>CM036587.1:146653104-147958104 GCA_020745705.1 Hemiprocne comata
GTAGCTGTGGCTGTGCAGGAGCCAGCCTGTGGCATGGTAGCTGTGGTGGTTTTGGAGAAGAGAGAGCCTCTCAGCATGGCTGAGGATATTATTGCACAGTTCCAGCCACAACACTAATGTCTTGCAGGACTTGAGACTCTCTCCTCTGAAACGGACAGAGACCTCTGTTGCCTCTTCAGCACCCCACCCGCCCCCCAATGCCCTTTTTTTCCCCAAGATAGCCATGGCCAGTTTCTCATATCTGAAATGACAAGTCCACTATCACTATTGACCCTCATTCAGTGTTCTCAAGTCTGCTTGCAGCTGCTCCTTGTTCCTCCTCACTAGGTGTTCCCTGCCCCTTACATCAATTTATCCTTCCCTCCACAAATAATTACAGATGGCAAAAAAAGCCTTCAGCTATTCTGGGCAAGATCTAATTTCCAGCTTGACGAATTGTCTATATAACATTTTTTTCCAATCCAATCTGTTCTCTTCTTCTCATGCTTAACATCTTCTAACATGTTGATGGAAAGATTTTATTTTAGATTTTTCACCAAGTTTGGGAAAAGGATGGAGCACCCTGTTACCATGGGTGTACCTAACAAGACACGAGGAGCTAAGGAACATAGGGAGGGAACAAGCTCATAACCCCAGGATGGGCAACAACTTGGTGCTTTGCTACATCTCAGTCTGGAATGATGGTTTTAGCTAGAGCTGCTCTAAATTTTTACTGCCACAAGATGGCAGATGGGAACAAGACAAGCCTACAGGGAGGGGATTTAACAGAACAGTAGGTTTTCCACACCTTTGAGCCAAATATGAGTTATGGACAGTGATTCATCTACCCTGTGGGCCACAGTGGGATCTCCATGCTGAACAAGGAAGTTTTTTCATTGATGTCAAAGAGAAGCAGATGACGCTCGTGTGACAGCTGGCACTAAAAGAATAGCATAAAAACAGCTCAAAGACTAATGGAGTTAAGATCCAAAGTAGCATTTTGGCTTTTATAATGCTGATCTTTGAAAGAAGTACATTTTGTGGGTATGAATGTTAGAATTTTAGATTATCAAGTAAGAGCATAATTATAGGATTTTTTTATTTTTTAAGCTTGTTTTTTATTACCTCAACTAAATATACCCTTTGGGATACCATCCTTTCCTGAGGTGGTAATTGGCTTATCATAAGCATTTCCCTTATTTTAATCTAAATAACCAGCTCTCCTTCTTAGGTGGACAAGAATCTGAGAAATCTTCCTCTGCTGCAAGGCACTTCCCTGGTTGAAGCATGTGATCTCCCCTCCAAAGCTGGAGCTTTTTGTGGTTCAAAAATACCTGCATGGCTGTGGGTGCCCTGAGAACATGTCCCCTGCAGCCAGGCACCCTGCGCACTGTGAGGTGCAAGGGCCAATGCTCTGCTAAGGAGTTGTGACACTTGCAAAAATCCTTGGAAGAACTTGGAAAGTCTGATTTCTGGTCGATGTTTCTGGCTGCATGAGTTACGAGTGTTTCTTTCAGTGTTTTATTGGAGAGAAGGAAGGGGCTGTGGGTAGATTTAATGTTGCTGTGTAATGTAAGCTGCGTACGAATGAAACAATACGCTATGCCTTAGCAATAAGCTAGACAGCATCAGTTGGGCAGCTCTCCAGGGAACAGGCCCTTTGAATTACAAGTGAAAATCAAATACAGCAGCTTTTAAACCCACCATCTGAAGCAGCCTTGTTAGAGGGGCCATGGCATCGTGTTTCCTGTAACCCTTCCAGCCCCAGGCAACAACAGGCTGCAGAAGTGAGGGGGTGTGGGTGCAGGGCACCACGACAGTTTGCAGGCCGTCAGCTCCCTGCAGCCCATTGCTCCTTTCCCAAAAGGTGTTTTTGCTCTTCAGAGCAGGGCAGCTGGGGAGGGACTGCAGAAGCCCCAGCCCTGGGCATTGGGCACCTCCCTGGGGCCAAGCCATAGGCCTGTGGGTGGGCTTGGCTCAGCAGGGCCCATGGCAGGGCTGAGGTGGGGTCTGTAGCTCAGGCATAAGAGCCTCAGCTGGAAAGCAGCTTCCACGGGACAGGGTGCGCCATGGCTCGACCTCCCCAGAGGGGTGGGGGTCATCCTCAACTGCCCAAACTCTGGGCTGGTCCTGCGCCCTGCAGCCAGACTTCCTGCTCTTGTGGCTATTACAAAATCTGATAGGCCAATTGCTAGTTTAGTCCTATTATTTCATTACATGTATTGGCTGCCTCTTGGGTTTTGGGTAGCATTTTAAGCTTTTTATTTTACCCAGTAAGCCCCAAGTGGTTAAATGATGCTTGCTTGAGGGATTACCAGTGTTGGCACATGGTGGCTGGCTGGAAAAGTGGATCCTACCTTGCAGAATACCTTAATATAGGAAGACTTGACACTGGTTCATGCTGTGAACCAAAACCAACACCTTTAAAGTTCCAGATAGCTAACAAATAGACTCTTTAATAGCCACCAATCTAAGAGCACCCAGTTTCCAACCAGAGTGGAAGTCAGAACAGTCTTTGATGTCCCAGCTGAGTGATTAAAGGTCCAGGCTGCAAAGTAAGTCTCTCTTCAGCTTGCCTAATTGAGCTTATCTGCGTTATATAAAAAATTAAATATTCAGTAGGCCTTTGGGCTCTGCAGCACTTTCCTGTTCCTGGTTCTGCCTCTTCACTGCACTGGTTCTCTTTGGTTGGTCTCTCAGTTGCAATCCAAACATATCTAAGGAGTCCATGCAGGGTTATTTTTCATGCAGCTGGCAACATTCCCAAGGAACATTGACGTTTTGATGGAAGTAATAAAAAGCTGTCCACCTTTCTGTGGGAAAAAAAAAAAATTAGTTAAAAATATCCTAAGGATATTTTAACATTATGCCCTTCAGATTAAGAATTGGAGAGTGCTGGCAAGATAATCTCTCCTGCCTATTAGCCTGTCTTGGAACCATGTGTTTGGATTGAAACATCTGTAACTTCTTGGTCCTCAAAACAGGCTCGGCTGTACGTTTTTCTGTGCTGCACTGAAAAAGTAAGAATATGCAGGGATAGACTCTTCTGTGGAAGTGGAGAAGGAAACAGTTTCTGGAGAGCTAGGACATAAACCAATTTGTTAGAGATTGATATAGCCTCAATAAGTTCCAGGGCGTAGCAAAAAGTTTTGCTTTCTTGTATCTACAGATGTACATGAAGATCTCACTTTTCTGACTATTCTCTTTCGTGTTTCCTATTTCCCTGAATATTTCATGTGGGATTTCTCTACAGGAACAGTGACTCAGTCCATGCAAACCAACAATTCTCCCACTTACCCTCCTGTGAAACAAAATTCATTTTAGTTGAATTGGGTGATTATAGTCACGGAGGAGAATGTTTGCCTTTTCAAGAAGAGGAGAAGTCAAAGAAGCCTCGGAGATAGTAAGTTCTTAAATGAGATTAATACCATCTCTTAGTTGATCCCCCTGCATCCCCAAAGAAAGAACTAACTCTAGGCCACGCTGTATATGCTCTGAATTCAAGCCAGGAGAGTCACTAGGCCTTTCAGGTATCACCTCCCATTGCCAAGATTGCCTTCTTTGCTTTTATTTACAACCATACTCATATACAGTAGGGGAACTAACTCAAACCCCACTCTCTGGTGATTACAGGCAATATGAATCGATATAGGCATTGCAAGAAACTGAAACAGATTAGTCTGTAATGCCTTTGCCAAAAACAGGACTACATGACCTTTCTTTTTTGAGGCCTGATTGTAAGTATTTCAATCATGGTGAACTCAACAGTAAAATATACATATATATACACACAAACATGCATATTTATATATATACACATACACATATGCATATCTATACATATATATCTACACACATGATGGGACTTACATAAATAATACCTGTTCCAGGATACATATATTATGCATGTAATATACATATTGTACCTATATGTATATAGGTCCATATGTTATTTTAAGTGAGAATCACATTACATATGTACCTTTATGTACATACCTATATATATATGCACACTTTATACATGCATGCATACTTACATGTATACGTACATATATGTGTAGTAGGTATAGATTATATATGATGTTTGATATATATGATATTGGTATATATGGTTCAAAAAATTCAGGCATCTTATAATCATATGCTATTCACTGGCCATAATTCAGCTCTTTGTTGCCTAGAGACTGATCTCAAGAATGAAAGCATGCTACTCTTTGTTTTTTCCTTCAGGCTGTATATGAGAGATATACCAAGTACTGAGCCACAGATCCTATTTCTGAGACCCCACATAACTTGCTTACCAGATACTGAATATTGAAGTGTGAATAGAAGTCATCATCCCATGCACTGTACTGTAAACAGCATTTTTGATAACATTTTTATAGATGCCTGCTGCCTGTAGTTACAATCTACTCAAATTTAAACAAATATGATGTGCAATGAGGGATTTCTTCTGGGGAAAGTGCAATTGCATCAATCCTGAAAAGGCCAGGCATTGCCATTTTGGGTCATCATGTTGACCTTACTTAGTGCCAAAACCCATCCTCCTGTTAATTTTTTTAAATATCAGAACTGTAGCCACAATGATAGCAGAGGTGACTGAGGATCAAGTTCATGGCTTTGCAACAGCAGTCAGTTCCGGCACTTCAGATTTCCTGCCAAGAAAACAAAATGGAATTTATTCCTCCTAGGCATGCATGAAGAAGATTCTAGGTAATTTTCTTAAAGAAAGATTATTATGGGACTTCTCTGTCCTTTCTCTCCTTGCAGTAGGTTTTGAATCTAAAGCTTAATTTCAATCCTATCTAATGACTTCTTCCAGTCCCAAAACTTTGCTGAAAAATCATGGCAGGGAAAGGAGAGGGATAAAATTAGTATCTCTGGTGACATAAAGGCTTAAATCTGAACTCAACTGCTATTTCTTTTGTGGTTTGCAGATTAGTCATTCGGTGTGTTCACATGGCAAGTCAGTCACCATGGATGTAGCTGGTATTGGCAGGGAATTAGGGGGAAGAGGAGAATTGTGAGGGTATGGATGTGGGGAAAATGTGCATTAATTTCACATTTAAACAAGAACAACAAGAAATCTGCAGGAAGACAGGCTGTAGTAGCTACAGGATTCAAGGAACAATGTTTCCATCTGTGATTAGCTATAAAACTTGATTAATCAATTGCCAGAACCAACAGGGCCCTTTGCAGAATTGAACTGATGCACTGGACAGAGCTCCAGATTTAGCCTTAGGGAGCACTCAGGGAGTCCGTCTAGCCAAACGTAAGACAGGCTGTCATGGTACTTACTGTAGTTAGCCACTGCAAGTGCCCAGTAAATGTTGTGCTGCTGTCCTGGTTTGAGCCAGGATGAAGCCAATTTTCTTTTTACTGTTTTTTTTTTCCTTCAGTGAACTCTTTTAAGCATGCAGGTTTTCCAGCTAGTGGACTGATAACGCTGGAATGTTTATATTACTGCCAAGACACCAAGGACACTTTGCTTTGGATACTAAAGGAGCAGAAAAGTAATATCTGCGACCGTCCCGTAGGGAGGAGCAGACTAGACAGATGGCAAACCTGGCGAAAAAGAGTATTCAATCCCATAATACCTACATAGCTCTTGCTATAAAGTCAGGGATCATGGAAGTCGAGCCCCTTCCTGCTTCTTCTTCCCTTCTCTTCCATTCATGGCTGGTGACTGGGGAGGACTCCATCTATCCATCACTGTTGATCCCTAGGCCCATGTGTTCCTGACCCTCCTAACTCTCCCCTCATCTCCTGTGTGCGTTGCCACACTCTCCAGCAGTGCTCCGGGACATTTTGGAACTGCTCGCAGTTCAGGAGATGCCGGGGGAGTTGCTGGGGGGAAGTAATAACAGTTGTGCACATTCCTGCACATACTTGTATATATTTGTACATATTTTCTTTTATCATTAGTATTTAATTAAAGCTGTCTAGTTCAGTTTTCAATCTGGAAAGTCTCTTTCCTTTATTCTTTCTCTCCTTCCCTACTGGATGGGAGGGGATCAAGAGCATTATTATTGCTGGTTCAATTGCTGATCCTGAGTCAAACCGTGACAATAATTTATGGGCACTAAACATGGGTCTGTATCTTAAGCCCAGGCTATAAATTCTAACTAATTGGTGAATGTTTAGAATTCCACCTCTGATGGGAGGACTCCCTCAGATAGCAATGGGCAATGCTTCTGCTGAATATGCTGACAGGTTGAAAACTGAACAGACACTTTCTACAACGTTTCTGGTGGACCTTTTTCCTGACATGCAGTCGTACATGTGGTATGCAGCTGGTATAATACTGCTCTGTGTAGCTGCTCTTGTTATTGTTTTATGGTTTATCAACAAGACTATAGCCAAAGCCATAATCTATCATGTGATAAGCTATTTAGTGATCACAGGGGTTTTGATACTGATCTATAGGGTGGCACTGTATAGTAAGGGTTTTTATGTGAACACAAAGGTTTATGTTGGTAATGGCAGGGTCAGTTTTCCCTCTCTGTTTTCTCTCAGGCTGATTCTCCCAGCTTTTGATCTAAATGGCATTGCTTTGTAAGGATGCTTCTGCTGAATGCTTATAATGTACTGTGGATGTATAGTGCTCACAATCCTCTTCCCTACAGGCAAGGCTGCTGCCACCACTGCTGCTGCTGCAAAGACCAAGGCCACTCCCACTCAATGCAAACGAGCAAAAGTTAAAGTTAAACCTGTGACTAGGAGTAAAGCAAAGAAAAAGCCACCTGAAACCACAAGAACACGTTGAACAGTAGAGGACCCCTTTTAAAAAGCGATGTTACAAGATGTAATCAAAGGAGCACACTTCTAAAACAGATAAACGAGCAGACACTTCTCAAGCAGATAGAAAAGCAGGCTGCTCTCAAGAGGATGACGATGAGGATCTTGTCCAACCTTTCTTTCTAAAGGAATTGCACCTCATGAGAAAGGACTTTACCTTCAATGAAGGTGAGCCACTTCTTTGTTGGTCGCTCTGATGCTTTGGTAGTGGGGCTGATACCTATGATGTGGACAAAAGAGAAGCCAGACAGTTGGGATCCCTGGCCAGAGATGCTGGCATTGATAAAGCACTTGGTAGTAAGAAAGGAACTACAACCCTATGGAGCTGACTTCTTTCATCTGTAAGGGAGAGATACCCCCATAAGGGTGACATCGAATGGCGCCGAAGCAGAATGCCCACTCTTGAAAGAGCCATCACATATTTGAGAGAATTAGCTGTGTGAGAGGTGAGCTATGATAACCGCAGGATTACAGATCCTGATGACGTCCTCTGTGACATGCCCATGTGTCAGAGGTTTGTGCAGGCTCTACCAGCAGCACATGCCCCTATATTCTCCTTCATGGGATGTTTTAATGACTATGAAAGACCAACTGTGTGGGAATTGGCTTTCAAAGCACGACAGTATGGAGACATGTTCTCTGATTCCCATCAGTTCCACACCTCAGCCATTGAAAAAATGACTGACAGAAGGAATAAGATGCCGAACAGATGGGAAGGTAAACCCCAGTATCTCCCTAGAGACAATTGCTCTTGTGTTGCAGCCATTAAGAGGAGATGACCTGCCATGAGACCTGCCATGACCAGCAAGAGAGATGGGACCCACTTCGATGCCACTTGTGGTCTCTCTTGTGTGATTATTATAAAGAGGACATGAGAACGTGGGACAATAAACCCACTGCTATTCTCCAGATATGCATACAAGAGCTGCTAAATAGAACAAATGCAGGAGACAGTCCTTCTAGGAAGAAGGCTGCTCCAGTCTCCAGCGACTGGTCCTCCAACCAGGATGGTACATTGACCTCAAATGCTCAATATTAGAGGTGCCCTGCCTCTGGTCAGGGGGAGAAGAGGGACAACCGAGTTTATTGGACTGTGTGGATTCGATGGCCTGGCACATTAGAACCACAAAGGTATGAAGCCTTGGTGGACACTGGGGCACAGTGCAGCCTCATGCCATTGAATCATAAAGGGACAGAATCCACCACTAATTCTGGAGTGACGGGAGGATCTAAAGAACTGACTGTTGTGGAGGCCGATGTGAGCCTCACTGGTAAAAAGTGGCAGATTAACCCTATAGTGACTGACCCAGATACTCTGTGCATCCTTGGAATAGACTATCTCAAGAAAGGATATTTCTGGAACCTGAAGGGGTACTGGTGGGCCTTTAGTATAGCAGCTGTAGAGAATGAGGACACTGAATAGCTAGCTGTATGCTTTGCCTGGCCTTTTAGATGACCCTTCTCTAGTGGGGTTACTCAAGGTCGAAGACCAACAGTTGCCAATTGCCACTTCAACGGTGCATAGACAACAATATTGCACCAACAGAGACTCTGTGATCCCCATTCATAAGCTGATCTGTCAAGTGGAAAGCCAAGGAGTGATCAGCAGGACTCACTCAATCTTCAACAGTCCTATATGACCAGTACGAAAGCCTGATGGAAAGCCACCAACTAACAAAAAGGATACTCAAACCTTTTTAGGGACTGTTGGTTTCTGGAGAATGCGTATTCCTGATTACGGTCAAATTGTGAAACCTCTCTGTGAGAGTGATCTGAACGAAAAGCAACTTTAAACGGGGTCCTGAACAACAGAAAACTTTTGAGCACATTAAAAAGGAGATTGTGCAGGCAATGGCCCTTGGACCAGTTCGAACAAGGCCAGACATCAAAAATGTGCTCTACACTGCATCCAGGTACAATGGTCCTACCTGGAACCTCTGGCAGAAAGCACCAGAGGAGACTCATGGTCAACCCCTGGGATTCTGGAGATGGAGCTACAGAGGTTCTGAGGCCAGGTACACGTTAACTGAAAAGAAGATACTTGCAAAATATGAAGAAGTTAGAGCCACTTCACAAGTGATCGGCACTGTCATGGTTTGGCTCCAGGTTGGCAGTCAAACCAATAACAATAATGCTCTCAGTCCCACCCCCCTCCCCCAAGGTAGGGAAAGAGGGAGAAAGAATGAGAAAGAGAGGCTTTCTGGGTTGAAAAGTGAAACAGATTGATTTTAATTACTAATGATAAGGGAATATATATATGTATTTGTAAAGGGATGTGCAACACCCGATCCCCTCCCTCCTCCCCCAGCGACTCTCACAGCAACTCTTCTCCCTGGTGACTCCAGCTGAAGGGGGGAGTGTCCGGGCGCACGGACGGGGCCCTCGGGTGTCGGCTGGGAAGAAAAATGGAAAAAAGAGAGAGAGCCAAAGAGAGGGAGATAGAAGCGACAGTAAGCAGAAAAGAGAGAAAAAGGAAATGAAAGGCTTGACTTCCATGATGTCTTAACCTATACTGAAAGCCAAATAGAGCAAAAATTATGAGAAGGGAATATTCTGATTTGCTGATCCTGCCTTCAGTCTAATCTGCTCCCCTGTAGTGGGGGGAGGCTGCAGACAGTCAGAAGTGACCTTGGTTATTATCAGTCCACTGGTGCTGCTAAAAAAATTCACTGAAAGAAAAAAAAAATCAGCAAAGAGAAAGTTCGCTTCACCCTGCCTCAAACCAGGACAGGCAGTGAAGTGCAGCTCCTCCTAGTGCCCCGACTGCTAGTACTGAGCTTCATGTTCAAGCGTAACCTTTCTCCTATCCATCATGCCACCAACGCTACTTGGAGTAAATGGAGTGCTGTAATTACCTAGCAGGCTCAAATAGGAAGCCCTAATCATCCAGTAATCATAGAATTGATTACAGACTGGCCAGAAGGCACAGACTTTGGAATACCACAAGAAGTGGTGAGATGGGCTCATGGAACCCTATGGTATGATCATCTACCAGAGACTGAGAAACGATTTGCTCTTTTCACTGATGGCTCCTGTCGCCTTGTAGGGAACCGCTGAAAGTGGAAAGCTGCCATGTGGAGTCCTACACGACTAGTTGCACAAGCAGCTGAAGGAGAAGGTGAATCGAGTCAATTTGCAGAGGTAAAAGCCATCCAGCTGGCTTTGGACATTGCTGAGCGAGAGGAGTGGCCGAGACTTTATCTCTACACTGACTCATGGATGGCAGCAAATGCCATGTGGGGCTTGCTAAAGCAGTGGCAGCAGAACAACTGGCAGTGAAAAGGTAAACCTATTTGAGTTGCTGAGCTGTGGAAAGACATTGCAGCTCAGATAGAGAAACTGGTTGTAAAAGTGCATCATGTAGATGCACACGTACCTCTGAGTCGAGCCACTGAGGAACATCAGCACAACCAACGAGCAGATGAGGCTGCTCAAGTGTTCCAAATAGACTTGGACTGGGAACTAAGGAATAGTGCGATAAATGTTTGCATTTGAAAGGTCTTAGGCTGAATCTTTTAATTATTTTTCTTCACAAGATTCCCATTTTCAACTAATGGCATTCTTGTTTGTATTGCTTTGATGCTGAGACCTTTATATAAATGAATTTTACAAACAAAGTAACTTCTGCTGAGGTCAAGATCAAGCAACAGCTTTACTTCAGAATTTAAGAATAAAGTTATGTCTGAATAAACTGAACTTCACAGAATCATAGAATCATAGAATGCCAGGTTGGAAGGGACCTCGAGGATCATCTGGTCCAATCTTTCTCAGCAGAAACATGGTTTAAATGAGATGGCCCAGCACCCTGCCAAGCTGAGTCTTACAAGTGTCCAGTGTTGGGGAATTCACCACTTCCCTGGGGAGAATATTCTAATGTCTGAGTGTTCTCATAGTGAATAAATTTCTTCTAGTGTCCTATCAGGATCTCCCCAGGAGTAGCTTGCACTTATTACCCTTCATCTTTTCCTTTTGACTCTGTGAAAAGGAGGTCTCCATCCTTGGAGCTACCCTTCAACATGGCAAAAGTTCTTCCCTAAACCTTCTTCTCTCAAGGCTGAACAAGCCCAGTTCTCTCACCCTTTCCTCATACAAAAGGCTTCCAATTGTTTTAAGCATCTTTGTGGCCCTTCTTTGGACCCTCTCCAGTCTGTCTACATCTTTTTTTGTACAGCAGGGACCAGAACTGAACACACTATTCAACAAGAGAAGCATTGAATATAGTGGGCTGATGACTTCTTTATCTCTGCTGGTGATGCCCAGCATCTTGTTGGCTTTCTTTGCCACTGCAGCACACTGTTCACTCATGTTGAACTTATTGTCCACCGAGACCCCCAGGTCCCTTTCCACAGGGCTGCTCTCCAGCCAGGTGGATCCCAGTCTATGCTGCACTCTAGGGTTATGTTTTCCCACGTGCAAGACCTTACGCTTGTCCTTGTTGAACTTCATAAAATTCATGTTAGCCCACTCTTCCAGCTTGTCCAGGTCTTCCCAGAAGGTGGTTCTCCCCTCTGGACTGTTGACTTCCCCACTCAACTTGGTGTAATTTGCAAAACACATCAGCGTGCACTTGATCACAACATCGAGATTGCTTATGAAGATATTAAACAGTGTTGGTCCCAATATCCATCCTTGGGGGGACTCCACTTGGGACAGGTTACCAGTTTGAAAAAGAGCTGCCTGGGTGCTGCCTGTCAGACAGCTGCCCACCCACCACACAGTCCACTTGTTTAGACTGTAACACATCAGTTTCTCTAGGAGGAGGCTGTAGGGGACTGTATCAAAAGCCTCGGAGAAGTCCAGGTAGACAATGACCACCAGTTGCTCTGCATCAACCAAGCAGGTTACCTTGTTGTAGAAGATGATCAGGTTTGTCAAGCACAAGTAGCCCCTGGTAAATCCGTGTTGGTTTTATCCAATCACGTGTTTAATTTGACTTGTGACAGTCTCTAAGAGGATTTGTTCCATAACTTTCCCTGGAATTGAAATAAGGCTACTGGGCCTATAATTAGCTGGGTCCTCCTTTGAACCCTTCTTGTAGATGTGGGTGACATTAGCGTTCTGAAGAGATCAGGTAGAGTTTAATATTTACTTAGGAGATAGTAAACCTTGATGTTCTGCAGAGAGTGACATGCTCTTATACCTCAGTGCAGTTTCATCAACTCTAGCTGGGACTCTTTCCATAAAACTTACTTGGAGCAAATTACTTAATTTTTATCGAGATCTTCTGGGTAATGCTGCTAAGGTCTGTTCAGTGGGAAGCAGCATGCCAGCTCCTCTTCTTCTGGGGCAGACAGATGCTGCATATCCCCTCTGAATTAAAAACTGAGCAGCACACAGCAGCTGCTTCCTGAAGGACAGGAGAAACCACTAATGAAACCCACTAGAACTGAGAGTCTAGAATTGTGGAGAGTCTTGGTGAAGTTTAAGGAAAAACATTGTATACTCCTTTTCCAGATCTAGGCTGCAATCCATCACATAAGGAACCTTGCTGCAGAGTTACCCTAAAAATATAAGCTGATAATAAAAACATAAAGAAGCATAAACATATATCATTGATCAGATAGTAAAGATTATTGTGTTGCTTGACTGGCTTCAGAAATGGGCTACTGAGAGTTGGCTATTTCTAAGGAGCTAAACAGCATGCAAAAAATTTCTGTGAAAGTACATGAGCTACTTTTGTTCTAGCCCTCAGTGTTCTTAACCTTCAAGGGTGCAAACAGTATCTTCTCATGTCTCCTCCAATCAACTAGTGCCATTTAATTCAGCAGCAAAGTGGATCAGAACAGCAAACAACAGAATAATCAAGTTATGGCACTGAGACAGTGCTTGATATCCATTCAGTGAGGGAAGACTAGTTTCTTATCTTTTACTTAAACATAGAATCACAGAATAGTTTGGGTTGGAATGGACCTTTAAGGGTCATCTAGTCCAAATCCCCTGCAGTTACCAGGGACATCTTCACCTGGATCAGGTTGCTCAGAGCCCCATCCAGCCTGACCTTGAATGTTCCCAGGGATGGGGCATCTACCACCTCTCTGGACAACAGGTTCCATTGTTTCACCACCCTCATGGTAAAAAATTTCTTTCTTATATCTAATCTGAGTCTATGGTCTTTCAGTTTAGCATTATTACTCCTTGTCCTACCACAACAGGCCCTGCTAGAAGGTCTGTCCTCATCTTTCTTATAAGCCCCCTTTAAGTATTGAAAGGCTACAATAAGGTCTCCTCGGAGCTTTCTCTTCTCCAGGCTGAACAATCCCAACTGTCTCAGTCTTCCCTTATAGAATAGGTCTTCCATCCCTCTGATAATTTTGTGGCCCTCTTCTGGACCCACTGCAACAGGTCCATGTCTTTCTTGTAGTGAAAGCTGAACATACTTAGCTGCAACTGATTATTTTCAACACTGCCATTTAAAATCCTCAAGTCTTTGGTTAGAGAGCTGCCTCATTAGGAATGTTCTTGGAGACTTCTAGGAAGAAATAGGTGAATAATTGTGCAGTTCTAAGTGGAGGGAAATACTTTCACGTGAGGTATTTGGATTTTGGATACATTTTGCTCTGAGTTGAACAATTTTCTCGAACAAAAATGAAATATTTTGCTGCTTTTTGAGCCTCCTTTTTAATTCTTATTTAGAGAATAAGTTTGGCTTTATTTTAATTAAATTTCATTAAGAAATAAAAATGGCACAGTTGATTATCACAGATTTCTCTTCAATTCACAAAGCGTTTAGGGTGACCTGAACAGGCTTGTTGTTTTTAATCAGAAAAAAGTTTTCTAGATCTATCCTTGTGTCACAGTTATTTGTATTACCAGCTTTGGTAAAAAAATTGTCTTTGATTTTTCTATAAATGTGTGAAGAATTATTGCAAATGACTAGATTTTTTCTGCCTGAAATGGCTATAGTACTATTCTCCCTATTGCCAAGATATAATCAGCCAATTACAGTGGGAAGTACTTAAAAGGTTAAAGCTGTAGTTTATTGTCTCAGCTCTGAAAATAGTAGGATTTAATTCTGTCAGGAAAAAAAAGGAGTATAATCAAGAGAAAAGCATGCAGCCTGAAATAATTTCTTTGGTTATGATGGTGAAGGTGTTAAAATTGCATATGCTCATTTTTTTTCTAATGCCTTGTCAGATGATGTCCTTTTCAACATCCCCAGGGATGGAGTGTTTCTGTTAAGCTTTTCTTTCATGGTTGTCAGTTTGAGGAATATTATTCATGTGAGTAAGTACTGCATTAGTTGCCTGTATGAATTTGGGATATTCCCTGTGGATAACGAATTTTTGTCTAATTAGTTATTTATTTGGAAGCTGAAATCAACAGGCTCATTTCATATTCTGATTTGCTGAAACCAATAGAGTGAGTAATTCTTGTCTTTCCTTTATAAAGCCCAGTCAGGCAACTGCAAATAACACTGGAAGTCTGAAGCAACAAAAAAACTTATGCCAGAAGGACACTGTCTTCACGGCCAGCTTGCTAAACAATGGTGAAATGCACTTGACAACTTTTAATTCCTTTCTTCCTTGGCTGCTTGGCAGTAATCCTCAGGACAAAGGAGCATGTGTGCAGTTCTTGTTTCAAGGTGGGCACTACTCTTTGAGTGCTAGAACTGCAGAGAACATTGGGAGCTAAATATTAGATGTTGCAGTTGTTTGCTTCTGTCATTCAGTGCAGCTGTGTTAGGTGCTCATAGTCTGCTTACAGCAAATAGGGAGAAATAATGAGCTCTCAGTGGGTCTAAAAGTACAATTGTGCTGATCAGGGAGCTGCCTGAAATCAGTCAGTCCATAGATGACGTGCAGTACAGCCCAAGTCTGCCTGAAGACCTAACTCTCCTCTGAGGCACCTGATTTAGTGGAGGAGGTGCCTTCTTTCCTTCAGATTCAGCTGGACATCTTTGCTGAAGGTAGCTTTCTGGAGCTGTAAAAGCAATAAGCAGATATACATATTGAAAATAAAAAGTAGGCTGGTGATTAAGGCTTAGATTTAGGAAACAGAAGATGATTTCCTACTGATTTCCTAAGAAGAAACTTCTTGTGGATAGAGCCCCTTTTCTCCATCTTCTCCTGTGGGAGCCAGTACAGAAGCAAAAATACAAGATCCGTGTGGCCCAGAGGCATTACTTGAAAAGGATTACAACTCTGAAGACTAGTTTTAGGCAATTTATATGCATCATGCAGATTTAGACCAATGTGTCTTATTAGTAATTAACCAAATATGGAAATAATATTGAGAAATCTCACATCACAAGTGTGTTCTCCAACATGAGCAATAGTCAGTCTTTCGCAGCTCTTTTGACCCAATGACTCTTGTCCACATTTCTGCACAGTGGCATACATTTGGCAAACATGGTATTGAGGAATTTTACAGACAGCTGTGAATTTTGGACATCCAAGGCTGACTTCCAATGTGCAAGTTCCCTGTTTTACCAGATATCCATACCTCTGCCTGGACTACACAGAACATAAATTAGAAATCCCACGCTGCCTGTATTTTGCTCATGTTCATACAAGGACTTGGAACGTTCCACAGCAAAATCTTGTTCCAGATGACCTAAAAGGAAAAAAAAATCATGGACAATATGCTTAAACTTAGCGTAGCTTCTAAAAAAACAATTACAGAAGATATCTATACAAAGCAGTATAAAATACTTGATTTTTTACATATTGTAAGTTTATAAGGGGTTCTTACACCTTCACTGAAATAAAAAGAGACTCTGAAAGCTGATGTTTTTCTGATTGTGAGAATCTTAAAATGAACTACATTTCAATCAATAAGGAACTTGAAGAGTCATTCAAAACCACTAGATTTTAGTATTTCACACATGGTGTATTTTGTTAATACTATTTTATTATCTTTTATCTAGAGAAAAAGAAATACTGTGTTGTGAGGTGGGAGCTCCTGCAGGTTATTGTCCAATTCTGTTTTCTGATAACAAGGGTACTTTGATAGGGATCTTTGATTTCCTTCAGTTTCTGAATCTGATTTTTGAACAGTTACATGAAACAAGAATGTTTATTTTAAATGTCTTTTAGGTGTTCTGGCATCTTTTTGTTCAGAGGCTGATATGGTGTTTTTTAAGCACTCTCTGAATCTTCGGTAACTATAAAAAGGAGAGCTGGATTCCTTTCTCATAGGCTCTGTGGTGAAAAAGGAGCTATTACCAGGTACAGTCTTCTTACCAATGCAAATGAAAAATAAATTTCACCATTGCTGAGTGTTTGAGAGGACAGTTTGTAGGCAGGAAATAAACTGAATTATTTCGTCTTATTTTCTAGTGAAGGATTCTGATACATAATTATTATTTGAAGTGTAGATCACAGCTCCGCTATTGTCAAGCCATTATTTGCATCCAAAATGTATGTCCCCTGTTCTAGAGAGGTGTGGGGGCCATAGGTCATAGTCTGCTTTAGACATGCTCAAACTTTGGAGAGGTGTGAGGAATAAGGTTAGTCCTCAGCTATCCTACTGGCTGATTTTGCTGACTGATTGTGCTGACCACTGAAAATTGCACACTGAGATGTTTGTTTGCCAAACATGATGTAGAGATCACACCTAATTTGAGACCTTACTTGACTCGAGACTTTACCTAACTCAAGATGGTGAATTCCTGACTGAGGCATGTGCTTGGGCCTTTCACAGCTCTTTCCTAAGTTTTCATCAGCTTAAAAATTAATTAGAAGCTGACTGCATGACAGAAGAAATAATAAGAAATGAAAAAAAAAAAACAGGAGCAGAACTATTTTTAATCACAGCACAGACACAGATACTCATGAGTATACCCACGAAAAGCCTTCACTTGAAATACAAAAAATGTGATATGTGCTCCTGTGCATGAAATAAAATTGATATAACTGTGGTTATACTAAAAGAGACTAAAAGTTTATACACTTCATTTCCAGGGGAAATGTAAATGAAGAAAAGCTTTCATGCAGAAAAAGAAAATACTCAAATTCCAGAGAGAGTACTTCAGCTGCTGTTTTGTACTTGTTAGGGTGCAGAAATAACAAAGCAAATGAGTGCTACTTGAAAGAGCAGATGGATGATGGTCAGAACTAAACGTGTAAAGATAAACTAGAAAAGCAAAGAAAGGCTGATGAAGCAAGTACACTTCTAAGCACACAAGCAGATGTGAAGTTGGACACTTAAAATTGCCATGATACAATGTGCAGCATTAATAGCCCTTTTCTACCTCACTCTTCAGCAAGAAAGGACTGTCTTAAAATTCATTAGAGTGATTTTGATATGTTATGTGTAGCTTTGTTGGCTTTAGTGAGCTACTCCAATTGACCAAAGAGAAGGCCATAAGCAAGCTATCAGATTAGGATTGTTCTTGCAGGAACTGTTCCAGAAACGAAAGGCATTAAAAGAAATTTAACAATTTGGAATAACAGTGGCAAACCCATTAGCTAGTGGCATATTACAGGCAAAGTTATTATTAGTACTGTCTTTTCACTTACTCAGATATAATTTAATGCCAGCCTTCATCCTACTGCAGACGGCAACTGTTTAAACTTCCCAATAAAAGTGTACCAGGACTGAATTTGGCCAGTGTAATTAAAAAAAAAAAAAGGCCATTAATTTTAAAAGAAATCTTTGTATAATCAAGACTGAAAAGTATACTTCTCATAAAAAAATTCCTGACAATATGCATAAAGTATTGAGTGCATTGCATTTAATATTATATTGGAAAAGGTTGCAATGACAGTTGGAAACTACTTCCCAGATGGGTGCTAGGGAAAATAACAGATAGCTGGAGAGATCGAGGCTGAGCTTAAGTAACTGAAAGTAGAGTAAAAATTGGGGGACTATTCTTATTGTTATTAGAAGTAACATTGCAAGCATATGAAGATCCTGTAGACATGCTAAGTGAAGATAAATTGACTTAGTTAGGCAAAAAGTGTAAATTAGTTTATAAAAAAAAAAAATTAAAATGAAGAACTGCAACACAAAAAAGAAAAAAAAAATCCAACAACATGACAGTATGAATTTGCAGTGTAAAGTTCCTCCAGATTTCCAATGTGGATACCATCCTGATTCCTCTATGATGAAAAAATACTCCCTTAATTTATTTTTCTCTCCTGGGATGTGATTTTATAACAAAATAACAGGAGTCCTGCAGTTAATTCTTCAGTTTAAGGAACATTATCCAAAATCCATGCTGGATGGCTTGTGTAAAGCTTGGTAATGTTACACTGAGTGTTTCCCCTTCCAAGGCAGGAGGTTTTGTTTTCTGTAAGCATAGAACAAAAGTCCTATCATAATAAGGAATCCCAGTGCTCTTTCACAGAAACTGTGAGCTCCAAGGCACACAATTAAGAAAAGAGAATATTATTGAATGAACATTATACTTTTTTTTTCTTTGACAACTACAGATGCACAGAACTATATGACAGCAAAATATTATTGTTGTATTTTTCACATCCAAAATCTACATTCACGTTTGCTAAGGTTAGATGAGTAATGTTTCTAATCTAATTAGCCCATATAGTAAGTTAGCTCTCTCTGAGATTAACATGAAAAATAGCAGTGTATTGCCTATTGCAAATACAGAAAAGAACAGAGGATATGATTCCTAGACATGAATGAGTTATTGTCAGTCACTCAAAATTATGCATGAAAAAAATCAATGTCTAAGAAAGTTAAAATTGCCAGCTGCAAACAGAATTCTTTCTACAACTTAACTTTTCACGAACCATGGAAATAGACTACCCCTTTTAGGCTTTTTTATTCAGTTTCCCACGTTCAGAGTAATCTGTTGACTATTATACACTTATTTATGAAGATTGCTTTCTCTGGTATTGATTACAAGAAATTTTTTTTCTTTTTTTTTATTCCCCTGGCAACATTTCTGTCAAGTGATTGCTGCGGCAGAACCAAGGGAGTAATATCAAAAGAGAAAGTTCATCTGAAGGTCAGCTGTGAACACATATTGTTCTCTTTCAGTGATGCTTTATTGCAAGTCTTCTAGTTTGACATCATTTGACCACCATTAAACCCAGATCTGTGCACAGCTAAATCACTCAACAGGACAAATATGAGCCAATCTCCACGTGGTTACACAATCATGGTTCGAATGTGCATTATAGGATGAGCAGGATGCATCAGTAGTGCCTCAATCTTGCTGCCGTGTGTAGCAGCCTGCATGTGTCCACCCAATCCTGTTCTGGTCTAGGGACTGAGGAACACCAGCTGGTTTGTACTTTGTGATATTTTGAGTAGCTCTCTGAAGGCAGAAGTGGTGTGTAGGGTTGGACAATCTGCTTTCCAAAGCATCCATCACCCAGGAACCAGGCACATTAAATATTTATTGACAGAAAAAAGCAGGTTGCCTTCTGCATTTCAACACAGAGGGAGAGATGGGTCCTTTTCATCTCCCTTCTGTGCAAGTACAGTATCAGCAGCCTGGATCCACATCTGCTCTGACTGTGCTGTGATGGCACAGCTGCACCCAGACTTATGGCACAACTCACTCTCCTGCTCCTCACAGACCACAAACCACAGCAGTTGGTAGAGGTGGTGTTGAACTTAGTACAGGCTGAACCATTCACATTGCTAGGAATGTTGTGTTGCCTGTGTTGCCCTCAGTGAACAACAGTCTGCTTCATACAGTATCTAGGTTCATGAGGAAACTGCTGGTTATGTTAGTAGTTTGGGATTGAGGTACCTGCTGGACAGGAACACTCAGGCTGGAGAGAAGCTAATGGATACTGGTAGAAGTGTGAACTCACCCCTAATTTGGTATGGTGGACAGTGAACATGAGGATGCCAAGGAGTTTGAGGAAGAAGGCTGTGCTAAATATGAGTGAGATGGCATCACTGACTCCTGTTAAAGTCATCAATCTTCTTTGAACTAGAAGGATTTGCAAAGTAACAGCTGGCCAGGTGATGAACACATGAAGTGTCATACTGTGCTTTGCTCCATGAGATGACTCTGCTATGTAGACACTGTTGGTAGGATGCATGTTATTATCAGCTGCCTGCTGTGGCCAAACGCACTTTCTAACCAGTAGGAAGGCAAGTTGCTCTGTAAGGCTGCAAGCCATGGTAGATAACCAGGACCATGGCACTCAGCAAGTGCTGAACTGGTCTTGATTGGCATTCCCTGCCTGCAAACATGTCTGACAAGATCTGTCTGCAAAACACTAGTGTCTCTGTAGAGAATATCAAGGCTCAGCACAGGTGTGAATAACAGAGGGTTCCTTGTTTCTCTCAAAGCATGTATAATGTAGAAATTATTTTAATTTTTTTTCAGTGAACTAGTTAATAAATCAATGAAAATTTTTTGAGCTAACTCCATGGTGAAGTTATACTGACATTGCTTTGAAAGTATGCAGAACCATTCAATGTTTCATGGTGAGAATGAGATATTCCATTCTTTTTTTTTATCCCCTGCAGGTGAATGACAGTCTGTGAATGAAGTCACATCTTCATGAATGAGATCTAATACCTAAGTAATCACTTGAATATTGGAAGGCTAATTTATTGATTGGTTTGGAGGTCACCTAATTGAGCAGCCACAGACTTCAGGGGACTTGAAATGTCCAATGTTCATCTTCATTTGCTATCTTAAAAAATATTGAGCTAATTTCATTACGTATAATGAAGCTAAGGTGGGAAGCACAAAGGATCTGCCCAGTCTGATTTTCCTTTTGTACTTTTTAATTTCTAGTTATTACATTGCTTGGGATCAAGGGAAGGTAGTAACTTTTGTTAAATTGCCCCTGTAGATTGAGACTTGATGATACCAGAAACTCATCTACAGGTTTCTGAGCACTCCATCCAAAATGACAAGTTCATATGACACAGAGCATTGGTCTGCAACAAAATAATGGTTCAAAGCTGCTTTATTAAAACATTTTAGTAAGTTAACGTCAATATGGCTGAGATGGTGTTTGTTCCACTGCTGCAACTCCATGCTAAGGAACATGAATGCCTTCTAAAAGCCTTGATAACTGTCAGATGCTGCCTAAAAAATACCTCATACCCACCAGGTAGTTAGTGCCTTGTCCCATCACATGTACATTTTTCCAAGGGTGTTCTGAGAGGTCAAACTGAGTAATTCCTCTACCACAGACGCCTGACGAGCAGTTACTGCATTTGGGAGCAGATTATCTATTTTCACAATTTCATCCCAGGATGGGATTAAGGGGAGAATCTGGAGTGTAAAAATATTGTTCCTCTGTCTTCAAGGTTTGGAATAAAACTAGAGCATAACAATTAAGAACCTTTTTTCATGAAACAAAATGTAGAGCTGACTTAGGCATCTTCAGGTAGTACATTGTTTTTTTGTTTTTGTTCTTTTTTGTTTTGTTTTGTTTTTTCCTAAACCAAAGCAATTATTTTAAGAAGTATTATTTAGTATTTTAACTCTTCTCATGTTTGCAGGTAACACACAATGAGTCTGAGCCTTCCAATCAGTAGTAAAACTCTCATTTATTTCAGATTTTATTGCTTCAGTCTTTATCTGGTGATCCAGAATGAACAGCAAACACAAACACATAGACTCACAGTTCTAAACTGTATTGTTCATAGTTTCACTACCTACAGACAACTGTAATTAAGCCTTGCAATTTTAGGTATTTATTCTGAACTCAGATGTTCAAACTGTGAAAAGGGTCTGCAAGATTTGCTTTTAACAAATAGGTATTTTACAAATGCTAACTTAAATTAATGGAGCTAGTAATCAATATTTATCACCTAGGTTTTCTATGTAATTTTTTGAGAGGCACTTCTCAGACTACAGAGGGCTGTTCATCCAGTCTGTCTCTCTTTTCAGTTACTGAAAGAACATAAACAATTAACTCAGACTATTTCTAACCCTAAGACAGTCGAAAGCAGAGGAATCCCATCAATTGCACCAGAGGACTCTGAGAGCTCACACACACCATTTTGGGTTTGAAAAGGGCAAATTGTGTTTGCACTCTTAGACGTGATCCTTAACATTTACAGGACGGATAGATGTGGCATTTACAGATAAGCAAATAGCATCACTTTGCACTGTTTTCTATAGGAGTGCTCTTTGTTTTTTAAGGGCATCAGAAGTACTGAAAAAGTATAAACAAAGAGATAAACCAAGAACAATTATATTATAAATAACTCTTCATAGAAAAGAACATCAACCCAGTTCAGAAAGTAAATGCAACAGGGACAACTTGGATTTTTTGGTCAATTTACATTAATAATTTTCCTCTGTCCTGCAAGGCTTATCAAGGGCAACAAGAAGGGTTTCTTCCAGTACATCAATAAAAAAAGGAAGAATAGGAGAAATGTAGGCCTGCTGATGAATGAGGCAGGTGTCCTAGTGGAAGAAAACTCAGAGAAGATGGAATTAATGCATGCCTTCTTTGCTTCAGTCTTCACTGCAAAGCCAACCCTCTTGAATCCCAGACCCTGGAGGTAAGAGATAAGGTCTGTAGAGAGGAAGACTTTGCCTTGGTAGAGGAAGACCAGGTTAGAGGCCATTTAGCCAATCTAGACATCCATAAATCCATGCGCCCATGGGATGCATCCACGAGTTCTGAGAGAGCTGGCAGATGTTATTGCTAGACCACTCTCTGTCATCTTTGAGAGGTCACGGAGAACTGGAGAGGTACCTGAGGACTGGAGGGGGCTCAACTAAAAGTAAGACCTCAACTCTGGACCTGAGGGAAGCAGACTTCAGGTTGCTTGGGGAACTGCTTGGTAAGGTCTCCTGGGAAAAAGCGTTTCGGGGTACTGGGGTCCAACAGCGCTGGTCACTCTTTAAGCACCACCTCCTAAGAGCAGAAGACCAGGTGATTCCAAAATGCTGGAAGTCAAGCAGGCAAGGTAGAAGGCACCCTGGCTGAGCAGGGACCTCCTACTAAAACTAAGGCACAAAAGGAAGGTGTATGGACAGTGGAAGGAAGGACAGGCAACATGGGAGAACTATAGAGATGCTGTTTGACACTGTAGGGCAGAAATCCGTGTAGCTAAAGCTCAACTAGAGTTGAAGCTGGCCTGCACTGTGAAGGGTAATAAAAAGGGCTTTTTAAAATATGTTAATATATTAATAGCAAAAAGCAGGCCAGAAATAACATTGGCCCATTGCTTGATGATCATGGACACCTGATAAACAAGGATACAGACAAGGCAGAGACGTTTAATGCTTTGTTCACCTCTGTCTTCAACACTGATGATGGGCTTGAGCACCCCCAGAGCCCTGGGCTAGAGAACCATGACTGGACAAATGACGATCTCCCAGTCAGCCCTGAACTTGTGCAGGATTTGCTGCTCCAGCTGGATCCTTATAAGTCAATGGGACCTGATGAGATTCATCCAAGGATACTTAAAGAGCTAGCAGAGCTCATAGCAATACCTCTCTCAATGATTTTTCAATGCTCTTGGGAATCTGGAGAGGTACCAGTTGACTGAAAGATGGCAAATGTTTTCCCAATTTTCAAGAAAAGCAGCAGGGATAACTCTGGTAATTACAGGTACAGGCCTGTTAGTCTCACTTCAGTGCCTGGTAAGATTATGGAGAAGATTATTCTGGAAGGTATTGGAAAACACCTAAAAGACAACAGAGTCATTGGTCCCAGCCAACATGGGTTCTTTAGAGGAAGATCCTGCTTGACCAACTTGATTTCTTTCTATGACAAGGTTACCCACCTACTTGACCAAGGGAAGCCAGTTGATGTAATCTTTCTGAGTTTCAGAAAAGCCTTTGATACTGTCACTCACAGTACCCTTCTAAACAAAATGTCCAGCATCCAGCTGGACCAGCACATAATACATTGGGTGAGAAATTGGCTGATGGGTCAAGCTCAAAGAGTCATAGTAAATGGAGTAACATCAGGCTGGCAACTAGTCACTAGCAGGGTTCCACAGGGATCCATCTTAGGGCCAGTACTCTTTAATATATTCATAAATGACTCAGATGCAGGACTTGAAGGCCTACTTATTAAGTTCTCAGGGGACACTAAATTGGGAGGAGCTGTTGACACTCTTGAGAGCAGAGAGGCCCTGCAGAGGGATCTGAACAAATCAGAGAGCTGGGCAGTCACCAGTCAAATGAAGTTTAACAAGGAGAAGTGCTGGATTTTGCACCTGGGCCACAGTAACCCTGGATATACAGACAGTCTGGGGAGTGAGAGGCTGGAGAGCAGCCCTGCAGAGAGGGACCTGGGGGTTCTGGTCGACAGCAAGTTGAGCATGAGCCAACGGTGTGCCCTGGCAGCCAGGAGGGCCAACCGAGTCCTGGGGTGCATCAAGCACGGCATAGCCATCTGGTCGAGGGAGGTGATTGTCCCACTTCACTCTGCACTGGTGCAGCCCCATCTTGAGTCCTGTGTGCAGTTCTGGGCACCACAGTACAAAAAAGATATGAAGCTGCTGGAGAGTGTCCAGAGGAGGGCCCCAAGTTGGTGAAGGGTTTGGAGGGGATGCCGTATGAGGAGCAGCTGAAAGCACTTGGTCTGATCAGCCTGGAGAAGAGGAGACTGAGGGGAGACCTCACTGCAGCTTCCTGCTTCCTCACTAGGGAAGGCAGAGGAGCAGGCACTGACCTCTTCTCTCTGGTGACGAACGATAGGACCCAAGGGAATGGTAGGAGGATGTGCAGGGGGAGGTTTAGGTTGGACATTAGGAAGGGATTCTTCACCCAGAGGGTGGTGGAGCACTGGAATAGGCTCCCCAGGGAAGCAGTAATGTCACCAAGCCTGACAATATTCAAGAAACATTTGGACAATGCCCTCAGGGACATAGTATGAACCTTGGGGTTGTCCTGTTCTGAGGCGGGAGTTGGACTTGGTGACCCAGGCTGTCCGAGGAGGTGTTTGAGTCACCATCCCTGGAGACATGTAAAAAGACAGATGTGGTGCCAGGGGACAGGGTTTAGTGGTAGATGTGGTAGAGCCAGGGTAGTGTTTGGACTTCATGATCTTGAAGGCCTTTTCTAACCAGAATGATGATACTATGATAGTACTAATGTCACTCCAGTGTTCAAAAAGGGCAAGAAGGAGGACCCAGGGAACTACAGGCCAGTTAGTCTCACCTCCATCCCCCGTAAGGTGTGGGAAAAAATCATTCTGAATGTCATCACAAAGCAAGTGAAAGCAAAGAATTTCATTGGGAGAAGTCAGCATGGATTCACCAAAGGGAAATAATGCTTGACCAGTCTGATTGCCTTCTATGATGTAGAAGGCATACATCCTTGATGGTTGATACAAGGCTTTTGACACTGTCTCCCATAAGATCCTCATTAGGAAACTCAGGAATTGTGGGCTAGATGAGTCAACAGTTAGGTAGATTGAGAGCTGGCTGAGAGACAGAACTCAGAGGGTTGTGATCAGTGGAGCAGGGTCAAGTTGGAGGCCCGTAGCCAGAGGTGTCCCTCAGGGGTCAATGCTCAGTCTGGTCTTGTTCACCATCTCCAACAATGACCTGGACAAGGGGACAGAGTGTATCCTCAGCAAGTTCACTGATGATACCAAACTGGGAGGGGTGGCTGACACTCCAGAGGGCTGTGCTGCCATCCAGCATGACCTGGACAGGCTGGAGGGCTGGGCAGAGAAGAGCCTAATGAGGTTCAACAAGTGGAATTGTAGAGTCCTGCACCTGGGGAGGAAGAACCCCATGCACTGTAGCAGGATGCTCTACCTCTCAATATGCCTGCCTCAATTTTACTCTATTATTCAGCTGCTTTTGTCTCTCAGTTTTGCAGGCTCAGGCCTGAAGTGGAAGGGTTTCCATGAGAAAGGAAAAGGCCTAGCAAACTCTGAGCCAGTAACAACCTTGAAAGGTACAAACAGAGGGCCAAGTTGATGTTCGTAACACCAGCTGCTCTCCGGTGTTGAAGAACATGGAGCTTGGCCCAGCCACAGCTAGGCCCGGAACAGAGATAAAGTAATAATGAACAGATAAACAAGAGAGTTTGCTTGGTGAGAACAGGGCCTTCATGAATTTTTCCACTGTTTTGGTTGTATTGTCCAATGAGAGATGTTGGAGGTACAGCCAATGGTTAAATGACAGCAGTCAACCCACTATATTCTATAAAAGCCTGGTCCCATTTTTGATCGGCAAGACTTCCGTACACTTTCCAGGAGGGTGTGCTGGACCTTCTCCTCTCCAGCAGGGACGCCTGCCAGAGAGATTAATTCTCGAGAATTACACCCAGGGATACCCAGCTGTGGTCTGGCAAGGGTGAGAGATATTACTCTTTCATTGTCTTTACTAGTGTACTTAATGTTAGGTAGCTTTCAACATTAAGTCCGAGATTGTAAGGACCATTAAGAGTGATAATTAATATTCTAGGCCTAGTGCAGAGTTTATTAATAAGTAAGTTGCTGGCATTTTAATGGTTAACCTTTGTTGCTTGATTGAATTAAGTAGTATAATTCACTGCTAATATACCCTTTGTATTCAAACTGCACTTCTGTTCGGATCTCCTGATTTTTCTACATTTTTGCTGTGCATGAGCCTCTGATCTTACGTGGTTAAGACCCCAACGTTACGTGCAATAAATCCTGATTAGTGCATATATGTCTCGTCTGCTGTGCGTTCCATCTGGGACATGCACCAATACAGGTTAGGGGTGGACCTGCTGGAAAGCAGTTCTGAGGAGAAGGATCTGGGAGTCCTGGCAGATAGTAAATTATCCATGAGCCAGCAATGTGCCCTTGCCGCCAAGAGGGCCAATTGAATTCTGGGGTGCATAAGGAAGACTGTGGCCAGTAGGTCGAGAGAAGTCATTCTCCCTTCTCCCTGTCTACTCTACCCTGGTGAGGCCACATCTGGAATACTGTGTCCAGTTCAAGGGAGACAGGGAACTATTAGGGAGAATCCAGTGGAGGGCAGCAAAGATGATTGGGAGCTGGGACTCTGCAGCATGCAGAAGAGAAGGCTGAGGCATGACCTTACTAATGCATGCACGTATCTAAAGAGTGGGTGCAAGGAAGGTGGAGGCAGACTCTTTTCAGTAGTTCCCAGTGACGGGACAAGAGGCAGCAGACACAAACTGGAACATAGGAGGTTCCTCTTAAATATGAGAAGGAACTTCTTTACTATGAGGGTGACAAAACACTGGAGCAGGGTTCCCAGGGATGCTGTGGAGTCCCCTTCTCTGGAGACATTCAAGACCCACCTGGATGCAGTCCTGTGTAATGTGCTCTGGGCCATCCTGCTTTAGCAGGGGATTGGACTAGAAGATCTCTAGAGGTCCCTTCCAACCCTGACAATTCTGTTATTCATGCTGGGACTTCTGTGTCCATGTGCAAGGAGGCTAGGTTGCCAACTGTACCATTTAAAGAATTCATAATTTGCATACTGGAAGAGTTCATTTCAATTCACTGGAATAAGTATGATAATTTATGAGTAATATAGAACGGAGTCTCTGAAAATGTAAAACTCCCTCCATTTACTTTTGGCATAGGTGAAGCACTATCTTTTTACACAACCAAATTTCCCAGCTAAAATAATGCTGCAGATGGGAGCTCTCTGTCATGAGCACTGGAAATGTACACTGCATTCCCAGACATGCTTTCTAGGGTAGTGGAAAACAATTGCTTCTGGCTAGCAAAGACTACTCTAGATAAATAGTATCTGGCTACAACGATTTTTGCAACAAGGACAGTAATGAAGGTTCAGGAGAAGCAGAGGACTCCATTGTTTTTTTGTTTTGGTTTTTTTTTTTTTCCTCCCCTGAAAGGATAGAGGGTGAAAATCAGGATTCAAGAAAAATCTCCTAGGGAAGATTTTACCATTGCTAAACTGTATCTCCTCTGTATCTCCTTCTCTGCTCTTCCTGACCTTACACTTTTTTCCATCCTTTCCTATTCACTTGGTCTTCACTCATACAAGGCTACTTCCCTGCACTACTTACTGGTGTCTGGATAAAATGTAAAGTGATGATTTTTTCATTTGGTCCCAAGTGCTAAAAATACATTTTTTGTCTTTTGAGTCTTTTAGGTCTCTCAATGTATATTTTATGACTGTCGTTGAGAGTCTCCATCTCCAAGGGTAACATCCAAAGGCTTCCAATCAAATGTTAATGCCACCAATATTCTCTTTGATATTGCAATTTTTATGTTCTGAAAATAAAATACATAAGACCCTTCCAGAAATCTAATGTTTTAAACTTTTTCTCAGAAATAGTCAACATAAACAAATTTGAGTTTCTTGCAATTGAGTGGATGGCAGCACTGGACAAGCCAGTATTGACGTGATCCAATGAGCATTTTTAATGCATTGTGCAATTTTTCTTGAAACTTTAAAACCACATTGACTTTGTTCTATCAAGTTTGATTTGAAAATCAGAATTAAGTTTTTACATCTTGAACCTTTTTTCTTTTTTTGCAGCCCTCTCACAAAGCACTTTCTTAGCAAAAAGCAGGAAATCATTTTCCTTACTCGCAGTCCAATATGTTTTCAAAACACAGACTAACTGATTTTAGGCTCTCAGTGTGCATCCTATTCATTTTATTGACATGAATAATTTCCTTGCATTCCTGGGAAACAGGGGAGACAGGACTTAATGTCCTTAAATAAAAATAAGTTGGTGACTTGTGTTTAGCAATTAGAACTGTTTCGAATTTGTACTGTTACACCAATAATTGCAGGTGGACAGGCAATATTAATATGTAAGGGTTCAGCTGTATGGGATGCAAAGATTTATTGGCAGACCAAATAAAGCAGAGTAACAAACCAGTAGGTGATACTTTGAAATGTCTTTGTCATGGTTGTATCCAAGTAAAAGTTAGGTGTTTGTGTGTTTTGTGGTTTGTTTTTTTGTTGTTGTTGTTTTGTTTTGTTCTGTTCTTTTCCTGTAAGCATTCTGTATCTGTAAAACTTTAAATTCTGTTCACTGTAGTATCACTCCTGCCCTTGTTCTACGCTGGCTTGTACATCTATTTACCACATCCATCAGACACAGCTGAGGGTCTGAGAGAATGGACATCTCTTTGTACTTATTAGGAGAGGCAATGCAGTCAAACCAAACCACACTCTACATACACAAAGTGTTACACTGGCTAAGATAAGGGCAAAAAAAAAAAAAGCAATTTTATTCATTATGATGTAGCCTGATGCAATGCTAAAAGAAGCATTTTTTTTTTCCTAAGATCTACTAATTAGAATTATGCTTTCATTGAAGATATGAACTCCACCTGATGGACCTGATAAGCCTGTTTTATGTATCCAGCTTGTACTACTTTAGACCACCACAATACTACAATAGCAACTTTTGGAATATTGCAATACCTGTAATGTTACCATTGCTTATTCTAACTGCATTATCCCTTTTCTAGAGATCAGTATTGGTATTTCAAATAACTTGACCAAAAATCTACTACGGTGGTTTCTTTTTTCCCTTTTGCTTAAGTAGAGAGGTGAGTGTCCAGTTCTGGGCCCCTCAGTTCAAGAAGGACCGGGAACTACTGGAAAGAGTCCAGAGCAGAGCCACAAAGATGATTAAGGGAGTGGAACATCTCCCTTATGAGGAAAGGCTGAGGGAGCTGGGCCTCTTTAGCTTGGAGAAGAAGAGACTGAGGGGTGACCTCATCAACGTTTATAAATACGTTAAGGGCGAGTGTGAGGAGGAAGGAGCCAGGCTCTTCTCAGTGATGTCCAGTGATAGGACAAAGGGCAATGGGTGCAAACTGGAACATAGGAGGTTCCACGTAAATGTGAGGAAAAACTTCTTTAGTGTGAGAGTGAGAGAACACTGGAACAGCCTCCCCAGAGAGGTTGTGGAGCCTCCTTCACTGGAGACATTCAAAACCCGCCTGGACAAGTTCCTGTGTAACCTACTCTAGGGGATCCTGCTCTGGCAGGGGGGCTGGACTAGATGATCTTTCGGGATCCCTTCCAACCCCTAAGAGTCTGTGATTCTGTGTGAGTGCCCGAGCAGCTATATTTTTATTAAATCTAGCTGATGCGATTCCTGGAAAAAAGCCAACAAATATGAATGGTTGACCTATAAAGATCTCATTGGACCCTCAGAACGATTAATGAACTACTAAATTTATGGTTTTAAACTATATTCATATTTCTGTGTATTTTCTTCCATACTCATATTTCTGTGTTATCCAATGATTGCACGTGACAATTCACTGGAGCAGGCACCACTGCGCTTTCTACTATCACCCAGGTACTCAAACCTGGGATCACTCTCTCTTGCACATCCCTTGTCAGGCAGAACATTTTCAGACATGCTGCGAGGATTTTGGTACCTAGGCAGGACTTGATGTCTGTGGGTCCAGCTTCTGGTAGTTCCCTTTAAATATTTGAATAATGCTTTTGGCTTGTGTTTTATTTTAAACTTCTGTAAGTTGAAGTTTAGTCATTTTCACATGCATTTTGATGAGCTAACCTTCATGAGGAAATCTAGGAAACATAAAAAAAGTATTTCTCATCCCAAAGCTATGCCGAAGTAGCTAGGTGATTCAGTTTTGTAACTAAATACTTGCCTTCTTTAATATATAGACCAGGCATGTATTCAAGCACAAATTGAGAAGTAAATTTTAAATGGCTCTGGAAGTCTGAGATTTTGAAAATCGGGTCTGCAAAGTCAATTTTACAAGGCATATAGTGTAGATATTCTGTGTATCACTGAAGGGCAGGATTTATTCATTAGATATATGCAGTTAGTAATCTACTCAGTTGTCAAAGGAAAGAGATTAGGTACTTCTAAAGTTAAATTAATCCTTTCCTAAGGTGAGTGTGAAGGAAAGATGGGGTGGCTTAGCCTTTACAGATGCCTGTCTCTCTTCTTTGCCTACAGTGGGACCCTAAGTAAATAGTTCAGTGCTAGTCAGCCACCAGCACCAACTGAGATTTCAGTTTAGCACCAGGATTTCTTAGTGACAGAACATTAAAAGTACCAGGGATATTTTCTGGCACTGACATCAGCAGGTATAAAGATGCTGGTATTCTTACCATTGATACATTTTCACTCTAAAATGCTGCAAAATGCTAAAAAAACTGATGACTGTTGTTAATCCCTAGACACCTGAAGGAACTTTCTGGGAAAGTGCTAGTCAGGCTGCACTAAATATGTGTCAAGTTTCTTTTTAACAATTTAGCAACGGAGAGGATCAAGTTTGAGCACCTAGAATGGTTCCTTGCACTAATAAAGGCAGCAGTTTAAAATCAGCCAGTGACAAGACACTATTGAAATATATGCATGGGACCAAAGAGGATTCCTGGAATTACAATAAAGGAGGTGAGAGAAAATGTATGTCTTGGTGTGGCAACGATCCAGTGACCTGTGTGGTCTTTTCCATGTCCATGTTCTATTTGAATCCAAATTTTTGTGGGACAAAAGAAAATTCTTCAACAGAAAATTATGCCACAGCGATCTTTTCCAAAATAAAAGTGCTTTTCACTGAGAAAAACTTTCATTCAGATGTTTTGTTGTGTACTTAGATTCTTTCTTACTAGTTTTGGTTGGTGCAGGCACAAAGATGTTGATATACTACTTGAAAACCTGATGTTTTTTCTGAAAGCTCTTAGGAAAACTGAAGTATTATATATTTCTAAGCAACCTATTTTCAGGCTCTGTAGATCAAGACAATCTGGATAAAATAACATCCAACAAGTTAATTTCTTAGTTTCTAACATTTCTCTAAACACTATTTACACTCCTACTCACTGCAAAATAAAATAATTATCTTACTTAAACATTTGCATGTATCACATTGTGAAACATTGTCCTGTATGTCTCATTGAATTAGTGTGCAGTGAAAACTCCTTATCCAGAAACACTGCCAGCCATAAGCTCAGTTCATATGGCTTTTGCCATCTGTGAAAGAAGATGTATATCTGGAAAGAAAAGATAAATGTGACTCCTGGAGAAAATGGAATACTGGCTTTCCCTCTGGAACAGAATAATACAAGCTGAGGGAGGTAAGAGATCTACTGGTGATAAGGAAACCATCAGGTGACAACTAACCAGTGAAGGAAAAGGGTGAAAATGGGGGAAACTAGAAATAAGAGTAGTGTAACAGAAGGGGAAGCAGTGGAACATTAAGACAAGGGCTGGTGCCAAGGACATTGTCTATTGTACTCCCACGTGCAAGTCTGTTGTGCTCTGCTGCTCAAACTAATTTTCTTTTTCTTACTAGAGTAACTTTCAAGACAGTCTTTATAAAATTGCATTTTACTGAGTCAGCTGAACCAAATGTGTTTTAGAAAGCCACTTGAATTCCTGCCCTATTTTAATTATTTAAGCCACAATATATTATTTAGTGTTCTGCGTGTTTGTTTGTTTTTGGGCAATCAATCTACGTGTATCAAAGAAATGACATTCTGAGTGCTTTTTTAAAAATGGTATTAAGAGTTACTCTCAAAAAGAACTTGAGTGCTCCTAATAGTTTACATATTTCAAGAAAGTATAAGTAGCTTTTTCCTGGTTTATATGACAGATTAATTTCACCTCTTAGCTCTCAGGCAAATATGTACTGTGCAATACAAAAGTATTTTTAAAAAGGGTAAAAAGGAGGACCCTGGGAACTACCGACCCATCATCCTCACCTCTGTGCCTGGGAAAATCATGGAACAGATCCTCCTAGAAGACTTGTGAAGGCACATGGAGGACAAGAAGGTGATTTAGGACAGGCAGCCTTTATGAGGGGAAAATCCCGTCTGACCAACCTAGTGGCTTTCTACAATGGAGTGACTGCATCAGTGGACAAGGGAAGACCTATGGATGTCATCTCTCTGGACTTCTGCAAGGCTTTTGACACGGTCCCCCACAACATCCTTCTCTCTAAGTTGAAGAGATATGGGTTTGACGGGTGGACTGTTCAGTGGATAAGGAACTGGCTGGATGGTTGCATCCAGAGGGCAGTGGTCAATGGCTCGATGTCCAGATGGAAAATGGTGACACGTGGTGTCCCTCAGGGGTCCATACTGGGGTTTAATATCTTCATTAACGATATTGACAGTGGCATTGAGAGCAAGTTTGCTGATGACACCAAGCTGGGTGGTGTGATCACTATGCCAGAGAGATGGGATGCCATCCAGAGGGACCTGGACAAGCTGGAGAAATGGGCCCAGGTGAACCTCATCAGGTTCAACAAGGCCACATGCAGGGTCTTGCACCTTGGCCAGGACAACCAGAGATATGCATACAGGCTGGGGGAAGACATGCTAGAGAGCAGCCGTGTGGAAAAAGAACTGGGGGTACTAATGGATCAAAAGCTGGACATGAGCCACCAATGTGCAACTGCAGCCCAGAAGGCCAACTGCATCCTGGGCTGCATCAAAAGAAGTGTGGCGAACAGATCAAGAGAGGTGATTCTGCCCCTCTACTCTGCCCTGGTGAGACCTCACCTGGAGTACAGTGTCCAGCTCTGGAGTCCCCAACACAAGAAGGATGTGGACCTGTTGGAGTGTGTCCAGAGGAGGGCAACAAAAATGATCCAAGGGCTGGAGCACCTCTCTTATGAAGACAGGCTGAGGGAGTTGGGGTTGTTCAGCCTGAAGAAAAGAAGACTCTATGGGGACATTATAGCGACCTTCCAATATCTGAAAGGAGCCTATAAGAAGGCTGGGGAAGACCTGTTCACTAGGGCCTGTAGCAATAGGGCAAGGGGTAATGGTTTCAAGCTAGAGAAGGGTAGATTTAGGTTGGACATTAGGAAAAAGTTCTTTAATATGAGAGTGGTGGATCACTGGAACAGGTTGCCTAGAGAGGTGGTGGGGGCCTCATCCCTGGAGACATTAAAGTTTAGGCTTGATGGGGCTCTGAGCAATCTTTTCTAGTATGACATGTCCCTGCTTATTGTAGGGCGGTTGGACTAGATGACTTTTAGAGGTCCCTTCCAACCCAAGACATGTATGATTTATGATTCTATAATCTAACCTCTCAGTAGTGTACATTTAATCAAAGTGGTTTTTATCTGTCTCTTTAAAAAAAGGTGGCATTCATCTTCCCTAATATGACCTGGAGGTGTCTCTCCCTTTTGCTGGGCTTTACATGTTCTCTGGGCAGCTACCTGAGCCCAGGTGCTTAAATGAGAGGGAATGTTGTCATGGAGGGGGTCTTTGCATGCTGAGGAGAGCTGTTCTTCTTCTTCCCTGTTTGATGGGGACTTTCAAGATGGGAGGAGGGAGATACCAAGAGCTCACAGGATAATGGGATACCTGTGGTCACCTTGGTCATGGACAGGACAACAAAACAGCATTCATGTTCATGTTGGGACAGGGATCTACTTGAGAGAGTCCAATTGAGGGCTACGAGGATGATTAAGGGACTAGAACACCTGCCTTACAAGGTAAGGCTGAGAGACCTGGGGCTTTTCAGTCTAGAGAGGAGAAGACTGAGGGGGGATCTGAATAATGTCTATAAATACATGAGGGCTGGGCATCAAGAAGGCAGGGACAACCTCTTTTCAGTTGTGCCCAGAGATAGGACGAGGGGCTATGGATTCAAGCCAGAGCATAGGAAGTTCCACCTCAACATGAGGAAGAACTTCTTTACTGAGAGGGTTACAGAGCACTGGAACAGGCTCCCCAGAGAGATTGTGGAGTCTCCTCTGGAAACTTTCAAGAACTGTCTGGATGCTTTTCTGAGTGATCTGCCCAAGTTTTTGGTCCTGCTCTGGCAGGGAGGTTGGACTCAATGATCTTCAGAGGTCCCTTCCAACCGCTGACATTCTGTGATTCTGTGATTCTGTGATGTGGAGTAACATCAAACACTGCCCACTGTCCTTCCTTACAAAGGAAGCGTTTTGAAGACCAGTCTTTTTTTTTTTTTTTTTTTTTTTTTTTTTTCCATATTGAAGTGGCTTTATTGGAAAATTTCCAACAAACTTCACTGCTTTTCACATGCAAAGTTCACTAAGTGTGTTCTGGGATTTGGGCTTAAACTTATAATCAACTGCACTTAAGAGCAAAAATATCTGAGCTAGTTTTCATCTCTTACTAATCCTTTACTATCACCTGAATCTTATTGATTGGACTGAATAAAGAACTGGGGTAAGAAGCATATATTCTATGAATGGAGTGGAGGACTCAGGTGTCCCTTTGCATCTCTTTTTTCTACGTTTGCTTTGTTTCTTCAGTTTCACTTATGTAACTTTAGTTTAAATTGAAATATCTCTTGAATTTAAATAATCAACAAAGCCAAGAGTTTTTTTCTGGTTGTAGATATTTGGGAACAATAGTGATGCATGTATTTTATGTTGAAAAATGGCTTTCAGGAGTCAGCAGATTCATTTTTACAGCAAGAAAGTTGAGAACTAGACCAAGTACAATTCAACAAGGATAAATAAATGAGAGTGAAGTCAGTCTGTTTTGTTTCCAAAACCTTCATGTCCTATTGTAGTTTTAACTCTAAGACAGTCTTTTCTACACAAGAATACACGTTTTTTCTTAATAAATAACATGAAATTCTACAAAGCTGGTGCTGTGCAGTCTTAAAATAATCCATGACTTGGATTGGCACACAAAGTGAAATTCCATTCCCTTCCATCACTATAAGCAGTCTGTGGGAGTAGTTTTGCTATTGGAATATGTGCACAACAATGGGACGTACAGGAATTAACTGTTTTTCTAATTACTATGCCAAGCATTTTAACCAGGACAGGTTCAGACCTTAGGCCATTAGCTGACATATTTAGCAATACTCATTTGTGCTATTTAAGACAAAGGATCAGCACTCATATAACATTACAGAAAACCAGTTTACCAATTTTTATTAGCCCCCTGTATTGGCTATTTCTTGTGCTGTCACCAGTGTTATAATTGTTGTCTTAACCATGTCTCTTGGTGTATTTAAAAACCTTGTTTGCACAAAGGAGAAATAGTATTTCCTTAGCTGAGCTTTCTTTATAAGATGAAATACTGAAGATTGGCACTCCTTAAGGCTATGGTAATGACAGGGAAAGGACTATTTGTCACCCCTCTTTTTTTTTTTTTTTTTTTTTTTTTTTGTAATGGGTCAACAGCTTTCCTTGGAGAAAAGATTTATCAGAGGAGAAAACTGACTGGATGCAAAATTAATAAGTTAGAACATCTTATGCAAAAAGCACACTTCATGCATTTCATGTTAGGTTGTGGGCCAATGGTAACTGAGTAACCATGTTTTATTAAAGAAAAACTAATAGCTATATTTTTTACTAGATTATGCTGTCTTTGCCAGATGGGAATAAAATAACAAGCAATACTGCTGATGAAAGCAAGAAAATAGGGACATTTGCACCTGCTCTTCCTACTGCTTCAGAAATAAGACATTACTCATTTTGCCAACTGTGATTGCATTAAGTGACAGTTTTGTCATGAGAAATCAGCACTTGTTTTTTATGGCTTTTTATGGCTTAAACAAAATGCTGATCTGATAGCCTGAGACACTGTATAGTTACAGAGTAAACATCCTGCATGCTTACAAATGCTGCCCTGTTTGGTTACTAAAATCCTTTGGAGCAATACTGAGAGGCACGTGGCAATTCCATTTTCAGCTGTACCTGATCTTTGACTTCTGTGGTTCCTGGGAAGCTCAGGAATTGAAGTTGTTTCTTTTTCCTCTTTCTCATGTTTTTCTTCTTTTGCTCTGTCTATACTTCCCTTCTTTCAACTTTTTTTGTGACAATTTACTTTTCAATAAACCATCAGAAAGCAGTAACTTTTTGACTGTGAAGCATCAGGATGTTCCTAAATGTCTTCCTTTGTGGGTCTCTGGTATTCCATCATCAGTTTCCGAAACTGGTGTATCTTTCCCTGTTCTGTCTTAAGTGTCTGAACATTGCTGAGAACTTATTACTTAAGATATCTGAGTATTGAGATGCCCAAAGCCACAGAAAGATACATGCAGAGGATTTGCAGCAGCTAATTCCCATCAATTTCAGTGGTATCTTGTGACCACAGTGTTTCTAAATATATTGAGAAGTCCTAGTGATCTAAATCTATCTTACTGACACTTAGTATTGACCCCTTGTCTGGGCTAGTATATCTATATTTGACTGTTATTATGTAGACTAAATTGAAAGACTTAGCATATATTAGACTGTATTGATAGGCCATTAAGGTATTTGACTTCATAAGTCTAACTGTTAATTTTTAATCTCATATTTATACTTATTATTCTCACAGTCCAGCCTCAATCCCTCACTAAGATTGCATTGCTGGTGTCCAGTTTCACTGCTGAATAACCTCTCAGGCTTTAATATGTAGGTATATACAATCAGCTTTTTCTGTGAGAAGTAAACCACTGTTCACACCAGCTGAGTGCATATGGTCGTATTTTCTTTCTGTCTACAAGGAAATGAATAAGCTTAATGTCTCACAGCAAACTGGCTAATCCTTGCACTGAATTTGTGATGTCTTATTCTTTGCCATTGGAGCTCCCACTTTCAGCACATGTAGGCAAGTGGTGGTATGTAGTTAACATCTGGAGCACTTGCCAGTGTGTTGGACACTTCTTTTAAATATTGAAGTGACTAAATAAATATGTTTTTATACCATATTGGACAGATATCAATCTGTCATGGTTTATAGAAACTCAAGATCCAGAAAAATATGCTTTTTGGTCTCAGCAAAAAAAATTGTAAATTTAATGCCTACTCTGCTGTAATGAAACTATCCACTCTCAGTTCATTGACCTCTTTCCATGTAGAAGTACAAAACAGCAGTAATAAAGGATAACAAGTAGTAAAGAAGACATAAAGAAAAGCAAACATTTCATTTCATTGTTGGTCTGATGGCTGTGAATCTGAATGGAAATTATTCTGGTAGCCAAGCCCTCATTATAAATGAAACCAGGAGCCTCCTTTCTAAACTCCTGCAGGTACTGAAGCTTTATTGAGCCAAACACTTTTGTTTTAATAGCAATACCTTTTTATTGCTGACAGCAAGTTACTATTATTTAGAGGGTAATTGACTGAAGGTCAACCTCCTTACTAGAAGATGGGGTTTGAGTGTCTCCAGAGAAGGGGACTTCACGACTCTCTAGGCAGCCTGTTCCAGTGCTCTGTTATACTCGCAGCAAAGAAGTTTTTCCTTATGTTTTATTTGAACCTCCCGTGCTGCAGCTTGTGCCCATTTCCCCTTCTCCTGTCATTGGAAACTGCTGAAAAGAGACTGGTCCCATCCTCATGACACCCACCCTTTAGAAATTTATAAGCATTTAGGAGACCTCCCCTCAGTCTCCTCCAGGCTAGCGGTAGGAAGAACATCATGGTTCAGCTCTCTTTTCCAGAAATAATGAAGACCTGCAATGTGTACTGTCTGTCTTTCTGACAGAATTGGTGCTAACTCAATATATCTTCAAATGGGCAGTCTGATGGATGGCATGCACATAATAGCTGCATGTAGACTACTCCTTCATGACCAAGTCATTCTGTATGGAAATACAAATAGAAACAAGCTAAGAGAGTTGGGGCTGTTCAGCCTGGAGAAGAGAAGGCTCCAAGAAGACCTTATAGTGGCCTTCCAGTACCTGAAGGAGGCCTACAGGAAAGCTGGGGAGTGACTTTTTACAAGGGTATGTAGTGATAGGACGAGGGGTAATGGTTTTAAACTGGAAGAGGGCAGATTTCGGTAAGACATTAGAAGGAAATTCTTCACTGTGAGGGTGGTGAGACACTGGAACAGATTGCCCAGGGAAGTTGTGGATGCCCCATCCCTGGAAGTGTTAATAGCCAGGTTGGATAGGGCTTTGAGCAACCTGGTCTAGTGGGAGGTGTCCCTGCCCATGCAGGAGGGTTGAAACTAGAAGAGCTTTAAGGTCCTTTCCAACCCAAACCATTCTATGATTCTATTATCATTCTGTGTGCTTCAGTCTTAGAAAAAATGAAATGCAAGACTATTTCTCAATGAATATTAGTGGTTCAGCACAGGACATAAATCCAGTCTCTTTGGTACAATAAAAATAACTTTACTGTAGTTGTATGATGGTGCTTTTCTTGCCAAATAATGGACTGTGCAGAGAAAATTTTAGAGCAGTACAAGGGATGTTATGTGTGGCCATCGTTAGAGAAGTGGCTGCAGCTGTGCCTGTGACTGGGTGCCAGTGAGTTTAATCAGCTGAACCACTGGCATCTGGTTATAGGAAAACCACAACTAGAATATGGAAAAGCAGCTGGAGTATAAACTCTGAAGGGCTCACAAAGGTTCATGATTTGTCTTCAAATCAGAAGAAAATAGAGGTTAATAGAGATGTGCATCTGCAAAGAAGGAATAAACAAGGGGCTGAGATGAATTAATACACGCTAGAGACATGAGCCACTCCATGAAAATATGCACATTCCCTGTTTGTAGCTTTTCAGTTTTTGTCTCCTTTCTCCCCTCATGGAGACATTGATAACTGGAGGCATATATTCAGCAGTTGTCAGATTAATCCATTTCTTTCCTTCAATTTCTTTTTTTGTTAATAGATCAGTTCCCCTTTTAGACTTTTGGATCTCTGATGAGTGTCCTGATATGAAGTAATGAAACCACTGCCCACAGAGTCTGTCCAAACAGGTTTGTCTTAAAGAGCATTGACAAAAATGACAAACCTGATGTTTTGCTGGTGCATATAGGATCACCACAAGATCTGTGCATTTCATGTATTCCAGTCAAGTGCTCAAACACAGCACAAATGGTGGATAGGCTGGCATCTCGCTGTCCATAGCAGGGTGATTTTCATGCTGAGCTGATATGGCACGGTCCAAGAAATGTTATTCTCCTTTATAGAAGCCACTCTAAACCAAAAACATCCTGTTAAGTCTTCTGGGCTTGTTGTCAAGATTTTTATCTGTATATCTGAGAAGTAGGCTTTCCCTGTAAACCCAAAGCAAGTCCTCAAACCTCTCAGGTACTTACATTTTGGATTAAAATTCAAATGGACTGCAGCCCTTAGCAAGCAGCTGTAGAGGGTGGATTTTAGTCTTACCTTTCTTGTCAATTTCCCATGCATCTGACAAGAGGTTCTTAAAGAGAGGATTTGAGCCTGAAACTTTGCAACCTGAAACTATATGTGGCAATAATTGAACCATAAAGGGACTGGTTTCAAAGACAGGCCCAATGAACAGGTGACTCAGGTCCTCAGAATATCTGACATCAGGCCTCAGAGTATCTGACATCATGACTCTTGTTAAGTGCTAGTGCCTCCACTGCTACCTGCAGTCATCAAGCTAAAAGTTTTGGGACCAGAACCCCACACTGTACATAAGTGCAGTTCTGCTTGAGTCTAGGAGTGCATTATCCTAGAGCTGACCTATTGGCCATACGAATCCCTAAAACAAATATGTGTTAAATAACATTACCCTAACGGAAAGCTGTGAAGCTCAGTATTCTAAAGTTTGTGAGGTTATCTCAAACCCTATCAGAAACAATAAAAAATTGAAGGAAATACTTTTGAACAAGGTTTTGCTCTTAGGTCTTTGAAAAAAATATCCAGACAGTTGTTCATAAAGAGCTGAATCACAGAGGACAGTGTCTTCTGCATTTGTAATAATTTTCTGTCTATATTTCAGGTTTTTGTTCTGTTCTTAATTAGCAAGGCAGATGGATAAGAAGTCTTTATGTACTTCACATAGTTATACTACTATGAATTTCTTCAGATATAAATATCCAGTAGCGTAACAGGGTAAAATGATTGTCACAGTTGGATTTAATACACGTATGTACATAAACACACACACATACACATAGGTATACACACAACAGAGTGGATAATAACTATGAATACAAAAAGAAATTTCAGATTTTATTTTTTCAGACACAAGTTTATGTTGTTAACCTGAAATCCTTTGGTGATCTCTTCAGAAAAAAAGAATTACTTTTGAAGAACTCTATGTTAATAAATGCTTGACAAATCAATAATGTATTCTTATCAGTAGCAGGACACATACACTTAATAAATTATGAGCTTCTGCAGAACTGGACTTGAGATGCAAGTTACTGAAAGTTGATTTTGTTGGTAATAGCTAATAATTCTCATAATTTAAAGGGCAAGTAAAGTGCACTGATTTACATTTTTGAGGCACTAAATATTTTGTCTCCTTCTGAATAATGTTTGTGAATATGATTTTGAAAATAAAATTTCTAAATGAAGCAACCAAGTGAATATTCAAAGGAGCACATACTAACTGTGACATAGTTATGTAAAATGTAATAGAATAGTAGAATCTTTGAATGGTTTTGGTTAGAAGGGACCTTAAAGCTCAAGTAGTTCCACCCCCCTTGCCATGGGAAGGGACACCTTCCACTAGACCAGGTTAATCAAAGCCCCATCCAACTTGGCCTTGAACACTATGAGGAATGGGACATCCACAGCTTCCTTGGGCAACCTGTTCCTGTGTCTCACCATCTTCACACTAATGAATTTCTTCCTAATATCTAATCTAAATCTACCCTCTTTCAGCTTAAAACCATCACCCCTCATCCTATCACTAGTTGAAGGACTTATGTTTATGGTTGAAGTTAAATTTTAATTGTAAGCCTATTTTAAAACTACAAATTACAAGGTAAAGATGTTAAAGTTAGTGAAATGTACATATTTTGAGTTGCACCTGAACTTCCATAGAATCATAGAATCATAGAATCCTAGGGGTTGGAAGGGACCTCGAAAGATCATCTAGTCCAACCCCCCCTGCCAGAGCAGGGTCACCTAGAGCACATCACACAGGAACGCATCCAGGCGGGTTTTGAATGTCTCCAGAGAAGGAGACTCCACAACCTCCCTGGGCAGCCTGTTCCAGTGCTCTGTCACTCTCACAGTAAAAAAAATTTTTCGGATATTCACCTTGAACCTCCTATGCTCCAATTTGCACCCATTACCCCTTGTCCTATCACTGGTCATCACTGAGAAAAGCTTAACTCCATCTCCCTGACACTCACCCCTTACATATTTGTAAACATTGATGAGGTCACCCCTCAGTCTCCTCTTCTCCAAGCTAAAGAGACCCAGCTCCCTCAGCCTTTCCTCATAAGGGAGATGTTCCACTCCCTTAATCATCTTTGTGGCTCTGTGCTGGACTCTTTCAAGCAGTTCCCTGTCCTTCTTGAACTGGGGGGCCCAGAACTGGACACAATACTCCAGATGCGGCCTCACCAATGCAGAATAGAGGGGGAGGAGAACCTCTCTTGACCTACTAACCACACCCTTTCTAATGCACCCCAGGATGCCATTGGCCTTCTTGGCCACAAGGGCACATTGCTGGCTCATGGTCATCCTCCTGTCTACCAGGACCCCCAGGTGCACCTATTCAACCAAACAAATCTGGGGACTTAAAAATGGACCCTTCCTTTGTTGCTGCACAATTAAATGGATATAGTCCTATTACAGGACTAGTCTCATAATGGTTCCAGGGTGCTGTTCTGGACCACTCAATCACAAAATTAGGCCTGGTTGTCTAATAGCAAATTAGGTATTATGGCATACAAATTCTCCCTCTTGACTCTGAAGGAAATAGGAAACAGAAAAGATGTTTTTTCCTCTATCACTCTGTAGTTATTCATATGATTTCCAACACTTCTTACCATTCTAATCTAATGTAGGAACTTCTGTTGCTTTTTCACTATAGCCTGTACAGGACTTCACAAGAAACATCATTCAAGCTGTTATCAGCTAAAGAATCCTTTAGTCAGAACTTCAGACCTTTCTTTGATATGAAGAGGCTAGTCATATCACAGAAAATTTGTCTGCTGATACCATTTCTGTTATGCTTTTAGCAAAACACCAGATGTCAAAAGCAGCATAAAATATACAGCATTTTTAAAAAAGTATGGATGCATTAATAATAAAATTGCTAAATATGTCCTGCTATGGTCTGAAGTTACAAAGACCTGAAATGTCATTTCTAAATGAAGCACCTTCCCAACACTGTCTTTTTGGAATGAAATCTAAAACCTCATACATCAACACTTTTCTGACCTGAATTTCCATTTGCAGAAGTGTCAATCAGGAGGTTTCAGAACAATGTTATTAGAGATAACATACATACCAGGGCCTGAAAATAATTTTATTGCTTTTAATAACATTTGATTGGTTTTAAATTATAAAATATGGCATGGTACACTAACATACAATGTATCTTTTTTCCCAGAAAGGGTGAGTACCCTTACAAATTTGAAAAGTTGGATTCCTCTCAGCTTCAAAGAGATTTTCCTGTCCAAGTTAGCAACCTTATCGTCCAGGCAAAGCAGAAACTGGGGGTCATGCCACTAGGCATTGTCCATATTCAGCTGTTTTATTTTGGTGGGAAGAAGCACAGTTCTGGAGCTGGTCATACATATTTTTACTTTGGAAGAGGAATGGGCCTTTCTAGAATTCCATTTTCTGCTATGTTTTTTCTTTTATTCTCTGATTGTTTCATGCAATATTCATTAGCAGTCCCTGGGGCAAAGACCTGAAAGAATGTTTCCCATCTGACACTGATTTTTAAGGAGAAATTATGTTTTGTTCATCTTTATTTCATCTAGGTGTCACTAAAGGGCAGAGTCAAGGTTGTCTGGTAGGTCCAGTAAAACACTCTTGTACTTTGATAAAAACCATCATTCTGTTCTTTTAAAATGTACAAGGAAGTCCTAAATATAATACATTAAGCAAACCAGTATCTACGTGGATAAACAGTACATGTAGCTCTACTTTTTATAAAATCCTTGTTCCTATACTAGTTGATAATTTATTGAATAAACCACAGTTATTAAAAATAGAATGGCTTTGATAGTGCTTTTAGCTGGCAGAAATTATACATTAGCTATTCCATCTCCTCAGCCATGTTACAAAATTGGTCCACCATAAGGTCCAGAATTAAATTAAAATGAGGTGCAAAGAGTAGCCTAGTGCATGTTGCCAGGTGACCTTCTGAAATATTAATACAGCTTGACCTAAGCTTTATTGCCTTAAACCTGCAACTCCTGCAATTTTGCACAGGCAGCATAGTCTTGAGATAAAAAGCCCATGGCTAAGAAAAAGTGGCTTGATTTCGCACCCAGATTTTAAGTGTGGGTCAGTTTTTTGTCCTCCAAGGAACTGTGCAAAGCTTGTTGCTTCCTCTTGGTCTGCCCAGATTAGATACCCTGAGGTTTACTTTTGATTTGAGTGTTTCTAGTAACTCTAGTGTAAGGACTGGCTGAAACACCACATTTTTCCTTTAAGTATATCAAATTTTGATGTATTTTATTCAGGTGAGATTTCTGTGATTTCTCACCATGCTGTCTATCTCTTTGCTTAGTTTTTCTCATCATTGCATTGTCCCCTGCTTTCAGCGAACTCAAGCCCCTCTTGCTGCTTTGAGTTGCCTTATAGCTCTAGGTATTTTTATGGAAGGAGAGTTGTAGTGAAACCTGCTCCTGTTTCCCTTGTCATATACTTTATTACTGTAACATGAATAAAGTTCTTTCATAAGGAAATCATTTACGATGAAAAAAAAAAAAATATAATTATTTGTGCTGGCTTTACAGCACCTTTATGTGGCCAGAGTGGTGTAGAGATCCAGTCAGGCAATTAAGCTTTGGGTATCTATAACAGTATAGGTATCTGTATAAAAGTATTGATACACACATATAAAATCTCCTAGGATTTCAAGAGAGTTTTTCGTAGTCCTCACTCTAACGTCTCCCTCACTCTTCCTGTGCTGCTGCCTGCTTTCTCTCAGCACAGCTGCCAGGGCTGGCAGAAGGGCCTGGCTGAAACGTGGTGACTTTTCTTCCCTGGTGGGGCCCTGACTGCCTGGGGACAGATGAGCATTTCAGCAGCTGTGTGATGAGTGGGGAGCAGCTGGTCAGAAATTCTAACCACAGGGGAACACCTGAAGCCCTGTTGCTCTCCAGAAGTTGAGCACTAATCAGTGTTTCAGGAAGGCATTTCCTTCCTGTGGTTTATAGCCTGGGAAGACTTTGATGTGCACATACTGATGTTAGGAACCCCCACAATCTGGTGTATATTTAATATCTGGGGTTTTTTGATTACAGTTTTGCTACTGGAATCTACTTTATGTAACTGAATACTTATTTTGATGTGGCCCGGCATAGCTTTAAGCACCAGTTTAAAACCTGTCAGCACAAAAAAAACAAATAACAAAGAAAGAACAGTAAAAGCCTTTCAGCTGATATTTTTAGAATAAGAAATACTATTTAACTTCAAAAAATAATGGAAATGTGTCCTCTTTGGGAATAGATACCTGAACACAAAAGCCAGGTGTTGCACTGAGAAAGACATTCACACTGGGATTTGCTCTAATTCGAAGTCTGTCTATATTTGTATTTATGATACTTCATTGGTTTGGTGAGAAATAGAAATAATACAGCAGTGAAAAGTCTTAGGATTATCACAGAGGGGATTTTTCTTTCATGGACTCCTACCAAAGGGTAGTAATTTTCAGAAATCCCAGCTCAAGACCCATTTGATAACTAAGTATGTGAATGTTTAATCAGGGTTGAAGATTTTTAAAAGAGGAAGCTCATTAAAGATATTGAGACAAAACGCTCACAGTTTTCTACATGGGTATGCTATGGTAGAGCAAATGAAATAACTGAAATGTTAATATAATAGGAGGGAGAGTATTTAAATCCATTTTGAAGACAATAGCCATTTCAACAGGAAAACTTCTGCAAAATTCCTGAACTAAACATATGACAAAGGTATTTATATAATTAAAAATTATTACTGTAAGCTATTATATATATATTAATGTAAGTATTTTTATGTTTATCCCAAAACATAAGTATTCCAACTAGGAAATCAATGGGATTTAAGGGAGTAAAAAGAAAAACTGTTTCTAACATTAATTTTACAATTTAGGAAATGAAATAATATTTTTTATTAATCGGTAGTATTGTTAAAGATCAAATTTCAGTGTTAAATATTAAGTAATCATACATTGTGCCTTACAAGAAAACAATTCTTGTAAGGAGGGCCACAAAAATGATCAAAGTGCTGGAGCACCTCTCCTATGAAGAGCAGCTGGTTAAGCTGGGGTTGTTCAGCCTAGAGAAGAGAAGGCTTTGAGGAGACCTCATAGCAGCCTTCCAGTACCTGAAGGGGGCCTACAGGAAAGCTGTGGAGGGACTTTTTACAAGGGCATATAGTGACAGGAGAAGGAGTAACGGGTTTAAACTGGAAGAGGGGAGATTTAGATTAGACATTAGGAAGAAATTCTTTAGTGTGAGGGTGGTGAGACACTGGAACTGGTTGCCCAGAGAAGTTGGTGAAAGCCCCATTCCTGGTGCTGTTCAAGGCCAGGTTGGATGGGGCTCTGAGCAACCTGATTTAGCGGAGGGTGTCCCTGCTCCAAGCAGGGGGGTTGGATTTAAATGATCTCTGATGTCCCTTCCAACCCTAGTCATTCTACGATTCTATGATTCTAATTATTGTTATACCCTAGATAATTGTGACTAGAGCTGGTTTTAAAGTTTTGACAAGAGTCAATTGAAAAAGTCATATATGCCACTTATTTCTTTGGTAAACCATAGTTAGGGGGTTTTTTATTAGTTTTGGTATATCTTTGTATTTCAAAACTGTGACTTTTATTATGATTGGAAAAACAATGGATCTACAGGTAAGGCAAGTATGAAAACTTTTGTTAGAATGAGGTAGGGAGGTAATCTCTTCTTTTAAGATCCATGAAAAGTTTATTACTCACAAACCAGATCCAGCAGACTGAATCACTGTAATTCCTTCAAAGTATGATAAAGATGTTAAATATCCCTGCAGTAATGAACTAATGTGGATAACCAGTTTGGCCTAATACACAGATAAAATATATTAATATTCTATTAAGTGTGGTTAAGAAGTAGAATTTGCCTGTTGGACTGTAGCATCCTTCATATGCAACTATAATATGAAATACAAACATCATTAAAACAGAAGTCCTCAGCACTTTTAAAAAATAAGGACCCTGTATTCATAGTCTCATCCCTGTTCTTGTATCCACTGCCATGTTCATTCCACAATAAGGAATATAGTGAATAGAATAGAATAGAATAGAATAGAATAGAATAGAATAGAATAGAATAGAATAGAATAGAATAAGCTTATAGTGATTAATACGAGGATGCAGACTCCTGTGTTCCCTTGGGCCTGATCTGAACTCTCCTCTTTTACAGGAACATTTGCATTGATTGGAAAAGCAGCTTTTGGCCAGACTGGAAAACCTGGTGAAGGCAACAGGTTTTCTTCCATAACCATGGCCAGAATTTCCCACCTCTATTATTAGTCATTACAGTAGTTGTATACATTTTCATGAACATTCAGGACTCTCAAAGCAGCTTTCAGAGCACACAAATACCTTGCTGGGGCTGACTCCTCCTGTGTGTGCGCAGGCAAGAGGCTCTGCTGCCAGCACAAAGCTGCAGTTGTAAAGACTCCCCAGGAACTTGCAAACAGCCCAGCTCTGCTTCCTGCTGCTGAAACAGTCCTTATCCTGAGCCAGGAACCTGGACACTGTGTCTCCTCCTTCCTCATCTTTCTCCAGTTACAGCGGAGAGCTCCCACATGCAGAAGCTGAGTGTTCTTTGCCGTCCTTTAAAAATCTCAATCTAAATCTTCACATCTGCCCCCCTTTACGACTGTCTTGCAGTGCTCTTGCAAGCACCACTGACTACTTTGCCACCCTCATGGAGATCATCTTCAACAGATACCAGTTTTTAACAATTACTAACGGCCTCACCATGAAATCTGTTATCATGGGAAAGCTGCAGTGTGAATTACCATTGCCTCTGTAACTGTGCACTAAGGAGGAACCACTGTTCATCTGTCCTTACCTGATGCCAGCTGGAGAAACAGCGTTCATCTTAGTGGAATTACATCAGCTGAGCCAGCTGAAAACCTGGTGTTTTAGAAAGATGTGAAGATACATAATTACAGTAAATTTATCACTGAGTGTTCATATCCCCATATTAATTATAAGGAAACTAAATACTTTTGTGGTTTGCATGTGAAGGGCCTTCTGTGTTTAATACATTAAGAAGCGTGCGTTAGGGATGATTTTTTTCTCTTTATTGTTCCTGAGACTGGTCAACAGCTGCAGCTGTACCTGAGCAGAAGAATGTGGCTATTATCACATTGTTAAACTGTATTATACACTGCTGCATATTTTAATTACACCAGCCAGTTTCACAATCGCTACCCCTTGCTCACTTCAACTTCCCAGATGTCTGCTGGAAATACACTACAGCAGAGAGAGAACAGTCCTGGAGGTTCTTGGAGCGCATGGAAGAGAACTTCTTAATGCAGCTGGTGAGGAAGCCAACCCAGGAAGGTGCCCTTCTGGACTTGATGCTCATGAACAGAGAAGGACTTGTAGGGGAAGTAACTGTTGGAGGAAGTCTAGGGCATAATGACCATGAGCTTACAGAGTTTTCAATACTTGAAGAAGTAAGGAGGGGGGTCAGTAAAACTGCCACCTTGGACTTCCAGAGGGTAGTCTTTGATCGGTTCAGGAGACTGATTGACAAAGTCCCTTGGGAGACTATCATGAAGGGTAAAGGAGTCCTGGAAGGCTGGACATACTTCAAGAAGGAAGTCTTAAAGGCCCAGGAGCAGGGTGTCCCCATGTGCCAAAAGACGAAGACGAGCTGTCAGGGAAGAAGACCGGCCTGGCTGAATAGAAACCTTTGGCTGGAACTCAGGAAGAAAAGAGAGTTTATGGCCTCTGAAAGAGAGGACAGGCCTCTCATGAGGAATACAGAGATGTAGTAAGGCAATGCAAGGAGAAAATTAGGAGGGCCAAAGCCCGGCTTGAACTCAGCTTGGCCACTGCTAGGATTCTGATTGATGGGTGGTTGAATATAAGCCAGCAATGTGCCCAGGGGGCCAAGAAGGCCAATGGCATCATGGCCTGTTTTAGAAATAGTGTGGCAAGCGGGATCATCCCTCTGTCCTTGGCACTGGTGAGGCCACACCTCGAATACTGTGTCCAGTTTTGGGCACCTCAATACAAGAAAGACATCAAGCTGCTGGAGCGTGTCCAAAGAAGGGCAACAAAGCTGGTGAAGGGCCTTGAGAAAAAGTCTTATGAGGAACAGCTGAGGAGAATGGAGTTACTTAGTCTGAAGAAAAGGAGGCTGAGGGGAGACGTCATCACCCTCTACAATTACCTGAAAGGACGCTGTAAAGAGGTGGGCGCTGGTCTCTTATCACAAGTAAGTGGTGATAGAACAAGAGGAAATGGCCTCAAGCTGCACCCAGGAGAGGTTTAGACTAGACATTAGGAAGAACTTTTTCATTGAAAGGGTTGTCAGGCATTGGAACATGCTGCCCAGAGAGGTGGTTGAGTCACCATCCCTGGATGTGTTTAAAAGTCGTCTAGATGTGGTGCTTGGGGATATGGCTTAGTGATGGACTTGGTAGAGTTAATGGTTGGACTCGATGAACTTGAATGTCTTTTCTAACCTGAGTGATTCTATGATTCTGTGAAAGAGGGTTAAGTTGAAGCTTCATAGAATCATAGAACAGCCCAGGTGGGAAGGGGTCTCCAAAGACGATCTGATCCAGCCCTTTGTGGGAGAGGGGGCTTACTTGAGATTATCTAGCACCCTGTTCTCTTGCAAGTAGAAATCACATCCAATTGCATTTCCATTCAGTTCAGTTTTCAAAACCATGGAAGAAACTTATTTCTCACTGTTATTTATGAATACCCAATGCCTAACCTAACAAACAGCCAATCCTGGGCCATCTGAGCCCTACACCCCAGCCTGATCACAGCATCTCTTCCATGTAGGTGTTATCTGGGAGAAGTCTGGTGGATGCCCTGCCCTACAAGTATGTATCCCAGGGAGGGATTACCACATGTCCCTTCACAGGGCTGAAGTTTACCGTGCTGCTGAATCTGACCCTGCAGAAAGACAGGCTTGGGGACAGCAGGACTACCTGGGGCACCACAGTAACAAGGAACTGCCCAAGCTTTGACACTTGTCCCTTCTCTTGTGCATTGCTGCCATCTGGTCTTGACCGTTTCCCCCTGACTGTGCTTGGGGAAGGCAAGAAAGGAGAGGGAACTGCAGGGAGAGCAGCACTGCTCCTCCTCTCAGCTAGTCTGTCACTGAATGTAGAAATGTAGAGATGCAGAGAACAAGGAGGTTGAAATTACTTATTCACATAACTTGTGACAGGGTGTAGTTCTGTTCCTCCTCTCATCACTGACACAACCTCCTATTGATTTAAATGAACTCAAGACTAACTTCTGAGAACCATCCTTCCATTGTGGAAACCACAGCTCTGCTGGATCTCCCTATACATTGCTCCCTGTGATGATCAGTGCTTTGGGATCCAATTCACATGTTGTGCTTAGCAGCCATTCCCCACACTCTCCATGGCAAGAAGCTGATGCATTTGAACTATTATTCCTCAGTGTGTAAGATAATGATGTATTCTTGCTGAAAGAAAGCTGGCTCAGTAATTTTGAAGGTTTCAGATTTGACTTTGGTGTCTTAGTATGCCTAAGTCCCACACAGTCATGGAAAAGCTTTCACGGCTCTGGCTCATTGGGCAGTCTCCTGCCTGTACTGGATAGCTCCAAAGTCAGCACACTTTCCACATGGTGGTTTCTTCAACCCAGGAGAAAACCCCAAAGCTCTGTGTCTCCTCTGTTATTGTTAAAGCCCACACCAGACAGTATTATTTCCCCATATAAGCATTGCAAGGTAAGCAAAATAAGGTCAGGAATACCTGTTTTAGCTTTGATGCAGGTAAGAACTTATTAAAACCGTGTGATGTTTAGTAAATGATTGTAATTTCTAACACAACTTTAACACTGATGATCCTAATTTGTCGTGTTTGCATTGCAGAATGTTTATCCCGACTGACAGTCTTATGAATGTCACTGCACACAAATGTCATAATGATTTTAGAACAGCCCAGGCTGTAGAAATGACTCAGGCTTACTCCCTGTGGACAGCAAACTTAACATTTTATCACTTTAATAGTTATCTTCCTGTGCACTTGAATGAGAAATCTGTGTTGCAAATTAGTCAGTTTAATAATGTTTGTCAAGATCTACTTATGAGCGACTGTGCCCTAGAAGTTCTTAATTATATTCTGTAAAGTTTCAGAGTGAAAATTGGATTAAAATGCTTTTGTTTTAATTCAGACTTGGCATGGAGAGGATCACTGACTGACCAGTGTACATTGAAGAAAAAACTGTGTCACCAAGTAAATACCAAGGTCTGTGGGTAGCAACAGAGAGAGCAGGCTTAGCACAGGGAGTGGGCAAAAAGTGGAGAACTACCCCCTAAAAAAAAAAAGATAAAACAAAATCAGGAAGCCAGACCTCTCTGGCTCTGAGCCTTACTGGTAATTGTAGGCATCAAAGATGCTCCTGTCACCTAAAAAATCTGCATAGCTTCAGGTGACAGGAGTTATAACCAGTGCAAAAATGGGAACTGGACCACATACGTTTCAGTATGATATTTAATTAAACTTAATATTTGATTTTGTTTGATGTGTGAAATGCTACCTCAGATTTCTTAATTTTATTTTTTTTCCTAAGTAACACCAAAAATGCTAAAAAATTGGGAAAATATCTTTAATAGTGTATCCAGAGGTGCTGGAGATTAAAATGTTTTTTTCCTCATCTATTCTTAAACAGGAGAAATATTGCAAGATACAAGATTACAGTATGCCCTTATGTTTACCCAGAATTCCTCCAGTGACTGTTGGGAGCCACCATAGTAAATCAGAAATTGGTGAAGCAGGTGGAAAAATCTTACTAGTGTTTTAATCTTGCTCTACTGTGTATGAACTGGCTGCAGATGATTAAAAAATACTTTAGAAGTTGTAGAGAGCAGTAAGAGGATTGAATTCTTTCCTTGAATAGTTTTGGTCCTCACTGCTTAAAACAGCTGGATATAATTTATTGTAGGACTACACAAAGTTTTCCAGGGATTAGATATTTCCTTGTTTTTTGAAACTTCATTATCTTGGTATTAAGTTATCTCTTTACATAATCTGTGAGGGTAGTTTGGAACATTATTTGGAAAATAAGAGAAATATAATTAAAAAAACTGACTATTTGCTAAAATGCTGTTGAAGTTACTAAATTACATACCCTGTGTGTGTGCTGTTGCTTTGGCTCCTCAAATTTAGACTTATATTTCCTTGTCTTAAGATAAATGTCTTGTGAAGACTCATCATATTTTTACAGCCTAAGTTCTACCTAAGTGCTTCCAGAAAGGGTTAGCCAGCAGGAATCAGTGGGCTCTGGACATAAATGGAATTTAATCTATTTTAACACCTCTCTCCACTTATACGAGGGGCAGAAATGAAACCTTAGTCTTACAGATTGGGAAGGTAAATTCTGTCTAGAAACTCTGTGTGAGGCAACAGGTTCACTGTGTTGAGTGGGTGATAAATACCTTTCAATAATAAATTAGTGCTTGAAGGATGTGGCTACCTAATGTAGCATGAAAGATTAACTTGTCCATAACCATACAGCAGGACATTTTCTGAACCAGCAATAAAATTAAGGAATCTGCACTTCCCCAGCAGTGCCCTCCACACCACACTAACTGCCCGGCAGTGGCAGGTTATAAATGGGGTGAGGAACTCAGAGAAAAAATCCTGAAAGGCACATATTGCTCCTGTGCCAGACCTGCCTGCCTCCTCAAAGCTCAGAGGCAAAAAATATGGTCTCAAGATATGGACTCATCCCAAATTAGCAGAACCATTGTAAGACACTCATTGCTTGATTTTATTATGCCATGCCAGGTGTAGCAGGACGTCTCTCAATATGCCTGCCTCAGTTTCCCTCTATGATTCAACTGCTTTTTGTCTCTCAGTTTTGCTGGCCCAGGCCTGGAGTGAAAAGATTCCCATGAGAAAGGAGAGGGCCTAGCGAACTTTGAGATGGTAACAACCTGGAAAATATGAACATAGGCCAAGTTGATGTTCACAACACCAGCTGCTCTCTGGTGTTGAAGAACATGGAGCCCAGCCCAGCCACAACTAGGCTCAGAATGGAGATAAAGTAAGAACGAACAGATAAACAAAAGAGTTTGCTTGGTGAGAACAGGTTTTTTTCTACTGTTTTCCTTTTATTCTCCAATGAGAGATCTTGGAGGTATGGCTAATGTTTAAATGACAGCAGTCAACCCACTTTATTCTATAAAAGCCTGGTCCCATCTTTGATCGAGGGGACTTCCCATACATTTACCCAGAAGGTTGCTGGACCTTCTCTCCTCCAGCAGGGACACCTGCCAGAGAGATTAATTCTTGAGAATTAAGATCCACCCAAGGACACCCAGCTGTGGCCAGGCAAGGGTGAGAGATATTAACTCCTTTATTGTCTTTATTAGCAAACTTAACATCAAGTAGTTTTCATCATTATGTTTAAAGATTATAGAATCCTTTGAGATTGATAATTAATGTTCTAGGCCTAGTATAAAACTTCATAATAAGTAAGTTGCTAGCATTTTAATGGTTAACCTTTACTGTTTGATCTAATTACAAGTAGTAAATTTTATTGTTAAGATACCTTTTGCATTCAAACTTCAACTTCTGTTCCCATCTCCCAATTTCCCTATGCTTTGACTGTAATTATTCCTTCCACTTTAAGGAGTTAAGAGCCCTACGTTATATGCAATAAATCTTGATCTGTGCACATACGTCTCGTCTGCCATCTGTCCCGACCACGACAACAGGTTACCATGGGTTGTGAGATGGTGCACTGAATGATGTATTTTCTTTTGGGTATTGTTCAGTGGAGTAGCGATTTCCTTTGACTTTTTTTTCTGGGCATTATATAGATACAGTTTTTCTGAATACTTAATTTTCCTTTCCGATAATAAAATTAATTCTGCAAGTTCAGCTGGGCTTGATAAAAGCCCCATGTAAATAATTTACAGACAACTGAGAAAGCATATTTAAATGTTTTCTGATAGCTACTTCTTCACAATTAGTATATAGATTTTTTTTTTTTTTTAATAAATGTTTCTTAATGGAAATTTGAGAGTGTACAGCCAACATTACTCATGTTGTTTCTGCATTCCAGTTTCAGGAGTTCTGAGTTTCAGGGCTAACATTGAAGTCTACTGACTAGACAATGTATGGTTTACATAGCAAATAAATTAACCTGAAAGAAAAGTCTCCTTTAGCCAGTAGACTGATGATTAAAGTGTCCAGTAAACACTTGGGTAGAAACCCATTCTTTCCCTAAAACAACTGGAACCTGTACCAGAGAAATGCATCCTAATCTGTAAGTCACAGGAGATGAAAGACCAGGTCTTTCTGATCACCACTGACAAAGTGCTTCAATGCTATAACACACTTACCTGTTCCTTGGAGAACCAGGTAAGATAAACAGGCCTCCTTCCTGCTAAGTGACTGCCCTGGCAGGAGGGTATCCCACCTGCAGGGAGAGCAGAGAGCCCAACTTTGTGCAAGCTGTAGCCTGGGGCTTAGCGTATCCCCCTTCAGGATGAGAGAAACCCTGCAGCAGAGCATCTTGTATTAGCATGGACCATCAGAAAAAAATGCAGTTTGTCATTGCTTGCCTCTTCTGAGCAAGGTTCTTGGTGGGCTTTGAACAAAAATTTTGTGTAAGTCTGGTTTTGGTGCTCCCTACATAACTGTACCTCCCCTCATGTATTTAAAATCCAGGCAACCTATTTTTGTGGCAGCTAGAAACAACTTATTTGGAGAACTATGGGAGATAAAAGTATGTGAGTCATATTTCTGAGGGAAATTGCACAGCCCCCTGCACTTAAATAACTATTATCAGATGTATTATAAATTATATGATAAACTATTACAAAATCTAGATGGAATAACTGTCTCCTGAGAATGAAATTTAATTAAGAGCTTGGAGAAGATTTGAACTGGCAGAGCTTAAAATGAAATTAAAACAATTATGAAATGCTCACATACAGTTTTGGACAAATTGAAAAGAGAAAATTTAATTGATAAAAAGTAAATCAAAAAGTATGTCCTCAGATAGGGGTGATAATAAATCTTTAAATAAAAACCAAAGATAATTAGAGTCTTCTGAGGAAAAGAGAATTAACATAGCATCCACAATGTCATAATTATTGCAAAAAACATAAGTTTATGGGAAGTGTTTCCGTGGTTGAAATATAATATCCAAGTATTCATGAAACTGAAGATATGTTGTGATGGCTTAAACCAGGTTCTTTCAGCTAATATAAACTTAATGTTTCATTTGCACAGCATTTTTTGGGTTCTGACTTGCTGTGCTTTAAAGGAGGGAGTTTTCAGAAGGTGGCTGGTTTTGACAAGTTTGGAACATTGCAGCGCTCAAAGGTGGTGTACCTCTGAACTCTCAGGCATGCAAGAACAGCTGTCACTCCTCACAGTGTTGGCTTCCTATAAGAATTTTGTGTTTATCTGACTCTGTGGTGTGGAAAAATTTAAAAATTAATTCTGAGAACAACTGTGCTTCTCTCTTCAGCTATGCCAAGGCAAAGTCAGTCCAGGCTGCAGTCCCAGAGAGCCAAGACGTTGTACTCTAAAACATAACTGTACAGTAAATGTGCCTCTGAAGACTAACTCAAGAGAAAGGATGGTTATGGATTTGTTAGAATTTAGGTCAAAATTCACAACTAGGGTAATATAAGTAATGGAAGTTCTAGTCAATAAAATCAAAACCACTAGTCAGACCACCTTAATGTAAACACCCAGCACATGGTTGTCCAAACAGCTCTTTATATAACATTGACTTTAATAAGTTATGATTTGATTGTCTAAATATGAGTGTCGTGTCTTTAAGGTGCCCCAAAGTATCCTGCCTCACCTCCTGCAGTCATTGTTCCAAAAGGTCTTTGAGTCTCTGTGACATTTGGGATATATGGTGCTTGTGTCAAACAATCCAAGAGATAAATAGTGTATTCAGACAGCTATGGTGCCTGGTGTTTGTCTCGATACATCCAAGAGATAAGCAGTGTTTAACAAAGAGATGTCTTGGCACCCCACCCGAGCTGGTTTTACTCAACTGATAATGGCAAGACTCCCCTGCCCCCAGCTAGTGCTGAGCATGGACATCCAGCCATAACCAGGCCTTGAATTCATCAAGAGGCTCAGAGAGTGTTTTTTATGTAAATCACCAACCTGGCAGAAAAGACTTAAAGTCTGTAAGAAATGCAGGAGGTGATAAAGAATTTTCACTACAAACGTGGAACAGTGATTGGGTAACCACTGTAGCGCATCCCAGGAATTAACTGTATAAAGAAGAAGAGCACCAGTCTCAAGATGCCTCCTAGGACCCGACCACCACCCCCTTTCTCTGAGACCAACGACCAACGGGACACTGCTGGAGCTCTGGGTGGTGACTTTCCTTTATTTCCTTTCCTGATCTTTCTCTTTTGTAGTTTAGGGTTAGTCATTACATCTATTAGAAGCTTATGACAAACATACAATTATAACACTTAGCAGATGATCTGTACCTAAATAAAAGCCTATTTGTGCACCCGATACTGTATTTGCTTTGTTCTGGAGGGATTGCAAAGAATCTCCATGTATCCAACTATTGGATCGTGACAGTCTCGTGTCTGTCCTCCTGTCATATCTGTCCATCTTATAGAGATACTATAGAGATACACTGGATAGCCAAGGACATCTCAGGTATCACTAGATCCTTCTTACTAGGCAAATGAATCAAGTCCTAGAAGGTCACTGACAGAGCAGCAGTTTAAAACTTAGCATATGTGTGTGATATGTGGTTTTTGATGTATTAATCTGCAGGTGAATCCCATCCATTGACAGGTTTAACTCAGCTGGTTACATCTAGGTGGCCAGACACATCTGAGGACCCATATGGTATGTATGTGAAGCTGCAGATATGACACAGGCTCTCTCTGAGGGCACAACCTTTCCCATGTAGCAGCAGGAAGCCAAAGGTGTCAGGACCCTAGGTGAGTCTTAGTGGCCTTGATCAGCCTCACCTGAGATCTCCACAGATACCCACGGGCACAGAAACATTATTTAAGCACAGTTTTGAGGCTTCATTACCTGCCTGAACTACCCTGAAGGAGTGCTGGTCTCCAGCTCAGCCACAGCTTTGCCCTGTCTGAATGGGCAGTCCCTTGATCAGGATTTCAACCCATGACCTTGACCCTGCTTCACCACTGTGATAATTACTTTACCATCTGGACTCTTGGTTGAACCTGACCACCTTCTCTGGGTCTCTTCTGTTTGGATATTGTAGGATGGGCCCTGGCTGGCAAGGCTCTTGCCCTGCTGGCCCTGGTCTCCTTTTGGCTCTTGGCTGACCTTCCCTTACGGAGCAGCCCCACTCTTGATGCACCCTAATGAGGAGGGATACCTTGGTGTACCCTGCAGCTAAATCCTGCTCTATAGAGTTGTATTGGATGCTATGGCTGCTTTCTGCAATTATGTTAGCCCTTTTGAACAGCAGAAGATAAATTACCTAAAAGGCTTTTTCAGAGAAAGCAAAAATATGAATCCAAAGACAATGTTCCTGTGACAGTTGCTGTAAGAGTGCATCCTTCCCACCTCTTAGCTACCTGTGCCATGAAGAAAAAATCTGTGTCATTAGTTATTCAGAAGAGTAGGCTGTATCTTGCTATCTCTGAAGCACTAGGGAAGCTTATCAGTAGCATCTTACCCAGACCTTAGATTCAAAACCATCATCATTTTTCTCCCCTCAGGAGGAAATACTGAGATGTGGATGATTTGATTAAAAGCTTCTAATGGCAGTCCCTCACATGATACCTGAAAGCACTGTCCAGAATAACTCAAGAGGACATTGACACCCAGATACAGTGCTGCAACACAAAGGCATGCCATCAGGGGTGACAGAGGAGGTAACAAAGATGGTCCTGGTTGTTGCAAAGGAAAGAGGACTATGGACTGGTTTATGTTGACTTTTTTTTTATTATTATTTGAGGACTTCTGCACCAGAGAAAGTAGATGGAAGATTATTTACAAGACAGGCTGTTGCAGCCCATTGACTCAGAGCCTGTGCTACTGGCAGCCTAGAAAAGATGTACTGGCAGCCTAGAAAAGATGTGCAGCCAGCATTGAATCATCTGGCTGCTATTCTCTCAATTTGTTCCCTGTTCAACATGTATTTGAAGCATCTTTTTAGTACAGCTGGCAGCATGGCTTCCATTAGGTGCCCTTTCATAACCAGGAAGGTTGTAGGGGAACAAATCTTGAGGCTCAGAAAATAGGCTATAGCCAAATTTCCACTAAACAGCATTACTTCTGTTCTTCAGAGTGGGCCTGGCCTTACTGGTGTGTTTCTTTAACCTTTTTCTGGCATTCAGTGGCCCACTCTGTTCTCTTTCAGCATTGAGACACAATCCATGATCATGCCCTTCTGATACCTCCTGGAAAAGAGCCAAGGGGACACCTGCTCCTTTCTGCCTCTCTGTACAGTTAGGCTTAGCTCCATTTTTCCATCTCAGCAAGATGGTGCTTGGGGGTATATCCTGCCATGCAAAGGAGCATGGGCTGGGGACACAGTTTGACTGGGACCTGGTCACAGGAGAGTAGGGATAAGAGTTTTTCATAGATGTCCTTGCAGGCTTTCATCTTCACTGGTTGATTCAGAGGCCTTCCTCCACAGCTGGACCAGTAATCTGGTGTCCTGTGAGACCCTTTCCCTAAGGGCATTGGTGCAGTGCTAGCAGTTCACTGTGCCTGGCTGCCTTGGCAGTACTGCCAAGGGATTCCAGTTTATGGGTATGAATCTGGACCAATGACAGCTCCTTCCACTCCCTCCTCCATTTTATACTTTTGTCCTAGTCTGAGCCAGGGTGCTGATTTTTTTTTTTCTTTCAGTGAACTTTTACCAGCGCCAGTGGACTGGTAACAACCAGTCACTTCTGACTGTCTGCAGCCTCCCCTGCTATGGGGGAGCAGATAAGACTGAAGACAGGATCACCAAATCAGAATATTCCCTTCTCATAATGTTTTCTCTACTTGGCTTTCAATATAGGTTAAGACATCAAGGAAGTCAAGCCTCCCTTTTTGTTTTTCCACTCACTTTTCTGCTTACTGTCGCTTCTATCACCCTCTCTTTGGCTCTCTCTTTGTTTTATTTTTCTTTTTTTTTCTTCCCAGCCGACACCTGAGGGCCCCGTCCGTGCGCCCGGACACTCCCCCCTTCAGCTGGAGTCACCAGGGAGAAGAGTTGCTGTGAGAGTCGCCGGGTGAGGAGGGAGGGGATCGGGTGTTGCACATCCCTTTGCAAATATGTATAACTCCATTTATCAGTAATAAAATCAATCTGTTTCACTTTTCAACACAGAAAGCCTCTTTCTCATTTTTCTCCCTCTTTCCCTACCTTAGGGGAGGGGGGGTGAATCGAGTGTTATTGTTATTGGTTTGACTGCAAACTCAGTGCCAAACTGTGACAACTTTTAAATGTTATTTTCTGTAGCAATGAAAGTGCTGTCAGCCTTTTTATTTTCTCTTTAATTTTCCTTTCTTTTTCTTCTGTACAAAAACAGAAGAATCAATGACCACAGGGTATCTACCTGTTTTGATTCAGTAGCAGTCAAAATATTTCCCATTGTTGGTGCTGGTGTTTGTTAGATTTGCTCATCCCCACACACAAAGAGGAGAGTGGAGGCAGAGGGTAACAGGGGAGCTCCAGTGCCCCAGTCACAGACATGAACCCCTGCCCTGGACCTCCAGGGCTGTCCCAAGAGAGCATCAGCCACATGGGCTGGAGGAGACCCAGCCCTGTGAGTCTCTGGAGTGGCTCTCTGGGGCACTGCACAGGCTGGGGGGTCCCTGTCCTGAGGGATGGTGCTCACAATAGGATGTTGAGAGGAGCATTCTGGGATTAATCAAGACTTACTGTGGGGTGCTTCAGGGAGGAACCAAAGATAGGGAAAAGAAGGAATTGAAGTGGTTGGGGAAAAATAAGCCCCGAAAAACAGAGGAATTAGGGGGTAAAAGGGGCCAGCTGCCTGTAAACAGTTTGCTGGTTGATATGCTTGACTGGCCATGTCCTGCGCCTGGTCAGCATGGCCTGTCCTGTCACCTCATTAAACTCCATTTCTAACTCTTTGCTTGGTGTGGGCTCGCTATTCTCTGTGAATGTGCATGTTTGGGATCTGAGTGTAGCACCCTGGGGTCAGACCATGGGTTAGAGTCTTGCATGTGTCCGTGGTGCCAGCACTGGAGAGATTGGAATGTGTGCATAGTGCATGTGTACATATGCCAGCATGTGATTGCCAGGGAGTATCAAGCCAGATCAGGCAGTGAGCTGTGTAATGCATTCCCTTCTGTCCATAGCAAGACTTTGTGAGTGTAACAGAGTGTTGAGCATACAAAACAGGAGGAAGTGCAGTGACCATGTTTGGTTCCTCTGCCTCAAGGTTGGAAGAGTTTCAGAGGTTCACTCACAGCAGGGGGAGGGGACCAGAGTCACTGGTAGAGCATGTGGGTTCCTGGTGGTCAGAGTGGGTCTTTGTAAATAGAAGTTTCTAATTTGATAACATTTTCTCTGTTGTTCTGATCCAGTTTAAGTCACTGAATTGTGGTTTAAAAAATTTCAGAATATGAGCAAGGTAACATAGACAATTCCTGAATAAAGCAGGTGGTGTTTGTGCCACTGCATTTCTTGTGTGTGCTTCCAGGAAAACTATGATTCAAGTCTCCTGTTGAAGAAGAGAGGCTTGCCATGACACAGGCTGGATCAATGTGCTGCTTGGATGTCCTCAGCACTTCTCCTGGGGTAGTGCCTGTGTCCCCTCCTAAGTGGAAGGTGGTGATTTGCACTTGCACATTCCCTTTCCATATATCCTGTCAGACGTCAGGCCTCCTGTCCACTGATTCCCCACCAAATAGTCAGCTGCCTTCTTGATTCCCAGGATCCACTGGCTCATTGCACCTGGCATAGGTGGTGGGGGTGGAGTGGAGGGGGCCAAAGAGTAGGGGAAACCCTGTGCAAAGTTGCAGCTTGCTCCTCAGAAAGGAGGAGCCCTGCTGGAGAGGACTTTATCTGGGATCAGTGTCCTGCTCCTGTCTTTGCTCCTGGGTGAGCATGCAGGCTGACCTCTAGTAGTGCTTGGGGTAATAGGCTGGCCACCTCTGATTATCTGACCTGGGTCGCTTGGGTGGGGTCAGCATGATCTGTGTCTGCATCTCATCTGTTTTTGTCTGTTTAGACCCTGTTTTCTTGGGCAGTAACCTTACTATCTTGTTTAGAGCTCCAGAGCGTTTCATATCTATTGTCTGCCTTTGCAGTTCTCAAGATCTGTGTTTTTATGCTCAGCTGTGGTAACACAAGTGCTGGAAGGCTCGAGTGCATACAGTATGCTGGAAACTTTCTGAGGGGTTTTAGGACACTGACAAGCTGAAATGTATCTGATGATTGCAGATGACTCCCTCTTGCTTCATGCTTCATCTTGTTTCTTATCCAGTGGGAGTGCCCTATGAGTAAAAATCACTCAGCTCTCTATGAGGTAAATTAGATGCTGAAGTTAAAAAGAGAACTGAAAATTACCCCTGTTAAATCAGATTCTTTCAGATTCCAAAATAAAGTCCTGATCTTGCAAAAACTTGTAAAAGTAAAAAGGCACTGCTTAAAATAGAGGGACTGTCAGGTTAAAGGCTCCAGAGCCTTTCTGTGTCTTTTACCTTATTGTGTAGCAAAATAACTCCAAGATGCATTTTAAGGTATGATTTATCACAGAATCACTGAATCATCCTGCTTGGAAAGGCCCTTGAAGATCATCAAGTCCTACCATAACCTAAATCCACCTACCATAACCTAATCTACCCATTCAGTGCTTATATCATGTCCCTAAGAACTGCATCTGTATTTCTTTTAAACACTTCCAGGGATGGTAACCCCACCACCTCCCTGGGCAGCCTGTTCCAGTTCACTCTTTTGGTGAAGAAATTCTTTCTAATATCTAGCCTAAACCTCCCCTGGCGCAACTTCAGGACATTCATGACACAATGGTTTGCATGGTCATACATTAAAGAAGATTAAAGCTGTAGCTGTCCAAAGTGTATGTCTGCCAAATTAACAAGTGCACACAATTAATAACAGAAAGGTATACCATATTGCATTCTTATGAGAACAATTCAACACCTGATTCTGATTTCCTTAAATACTTGTAATCTATCTATGTAACATTTTTTACTGCTCTAGGTCTTTAATTAGTCCTCAATGAGCTTGGAATTTGTTTAATTTCTTCTTACTCACTTAAATTAAACTTTAAATAGAAGGAAAAAGGTGCAATTGTAAGTGAATTAAAAATACCACTTTCAAATATATTTGATCATTTGCTTAATATTCACTGACCCTTTTTTTTTTTTTTTCCCTTTTTTTTTTTTTTTTCCTTTTAAACTCAGCTAGGCTGAACTGAGAGAAAAAACCCCACAATACAGAATCTATGGTGAGATGCTACAGAGAAATGCACACTATAAGGACTCAATAGAACTTATTTTCTGAAAAAAAACCCAACCCAAACAAACAATTACAGTACATATCAGTAACAGATTCAGGTAAAAAATCATAAAGCTCTTTTTAAGATTTAAGATATGAGAGTTTGTACCCCTTTTCCATGAACAGAAGTAATTATTTCTGTGCGCTCACCTTTGGGATTATTGTTTTCTCTCTTAAATGATTTCATCTGCAAATTTCATTATGGTTCCCATCTGGCATTTCTTATATAATGTTATGCCTTTGCTTTAGTGCATTCATTAAGGTAATTATAATTCCAAGTAATTTCTGAAAATAAGCCTGCATGCAACTGCTATGTTCTTAAAACATTATTACTGTGCATCTAAGCACTAAAACTCTCAGGAGTAATGGTTCTGCACTGCTTGGCTTTATTCCCCCCTTTTGTTAAAATGTTCTTGTCACTTGTTGTTTCAGACTTGTTGCTCTCAATGTCTAGGAAGGAAAAATAACACGGTCTGCTAAGTGGATTGAAAGGCACTGGCAGTGCCCTACATCCTTTTTAAAAGAAAAAAAAAAAAAGCTTTTAAAGTCAAGTAACTGACTGGTTTCAAATCCAGCTGTGAGATCTCATAGTTAGAGCCAGCATCTAGGAAGCCCATGACAGAAAAGGTAGCCATGTCAGTAGTCCTGAATTTTCTCAGTGGTTTTATCCAGTCCGATTCCTATAATTTCATGAGCAGTTTCTCTCTTAATCTCATCCCAGTTTTTAGCTGGTAGTTTAATATCTTGAGTTAAATGAGCTCCTCCCAGCAGTAAACCACTGAGATTAATCTTCCCAGATGAAGACTCTAGTAAAGTGATTGCTGTATAGATGGTAAAGAGAAATCCATGAAAAGAATTTCCCCCTGGAAAAAGACTAGGTTTTGTCTAAATGTTCATTTTTCTGAGCTACCTTCCCAAGTGTGCTCTCACAGTTCTCTCTAGTCAACACTGCTTGTTTTATGGATGTGAGACATCATCTTATTCTCTTCATTGTATTTCATCTTCCTCTCTCTTTTTTATTTCCCCCCTTTTTCCTTACTTTATTGTCAATTTTCCTTTCTCCCATTCTAACTCCCTATACCTCTTTTGTTCTTTCCATTGTAGTAACTCATTATTTCCTCTGCTTTAATCTTCCTTACGCTGCCTCTGGGTTTTCCTTGCCCCTCTTCACTGCAGACATCATTGTTTCCATGATCTTGCCCTCAAGTGCCAGATGCTCTAATTTTGAGACACTCTTAGTTTTGATTTCTTAAGTCTAATAAAACTCGGTTCTAAGAGATGCTGACTTTCCCCCTACAATTGTCTCAGGCAATGTCATGATTCTCCTTGCCAAAACTTGGGTGTCAATCTTGCTTCTTTTATGTGATTCATCATGACCACGTAGCTGAGTAAGTCTCTTGAGAGAAGCTAGAAAAATGGCAGATTTTTATGTTAAGGATAAGCTTTGCCTGTAAAATCTATGAAGTTTGAAAAAAACCTGAGAGAAGAGTTTGTTTTGCTAATGCTTCAAAGTCTCATTTAGAGTAGAGTCAACTTTTATTTTTGGTCTATGAATTTCTCAACTGCAGCTTTGTAAAGTGATTTCTGAGATCCATACTTCATGAAAAAGCGCATTCACGAGAAATCTTCTTACGTCTTAGTGATATTATTTTTCCTTTGTGCCTCAGAATGGGTACACTAATGTCACAAAAGACTGAATCAGCAATTCTTCCACTGACAGTTTGCTGCAATACTTCCTTTCCAAAAATTCAGCCCTCCTCCAAATAAGCAACGAAGCCAAAGGCAATTACTGTTACTCCCCAATGGCAAATTGTTAATGGATATGGTCTTGAATGCATACAGGAGAATTTAATCCCTCAAAATTTAATCTTTTATAATGAGATCTGAGCATCAGAACCCATAAAACTGTGAATATACATGGATGTAAGACATTCATCACTCTGGAGATACTAGGTTGAATATATATTGGACAAAAGAGTCTTATCAACAAATTCAACCCTGATGAAAGCTTTACACATAAGTTATTTTCTTCTGGGACAAGGCTATCTCACTCATTTGGATGAGTAATTGTAAGCAGTTTCTCTGTGAAGTGCTATTATATGCTTGATGTATTTTACAGCCAGAAAAGTGCATTATATTTTAATATTTCTTCTTTGTGCAGTACATTCTGAAATAACTTTTCTTCATTTCCGTGTCTCTCTCATTAAAATTTCTATCTATTGTGTTTAATTTAATGCTGTAATCTCTGAAGTCCTATTAAAAACAGTCAATATCACAAATATGTATTGACATTAAAAGAGACAAGTTTCCGGTTAGATTATGCTCCTCACATTACTAGAGCAACTTTGGCTCTCAGAAGGAGATATTTCTCTGGCAAACTGTTCCTTCAGATGATATGGTTGAATGACTTTGTGGCAATATTCAGCAGCTTTTAATAATCCATTGGGGGATTAATAGTGGGGGGAAAAAACAGGCAAACAAACAAATGTAATTAAAGCCACTGAGTTATCAAAAGCTTTTCCTTTAAGCTCTTCTTAATTTGGGAGTTTTCAATGTGAGTAGCTGTTTAAAGTTGTTTAAAGAACTCTTCCAAATGCAGAATTGTAATAAATTAGAGAAAATATATTTGAAGGAAGTGACCTAAGGGAACTTATTTCAGCTGATTGAAGATCAGGCCCATTGAGCACTTAGTGAAGTTTGATTAGTACATCCCAGTTAAGCAGAGATACTGCACAAGACTGTGTCTGTCTTGTTATGTAAGAGTGCCCACTGAAGCCCACTGAAGACTGCGTGATCTTGTGAAACGTCAAGGGCTTCCTATTCATGGTGTAGGAGAGCTTGAGCCTCTGAGAAAGCTACACAGGGAGCTGCTGCTCCTCACTGTGAACCCTTGAAACATGTAATCCAAAAGGCCAGGCATGGCAGGGTCCTCATCACCCATGGAGTTGAGTGCATGGGCTAATATGTCTCTTCACCAGTTGCACACTCATGGATGTCTCACCTTCTTAGTTCATCAAAGGACTAGGGTGTTTTACCAGTGAGTTATGTGCCAGAAGTGTTGCTTTCCTGAATCTAAAAAGAATCCCAATTAAAAATTCTAATAAGGGGTGACCACATGCACAATTGTAGCCTCAGCTAGAATCTGCATTTCTCTTAAATTACTAGTTGAAAGCCATTTGGCTGATAGTAGCATACCTACAACTTTTCAAGACCTTTGATCTACAGAGGCAGTCTACCCTGCTGAGGGCTTCTGCTCTGCCACTGCTGGCCAAATGGCAAGATCAACATTGTCAGACGACCAAATTTTACATAACAGCCTCCCATGCTGCAAGAATATTAGAGTGACCTTTTTGGGCTAGACCTAAGGTCTTGTCTCTGAAAGTAACCAAGTGGATGACTTGGGAAGTGTATGTTACATAGCGAGGCAAGGCAGCCAGTACTCACACTGTATAAATACCACCTGTTTCGCTCTGTAGAGGATTCCCTCACAGCTCTGTTTGGAGAAGACAGCTGTTGATTTGGAGAAGATACCCACTGTTGATAACCAGTGGTAATACACAGACTCCAAAAAGAATTTTTCCTCATCCCTGAAGAATTAACTTATTTTTTGTTGGGATGTGCCACTCAACTCCTCTCTCTCAGGATTCCTCTAGAAAGATTTAGGAGATCAGCAATATAATTGAACACAAGAACACCCTGGGACTGAGCCCAAGCACTGCTGGAGACTGCTCTCTGGCTCTCACCGATCAAGTCTTCCCCTGATTCTCCAGAGCTATGTCTGGGATCTAAGTAACAGGTCGTGAAGAAAAGTGAGTGAGAATGACCGCTTCCTCTAGACAACACACACTCCTGTGTTTCACAGGCAGGATTTCTGCTGGTCCTTATGGCTTCTTCCTATGGACTGGAAGCAGTGCAGCTGTGCCAGGCCTTGGGGAGGAAGGCTAGTATGGGCATCCTTCCTCTGTCTTCTGGATGGCCTTGTCCCCCTTGTCCCCCAGAGGTGTGTGCATGACCAGCCTCAGGTCAGTGCTGCTGCCTCATGGTAAAGTATTACTACCAGTTCAGCCCAGTCCACACCAGTTCTCGTTATGTGGCAGTATCAAAACTGGGTCATACTCAGTTCTGGATCTAACTGGGTTTTCTTTTTTTTCCTTATAATTGATCTTTTCTGGTGGAGGTGTTAAAACTAATAAACCCTCTAGATTACATGGGAGCCTATGTTGCCTTGTGCTGATTAAGGGTTTAGAGACAAATTGTTGATTTGTGAAAAAGAAGGAATATTAATTTTAAATAGAAATTCTGTCCCTCGCATTTTTTATGTTTTTAATCAACAAGTTATTAAAATACCCAAAAAGACCATGGTTTAGTTCTGAAAAACAAGCTCACACATATTAAATTATGTCAGGCTTGTGATATATAAAATTCAACATTTTTACATGGCTGTTTTTTTTCCCTGAAGAGCTCATTCATTACACCAAGTGGGAATACAATATGGTAGAATTAAAAGTACATGAGAAACCATAAATATAGCTGCTCCTAACTTCTGTGTGCTTGAATATACAACCTTAATATATATTTTTTTAGGAGATTTTTGTAAGTGTGCAGAGAAATATTTATTTACATTACAGTAATGCCCAGAAGCCCCAGTTTGAATCAATCTTATTTATTGTGCTGTAGATCAAAGCCATAGTCTTTGGTACTGGAGTGAAAATTACTTGTTCTAGCACAGCAAAAGTCCACTGAAGTCAGAGGAGAGTGAATGGCAGTAATACCTATGCCATTGTACATCCTGTCTGAAGGCACCTATCCACATCTACGACTCCAGCTTAATGACCTCTAGTGCAATAACCTCTGCAAAGCATTTACTTTGCCCATATGGAAATGTGAGGTTGCCAGTCCTGAATAATTCACATAGTCCACAGAGACTCCTGAAACCCAGGAGACAGTTCACAATGCTTTAGAGCCCCTGAATCCTTCATGCATTGGGTATATGCAATATTACCTATAGGAGCTGCACAACTACATATATTATGTTTTAAATCACATTTTTCTGATTAATATTATACCATTTCTAAATTATTATAATAGCTCCTCACTGCTGCTTGAATCACTGCTAGTCATTCAGTGCTATTTCCCACTGCTTTCCCCATTTGCAAAAAGCAGAATACCAAGACTTTTCCATGGCCTGAATGTGTACCTGTTCCCTAATCTTCATTGTTTACCACTAATTACAGTTGCCTGCATGTGATGTGAGGTGAGAATGAGAGATGCATCCTCCTCCTGTCAAAAAAGGTAAGAGCTCAGGAAAGTAGGCAAGTAAAGGATTTTTCTTTTTCCATAAAATCATTCTACTTTTTTCAGACTGTCTTGCTGAGAAATGTTTGGTTAATTAGATAAATTCTATTATTCATTTTAAACAACTTTAAACATAGTTTGAAGTCATTGCCAAGAAATTCCAACTCATTTTGCATGTATGTCTAAAATAACATCATACTCTATGGGGAAAGGTAAAATTCAGCTACTCTTAATGTCTCTGTTGTATGAGTTAATCACTGCCATTTCTAAAACACTGTCCAGTGTGAACTGATGTTGCACCCATATCAAGTACAATTCCCTGGAATAATACTCAGTGTGGTGCTGCTTAGTATCCCTGGAGAGGTAAATGGTTCCCTTCATGCAGCAGTAGGTCTTCTAATCACTCTTCTATGACATCTCTGGTTTCATTTTACAGATATATTTAGTTCTGAAAGAATATTTTTCATCTACCATTTTCCAGGATCCTATCTGATGATAGAACAAGAGGAAATGGCCTCAAGCTGTGTCAGGGGAGCTTTAGACTAGACTTTAGGAGGAACTTTTTCACTGAAAGGGTTGCCAGACGTTGGAATATACTGCCCAGGGAGGTGGTTGAGTCACCATCCCTGGATATGTTTAAAAGTTGTCTAGATGTGGCGCTTGGGGATATGGCTTAGTGCTGGACTTGGTAGTGTAGGGTTAATGGTTAGGCTTGATGAACTTGAATGTCTTTTCTAGCCTAAGTGATTCTATGCTTCTGTGATCACAACATAAGCACATGCATCCCGTAGATACACTTCTGCAGTGTTATAAACCCAGAGGAAGGACACTACATTTAGACTTTTGAAGGTATACTGAGAACATTCTTCTCCGCAGTGAGGATTTGTTCTTTTCAAATTAGTATTTAAAAGGTAATTATGCTAAAATAAACATTTGACAAAAAAGTGGGGTGTACTTGTTAATTAGACACTTGGCAGACATCAGAAAAAAAAATCTATAAACAATGCCTGGTATTTTAGAAGGCATCTGAGCATCCTAGGAATAAAATGGATGAACAGATACTGAAGCTCAAATGTGTTTTCTGAAGTGTAACAAGATGACAAGTTGCAGAGAAGAAGAATAATTAGTTGGTCGATTTCAATTAATTGTCCTACAATTCCCATTATCAAAAACATTTTCACTTGATTTTAAAGTATATGTTATATCCAAATTAACCACATAGAGAATTTAATTTACATATCAAATATATCTCAATGATGTATTTCAAAAATTGCAACTGATACTTGAAAGAAACATCCCTACTTTCTCATATCCTGGGCTGCATCAAAAGAACTGTGGTCAGCAGGTTGAGGGAGGTGATTTTCCCTCCCTGCTCCACTCTTGTGAGACCCCACCTGGAGTTCTGCGTCCATTTCTGGAGCCCCCAACACAAGGAGGACGTGGAGATGTTGGAGTGAGTCCAGAGGAGGGCCATGAAGATGATCAGAGGTCTGGAGCACCTTTCCTATGAAGACAGGCTGAGAGAGTTGGGGTTGTTCAGCATGGAGAAGTGAAGGCTCTGGGGAGACGTTATAGCAGCCTTCCAGTACCTGAAGGGGCCAACAGGAAAGCTGGGGAGGGACTTTTTACAAGTACATGTAGCCACAGGATGAGGGGGAATGTTTTTAAGCTGAAAGAGGGTGGATTTTGTTTGGGTATTAGGGGGAAATTCTTGTCTTTGAGGGTGGTGAGACACTGGCAGAGGTTGCCCAGAGAAGTTCTATATGCCCCATTCCTGGAAGTGTTCAAGGCCAGGCTGGATGGGGCTTTGAGAAACCTGGTTTAGTGGGAGGTGCCCCTGCCCATGCAGGGTGCATTGGAACTAGATGATCTTTAAGGTCTTTCCCAACCCAACTCATTCTATGATTCCATGATTATATTTCCCAATTGCTTTGTAGAGTCTTATTTAGAAATAAAAGTAAATTATCTGATCAGCTGCAGAGAATCAGATTTACTACCTGAATTTGGCTTTATAAGGGAATAAGTAGCACTCAAATCAATGTCTGACTCAGGACCAGAAGTCTGAATGCAACCATGTGCACTTGAGAATATTCAGTGTGTAAACAACTGCAGTGCCATAGACATATCCTGAACATTACTTAGAAGGTTTAATTCACTTTCATCACTTTGTTAAAGAAGATTAAATAGATCCTACGTACTATGGCATAAATTGTGTAGTACAGGTACATTTTTAATTTTTTTTTCTTATTTTTTAAGAAGAATAGACTTATTAAAGTTCCTTGAAGTTTATAATGAAAATTTCTAGCACTTTTATACTGGTGGGTGGTTGTGCTTTCTTTCTTTCTTTCTATTTATTTAAGAGGTGACACAAGACTTCTCAATGTTTTGACAGCCCACTTCCTTGTTCAAGCTTCAGTATATTAAGAATATTATCCTTTAAACCTTTAGTGATCTGATCATTATGGGCAGCTTAATTTCTGAACAAAAACCCATAGTGCTTAAGGAATTACGCAAATAAAAGAAAATGAAGAAAATGCAAATAACAGTATAAAACCAAATATCATATCACAATTATTGGAAAGTAATACCCATTAGTCATTACTGAGAAGGTCCAGAACATGGGAGCTGTCTTCTACTCCTAGCTTTTCTGTTTTTGCACAAATCATGTTTGCAAGATCTAGTGTTTCCAAACCCATTAATAATCTCTTTGTATCATTATCCACCTCATATCAGAGCAAGATGTTATCTTAAAGCAAGCTAGTTTCATTTTTTCTTTTTATCTTCAATAGGCATTTGGTTAATTCAATATGGTGGAATGTAGTTGAATTCTATGTCAAACATTAATAGGCTGAAACGAAATAGCCAACTATTTTTCTTTAAGATTCTTCAGGTTATTTTACAGTGGAGTAAGGAATTATGTCCCTAATGTGCTGTTCAAAAGCAGAACAGAGGTAGACATTGCAGTTCTTTTCTGTATGAGAGAAATTCCTTTTGAGGTCAATTCTAAAGCATATTTTGGACAACTGGCTTACAACACAAATAAATACAAAACCTCAATAAAACAAACAAACAGAAAAGCAGGACAGAAAATATAGATAAGATTTTGAAACCTCAAGAATTCTTTTGAGTGTGAGGTGCAGCTAACTGGAAGGAGCAGAAACAGTTCTAATTTCTTCTTTGTCCCTTTCAACACATATATAAGGTATTTGTCAGAGTTTTGTCTCTTAAAATGAAATAGGAAGTCCAGAGGCAATTAACAAATACATTCCACTGTGTGATGTTTTGTTAGGCTCCTGAGGAAAGCAACACCATCCTCTGTGGTCTGTTGAAAGGCTCTTTCCTAAAAGAGAGAGTACCATCAATTAGGACAGGGGATACACAAGGTTTGGGAGGAACCTGCTGACTTTTGGGGCCTCTGAAAGCAGGACTCCTCTTTGCACAGTGCCAGGTGCTGAGATATCTGACTGTGTACCTTTGAGCAGATTCCCAGAGCAGAGGGCTGGGACCAGTGTGTCAAAATCAGTATCCCCCTTAAATTTAGAACTTCAAGGTTTCAAGGTTTGTTCTGCATTGAAATATGAAAGAACTGGCTGAAAACCAATGAGGGACACTCATCTACCCCAGACTAACAGCTTCATGGTTTTCCTAGGACTTTGGTATCAAAGGTTCAAGTGCAGACTGCCAGAACAATGTCCTATTTGTAAAGCTTCAGAGATCCTATCAGCCCAAGGAGACTGAGGAGCATCACAGAGTGAAGTAGTGATCCATAAGCTTTCTTGATTTACTAAGTTTCAAAGCGCTGCAGTCCTGATATAGAAAAAAAGTCACCCTTTAAGTGAAACATAAATGAAGGAGTCAAATGAGGAAAAAGGCTATGATAATTTAGAGAGTCTGGTTCCTAGACTGACTGGCTTTAAGATAAGATTCTTCATGGGGTAGACTAATCAACTTAACATATTCTAAGAGGAAATGCCCCTGGCAAGGAGTAATTTGCTTAGAAAAGTCTCAATGGTATGGCATTTTGTGGAGAGTAATGACACAATATCTTACATGAATGCTTCATACTGAGCATATAAAACCAAACAGCAGTTGACTGAAATGGTTAAAGTGTTCTGTGAAAAAACATTAAAAAATAAATCTGATCCATTGGAGCCTATTATAACACCCATATCCTCACAGAACTGAACAGATTTGCACTCTCACTGCCATCTGGAATGGAATTATGTTAGAAGTCGTTAAAAAAACACACAAATTAACTATTTCATGCATTTCTATAGTGTGATCCTTCCTTTTTCTAGTCAACATCCCTTTTCAGTTAAGAATAGCAACTTTAAAGTCATTGTGTGAATGTTGCATTTGCTTACTGCTGAGATCAGAGAGAATAGTAATGTTTGTGGAACAGATATGCAAAACATGAAAGATAATTTAAAAGGAGTCTCTGTCATCGAGTTGATGGCCTTTGGTAAGATATATATCTGTAACAAATGCTGCTTAAACTTGTTAAGTTATATATTCTTACAAGTAAAATGAACATCAGGTATGTATTATCAGTATTTTACAGGTGTTTGAAATGACATGTTTAACATGCAAATCATGAAAATAAATCAGTTAAAATATAGGAGTATCTTTTTACTGCTGGAAGGAAGCGCACAGCACATTCATGTGGTAGCTCAAAGTGGTTATTACAATTAATGTTCACTTTCAAAGCAGCCCTGCATTTGATTTGCAGTTAAAAAACTACATTTTTCACTTTTTCAACTATTGGCAGTTCATAAGAATTTGTGGAATATTTTTGCATAAATAAGTTTCAGACTCAACTCCAATGATTCAGTAATTGTGATTTGTGTTTTGTAGCTGATCACTCTAAGTACATGCTACTGTTCCCCTTGTATGAGAGGAAGGCATTAAATGGAACATGTGTAACACTTTCTGAATGGATGGAAGAAATAGGACTAAAATTTATGACAACATGAAGTTTCACAAACTTTTTAAGCTTATCTGATATGTGTTTATATAGTCATAGAAAGCAAGCAAGACTGAAGAAATAAGATCATATATATTTAATCACCAGTCCCTGAACAATCCAGGGGTGACACATTTGTGCAGTCTCACAATATTTGCAGTGTTGAAAACTTTTCATTATTTCAGGCTTTCAGATTTTTATCAGGTTTATATCTGATGAATCTGGAGGACATGAGCTACATGGAACTAGAGTTAAAGAGATGTCCTCTAATACATACAAAATTATTTTGCCCAGATTCATTCCACTAAAGTTTAGGCATTTCATTCTTGTATTTACTTACATTAATGGAGGGGAGTACTAAGAGAGCTGAAGACATATTTTGGCTGATTCACTGAGCAAAAGAAGTACAAAATAATTTTGATTATTATTTCCAAGTCAATAAATCTTCCCAGAAAAGACCATCACCCAAGTCATGCAAAGCTCTCCAGCTGCAGCCTGATTGATGCAAAGTAGTTATATCTAGATACAGAGATAAGATATTTTCCTGAAACCTGAGTGTTGAGTGCTTAGACAATAAACTTGCTGGCACCCAAAACAGCCCAAGAGGAATGAATGATTCATCTCTCTATGATGTTGAGTTCTAAGATGTAAGTATCTGAACTGGAGCTAGTCACTTGGAAGGTCCCTCAGCCGAAGGAGAGCAATAGATGATTCTATTTGAGACATCCTATTTTAGATTAAATTACTGCAAAGAGTCATTAAGATGACCTGTTCCAGAGTAAAGTTTTCTACACTGTGCTGATCTAGGGTTAGGTCAGATGACTTGTCACTCCTGGTTGTAATACAGCTCATCCATACTGGGAGTCCTGCTGTAAGTTTAAGACAGCAGATTAGACCCTCAACTTTTTGAGGCTTTTTCATGAGTACTATGTAGCTGTCTCGGACATTTCAATGCTCTGCAGGAGACAATGCCAAAATAACTCTTTGTCCTAACTAAGAAAGCACAGATTTGGCCTATTATTCTGGATTTAGTAATCTTGCTCTACAAAGATCACCTCTTTAGATTGATCTAGTTTTCTGTGCAAGTGAGTTAACTATTTCTGTACAGCATTCTATAACATGGGTTTTGCAGAATTCCCTAGATGTCTTTCACAAGGACCTCAAAAGACTGATCCCACTCTGTAGGTACCAGAATTAAATGACAGTTAAGACTTACTTTAGAAGGAACAGGACCCATGTCTGTTAATAAATGTGTTGTCATCATGCCGTTACATATGCATTGGTAACACGAGAGTAATATGTCAGATCATAGCAATGAAATGTAAAGGAGAAGCAGCCCAGATGACCTGATGGAGCATTGCAGCTTAACCTTCTTCTCAGATCTTATGTCAGACAAAGACTAACATACATACGCCTCAGAGCAAAACCCATTTCCACCAGGAAGCCTGATCTTACGGCTTCTAAATAAATCTAAATGATCCTATGATTCTATGGAAGAAGTACAGTCTGAAAAGGGTTTTGTTTCTAATCACTAAACCAAGTACTGATGTGCTACCCATGACCACCAGTATTGATTACAGGCTTGGTTGCTGTAGTGACAGCATCACATGAATACTGCAATTGAGACTGAATCTTCCTAGCAGCATGATTGGGTTTTGAGCAGCTTTTAATTGCTTGTTTACAAAATGCTCTAATAGTTTTCTGAGCACACAGCCCAGCAAATTAGGAATAGACCTATAGAAAGTCTCCAGCATTGCCTTTCTGTGTAGAGCAGAGAAACTGATGCTACAGAAAAAAAAAGAAAAAAAGAAGAAAAAAATAGGCAGCTCAATCAGATGGTCACTGATGTGTCTGCTCCTGCATCACAGCTGCACAGGTGGGAGCTGGAGAGTTGCTTCTGCCCTCCAGTCCTCAGAGAAGCCCTGAGATGCTGTATGAGATGGTCCTCTATGCGTCACAGACCTGGAACCCCTGGTTTTGAGCCATGTTTGGTGTGATACCAGAAAACCCATGAAGTAAATATCAACACACTTGTTCGAGTCAGAAACCAAGGTCCATCAGCAACAATTCCTTCTCCAGCATCCCAGCACCAACTCACTGTTTCAGGTGTGGGTGTCAGTTCTTAAGCCTCCCTGCAGATGCTAGAAAGGATATATACCTTCCTGCTGGGCACCCTGCTAGTCCGTGCAAACCCATCGATTCAGGTCACTTGCAGCAGTTAAGAGCTGCGGCTCCAAAGCCATTTTGAGCACCAGTGCTGAGCATTGCAAACCTCTTCCTTGGAAGGAATATGCCTGTCAATATTTATATAGCTTGAATAAGCATGGGAGATTTATTTCATATACTACAATCCCTGCCCTTAATTTGGTTACTGGAGATGAGGAGTGGAACCAATGGAGTAAACTTATTGCCACTCTTTTGTGGTTTTCCTGTCCTTTCTGTCTGGATTGAGTTGCGTTATGCTCAGGTCAGAAACAACCAGCTGGTGCACTAATATGATTATTTGTTTTCTTTTTCTCTCATTCTCTTGTAATAATGCTGGGACTGTGCTGCAGATACTAACAATTCTCAGATATCTGAAGTAAACCTACCACTTAGCCTTTGCCCTGATGTGAAATTTGTCCCTAGTGTGCAGCAATAAACTTTTCTTTCTATAAACTATTCTTTCAATAAACTATTCTTTCTACAGTGTCTCCAAGGTTTTTCAGGAGCTTTTCCCTGGAACAGAGCCTATTCTCTAAAAGAGCTGGAGTGGGAATGGAGGAGGTGAAGCTGGCAGAGCATTAACCTGTTTCTGCAACACTAGGAGTGTTCAGCTGTTTTGCTTTTTAAACAAATGCTTCAGATATTTTTATTTAAAAAAGAAAAAAAGAGAGTGTGAAGGATTAATAAGTATTCAGTTTCCAAAAGGAAACTATACATCGAGCTACAGTGTTTTCTCTCTCACTCAAAACCAATCTTGCCCAGATCTATTAAAAAATTTATGTGTTTGAGTTTACATACCTAACCTGGTAAGACAGAAATGTCTAATCCTTGGCCAGAATACAGGATGAGGTGCATTTTAAAACAGTTAGTAGTTTGCATGGGAGTTGTCAGATCCTAGATTGTTGGAAATATTTAGCATCTAAAACTGGATCTCATATTCTGGAGTTGTCTTATCTCTTCTACTAGTTTCTGATTTTTCTGCCTTTCTTTGCACAGGTTTAAACTGTGGTTTAGTCTTTTAAGATTTTATTTTTCTTTTAATTATTTTTACAATTAGCAAACTATAATATATTTTTAGCTTGCCTGCCTTACTTAGATTCCTAGTCGTCCTTGATAAAATCTTCTCTTTAATTAGCAGATTATATTTTACCTCTACACAAGGTTAGGTGAGGAAACAAAACTGTTGGGGAAAGAAAGCATATTGTGCTGGCAGGAGTCAAATGTGCAATAATGTTTCACCACTCAACACATACAAATTACGGAATATTTGTTCCCTGGGAGAGTTTAGTGACATTGAATACAACCCCCCAGGTGCAGCTGGCCTACTGGAGACTCTTCCACAGTTTTAAGGGGCTGGCTAGGAAAAATATGAGGAATAGGAAAGCTGGGGAGGGAGCTGAGGCTTTGTAGAGTGGCTCCTTCTGCCTGCACACCTTGTGAGTCTGTATTTCACTGGGCTTATTTAATGACCATTTAGATTTACAGAATCACAGAATCACAGAACTACCAAGGGTGGAAAAGACCTTTAAGATCATCAAGTCCAGCCTATGACCAACACCATCACACCATCTAGACTATGGCACTAAGTGCCACATCCAGCCTTTCCTTGAACACATACAGGGATGGCGCCTCCACCACTTCCCTGGGAAGTCTATTCCAATGTCTAATCACCCTCTCAAGTGCTGAACTCTGAGAACATTTAATAATTGATAGTGAAATGCACTAGCTCTCACCCAGACCGAAATCCTGGTGATAGGTGAGGACAAGAACTATTTTATTTTTTTTTTCCTTTACTTTTTTTGGCTTGTGTATAGTCACGTCTGTTCTAATGAAGTCTCTTGCTGGACAGCTGATGGGAGCATCTGCAGCATAATGCAGCCTTGATATTAGAATGATGGCCAGTGGCATTTTGTTAGCTCAGTCTGCCAGTATTTCTATTGTGATGCTTGGCACAAGCAAACTGGATTAATCTCCATGTGGAAGGAGGCAGTCTACACAACAGAGGCCAAAATTTGGATTTTGGTTTTGGTCCCTGTTGTGGCCCAACCACATATCCAGTTGTCACACAACATAGCCTCTTATAAAGAGTGTTGGCTTGAAAGTGGGCCAAATTCATCCAGGTGTAATTCCATTTCATTGGTAGATTTGCAATGGGGAACACGTCGCATTATTTCTACAACAAACTCATATGAAGATTATTGACCAGCTTCGCTCCTTTACACTGTCAAATTGAATATAGGGTTTGGTTTGTCCTACACATTTGGATGGAAGGGTCATTAGGAAAGGGCTGTGTTTTGCTTTAATGCAACACTTGCACAATGGGTTCATGCCTCTTGGGTGTGTTTGTACCAATTACATTAACTCTCTAAATGCAGAAGACAGATATCTTCTCAAAATTTATTCCTCCCTTACTTGTTACTGAAGTCTGGTTTCCTAGTGATATAAATAGATGTGTTATGTGACAGGTCAGTTTTGACCAACTGTAAGCATATAGCTGCTAGTAATTTTTCTGTTGGTTCCTAATGTGGTTCTGTCGGTTCCTAATCAATGCTTTCCTTGTAGCTGTGAGAGAAACATCACCACACTTGTTTCTTTTGACTTGGATTTTGCTTCTAATATAGGAAAAAAGAACACAGGTTTGTGGTGTAGGTTTGTCTACATTTTGACACTGGAAGGCTGTGATTGGCAATTCTTCCATCTGTTATTCAGCAGTTCCTGCCAGGAAGAAAAGATGGGAGGGTCAAATGAGGGCTGATAGCAGAAATAACAAATAGCAGGAACTGGAAATATAATAAACCTGATTTTATTCCGTTATCTTGAAGTTTACTTCTTATAAAAATGTTTTTTTTGGTTGATCTACAGAAAAACATTGCAAATATGTAGTCACATGCTTATCCATGGTTTAGGGGGGACCAGTTTCTGACATACAGGGCTGAATGGCTAGCATGAGGTATGAATTATTATTATTATGTGATCTAATTTTGTGGTAGAGATATATGATGCATGTCAGCTAATGAGATGAAAAGAATTTCTTCCTCTGCATTGAAACAGGTGTTCTTCATTTTTTACGAGATATATGAGGAGTAAAATACACAAGGCTGGTCACAAAAAGTCACTGGTAAATTTCAGCTGAAGAATGTCAAATTCTGATTTTAAATTAAAATTAATTTAACTTTAAATCAATTTTCTCTTTCCTGTTCTACCTTTGTTATTTTTCTTCCCATATACTCAGCATTAATAATGGCTTAATCTGTCTGTTTAGGGCTTCAGTAATAATAACTTTTATCATTGCATCTTCTAACACATTGCAAAAACTGTGGAGGGATCCCACAGAGCCTGTAACTCTAGCAGTTTCTGACATCATGTTCAAAAAGCTGTAATGATGTTCCTAGTTTAGGACAAAATAGCTACGAGTTTATGAAGGCTGCTTCACTGGACAGTAGTTCTTAAGCAGAAACATGTTCACCTTGGAATATCTTCCCATAATTCAACATGATTGGATTGCATAATGCATTTCGTACCTCAGGCTGAGAGCTACAATTCAGAAATCTGTAACAGAGGGCCAGCTGTAGAGAGGGACATCATTAGGTATCTTTTAGCCATTTTCAAGCCAATTGCCTTTTTTGGTTAAGTTGAAAAAAATATGTTTAGGACAAGTGAATTCACTGTGCTTGATTTTTATGGCAATTGCAAGAGGCCATTATAAACTCTCTTTCAAGTTCTCCTGAGAAACCGGTTCATGCATTAGGTATTGAAGATTCCTGCACACTTGAACCATTTCCCAGGATCTATCTCTGCTACACAGACCAGAAATGTATCTGTTGCAGAGATGTTATCTGTATCTGTTGAATACAGAACTGCCTTCCTGACTCAAGCTTTTGGAAATGAAATGTGTGTATCAACTTACAGGACACAGTAATACTACATGACTTATAAGCATTTTAGTTTCATTAAAAAGCTGTACAAAATTAGGTAGAATTAGAGAAAATCTCAAATCTATAGGAGTCTTGCTTTGATAAGGAAGATTATTTCATTTTCAGAAGCTGTTAAAAAGACATGTTTTTCTCACATCAGAATAGGTATTTGTATAAAATTTTAACTAGACGAACACAACTGTAGATTTTTTAAAAGACCCTAACTTCAGGCCCTTCTGGGTTCCTCAGTCTTTGTTATGTTTTAAGTCCATCTTGTGGGCAACTTCTGGGACATCTGAGACAGATTGGGAGTAACTGGTGTTTACATCAGCCGGTTTTGGACCACCTTTTGTGACATTAGGTGGAATCCCTTAATCTCACCTCAGCTAAAGAGGTTGCTGGTGTCTGCAGAGCAGAAACTTAGCATATGTAAAATAGGTAACGGTCCCCCAAATACCTTTAAATAGGCTTTGTTGTTAGGCTATAGGGTTTTTTGTTTCACGTAGAAATCCTGTAACGGGGCAATCTGCAATACCCATGTGCACCAAATTTCTCTCCTGTTTTTCTGTGAGAAGGGGTGTGTATGCTCATACTTCTCAAGCACACCCATATCTAAAAAAAAAAAAAAAAGACAACAAGAAAAAAGCTAATTATAACTGAATGCTTCAGGTTAGTCTTTCATGAAAATCCATTTTCTGAAGGAATGGCTTTAGTCATTGAATGCTCATCAGGTCAAGCTCATGATTTACACCAAAATTAAATGCCTGTTCAAACTCTTACCAAGCAACGAGTCCATGGCAACTCTGATTTTGTCTGGAGATCTATATGATTTCTAGTATTTGTGTTTCAATAAAATATAAAGCTGTGATAATTTCAGGACTCATTAAAACTCTCAAGAACTCTAATCAACCAGAGCTTGTAACCAAAAAATCCATCTCAGTCCTAGAGAGATTATTGACTCCACCCCTTCTCTTTAGTGAATGATATTTTCAAGAACCTAGAGCCCTAGAGACCCTTGGGCTGCACTCAGAGGTGTCTCTCAGGAATCAGTTGTGGGGCCAGTTTTGTTCCATATCTTTATCAATGATCTGGATGAGGGGATTGAGTGCACCCTCAGTTTGCAGATGACACCAAATTTGGTGGGATTGTTGATCTGCTGGAGGGTAGGAAGGCTCTACAGAGGGACCTGGACAGGATGGATTGATGGGCTGAGACCAAGTGTATGAGGTTCAACAAGACCAAGTGCTGGGTCCTGCATTTTGGTCACAACAATCCCTGGCAACACTACAGGCTTGGGGAAGAGTGGCTGTAAAGCTGCCCAGAGGAAAAGGACTTAGGGGTGTTGATTGACAGCTGGATGAATATGAGCTCAGGTTGCCAAGAAGGCCAGCAGCATCCTGGCTTGCATTAGAAATAGTGCAACCAGTACGAGTAGGGAAGTGATCATGCCCTTGTACTTGGCACTAGTGAGGCTGCACGTCAAACACTGTGTTCAGTTCTGGACCCCGCCCTACAAGAAGGACATTGATTTGCTGGAGTGAGTCTGGAGAAAAACCACCAAGCTGCTGAAGGGTCTAGAGAACAAGTCTTATGAGGAGGGGCTTAGGGAATCGTGATTGTTTAGTTTAGAGAAGAGGAGGCTCATTGCCCTCTACAGCTACCTGAAAGGAGGTTGTAAGGAGGTGGGTGTTGGCCTCTTCTCCCAAGTAAATAATGATAGAACCAGAGAAAAAAGCCTGAAATTGCAGCAGGGACGGTTTTGATTGGATATTAGGAATAATTTCTATACTGAAAGAGTGGTCAGGCACTGGAACAGGCTGCTCAGGGAGGTAGTTGAGTCACCATCCTTGGAGGTATTCAAGAAACATATAGATGTGGCACTTCAGGGCATGCTCTAGTGGCCGAGGTTGGGTTTTTTGTGGGTGTTTTTTGGTGCAGTGTTTGTGGTTGTTTGTGTTTGTTTGTTGTTTTGTTTTGTTTTGTTTTGATTTGGGGTTTTTTTGTGCTGATGGTTGGACTCGGTGATTTCAAAGTCCTTTCCAACCATGATAATTTTTTGATTCTGTGACTACAGCCTGTGCTGCTCTACCCTTTCTGCAGTGAGGCTGTGAGATAAGAGCACAGACAACTAAATACCAGAGGCATCAGCAACAGCTACTCTAGTAAAGTTTAGATGGTGAGCAACTCAACAGAATACATTCTTGGCAGAGTTGTGTGTATGCCTGTATACCTTAATGGAGGTTGAGAAGATAATACTGCAGAAAAGAAGGAAAGCATGTCACTCATTATAAAAATAATTACAAAAATATGAGAATATTTTGTTACATCAGAAAAGAAAAATAAATGGCATTACCTTGTAAAAGATCTTGTAACTTTCTCTTTTCCTTTTTACTCCTTTTTGTGGTCAGTCAGATTTGCCACATAGCAATCCCACAAGAGCTGGTCAGCAAAACTCCTGTCTTGAACTGGAAATGCTCAACTTACATAGTTTATATCAAATCAAGATTGGAGTGGCTTATTGACTTACTAACACCACATAATTAAACAGTGATCAGTGAACTATGAATTCAGGATCAATACCACTAATACAACAGGTAAATCACAATATTAGACACTTGTAAAACATTAGTGAACATTAATTTCTAAATACCTTTCTATATCTTACCCGCAGAAGTGACAAATCCCTCCACAGCTACCAGCAGATCCACCTCTCCCAGACACAGAGGTTTGTCACTGGACACATCATCCAGATGTGTCTCAACAGGGCTGAGCAGAAGAGCAGGACCACCTCCCTTGACCTGCTGATAGTGCTCTGCCTGATGCACCCCAGGAGACTGTTGGCTTTCTTCAAAGTAGTAATGATAAAGAATGATCTTAAACTTTTTAGTTTAAAATATTTAGTTTAAAATCTTTAAATCTTTTAGTTTAAAATCTTTAGTTTAAAACGTTTTAGTTTAAAATGTTCTGGTGGAGTTGGACCACAACATCCCCAACTAAAAGCTGCCTCTTATTATATGCAAACAAATGTACAAGATTTTTCAGATTGTGAGTCTGCACCAGTAGTTAGACTGGTGTTAGTAGTTAGACTCTACCACTGCAATTTTCACTGTTAACCAAGGCTAATACATTGCTCTAAGGGCTGCAGCTTGTCATGGTTTGCCTCAGGATCCACTCAGGATTGGCAAGTAAACCAAAGACAACCATGGTCTCGATTCCACCAACACCCCCTGCCCCAAGGTAGGGAAGGAGAGACAAAATTATGGAGAGAGAGAGATTTTCTGGATTGAAAACTAAACTAGACAATTTATGACACGCTAATGATAAAAGAACATATGTACAATTATATACTAATGTGTTCAAGAATGTGCAAAAGTCTCTTACGTCCCCCCACCCCCAGAAACTTCCCCAGCACTCTCCTTAGCTGTGAGCAGTTCCAAAATGTCCCGGAGCGCTGCTGGAGAGAGCAGCAGAGCAGACAGGAGCTGAGGGGAGAGTTGTGAGGGTCAGGAATGCACGAGCCTAGGGGTCAACAGTGATGGATAGACAGAGTCCTCCCTGAATCCTGGCCATGGATGGAAAAGAAGGGAAGAAGAAGGAAGGAAGTTGTCTCCTGTGATCTCTGACCTTCCTCAGAGCTTACGTAGATATATGGAATGGAATACCTTTGGTCAGTTCTGCTGTCTGTCTAGTCCAGCCTCCCTATGGGCTGTTCCCAGCAGCATCTAGGGCGGCAAAGCGAAGTGACCTTGGAGTCTCAGCAGAAACATAAACATTCCAGTGTTATCAGCCCACTAGCTGGAACACTTGCTGCTGGTTAAAAGAGAGCTTACTGAAGGAAAAAAAAAATCAGTAAAAGGAAAATTAGCTTCATCCTGGCTCAAACCAGGACATAGCTACAGCCTTTGATGCTGTTTTTTTTGAAAGTTCATGGTGTTTTAAGATAAAATGCTGAATTTTTAGCCAGTGTTATTGATGTTCTAACATATGATCCTTTCTGCCAAGTCTGCTGTGGAATGGAAATGGAAGAAAAGATATGAGACAAATAGTAGTTTCATATCTACAGCGTGATATTCTAAAGGTAGCACAGTAGCATTCTTAATTTTGTCCCTTAGTGGTGGCTGACCTATTTTCCAAATCTGTGATAGTAATTATATGGTATAGCTTAATGTTTTAGAGTTACAATGTCCTGTACTATTTATTGTTCAGTACAAATGCTCTGGTTCTTCCATCGGTACGAGTTCAAAACAAAACTGGCCTTCATCTGCAAATTGATCAGCTAGTCTCAGCCCATAAGGTGAAAGATAACCTTGCTGCATAAACAAAATTATTTACAAATACTTCTTGGGAGACTTTGAATTTAAAATCAAGAGGTCTGAAAATAGAAGCTGAAGGAGCTACTGGATAAAGTTTCAGCCATGTTTCCCCATGGGCATTTCTAGGAAAGTTTATGTCCAGAGCTGGTCAAAGGAGTGACTCAATTGATAACATCCCAGAACATTTCTCTCGTTCTTTTGAATCCTTCATAAGAAGCATAGGATGCAATAAAAGCAGCCTTTCCCTAAAGAGAATCAATCAGCTATCTAACTGCATTTCCTTTCTCAAACAGAGATCAGATGCTGTACAAGAAAGCACAAAAGACATTACAAAACAGCCTTCCCACAATGAAAGCTTCTTCCTAAGTCTCTATAATTAGAATGACTTTTGAATGAGAAGCAGCCTGTACAGTTTGTGCAGCCTGAGAGACTTCCTGCTCCAAGGAGCTATGAAATAATAACCTAGAGTGGGCTGCATCAAATCTTCCCCTGCAGAATTAATTTTGTCTCCTGGACATCAACGGGACTTTTGTGATGGATTCATTGAGTGTTTGGGCAGAGGGGAACACTGTGATAACACAGTTTGCTCTCTGTGTAACACAGACCATGAGGCTGACCTACAAATTTTGACACCTAGACAATTTCTGGTAGAGTAAGATACACTCTTTTGGCCTGCAGTGTTTTCCCATAGCTTCCTTCTGACACTGGTAACAGTGTGCATTGGTCCCTAATCCAAATGCTGACTGACACCAGCCGACAAATCAGAACTTTCATGTTGAAATGCTACTCAGTTTGTATCAAGGTTGGAGCCTTTGAAAATTTTGCTTGCTGTATTATGTTTACACCACTGTTCATAAGGAATAGGAGGAAAACACTCTGTTGTATCAAAACAAGTATTATTCAATGTTTATTTTACCCATTTAGTTTAGTTTAAGGCAGTTTAAGCCTTCTATATACATAAATGCCTTATTAAATAATGTAGAGTTAATAGATGCTTCTTTTTAGTGAATATGTCAAATTCATGTCAAATGTAAATAATGGTTGTACTTACATTGCCCAAAAGAAATGTGAAATCAGAGAGATTTTTGATTTTTAAATTTAACCTACTGATTGTGTTATACGCATACTGTGGCAATGTCGTATCACAGTCTAGGACAGTGAAACTATATGAAAGAAAAACTTTGTTTACCAAGAATAATATTGGGCCACTGGAGAGGTAAGTGGTAGGAAAGTTGACTGAAAATCCCTTTGATTATTTTAATTTTGTATTTTGATTACTGCATGAGACTAAGCATCCAGTCCAACAAGTGCCCTTTTTGCCTTTTGATCAAAAGATTTTGATGGATTTTTCTACTAATGAGTTGGTGAAGATGATTAATTTTTTTTAAATCTGGCTCACTTGGAATAACTACTGACTTTAATAGGAGACAGAGAAATGAATAGATTGTAATTTTTTACCAGTTCTGTTTCTTCTGATATCCATTGGTGACTCTCCTTGAGCACAAAAGCTGCTTAGCTAAACAAGTAAGTTATGGGAATGAAAACACACAGAGAAGGCACAGTTTAAACTAAGTTTGTAAACAATTTCTAGGCTCCTAAGACTGTATTAGCTCCTGCAACTTCTAGAGCAACTGCAAAGGATGCTCTACATTATGGCACCTGTTTAATGACCATTTTATACTTTGCTGCAGGTATTGCATCTGCTTAATACTTTCACCTATCTCCTGATACCCACCATGTACCTGGTAGCTTGCTGCTTCTTTTCAAGTAAGGAAATTATCTCCCAAGGTCTAGTAACCTACTTTTCATGAAAATGGCATAGAAGATAGAGATAAGAAAGGGGATCAAGATGAAGCTAGTTATATTTCACTCCCTTAGATGTCCCTTTTTGGTCTGACTTCTGTTCTTCCAATGCAGACACAAATTTATAGATCTATAAAATTCAAAACACTGTGGTAATTTTTGCTAAGACTTTATTATTATACATTAGCAAGGACATAAGATTCACAGACAAGTATTTGCATCACTGTTTTACTTTGCTAGACCAATTACTTCCTGCCTCATCCACCACGATCCAGTTCTGAAAATAGGTTTCAGAGCTCCTTGAGAGATTCCATATTATGAATTCTGCCTTTTGTATACAAAGTCTGTCCAAGTAAGTAAAACTCCAGTTAGAAAAGCAAATGCACTATGTGGTCAATAATAAAAAACTGAGATGCTTAACAGTACATTTTTGAAGTAGTCTATTTGCTATACAAGGATAAATAACTTAAAAGTCAAAACCAAAAATCATCTGCTCCACTGCTCCTTGTGCTTGCTCTCTCTCTGCTTTTTAACCGCAACATGTCCATGACGCTGCGGGCATATATGTCTCGCAAATTAACATTGATATTGGAGTCACTGGATGAGTTCTTCATGAGCTTCTTTAAAGCTTCACGCTGCCGAAGAGCAGCTTCTTTTATCTTCAGTGTAAAGTAACAGGCAGAGAAACGGTCATTTATTATAGCTATGGGCAATGCCAAAACCAGTATTCCTGATAGTATACACATAAAGGCCACTACCTTACCAATGGTAGTGTCTGGTCGAATGTCACCATAACCAACAGTTGTCATGGAAGTTGTTGCCCACCACCAAGCACCAGGTACACTTGTGAAAGTTGTGCCTGGCATGCCTTGCTCAACAAAGTACTCCACAGTGGAAAATATAGATATTCCTACAGAGAGGAAAAGCAGCAAAAGGCCAACCTCCTCGTAGCACTGTGCGATAGTCATCCCAAGAGACCGCAAGCCTGAAAGACAAGAAATGCTGTCAGTATTGTGATTCATGTAGCTGCCATCTTAACTTTGTGAACCACCTCTTATTTGAAAGCTGACTGCCTTATGGTTTTGCTTTCACTGCTCATTTGACTGTGCCTCATTACTTATTGTTAGAAGTATGTAGGCATATCATTTAGAAAAAAACCTAACTAATCTTGATGTAGGAATTGGCTATAGTGGAAGGTTTACCACAATTTTTGGTATGTTATCTAAACAACCACTAAAAAACACTAAAACCACCTGCTCCCTACTTTCAGTCTTAATATGTCAAGCTCCTATTTTCCAGACATTGTCGCATTATAATCTTGCACCAAGCAACACTTAGTTCCCAAATTCGTGTTCCCAAGTGGGTGCTTAGAGCCCAGTTCAGTCACTCGGTAACTTTTTATTTGCTAAGGACTGTTTTAAATCCTTTTATAGTTCTCACAGACTCTCTTTGACCCCTGTTTCAAACCTATCAATACCTTTATCTGTAGACATTAAAATAAATACAGCATTCCAACAGCAGCTGCACTTCTGCCAAAACTGGAGATAGCAAGGCCTCCCAATGCAAACATTGTATTCTGCTGTTAATTCACCAGTGTACTCCACCAGCCCTATTGCCCATGAGCTCCTCAGGGTGTGCAGCCTGAGTACCCTCCATAACCCCCCAGATTCCTTTCTGGGCTGCCACCTCAAGGCTGGACTGCCCAACAATGCAAGCAGGAAAGTAAGTCCAATAATGGTGCAATGGATAAATGTTGCATAGATAAACAAAGAAGGAAGATAGCAAGGTACCAGAGACACATGGGAGACTGAAATTATCTTCTGAATCACAGGTGATTTTGGATTGGTTTTTAATACTGCTCTTTATAAATGTACTTAAAGGCGATTATAGAGTCTGTCTCTCACAACTGTGCTTTCTTTTATAAATGAGAAAAACATAATGCTTATGAAATATCCTTCATGGGATACACTTTAAACTAGCGCTTGCAAAATAGCTTATTGGAGCTCTGCCTCTGCTTGCAGACTTCATATGCTCATTAGGGCTATATGCAATTTGATTTGCTTTTCTTTCCTCAAACTACAAGATGTTAAAGTTTCTTTTTGCTTTGGCTCTTTTTTTCTCCTTCATGTCTAACGGATTTAATGTCTTTGTTTATGCACAGCAAACAGTGAAAGTACACACTAGAGTTTGCATGGAATGTTTAATTTTTCAATGCTTTCTTCTACAAACTCCAGTTAAGAACCTGCCCATATCCAGATTTTATATTACTATAACTATGACCTGTTGGTTGGAATGTTTATTATAATGATACAGTTTAATTTTGCAACACAAGAATAATACAATATATGAGTGTAATCTTGTCTCTGTTAACATAACTGCCTCCCCATTTTGAAAATGCACTAAGATAAAGGAGAGCAAAAGCTGTGTGACACAATTGCAAGGATCCAGATCAAACTTCCAAGGAAGTTATTATAATCCATTTCCCTGTAAAACTTCTGACTGAATAAGGTAGAAGAACAAATTTTTTCACTCCAATTTAAAATTGTCTCTGTGGCACTTCTTTTCAAAGCATAAATGAGTACTGTAAAAGCCGGGGTTTGCACCTCATGATGGATCTTGAGAATACCACAGCTAAAAAACAGTGCAGCTCTCACATAAACCAGGTCAAAATAAGAAGGAACAGGGCAGTGACTTCTAACTCTTTGTATCACACTAACATCTTCAGTAAAATATTTTTCCTATAGTTACCTAGAAGGAAATGTCCTTGGCAGGAACTGTAACAGCTTGGTTACTTGTGCTGGAAGGTGCTATGGTGCTTTAAGATCTGGCATGGGGCAGGCAAGCAGCTCCAGCTATGGGGCCAGCAGGAAGAAGGGGAGTATTTCTGCCATGCAGGTAAAGTTCCATTTCTCTATTGCCCAGAGAGACTTGGCAATACAAGCTGATGTTCAGAAGCTTCACTTTACACACAGTATTTAAATAATCCTAAACTTCTGCCACTAAAAGCACTGAAGTTTTGCTTTTCCATGTATCCAGAGGCATCATCCTGATGTACACTACAGCCTTCTCTCAAACATTTGCCCATTGCCATGACAAATAAGATGCTCACATCCTACTTCTCTGCAAGGAGTCAATCTGTAAGTGCTTCTCAGAGGAGGATCAGCAAGGCTGCACACAAAACATGGCTCCAGAAGGAACCCAACAGCTGAGGAGCATAAGAGAATGTGAGAAATGCAGATTTGGTTCTCATCTCTTCTTGGAGCTGCACAAATCCTTAATTTTGGTATCACAGAAGAGTGGTTTCACCTTCTAGCTATACATTTTCTGAGTAGAAGTACTACTGATTTCTCAGTTGCTTCTTGATGAAATATAGGGCTTTGCATAGGTAATAATATGCTCACTTCAGTCTAGCTCCACTGTTTCTAGGAATTACATCCATCCTATTAGCTGGGTTCAGTTTTAAAAGGGCCAGAAATTATTCTTCCATTTCTTTTTCTGTCCCTTCCCCACAGAAAGGGTTAATCTGTCATGTCTTTAAAAATAAAGTGAAAAAAAGAATTGGTATGTTTTTTTCCTAACCCATTTCTGCCCCTGACAGCAGAGCCAGGCTGATGTTGTGATCCCAGCTTTGCTATGGGTCTGCACAGTATTACAGAGGTGATCTCCTTGTGACTGTGATCACTCCTTCTTTGTGAAAGTGGAGTTGCTGCCTGCAGCCACCAATTTTCTCACTTCTTCAGATCTTGCACTCTTCTTGCCACATAAAACAGATGAGCAGTGCATGAAGCTTTGTCTAATCTCAGAATGCAGGAGTCAGCGAGAAGCTTTATTGGGAGGTAGATTTAAGCTGCCAGATGCAAGGTAAGAGAACAGAATTGTTTTGAGTGCTATCCCTGAACCATGAGATTTATCAGGACTGCCCAGGTATATGCAAGGAAGATGGTCTCTGTGTATGGTACTTATGGGGTTCATCTTATATTAGCAGCTATGGTTAAGGGTGTTTTTAGAACCACATTAAAAGAACTCTCTTCTGTAAATGGCCAGAACCAGAGCTTCAGATCTGTGAGTGTACGTTTCTATTTTGATTTATTAGGGCTATGTTTCATCTTAATAGCAGCATCTCCTCTGACAGAAGATCGAAACAGTGACTTTGTACGTTTAAATTATACAGATCTGATGTAGTATTCTGGGCCTAAGTGGGCAGCAACTCTGAACTACCAAAGAAGCAGGCATAGCAACAGCAATGCTGCTCTGGATGGTTTAAATAGATACGTACGTCACCTCTTGTATGTTGAAATGGATCCTTTGGTTCCAGTAGAAAGACTACAGCTCAATTCCTGAGTGGGAGACTTCACTACTATATAATTGATTCACTTCTACCTAACATGGAATTATTAACCTCTTAATGGCACTCAGTACTGTGATGTGAACTGTGGCAATATTTTAATGAATTTAAGAATAGATAGACACAAAGGTTAGACCATGCCTGAAAGTTAATACACCTGAAGTTAAGTTATTATACAAGTGTCTGAAACATCTAGTTTCAAGTTGATAGAAAGAGCCTTAGAACTGAGTTTTGTGCATTCGTTCTGTAACAGTACAAAATAATAACTGGAAACTTTATAACTAGAATAAAGATTTTTTTGATCACTATCTTATTATTAAGCACAAGAGTGCCTTGATGAGTTCAAATCTTTTTCTTATTTTCAAAACACAATTAGAGAGGAATATATTTACAAGTACCGTAAAAAGGGGAAAGCAGCCTTTCTTGCAAAAAAAACAACCCCATAAAACCCTGCAAAAATTATAATGAAGCAAAATAAATTCATTGACAGACTGAATAATTTTAAGCTTCCTTTCAATTAAGCTTTCCTTTCTAAGGGACACCTATGCATCAGTATAGGCATAAGCTAGAGTAGGCAAGACTAAGTTACTTCTCAAATCACTATGATTATGCTCAGTAGCATTAAAGCTACTGCCTGCCATCAGTAGGCAGGTTCACTGACCTTTAGTGGGAACAAAAACAAAGACACATTCTGCTGCTGTGAGCACACTGTAATGCCTGCTGGAGTAAGGCCAGTTCATGGAGGGTGGAGAAGGCTCTCTGAAATAGAGAAGCATCAATCCTTTCCTGGTACATGGCAGGAAATCCTGGAAGGTTACATTGAGTGACATGCAAGAATGACCATCACCATCCTCAGAACAGACTGATGTTGCAGGACAGAGACCATGATTTACTACTGGGATCTGAGTTTTCAAAGCTCCAAGTGTCGGCTGAATGTTTCTACTGTCAAATTCAATGCTGCATTCATCACTGGCCTAAATGGGAACATAATCAAATCACTCTGAAAATGCCAAGCACTAGACAATATCACAGCATGGAGAAGGTGTGGCAGGAGTGCAGCTTTTACTCTTTCAACTTTTACTCTTTCATATATCCAGACATGCACATGTCATGACACAGTAGTAAGAACAGGGTAAACACAAGGTGAAAACCAACATCTTCCAATTGTTTCCAGATTCCCCTTATAAATTCCCAATGGAAAACATTACCTTTTATCCCTTTCCTTCACTACTCAGAAAGGCTGAACAAAAGTTTTCTCAGAAATGCATTTCACCTTCCAACCAACCCCTGCTTGCTGTTCATCTGTCTGCTGACACAGACTCCTCCACATACTGCCTGTTATGATTCAGTTTTAAAAGTTTTCTTGAAACATTGTCTATTCTGGTTGTTTTCAGGATCTACATGTACATAAACTCATTATTTTTTCATTGCATATAGTTCTTCACAAAACAAATTGTGACAGGTAAGTATAACCTGTCATAAGTGGGCTTTTGATAATACAAAAAGTGTGAGTCAATGATCTCTGCTTCTTCTGTTGCTTCATCCCTAACCAAATCAACTTCAATATACATTTTTAAATTTATGACATTGTGAATGGCTGGTGGATGACTTACAGTATACGACTTTGTGGCCTGTTTTGGTAAATATTCTGTGCAAACAATACACACCGGCTTTAGAAAGAACTAAAATTTATTGAAGAAGGCCCCTGCCACTCAATATCCAGAAGTAAGATTTTTACAAGCCATTACTGCTAACAACAGATTGGGCAAAAAGGTTAGGTAGAAACGCACACAAAAAGGGGACTGTGCCCAGGAACAAATATTGTAGGCTGCAAAAAACAAGAAGTACCACTGCAATGGCCAAAAGTACCTGTTGAATGTCTCCCCAGCTTCAGCATCCGCAGGGCTCTGAGCAGTCTAAGCACCTGGACAATGCGTCCCACGTTCTCCAGTTCTTGAGAGCTCTCCCCACCACACAGGCTCTCCACCAGCAGGGTGATGTAGAAAGGTAAAATAGCAAGGAGGTCTATGATGTTTGCCACACTTCTTAGGAAGCGACAACGATCCCGTGCACACAGGAACCTCAGAACAAATTCCACAGTGAACCATGCAATGCAGAGGTATTCTAGGGCATCCAGCAGTGGTGGTGCCAGCCAGCTTAGCTCTACTGAAATCAAAGCCATGTTGGCAATGGACACAACAACAAAAGCCATGGACAGAGTGCCAAAAGTCCTGGCAGCTGCAGAGGAGCCAGGCTTTTCCAAAACTTCCCAAAGTTTCTGTCTGACACTGGGACAGAGGCTACCAGAAAAGTCCTCTTCTTCATCTTGGGCATCCAGTTCTTCTGCATCTTTCTTGATGTCTAAGGCTTCACTCAGCTCCTTCCTCCTGAAGTACCTGCCCAGAAACATTCCCAAAGAGATTTTAATGCCAATATGCATGTTTTTCTTATCCTCTATGATGTGAGGGATAAGAATATACATTAAAGTATACCTTACGTGAGCTCATAAAATCCTGATGTCAAGCATATGGTTGATGATTTTATTGAGACTCTGCAGTTTCTTTCCACTGATGTGACATTTCTATTCAGTCATTTCACATCAGTGCCAGTTTGTATGTGCAGAGCAATTTTATTCTGTTAGTGTGTTATTTATATGGATCATGTTGACTACAGGATCTGCTGCATGACAAACATGCATGCTTGTAAGCAATCCTGGCACAAACAGACCCCCTGTTTCTGAATTGTCCCCCATTTTGTTAAATATGTTGAATTTTTATTACCTTGGTGTGTATCTGTAATACTAAAAGGGAAGGCATAATAAAAGGCATGCAGTTCATGGATGAAGTTCTGATCAGTACACCCTAAGTTGACACATTAGCTTACTTTTTTAAATATATGGGTCCTCATGCAACAAAGTGCTCAAGCATCTGTGCCCAGTAAAGTTTACAGATTGTAAATGCTTAGTTGAATGTTTTGTTAGAGCAAGGGTATATTTACGGAACAATTTCATTAAATAAAACCAATCCTGAAGTACACAAAATAAAACCCACCCCAAACCTTTTCCTCCCCATCTTTACTTCTTGACTGCTGCAAATCTCAAGCTGTAGACAAAGGGTCTAAGCAATTTTGCCTTAATTTGATACACTGTTACTCCTGCATATGCCAAAGAGGTCTGTAGCTCCTTGTACCACCAAAGAAGTGGGAGCTTTCTATTACACCCACCAGGGAAGGAAGGAAGAAAGGGCTGAAAACTAGCATCCAACTCTCAGCTGCAGAACTGGACCATGCTAGGGTAGGATAAATCTTGTATCCCTTTGGGGTGGGGTTGCTTGTTTCTTTTCAATACTTTTGCTTGAGATAAATAGCAGTTATACTTTTTAGATAATGCATTTATTCACTACTAACAAACAAACCAGTAACACTAAAAATGGTCACAAAAATTATTTAACTGCAATTAGAACTAACAGGAATGTCCTGGGGGTGGTTCAGTTGAAACCCACCTCATTCCTAAGATGCCTGTTACTTTATCTCCAGTGAGCCATATTCCCGCTGATACTGCCCTGTCCCTGATGCTGCTACATCCATGTGCGATGCTTCCCATCATGTCTCTTCCTGGAGCCATGCCATCCACACTCAGCCTGGCAGGTGACCACCCTCCCTTCTGCCTCTACAGCTTGGATCCGGAAATCCTCCAGAATGGAAAGTGTGGGGTGCAGAGGCTCCAAACCCTTCTGACATCATGCCTGACTCCACATCTAACTGGTCTAACTATGATAACCTCCAACTGGATGACTGAAGGGACATCTCTCCTCTCACAACCTTTTTCATCTTCAGCATTGTCCCTTTCAAACATTTTGAGCCTCTAGGGCCAGTCCACAGCCAGTACAGGACAACCCAGGCCTTGCTCCTTTTAGGATCTTACTATCTTGACCCCACTGCCAACCTGTCCCTCAGCAAAAGTCAACAGTGACCTCAGTCAACACAGCTCCTCCCATTTCCGACACCCAGACACCTCTGAAGTAAGATTCTGGGCTGAACCTGTCCATCCAACTTCGAGCATGCTTTTCCCAGTGCTCTGCCACCTCATCTACATACACTGCTAGATCTCTCTGTTGAGCCTCCCTGCATACAAGTCAGTGCTGAGCTCTCCCAGCCCACAACCGTGTATGCCACACCTTCCCACAACTCACCGATCTCTGCAGCAAGAATCGATGCTGAGTTCATCCAAACCCCAGTACTGGATCTCTTGCAGGAAGGAGAGTGCACAAAGCTGTTCCATCACATGCAGCCTCCCTGTCTGGTAGTAATTCAGGATATAGTGAAATGCCTGTGAGCTCCGGTCAAAGAAATATTCATTCTCTACAAGGTTGGCGTCATCACAAAGCTCAAGGAGGCCAGAGGCCACATCCCGGGCAGCAGAGACCACTACGGCTAGTTTGCCCAGACGGGTGTCAGGGTAGCAAGACAAAGTTTGCTGGGACATCACAAAGCGGCTGCCTCCTACATTGATAGTAAAGCAGTCCAAGGAGGGAATGACCTTCTGGACCAGGGGCCCCTGTTCTTCCTCACTGGAGAAAACACTGGAATCCAGAGAGCCTAAGGATGTGCTGCTCCCTGGTTCCTCCAGGGATGCTTGGGAAGAAAGAGACATGCAGCAGGGAGGCGACTTCATCCTGTTGCTGCCAGCAGCAGCCCACACTCTCCTGGATTGAAAACACAACAAAGCTGCAGAGAAGAGTGCCCCACCGGGGGGGTGGCCAGGCCACACTAGAAATGTATCACTGTGCCTTGGCTACCGTCCCAGGGACACCTCATCGTCCCCACTTCTTCCGAACGATGACTTCATCCGAGATGGAGGTGCGGTAGGGTGTTAAAGAGCCCAACAGCCTACACCTGTGAGGATACAGAAGGAAAAACGGCACCTCAGACGGCTTCACCTCCTGCTGTCCCCCCGGCAGCCGTCGGGAAGCGCCCGGCACCATTTGCCCGCGACGGCCCCTCCGCTTCAGCCTCCATCTCCCACCGCTGGGTAGAGGGCGGAGGAAACCAACCAGGACAGCACAGTACGGAACGCTGCTTTCGGCGGGTCTCCGGACAGCCAGGGGCCGCCCCGATATCACCCCGAGGGGCTGCGCCGGTACCTGGCCGAGCCCCCCGCCCGCCCCACCCCACCCCACCCCACCCCACCACTCCCCCCTCGCCCCGCGGCAGCCCTGCGATCGTGCTTCGCTCGGAGCCGCTGCCGAAGTTGCCCCACTCGTCTCCCGCCGTTGCTGGGGCAGCCGCCGCGGAACGGGCGTCTCGGCGCGGCTGCCCCCGCCTCGGCCAGCCCGGCCGCCGGGCCGCCCCGCCTTACCGACCCGCCGTCCAGTAGTGCCGCCCGCGGCTGGGCGCCTGCTGCCGCCCTTCCCTTCGCAGCACCCGCTGCCCGCTCTCCCGGTCCGAACTTCTGGGCAGCGCCGGCGCACCTCCATGGCGGGTCATGTGCTGCGGGGGGCCGGCGGCAGCGGGGCGGGGCGGGCCGGGAGGGCCGAGCCCACCCCACCGCAGGGCCCAGCCGCCACCGCCCCCAGACCACCTCGCCCCGCCCCGGGCGCCGGAGGACGCGGCGGTGGTGGGTGCGGTGGCTGGGCGAGAATGCGGGTCCGGGCGGCGGGGGGGCCCGCTGCCTGCCTGCCCGCCCGCCGCACCTGCACGCTCTGGGGACTTCCTCCGGGAGAAATCGGACCTGCAAACTTCTCCAAGCGAGTTTACAGAGAGATTTTGAAGCCGCTGCCTCCTTTAATATGTGAAAAAAGAAACGTGTTTCTAAATAGATAATGAATCCCCACTTACGCTACTCCCACGACCACAAGTCTGAAGTCAGTCAAGTAAAACAGTAATTGTAAAGGCCAGCTGATGTACTTGAAAGAGCCTATTTTAACTTAGCTGTCAGCCTCTTCTAAAATACTCTGGAATATCTTTGGCACGGTCCTGTGCTGACTTAGTAGCTCTTCAGTAAAACAGTGTGAGTTAGGTTCACCCTCCTTACTGCTTTTCCTTTTCTCTATGAAACAGGTATTTCTGACAAATTGAAAATATTTGCATTTGCAAATTTGAGTTTTCTGCCACCTTTTACTCCTCACCGGGGTGGGTGACTGCCTGCCTTGTGGTGGAGCCTGGCAGGAGAGGAAATTCTGTATTACTCAAAACTTGTATTTTTGTGTTGTGCCACCAGCGCTGTGTGTCATGCCACCAGTGTTTTGTGTCATACCATGAACTTTTCATCCCTCATAACTTGTTGCATACAACTGTGTCCAGTTATGTACCTTTCTCATATTTATTTCACAGAGGTCTCATAACAGTTAATCTTCTGGGTAATGGTAATCTGTATTCTACGTGAAGATTATCTGAATATTTGCTGTATTGCAGTGTTGCAACACCTGCAGTAATCGCTCTACTCATCACTTGCTGGTGTAGAAATCTGTGCTGGATGACTGTTGGCAAAAGTGTTCACTGATCAAAGAGAATCTGAAGAAGAACAGTAAGGCTGGGGTTTGGAAGTCATGGTTCAAGAAGAAAAGGTAGAGTGGGATGGTTATGGTAGACAGGAATCAGCATTATAACACTATTCAGATATGTAAAAAGGCTGCTTGCAAAGATAAAGGGCATCATCTGTTCTCCTTTGCCACATTGGAAAGGTGTAGAAGTAGTGGGGTTGAATGATGGACATTTAGGGTCTCCAAAAGGAAGGTTTTGGTGAAGCAGTGGAAGAGGTTGTCTGAGTCATTGGTCTCTGTCACTGGTCATCAAAGAACTGATTGGACAAGGATCTATCAGGAATAGCAGAGGTGTGGTACTCACTTTCCTGAGGCAGGCTGGAGGGGTTAGATGACCAGTTAGACAACTTCCTGAGACCCCTTCTGGCGCTATAACTGTATTTCAAGTGAGTAGCAAAGAAAAATAATCACTTATTTGCATAGACATTCTACTTTTTATAGTTGAAAGCAATCAAATTTGAAAAATAATTTAAGTGAATAATAACAAAAATGTGAATTCTTTTTCCATCAAAACCATCAGCAACTGCTGTTATGAAGCCAGCTTTCAAGTATAGCCCATTTTTAGTCCAGGACTGCCATTCAGGAGTGCAGTCCCTCTTGATGGATAGCACTTAAGATAGTACGAATTAATAAGTAATAATTAAAAAATTCATTAAGACCATCAGCAAGACCAATTCATGAAGACCATCGATGAGAAGTAAGTACCTCAGAACAGTAAGATGCCTTAGGGAGTGTAATAGACCCATAATTGTTCAGTCATAAAACTACTCACTCAACCTCTTTTTAGACTCCTATTTTCAGCAGTTATTATTTCTGTCATCTGGAAAGACTTTTTCAGGCATATTTTCTCTGTTAGGAGAGAGATCTGGAAACACTCTTCTCCCATCACTGTGATTTGAAGGACAGGTACTTCCTCTGTTAGTCCAGATCCACTGTTGTTTCTAAGAACCTGACTGAAAGTTGTGGTTTTTACTAGTCAGAGAAAGTATCTACGTTACAGCATCATTAAAACTTGATCATTTGTTCTGAAAATACTCTGATGTATCATTTTCAGCGTCTGTATAAGACTTTAAGAGGCCAGGTTCTGTTTTCTGTTTACCTGCATCCTTTGAGGAATAATGACTCTATACAGGTATATTTATGTCACTTCAAAGTTAATTTTTTGCTTAATTATCAAGTGTTTGAACTGCAGTGGTTTTTTTTTTAAAGTGCTAGAGGAAAGCCATGTGTTAAGGTTACAGTGTCCATTAGTTTTGTGCACTTAATATGCATTTTTCATGCTCGTTTCTCACTGTGGGGAAGTGACATCGCCAACAAACTTCCATAGTGTCCATAACTTCCATAACGTCAATTCACATGACCACAATCAGACAGGATATCTTAGCATGATATAGTATCTTACTTTTGAATCATAGAATCATAGAATATGCTGAGTTGGAAGGGACCCATCAGGATCGTCAAGTCCAACTCCTGTCCCTGTGTAGGGCACCCCAAGAATCTCACCATGTGCCTGAGAGCATCATACCACTGCTCCTTGAACTCAGGCAGGCTTGGTGCTGTGACCACTTCCCTGGGGAGCTTGTTCCAGTGCTCGACTCCCCTCTGGGTGAAAAACCTTTTCCTGATACCTAACCTAAACCTCCCCTGATCCAGCTTCCTGCCATTTCCTCAAGTCCTGGCTCTCTGATAGTAGTAAATGTAGATTTTAACTTTTTAAAAAACAACTTTTAGAAAACTGTTGAGAAGACTATTTTCAAAGATACCAGTAAAAAAAACTTGTGAGTAGAAAGGCTCAAAAATAGAGGATTTAATTTTATACCACTAGAGACAAAAGAAACAAGGACTACTGGTACATTTTTCATTTTTCATATTAACACAGCAGCGTTAATAATTTTATGATTCCCTTGCAAACCCGCTCAGGTAACCATATCCATATGCCACTGGAATAGTGGTAAAAATGAATGTACAAAGAGACCGTCATTTGGTCTCACTCACTCTGCCAGTGAAGAGCTGTTGCTGAAGTGAACGGCAGAGATTTCCAAAGTGGTTTGGCTCATGGAATCTGCAGCCTTTGCTAGAACCACATCTGCATGGTTCAGAGATGTGGTACAGACTGAAGGGGTTATGCAGTACTGCTCTGTTGTGCCAGGAATACCTGCAACAACTGAATAGTAGTGACATCTGTTTGAACTACTGTCTTTACCAATGCTCCAGCTGATATTTTCCTGGTATGATACCACTGTTTGGAAAAACAGATTTAATTATTTCAAGAGACAGTACAGAAAAAAAAATTGCTGAAATATGAGTTGCAACCCAGTATGTCTGTTGTGGGAGTTGAAAAACTTGCTTCAGCAGAAAGCCAGCTGTTACAAAAACCTCTTTTATAATGTCTTTTCCTGATCCTATGTACTACTCATGTTGAAAGCTATGGTTTTATGGGGATTGTGTAGTCACTTTTTCCAGCTGGAATATTATGATATACAGGAAAAAGCAAGGATGTGCAGATCACAACATTTGTATTTAACTTTTCAAATAGCCTTGATTCTCTTCTCACAGGACTAGTGCTTCGCTATCAAATGATTGTAAGTTACTGGATTTCCTGACACATTATTTTTCCAAAATTTTTAAAGTGTTTTGGTCTGTATTTGGAATGCAAAAATTGGAGTGGCTCTTCTGGACCTTATGTGGTAGAACAGAGAGAAAATTTTAGGAAAATTGTATGATAGGTAGGACATATTTAGGGAAAACTTTCTTTAGGAACATCTTCATATTTTCCTGCTGCAGAGGGGCTTTGTGAGCTAGAGGTTGTGTGGACCCCAACATATTTAATAACATTTCATGATGCTGCAAATTCATTTTTTAACTCATCTTTGTTTCAGTGTTGATTGCATTTTGTGCAAGGTTTGCCACAATTTAAATGCGCAGAGTAAAAGATACCATACAGTTCTGTTGAACCTTCCTTCATTCTAGTGCTGTGAATGCTGAATAATGGGGTCCTGCTCATGTTGCCAGGACCATTCATGATTTTGCTGACATCTGCCATACAGTAGTTTCTATGGAAGTGGTCAATTTCAGTAATATATCTGTTTTTTACATAGATCCAAGCTTTGTGAGTAATACATCATATCAGGGGTTAAAATTAATGGATGTTGGTAGTTCCAGTATTTGTATGTTGCAAATTTTGCACAAGGTGCAAGCCATTGAGCCCTGAGCTCCATTGCATTCAACACTAGACATAATCAGTATCATAAACTCAATGCCATTAACATAGATCAAGAGTCACTTAAAATGGCAGTGGTTCTGGCTAGATCCTCTGCTGAATCTTTGCTTTGGTTAGTGTGAAGTAGTGCTCTTTGGAAGCAGTCAAGCAGCTGTCATTCCTATAAAATAGTTATCTGAAGCCTGTCCTTTCTTCATAAAGCCTTGGAGCTGCCTTAACCTCCCTCTTGGAATAACAGGTGAGAAAAGATGAAACCTAGAAATTCTCTAGACAATTCTCTGCTCTTTCCCTTGGCAAGTGAAATAAGAACTTATTAGAACAGCTTTATTCCCTCCAGGGATATTCTGCTTTTCTTGTGGAAATGGTCCAGCCGAAACCAGCTAGATCTCACTTTTTTTGAGCTAGCTGCGTAGAGCAGACAAATCAGAAGAAGATACACAATTTGGTCCACATTGTGTGAAAACTGTTTAAGAGAGTATGGAATCAAGGCTATGTTAAGAAAGCTGTTTTCGGTATCTTTGAACACTACCCACTTTCAGACCCTATTTATTTTCTTGCCTTTTACAATGTGGTAGGAAGTAAAAAAAGAGTAGCTGGGGAGGTAGTTCTGTAGAGCAACCTACACATATGAGCAGTTTTATTTTCAAAGTGAGGTCTAACTTTCCATCCACCAACTGCAAAAGCAAGTTGCTGATAGTTTCTGCTGAAATTTTATTGGAAATTGGCTTTAACATATAAAACTGAGTTTAGTAAATAGTGAAGGCTGAATTTTACTTTAATTTTATTAGATTGGTGAAGGGGATTAATAAGAATTTTCGAATTTTAATTTTAGCTTCGTTATGCCAAATACCCCAAAGTTCTCAGAGATTAATAAAAGATATGCAATCAGACCTTACTGCTATTACTCCACTTTTCTATCACTGAACAGGTACAACCCAGCAATGCCAAGGAAGATTACATGCAAATATCAAGATGAAGAATACTTCTCTTTAAACAGGGACATGGTTTGCTACACTGAAGGAAAGCACCAATGACTTAGTAACCAAAATAATGCCTTGTACAAAATACATTTTAAAATAGATCAAAGACAGTGAAGTCACTCAGCTCAGAATGAGATTTAAATAAATCAATTAGAGATTTAAATCCATATTATCAGAGACAGAATCAACTTCTCTACAGAAAAACCTCTTCAGTCCTCACCAAAAGAGACTAAAGTTTTGGGCATAAAATGCATGCAACAATCTATGTAGTGTTCCTGCTACTGTTCCTGCCCAGGATTACTGCTTTTATTCAGCTAAGCTCACTGCTCGATCCGCCAACAAGCAAAGTTTTTGTCTTCTTCTTCAGTAAACTTGAAATTACTTATCCTTCAGATGACAACATCTAATTTGGCATGTTAGTTGCTTTCTGTTAGCAATTCCGGTTAACTTTACAGCTTTTAAATCCATGTTGTATTAATTCCTTTCTGTGGTCTGCTCCAATGACTACCTTATACAGTTTGTGTTTCTTCAGCAATTTCTCCTGTGCTAATTTAACACAAACTTTTGCTTTCCTTTAAGATCACTCACATTTTATTAGTGGAGTTATTTCTTTTGCTGTATCTAAACTGAGTTACAAATGCATACCTTAGTGCACTTTAGGTTGCTGGTCTGTAGTCAACAGTGCGAGAACCTGGCTGGACCATCTTCTGGGTCCCTCCAGAATTTCTAACCAACATCAATCCTCACTGCTTTTCTCCATGGACGGTTGCTACTTGCCCATATATAACCTACCATCATTAATCTTAACAACACCTCAGCACGTTTTCTCAAGATATACCATTTGTTTATAAATTAAGGAAAGTGTAGTGGTCGGGATGGAGTTAATTTTCTTCAAAGCAGCCTATATGGTGCTGTGTGACCAAAATTATGTTTGTAACACACTGATTATTTAGCTAATGCTGGTGCTTACACCGTGTCAAGACCTTCTGTTTCCTACACTAACCCTAAAGGACTGGGCTACGGATGGGCAAGAGGCTGGGAGGGGCAGAGCTGGGACAGCTGAAGATACTCCATGCCGTATGTCGTGGTTCTCAGTGGTAACACTGAGAGGGAGGAACTCTTTTGAGTGTAGCTGTTGCTCAGAGACTGGCTGGTGAGTGATTGTCTTTGCATAATTTCTTTTTCCTTTTCTTTTTTTCTTTTTTTTTTAAATTTTTTTTCCCCTTCCCTTATTGAATCATCTTTATCTTGACTCATAAGTTTTTCTTGCTTTTGCCCTTCCTATCTTCTCCCCCATCCTGCCACAGGGGAATGAGCAAGCATCTGGGTGGGGGCTTAGCTGCCAGTTGAGTCAACGCACCACAGGCAGGAACACTAAAGACTGTATATGATAACATGATGTGCTGCTGAAACATTGTACTTTTTTAGCAAAACCAGGTATATGAAACAAGTAATACCCACCCTTCCCTTCAGAACATACAAAACTTGTACAGCTCTTACTTGATTTTTACAAAGCATTGACTTGCTGTTGAATCTTCATTGTTCTCTTATGATGAGAAAAAACACTTCTGTAAACTACATTTTGTGGAGAGACCTCTGTATGGAGGTGAATTCAGAGACACTGAGCAGAAAAGATTGCAAATAATTATACATATCTTTCATTTTCTGAATTTGCCCAACTTCAAGATAATCCTCTACTTAGTTGAATAGCTGAGAAGGGAAGAGTTCAAGACAGAAAAATCACATAGTCAGTGACTTTGTTTCCTCTAAGGGTGCAAACAAGATTGAGCCAGGCTCTTTTCATAGAGTTATAGAACCATAGAATCATAGCCTGGTTAAGGTTGGGAGAACCTTTAAAGATCATCTAGTCCAACTCTTCTGCCATGGGCAGGGAGATCTTTTGCTAGACCAGGTTGCTCAAAGCCCCATCGAACTGAGCCTTGAACACTTCCAGGGATGGGGCATACACAACTTCCCCGAGGAACCCTTATTGTATCTAATTTATTCCTAATATCTAAGCTAAATCTGTCCTCGTTAGTTTATAACTGTTACCCCTTGTCCTATAACTCCAGGCCTTTGTAAAAGTTATCTGTCTTTCTTAGGAGCCCACTTTAAGTTTTGCTACGTTGCAGTAAGGTCTCCCTGAAGCCTTCTCCAGGTGAAAAAACCCCAGGTCTCTCAGCCTTATTTTTTTTTTTTTTTCATAGGAGATGTGTTTCAGCCTTCTGCTAATTTTCATGGCCCTCTTCTGGACCCACTTGAGCAGGTCCATATCTGTCTTGTGTGTGGGGCCCCGGAACTGGACACAGTACTCCAGGTCGGGTCTCACGAGAGCAGGGTAGGGGGGAGAATCACCTCCCTTGACCTGCTGGCCATACTTTTTTTGATGCAGCCCAGGATATGGCTGGCTTTCTGACCTGCAAGCACACATTTCTGGCTCTTATTTAATTTTTCATCCACCAATATCCCCAGGTCCTTTTCTGCAGGGCTGCTCTTAACTCCTTGCTTGCTTGCTCCTTGTACTTGGTCTTTTTGAACTTCATGAGGTTCACATGGACTTACCTCTCAAGCCTATCAAGGTTCCTCTGCATGGCCTCCCCTCCCTCTAATGGATCAAATGTACTCCTCTGCTTGGTGTCATGTTGCAGATTTGCTTAGGGTGCACTCACTCCCACTATGTCATTAATAAAGATTGAACAGTACTGATCCCAGTGGTGCCCAGTGATGGAACCAGAGGCAATGGGCATGACCTGAGGCACAGGAGGTTCTGTCTGAACATCAGGAAACAGTTTTTTACTGTGAGGCTGACTGAGCACAGGAATAGGTTGCCTAGGGAGGTTGTGGAGTCTCCGTCTTTGGAGACGTTAGAAAAATATCTAGAAAAATATCTAGACACAGTCCTGGGCAACTGGCTGTGCTTGAGCGGAGAGGTTGGAGCAGATATCCTCCAGAGGTCACTTCCGCTCTCAACTGTTATGTGTGTAATTTTTTAGTATAGTACATGTATAACAGATAGTAAAAATATTATTAAAAGTGTATTGAAACAAATCCTTCTGGACATCATCACAAAACATGTGAAAGTGAAGAATGTAATTGGGAGAAGTCAGCATGGATTCACCCAAGGGAAATCATGCTTGACCAATCTGATTGCCTTCTATGATGACCTAACTGGCTGACTGGATGAGGAGAGAGCAGTGGATGTTACCTACCTTGACTTCAGCCAGGCTTTTGACACTGTCTCTCATAACATCCTCATTAGGAAACTCAGGAAGTGTGGGCTAGATGAGTGGACGGTGAGGTGGATTGAGAGGTAAGTGAGTGACAGAACTCAGAGGGTTGTGATCAGTGGAGCAGGGTTGTGTTGGAGGCCTGTAACCAGCAGTGTCCCCAAGGGATCAATATTCAGTCCGGTCTTGTTCAATATATTAATTAATGACCTGGACGAGGGGACAGAGTGTATCCTCAGCAAGTTCACTGATGATACCAAACTGGGAGGGGTGGCTGACACTCCAGAAGGCTGTGCTGCCATCCAGTGTGACCTGGACAGGCTGGAGGGCTGGGCAGAGAGGAACCTAATGAGGTTCAACAAGGGCAAGTGTAGGGTCCTGCACCTGGGAAGGAAGAACAACATGCACCAATATAGGTTAGGAGTGGACCTGCTGGAAAGCAGTTCTGAGGAGAAGAATCTGGGAGTCCTGGTAGATAGTAAGTTATGTGCCCCTGTCCCCAAGGTCAGTGGAATCCTGGGTTGCATAAGGAGGACTGTGGCCAGTAGGTCAAGAGAGGTCATCCTCCCCCTCTACTCTGCTCTGGTGAGGCCACAGCTGGAATACTACATCCAGTTCTGGGCTCCCCAGTTCAGGAGAGACAGGGAACTACTAGAGAGAGTCCAGTGGAGGGCAAAAAAGATGGTTGGGAGACTGGAATATGTCTCTTATGAGAAAAGGCTGAGAGAGCTGGGACTCTTTAGCGTAGAGAAGAGAAGGCTGAGGGGAGACCTTATTAATGCCTACAAGTATCTAAAGGGTGGGTGCAAGGAGGATGGAGCCAGACTCTTTTCAGCTGTTCCCATTGACAGGACAAGGGGCAATGGGCACAAGCTGGAACACAGGAAGTTCCATTTATATATGAGAAAAAACTTATTTAGGGTGAGGGTGACAGAGCACTGGAACAGGCTGCCCAGGGAGGTTGTGGAGTCTCCTTCTCTGGGGATATTCAAGACCCACCTGGATACAGTCCTTAGTAATGTGCTCTGGGCCATCCTGCTTTAGTGGGGGTGTTGGACTAGATGATCTCTAGACGTTCCTAGAAATTCTGTGATATTACAATACCATAGTAAAGTGTACAAAGAATATGAAGAGAACTTTTAATTTTTACAGGAAATGTGAGGTTGACCCTTCCCTTTTAAAGTGAAGAATCTCTGAGGTTTCTCAAAAGTGAAGGCTCTTTGAGGAATTTCTGTTATTTGCTATTTTCTCAATAGCACAGAAAAGCAGGGACAGAAGACAATGCTCTTTTAAACTTTAAACGACTCTCAGGCAATAAAGTCCATACCCTTCAAAGAAATTAGCTCCTGATTCTGTGAATGTTCATTGAATGAAGCAACACATCATGATCTTCTGATGGGATACTGGATAACAAAAATATCCTTTTTTTTTTGGTAAGTTTTAATTTCGCCTTTGTTTTTCCCACTTATAAAAGCATAAAAAGTCTAACAGCCCAAGAATATCTTCTTTAAAAGTGATATGATCTGTTCCAGACTATTAAAAATATTACTGATACATATAATTCAGTAGCAATCTCTGAGCAATAGCTAACATGGAAAATAATTATTTTAAGCAACACTAATCATTACTTTTTAAGAATTTATATAACAGCAGCCATATAAACGATCAACATTGCAGTTACCTCTGGAAACTGTAAAATACTGAATAATTCATAAAACTTGTTTATTTTAATAAATTATATCTCTCCACTAAATATCTACTTATACATCTACACTAGTACATCTATCTGTGTACTTAACAATTCCATCTGCAGCTCTGAACAGGTGTAATAGCTGAGCATCCTGTAACAAACAGGAGAACCAGAACAGGCATGTCTTCATCATAGAATTAAATTTAGATTATTTCATACAGTGCAAAGGAGAAACATGTTCAGGCAACTGAATCTCTGCTGTCATTCTCTGCTGACTTTAAGAGAGGTTTCTTTGCCCCACAATCCTGCAGTTTACTTTTTATGCATTGAATAATTTCCCTCAATTAGTTATTCAAAAACCCTGTATTTGATGTAATATGTAGGGTTCACCATCTTTTCATTCATTCAAAGTAGCTTAAGAGCCTTTTAATGTACAGAGTTGCTTTGGGTATATTGACTAACCTCACATATATCCTTTAGCAAGAATAATTTATTTTATAAGAGGAATTGTGGTTCTTAAGTTGTTGTTATGTGTAAATTGACTTCCTGTGTATGTGACTGACTGCATAATGGACCAGCTTTGTCTGCCTACAAAAAGCAGAGGCTTCTCTGCCCTGCCAGTCACTTTTAGCATCTTCAATCAAAGACAAGAAATAGGAGTTTCAAAGAAGAAACTCATTTTTTTTTATACACCTCTGCTTTAGGAGAGGTGTATAAAAAACACCTTACACAGGTTCATTTGTCTCACCTGATGGCAAGGAAAGGCAAGACAACAGCTGAGATAAGTTACCAACATTGTAGATATCTGTGGTTTCCCAGATGGATCTGACTCTAGAGTTTGTTGTGGGTTTTTTTGGTATATTTTATGTTTTTGTAAAAACTACATAATTCTTTACTACTTAAATCAGTATAGTTATTAGTTCTAGCTTAGCAGCACAAGCATTTAGTACCAGTCTATCATACAGTTATTTTTATAACTATGAAAATGCTTCGTATTTTTGAACTAACATAATTTTTTCTGGATGATGCAAACAAATTTAGAAACGCAATTTTTGGTTAATCCTCATAACGTTATTGTGAAATAGATAAGTACCATTATAATTAAATGAGGAGAGTTAATCACTGCCATGTGCAGTTAGGCTGTACTACTGCAGGACACCTCATACTTCTGGATGACTGAATGTTTAGAGGAATCTGGGTCACACAGGACTGCATGATAAAGTGCTGAACTTCTTGGGGGAGACATTCATCACTGCTTCTGAGTGCACAGAAAGGAAAGTGTGTTTGTTAAATTCATCCACTGGAGTTTATTTGTGTTGGGTGAGGAGACCTTGTCCTCTGGAGAACTTTGAGAATGCACTTCTGAGAAAACTTACATGGACAGAAACAGTCCTTGTTCCTCAATTTCAGCCTGTCACATTTGCATAAATAGTACCTCATTAACTAGCTACAATAAATGTTCCAAGGTTTTCAACTGGATCATCAATGTGACTTGAACACTCACTGGAACAGTTCCCCTGTGTCATACACTGTGACATGTATACCTGACTGTGGGCATAAGGACTAATGATGAGTCATGGCACATTTATTTTGTAAGAGAAGACCAGGTTCTAAATATTCTGGTCAGATCTTAGTACATCTGAACAGAAATAAACAATCATGATAATTTCTCTTCAATAGCTAAAAAAAAAACCTTCTCTATCATAGGCTTTACTGTGAGGAATAAATAATTTCACAGTTGATTCCTGCACAGTATTAGCAACTTTTGCTTGACTTGGCTGAATGCATGTAGCAAGAGGAAATAATGGCATATAAGCAAGTGTATGAAAGTAATCACCTCAAACATCTATTAAACTAGGTATGTTAGTATTGATTCCCCTCACATACAATATTCCACCTGCAGTTGCTTCAATGTCAATATCTTTGGTATTCATTTATTAAAACTCCAGCAGGCAATGTTTTTAGATAAGTCAGTAGGTGTATGTTTATGCATATGAGCCTGTCAGAAAAAATCTGTTTAGTGTCTTTAATTGTTGTGAACATTTAATTATTGTCAGAGAGAATTTCCTAGGGGTGGTGATGGGTATGCTGATCAATTTCACTCCTTTCTTCAAGCTGCATGAGATTTGGTATAGCTTCAATCAAATACGTAATGTTTGCAAATAAGAAAGTATTCATAATCTATCAGACTCCAGTAAGTCTTCTTAGGTAGTGGTAGTAATGAATTCACATACAGCAGTCCTAAATGGCTAAATGTGTGGGGTTTGGGTTCCCAAGACAGTTTCGGAAGGGATTTTGCAACACTGACTAATTCTTTACTTGATTTTGACTTTTAGAGTTCTAAAGTCCGTGGAGTATTAGAGGATTTTGGGGCACTGAAGGTGGAAGGAAATGTATTAATTTCACAGAGGGTTTACCTTGATCTGAAACTTGTTAGCTAGATCTTGTATGTTTATAAAACGTTGTCACGGTTTGACTCAGGATTGACAATTAAACCACAAACAACAATGCGCTTGATCCCCTCTCACCCAGGTAGGGAAGGAGAGAGAGAATTAGGAGAGAGACTTAGCTGGATTGAAAACTAAATCACACAGCTTTAATTATATGTACAATTATATACAAGTATTTTCAGGAATGTGCAAAAGCCTCTTGACTCCCCTCCCACCCCCAGCAACTCCCCCGGCACTCTCCTGAGCTGTGAGCAGTCCCAAAAAGTCTCAGCCCACAGGCAGGAGATAAAGCAGAGCAGACAGGGGCTCAGTTATGAGGTCAGAGCCTAGGGGTCGATGGTGATGGATGGATGGAGTCCTCCCTGGATGCCAGTCATGGACGGAAGAGAAGGGAAGAAGGAGCAGGAAGGAAGTTGTCTTCTGTGATCTCTGACCTTCGTCGGAGCTTACGTAGATATATGGAATGGAATACCTTTGGTCAGTTCTGCTGTCTGTCTAGTCCAGCTCCCCTACAAGGGGTTCATAGCTACAGCTCTCCTGCCCTCAGTAACATCTGTAGCAGCAGAGCTAAGAAGTGACCTTGGAGTCTCAGCAGTAACATAAACATTCCCTCCTTATCAGTCCACTAGTTAAAAAAGTGCTGCTAGTTAAAAGAAAGCTTACTGAAAGAAAAAAAAATAGTAAAAGGAAAATTAGCTTCATCCTGGCTCAAACCAGGACAAGCATTTAAAAGACATCTCTAGATTTTTCGTTATCTCTGTTTAGTAATTGTATATGTAAAGTTTGGTTAAATGGCTGTCGTGGTTTGGGCCTAACACAACAGCAAAGAAACAGCCACGTGGCCGCTCACTCAAATTCCCCCCCCTAAGCCCCCCCCCACACACTGTGGGATGTGGAGGACAAAGGCCAACTAGAGGCTCATGGGTTGAGACAAAGGGCAAGCAGGGCTCTTCACCGACTAAGGTCATGGGCAAAACAGACTCAACTTGGGGAAAAATAATAATTTTATTTCACACTCGTCCAATGCACACAGGACACAAACAACACAAAGAGCAGGGCTTACATACGTTGCCCCACCCCTCCCTTCTTCCTGGGCACAAATTACTCTGTTTCCAATTTCTCTACCTCCTTCCCTCCAGTGGCACAGGAGGACAGGGGATGGGGTTTAGTCAGTTCACAGTCTGATGGTTCCTGCCACTCCTTCCTCAGGAAGAAGGATTTCTTACAGTCCTCCCCTGCTTCCCAATGGGGTCCCTTCCATGGGAGAGAGTCCCTCACAAAACTTTCTGACATGAATCCTTCCCACGAGGTCCGGAGCAAGCTCCTCCAGCGTGGGCTTCCCACACAGTCACAGGCTGCTTCAGGAACAGTCACCTCCCCTGGCACTGGGGTCTTCCACAGCTGCATAATCCGGGTCCACTGGCCACAGAATCCAAGTCCACTGGCCAAGTTCACCCCTCCTGGTGCCTTCAGGGAATGTTCCACCACGTTCCTCCATGAATGCAGGGGGACAGCCTGCCATCTTGCCACAGGTTGCAGGGAAACTTCTGCTTGGATGCCTTCTTCCCCTTCTTCCTCACCAACCACCGGGATCTTCACCCCAGCACTGCCTTTCACCTCTCCAGCACAGCTCTTCTTTGTCTCTAAGTGCTTGCTCTGCTCAGGTCTTATATCAGTTCTTTTGTATGTTAATTGCAGAGGTGCATCTATTGTCTCTCTAATGGCTCCTTGGCTGACTTTGAAGCAGGGGGAGCTTCTCAGCTTTTTACCAGAGCCACCCCTGGGGCCTTCCCCCACTACCAAAAAATCCCGCAAAAGCAAACCAGCACAATGGTCATTGAAGTCAATAAGGGATTTTCTTTTGATTTAAAAATCCTAGGATCATAGAATCATAGAATATCTGGGGTTGGAAGGGACCTCTAAAGGTCATCTACTCCAAACCCCTTAACATAAACAGGGACATCTCATACTAGAAAAGATTGCTCAGAGCCCCATCAAGCCTGACCTTGAATGTTTCCAGGGATGGGTCCCCCACCACCTCTCTGGGCAACCAGTTTCAGTGATCCAGCATCCTCATATTAAAGAACTTTTTCCTAATGTCCAAACTAAATCTGCCCTTCTCTAGCTTAAAACCATTATGCCTTATCCTATTTTCACATGCCCTAGTGAACAGGTCTTCCCCAGCCTTCTCAAGGCCCCTTTCAGGTATTGGAAGGTTGCTATAAGGTCCCCCCTGGAGACTTCTCTTCTTCAGGCTGAACAACCCCAACTCCTTTAGCTTGTCTTCATAAGAGAGGTGCTCCAGCCCTTGGATAATTTTTGTTGCCCTCCACTGGACACACTCCAACAGGTCCACATCCTTCTTGTGTTGGGGGCTCCAGAGCTGGATGCAGTATTCCAGGTGAGGTCTCACCAGGGCAGAATAGAGGGGCAGAATCACCTCTCTCAGTCTGCTGGCCACACTTCTTTTGATGCAGCCCAGGATGCAGTTGGCCCTCTGGGCTGCCGTTGCATGTTGGTGCCTCATGTCCAGCTTTTGATCCACTAGTACCCACAGGGCTGCTCTCTAGCATGTCTTCCCCCAGCTTGTATTCATATCTCTGGATACTTTGCCCAAGTACTTTGAAGAGGGCCCAGATATGAGTTGTGTGAGCACATATTCCTGTCACTGCTATAGAGAGGAAGTCCTCTCCTTCCCTTGGCTCTTTGTGTCTTGAACTAAGACTGACATTCAGATCACAGAAGACAACTTCCTTCCTGCTTTTTCTTTCCTTCTCTTCCATCCATGGCCTGCATCCAGGGAGGACTCCATCTATCCATCACTGTTGACCCCTAGGCTCAGGCATCCCTGACCCTCATAACTCTCCCCACAGCCCTGTCTTCTCTGCTGTTATCTCAGACAGTGGTCTGAGACATTTGGGACTGTTCACAGCTAAGGAGAGTGCCGGGGAGCTGCTGGGGGTGTGGGAGGGGATCGAGAGAATTGTTGTCTCTGGTTTAATTGCCAATCCTGAGTCAAACCGTGACACATCTGAAAGGGAATTAGAATCCAGAAAGAGAGGGTCATTTATTGTAGTATCTAAATGTCTCTTCAATAACCCTGTTTGTGATGTACCAAGGTTTTGCCTAAATGGAATGGTAGAAAGCCTGAAAGACTCATGGCAATGTTGATTCCTTCTCTTCCCTATACTACTGCTTTTTCTCCATAATTTCTTTCCTTTCTACTCTATTTGTATTTCCATTTGCCTTAATCATGCTGCTGCCTTTGGTAGCTCTCAACTTGTGACTCAGTGGAAAAAATCCTGATAAAAAGACTCCATCAAAAATGCTGTAAAACTTCTCACCAAGAAAAATATGTATAACTTTAATAGGCAAGTTATATCAGTTTTTTCAGGAAGGTGCCATAAACTCAAGTATATACATATTTTCTGTAACTGAATATATATAAAAATCCTAATCAAAGAGATTTTGTGTTTAATAAATAATTGGGGTGTGATCCTGTAAAATAATCCCTTTTAATTTGTTTTTGAAAGCATAATTAAGTGTATGTACCTTTATTAACGTTATACTTGACCATTTATAGTAGGAATAATTTTGTTAATGAGTAAAAATATTTTCAAAGTAAATGACATAAATATTAAGCAAAGGCTACTAAGCTATGAATTCTTTGTGAATTCAAATACTATGAATGGTCCTCCTCTATACATCATTGTTGCTTGCAACAAAGCACAGTTTCAGTGACCTCACGTCATTTTAATTTGCTTTAAATTCTACTCATATGAGTGACAATATTCTTCTGATTCACTTCATTGGTTTTAACTAGATTTCTCTGATTTGTGGAACAAGTCTTGTCTTAAAGAATTCTTTCAGGTTTAGTTTTATTTTATGTTAACTTAATTGCTTGAAAAATTTAAAACTAGTCAGTGGCTACACCTTACATCAGTTTTTGTGTCCCCTTCCCTATGTCAGCTTTCGTCCTCTCACCTTGCCTTGCTTTGCCTTTCCTCTCTACCCAAATTTTTGTCCTGAGATCATCAGGTTTAATAACTATACTGAACTGTATGAATCAACTGTTTCCTGCCCATTTCTTGCTGCTATTTATTGACTTCCAGAACCTTGGTGACTAATGGCTCAGTTAATTAATCGGAGCTGACTACTTTGAACTGCTTCAGCAACACAGTATGATTGCCAGCCCCTTTAAGCTGCTCCCTCCGTGTGAGTAAAACCTCTGCTGCCTATGTGCTTCACAACCATTCCCTTTTCATGGCTCCAACTGATGTTGATGTTGTCTTAGGGCCAGTACCCTTCCATATATTCATAAATGACTTAGATGCAGGACTTGAAGGCCTACTTATTAAGTTTGTGGACGACACCAAATTGGGAGGAGCAGTTGACGCTCTCGAGAGCAGAGAGGCCCTGCAGAGGGATCTGAACAAATCAGAGAGCTGGGCAGTCACCAGTCAAATGAAGTTTAACAAGGAGATGTGCTGGATTTTGCACCTGGGCCACAGTAACCCTGGATATACAGACAGTCTGGGGAGTGAGAGGCTGGAGAGCAGCCCTGCAGAGAGGGACCTGGGGGTTCTGGTTGACAGCAAGTTGAACATGAATCAGCAGTGTGCCCTGGCAGCCAGGAGGGCCAACTGAGTCCTGGGGTGCATCAAGCACGGCATAGCCAGCCGGTCAAGGGAGGTGATTGTCCCACTTTACTCTGCAATGGTGCAGCCCCATCTTGAGTCCTGTGTGCAGTTCTGGGCACCACAGTACAAAAAGGATATAAAGCTACTGGAGTATCCAGAGAAGGGCCCCAAGGTTGATGAAGGGTTTGTAGGGGATGCTGTATGAGGAGCGACTAAAGGCACTTGGTCTTTTCAGCCTGGAGAAGAGGATACTGAGGGGAGACCTCACTGCAGCTTACTCCTTCCTCACTAGGGAAGGAGGAGGAGTAGGTGCTGACCTCTTCTCTCTGGTGACCAATGATAGGACCCAAGGGAATGGTAGGAAGATGTGTAGAAGGAGGTTTAGGTTGGACATTAGGAAGGGATTCTCCACCCAGAGGGTGGTGGAGCACTGGAATAGCATCCCTGGGGAAGCAGTAATGTCACCAAGCCTGACAATATTCAAGAAACATTTGGACAACGCCCTCAGGGACATGGTGTGAACTTTGGGGTTGTCCTGTTCTGAGGTGGGAGTTGGACTTGGTGATCCAGGCTGTCTGAGGAGGTGGTTGAATCACCATACCTGGAGACATCTAAAAAGACAGATGTGGTGCCAGGGGACAGGGTTTAGCAGTGGATGTGGCAGAGCCAGGGTAGTGTTTGGACTTGATGATCTTGAAGTTCTTTTCCAATCAGAATGATACTGTGATACCGTGACACTGTGATGTATATGGTTAAATACTAGCTGACAAGCTAGAGTCTCTAGGTTGGATGTCATTAGCTAAATCTAAGGCAAGGCATTTTTCTGGAAAGTGGTTTATAGCAAATTTTGTCTCTGGCCTTTACTAATGGTGTTGTGTATAACTTTTAAAAAAGGACCTCTCTCCCTGTTTTCCAAATCAGCTTTCAAATTGTCCAGATGAGGGTTTACGGTCTGGATAGCTCAGAGAAGGATCATTCTCAAATTCTTTTTCTCTGTTGTTTTCCTACACTTGACACATATTCAGCTCAATGGTTTCTTGCCATAATGTTACTTACCTGTGCATGTCCCATAACACCTTACATGCGCAAATGTGCTTCTGCTTCTTAGCCTCCACTTGTTTCCTTGGGGAAGCACAGAGCTGTTACAGCTTTTGCACCACATCTGCTAGTCCTAAGGGGGTATCTCCAATTCCCTGAGGTATGTCGAATGGCAGTAGGACACCTGCACTTAAAAAAGTTAAGCCCAAAATATCCATTTTAAAAGAATTAAAATACTTTGTAGTTAAATGAAATACTTTATAGCTTAATGAGTGAGTTTTCAAATATAGGAAGTTAAACCTAAAAAAATACCCAAACCTAATCTAAGGCTAATTATTAATTTTACCCTACCCAAAGATTTCCCTTGAAAGGAAAGCATTGCAGTTGCTGAAGCAATTCCCTTCGAGCTGTTTTCAGTCTTTGGCTTTGTTGTGAACTATCAGCCCCACCTAGTGAATGATTAATGAATTCTTAAAATACAGCACACCAGAAGAGTTCAAAGCAAATGCTCATTTTTTTATTTTCTGGCTTATATTTTCTGTTTCTCCTCTTAAAGACCTCAGCAACTTTTGATTTCACTGAAGTAGTATGTAAAATATATTGGTGAAAATATAAAAGTGAAATCAAAAAGAGGCCAAATGGTTTTCTCTCAGAGCTCTTAAGATTGGTTATAACTCTCAACAGTTTTAGTATTGTGACATGTTTCAGAGTCCAAGGAGCATTACAGCAGTACAAGTTTTTGAGCACAGAAAATAGAAAGAATATTCCCATGTTTTCCAAAGTCGTGAAAGAGAAAAATATGCTCACATATTAAATACAACATATAACTAAGTGGTTATACTGTAATCAGTGCACTGAAATATAATTGTGACACAAAGTAGTATGAGAAAGTTTAACGGTACTGGGCCAGATTCTTGGTTGGAATAAATTAGAACAAGTTGCAATAAATTAGAATCAGCTTCTTTGGCTTGAGATATTGCTTTCATGCATCTGGGAACATGGCTTGCTAATACTTGAAGGAAAGGTCTTGCTGATAATAAGTAATTGTTTCTGCTGTTTCACCCAAACAGTTTATATGCCCTTTGAATAATTAAAACCAGCATGGGCTTGAATTGAATTTAACTTAAATTTCAATTGAGCAATTGAATTTATTTTACTCTTATTTAATCTTCTATGGCAGCAGAATATCTTTGTACATATCCTAAACATCAAACTCCTGAAACCACATGAAGTGGCTTTTAAGAGACTTAGCTTTACACATACTTAAGGTAGAAAGCTTGTTTTCCTGAGTTTTCTATGTAGCCCTTTACTTCCCACATCTGGGAGGAGATTTGGTACAAACTGAGTTTTGAAAGCACTGGAAAAAGAGTCGACCCTCACTTAAAGAAGATGAAGAACAGGGGCCTGCAGATATGAGCTACAGATCTCAGGAGCATAGGTGAGATTTGGCCTTCTCTGAGATCCAGAGAGGACACGTTCCCCTTGTGCTCCACTTGTGCACCAACACGTGTACTTCTAGTGGCATGTACACTCCATGCCGTACAAACAGGGAGAGTTTTTCCTGTACTGCTTTTTCACTGGCAACATACCCATATGGGATGCTGAAGAGTCCAAAAATGGAGGCAACTGCTAAGAAATTCTGCTTCACATCCTTGCACCCTCACAGCTGGCTTGATCAGTACCTCTCTAGGTCTCTTATAGTAGACACGGAGGAAAGATAACACATTAACTACAGAGACAATCTGGGGAAATTGATCTAAATGAACCACTTGAAAAGGACACCAAAGTTTACTTGCCATTTATAAGCAGGCGGCTAGCATCTGTTAATTTCATTCAGCAAATCTTGATCAGACAAGACTGAAAATGAAAGAATTGCAGGATGATTGAAGTTGGAGGAAACCTCTGGGTAACGTGATCCCAGATAGTATACTGAAAAGCCAAGATAAGTCACAAACTTGGCTTTTCAGTTATAAATACAAATACATTTTTACATAACCAGATTAAAATATTTCCATAAGACTCCTACAGTGTTTCAATAGTAAAATAATTTTGAATTCTATTTTTATTAATTTATATTTTCTGGAGCAGGCCAAAGATAATGTTTGCTTATTAATTTTTCCTCTGGATTAGATTCCCTCTAGCTGAGTTTATGGTTAATCACCCATTTATTATGAATCCCTACTTCAAGTTCTACACATCTCTTAAAAACCTCATAGTATTTTCCTGTTTTTTGTAGAGTCTTCGCTCTAGAAGTCTTGTGATGTTAGACAATAATCTAAGTTTTATTGTAATATGAAGTAAAATAAAAGTCTCGGCTTTCATGTTTATTAAGAAAATGTTGATAATGTTTGTTCATAATCCAAACTCAAAAGAGAGAATTAAAAGAAACCATTTAGTATTCAGAGACATGCTTCTTAAAAGTTCTCAAGGGATATGAATGCCTTACATGTGCACAATCACAGTCATATTTACAAACACATGCTGATGTAACAACCTCTGATTTATGCTTTATGAATGTTTGTCCCAAGGTGAAACAGAGCTTTTCTTAGTTCAGTCCAATAAAAAATAGACTGTCCATTCCCATCCAGGGATCTTGCACTTTTGATTTAGAAATGCATTTTTGATATGAAAACCTTCCCTGGAGCCTGGACAGCTCTGTGGAGGGAGAGCTCTCATCTCTGACAAACTGTTTTTGTCTTCAAGATCATGGTCCAAGTCACCTACCATGAGAAGTCAGAGTCTCTATATGAAGCTCACCTTGTGTTTAATGGAAATGGAATGGTTTTACATTGCAGAGATGAACTGGCAGTTAAACAGAAAGTTGCTCTTCTGATAGTTGACTTAGGCTTCATAATCATGATCTGTACTTAATTATCTATCACATGGCCCAGTGAATTGTAACATGTTTGTGCTTCAGAAGTTTAGCCTCAGTGTGGGAATAAGGGGCTTGAAAAACATTCAAGTATCTCATAGATATCAAACAGGGGGCATGTGTTTTGAGGCCTTTTCCAGAGGTGGTTATAACTGATGTTTCTATTTGTGAACTCCTGTGGCTGTAGCTCTGGGGAGGGGGTTTTTACAAGGGCTTGTAGCAAGAGGATGAGGGGTAATGAATTAAAACTGGAAGAGGAGAGATTTAGGTTAGCCATTAGCAAGAAATTCTTTAGTGTGAAGGTGGTGAGACACTGGAACAGGTTGCCCAGGGAAGTTGTGGAAGCCCCGTCCCTGGAAGTGTTCAAGGGCAGGTTGGGTAGGGCCCTGAGCAACCTGATCTAGTGGGAGGTGTCCCTTCCTATGCAGTGGGATTGGAGCTAGATGATTTTTAAGGTTCTTTCCAACCCAAACCATTTTATGATGTGATATGATATGATGTGATATGATGTGATATGGTATGATTCTATTGGTGCTTCTGAATGGCCAGACTGCTCCTGCTCCTCATTAATGAAGTGTTTCATTATTTCCAGCCATTTGTTAAATCTTTCAGTAAGAAAATGTTGCTTTTAAGATATAGTAGAAGCTGGTTTTGCTTTGTCATTACAGCTTTCATAGATAGTACTGAAGTGAAAAGGAGAGGAAATTTCAGTTTTGTTGTCTTATTGGTTATGTGGTAATGAACAGTTTTATAAGAAATAATTATGTGTCCTTCAGTTTATTTCTACTGGGAAAGTAGATCTGCCCTGATGGTTCAACACGGCAAAAGGAATCAGGCAAGTGTATTGGCAAATGTGATAGTTCAGTTCCAGGATTAGAACATTCCAAGAATCAAATAGTTAATCAGAGATGAAAAAGAATATTTAGCAAATAATATTTCATTATTCTGTGTGATTTTGCATGTAATTCACTTTTCCATTCCATTTTCTATGAATAAAACCTGATGAAATATGAAAACGAGATTATTGTATGAGTTTTGACATGATAGTGCCACCTGCTGTTACATTATGCAATTTGTTTAGAATTTTCTGACTGATGTAGACACTCCCAATTTCAAAAGATAGATGCACAGGAAAGCTTAGAAGCTGAGTTTCTGAGCAAGTAGCCTCAGGCTGGTATTTGGAGCTATGTTAACATTATTCTTTCTTATATTTATTTAATTTGGGAGAATGGAGTGCCTTCATTGGGAGGAACTAAAACACTCATTCCTCTGTGAGACAACTGATGAACATTCATATCTCTTCATGGCCTGTTGAAGGTGGAGTCCACTGACAGAATCTATGGAAGCTATACCATTACCTTCTCATTTGATTCAGGACCCCAACTGATGCACATGGTCTCTGACTGCTCATAGTATTTGGCATGCGTGCAAAGTCTGCAGAAGCATGACTGTGGTTCATGGTGGAGACAAGCAGCCTTTGTACCTTGGCTTGCTTTGTATAGTACCATCAAGCAGTTCTGGACAGACCAAGATCTGCTGGGACTCAGGGTTCCTTTTTACGGGTTAAAACTTAGGCATCTGTAGACCTTAAACATATCTTTGAATCAACACTTTTTGAATGGGAATTTTAAGAAGATGCATGTAGGATTAAAGCACCTACAGAAGCAGCTGAGCATCTATTTCTTCATCCTTCATCATCCGATTCAACCTTCTCTAGTTTTGCTCTACCCATTATGAAGTGAAGAGTGGGGAGGGACCAAAACAGCACAAGATATTCGCATTGTGGATGAATCTTGGATTTATAATGATCTTTTCTATTTTATTTTCTATTTCTATTTTTACACTTTTGAACATTCTGTGTGTTTTTTACCCTCTACTGAGCTCAGGTATTTTTAAGTGTTGCTAAAACACTAAGATCTTTTTCTTGAGGTAATTCAGAGTCCTCCAATAAAAATCTAAAGTTAAGATTGTTTTCCTCTGTGTACATTAGTTTATTTTATCTAGACATTCATGTGTTATTACTTACTATCATGAGATCCTTCTGTTATTTCCCCAATCCCACCCACTGGCCTGTTACTGTTAGAGCCCTGAATAACTTAGTGGCATTAGAAAACAGTACCACTTCATTATTGTTTCTGTTTTCCAGATTGTTCTTGAGCATGTTGAATAGTGCAAACCTTCACACAGGTATCTGGGGGATCTCGTTGTTATCCTCCTTCCTCTGAGAAAAAAGGTAACTTATTCTTACTTTTATTTTACTTTTTGGTTTATAGCTTTAAAGCAGATCTTTATTAATGTGAGAACTTTCCCTGTTACTTCACATCAGCTTATTGCCTTTAACTGGCTTTGGTGAATAACTCAGTTGAATGCTTTCTGGGATCCTAGCAGATTATACCAAATAGGCTTTTCTCCAGTTGATTTGGGAGGTATGGCTTCCCATCGCAAAGCTATGTTGGTTCTTCCTCAAGATATTTTTATCCATTTATCAACTCTACTGTTTATTATACGTCCTAAAAATTTGTACAATTTTAGATTTACTGGAGTTCCCAGAGCTCTTTTTAAAAATTATCATCATGTTTACTACATTCTATGCTTGATAGCAAGATGGTTTTAAGTCCATGGTTACACATAGTAGTGAACTGATTTCCTTTAGAGCTTGTGGGGAATAATATTGCTTCTCTTTGGCTGTGTCCTGGTTTGAGCCAGGATGAAGCCGATTTTCTTTTTACTGAACTTTTTTTTCTTCAGTGAGCTCTCTTTTAAGTAGCACCAAGTTTTCCAGTTAGTGGACTGATAACACTGGAATGTTTTCAGATACTGCCAAGACACCAAGGACACTTTGCTCTGCTTGTCAGATTTACAGCTTTGGACACTAAAGGAGCAGAAGAGGTGTATTTACAACCCTTCCATAGGGAGTAGATTTGGCAGACGGCAAAATGGGCCAACCAAAATATTCCATCTCATATATAATGCAGGGATCACAGAAGTCAAGCCCCTTCTTTTTTCTTTTGCCCTTCTCTTCTGTTCATGACTGGTGTCTGGGGAGGACTCCATCTACCCAACATTGCTGATCCCTAGGCCCGTGCATTCCCGACCTTCATAACTCTCCCCTCAGCTCCTGTCTGCTCTGCTGCTATCCTTGAAACCATCCAGGATGTTTCAAAACTGCTCACAGCTAAGGAAAGTGCAGGGGGAGTTGCTGGGGCCATGGGGGGTGGGGGGAGGCAATAGGGTTTAGCACATTCCTTCACATACTTGTATATATTTGTACATATTTTCTTTTATCATTAGTATTTAATTAAAGCTGTCTAGTTTAGTTTTCAATCCAGAAAGTTGTCTCCTGTTTCTCTCTCTCCTTTCCCTACCTGGGAGGGAAGGGAAGGGAATTGAGAGCATTGTTGTCACTGGTTTAATTGTCGATCCTGAATCAAACTGTGACAGGCTGCCTTCTCAGCCTAGCTGCTCCATTTGTCATGTCTAAAAATATAGTCTCAGAATTGTCTGGGAAGTGATCATAGACTCATAGAATCATAGAATGGTTTGAGTTGGAAGGGACATTAAAGATCATTTAGATCCAATTCCCCTGCATGGGCAGGGACACCTAGATCATGTTGCGCAGAGCTCCATCCAACCTGGTTGGAGCACTTCCAGGGATGGGTCTTCCAAACTTCCCTGGGCTACTTGTTTCAGTGTCTTACCACCCTCACACTGAAGAATTTCTTCCTAATGTCTAACCTACATCTCCCCTCTTCCAGTTTTGATCCATGACCTTTTGTCCTCTCACCACAAGCCCTGGCAAAAAGTCCCTCTCCAGCTTTCCTGTAGATCCCTTTCAGGTACTGGAAGGCTGCTATAAGGTTCCCCCGGAGCCTTATAAGGTCCCCCTGGAGCATTGTCTCATCAATATACATTTGAGCAATTTCACATGTTCTTTCTTCTACATATGCAACTTTTCTGATCTATCTCAGCATCTCACAGCATGGCATCTAATGCTGTCATGGTCAGGCAGTGATATTATCACCTGTAATAGTTATCTGTGTTATGAGCTGATATGGCAAATACTTTCATCTTCTTTGACTCTAAGTAACCTTTTATGAACTACTGTTCTCTTAATAGTACAACAGCATCTGTCTGCCCCATATAATTTATGTACTGGAATGGGAGCATCTCTGCAAAAATAGTATCTGGCAACAATGAGATTTTTTGAATCAGTGGGGTTTAGTGATATCTCTGAAAATGCAATTAAGCACTTACCTGCATTTTCAGACACCTATCTAGATGAATTTCAATTATGAATGTAAGAGAGCCATTTTCTTTCCTTACCAAATAAAATGTTAGTAGTCAAAACCAAATTTATTTTTATTAAAACTATTGTCCATAGTTATGGACAATAACATATTTTCTTAATTCACAATCAGCCCAAGAACTCTACCACTACTCAAGAGATTAATGGTACACATTGGGGAAACTTCAGAGACCCTCATGGGTTCAGTTGCCCTGAGATTTTTTCCTTAATTGTGTACATCTCCAAGTACAAATTAAATGTTTCCCCTCCTTTTCACTGCCTTTGCTTTCAAACTAAGGCAAATATTGTCCTATATTTTTCTGTTTATATTCCTCTGCTCCTAGGACTCCGTAGACAAACCCTTGTCTTCACAGTTATTTTTTTATTAATAAGTAAAATCTTCAGAGTTCTTCATTCTTAATACTGGCACGCCTATGTTACTGGTGGCATTTAAAGTCTCAGACTAGTAGAATTCATACATACCTATCTTAGCCTTAGTCTTCGCAGTTTTTTTACTACTGAAGTTTCATTAGCAGTCTTTTCATTCTCCTCAGCAGATATAGAGGGCTTTGGATAAATTCTCACACAAGATCACATAGAGTACCTGAGATTACATGTTAAAGTAACTCCACCTATATGCATTTTGTTCACAACATATAGCAATAGATTCTATAACATCATAACGTGATAGGGTCTTGTTAGACTTACTGGTTTCCTTCTAGGTTTCCACAACATTAGGTGCTAAGGACACTTTTGAAAATGGAAATTAATTATTCAGTAATTTATTCTCTTTACTCGTTTCTACTCGTCCCTTGTCTCCAGTTTAACAGGTTGACCCTTAACTGAATCTTTTACCTGTGCAGACATAAACTGTAGTGGGAAAGTCAAAGCCTGAGAAAAGCAAAGGGTGTGTCTAGAGTGGGACAACATTTTTGTTTTTCTTTAATCATGGAGTCTGTTGTTGAAGCCAAACTTCCTATAAAGAGAGATGAGATGATGAAAAAAATCAGTTTGTTTTACTGATTAAGATGGGTAGATTTTTCTGATACTGTCCAAAGAATATTAAAGTGATACCAAACAACAGTTCTCCTCAACCTAGTAATTAATTTGTAGTTTAGTGTACTTCAGCTTTCTACCCCACAAAAGATAAATGTTTTATGGTTTCATACACTAAGATGAAGCAGATATATGATAACAAGGTAGGGTGTCTGCATGCTGAACACTGAATAGCTCTTGTTTGGAACACAAGTGAGTGTGGAAGAAAAGAATAGATGTATAGTTGTGTAGCAATTTCTCCCTCTGAAAGGGGCAGATTAAAGGTTAGAAGCTCTCATTACTTTCAGTATATTTTGGATCATACCTAGTGGAGCTGATTATTTCCTACAAACCTGAAACATTTTCATAATCCTACAGCTTCTGCAGAGGTGAAGGGAGGATTTGGGATTTCAGTTAAAAAAAAAAAAAAGAAGAATTAAACAGACTTCATATTTTTAGAATACAGTCAGCTACTGCCATTTGAAGTTTGTTCCAGAAACTGTCTGCAGCCTGTTCATGAATCGGTACATGGATACAACAGCATCAACATTCATTACTATCTCAGTTGTGTGAATAAACACTAGCCTGATAGCTCAAGTGAGGTGAGCACTCACAGAGACCAAATTGCCATTTTGTGACATATACCTGTGGTATAACAAATAAAGAAGAGAAAATGGAGATGCCAGACAAATGCAGCAGTAAGAGAGACAGCACAGAGCAGAGAGAAATTGCAGTAGAACAGTGGGTGGCACTGTGCACATGTGCTAAAAAAATTCAGCCTGCTGCCTAATATGTGCAATGTTAGAAAAGGAAAATGAAGGTGACACTATATATAGTTCAACATTTTATCCATAAAGAACAGGACTCATATTTAATGCTAAGTCTTCATCTTAGGCAAATGATGATAGTGATGATGATTATTACACTTTACAGCTCCATTCAACCTGCTTTTGGGGGATACCAAAGCACCCTGTAAACGTTCATGAAATCAGTGTAACATATTTCAGTAAGGTAAGTAAACACGATTCCTTTCCTGAAAGGAGGAGATACAGAATTGTTATTTATTCCAGTCCACTGAGGGCTGCAGGGAAGATCCTGGCATCACGCTCAGCCACTGCAACTCATTTTAGTGCTGGCCAAGGCACTGGACTGCATGGCTGCGGAGGGACCTGCTGGCTGCCAGAGGGCAAATGAGAGGAGGAAAACAGGGTTATAGCACACAGGAACAAGCCTTGCCTTTTCTCTGCTGTCCCCCAGTGCTCTCTATGTTGCTGTGGAACACATTGCCGTTGCCTCTGCTCTTCTTAGAGAGGAGCCTTATGTTTGGATATCAAAGTGACAAAACAGCCTCTGTAATTTTCCAGTGCAAACCAAGGTACAACATTATTAATATCTGTTTCAATAAATAATCTTCTTACAAAACAGAACCTGTGTTCTATTATACCTGTGTTCTATTATGCAGTATAATGTGCAGAGATGTATATAGAAAAATGTTCTGTGGGTGATCTTCAAATGGGGGATTTCCTTCAAAATAGGAAAGCTGTATTTGCATAGATCTCTTCCTGGTGAATATATTGAAAATTCTGGTGATAGTCCTTTGCACGGGCACAATGCAGCTGACCTTTTTCACAATTGGTGAGAAATGCAGAATTAAAGTTATACAAAATGTTTTTTTTTTCTTTCTTTGCTAAAAATATGTATGCATTACAAAAACGTTAATAATTCTAACTAATCTTAGTCAAATAATGAAAGAGTGAGCAACCTAAAACCCACATCTGTTAGTTCAACTGTGCCAGATATTTAATGCATGACATGTGCAACACATTAAAAAAAAAAGACAATTAACAATTCAAATGGGTTTCCAAACTACTACACAACGATCTGATGGAAGTACGTATTCAGATCATGAATCCTTTTCTGCAGCTCTCTTCAGCAAAACTACATACCATTCAGAGTGTGAAACATGGCCAGATCTAATATGATAAAGACAAACAAATTAGATCTTTCAGTAATTGCAGGAACTGATTCTTCACAGCCAACCTCCATTCTAAGCAATTTTCCCACTGGTGTAACCACATTAATGAGGTTGAGATTGGTGAACTAATGCAATGAAACTTAAGCAAAGTGTAATTTTATCTTGTGTACAGGTGAAAATCTTGATATACATCCATGCAACATGTTTACAATAGACATTTATAGTGGTATAACTATTGAGAATGGTTGACTGGCAGTGTTTTTAACAAACACCAGAGACCTTGAGCTACAAACAAGGAAATTGCAGAACTCCCCATTTGTGGAGCCACAGCCCAGAGGAGATGCTGAAGGAAGTCAGCTCTAGTGAATGTCCTGTCCAATGCAGATACACGCATGCAGAATGCACACGACTGGCTGCAGAGATCAGTGCAGAAAGCAGTGCTGTTCCCAGCACCCACACAAACACCAACAGCACTCACACAGACACCACCACCACCACAAGCAACTGCTCTTCATTCTGCCCAGCTCACCAGGATAGGGGTTCCCCAGTGGGCATCCTCTCCCTGCCTCACCCCACACTCTCTTTGTCCCCTGGCACTTGCATATCTGTGGGTCCCTCAAACCCCAGAGCAGTCAGTTCCCATCATGTTGGCCCAGAGTTTCTGCCCCGGCCCAGGGCCCCATTTGTCATCTGACCTGGATGGCCCCCTGAAAAGAAATAACTAACTAAACAAATCCGGACTGGACATTAATGAATGGTAAGCTCAAATCAGATCAGCTTCCAGCTGATCTGTACTCTTTTGAGTGCCTCTCCAACAGGAACTGACTAAATTACTTTCTTCTGAATAAATTTTCTAACCAGATGTCCTAGTTTCAGCTGGAATACAGTTAGTTTTCTCCCTAGTAGATGGTATAGTGCCATGTTTTGGATTTTGAATCAGAAGAATTTTGATAACACACTGATGTTTTAGTTGTTGCTAAGCAGTATTTATACTAATTCACGGGCTTTTCAGCTTCTCATACAGCCCAGGCAGCAGAGCTGGAGGGATATTCCGTATCACATGATGTAATTCCCAGTATCCAGAATGGGGGGAGGAGTTGGCCAGGGGACACTGCAGCTCAGGGTTTAGTTGGGCCCACCCCGTTGGCAGTGGGTGGTGAGCAATTGTATTGTGCATCACATATTTTCGATATTCTATGATTATGATTATTTCCCCTACCTTTTCTGTCCTATTAAACTGTCTTGATCTCAACCCATGAGTTTTACTTCTTTCTCAATGAGCGAATGTCTGCAGAGTGCTTAACTGATGGCTGGGGTTAGACCACGACACCAGAAATTTATTACATGGAGGGAAAATATCACCACCATATCAAATGAAATTAGCTGTAGCCCTGACAAATCTGAACTTTTGTGTATTTCCAGTAATGTAAATCAATCTTCTGTGCTTTTTGCCTCAAGCCTGGATTGTGATGAATGTTGTTATCTTACCAGAGAAGGTCTCTCTAGAAGTTCTGGATGGCACATGGCAGATAGAGTCAAAGGATTTCCAAGCTACTGAGGAAGGAGTTTAGTAAGGTAGGTATGAAAGGAACAAATTGCCCTGGAAAGTAGGCTTATCTGCTGCTTCAAGCAATAAGTGGATTTTGGTTATATAAATCCAAACTTAAACTGAATTTAGGTTGATGAGATCTCATTTTTTATAAACTTCTCCTTAGGAAATTCAATTATTGTTCTTTCACCAGTGACTGACATTAATTTTATTTTGCTAGCTGCGATCTGTGACGTAAATTCCAAGATTACTCTTTCCTGAAGTTTTTTGTCTGATTTCAGTTAAAATTGAGTTTAATTGCTACCAAATAATTCATTATCCATGTCTCTGGTGTGTCTGACTTAGAAAATAACAAGTCCCACATTCTAGGAAATCTGCATTGAGAGGAAAGAAAAAGATATTTTTTTTTCCTTTGACTCCACTGCTACTTTTGTACTCTAAAAGCTTTCTGGAAGTTGTCGGGAAGTTGTCTAAAATCAATGTTTGAAGGGTGCTATAAAAACACACAAATATGTTGTAGTTACAGACTGCAGACAGCTCTCCTACTTTCTCCCAACTCCATAGAAAACTACTTTGTGATAGATTAAATATTTCAACTTCTGTTTAACATTTAATCTGTCTCAGCTGTCAGTAGTTTTGAATGCAGTTGAAAGAAATTTTCTCGCTTAATTTATCAAGTTTCTGTGTATCAACTGAGATCACCTGAAAAGGAAAATTCTTTAGCCTGATTGAATGTGAGGATACAGTTAATCAGAAAGCATGATGCATCTGGTGCCTCTTAAGGGGCAAGATAGAGCAGCATTAGGTAAGTATTTTTAAAGAAGATCTTAGCAGGAACAATAACACTGAAACCTCAGAGACCCACAGGAGGCTCCTTAAGCATCCAAACACAGATGCATTCTTCCAATTTAAAATCTAGGAAGAATTTCTCACCTGTCTTAAAAGTAGCCATCAATAAATGTAGTTTCAAAAATACCTTATAAACATTCTAAATGTTTTCATAGGAAAGCTTACAAATAATTCACAAGCTCTGGAAGGGGTTCTGCTCATGTAATTGCAACTGTTGGAGCTACCTAATCTTAGCTGTTCCTGTTGACTGCCTTGGTAGTCAGTGGAGATTGATGGTAGCCACCTAGCTCGAGCAATCACCTAAAACAAGATAATATTCCAGAAGCATTCATCTCTCTCCGTTGTCTTCAGAGAGAGTCTAAAGGACAGTCATAAATTAAGTGCCTTACTTTCCACAGCTAAGTGAGATGGAAAGGCTTAAGTGGCAAATGTTGATTTAGTTTAAAACTTTTGAAAATAACGTTCTTCAAATGAGAAGCATCAGACAGCTTTAGCAATGATACAAGCACCATGTATAAGACATCTTTAATCTGTTCTGTAGATTAGTCACACTCCAGATTTCATAAACTGGAGGCTTTTTGACCCAAAAGATGTGTGATTTCCTGGTGCTCTGTTTCAAATTGGTATACCAGCAAGTAGCATGCCTTTGTATGTGAAGAATTTTTACCTCAGAATACATTAGTCTTCTTTTTCTCTTGCTGTTCAAGGATGCTTAGACTTGCAATCAGTGTGTTTTTCATCATAAAAATTAATGAAAAATAAGGCTTTAATATGACCTAGAATATAGTTTCCATAGTGAAACCAAAATTACTTCTTTGTAGAGTGTGATAACTGAATTAAAGTTTGTGTTTAGACACATGTCCAGACACATTGCTTCCTTCTTCTTTCTGCTGTTCCTTTATTATCAAGAATATTATCAATTATGAAAGGAAATCACATATCAAAGTATATTATCTGAGTTATTATATTGTCACGACATATATCCACCCTATACTGAGCATTTTCTTCAGTACTTCTTCAGTTAGTTTCCATAGTTATATCATAGATACGGTTGTGAAACATGGGCATCTGTCAGTAAGATCAGTTTTATTTTGGGAAGGAATATTTTACTCTATGCTTTCCATGTGAGTCAGCGTGAAATTTCTCTCACAGAACGCTTAAATTATTTTAATTACAGGGGCTCCTCCATTTTTTTCTGGACGCTAATAGATGTCTAAGTGCACTCCATGAAAACAATTGTCAATGTATTCCCATAGCAATTTAATATCAGTTCTTGCACATTAAATCTAAACTTGATTTCATGAACTCTTAACATCCCTCTTGGTCAAGGGCATATATTTTTGACTAATACATTTTGTATGTGCAATTTGCTAAATGGCAAACAGTGCTAGCATCCACACATTGTCAAGGGTAGTTGAAGCAAACCTATCTCCATCAAAAATGTGTAACTTGCTTCGATGTGTATTTTCATAATCTTGTCAGTGCTAAGAATTGTGTGAACTGTAGTCAGGAGGTTTGAATATACTGAGGCTTGATGCTTCTTAAGGAGGACATTCTTTCAAGGAAAGGCAATTGAATTCCTCAAGAACTGGCTAAAATGACTTAATGACATTTCTGACATTGTCTGCAGTGTACGGCATTTCAGCTCCTAACTGAAGGCATCCAGAAGCAGTGATACTGAACTGAGACATAATTTAGGCAGCCGTTATTGTTGGATTCTAATGTAGAGATTTGCACACTAAATTCCAATATGCTTAAGTTGCTTTGTACCAGTGACATTCCATCAAATCATGACATAGCTAAACCTACAGCTTGCTGAAGTCACCAGCATGCATGAGCCCCACTAACACGTGCATAACAGTGAATCTGTGCCCTTGTCTTTAAACAGACTCTAGAATATTTCTCAGTAGTGCTACTGTATAGTGATGCAATAATGTCAATCGTTACATTCAGACTTTACTGTACATTTTCTGAGTTACTTGGAACAGAAGTTTGTTACATTATGTGAAAGGAAAGCCCTGATAGAACTTACTGTAATTCATATTACATGGCTGCATGAAACCACCACAGATGATGAATTATAGTCTGTAACGTTATCAAGACTTTAGGCTGATCTCTTCAGATTCCAGCTACATTTGTCTTTCAGCATTGAAGAAAAAACAAAAAAATAATCCGTAAAAGCTGTGAAAAAGGTAGGTTTTACTAGCAATTGCTATGGATATCACTAAGTACCAGCAATAGCAATAATCAAACAATAATCAAATAGCAATAATCAAACTAAAGGAAGCCATTCATGCTGTTAGTTAAAATAATATACATTCTCTTATTTGAATAGCTAAGGGAAAGGAATTTAAACATATCAAGCACTCCTAAGCACAGAAAACAACATTCTTCAGGACTACTGTGTTAATTGACTTTACATGCCTGTTTCAAGTGGCACTGTGCCACAGTGAAACATGTCGTGTACGGTTGCCTGAGTTCCTATAGGCACTTGGGATGCAGTCTGTTGCAAATATTGGTACCTACTAACAAAGCAAAGAAAAGCTTATTTAAGATATTCAAATTTTGGATCCTGTCCTCAAATCCCTAAAAACTGCTGAGTAATATTTACATAATTAAATTGCCTTCGCCATACTTGGGACAATTTCACCATAACCAGGATCAAAGAGCTTAAATGATGGCAGAAGTGGCTGGTTTGCTTCATATATTGCTGCCTGCAAGTATCTTAACAGGCTTATGTATTTCCTCAGGCCCATCTTTTTCTAAGACTGTTAATTTGAAATCTGCAGTGTTAGCATTGAATGTAACATCAGGACTTGTTCAAAAAGCTGTCCTTTACTCAAGTTCCAGACATTTAACAATATGAATGCCAGTGGATTAAATGAACTGCCATGCAGAAACTTACTGAAGCACAAAGCTCTGATCCATGGGGCCAGGGACCAAGCAGTGTCCTTCACATTTGTGTAGCTGGCAGTGAAATGGCATCAAATATATGAGATGAATTGTGCGTGAATTTTTTATAATTAGCCAAAATATATTTAGAACTTTCAAATGAGAATTAAAATTACTCCAGCATAAAAGTTTCCCTACTGCTTTATTTTGCCATAGATCTTTATTCAAAGGCCATCAAAAAACCTATGAAGCAAATTCAGTGAGCCCTTGCAGATCTGGCTTTAGGTAGCTACTGCCTGGGATAAGTTGGTCTTATCTATTGGTCTTGAATGGATAAAGGCTCTTTCCTGCAAAAAGAAAAAAAAATCTTGGAGAAGTAAGCACTCCCATGCTTAGCATTTTCTATTACTCAAAGAAAATTTGTGGTTAAGTGTGGTCCCTTGTCATGTCCTGTTCCTAGGTGAGTAGTTTTTTCCAGCCCTCTGTAGGAAGCTTCAGGACCTCCTTTGGGAGCTGAATTCCACTTCAGGATCCAAATCAACTCCGTCTAGATCTTTGTTTTGTTAGGTTTCCTGCCCTTTCTATTCTGTGGACTTAAGGATAGATTTTTTAGTAATAATTTTAATAACTACTACTTTGCTAATGAAAGTACATTAAACCTTTGCTAAAGTTAAGAGAAGTTGTTTTCAGTTAGCTATACTTCCTATTTTAGAGCTGGTAGAGATTTCAAGGAGCATCATTATTACTGAGTGAGTATTCTTGATGTTATTCCCAGATGTGTTGAACAGGTATCAGTAAAATAAGTTTCTTTCTGTAGAAGTTGATAATATAGACATGGAAGATGGAAGAAAGAGAAAGTAGAAGATATTGAGAAATTTTTAAATCTTCATTCCAGGAAAGGATAGCTGCAGCATCTAGAGATTAAAGATTTTGTCTTATGTATAGGTTCATGGCTACTTGAGCCAAAGCATAGGCTTCTGCCTTTACTGCAAAATCGTGAGTAATTTATATTTTAATTGCTGTGTCTTATAATTTAACAAGACTGGAATTTCTTTAAATAAACCTTGCTGTTCAGATGAGACTGTGCCAGGATTTTCCTAGCAGTATAAAAATGGTGACAATCACTAACCTTAGAGAATTAAAGAACAGACTTGTTTATACATCAGTAGCATATTAATCCTTTTCCGTTAAGGAATAAGCTTTAGCCTAAGATTACAAGATTAGATTAGCCTAAGATTACAAATAGTTTGAATTTATTTTAATGTACAATGGAAAATAGGAATTTTTAAAAGGTCTGTGATTTACGGAATTAATGTTTAATTTGACATAATAATCATTACATGGCAAAGAACCTCCACTACATGTAAATGGTGGAGCAATAATACTCTAAAGTCAAATTCACAACTCAGAAAATGCCAATGCACAATACTTTATATATATAAGTCAATTTTACACAGATGAGCTGTTTTCTTCCCTGAATTTAAGACTAGAATTTTGATACCAATTTATACTATAAAGAAATCTTTACCTTTCAATGAATCCTAAGTACTGCAGTATGTAGGCCAAGTATTATGCAATTTGCTTTCATCATTGACTTTCCCCCCCAAAAATAGGAAAAATTAAAAGATATTGAAAAACCCCAGACCTCTGGAAATAATTTTAAGTCATGCAAATGCTTGTGTTTTTGAATGCTCACTTGATTATATCAATGCTTATCTACACTGAGGAAAACTACATGAAGCAATTAAATATCTCTGCCATTCCTATCAAAGCACACAGTTTGAAAACTGAAGAACATTCATCAGTGAGTTTAGTGTAACATAGTCTGAAAATGGTCTAAGTTCCTTTTCAGATGGAATAGCCTCTGAGGATGGGTGGAGAAGTCATTTCAGTGAACACGGTGAAGGCATAAGAAGAGAATCTAGCCACACATTTATTTTATTTTTTTTCCATTGCTGCTGCTATTTTTATAAGGACAAAGAGAACCAGAGTATTACAAAGATTTATGGAACGTAATGGCTGCATTAAATACAGTGTTATGCCATCTGCCTAATTTCAATCAGTTACTAAGGTAAAGCACAGATTTAAAAGATGAGGGAAAAAAAGTTGTGCAGTAATACAAGGTTTGCCCAGAAAAAAAAAAAAAAGGCAAAAGTATATTTATCTTGAAGAGTAGAATTGAAATTTAGAAGTTGAACAATCTTCCTTTGTAATTATCCCCTTTTCTTGTAGGTATTATAATTTAGAAATAGTCATAAATTCACAAGATTAAACAGCAACCAGGAAATACCAATGAAAGTAACATTTTTTTAAATTGTTTGTTTTTTTTTTTTTTTCCATTTCTGGGTTTCCTCTTTAAATTTTAACAGAGCTTTGGAAGGTAATAACATTCTAGTCCTAGTGCAATGACACTACGTCTTTTTGTGGGTTCAGCTGCCTATTCATTAGTTGAAATGTTTGCTTGCCCTGGCAACAAAGTGGATTGTATAGTGCTATTAAAAGTTTTTGATGGAAACATTGTTTTTGCGTGGTTTCCATTACACAGTCAATTTTCCATCCTGCTGTGATGCCTAGATTACAGGTTTTTTTTCTGAAGTCTCTGTGCATTACTGCCTACCCTTCCACTATTTGTTTGGTACTAAATTAGTATTATTTTTGCCCCATTCCTAATAAAATAACTTGTGTTGACAGTGCAGGGTCTTAGGACTTGTCTGGGTTTGTTGTGACCTCAGCTGCTTTCACCCTGTGTCAGTAATTGCCTAGTGGTCAAATGTTTATTGCCCAACCTCTTGGAGCTTAACCTCTGGAATTATCATGTATGGCACAGGGCTGGCCTAACTATGTAGCCAATGTGTCACAAACAACAACCTTTATGCCATTGGAGGCTGAAGGATGTTATTGTGCAATTTTCAAAGTAGATAGAGAAGAATATGAAGGAAGCAGGCTGTGAAAGGAAAACATGAAGGTAACTTTTCAAGTGGACCCTCCGACTTCCATGAACAACATTGTCCTCTGAACAAAGGACTCAAGAGACTTCTGAAACACCATACCCCCCAAATTCCCCACCATTCCTTCCCCAGTCTGCTTGGGGAAGACTGAAACTGCCAATGTTAGAGTCCAAGAAGCAGTGGAAGGGGAAACATAACACCAGACAAAAGGGGTGCCTAATAGGAAGATCTGCAGTGTGATAGATGGTTAGGAATAGTCAGCAGAGATTTACCATTTGTAAATCAGGCCAGACTGGCCTGACTGACCTGACTGTTTTCTACAACAGACTGCCTGGATTTTCAGATTACAGGACAGCAGTGGATGTGATTTTCTTTGATTTTATCAAGACTTTCAACATAATCTTACACAATAATCTAATATCCAAAATGAGGCTGGATAGGTGGACTACTAGATTGTAAAAAAACAGATTAGATGGTTGGGCTCAGAAAGTAGTAGTTATTGGGCTGGACTTGACCTGGTAGGGAATTGATAAGTGGGGTACCACAGGGTTCTGTCTAGGACACTTCTCATTTAATATGTACCAGTGACTGGGAGGAGATGATGAAATGTGCCCTCATCAAATTTGCAGATGATACCAAACTGGAAGATCAATCAATAGACCCAGTGTCTGGGTTGCTATTCAAAGGAACCTAGACAGGCTGGAGAATATGGCCAACAAGAAACAAGGACAAATGCAAAGTCCTGCACATGGGAAAACAACAGAAATAAAGCAACAGAAAAGGCTGGGGCCTGGGGGAAGCCTGCCCAGGCAGTAGTTCAGCAGAAAAGGAGCCAGAGGCAAGGTGAACAGGAAGCCAGTCTGCAACAAAGAACATCAACAGCATCCCAGGCTGTATTCACTTCTAGTCAGCACTGCCTAGACCACATCTAGAGTACTATGTCCAGGATTGGGTGTCTGCAGTACAAGAAAGTTATTGATAAACTGGAGTTTAACAGAGGGCCACTAAGGTGGTCAGGGCTGGAGCACTTGCCATATGAGGAGTCACTGAGGGAAGTAGGCTTGTTCAGCTAGGAAAGAGGCAGCTACAGGGGACCTAATACCAGTTGCCCAGGGTAGTTGTAGATGCCGCATCCCTGGAAATGTGCAAGGCCAGATTGGACAGGACTTTGAGCAACCTGATCTGGTGATCTAGTGGGAGGTGTCACTGTCCATGCAGCAGGGTTTGGAACTAGAAGATCTTTGAGGTCCCTTTCAACCCAAACCATTCTGTGATTCTGTGATTCAGTGATTCTGTGGTTCTGTGATTCTGTGATTCTGTGATATAATTCTGTGGTTAATGCCTACAAGAAGGCCATGAAGAAGAGAGAAGTCAAGCTCTTCATAGCATTGCCTGTTTGGAGGAAGAGACACAGTGGACATATATTGATGGAGGAGAGTCTCTAGATGGGAATGGGAAGCTTTTTCCCCATGAAGAGAATCAGTGGAAGAAGTTGCCAGAAAGGTAGTGCAGTCTCCATCCTTAGGTATTTCCAAGACCTGACTGAACAAAGTCTTGAGGAACTTGGACTGATCTCATTGCTCACCTTTCTTGCAGCAGATTGGATGGGAAATCCTGAGTTCTCCCATCCAAGTCTCAGGATAGTCATACAGTTAGTTATTAGGTGATTTCAGTACCTTAATTAACAATTACATTTAACTGTGCTTACATAAAACTCTATAAATGACTCAAGACAAACAAAGCTCCTCTAATAGATAAGGAGATGTTGACATAATTGTGCATTAATAATGTTGTTAATTATATTTTGCACAGCAGTAGCATCCCTAGACACCAGTCAGAATAAGGGCTTATATTGTTCTAGGCAGCAAACAAACAGAATGGTTTGAATCCTGCACTGGTTTGGCATCGTGGGAGATGTAGCTTCACTGAAGGACAATGCTGGAGGACTAAAACTTGAATTCTTTTGTGTTTAGTCTTCAGTTCCCATAAGGGGATGTCAAAAAATACCAAAGGATGTTTTAACATTTTACAAGGGATTTGACATCTGACAAAAAGATCAGTCCACTTCAGTGGAGGAAGATGGGTTGATATGGATTGGTTGGTTTGTTGTTTTATTCCTTTTTCCAGTGAGAACTGAAAAATTTCAACAAAATGGGGTATTTATTACAGAAAACAATTTTGAAAAGAGTTATTCACTTTTGCCTTATAACTAAATTCTGAAAGGTGGAATGGGAGAGACAAGGTGTAAGACCTGTTCTAATAATACTCAAGGCAAAGCTCCTGATGTTTGTGTGCACAAGAACAGAGAAACACTGACAAACAAACATAAAAATATTATTGAAACTATAAATATAATCTACAAAATCATACCTAAGTGGCATTTCCCCTTTCTGCATGGAGATAAGGGGCAGATCCTACCTGTTCTGGATGCTTACATGCAATATATTCTGCCAGCAGTGGATGAAAAGAAAGAATTGTGTTTTGTGCAGCCTTAAAAACTCCGTGGGAATGCAGCAGGTGTCATACATTGAATAACAGATGTGTACTTAGCTGAAAGTAAATACTTTCTCTCCCAAACAACAAATTGTTTCTAGAGGCCAAAAGTCAGCCAGATGAGTCTCAAGAGTGTCTCTTCTTCTTACCTTCAGTATGTTTCACAACCATTCTTGTCCTGTTCATTATAGTTTTCAGCCTCCTCTAAATATTTTGAAAAAGCTGTCAAAGAGAGATGAAAAACATGCCATGTTCAGAAAGCATTGTAAAGCACTCCTTCAGGCATGAAACTGTAAAGCTGTACTAACACAGAGTGAAAAAGATGAGTTTTCTTATACAAAGGTGGAAGAAAAAAAATATTGCCTATAATTAGTTTCTGACACTGTACTTTGACATGCATGTAAATCAGCATATTCACTAGAAATAGATGTCTATTCTTATCTCCTTTATGCCCCCAACTGTTCTTACTCTTTCACAACCTATTTAATGATAATTCAACATTATACTTGGTTATTGTTCAGAAGGGCCAGTGTTTGAGCTGGTTTACTGCATGCTTTCATACATGCTTATGCTGGCCAAGTGTGAAGAGGAGGGAGACCAGAACAGGATGATGAAGACAAGGTGAAGACAGAGCTTCTTTTGACCAGACAGATCAGAAAAACAAATACTGGCCAGTGATACCAGCCTCCAGAACCACTGCTCCTTCCTATTCCTTCCTTAGCAGTGTCTCCAGTACCATACCATGGTGTGCTGCTGTGAGAAACAGATATGAATTACATCTGACAGCCAAATAAGAAGAATGACTGTATTTTATTTTTTAAAGCCAAATCAGTTCCTTGTTCTATGGTGCAAGTTGGACCTACAAAGTGCTCTGTTGGCATAACCAAGCTTTCTGTATTGGGCCACAGAATGGGCGAGCACATTTTGGTAGGCCTAAACCCCAGCTTATCAAAAGTGAGTTGGCTACAAAAATGTATTTACTCCCACTATGTGAATGTCTTGCTTTCTCATCCGGTGCAAGGGATCGGGAATGAATGTATGAAAAGAAGCTGGGTTTATGGAAAGTGTAAGAAGAAGTAAGAAAATATGCCCCAATGACAAGGATTGTATGATGTTTTAATAGACTTACAATTTTGGTCTTGTAAATTAAAATCATAGAAGCATAGAATAATGTACGTTTGAAAACACCTTTGAGATAACCAAAGTCCAACCATTAACTTAGCATTCAAAGTCCACCACTGAACTATGTCCCTATGCACCACATCTACACATCTTTTAAACACCTCCAGAGATGGTGACTCACCTCACTGGGAAGTCCATTCCAGTGCCTAACAACTGTAGAGGTGAATAAATTTTTTCTAATATCCAAACTAATCCTCCCCTACTGCAACTTGAGACCATTTCCTCTTGTTCTCTCACGTGTTACTTGGGAGAAGAGACTGAGCCCGCACCTCACTGCAACCTCCTTTCAGGCAGTTGTAGACAGCAATAAGGTGTCCCCTCAGCCTCCTTTTCTCCAGACTAAACCTCCCCAGTTCTCTCATCCTCTTCTTGTAAGGCTTGTTCTGCAGACCCTGCACCAGCTTTGTTGCCCTTCTCTGGACATGTTCCAGCACCTCAATGTCCTTCTTGTAGCGAGGGGCTCAAAACTGAACACAGTACTTGAGGTGCAGCCTCACCAGAGCTGAGTACAGGGGGACAATCTAGTCTTGTTGGCCATACCCTTTCTGATACAAGCCAGGATGCTATTGGCCTTCTTGGGCCACCTGGGCACACTGCTGGCTTATATTCAGCCAGCTGTCAACCAACACCTCCAGGGCCTTTTCCACTGGGCAGCTTTCCAGTCACTCTTTCCAAGCCTGTAGTGTTGCATAGTGTTGTGACCCAAGTGCAGGATTGGACAGTTGGCCTTGTAGAACCTCATATAATTGGTCTTGGCCCATCGATCCAGCCTGTCCAGGTCCCTCTGCACAGCCTTCCTACCCTAAAGCAGATCAACACTCCCTCTCAACTTCGTGTCACCTGCAAAATGACTGAGGGTCCACTCAATCCCCTCATCCAGATAACTGCAAAGATATTAAAGAAAATTGTGCATGACACTGAGCCCTGGGGAACACCACTTGTGACTGGCCACCAGCTGGATTTAACTTTGTTCACCACAACTCTTTGGACCCAGCCATCCAGCCATTTTTTTTCCCAGTGAAACATATGCCCATCCAAGCCATAAGCAGCCAGTTTATCCAGGAGAATGCTGTGGGAGAATGTATCATAGGCTTTCCTAAAGTCTAGGCAGACAACACCCACAGCTTTTCCCTCATCCACTGAAGCAGTCACCTTGTCATAGAAGGAAATCAAGTTAGTTAAGCAGGACCTGCCTTTCATGAACCCAAGCTGACTGATAACCTGGTTGTCCAGCACATGCTGCATAATGATCAAAATGATGTGCTCCATAACCTTCTCAGGCACCGAGGTCAGATTGATGGGCCTGTGGTTCCCAAGATCCTCCTTCCAGCCATCTGCAAGAGTAGATGGGCATCACATTTTCTAAACTCCAGTCAACTCAGGCCCCCCTGGTTAACCAGGACTGCTGACTGATGATGGGAAGTAGTTTGGTGACCCCCACTTGGTTGGGTGCCTTCCCTAGTTGGCTCCTAAACCAGCTGTGTCAGGAAGTTCTCTTCCACACACTCCAGGAGCCTCCTAGACTGGTTTATCTCTGCTGTATTGTAGTACCAGCAAACATCTGGTAAGTTGGAGTCCCCCAGGAGACGAAGGGCTAACAATTGTGAGACTTCTCCCAGCTGCTTATAGAGTATTTAGTCTGTTTCTTCATCCTGCTTGGGTGGTCTATAACAGACTTCTACCGTGATAGCTGCCTTATTGGCCTTTTCCCTGATTCTTTCCTAGAAACACTCAACCTGATCACCATAATCAAACTTTAGACAGTCAAAACACTCCCTAGCATACAAGGCTGTTCCACTGCCTCACCTGTCTTGCCTGTCCCTTCTGAAGATTTTGTAGTCATCCATTACAGCACTCCAGTTGTGCATGTCATCCCACCATGTTTCTGTGATTGCAACTATAACTTAATATTCCCACTGCTTCCAACTCCTCTTGTTTATTGCCCATGCTATGTACATTGGTGTAGATGCACCTGATCCTGACATTTTTTGTGAGGGAGAAGCTGTAATTCCTATGTGACTATTCTCAGGGGCTTTCATGATTTCTAACCCATCAATAACCCTTGTGTCTTCACTGTTGCATGGATCTCCATCCCTTACCTCCACTGAAACAGCAGACCAAAAGACCTTGCTAGCACACTGTCAATCAAACATGGTGTCCCACCCTTAGGCTTATCTCTGGTAAGCCTGGTATTACTCCCTTTCCTCTTTGCACCTAGGTAAAGCTCTTTTTATGAGCCTGGCTAGCTCTGACACAAAGATCCTTTTTCCGCTTTCAGACAGATTTACCCTGTCTGTTGCCACAGGTTTGGTGTTGTTTAAACAGATCCATGATCAAAACCCACAAAATTCTGCTGGTGACACCAGGGTTGGAGCCAGGTCTGATCTGCTGGCTCTTCCTGATTCTTCCCTCATAATTCCCTGCAACTAGAGAGAGCACTGCTTGTGCTTCTGCTCCCTTAACCAGTTGCTGCAAGGCCCTAAATTGTCTCTTGGTTGCTCTTGGACTTCTTGTTGCAAATTCACCACTGCCTACCTGAAAAAAACAATAATGGATAATAATCTGAAGGTCATACCAGGGTAGGAAGCTTTCTTTTCATGTCTTTAACCTGTGCTCCAGGGAGGCAGCAGACAGAGTGGGTCCAGCAAATTGATGTCCTCCAATAGATTTTATGTTAGGATTAAAAAGAATAATAAACATATTAGCAACAATCTTAGTAACAGTCTGAAAAAGGTCTATTTCAGTGCAAGTAAATCCTATACAGTAATCATGCTAAAATTATAGGGATTGTATGTTTTATTTCACTTTTACCTCTAAAATTTAAAGATTACTTTCAATTACTCTTGCATGAATATGTGGAAACAATCCACATATTGATATTCAATAATTTATTGTAAGGCTCTGCTGTCTTAAAATCTCCCACATACCAACTAGACAAATACTCTGCTTGTGTGTGGAGATTGATCTTGGAGAAGTCAATGTGTTTTGATCAACAGAAGATCCACAGCTACTCTAGAGACTTCTTGCAAAACTAAAGTAATTTGAGTAGAGGATTGTGATTTATATGTTCTGCTCAATTTCACTCACTTAAGGACACAATTCTTGGTCTTTGCTTTCTGTAGGGTACTGACATGTAATCAATTTCTCTGTTTCTTTGTCTGGGTCATCCATATATCTCTAAGAAAACTAAGTAACCTCTATAGGTACACAATGTTCCCACAGCACACCTTAAACTTTCCTGAGCTTTTTACCACATTACCCTAGCTGCGAGCTCTATGGTAACAAACAGGTTTTAACTGCACTTAGGTAGCTTTATGCCTACAATTAAAAAATCATTATTTTATATTATGAAGATGTTTTTTAAACCTCATAAATACATTGTAAGTTATTTTGCATGACCAGGCCAATCTTTTACCACAATATCTGAGTAATGTGAACCCCAAGCTGATGAGTGGTTAGCTAAAATAATGATTCTCTATAAACGTATATATACAGATGTTTGTATATATAAATGTGTGTGTGGGGTGTGTACAAATATATATATATATACACACAAATTAGTGTGAGTGGTGGCAGTTAGCATGCGCTTTGTGCTCTCCAAGGGCCTTGTGCTCTCCAAGGGCCTTGTGCTGAAAAGCTTGCGTGCTGTAAACTTGCTTGTTAGATCAGTGGTTCTCTGCCTTTACTATATTTAATTTTGAGACTTCCTCATCCCCTTTCCCCTGACTCTGACAGCACCTGATATGGTCCCAGGCTCTGCTCAGTCCTGCAGGGTCTGGATGTGGTAACAGACAGACATCTCCAGCCTGCAGGGAAAGGAGTGGGAGGGAGATTACTTGACTATAACCACTATCACTCCAGCAGCATGGCTCTGCAGCTGGAAGCTCTGTTGGTCAGGTGTCCTGAACAGAGCTGCCCATACCCTTCCTCTCAGCACTGGGTTTCAGCATCTTCCCTCTTGCTTTGCATTTCTCCTCCTCTTCTTATGCAGCCCAGGCTCAGAGAAGCATCCTTGTTTAGCAGGGGCAAAGCACATCTGGTATCACCCTTGTCCCAATCCCCAAAGGAAAACTTCTCTATTTGCCCATAATATTGTCCTTTGGAGAGAGACATTCTCCAGTAGGAGGATATCAGGCTACAAATTAACTTCCCAAAAGATGGACTTATAAATGCACTTAAGAACTGGTAACAGCTATAGGAATGTTTGAAATGTTATGTGACCCAGTGGATGCACAAAACAAGTGCAGTAGCTCCCTAGCCCATTTTCTAAACCCCCTACAGAGGTTGTGTAGGTGGCACTGAGTACCACAGTGGTTGGTGTGGATGGCACAGCTAACCAGAAATGTTGTCTGGCATGCAACAACTTACTGGGAATGCTTGAACCACAAACATTGCCAGGAGTTTATCAGTTATTTTTCCCACAGCACTGGAATTAGTCAGAATAAAACATAAGTGATGTAGGATGATGTAGCTATGAAGTTTCCTAGCTCACTTATTCAGATTTTCTCATGAAGTGTTGAGTTTTCAAAGGCAGAAGACAGGATTAAATTTTTATCCCCATATATGTCACCTACCGTAGAAATTTCTTCTCTTACTCTTTTGCTGAGACCAATAGCATGTTACTGACAGAAGAATGCCTTCGGGAAAAGATCTTGTCATTGTTTTCCAGGAAGGAAAAGTGGGGAACTGGACCGCTTCTCTTACCTGTAAATGGAAAAGAAAAATTTAATCTGAATTTCTTGGGCTTCAATCAGCAAGCCTTTTTCTACTGAATCAAAATCCTTTTCAAATATAGTATTTACTTTCTAAAAAATTGCCTACTTGCTGAAGTCAAACAAAATAAACAAAGTAAGCTACTTGGCAGTTTAATTGTAATGCATTTTCACTCTTTTTTTGTTTTTAATATCTTCTTTTTATACCTTTCTTATTCTCCACTTTTTTTTTTTTATATGGTGAACAGAACTGTAATACTTACGATTACCACTCTTTTCTGAAGATGAAACATTATCTCCTTTCCTTTTTCAATTAATCTCCAGTCTTCATATTCAAAGACCTGACTAGTTTTTTGGCTTCTGCAAGAGACTGGATCATATTAGTTCACTTATTCACTGCAATATATACATAATCTCAAACTTGGTAACCTTTATAATGTCTGCCTTTTAGTAATTCCTTGTATAATTGTGAACTTTGTTTCATTAAAGCAACTTAACAGGGCCTACCCTACAAAGACATTCAGATCAGTCTGTGTGACTGCTCTATCATCATTATTTGCCACTTTTACTTTCTTCGGTGTACTTATACTTCATTATGGAATATGTTGCAGAGATTTCCCAGCTATTCCCAAATGACTTGCTTCAAAATCAGGAGTTTAACAGCCATTCTCAGACTGACCTTATGCCCAAGTTAATAATCTCTGCTGAGTTTCAAGGTAATTAGCTTAGGAACAATATATGAGAATCCAGATATGCTGCTTCTAGGATTTGAGCTGGTGATTCTTGATGACATTTCATTCTGCTCTGCTGATATAGCTTTAATGTCCTATGAAAATTCTTAAATAAGTTTATATTTAATTCTAAATCATGGATCACTGGGCCTACAACCATCCAATTGGAAATTTATATAGGAAAATAATATTTGACAAGAATTCCTCACTGAAAAAGTATGTTCTGAGATAAACTAGTTAGTCCATTCTTATTGCATATAATTTAATTTTTTTTTCTATTTCTTACCTTTTAAACTGGCAGTGATACAATTCATTAGTCCTCCAATTCATTCTCTAGGGAACACTGTTAGCTGAAACAGTTTTAGGTTAGTTTTAAATCATATGGAAATATTATAAATACTAATATTATCTCTATATTGAAGACAGAGAATCTTGCAAGTAACATGTAAAATTTATGATACACTTTCCAGTTGTTTTTTTTAAATTCCTTTGAAGTAAAAATTGTTTAGCTGCTTTTGAAATACATAGAAATGCATATATCAGTGCACATTCCTGTTCATTAACTATATCGGTGGACATTGCCGTGGAATAAGTCTCAGTATGATCTTGAAATTTGCTGAGATTAATGGAGAAAGGGAAAGAAAAAAGATCATTGAGAGAACAAGCCTTTTGTGCACGTTTTTATAAGAACAGCACTAATATCTTATGAATAGGTATAAAATCCTGTTGTTTTAAAGTGCATTATATGTGTTCGTAAATGAAGCAGTAATTTTGCTGTAAAGGAACATTTGCATTTTAGTTGTATCTGATGACAGCAAGATCTAGAACAATTTATTTGAATAAATACTGCTAAATATTTTTCCATCTCTTGAAATGGATCAAGATCATTATGCTTTTGCCATTTTTATTTTTTTTTTCAATATTTTATTTAATAGATAAATAAAACTCAAGGGAGATGAGAAGGAACTGATGGTCCTGTGAAAAAAAAATATAAAAATATTCCAAGATACACTAAAAAGTTTTTTAGTGGTTTTGAAAGGTGCAGAAAATTGGATCAGATGAACTGCTCTTTCTAGAGTGGATCCAGATTAAGAAATAATTGCCTCCAGCTTCTTGTTGCTTCCTGACCAGAAAGTATTATTCATTGCTGACTACCATCAGGGCTTCCCCTTAATCTCCTGTTTGGTGTCTCAGCAGGTTTATTAACTTGGACACAGAATCACTCAGAGAATGGCTGATGAACCTCTGATTTTGATGCAAGACATACATTGCTTGCTGATGAATCTCTGCACCGTATTCTGCTATCCAGCATAAATATACTTCAAGGTTGAACAGTGTCAGATGTTGATGAGGATGGAGGAGTCATTTAAAGTGATATAATTCTGGTTAGTTTATATGTCTTTTCTCAGTACAGTATTTTGAGAGAACAAAGGTGCAGCTGCACACACAGGTGTGCTATGGATTCCAGGAGATAAGAACGTTGGATTTTGACAGAGAGGCAGTAGCAAGCAGCTGTGTCAGAAATATCTTAACTGATACCACTTATGATCAGAACAATACGACCTTAAGCACTGTCTATACCATGTTCCATTTCTTTCTACACTCATGCTGCTAGTGTGCTGATGACCTGGTAGCAGCTATTTCAGTAAAAGACCATTTTTTATGCCAGTTTCAGAGATCAAGATGACTAATAACAGTAAAAATACAGATATATCAGTGCAATTATTTATACATTAGGACATTTATGGAGACAGTTAAGTTATTTGAAACATAGTATCTTTAGCAAATATAGCTATACTGGTAGAAATGTTGCTAAAATATATAAATATATACCTAAGGTAGCCAGGAAATTGAAAGAGCTGAGGAAAAATCCTGCTAGGTAAAATTCATCTTTGGGCAAAAAAACCTGCAGAAGATCGTGCATCCCTAAAGCTCCAGGTCTCATATAAACTGCATGTTGAAAGCTAGGCGAGTTTCCTCTGAAATTCACTCAGTTTAAACATAACAGGAAGAAACTGTTTTATTCATATCCCTGTGGAGAGCAAGAGTAAGGTGCTCCACTACTGTAGAAATCAGCTGCAGGGTGATATTTGATGGATTGCTTGTCTGCAGTACACCACCAGATGACAAGTCAATTATTTCAAGCTATTGACAGAACACCCAAGCATGAAGCAAGGACATATAAACAGAAATACAGCCTATTAGTGATGGTAGATCAACCACTTATCTACTCAGCATTGATAAGACATCAGGTGAAATTCTTGAACAGTTCTGGGCCTCTTGCATCTATGAACCTACGAAGCATACCTGTAGGAAAGTGATCACATAGAAAGCATTCAAAATGAGAAAGAACTTAAACTGCAATTTTTGAGTCTTGAGAAGATTAAGAAGGGATTGCAAAAGCATGAAAACTGGCAAAGAAGATGAGAATACTCTATTTTTAATGTCTGCTTTTCTGCTTTTCTGCTGTGGAAGGAGGAACGATCAGATCTGTAGTAATGAAGATTCAAGTAAGACATTAGGAAAACTTGCTAATAGTAAGTTTGATGGAGCACTAAGATCTGAGATGTTGGAGTAATTGCCATACTGATGAGGCCAAAGAATAGATCAGGCAAGTGTCTGCCTACATTACGGATGTACAGCTGCTTCTTCCTCAGAGCTGGATGAACAGGATGATCTGTGGAATAGTCTTTGATCTCTGTTTTACTGAAATCTCCAGTGCTGTATATAATCATGGTCTTTTGTTCCCTGTGTCTTATATGTTCCTGTTTGTTTAGGATTGATTCATTTATCACCTGTGGACTTTGCATGGAGCCCTACACTGAGATCCATGGAAGTAGTCAGAGCAATGATCTCCAGATGGACCAGGCTCAGCCCTGCACAGGCAGGCACACTGTCAGAACAGGGTCCAAGATCACTCTTCATGGCCAGCTCTACAAGGGACAACTGTTTGTGGGTCAACACACGTCATTTAACACAATTGCCTTTATATTGTTGGTACCAGTAGATGTGGACAGTCTCATGAGATATTGCTCACTGCCATGTGCTTGGGAGTACCCACAGCATGGCACAGAGCCCCCACCAATGTTGAAGGGCTTTGCTGAGCTTTCCGTGTATTGGGGAGGACTGGCAGCATCTGCCAATAATGATGAGGTAAAGGCAACTACATCAAAGAAGCTGTTGACCTGCGTAGAATTGTCCCACAGAGAGTTGGCCTTGGAGAGTAGGCCAATGCTCTCTGGGGTGCCTTCACACACACACCTCAGCACAGTTGGGATATTAATCTCTGAATGTGGAAGAGCCCAGCTGTTGTGTGGCACAAAGGAACTCAAAGACATCTCCAGTGTACCTGCACACAAGAGATCTCATGTAAATCCCATTGCACTAAGTGGAAATGGAATTCAGTAAGGCTGGGCCAAGTCCATAATGACTTTTTTTGTGATGGAAGAGGTAAACTATCCTCTGCTTTGCCTTAGTGAGGCACTTTTCATTGCTGTCACCATTCCTTTTTGATGCTGTATTTCTAGAATGCAGAAATAGCACAGAATAACGCCTTTCCTCCTTAGACAAAACTCAGTGTATATGTGCCAGGAAAGCTCAGTAGTTTTATAATTTTTTCTTTGCTGTTTTGTGGGTGCCTTTCACCTTAACAGGAAAGACTAGGACTGGTCTGTTGCTAAGCTGTGGTTAAATAGACTACCTGCCACTCAGTTTCTTCCCAGGAGCCTAACTGTGACGACTAGCATAATATAAATAATGTGAATAATCTCAGATTCAGTGCGTAAAGCAACAGCCTGAAGGGGATCATGCCTAACAAAGCATTGCAGTTAGTGAAAAAGGCATTCACCACTTAGGACTGTGAATATCTTCTCAGGCTGTGTGACGCAGTCTAGACAGTGGTGTTCTGCATAAAATAGTCTAGGCAGTAGTCTCGAAAGATGTTTTGCAATTCAGCTGTGTCTACTGATAAAATACCTTTAGAAATGGATGTGCTCTGTAGCTCTGGTCAGAGTAATACAGGTTAACGTGCCTCTCAAAATATAGCAATTTCCCAATGACTCAATTGAATACAGTTGATATTTTCCCCTCACTCCCCATTCATTCCATCATCTATTCCCTTAATGTTTCATGGAATTTTTACCTGTCTGCAATTTTATATAAATGACATTTATAATAATCACATGCCAAATGGGTGATATTAGAACTTAAATAATGGATTTGTTCTTTTGTGTGTTCTAACATGATATGATACCCAATAGGATTAAAGGAAAAATTCTATATTAAAGTGACATTAAGTATCTCAATGCTGAGAAAAAAAAAGGTAGATGGTTGCATGGCTTACTGTGTATCACAAACCAGTTGTACCTTGCCTATTGCACATGCACACACAGTTTAGCCAAGGCTTTTTCCTTTTCTGTAGAGCTCATAATAATTTCAATGAATGCCAGTTTAATCTAGGGGCAGGGAGCCTGTAATTCCATAAAAGTAAATGCAAATTTAACCCCAACTGATACTAAAGTACCACAAGGTAGAATTTGTTTCTCTAAAGGAAGAAATTATGATCAATCAATCTCTCACAGGATTTGGAGTTAAACTTCAAGGAACTTGTGGCAGTAGAGTGTACCTTGGCAATGTGGAAGACAGCTATGTTGAAATATATGTTTGTTCACAGATGCTGGATCAGATTTGTAAAGATACAAGTTGACTGAAGTGTGCACAGCACAGATCTGATCTTGATCTGCTAATTATTTAGGTATGCAGAAGTGTTCAATTTAATGTACATAAAGCTGTGCACCAAAATCTACATATGTTACGGAGCTTTGGTCAACGGCATTTGTCTTCTACGCACACTGCAGAGAAATTCTGGTGTCCCGTTTGGGTCTAATGTTACATGGTTTAAATATTCAGAAGGATTCTATTTATTTCAGTTGAGTTGCTTAGACTGTCCTTGGATAAGCAGCCAGTGACATTTAAAAGAGGATTGACTGTGGTTAGGCACCTGCGTTGCCTACTCCAGGCTGTCACTCTGTCTGCTCTTTTCTCATTGAGTATTCACATTGCTGAACTCTTGCTTCTGCTTAGCTTCCCCAAAGAGCTTCCCCAGTGAGATGTATAGGTTTCTCAAAGGGCAATTCAGAGGTGAACCCAAATATGAAATGCCTATGTAGAATGTATTTTGAATTAGGGATCCCAGGGAGATTTTAGCTATACCTTAGTTTGCTCCAGGTATTTCCATTACACCTCTATGTTTTCTGCTCCTTTTTCTTTTAATCACATTGTTTACTTGGGAAACGTGGATGGATTTTTTTCCATGCTTTGCTTGTTCTTTTAACACATACTGAGATGCCTGTTCACACAACTAGTTTTTTACATACTATAAGAATATACATGTGTAATAAATGCTAAATAGAAGATAATGGTTGTGGGACATGTCAGGTCCATGAGAAATATTGTAAGCAGATATGGAATGTCAGAGAGGAGACATGCAGATTTTGATTTAATGTCCCATCACACCTTATTTTTATCATTAGTCCAAAGCTATGTGCTCACTTGCCCTGAATAAACTTGAAGACTAAACACTAGGCAAAGAAGACTGTAAGACTTGTCACACTTGATCACACCTACAGGGGACCTACTTCAGCATCCAAAGCTGACAGTAGCATCCAGTATTCCACAATGGAGGAAAATGTCTAATGCATGAAACTGTAATTTTAATTGCAGTCTTGGATATGTGTATATGAAGTAGAGAGTGAGTGGTTTGTAATGCCACAAAAAAGCAGTGTAGTGTAGATTGGTTCAGAGAAAGGGTAGAAGTACCTCTTTTTATGTGTTTATGTTAGGAAGGAGAAATTACTGGCAAGATAGCATCTTTGAAGGGTTGCATTGAAATGCCAACTACAAATGAGTCAGTAGTGCTATGCTCTCAGAAAAAATAATTTATCTTCTTCTGGTAAGTGTTGACAGGAGAACTGTTATGTGAGAAGTGAGAGACCTATGATTAGTGTCCTTCAGGGGTCCATGCTACAACCAGTACTGTTGAATATCTACATCAATTATATAGACAGTAAGATTGAGGGCACCCTCAGCAAGTTTGCAGATGACACCAAGCTGGGTGGTGCAGTCGATATGCCAGAGGGATGGGATGCCATCCAGAGGGACCTGGACAAGCTGGAGAAGTGGGCCCAAGTGAACTTCATGAGGTTCAACAAGGCCATGTGCAGGGTTCTGCACCTGGGCCAGGGCAACCAGAAACATCGATTCAGTCTGGGGGAAGACATGCTAGAGAGCAGCCCTGTGGAAAAAGACCTGGGGCTACTAGTGGATCCAAAGCTGGACATGAGCCACCAATGTGCAATTGCAGCCCAGAAGGCCAACAGCATCCTGGGCTGCATCAAGAGAAGTGTGACCAGGAGATCAAGAGAGGTGATTCTGCCCCTCTGCTCTGCCCTGGTGAGACCTCACCTGGAATACTGTGTCCAGCTCTGGAGCCCCTATCACAAGAAAGACGTGGACCTGCTGGACCATGTCCAGAGGAGGGCCATGAAAAAGATCCAAGGGCTGGAGCACCTCTCTTATGAAGACAGGCTGAGGGAGTATGGGTTGTTCAGCCTGAAGAAGAGAAGGCTCTGGGGGACCTACAGAAAGGCTGGGGAGGGGCTTTTTACAAGAGCACATAGTGATAGGACAAGGGGTACTGGTTTGAAACTACAGGAGGAGAGATTTAGGTTAGAAATCAGAAGGAAGTTCTTTAGTGTGAGGGCAGTGAGACACTGGAACAGGTTGCCCAGAGAAGTTGTGGAGGTTCCATCCCTGGGGGTGTTCAAGCCCAGGTTGGATGAGGCTCTGAACAACCTGGTCTAGAGGGAGGTGTCCCTGCTCGTGCAGGGGAGTTGGAACTCAATGATCTTTAAGGTCCCTTCCAACTCTAACCATTCTACGATTCTATGAAAGCTGAGTTCTACAGACATGCACTTCCTGGGTTGCTGTAGGTATACAGTTCTGTCAAATAATCATCAATTTTCACTGGAACACCTCAAAGCACTTTGCAATGACAGTCACTTTCATGTTCACCTTCACCTTTTCTATCTCAAGTGGTTGCAGTGCAACCTCCACTTTAAAAAATGGGGAAGACTTAGCCGAACCATAGACATTGTGATCATAACTTGAAAGATAAATTATCTTCAGCTAGGACTGGAATCAGTTCTGTTTTCTCTCTGGTTAGAGAAAACTGAATGTATTATAGTTAAATGGAAAAGAATTTTCAAAGCCAACCATTTTGGCTTTTAGGACTATTTTCTTGTGAAGAATGGAACTCAGTACAGATAAAGAGTCCTTTTGGTTTTTTATCAGTGATAGCTTTTATTTTTGCAGCAGGTTGAGATAGCTTATTCTCATTTCTTCAGTAATTTAGAAGGAAGTTTAAACTTTACAACTTTGTAAAGGACTAGCTTCCAAAGAGTCTTGCAATGTCCTCTTTGTTCTTAAATAACTCTAGGCTGATCTATTTTCTTCTGTACTTGCTTAGCCCTTTCATTTCTGAAGGCAATTTTTGTTGTCTTTTCCCCCTCATGGGAATAAAGTGATTTACATTTTCTAAGTAATATCTTCTATTAACAGAACTCTTCAGCCTAAATTTGTTGTGTCTATGGGAATAAATTGGATTCCCCTAGAGAATTTTTCCAGCTTTCTTATTATCTGTTTTAAAACTGCTGATTTTACCCTATTGTACTTGTTAAGGCTCTTTCCTTTTGAGTCTCTGTCAGAAGATTTTGATCCGAAGCATTTCCTGTCTTTGCATTTATCCGTAAGTTAATGTGGCAGAACCCAGCAATGTAATTTGGCATTTTTGTAATTTGGTATTTAAGTCACAGAAATAGAAATAGTTTAATTCAAACTTTTGAGTGCTTCATTTGTCATGGATGCCCTGCAGAACATTTCAGCCATTACAACTGTATCATAGCTTCTACATATCTTTCTCAAACAATTACCTTCAATCAAAGATATTAGAGGACCACTTTCATTTCAGTGTAATTGTGATATAAAATAGCATCTCACAAAATTATTCATTATGCAAAATTGTTCTGCAGTGAATACAGCTGCAAAGTACCTTGCAGCTCCAGGTTACAAGGTCTAAACTTCCTTGACTTCATTAGTGAAGGAATATTTAGCTGGCTTGTTACAGCTGCTTCCATATACACAGCCTACTCATAGAGCAGTCTGACTTGCAGAGTGGTCCAGAAAGTGGTGATCAGTATTCAACCCACTTAGTAGAAGATGGTTGCCAGTCCTTAGGGAGGAAGGGCTGAGAGGGAGAAAAGCGATTTCCTGAAGTGCTCACTGTATGTCACTTCTAATTATTACTGATTGTGTCAGGGTTTCATTGAAGCAATCTAGGGAGCAATCTTATTGGATCAATCTATGGAAGCATCAGATGAACGCTTACAAAGATGCAGTTTTTTTGTCTTTCAGACTTCAAAAATATCCTGTAACCTTTTTTTCTGACTATTGTTCTATGCTGCATTTTTCTTTCTGACACACATGCTACGAAATTATGTCAGGGCCCCGAGTGCACCTATGAGCTCTGCAACACCCTCCTCTGAGGAGTTTAGTTGTCTGTGCCCAAAGCACGCTGTAACCCATATCATCCGGTTGGGAGACAAGCTGGGAGCTACAGAGATGTTTGGCTGTCACTGATTTGCTGGTTGACTCTGTTTTCTGTCAATGGCCTGCTCTGTTCTTGTTTGAGTGCTGTGAAGCTGTCCCCCTGTTGGAGGGGACACTGCCCTTCCTGCCTCATTGTCACCTTCACCTTCCCTTGGGGAACAGTTCACTCTAACAGCAGTTTATTAATTTATGTTCCTCATTATGAAATAGAGCATAGGAGGTTCCACGTAAACGTGAGGAAAAACTTCTTTACTGTGAGGGTGACAAAACACTGGAACAGGCTGCCCAGAGAGGTTGTAGCGTCTCTTTCTCTGGAGATATTCAAAACCCGCCTGGATGCAGTCCTGTGTGACGTACTCTAGATGATCCTGCTCTGTCAGGGAGGTTGGACTGGGTGATCTTTCAAGGTCCCTTCCAAACCCTAAGATTCTGTGATTCTGTGATTATAAGTCCACGATGGTCAGTAGAGCTACTCAGGGTATAAGAAGCAGTTCAAGATAGCTAATGGTTAAATCCAGACATGCTTGTCCATCCACAGTGGTGTAAATTAAACTGCTGTTGGATAGCACATGGTGAGTTGAAAGTAAAATGACCACTGGCTTGTGTCAGTCTGAACTCTCCTTTGTGGAATGAGTGTGGACAGCAGTTACTTTTGTCTTGAAAAGGAATTGATTGTAAAAACGTCTGTAATTCAGTTTTGTTATGTGCCTTTCTGACTTTAAAGCATGATGAAAGAACTGCTAATATTTTGTCAACTATATCTTAAATTCTATTTTTGTTTAACTTTGTATTGTATTCAGTAAAACATGAAAGTGGCATTAACTTCAATGATACGCGAATAGTAAGTGATTCTTTCTACTTGGTATTGATGATGAATAGGAAATTATACTAACAACTTTCTTTTTTATTCATTTATTACTGGAGAATAATAAGTGGTGAATGATTGCTAAAAGCTTTTTTCTTATGCAGTAATGAGCTTTCATTTTTTTGCCACATACATTTTCAATGGTAAGTATCTACCTTTGTAGCTTGTTCTCACACAAACACTTTCCTTCCACCATCAGTGACACTGGAGCCAGAATATTAAAAATTTAAGAAAATAATAAGAAAATATTTCCAAATTCTTTCTGCTCAATGTTCAGTGTTTTTGATACGAATTACCATACTCTGAGATCTGGAGCTAGAAGAAAAGGGAAAAAAACATTTGTTGGAACTGTCAAGCACAATTTTGCCTCTATTTTTGCCTCTGAGACCTGCAGTTTGGTCAATAGCATGCTGAAGGACAACCATCTAACACATTTTTCCATGGGCCATATAATACATTTATACGGTGTGATTAGTATAAATCATTCCTCTGGGATTTGTGTCTATTTTCTTATTTGTTCTGTATCCTAATGAGGGAAAAAGTGTCCTGGATGGACGTTTGAAGACTATATAGAATATGAAATATCATAGTCCAGTTATTCTTGAATAATGTGTTTAAATTAATTTATGTTGTGATCCTATAAAGCACCACATATAAAAAAAAAAATGTGGGTTTTTATGCAGTTGCCAGAACGTGGATGCCTACTTGCTTAGACATTCTTCTTGGCTTTGTAACTCATCCAGATAAATTGGAAGAAGGTAGGTTTAGGACAGACATTAGGAAGAAATTCTTCACTTTGAGGGTGATGAGACACTGGAAGAGGTTGCCCAGAGAAGTTGTAGATGCCCCCACTCTGAAAGTGCTCAAGACCAGGTTGGATGGGGCTTTGAGCAACCTGGTCTAGTTGATGGTGTCCCTGCCCATGGTTGGTGAGTTGGAACTACATGAGCTTTAAGGTCCCTTCTAACCCCGAACATTTATGATTCTATGATAGACAAGGTGTCTCCCATAGGTCCTTGTGCCATTTGTGTCTATCCTGCTGAATATCTTGGATATTTTGGGCTATTTCATGCTCACATGACAATAGACATATGTTTGGGCACATTAATTGTACTCAGCTCTTTACTAACCAATAATGGGATATTGACTTCTACAGCTCTGTGTAGATGCCTAAATGTAAATGTCTTAATTTGGAGCTAAAACTCATCCTCAAATTCACCTGCTCAGAAGTTCTTCTAGATCTCTTGAAAGGTCTCTCTCTTCCTACTTTACTATAGAAAGCTTCATTTTACCTTAATAGTGTGCAACTGAGCTGTAAAAACTTGCTTGCAAACATTTGTACCTAGTCCTGAGGAAGGATGATACCTATACTCCATCTGGATCTCAAGTAGACCAACAATGACTAATCTACCTGACATGTTAGGCATGCTGGAAGACACATGCATGTACGATAGATTTGTCAATTAAAATATAATCTACCCTATGTGCAAATGATACCTCCCTGCAATGATACCTCTCTCATATGCAATGCACCCATAGCCAAAATACTTTTTTATTGTGTCTGTGGATAAGACAATTTATGACCATTTTTCACTGTTACATTGTTTGTGGCTATGGACTAAAATGATTAGCTAAGGTGACATTTATGCTGGGATATGTGCAAAGCCAGGGCACTGGCTCTGATTCTGAGATCAGCTGATAAATTTTGACTACCTCCTCATTATTAAACTCACTTTGCTTCCAATTCAGGGTGGCTACATCCAAACTGTGTGTTGGAAGTGGACCTTGAATGGGCTAACTCACAAACTGTGCCAGTGAATTGCGTGGGAAGAGTGTTAATTCACCTAAACTAAAATTGTGCCAGGAACCACTGCAGCAACTTAACAGTACAACAAGTGATAGCCTTCCAGTGTCCAGCTCTGCCTTGGCGTTGTTCATGTAGTAGTGTAGATGTCTCAGGAGTATTAAGAAGAATATTGGAAAGACTGTATGCAATTTATAAGGATGTCTCATAAGGAGGAATTTGGCAACCAGAAGTTAAGGCATTCACCACAGAAAATTATCAAAGCTCTTTTCAGGTGAAAATATTCTGTTTGATGTGTTGTGTCTATATGTCTCATTTCACCCTAGAGCATCATACAGCAGTGAGCAAACGTCATAAGGAAATAGCATGGTGCCCATGAAAATTCTGTTCTAGAGTGGAATGTGACAGCTATTTACCAGGGAAAATAGTATTACACATCTGTATAGGAGTGGGACCAGGAAAAAATCCTCTATGCAAGGTCAAAAACAGAGAGAGTAAGGAGCTAAAAGGAGATCAACAGACCTGAGGTTATTTAGGTTGCGGAAAGTTAGATAAAAATAATACCTCACTTTGTCTGTTTTGCTAATGTCACTTGTCTTTAATAAAAACTGGTTACCTGAAGGCAGCATCTGCAAGAAGACCACACCCTGAAACATCATGTTAAGGCTTAGCTGATGATAAAATCAATTCAGTGAATCAATCCCTGGTGTTCACTCACATATCCTGTCCAAATGCTGATCAGGCCAAACCTTTGCATATGCTTCCATCTTGAAGGAGGTTTTGTGTGGGCACAGTGGTTTTCCTGCACAGGGTAGTTACCAAGATTCTTCTGCAAGTCTTGTCCTCATAAGAAATTCCACTGACTTGAATAAAGGGATTATTATTAAAAGATTTAATTGTATTCCTCTATGAACACTTTTAATGTAGAAGTAGTTTATTTCACATTACATAGGGGTGAAAAGAAGCATTCAGACAGGATAATCTTAAATAGACACTGGTGGAAGTACAGAGTGCTGACATTGGGGTAGCAGATTGTTACTCTGAAAAGGAGACAGACTTTGACAATCCATGAAAGATGACTGTGTCAGATAAATTGACAAATGCATTTTCAATGTAAAGTTAGCAACATGCAGGATGCAAGACTTACTTTTGGCCTGATGACAAAACAGAAAATAGCAAATAGCTCAGACTTCTCAAGTACATGAAGACAATGCTCTCAAGTGCTGCTTCATTTCTAATCTGCAATGGATGTATACGTTGTAGGCATCACCGATTCAAATTGAAAATAGTTTTATCCACATTTTTAAATGTGGGTGTTTTTGTTTTGTTTTGTCTTGTTTTGTTTTCCTTTCTTGGAAGAGAAATAATACTGGCCTTCAGATAAATGGAGCTGTAAGCTGTGCTGTGGATGCACTGCTGTGATAATGCTGTACCCAAAACCCAATTGCCAAGCATAGCAGCTACCATTGTACAGGATAAGCAAGTTAAAATAATTGTTTTTTCCGTTAGTGTCCCTTTCATGGGCTTGTGAAGTTCAGACTTCAAGAGCTGAATAACCTTTCTAGCATTTTGCCATATTTTACTTTGCTTTAAACAGTGATGTACATTTTGATCCATGACTTTTTTGTTTCTTTATTGGGAAACATGTTTCTGTAGGAATCCCTGGGAAGCCCTCACCCACACAGAACTTTTGCTTTATGACTGAGGATTATAGAAAATGGTAGATGAGAATGGAGAAAGAATGCGAAAACATCCACTTTCCCTAAAATGCATCAGTATAGTCCTTCACTAGGGGGAATTTATTTGTTTTGTATTCCATCTGTAAAGGATGTATCTTCTGCAAAACCACTTTGACCTTCATCAGAATCCATACCAGTTTAGATGGGGGATTAATGAATGCAAACTTTCACCTCACAGGTGACTCACAGGACTTTTTCTACAGGGAGACATCAGCTATAACCAAAAGTAGCTGAAAATCCTCCTCTGAATAAAGCTTCTTTTTGGAAAATCTTGTATTTTCCCTTTATTATTAGAGGAAGCCTAATTGTTTTATTTTCACTAGATACATCTCATACTTGGTGAACATTCATCCCTTTGAATAGTGATCATCATACCCCTTGCATGTGCTCATCAGTTTGGTAGGTCCAAGTCTCATAATGCTAAAAAAAAGAATATTATGTACATAACTATCTACAAAGATAATTTTGTTATTAAGAAGAACTAATCAAAGACTTGATGTTCATCAGTAATGAATAAACTTACTGTGAGTTTTGAAGTGTTTCTTAAGGCCCAAGTACAGAATGCTCAAATGTAGACATGAGTTTGTATCTGTCTGTGGCAAATCTTGTGATTATGGAAGCATTTATTAGAAAAAGAAAGAAGGAACATTAGGTTTTAAGATTCACGAGATTTTTTTTAAAAGAAGCTACCTTTGTGGTACAGCAAATTATTAACAAAAAGGTCTTCCTGTGGCCAGTGCTTCATGCCACATTCTGAAATAATTGTGATTGTTATGAATTTTGAATTAAGTTATTTTGTTTGATCATATGCATATAGGAGTTAATCTTGTGGAAATACGAGCCATCTCAACTAGAACTGGAGGGGAATGCAGAGCTTCTGCTCACATAAGTGTGTACACAAAAGCTTCTCACCAGCAGCTGAGAAGCCTTTGGTTACCTTTCATATACAATGGAGAAAGGAGGGCACTGCCAAAAGACCAAAGAACTCCACTGGTTGTTTATGGAGTTTATAGAAAACAGTCCCCTAGTTATATGGGGTAAATCTGGGCTGAAAGGTTTCTAATATTGAACTGTTTAGGTTTAATGTTAAAAATTTATCACATTTGAATTATAGGTATTTTAGTGGAAATTTCTTCATCTTCTTTACCCCAGCTTCCAGAGAAGTGAGTTCTTCAGTGCCCACACTGTGGTCAGGGTACAAGGTAGTTACCAGGACAGCAGGTCTATGGCCACCAGTTTGCTCAGGGACATGCTGTGACCTTGAGTGATGGTTACCATTATAACATTTACGATTAGCAGTCCTGCACTCGATTGTTTTCAAGTTCTTCTCAAAAAGCATGTAAAATAAAATGCCTGTGGCATATTGGTTATTTGAACTCGTGGTGGTGAGGGCAGCCTGAACGAGCCTTCCAGTAAATTAACTAACTGCACTTGTGAAAGATACTGATAGTGGGGAAAAGAGCATTACAGCTTGACCTCTAACTCCAAGGTTATTGCAAAAGCTTGATTTCAGCTGCAGCACAACCTCTCCTGTAGCAAGGCTTTTATAAACCCCTCTGCTAGGTTTAGCTAGCACTGTGTTTAATCAGCATTCCCATCTCACTCTGTCCCCTTTTTTTCTTCTGGTAATTATTGTTGCCACATTCCACATTTTGTTTTCTCCTTGTGCCAGCCAAGTAGATCTGTGCATTTTTTTAGGCTCAGCTTCAGATTTCTCACATTTTGTCTTTTTCTAACTTGAAAACGAATGTCTCAATTTCTGTCTGCTACCAACCCAATATCTCAATTTCTTTCTTTCTCTGCTCCTTCTTTACTGCATCACCTCACCCCATGTGCTTTCACTCTGCTATTTTCAGAGTCGTGCTAGGACCTTTCTTTGTCCTGCAGGACTAAGTGTAGTCTACCTTGTTTCCTATAAGGGCAGTGCAATATCCTGGATTTTGCTGTGACGGTTTAGATTAGATATTAGAAAAAACTTCTTCACTGAAAGGGTAATTAAACATTGCTATAGGCCACCCAGGGAAGTGCTTGAGTGTCCATCCCTGAAGGTGTTTAAAAGACATGTAGATGTGGTGCTTGGGAACATGGTTTTACCATGGACTTTACCAGTAGAGTTAAATTCATGGTTGGTACAGTTAGGTTATGGTTGGAATTGATGATCTTAAAGGTCTTTTCCAGCCAGAATGATTCTGTAATTCTGTGATTGTACCTGCCTATTGCTGCCCTCTGCACCAGAATCAGAGATATTCACACTTAGAATTTGTCAAAACTCAAAATTTGTTCTTGATGGGAATTACAAAACTCAATTCACTGAAAAAAAGAAGGAAAACACAACAGGTTTTTAAGGAATATTTTAAATTAGTACAGTTTTACAAAATAATATTGCTTTGAAAGCATACCTCATTTATTGTTGACTATATCAAATTATTTAATCTGGATGATGCAAATGTGATACAAATATTAAGCTGTTTCAATATCCTGAGTCACCCAATGAATTAAAAAAGAAATATTTCCAAATGTCACTGAAATGACCTCAATCCTGAAAAAAAAAATAATTAAACTTTATTTTTGACTGGAAAAACATGTTTTTATCCCAGTTTTAGGAAGACTCTATGGTACATGCCATACATGTACTTCTATAAACAGGAACCTCTTACCCCAAACAAGAAAAGCTGGTTTTGCTCTGCTGCTCTCAGAAATCCCAGATGGCTAGAGGCAAAGATGACTAGGAGACAATAAATGGGAAGTACTCTGTTGTAATATGTTTGATAGTTTTTTTTTTTTTTTACTTTTTTGGGGTTTTTTTTTTTAGCATTTCTTTTTCTATTGGAGAACTTTCAGCCAAAAGCTCATCACATTTATCTCAACAGAACAAAAAGAGAAAACTCCCAATAGTCTCTGTTATATCTATGTCTTTTCAATCTTTAAATGTTAACACAGGTGCTTCTGAGAGCTGCATCTTCAGTTTCCTGTTTGGAAATACACATAATGAATGCTTGATTTTATGTTGCTTAGGATGACAAAAATATAAATAAAACATATTAAGAGCTTTTAGGTAAAAAACCCTGTTCTGGTATTATTTTATTGTTTTGTTGGAAGGAAAATATTGCACTTTGGGAACTGTGGGTGAATAACTTATTCAGGAGCTCAAAAAATAGAGAAGGGAAATTGAGCACATACTGCAACAGACAGGGTTTTTTTGTTTTGTTTGTTTACTTATTTATATTTTTGTTTCTTTGTCTGTTTTTAAAGTTATAACACTTTATAGATAAACTTAGTATTAATTCTTCATAAACTCAGAACCCATGGTTGCAATTTTCTACAACATTTTATACAATGTTTATGTTCGGCAGGATTCCTGATGACCATTAACATGAATGGGAAATTTAGCGTGTTTTCCTGATGAAATGAGGTTAATTTGAAGTCTACTCTGTTCCATTTGCACGTCAGCCCCTTCTTCATGACTTTGAAATACATGGGCTAATTTTAGTCTCATTGAGACACGAGTAGAATTCTTTAAGGTAATTACATTCCTACAAATTTACTGAAAGGGTGACTGACTAAAGGAGAAAGGCCCAAAATACGGCCCCTCTTGAGGCCAAAGGAGAGTGAAATCAGCCATTACACACTCTCTTTAGTAGAAGGCAGTCATTTCCTATACATGTCTTTCAAGACTAGTGCATGTCTTTCTCTTCTTGTATGTGTATTTCAGAAGGGATCATCTGATGAGGAGCAGGGGTCATTTTACTGGGGTGATGTGGGTGATAAAGGAGACAGAACTCAAATATATAAAAGACCAGGTTTCATTAGCTTTATAGGAAAACGTGATACTTCAGGAGTCCAAACAATGGGAATATTTCTTCTTCCAATTACCTAAATGGATTTTTTAATACATTAAAACTACATTTTGGCATTGTATGCATGACCATGAGTGGTCTCAAAATTGTGGGATTCAAGTACTGCAGAAATCAAACACTGCTTATCTGTGAATTTAATTTTGTGGGAAAATTATGTGTGTACAAAGAGAATTGCCACAGAACTGTCAAAGCACATGTAGCTCTCGCCTCTTTGAAAACATCACCTCTTAATAGTAAGAAGTAAAGAATTTATGCAGAATACACTTCTAAGTTCCTTTGACCATAGCACCTATTCCAATCTATTACAGATTGAGAGTAATCTGCACTTCAGACTGTAATACAAAATAAACCTTAACAGATAGAAACAGTTAAACCACAGCAGCACTGTGGTCTACAAAGGCTAGTTTAATGAGCCTCAGTGGATCTCTCTGCAGCTTTTGGGGCGTGAATAGTTCATCTGCAGTACAGGCATTCACTAAGTGACTCTGGAGTCTGTGCTGCAGTTTTAAATCTGCTGCAGGCACTTCAGCAACTAGGTCTAATTGTAAAACAATGGGATTTAATATTGCCATTGGTAAAGTACTTTAAAAACTGGATCTGTTGTTCATTTTTCATGTTTCAATTTTACCCTTAACAAAACCTCCTCTGAATACTTAAAATACAAAAACTTTCTCTAATAGTTTTGGCTGACTGTTAAAATCTTCTAACTAAGAGAGCTTTTTAGCCCTTGGCAGAAATATATGAATATTAAGGCTGAGAATCAAAGGAAAGCCAAACAGAACCAAAATTGAACTTGTCAGAATAAAGAGGACTGAATGAAAACATACAAAACACCACGAGAGTAAAGAGTAGGCATGCAAGAAACAGTGTATATAAATTAGTAATAAAAAGAAAATGTAAAGGCATGATAACTTGAACCTCAGTACACCTCATGTAATTTTCAATATACAGAGTATCCCAAGGGATAAAACTTGTGTAACCTCTGGTTATAAGATTAGAAGGAGAATTCTCAAAATGCTATTGATTCATATGTATCTGTCTAATGGTCTATCAGTAACAGTTTTAGAGACACAGACAGAAAACTCCTAGAAACTCCCATAGCAGATGTCAGTTGTGACGGTACTACCGGTAGGAGTGAATGGGGGGGAAAAAAAATAATGAAAAAAAAAATCTGTATTTCCAGCCACTGTGAAGCATAGAACCATAAGCAAATATTCTCAGTAACCTCAAAAAAGGTTACTCACAGCTACCAGTAGTTATCAAGTACTACAAAACTTGAAAGCTAAGAGAACTACAGTTGGGAGCTACAGTACAGGCAGAAATTTTAAATGGAGAATGTATAGGAAGGAGTAAAGGAATAGTGGAAGGAGAGTGAATGTGTGAGTAAAGACTCAAACCATATTAAACCTGGATTAGGCTAAGGACAAATGGACCACTTAAATACATGGATATGGAGCATAAAGAGAGACAGAAGGGTGATTATTATCTGCAAGCCCTTTAAGAACTTAGGAAACCATTGCAAAGATGGTCCTGGAGCTGAGCTTTTACCTGGGAGATGTCAGACCATGTTGGTCAGGATAAAGGAGCTCACCTAGAGAGATGAATCAGATGAGTGAGTGATTTCTGAGGAAGGAATGAGGAAAACTGAAAGTGGTTAAAAATCCTGAAGTTGGGATTTTATCAAGCATGACTCACAGGGCAATGGGAGGTCAATGGTGACTTACAAGGCAAGCTCTGACCTCACCAAATTGAGGAGCAAGTACTAAAAAAATATTCCAGGGCACTGCAATAAGTCACTTTAAATTGAGATGCCACTTTTTGAGTAAGAGACTACATTTGCTAGGGTAAGACCATCCATCTTCCACACAAATAACTAAGGAGGAATAAAAAGTCTTAGCCTTGCAGCCTATTGACTTTAATAGTTAATTTTTATAATTTACATGTAAGTAGAACTAAGGGTCCTGCAGACATGGACTCTGGACCCAAACTTCATTGTTTGTATTGTATTATATTTTCAAAGGCTAAATGATCAGTACTTTTCCTATGAAAAAAAATACAAAAAAATTAAATATAATTTCTGCTAAGTTTGATGCAAGTTTGGTATCATTACAGTACCCAGAAAATGAAAAAATAACCTTTAGCCAATTGCTTTAATTCAGCATATGTGAATACATTAGACAGGTACAAGTTAGTTGGGCTGTAGCATAGTTAGATCAAAAATTACAGGTGTTGTGCAACTACATTCTTATATTGGCAACAAAATAAAAGCGTCTGATGCTCAGCACTAATGAATCTCCACAATAGTCTTGATTTTGTGCTGAAAAAATATACCATGCATTAGGATCAGCTAATCACTTACTGGAATCAAGAATGCAGATTTCTGAACTCTTAGTGGAGATTCTGGAAACCTGTTCTGTGTGGCTTTCTTCAAAAGAGCAGTATTTACTTTCATGAGGCTACAAACGAATTGGGAAACTTTAAGAGATTAAGAGAGTAAGACCTGTGAAGAATACCAAAATCTGGATTTTTTTCCCCTTTCTTATTTTCTGGTACATATTTTGAAGGTACTGGTAAATGTTATATACATTATCCTACAGTCTTACTGTGTTATTCTTGCTGTTCTGCTTCTTTGTGAATGAGAAAGATGTTTCTCTTTTTTTGATATTGGAACCACTATTTAGAAAAATTTTATAAATTTTTTACACACATATTACCAAACTTTAGAGATGAGGTGGAATAACTCCCACCAAAAGGATGAAAACAGGAATGAAGGAGACTGAAATATTCACAGAAGAGGCAGAGGGAGAGGGAGAGGCAGAGGAGAAGAGGAGCTTTCAGAGAAAAAATCTCTGAATCATTTTGAACAGCTTTCCTGATTTGTCTATAGCTTTCAACCAGCTGAATATTCAGGAAGAAATATTTCTCAGCTGAAGACATCTCAGTAGATGGGGTTACTAGTCCAATTATGACACTTATTCTAGCTTTGATGTTGAAAGAGAAGCCTACTGCTATAACACTAAGGACATGACAGAAATAGCAAGAACTCCTGAAACCATGCACTTGTTATTCAAAGTGGCTCTCCATATAAATGTATATAGTATCTATATTGAGACTACTGTGCAGAAATTAAAACTTTTGTATCAGTGTGCAGATAAGTCTATACTCAAAAGTTAAACAGTGCCAGGTGTGGACCTGGACTTTGCCATACGATTGCATTTTCTGTTGAGTTGTTAGAATGGATCCTGGAACACTTTTGGCCATGGACTCATGATCATTTACCTAAACAGTATCCAGATAAAATGTAGGAGTTTGCAGGGGCTAAGGATTTTTCTCAAAGAAAAGATTGATTGTGGATACAGTACTGAAGTGTAAAAGTATTATATATGTAGCTAGACTATGCCAATATTTCTGGGGCAGAAAATAGGTGTTAGGACTACAAGTAAAGTTGCAATGATTGTATTTGTTGCCTCTTACATCACCCCATAAATCTTGCTTCCCTTTAGTCCTTAGATCATCATAGCTAAAACAACTTTACTTTTCTAAATGCCATCTTTGTTATTTCAGAATATAAAATCTTGACTCTGCAATTAAAAGACATTCTTCATAGCTAATCAGCTAGGAACAAGATATAAATTTGTTAGTCATACAAGGTCTTTTCTAGGTCTGCAGACTGATCACACAAAATGTTTTTGCTAGAGTTCAAGCCATCAAGCATTATTGTTTATACAAAGACATCTTAAATACACTACTGCCAACTAAAATGCATTAGATCTGCAGAACACCAGCTTGTTGCCATATATTATTCTGATGAGCATAGTGGAAAATTTCCCATTTGGAGAGAAGTAGGCAAGGGGTTTTTTAAAATATATACCCAGAGTTTGTGGAACTGGCAGTGCATATTTTAGATGTTCATCATATTTTCTAGCTGACATTGTATGTCACATCATAAAACAGAGACAAAATTAATATATGACCCATTAGTTATGCTCTGTAATGTGAATAACCATCTAATAGCTTTAAGGGCAGACATCACAAGGCCTGAATTTAACATGTTTCAAACCATCTTAATGGGTAAAGTTGAAAAAGTACCAGATGCATGTAAGATCTTTAACTGTAACTTTTCTATATAAAAAGCCTCTGCAAAGCAAAGATATGGTGTAATAAACATACATGGAGGTGGATGTTATTTTGGGGTTTTAATCTTCATTATTAAAAGCTGTTTGCATAGAAGTTTGTATGAACTAAGAGGAGTATCACTATTCTGTAAATTTTGATGGCTTCCAAATGTCCTATCAGCAATTTAAAGACATAATATGACAATAGTCACGCAACTTCAAGAGCCCACATTAGTATTTATTTAGTCCGGATCAGAAACAAATATCCTAATCAGCCTTCTTTACTTCACTTTGGTTTGCATTGCAGAGCAGTTTGCAACTGAGAGTTTGCATTGGGCTACTCATTCATAAATTATTCATTTTGGATGAATCTAAGCTTGAGGAAGTGTGCCAGCAGCACAAGCTATCACAATCCAGTCATTTATGTTCATTCAGGCTGTAGGGCCAGACAGTAACTAAACTGAGGTACACCTTTCTGTAGTGCACATGATGAGAAATTTGAAACCTCAGCACCAGCTGTTTGATCCTACAGATCCACCCTTAGTTTGCTGTACTAATGCAGACACAGCATCTGGGTTCTGATCCTAAGAAACAAGAAGATGATGCAGTCTTTGCTACTTAGAACAAAACCACAAACTGTGAGATGTTTGTGCTTCCAGGAGGCTGAAGATATGAAAGGAATTAGCTCAGAGTCACTGAATATCACGAGAAGAACTCCTGCATGGAATGCCTTTGCCCTATTTCTGCAGAACTGCCTGGCAGTAGGCTGTAACTTGTCATTATTCATACTGCATCGTAGCACATCCATACTGATGCAGAATCATAGAGCGATTTGGGTTGGGAAGGACCTTAAAAACCATCTAGTTCCAACCTCCTTGCATGGGAAGAGACACCTGCCATTAGACCAGGTTGCTCAATATCCCATCCAACCTGGCCTTAACAATTCCAGGAATGAGGCACCAACAACTTCCCTGGGCAACCTGTTCCAGTGTCTTACCACCCTCATACTAAAAAATTTCTTCCTAATATCCAATCTAAATCTACCCTCTTTTAGTTTGAAACCATTTCCCCATGTCCTATCACTACATGCCCTTGTAAAAAGTCCCTCTCCAGCTTTCCTGTAAGACCCTTACTGTACTTAGGGTCTCTCAGAGCCTTATTTTCTCCAGCCTGAACAACCCCACCTCTCTCAGCCTGTCTTCATAGGAAATATAGGTGCTCCAATCCTCTGATCACCTTTGTATCCCTCCTCTGGACTTATTCCAACAGGTCCAGGTCCTTCTTGTGTTGGGGGCTCCAGAACTGGATCACAGTACTCCAGGTGCAGTCTCACAAGAGTGGAGTTGAGGGTCAGAATCACATCCCTTGACCTGCTGGCCATGCTTCTTTTGATGCAGCCCAGGATGCAGTTGGCTTTCTGGGCTGCCAGTGACATTGCCGGCTCATGTTGAGCTTTTAATCAACCAACACACTCAAGTCCTTTTCCCCAGGACTGTTCACAATCCATTTGCTGCTGAGCCTGTATTTGTACTTGGGATTGCCCTGATCCCATGTTCAGGACATTGCACTTGGCCTTGTTGAAATTTATGTGGTTTGCACAGGCCCACCTCTCAAGCCTGTCAAGGTCTGGATGGCATCCCTTCCCTCCAGGGTGTCAACCACACCACACAGCTTGGTGTTGTCAGCAAATGTGCTGAGGATGCACTCAATGACATTGTCCATGTTGCTGTCAAAGATGTTTAACAACACCGGCCCCAGCACTGACCCCTGAGGCATGCCACTCATCACTGGTCTCCACTTGGACATGGAGCCATTGACTGCAACTCTTTAAGTGTGACCATTCCACCAATTCCTTATCCATCCGTCAAGTCCATGTCTTTCCAATTTAGAGACAAGGACGTAATGTGGGACAGTTTTAAGTGCTTTATACAAGTCCAAGTATATGACACCATTTACTTTTCCCTTACCCACCAACTCTGTAACCCCTTTATAGAAGGGGTTAAGACATTAATGTCTGAACATAAATAGACATCACTAAGAAAGAGTATAATAAATAACCTGGTCTGTTTCAGCATTTAAACTACATTTACAAAATAGGGCTTTGGAATTTGATTTCAGTGAGGTTTTTTCCTCCCTTGATATGTTATTTTGTTGGTCCAGAAGCTGGGATCTTGATTTATGTCTACCAGCATGCTGTAGACTCATCCCAAATAGTAATCATCATCTACAGGATGGACATTTGGAATAGTATTCCAGTCTCATTCTGTGTTCAGTGGAGATAACAGTAATCTCTGGAAGATGATTCATCTCACTTCTCTTAGAAAGGGATGATGCACTTATTTCTCTGCATTGAGATCAGCAGAAGCCTGAGGTTACCAGACAACTAGCTTATAGATGGATAAAATGGTAAGATGAGTCTTGTCCCATCCCTCCACTGGCTTAAGTAAAAGTACTGACATAAAGCAATGAAGATTTAACACATTCTTAATATTTCTCTTATAAAGAAACAAGAATAACATGAAAACAAGGTTTTATCCTCTTTATTTTCTCTTACATTTTAAGTGTATGTGATTAGGAAAAATTATCTAAGATTCTCTGTAGTTCTTCAGCTGAAATTCTTCCAGGAATTTATTTCTCAATAAAATATAAAGCAAACTACACTGGATACTTTCAATAACTTTCTTCATTAATTAGAGTCAGAGGTTTGCAATTTCCATGAACATAAAGGATCACTACTTTTGCAAATAAACCTTTGTTAATACTTACGTGGGTTAGCCAAGAAATGTTTTCAGTTTTTATAATTCTGAGTTTTTATGAGTGTTAAAGAAGAGCTGTGAGAATTTCAAGGGTAACTATGTGTATAAAACAATTAGTCTTGTAAGACATATTTTATTAAGAAAAGGGAAAAAATCCTTGAAGTGAAAATATGGGTATTATACGTAGAAGATAATCCTACAAATCACTGTGGAAAAAAGAAGGTAAAATTTAGGATATAAAGGAGACCACAATTTCCTCTTTTATGACTAAACCATTTCCTCTCTTTGATCACTGGAGAGCACTGTTCCCTTATGAAACAATTTGGTTTAAGAGCACAGCTAGGCATTCTGCTGCAGAAGTGGTTTGATGTAGCAAATTATATAACATATATTATGAATTCAGACTTATGGAAGTCAAAATGTTATTCTACTGAATAAAAAATAAAATAAAATAATGTTTTATGTGATTCCTTTCTTCTATCCCCCACTTTCTGCTGATAATATAATAATATTTATTACTTCCAAGTAAGAATACCTGTAACTTAACCAGGTCCAGAGATCTATCATGTTAGTTATAGAAGATATGTATATCTGAAAGATTGGTGCTGTTTTTCTTGTCTGTTTACTGCGGAAGTAACGTTAATTGTGTGAAATCTGGAGTCAACACACAGAAGCAGTCACCCTGGACAGGTCATAATAAAATCACCTGAATTATTTACTGCCTGAACTGGAACAGCTAACAACATGTCTGTCCAGATCTTGAATGGTTTTGGTTAAGTATAAAACTAGATTTGTAGAAAAAGATGCAAAAACAGTTACCATGGAGCAGTGCAGAACTAGTGGTATCCTGTGATTAAGCCAGAGATTTATTCAGTAATTTCAAGCCTTCTCTGTTTGGTTTGAGCATCTGGGTATAAACAAAGCCTTGCAAATCCTTGGATAATTTTTTCTGTCTCGGGTTTCAAGGTCTAACCAGGGGGTTGTAATAATCCCCTCCAGCTCCTCTTTGGTGCTCTTGCCTTTGAGATTTAGCGCTTTGTGCCAGTACATTTTCTTATTGTACAGTTAAATTTGACTTAGAAGAGTGGGATCTAAGGTCAGAGTTCTCTGCCCTATTTGTATAAAACCAAAGTGATAGCATTAAGTTTGTATGGTAAATCATGAAACATTTAAATGGAATGCAATTAAATGTACTTATTTTTTATCTTAATTTAAATAAATTCTCTCTGTTATGTCAAAGCAGAAACAATGAGAGAAAATAATACCTTGCTCTCAGCTTTACCCTTCTACTGGTGTAATAAGTGCTTTGTTTAGTTGCTAGGCAATCATGTATTTAAAAAGGGAGCTATTAATCCTACATGTTATTCTATTACATTTATAACATATTAATTATGAACACAGAAGGAGGGCTTTCAGGGGTCTGATCCAAGGAGAACATTGAGGTCTGCTGTATATCATAATCAACAATGAGAGCCAGGGCTCTATGCACCGAGGAGGATCTGAGCCTGTAGGTCACCTATTAAATCCCATCTGCAGCTCTATGACTATGTCAAACATCTTGTTCACCAGTTATGTATAATTCATTGTACTTTTTTAATTGAATTGCACACAGAAAAGACCTGATTTGCCCAGATAGCCTTTCCATTTCATAGCAGTAAAGCTCCACTGATTTTCAGTCAGAGAAGAGGATGCCACAAACAGAACATTTAATATTTAAATCACGTGAGCATAGCCCTGACCTCTCTCAGCTTCCTGTCCTGTCTAAGGACCTTTGCTAATAAGCAGCAGACACTCATATGTCAGGAGTCTATCCTGCAGAAAATGGATCACTGATCACATTAATTCAAAATCGATTATGAGGCCATATGCAAAAGGAGATTATGACTTACCAACATGCAGGCTATGAAACTGACAGGAAGTGTTCTTCAAAGTCTGGAAGCAGAACTTAGTGCTGCAGTTATTAGAGCTACCTTTATTTGATCGCTCTGAGCTTTGGCTCAGTGAGTACCTTGAGCAACAGAGACAGCTATGGCTTTTAAATAATCAGCTGATAATATCTCTTACTTGCATATCTGAAAAGCAAAGAGAATGCAGATGTAGTCAGAACCTGTTTTAGCTTATTAACATTACAGTATGCCATGATCTCCTCTTTACCTGACTTCATAATGAGATTTGAGGTAGCTATCACAGATCTGAGGTGATTGTGTATGCAGTGGCATAGGTGGGGAAATGGGAAGAGAGGAAAAAAACATAGATACTTCAGATATTAAAGTGGGATCCAGTGAGCCTACAGCCTGTCCCAGGACAGTGTGATTGGCACCAAAACTGTACCATGGAGCTTATGTGAATGTAAGAAAACAGATACTTTAGAAACTTCAAAGCAGTCTATATTTACATGGTTAAGTGCCAAAATTTCACTTCAATATTATCTGAATCCTTAGTGGAGCATGCTCCAGTTTGATGAGCTCTGTCATGTCAAATGGGTATTGGCTTCTACATTCAGGACTCCTTATATCCAAGAGGATAGCCAGGAAGTTGCAGTGTGTCACTGAAGCCCTGGGATGGTGTCTGATTCTTATTTGACCAGTTACTATCCTGAGCTCAGATGACACCATTTCCTCAGCAATCTCCTGGAAAAGCTGGTGAATCATGGCATAGACAAGTGTACTCTTCACTAATTAAAATCTGGCTGGGTGGCTGGGCCCAGAGAGTGGTGGTAAATGGGGCCAAATATAGTTGGCAGCTGGTCACCAGTGGTGTCCCTCAGGGCTCAGTTTTGGGGCCAGTCTTGTTCAAAATCTTTATCAATGATCTGGATGAAGGGATTGAGTGCACCCCCAGTAAGTTTGCAGATTACACCAAATTGGGTGGGAGTGTTGATCTGCTTGAGGGTAGGAAAGGACTGCAGAGGGACATGGACAGGCTGATTGATGGGCCAAAGACAATTGTATGAGGTTCAATAAGGCCAAGTATCGGGTCCTGCATTTCAGTCACAACAACCCCAGGCAATGCTACAGGCTTGGGGAAGAGTGGCTGGAAAGCTGCCCATCAGGAAAGGACCTGGGAGTGCTGATGGACAGCCAGATGAACATGAGCTAGCAATGTGCTCAGGTAGCCAGGAGGGCCAACAGCATCCTGGCCTGCATCAGGAATAGTGTCACCAGCAGAACTAGAGAGGTGATCATGCCCCTGTATTCAGCACTGGTGAGGGCACACCTTGAATCTTGTGTTCAGTTCTGGGCCCCTCACTACAGGAAGGACATTGAGATGCTGGAGCATGTCCAGAGAAGAGCCACTAAGCTGGTGAAGGGTCTAGAGAACAAGACATATGAGGAGAGGCTGAGGGAACTAGGAAGGTGTAGTTTGGAGAAGAGGAGGCTGCGGGGAGACCTCATGGCCCTCTACAACTACCTGAAATGAGGTTGTAGGGAGGTGGGTGTTGGCCTCTTCTCCCAAGTGAATAACTATGTGACCAGAGGAAATGGTCTGAAGTTGCAGCAAGGGAGGATTAGATTGTGGAGGATTTTCTTGCAGAGCATGGGCATGTGAGCAATCCAGCCTTTGGTATAAAAGCTTAATTGTGCTATAGAGACTTTAGCTTGACTACTGTTATCTCAAGGCCGACAGAGGGATAATTATAGCTGGGAAAGAAGAAAACTAGCAGAAGAGAAACAACTCCCACATGCAGAAGAAGGAACGAGATATCAAAGGTGCTGAGATCATGCTAAGTAAGGACTTTGTGTGCTTAGGGATAGTAGCCAATCATGTATTAGAAGCAGGTATATGGACAGTAACAGTGCACCAATCAGACTGAGGCATTATTCGTGTGGATAAAAGCATTTAACCAATAGTGGGGTGGCTTACAGCACGTGTACCGGGCAATGAGGTACATAGCAAGGCATTTGTTTACAATAAACGGCTTTCGCTTGATCACATTGGTCGTGGGGCGTTAGTCCTTACTCCCGCCACATTAGATTGGATATTAGGGAGAATTTCTATACTGCAAGAATGATCAGGCATTGGAACAGGCTGCCCAGGCAGGTGGTGAGTCACCAGCCTTGGAGATATTAAAGAAACGTGTAGATGTGGTATATCAGGGCATGTTTTAGTGACGGAGATTGTAGGGGTTTTTTTTGTGAGTGTTTTTTGGTGCAGTGTGTGTGGTGTTTGTGTTTGTTTGGGGTTTTGTTGTGTGTGGGGTTTTTGTGTGGTGTATTGTTTTTTTTCTTTGAGTTTTTGTTTGGTTGTTGGTTGGTTGGTTTGTGCTGATGGTTGGGCTCAGTGATCTCAGAGGTCCTTTCCAACTATGACTATTCTGTGATCCTGTGAACAGGCCACCTGGGTTTTGGCTTGTGGCTTACCAAACAAATGTCAAATACTATCACTTAACAAATGTCATCAGATGTCACGAATGATGATGTATCTTGACAAATATCAACATACTTGATTACTGCTGACTGAAACATAAACCTCATTTTGATGTGCTCAAAAAGGTGATTGTCATGATTTACGATTTTGGTCTTCTGTATGCTGGTATCTTTCTAAAGGCCAGAATAAAGTTCTCTCTAGAGATTCTCCCTCATCTTATTTTCTGGCAGCTTTGATCCTGATACTAACACCTTTTTCTTACCAGTTTCCTATCCCATTCTTTCCAATTCCAAAGCCCTCCATGCTGGGATACCACTTAAATAAGCAATTTGAAAAATATTCAAAGCATGTAAGTACTCTGTCCTGCCCTTTCATCCAAGTGCCTACTGGAAAATATTCCTCTCTTTGTTAATAAATTTCTAATAAAAATTAAAAAGAATGTCTTCTGTTTTCTTTTTCCTTAAAAAGCTTATTTTTCATTATTCCCTTATTTTTCTTTATTATGGTAGTCCGATACTAAAAAAAACAAACAACAGGCTGAAAGATTATAATTTTTTATCTGATACCAGATAATAGTCTTGTCTCATGTATTTCATATCCAATCTTATCCTTTCTTGTCAAATGACAATGAAGTAATACTTTTTTAGTCACTTTGTTAATGAAAAAGGCAAAATTGAATTTATCTTCTGAATTTAAAAAAATAAATGAAATCTCCACTGATTGGACTCTGACATCATCAGATTATTGATATGCAGAAGGCACATATTTAGGTCCTATAGCAAATGAGAAACAATAGCTGCAAGAGAGAATAATAATAATAAGTAATAATAATAGATAAATATTGATAAAAATGTAAAATGGAACTTCCATTTATATATGACATAAAAAAAAAAAGCTCCAGTGTAAGTTTTGGTGCCTTCTCGATCAATCAAAATTATTTTTTTTTTAATTCTATTTTTAGGGTAGATTATTAGGAATATTCATTTTCCCCTTCCTAAAAGTCTCCCTGGTTGTATAGAATAATCAAATTGAAAAAGTTATTTTCAACCCCTAATTAAAATAGCAGGAGCGATCTTTAATATATACAAACTTTATAACAAGCAGTTTGAACATGTAACTTAAGTAAAATAAATAGAAACAAAGAACAAAAATGTTACTGTTAAATTTTGTGCTGGATGATTGCTTGCATTTACTTTAGTAATCTCAGTTTTTTGGTGTATAGTATAAATCATACTATATTTCAGGGAAAAAAACATGTAGGCAAAACCTAGATACATAGTGGAAAACAAAAATTCTGCTATAAAATTCTCTGAAAAAAGCAGCCAAACATTTTTAATGACTTGAACCTAACATCTGTATTTGAATGGTTTTTCATGCACCAATAAGATGCATATAAACACATCAAAGCTTTTATTTTCTATTCCAGTCCTCATTGAAGACATGTTTTCGTTCAATTATTTTTTTCACTAGAAAGGTTGTTGTTGTATTTAATTTTTCCTCTAACTCATGGGTTTCATCATATTTTTTAATTCCTGGAAAATACACTGAAACGTACCCTTAAAGGCCCCTTTTTTGATGAAAAACAGACTTGTCAAAGAGCTAGTTGAGCATAAGCTTTCTATCTGAAATGTTTCCTATTGGGAAAAATCGCATTGTGCTCTCAAGTGATCTAAATATAAGAGTTTTCAAATGTTTTGTAAATGGACACATATTATCACACAGATTGTCCTTTGTATCACCTAGCATTTGCTCATGGGGCCCTTGTTACCTGTTAACCCATTCACAAGGGCCAATATGTTCTTTTCCATTTACTGCTGTGTAATATCCTAGTGTCAATTATAGCAATAGCTAACATGGGAAATTACCATCAGAGAAGCACAAACATGTTGCTTTTATATAGAAAAAGATAAAACTGCTTTTTTTTTTTTTTCCCCCTACACTTTCCTTCTGACTGGTCTGTTTCTCTCCTGTAAACAAGGATATGTCATTTTACAGTTTGCCATCTATACACCTAGCAATTTCACTGAGAAACACTAACAAGGCTGGGGATCTCTGACCCAGTAGGTTGTCACTACCTGTAAACTATCTGATCATACCTAAATCTACTAGGGATTAATCCAAAACCAACTAAGGTCAGCAATTGCCTTTCAATATACTTTGGATCAACCACAAAAAATTCAGAGATTCATGGTCCATTTCGAAATGGAGAGGCTGATTAGAAAAATAATCCCTGGACAGTCTCATTGCTATTTTAATGAGCAATCTGTAAGCAGAATAGAGTGTGAAAAATGACCTTGCAGTGATTTTCAGAAGTTCAGAGCACTCTACAACTTTGGGGTACTCTTAGAATAAGGTCTTTCCTTCTGAGGTTCCTCATTTATTCTTTCGGTTTCTTACATGTCTTAAGTTTACTGACACTTTACTTCTGTACTTCTGTATCTCTGTGGTATAAGTGGAGTATTTAAAATAGCTTTAAGCCTAAAAGGGAATTCCTTCATTCTAAATGCCACTACTTTTAGCAGTACAGACTGTGTAAGGGGAAAATAGAATCATATTGAAAACTGTAGTTTAAAAAATAATGTAGTATCTGGTTGCCAGTGGACCATGGCTAACTACTAATTGATCCCTTTAGATGCTTCTCCTGCTTATTTTTTACTTCAGCTCTTACTCCCTTTTTTTTTTTTTTCTAAATTCAACAATCTAAAAATCTTGTGATAAAGCTCTTGCTAATTTACATAGCAGAGGTTGCTATAGCAACCTGGCAGAACATTTCCAGAGGCAACATACTAGAGGTAACCTTTATGTGAGGAATGTGCTTTAAAGGTTTGTGATAGTCCTGTGTAACTGTTTTTTCCTCAAGACATTTAATCATGCAGTGAAGTCAAAATATTTCAACTTTGATATCAGAGTCCTCAGTTCAGTGAGCACTGTTGTCATAAACACATATTATGACCTCATTGCATATCAAAGCATGTAGAACAGGAGAGCCACAGAGTTTAAAGCTGTAAGATGTACTGCTGTGTTGGACATGTACAGCTGAGGCTTTTGAACATAGACAAAATTGTTTCCCAAGCACAGTTTGTGGCACCTGGGTTCATTGAGAATTCACCGTCTCTTCTTACACACTAGCGGTGCTGAATGTCAGTCTGCAACCACATGGCCAGCTGCCTCCCGACTGTGGACATCTCACACTAGGCAACACAGAACTTTCACAGACCAAAAAGTTTGAACAAAATGCGACCAAAATTCAGGTATTATGATGACATCAACCAGCAGATCTGTTAACTTCTGATAATAAAATGGATCCCTTATTAATCAATTAAGTAGTCTAAAAAAGGTTGACTGTAATTTGCTTTGGTGCTGTATTTTTGGAAGTGCAACAGCAATGTTATATTCCCATAAATGCCGGGCTGTGTAAAGCTACAATGTTATTAGTAATTCAGAAAAGACAAGAGTTTGTACCTTTCTGTTGGTGTCAAACTCTTTCTGTGACCTTTAGAGTTATCTGTGTGTTTGACTCCCTCACCATGTGGCAGGGAGACTTTTGAGTCACTAACAATGGAGAGTGGCTGTTGTGGTCCAAGTTCGACCCAGGCTGAAAAACTTGAGTCAAGACACAGATCGCCCCTTCTCTTCTCCTCAATTAGAGGAGGAATAGCCCCTAATTGGCTGGTTTTAATTTCCCAGTGGGTGTGTCCCTAGGTTGGGACCGGCTGGCTACACTGGGTATGTCTATAGAACACAAACCCTGCCCAGATGTGCATGTGCACTGGCACAAACACAGAGACTGTGTGTTTAAAATACCACTTTACTATAATAGTTTTAGAGCAGAGCGAGTATGTGTCGGGGAGAGGATATGCAAATGTACTTATAGGAGACAAACTTGGGGTGTGTAACTTGGTAAAGTGAAAGAAAAAAGCACTATTATAGTTGGGGGTAGAGTGCCCGACGAGTTTCCCGTATAGGGCAGACGAGGTGTGTGTGTGAATGTGGCCGATCACTTTTGCCTGGGGAAAAGTACGCAAAGAAAGGAAAGATTCTTACAGACTCAGAAGCAGTGACAGGTTTGGGGGTGTCTGCAGCTTTAAGAGCAGGTTTTCGGTGAGCGCAGCTTTTGGCGAGTGTGGCTTCAGCAGGCGGCGCCAGCAGCGAGCGGCTTTAGCTGCAGCGGGACACGGTGAGGAGCGGCCACACGCTGGAGCTCCAGCGCAGGCGGCTCCGGCAGGTGCTGATGAAGGCCCGTGGCGGCTGCCTCGGCCTGGGCAGGCAGTGATTGTGGCAAATGGCTACAACCGGCTGGAGCTGCACTGACTGGCCTGGGAGCTCTGATGATGGAGGGTTTTGGGGAGCGAGCAGTGATTCCAGCTCTTTTAGCTTTTTTAGTGTGCTCTAGCTCTCCTCTCCGTTTCTTCAGGTCCTTTCATGCAGCTCCTCGGTGAGCAGGCTCCACGAGAAGAGGCAGGAGTGCAAGGAATCAGGAAGCAGGGAATAGCAGCAGTCCCGGAGTGCAGGGGTGCAGGGAGTATAGCTGGAGTTCCCTCCCAGCCACCGGACGCTTTTTTTTCTATTATTCTGTCCTGTTCCTTTTCCTTCTATCATCTTTTCTTCTCTGTCTTTTCTTCCAGCAGCAAAGAACAATGTCCGCCGCTGACCGATGATGATCCATAATGGCCGTCCTATTTACATGCTCATGCAGGCTGGTCTGGCCTTTTGTCTGCTCAGTCCTCAGCTTCTACCTGTGGTTCCTGTAACAATATTGCCATGCTCCAGCCAAAGGCTGGGTCCTGGCTGCAAACACAGCAAGGGGGACAGGGGTCTCTGCCCTTCTTTGTGTAAATCCCAGCCGCACGCCCCCCCCAGGGTTGTTGTCGCTTCGCTTTTGTGGTTTTGTTTTGTTTTTGTTTTTGTTTTCTTTCTTTCGACTTTTACGTCTCTCTATTGCAATCAATTTGTGTGAGAGCCATACCTTTTGTGGAGGCCAGTCCTCCACAGTAGCCCTGCCTCTCCCACACTGTGTGGACTGGCCCAGGCATCCCTGATGGGGACTCACTTTGTCACTGACTATAGTGGAGGAGATACTACTGAGGAGCTGTGGTATGTCTTAAGGTGCCATAGAATCATAGAATGGTTTGAATTGGAAAGGACCTTGAAGATCATCTAGTTCCAAGCCTCCTGCATGGGTGGGGACACCTCTCACTTGATCAGGTTGCTCAGTGCCCTGTCCGACCTGGGCTTGAACTCCTCCAGGGAGGGGGCATCCACAACCTCCCTGAGCAACCTGTCCCAGTGTCTCACCACCCTCACAGTAAATAATTTATTCGTAATGTATAACCTAAATCTCCCCTCTTCTGGTTTAAAACCATTACCCCTGATCCTATCACTACACACCCTGATAAAAAGTCCCTCCCCAGCTTTTCTGTAGTCCCCCTTCAGGTACTAGAAGGCTGCTATAAGGCCTCCTTGCAGCCTTCTCTTCTGCAGGATGAACAGTGCCAACTCTCTCAGCCTGTCTTCACAGGAGAGGTGCTCCAGCCCTCAGATCATCTTTGTGGCCCTCCTCTGGACTTGCTCCAAGAGCTTTATGTCCTTCCTGTGTTGAGGGCTCCAGAACTGCACAAAGTAAACAGTGTCCATGAACCCTGGTTTATAGATCTGCCAGGTGTTTAGCTAGTTATTATTCCATTATTCAAATCACACCCGACTCAAGTGGGGGTGTCATGGACAACACAGAGTAAACAACAGCCTTCAGTGGATTTGGATACTAGGGTTTATTCAAGAATCAACAAGTTAGAGCTTTTACCCTACTTGATTATCTCTCACACTCACTTTCTCCCTCCTGCCATTAAGTACAGTAGGATTTGCCTTCCCTTCCCAGCAGAGTGGTTGCTCCTAGCCTAGGAACACCAGGGAAAAGAAGTCGTTTGTTCATGCTGTGTTACTGTTCCTGGTTGTCAGCACTGGATGTTACTTGCTAAGGTCCTGGGACATTCCTCTGCATATCTCTCATAGTATCTCCCCATCTTTAGGATCTTCTCCAACTTACACGATCTGTCCTCGAGCCAACATCTTCACCATCTTTGGGTTCCTTTCTTCTTTCTGAGACAATGTCTTATTTTCAAGAACCCTTCTTTCAGTCCCAAGCCCCTGGTTTTCCCAGTCTAAATAGCTTATGTGCAGAAACTCAATGCCTGATCAGCATCTTAATGTGCTTCTGTTTCATCTCTATTAATAGGTGGATTCAAGATGTGCCACTTCAGTCCAGGCATAATCAAAATTTGCAGCTAAGCAATGCTCATTGTATCTAGCAAGTAACAGGCTTCTGCTTGCAAGTGCAAAAGTTCACTTTCAAACATTTACTTGCAGGCAGATGTACACCCAGTTATCTGCTGCCTGTTAGCATTCATAATTTAAGCTATTTTTTGCTTATGACAGCCAGGTAAAATATAAATACAATACTTAATTTGCAGCATCCACAGCAGTTAAATATTCTGCTGACTTCCTGTCCTATGACAAAGAGGTATGGCTTTGTGCTTGCTGTGTATTTCAAGATGCATCTAAACCATGAAGAGATTTTTCACCAAGGAGTTCACCTGTATAAGAGAGCTTCCATCAGAGTTCTGCAATCACACCATCAGACAGATTTAGAGTCCACATCACCCTTTCTCCTCAGAAGCCATTTATTCCCTCCTGAGCTGAAAGGCTGTCAGACCTCGCTGTGCTTTAGATCAGGAGTCTTATCCCAACTTAACTGGCTAGAGAACAACTCTTTTCCTCAATATCTCTTTTGCCATGTACCTTGCTTGCTGTTTTTCTTGGATTATTGTGCAATACATCTTTTAGTGGTCCTTGCATTATATTTGTAGCTGAATGTTAAAAGCACACCTGAAATGACCACCTGAATATGCTGAGTGTGTGTAGCTCATTATTGTTTCCTGACCGAGATGGCATCTTGGAGGAACGAGTTTATGGTAACTGATCTCTAGCATTTCCTTCCTGAGTTTATGGTAACAATTAGAGAAGCCCACAATATATGAAAATATGTGAATTTAAACTAAGGCAATGTAAAAAGCTACATAAAAAGGAATGCTTGATTCAGTTTCTTAGCACTACATCAAAGTTAGCATCAATAGACAGTTTTTCCAAAGGAGATAACTTGCTAACAGGTCTGCTCTTGTGTCCCCATCCTGTGCACTGTCACACAGCTGCTGCATCTCACCACAGAGATGACAGAAGATTTCTAGCCCAAATTCCTGTTTTCAAGGAGACTTACTGCTGCGAAACTATCAGCTTTTCAGGTGGTATTTTCTAGGTTTGGATGTTGCTCAGAAGTGATATGTGACTTTGATTGGTGTAGAGGAGAGAGGAGATTGCTGAGGCAAGACAGTGATACCAGCACTAGATTTGTGCTTAAAGTACGGGCCAGCACAAGCAAAGATTTTGAGAACTCCACGCTGTTCTGAACAGTCTTTACCCATTCTAGGTCACCAAGAGCTTGGTCTGCTGTATGCCACAGGCCATACCACACCCCTCAGCTCTGTAGTGAATTCAGTGACTTGTCCTTGACCAATGTGTAACTTGTTTCTGGGTGCATTTTCTGGAACCATTCCATCTTACTCTGAAGATACCAGATCAAAATACACCATCTTCTATGGCAGACATCTCAGCTGGTGGTCAGCCTCACTGTTAAAGATATGGGCCCATATTTAGCTGACTCATTTTAGGCTGCTTTATTTATGTACCAAAGCTGGGAGCTCAGTAATTAACAGGCAAAGACTGAGATCTCAGTGAGTAACTCAACTTTTTGAGTACCTTAATCACCCTCTGCAGTAACTTGGCTTCCTCACACTGCCTATGTAAAGATTCAGAGACAAAATTTACATTTTTGCAATTCAAACAAAAGGCCTAAAGCTACTAAGCATTAATCGAGGCCTTAAGTTGTATCCCAAAAGTCCATGTCCTGATAATTTTTAATGTAGATGCTAACACCTCTCTGTATTCACTCATTCCAGGATGTACTTGCCAATTTTGCATGTATTCCTTATTATCAACAATGTGAATTTGCATTTAAAATCCATTTTCTCTGAAAGAGCCCATCAGAGTGATCAGGCTCATTGTACTTTCCAGAGAATAACCTTTCTTTGAGTTATGTAGCCTGAATCTTCCAGTTTAAATTACATTTTTTCTTTGTACAGTATTTCAATTGATCCTTGAATTAAGCAGAAGCATATTGAAAATTATTGCACAAGGAAAAACTTAATTAAAAATTGAAGATCAGTGTTATATAATTCAAGCAAAGGTTGTAGCTAATTTAACAGCTGTAAATTCCTAGGGGTTGTTATTTATATAAAGCACTTACAACTTTTATGACACCTTTGGTATGGCATTTAATCAATTAATTTGGCATTTTCATCACACATGTTCTGATTCTCTCTGAGTGGTAGATGTTTCCTGTTTCATCTGAAATTAGACAAAAGATTTATGGCTGTCCAAATGGAGCCATTCCAAAATTCACAAAAGGGCTATTTTGCTTTTAAATGTGATTAGAGAGGATTATTGGGTGTTGAAATAGGCAAATACCATGTTAAAGTCAGAGTCTGTAATACTGGCAAGATGTGAACACTTGATGGCCTCCATAAGAATTTAACCTTGTGTGTCAGTGCTTTGTATGCTTTTCCCATGTCTACTCCAGTTGTGAGTGCTCTCCCTGCTGAAGGAAGAGATGTCTCACAGAAAGCCTGTAGATCAGCACTTATGTAGGAGAATTTTCATATTTTTTTAGCTCTCTTTAACCTATAACAAACATGAAGATTAATAAACAAGAAGGCAGCACATTCCACAGAAGTAGGAAGAATTTGATCTAAAAATGGAGATCCTCAGTGCAATGCACATCTTTCAAAATGCTGTCCCAGGGAAGGAAAAAAATTACCCAGTATATTCCTTCCAGTGTTTTAATGCTGAATGGTTTATGGTTGTGAAGATCAATGTGAAAAATACATATGAAAAAACTTTCCTTTCTGATTAACTAATTATTTTTTTAATTATTTTTTTGTGCATGGAATAAAGAGAAGAAAGACTTATTACCATTCCTCATTACAAAAAAATACTTATAAATTTCTTTCAACATTAACTGAACTTTCACTATTGTCAGCAAGTAATTTTTACTTATTTGCCTGAAGCCACATTTTTTAATCATTGTTATATAAATTTTTTAAGAAAAGACTGCATAAGGTATAAACAGTGAAAACTATTTTCATCTAATTAATTTGGGTATATTTATTTTACTATCAAATTTCAATTGTTTTATATTAAATCTGTAACACTAAGGCTGACACATAAAACTTATTAAAATAATATTTAAATGTGATATTCTTTTTATGTGCAATTTTGAAGAGACCAACCTGCTGCTTTTGGTTTTTAAACTGATTTTTCTGTGTTAAATTTCTATGAGTAGGAAACCAACAATTTCTTCCAATGAAGCTGGAAGTAAATGTACTTTAAATTGTGAGTAGGATTCAGAAATCTGGACTTGTTCTGGACAGAGATATTTGACAACTGCCTAGCAAAATATAGTATAATTCTTCCTTTTCACATAGAGATTAAACCCATAGTGTTTCCTTTTAATTTTTTTTAATCAGGTTCTTTATTTTGTCAGTGACATTAATGATTGAGGGCACAACTGCCAGAACAGGCAGTGGCAACACACTTGCATCACTTCTTTCCAGCAAGACAGCAGTGTTCAGCTATGACTTGAATCTCCATATAAATTTTAGATCTTATAATCTTTGATATGGATATCTCCTTAATTTGGTGCATTCCCATGTAAAGGAATCCAATGCCATTGAAATTTCCCAAAAATCACCTGTCTGGTCTATGGGTACTGTTGTACCAGAAGGCATATTACCTGTAGGTTTTCTGCTTGCTTAGTGCAAGTATTTTGCAGACTTCAGAGCATCTCAGGTAACACCAGAGTGCTGACATCCAGGCAAGCTAATCACATGTACTCTGCCTCATCTAGTTTTTCAAGTGGTAATATTGATGTTATTGGCTGATTGTAATGTTGCAAAACAGAAAGAGTGGTCAGCTTTCTGAGATTAAAAATAATAATGAAAAAATCCAAACCCATGTTTTTGCTGAAGGCTATTTACTTTTACTGTATTAATCTTTAAAGTAAGCTGGGGAACTTTGATTCTAAGAAAGCTTATGAAATAGTATTTTGTAGGAAAACCCCCCCCAACAATTAAAACCAAATAAAAAGAGCATTAAGAACATAAACAATGTGCTCAAGTTCAGAAGTAAATGCGGTCCCTAAATCCAATGTGTTTTAGGAATTCAAATTTTCATGTGAAAAACAGATTGCTCCACCATTTGAAGACAACTGTTTCAGTTAGACATGATAATGAATGATGAGACTGACCACTTGAAAATATTTTTTCTAGCCTCTGTGGGTAACAGAAGAAAAAGAAAACAGGCAGATGTTATACAATGACTTAAAAATGCTTGTGTTTTTATTTTAGCAAAATACGAAGAAAAGTTAGGAAATCAGAACAATAAGAAATGCAAATTTATCTTACTCTCCAGGAGGAGATATGTTTCAAATTCACTGTACAGCTCTGCAATACAGTGGAGCAAGGAGCCAAGTGGGGTAGGTACTCTGTGGATGATTGGGCAACAGCTACCTTTCTTCTGGGCCTGAGGATCTGAAAAATCCTCCTAGTCTTCTGCTCCTAAAACATGAACAGTGTGGGATCCTCTGGCCTGCTTGTGAGCCTGCCTGCTTTCCCCCATCTCTTCCTCTCTTTCTTCATTTTGTGTCTGGCTTCCCCCTGCCTTTTAACCTAAATATAATAAAATACTTCTCTACTCTGAGGGTAACAGAGCATTGGGACAAGCTGCCCAGGGAAGTTGTGGAGCCTCCTCCTCTGGAGACGTTCAAAACTTGCCTAGATGTGTTCCTGTGTAATCTGCTCTAGGGGATCCTACTCTAGCAGGGGGGCTGTACTACACGATCTCCAGAGGTCTTTTCCAACCCTACCATTCTGTGGTTCTGTGATTCTCCCTGCTGATGCACAGCAAGTTAGTCTGGAGCAAGACTGAATCACCTATGGCACTGCTGTGCTCATCTTTATTTGTGCTGTGCAAATGAACCTCTTACTGTTCTCAAGCAGCCCTCTGAAGTTACAGGATTTGTCCCATACTAAGCCTATTAGTATAAAGTAAAATGCACATCTTCAGTGTTCCATTTCAGTATCTTAAGATTAATGTTTCATCACTATCTCTTGAATGTCTGGCTTTTATTTGAAGACAAGATTAATGGTCTACAAGTGATTGCTCTGATGTGAAAAGGTGCAGAGGAAAGAAAGAAATCTAATCTAAAAATCCAAACTTGCTTATTAACATAAGGCTATAACCCTGTAAAATATCTGATTTTCAATGTCAACTAGTATGAATGCATATAGTGTTCAATATTCATATTTTAATGAATTATATTTTATTATATACAGTAACCCATGGGGTTTTTTTCATATTGGATCCACTTTAACGATTTGAAAATTCAGATAAAACCTGAGAATTAATATTTATATAGAGTATCCTTTTCCCGGTCTCTCTTTTCTGTTTTATGACCTTAGGTTTGTGAGATGAATCATCCTTCTACTCCAGTTAAAGCTATTTAATTAATGTTTTGAGATGAACCACATATTTTACAGAACATTTGCAAATCTAGAAAAAATATCACCTGTGTTAATATTCCATACAGGTACATGGTGACCTTTTCCACCTCCTTTTCCACCTCCTAACCTATTAAGGTTTCTCTGAAATTTATGCTTCCCTTCCACCACTTGTACACTCTAAAGTTTTCAGCTGAGATAATGTTAAACTGAATTTGAGCAAAATGACAACTTTACCCATCTCTGTCAAAAATTTTATCATTTGCTGTTCTGTTAATGAGTGACTGGAGCAGCAAATGTGGAATTTTCAGAATTCATGGGGAGAAAAGAATACTGGAAGGTAAATGCCAGAGAGGTTTCTTGCTCAGCTACTGAATGTAGCAGTTTAGGTCTATCCCACAAAGGCATTAAATGGTATTTACAGTCAAAAAACATTAGTGAGATTTTCAGTCATGTTAATACTTGGCTGATCCCTCTCTGATTAACTATAAATGGGGAAGATTAGTTCTGTAATACTGAAATGGATAACTACTATGAGACCTTACATAGCTCAGTGGGATGCTGAATCCTGACAAGAAAAAAAAAAACAACTCAGAGAAAAACATTTTATTTTTTATTTCCATATAGTGCTTCCATACTAAAGGCCTTGCAAGTACCTTTTGCTGCCAGTGGCACAAATCCTACTCTCTCCAGTGTAACACTGTAGCCCTTTGCCTACGGGCAAGGGCAATGCATAATGCTTTGTAAGGAGCCTGTTCTGCAGCACAGTGGTTTACAGAGAAAATTGGATGAGTGGGCTGGGGCAAATGGATGATGTACTCTTTCCAGGTTTACATCATCCCTCTTCTTGCACAGGTCTACTGCTTAGCAGGTAAGGCTGATTAAACTTGTCTCCTGACATTTTGGTGCCCTCTTTCAGGGAAAGTGCTCAGCCAAGTGCCAAAGCCAGTTGTCTTTCACTAGTATTAAAATGTTTAAGAAAGAGGAAGTATGCATTTACATTCTAGCAGATTATAGAATCATAGAATCATAGAATATGCTGAGTTGGAAGGAATCCATCAAGATCATCGAGTCCAAGTCCTGTCCCTGTGTAGGGCACTCCAAGAATCACAACATGTGCCTGAGAGCATCATCCAAACGCTTCTTGAACTCAGGCAGGCTTGGTGCAGTGACCACTTCCCTGGGGAGCTTGTTCCAGTGCTCAGCCACCCTCTGGGTGAAAAACCTTTTCCTCTTATCTAACCTAGACCTCCCCTGATTCAGCTTCCTGTCATTTTCCTGAGTCCTGTCATTGGTCACCGGAGTGAAGAGATCAGTACCTGCCCCATCTCTTCCCCTCGTGAGGAAGCTGTAGACTGCAATGAGGTCACCCATCAGCCTCTTCTCCAAGCTGAATAATCCAAGTGACCTCGGCCACTCCTCATAAGTCATCCCATCCAGACCCTTCACCATCCTCAAGGCTCTCCTTTGGACACTCTCCAATAGTTTGATGTCCTTTTTTATACTGTGGTGCCCAAAACTGCACGCAGTACTCAAGGTGAGGCCGCTCAAGTGCAGAGTAGAGCAGGACAACCACCTCTCTTGACCATTTGGCAATGCTCTGCTTGATGCACCCCAGGACACAGTTGGCCCTCCTGGCTGCCAGGGCACACTGGTGGCTCATGTTCAGTTTGCCATCAACCAGGACCCCCAGGTCCCTCTCCACTGTGCTGCTCCCCAGCCACTCTTTCCCTAGTCTGTACTTACCACCAGGGTTGCCCCGTCCCAGGTGCAGAATCCAGCACTTGCCCTTGTTAGACTTCATGTGGTTGGTGACTGCCCATCTCTCTAACTTGTCGAGGTCTCTCTGCAGGACCTGCCTGCCCTTGAGGGAGTCGACAGCTCCTCCCAGTTTTGCATCATCAGCAAACTTGCTTAGAACTCCTTTGAGTCCTGCATCTAATCATTGATGAAGATATTGAAGAGGACTGGGCCCAGGATGGAGCCCTGCAGGACCCTACTACTGACCAGTTGCCAGCCTGATGTTACCCCATTCACTGTCATTCTTTGTGCCCGACCTGTGAGCCAGGTGCTCACCCATCGTATAGCACGAATGTCCAGCTATGCTGGGCATTTTGTCCAAGAGAATACTGTGAGAGACAGTATCAAAAGCTTTGCTGAAGTCCAGAAATATTACAACCACTGGCTTCTCTTGACCAACTAGGTGGGTTACCTTGTCATAAAAAGACATCAAGTTTGACAAGCAGGACTTTCCCCTCCTGAAGCCGTGCTGGCTGTGACTGATGACTGCGTTGTCCTCCAGGTGTCCCTTCCAACCCCAAAAATCTGTGTTTCTGTGATTCTGTGAAGTGATCTGGAGGTTGCCTGGTACAAAAAAGGGTTCTCTGGGAAGGAGGCACTGAGGTGGTAGAAGGTGTGATTGTGACATGCCTGAAAAACAGCAAGTGTGAGATAATAAATGGAGCTAGGAAAATTATGAAGGTTATGGAAATACACAGCAGTTAAATGGCGGGTTCATGTACATGTATTATTTTAACTGATGAAAGAACAAGGTAAGCATATAAGCAGATCTGAAAGAAATGTTAAAGACAGCAGAGACAGAGCAGAGAATGTATTAGGCATGCAAGAAGGAGCATCAAGTGAAACTCCCAGGTTTTCTGATGCTTATTTCTATTGGCTCCCATCTCTTCTACTAGCTCAATCATATGAATTAAGTAAATATTAATATCAAATGAAGGTATAGAAAACCACAATCATTGCAGAAAAAAACTGCATAACTGAAATGAGGAAAATGGAAATTATTCAAGATCTAAAAGGAAGAAACCCCTGTGTACAGAAATAAGTTGTAGGGCAGAAGACTGTAAATGAAAAAAAAAAAAAATCAATATTTTAAATATTTATTTGGTTTTGTAAGACATGAACTTGGCTTTTTAAAAATCTATTGTATACTTTTTTTACCAGAGAATACTTTAATGTCTGCCATTAGTGTACAAACTGTGTGCATTACAATCTAAACAAGCAGAAAAAAACATGTCTCAAATTCAAAGCAGCACTGGGTGTCAAGGGTGAGGAACCTGAAGGATGCCTCCTTTCAAGTGCCAGATACTATGAATCTGGGATATCTTGTTTCTGCCATGCAGTGGGAAGGAGGGAGCAAATGAGAAGACAGGTATTTGTGCTTTTGTTGTTCCAGAAAGATTAAGGATTTGCACTTCATATGGCAAGTCTTTTAACAAGTGTGATTAAATTCTCAACTCCATTTATTTAAAGAGAGAATTACATTAATGTTTGTCATATTTGCACACTAATAGCTTGCGATATTTTTGGTCTTAATGCAGTATAGTTTGAAATTTATTTTACTTCTGACTAAAGTTAGTTTCTATGGTTACAAACACAGTTTCAATTTTTGCCTTTAAAAAGATAATGATTTTTCATATTGAAACAAAAGGAAAGCAAAAGCAATTTAACAGGAATAGCAATTTCATGTTGCTTCCTTTTTATTTTTTTATAGTTCTCTTAATTTGTGTACCTTATAAGACTGATTTAAAAAGTTCTTGTTGGAAGAGTTTTCTTATTATAAAAATGCAGAATATTGTAATTTGTGTAGAATTTTACTTTTCTGAAGAAGAAGATGGAATTAGGGATAATTATTTACTTACTTAACTATTCACCTTCTGATTATTTAAAATATAAAAAGCCACCATACTGTGAGCATGGATAGAAATACTGGGTAATTACACTGTGGCTCATTAAACAAAAAGCAAGCTGTGCCTCAGCTGTCAGTTGGGATGGCAAAATCGAGCATGAAGCAATGGCAGGGGATCAGACTGGGATACTACTGGAAGTGCTAACTGGTCGCCTCTTTCTCTCTGTGGTTTGTTGCCCTCAAATGGGAAAGAATTAAGAGCCAAACTGCGGACCAGTTTATACCCACTGTATAAGTCATTCCATGTTTCCTTTCACACCCGTCACCTTCCTGAATTTAATCAGCAGTGACAAAGTCTTGAATCAATGGTGCTGAAAGTAATGCAGAGAATATTTCAGGTATTATTATAAATACAATATTTTAAAAGAATGGCTATTAATATAATCCATTTAGTAATTTATTTGATGAGAGCAAAATCAGAAAGTAGATAGAAAGTCCCAGAGTATTATATCTGTTGCACGTGGGCAATTCATGCTGCAGGAGAAAGACTGTAGTTGCACTGCTGGAGCTGGTGTGAGAAGGAAGAAAATCACTCTGTTCAGCCTCTGTAGCCTCACGTATTTCTTTTGCTGTTAAAAATGTGAAAATTGGAGTTGCATGCCCTGATATGTGCTACAGGCAATTTAAGCTTGTTGTGGAACGAGGCTTTATTTCATACGTTTCATATGTTTCTTTCCACATTTTGTGCTTTTGCCAGACACAGACTACATTTTTGATTGCTTGGCTTCTTTATTTGATATCGCTGGAGGCTGTGAACAAAGATACACAGTCAATATTCACTTTAATAAGTAAATTTCCTAGCAGCAAGAAAATCATATTATAACCACACACAAACTGACCTCTGCTCTCAAAGCCCTTTTGACAATAGTTGTGTATCGATACATTCTTTGACATTTCAGAACTGGGCAAATATATGTATCACCTGCAGATACCACTCAAATGTTGTGCTGAGATTTAACTACTCCAAATTTTATGCTGGACCTGATGTAAGAAACAATATGAAGAATAACCTTCATCTGTGAGATGTACCATGCAAGGCAAATTGTGGGAAACTGACTATTTTCAGCTGAGGCGGAGATTGTTGACTTTGATGAAATTTCAGTGAAAATGTGAGTGAGGCACTTTGAATTTTATCTTGTTTTCACAATAAAAATATATATAAGGGCACTTATCTAGGCACACAGCATTGTTCTGTATGCAGCATAAATGTGCTGTATATGTTGCATGTTGTGCAACCTTCGTGATGTTATCCTCGGGTTTTTTTTAGACACTAAACTGTCAAAAAAAAAACCCAAACAAAAACCCGAACAAAAAAACAAACTACCCTGTTAATGACAATGTTTTCAATTCTTGAAACACAAGTGTGACAGAAATGAAAGCTATTATTATACCCAGTATTAAATGAAAAAAAAAATAAAGGAGGCTTTTTCCTCCTACTCTATCCTGTTTAACATAGATTCATACACAGGTTTATAACCCTTGAAGGTTGTATGTGCTGAGTAATCAGTTGTCATATCGAAACATAAAATATGACAAGGTAACATTAATTATAAATAAAATATATTGTAGTATAAAATGTAGTATGGTATGTGTAAATACATATACTTTATGTTTATTTAAGTATATAAATAATACAGAAAATATAGAGTAAATACTTACAGTATAATCACTTTCAGCTAGATTTTACCTTTAAGATGCTCAGTCCTGCTGGATTATTTTGCCTGTGATAAGTGATGTTACTTCTATAATGCTCAGCTGATAGATGCACATCTGTTACAACAATTTTATTTATCAATGTAAATTTTACAGTAATGAGGGCCAGAGAGTTGTTAATCTGTGTGAGAGGATGGATTGAAATCTGTAACAAGTCTAGTGACATTATGAATATATTATTTGCAAAGCATTTTAATTTTGCAATAATTCTAATGTATCTATTTAGTGCAATGTTAGGATGCCAGATTAGAGTATGATACCATGTTTGGCCTATCCAGGTTTCCTTAAGTTTTAAAAATATTTGGTAATCTTAGTTCAATATATAGGAAATCAAATAAATGTACAAGTATATACTAATGCAAAACCTCCCCAAACTCCTTTATCTCTTGAACATTTAAATCGCTAAAAACCTTAATGTTTAGAGGTAATAAACATCTAAACATGGCAAAGGCAAGCAAGAATGAAATAAGCTTGTGTTGTTCTCTGTCATGATTTATCATTAAGACCGTAGTAAAAATGTTTCTTGCACTTACAAAGGTACATATAATTAGTGGTAATGACCTGTTAATGGCAAAATCTGATAAGTGGTCACCTGTGTTATAATGGAGATTCAACAAGGTGGCCTGAAGGACCTTTTGGACCTTGAAGGTGTAAACATCTAGAAGAGATAAAGTGTGCCTAATAATAATAATAACTTAAGCATGCAAATGCATACTTAACGTTGTATGAAGACAAATCACCTGCAAAACTTATCAGATACACTTCTTACACATATTGACTTAAGACTGGACATGAAAATCTTTTTGCAATTCTTACCACACTTTCATAGGATTTATTAATAGGCTTAAGATCTAGGTATTTTGGCCCTGTGTCCATGGTTTGCTACACATTTTCTCTGTGACTTTGGACAACATACTTGAATTGTCATTTATCACAACTTTCCATTCATGGAAGGAGATAAAATGTTTGGGTTTTATTTGTTTGTGTGGTTGGTTTGGTTTATTTTTCCTATAGAGATAAAGCAAAAATAAGCTCATCGTAACTCACTCAGCATAGATGAAGGTTTCAGGAAAAGCCACCATTTACCATACGAGTCAAATAAAAAACCTTAAAATGATCTGGATATTTGAGTTCAGTTTTACTATTTTTACTTAGAAAGTTTTGCCAGAAGGAGTAACTAATGAATACAAAGCCATCAGTATTATTTCATATACTTGGAAGATCTTGAAACATAGGAACATTTATTCTGCTAAAATTAATATCCTGTTTGATCTCTAAAAAACCCAACAAACACTTGGATGCCTCCCAGGGTTTCAACCTATCTTTTGACAATTAACCTGAGCAGACTAAATGAAGAGTCTAACTGATGCAGGACCATTTGCAGAGAGTGTCAAGTTTGAGCATCAGTATATTTCCAGTATCAGACCTGAGTCATCCTTGGCATTACCCTTTTCTCCTTACTTTAGCAATGTACAGCAAATACGTAGACTGAATTCAGAACTCAGGGTCCATCCTCTTACTCCAAAGGGACTGTTAACATTTTTACTCATTTTCAAAGGAGTTGATGATCACAGGATCACAGAATCTTAGGGGTTGGAAGGGACCTCGAAAGATCATCTAGTCCAGCCCCCCTGCCAGAGCAGGATCACCTAGAGCACATCACACAGGACTGCATCCAGGTGGGTTTTAAATGTCTCCAGTGAAGGAGACTCCACAACCTCTCTGGGCAGCCTGTTCCAGTGTTCTCTCACTCTCACACTAAAGAAGTTTTTCCTCACATTTACATGGAACCTCCTATGCTTCAGTTTGCACCTATTGCCTCTTGTCCTGTCACTGGACATTACTGAGAAGAGCCTGGCTCCATCCTCCTGACACTTGCCCTTAACGTATTTATAAACATTTATGCGGTCGCCCCTCAGTCTCCTCTTCTCCAAGCTAAAGAGGCCCAGCTCCCTCAGCCTTTCCTCATAAGGGAGATGTTCCATTCCCTTAATCATCTCTGTGGCTCTGTGCTGGACTCTTTCAAGCAGTTCCCTGTCCTTCTTGAACTGAGGGGCCCAGAACTGGACACAATGTTCCAGATGCGGCCTCATCAAGGCAGAATAGAGGGGGAGGAAATGCTAATTTTTTCATGCAATCTATTCCACAAACTACAAAGCTGATCAATACATGATGGAAATAGAACCAGAAAAATGAAGAAAGCTCAGTCTCCCAATTAAAAAGAAAAGCTTTATTCTCACTATTTTATCACCATGCTGGTGGCTGGAAGTTTTCTCCCATTACACATACACTATAGGAAAACTTGATGTAGAAAACAAATAGTTTTATTGGAAGATAAGGCAGGTTATCGGGTGAGCAAACACTATTGCATTATCATTCACCTAGCCGGGAGTGTAAGAACCCCATCTGCAAATCTTTCCTGTTTCCTGTAGGGTTTTCTCTCCCTGGGGGATAGTGGGTGGCCCATTCTCACAAGCACAATGGCGAGCCCTCCGAGGAGGAACTGCGACGTGCTCCAAATCACTTTCCTTTATTATAATAATCTTCTCCCTATCTTTTGCACTATCTGTGGCTTGTATTATATTTACATTTGTACACCTCTGTTCTGTCTATAAAGCAACAACACATAGAAACCTTCACTCTGTGTCCTCATTCCCTTTTTGAGTGAGAGTGTGTACTAGCTGTGGGGGGGGTTTCAACAGGTATCAAGTAAAACCAAAAACGGGAGGGGTTAACCGCTCAAACCCCTTTCTCTCCTCTTAGAACCTTTACACACACAAACCTGCATATAGAGTTTGGATTGTGGAAATTAATTGAGAAAATGTAGACACTGCAAATAATCCAGGAAATCAACGTGAAGCTGATTTTTATATTATGTTTGTTGATGCATTAATTTTCTCCTTTCCATGTATATCCCAGTTTTCTCCTTCTCTGTCTTGCAGTCTGGGTACAGCTGTAAAGCTACAACAAGCAGTCATGCTCCCTGCTATTTGGTACAGGGAAGTGTTCCTGGCATGCTAGGACCCCCTGGGGGATTTGAGCCTGGCTCCATTCCTTTTTAAAAACCCAAAAAACCCAAAACCAGATATAGAGAAGTTCTTTAATATTTACTTAAACTGTAGGAAATATTTTCTAAAGTAATTTTTTCAGAAAATTCTCATTTCTCACCTCAAGATAAAGGCCTCTTCTAGGGTGGCTGCTGTAAGTGCCTCAAAAAACATATTTTTTTTTTAAATGAAGCTTTTCCCACTGTTTTATTAATTTATTTTTCTAATTTTTTCTTATATTTTATTTAGAAATTCTCTTTCCCTTCTAAAGCTTTCCGTTACAGACAGCTCTTCTCTTTGGTCTGCTCCTCTGTTTGTGCTTTTAGGCTGACTGCAGGGAAACAAGCAGATCTTTGGGACTCTTCAGACTTGAACCACTCTCAGTCCTCAGGCCAACAGCTCAGTAGATCTGTTACTATCTTTCACTTCTGCAGTCACAGACTGTTTGTTCTTAGCTCTGATGTATTACATCCTTGAAGCTATCTTGTCTCACTGAGGCAGAAATCCACCTAAGTTCTTCTGACAAATGGATACATTTCAGAGGCTGTATCAATTAAAATATGAACTTATATTTTTTTGTTTTAATTTACAGGGTCTGCAATATGCTTTTGATTTCTAGTTTTGAAAGCTCCTTTAAGCAATAATCACCTCAAGTTTAAGAAAAATAATTAGCAATACTATAGTTTAGCTTCCCCCTAGAGTAAAGTGAGTGAAATAAATAAGCTCTGTAACATACAGTAAAATTACAAGACACACTTTTTAAACCATCTCTCATTCCTTCCCAAACCTGCTAACTGGTCAGATATTTAAAATGAAATTACTTGAGAGAATAGCTTTTCTAATAGCTCTGTGTACATGCTGGTATTTGCTTCCTAGTCAAATCTAACAGGTTGGGTTTTTTTCTCCCCAAAATTTCTATTATTCTTTGCATTGCAAAACTTACATCAGACCCATCAGCAAGGTCATCATCTATACTACATCCTTTTATTCCTTCACTCTTTCTCCATCTTCCGTGAAGTTCCATATTGTTTCCTGCTCAGCTGTAGTCACCTAGCAAGTAACGCTCTTGGCACTCAACTTCACCCTTGCTCTTTATACATCTCTGTCTATCTCTATCTTTAAATATCTTTCTCTCTCATTTGCTTAATGGTTAGGCAAAAGGCCAAGAACTTCTATTATCAGTTGGTTCACCAGACACATTTCTCAGAGCAAGGGTTCCTGAAGGAATACAATTGAATCCCAGCCTCTGGGACCCTACCACAAGTCTGAGTAGAAAGGGCTCTAGATATGGCGACTGTTTTGCAAGTTGAATGGAATTTCTGGCTGTGTCCAATGAATGTTGTGGAAACTCTTTACAAAAACTCAGGCACTTACTTCATTGAAGTATTTCTTTGGAAAGAAAAGGCAAAGCAATGTTTACATTTTGGGTTGCCTTTTTTAATGATAAAATTAAACCTTTATTTTGCTTCATGTTTTATAGCAGTAGCAGTAACTAAAGAGAGTGCATTTACCACTGCTGTCCACTCTGAATGTGTTACTATTATTTTTAAATACTCTGGCTGCAGCAAGTACAGACACTACTGTCAAACTGAACCATTTGTATTCATTTGTCTGATTTCACTGAAGTTACAGTAATTTAGATGGGAATGATCTATACTGATTTACTTATGTGACTTAAGTATCTAATCTAATATGTGGCCCAAGTTAAGTCAGATGACTCCTTTTAGACCTCTTTATCTGTATGTTTTGAATCAAATCACACTGCTTGCAAATTATATAAAAGGATTGAGCCTGTCTGTTTTCAGTAAAATTAGGCCTTTGAATGAAAGTAATACTTAAGCTGTTGCAGCTTCCATCCAAACTGGTTTATAAGTTAACAGAGAGCTTCTATTTCCAGAACTGACAAATCGATTTTCACTTAAAAAGGAACAAATGGAGAGATAAAGAGAAAACAAAATCTGCAGTCCTTGAAGAAACATTTTTTTAAAATAAATCTAATTTCTAACACTTTTGTCTGAAGACTAAATACTTTTTTTTCCTTTTTCTTGTTTTTACTTCAAAAATGGGCTTATTTCTGCAATAAATTACTCACTGGACATCATGTGTTGTCCATTTCTTTCTGCATGGTAGGCAGAGGTCTTTCCCAAGGCCTTGAAAGCTTAGCTTTTGTGTTTAAGGATGCAGAATGTGCCTGACTGATTCCCCACTCTGCACTGCAATATCCACTTCTGTGAATTCCTTCAGGATACACAGACATCTTTATTTTCCTTTAAGACATTTTTGAGACATCTATCACTTATACAAATTTTTAATAATGTATAACGCTTTTATTGATGGAATAAACCAAATACACATTGCCAACACCCTGGTATTTTTAACTGGGGCTATAAGTGATACTGGATGCAATGAGTTAATGAAAAGCCACTATTCTAAACCTTTTAATGTGAACCACAATACTAAGGATTATAGAAATCATTTTTCCAAGTCAAAAAATGCTCTAAGAAATAAGAATTATGCAATTGTTTAGGCTGGAAAAGACTTAACATTAAGTCCAATAATTTACCTGACACTGCCAAGTCCACCACTGCTCAGCAACTTCACCAGTTCCCTGGTCAGCCTGTTCCAATGCTTGACAACCCTTTCGGTGAAGAAATTTTTCCTAATACCCAATCTAATCCTCCCCTGGCACAACTTGAAGCCATTTCCTCTTGTTCTGTTACTCATTACTTTGGAGAAGAGACCATCCCCCACCTCACTACAACCTCCTTTCTGGTGTAGTGAGCCATAAAGTCTCCCCTCAGCCTCCTTTTCTCCAAGATAAACAACCCCAGTTCCTTCAGATGCTCCATAAGACTTGTTCTCTAGACCCTTTACCAGCTTTGTTGCCCTTCTCTGGACTTGCTCCAGCACTTCAATGTCCTTCTTGTAGTGAGGGGCCCAGAACTGAACACAGTACTCGAGATGCAGTCTCACCGGTGCTGAGTACAGGGGGACAATCACTTCCCTGGTCTTGCTGGTCTCACTATTGCTGATGCAGGCCAGGATGCTGTTGGCCTTCTTGGCCACCTGGGCACACTGCTGGCCACTGCTTCAGACCACTGCTATTCAATATCTTTATTGATGACCTGGATGTGGGGATTGAGTCCACCCTCAGTAAGTTCGCAGATGACACCAAGCTGGGGGGGAGTGTTGATCTGCCAGAGGGTAGGAAGAAGCTGCAGGAGGACCTGGACAGGCTGGGTGGATGGGCTGAGGCCAATGGCATGAAATTCAACAAGACCAAGTGCAGGGTCCTGCACTTTGGCCACAATAACCCCAGGCAGCGCTACAGGCTGGGGGAAGAGTGGCTGGAGAGCAGCCTGGCAGAGAGGGACCTGGGAGTGCTGGTGGACAGCCGGTTGAACATGAGCCAGCAGTGTGCTCAGGTGGCCCGGAAGGCCAATGGCATCCTGGCTTGTATCAGGAATAGTGTGGCCAGCAGGAGTAGGGATGTCATTCTCCCCCTGTACACAGCACTGGTGAGGCCTCACCTCGAGTCCTGTGTGCAGTTCTGGGCCCCTCACTTCAAGAAGGACGTTGAGGTGCTGGAGCAGGTCCAGAGGAGAGCAACAAGGCTGGTGAAAGGACTCTCTAGTCTTATAGGGAGAGGTTGAGGATGCTGGGGTTGTTTAGCCTGGAGAAGAGGAGACTCAGGGGGGACCTTATCACTCTCTTCAACTACCTGAAGGGAGGTTGTAGTCAGGTGGGGGCTGGGCTCTTTTTCCAGGCAACTAGCAACAAGACAAGAGGGCACAGCCTGAAGCTGCTCCAAGGGAGGTTTAGGTTGGATATTAGGAAGTACTTCCTCACGGAGAGGGTGATTAAACATTGGAATGGACTTCCCAGGGAAGTGGTGGAGACGCCGTTCCTGGATGTGTTCAAGGAAAGGCTGGATGTGGCACTTAGTGCCATGGTCTAGATGGTGTGGTGGTGTTGGTCATAGGCTGGACTTGATGATCTTAAAGGTCTTTTCCAGCCTTGGTAGTTCTGTGATTCTGTTCTGTTCTGTAATTACCTAGAGTGCAAAGTGCTGTATTATGGACAAATATGTTTAGCAAGGGTTAAACTGAATAACAGAAATGCTCCCTTTATGGACCCTATGATTATTTTACAAGATGTTCCAGTCTCAGACATACAATACCTATCATTGTGAATGTGGTATTATTGAAGAAGAAAATACATTGTTCCATCCCAGGTGCAGCAACGTTAATAATTCAATATAAACTATTGAATTTAGCTGTTTAACAGCATTAGAGACTATCTTTCAGACTGAGTATAGGACTAAACTGAAAAATAATGAGATGTTAGTATCTAATTGTCCAAACAGACAGTTAAGTTCACCTTCAGGCCACTTTACACTATTATGTAGTTAAAAAGCAAAAAAAATAAAAAGAAAAAATGCTCATTTAAAAGACTAACCCTTCACCTAAATAAGTACATTGGACTTTGGGGTTTATTTATTTTATACAGTCTAGAATTCTAATTCCTGACTAGTTCATACAGAAATCTTACTAGAAATTAAATTTTTGGAGTAAAATAGAAATAAATAAAATAGATAGCTCCCTATGTTTGATAACTTCTATGCTGCTTTATCATTACTGGAAACCATAGTCACTGTGCTGCAGTTCCCAGGGTCTCCCCTTCAGGCCTCTGCGTACATCAGAATCATACAGGAACAGCCCAGTGATCTGGCATAGCAACAGTTTGCAATAACAGGTTACACACTTTGGCCAGCAGATCTGCAATTTCATACATGAGTCAGTTAAGTCTTAAGTAAATGGCAACTGGTTATGGGGATTTATGACCTTATTTTGTTTTATAATTCCTGTATATTTTCTTTGAGTTGTCTAGGCCCTCTTAACTATCTTCGACCAAAAAAAAATGTATTGCATGGTGGAATCTGGCCAAAAAGTCAGTTAAAAACCTGCACAAAAAAAATCCTTCATCTTCTGTGCTAAAGCCTTACCAGACCTGAGCAAACCTTTAAAAGCTTTGTAATTAGCCATTGTCCTTAATGAGCTTTTTGATTTTGATATGTTTAAAGATTTTATTTCGTGGTTTGAGGAGCCTTTTCAAACTCTTCCTCCATTCTTTTTTTAGTTCTTTTAATTTCCTGTTTGCTTTTGACCTGCAATTTTTTCACAGTCTTTTTCTCATTCTTAGCAATAAGTTATCCTTTTTCTTGAACTCATGTATCTATCTACTTAGTTATTACTCAAAATAAAATACTTGTGTTTCTGTCCAGATATTGCTTTGTCTTTCAGAAAATATACTGTCATAGGTATTTTTTTTCTCTTGTCTGATATGTAAATATTTGGTCCAGCAGCTTCTACAAACATAGAATCTAAATTTTAACTTCAACTGCTGAATGCAATTTGAAAGTTCTGGATTAAGGACACCAGAATCTAAGGTCAAGTTTGGATTTGATGATGCTATGCTGGATCTTCTCTCATCATTTGAAACATCCATTTAGCATTTCTTCTGAAGAAAAAGTTTGTGAATCATAGTTCAGGGGACAGAGAGGGGCAAACACAGAATGTGTCAGTAGTTTTTGGCCTTCAAAAGCTGGAAAAAATTATGTGCAATTTTTTGTATTTTACTTTTTTTCCCATCACGGAGATGATTGTTGGAGATGGTCTAATCTACCCTGTGAGTGATTTCACATGCTTTATCTGTACATGCTGATGCATCTGCTGCCTACTTGGTTGCCCATCTGCAGTCATTAGAAGAGTAGGTGCAGTTACTGAAGAGTATGACTCCGTGAAGGGAAAGGCAGCTGGAGGCTTTGGAAAGTGTACCTGAGGCTACCAATTGGAATCACAGAGCTATGAGACAGCTTAACAAATGAACTGTAAATTATTTTTCCTCTAGTCATCAACAAAAACAATCAAAGCTCTGGGATTGCATTTTACCAGAGCTAAGAGGGAGTTTAAAACTGCTTTGATTTTAAAGAAATATACTTAATTCAGAAATGTGTCTATACACGCACAGCTGTGGGTTTTCTTTCCAGTGCCAGTCCAACTGGCCCACTTTGAAGAGTCATGGCCAGAGGCTTGGCTTCTTACAAGTGATCTCTTTGTGCTTTCGAATGTGAAGTGACATGGCTTTTGAGGCCTGAGTGAATAGCAGGGATGAGTTTACATGAAAACTAAGCACCCCTTGGGGTGCATCACCTTAAAGTTTACCTCCTTCTCCAGTTTGAGAAAACATGAACTCGGTTGTTCTCAGGTCACAGTGAATACCTTAAAGAGTGATGTGAAGAATAGTCCGTCTTCTCCCTGCTGCTGTCAGACTGTGACAAGTGTTCACCTATCTAGAGCCAGATGTAAGGGCAGCTGCATGTAGATGCTCTTGAATCTAAGTGGTACTCTAACACCAGGGGACTGCCAGAGGCCCACTAGACACAGTGGTCCATGGGGACAGAAGCATTCTAGTCATCTCATTTTCTTTGACACTTTAAGGGATCCTGCTTGGTATCACACACTCAGATAGTACATTTTCTGGTAACACTTTGCTTCTGTTGATTGATGTTTGGTTCAGTAGGCATGACATATTATGCTTTTATTATCTGAGAAATAAGTAACATGAAAGAATCACCAAGTGAACATGAAAAAATTTTTTTTAATACTTTCCTAGCCTTCCATTATGAACTTTTCTGTGAGGCTGGTAAGATGCAGTAACTGGTATCACTCACCACCTCTGATAGTGTTGAAAGAAGCCAGACAAGATTAGCCAGTAATGCCTTGGGGGATGAATTGGCAAGTGAATTATTAGTCTTTTATTTTCTGGGGAAGAAAGATGACAACTCTTAGTTTAAAGAGATCAATATTGACAAATGCTGATCTCACACTAAAATTGTTTCAGAGTTTAGGAGATTAAAGACAAGACAAAATATATTAATTAAATACATAGTGAATCATATGAAACTACAGAAGACGGAAAATAGAACTATATACTAAATGCAGGACAGTAGGTAGTTATCCATTGGAAATATATTGGTTTTTTTCCCATCATCACATTCTTGATGGCTTCGTTTTCTTCAAAGGTTAATGTGTGTAATATATCAGTTTTGAAAATAAAATTGCTTTCCATCTTCTCTTTGTGAAACAGGCTTATAAAAAGTAGGATAGAAAAAGGCAATGCTTCTTAATCATTCCTGTAAGTAATTTGTTTTGATTTTGCACTGTGAGATTTGTTTTCATACACAGTAGAGTTTATACAAAGTATGAAGTCCACATTTTAGTTGTTTCAAACTTCATGGCTTATAATTACAAAACTCTTGACTACATTCTGTTTTCACTTACATCTAATATTTTTCATTTATTTTTTAGGAGGCCCTCATGTAAGCCTAATGGAGCTAAAGACCCAATGAAACAAGAAAAATGTCTCTATTAACAACTAAAATATAATCAATTCAGAGTTCAACATATGATATTATTTGAAAACATGTATGACTTTTGTCGATTCTGTTGACTTAATTTCCTGCCTATTGAAATTATAAGATTTTGGTAAAATTAGAACTGGAAGATGATTTTGAGATATGGTCTTAATCTATTTTTTTTTCCTCTGGGATTTTGACTTCCAGGTGCCTTATGAATCATGCCTAGAGCTTTCTTTCAAATGTGTCTCACAAATTATGTTTTGGTGTTTTTTTTGCTTTTGTCAAACCTTGACCAAATATTGATTTTGAAGGCATCTAGAAAAATATTTCCCTGGTTAACTGTTAATAAAACGGACTAGAACTAATTTTGGTAGAAAAGCAAATTTAAATGATGGTACAGTAGCAAACTCCTTCATCTTTGTAGGAGTGAATGAATTTACAATTTTATATTGAGCTGGTGTCTATCTTGAGTATGTTTTAAAATGCAGCTCTGTGGAATCGAATCTGTGTACAACATCATTACAAAGATAATTTTGAAGAAAATTCATGTTTAATCACTAGATTGTATCTAGCTGCAAGATGACACACATTACCACCATTGAAGTACATGATATTTTAATTCTTTTTTTCTGCAGGGAGGACACATTTCATTTATGATATAAAAGTATTGACCCAAAGGGATATACTTCAACAGTCTCTTTGGCAGAGCATCATATGACATAGTTGTAATGATCGCTGAAAACAAGGTCTTGTCTCCCCTCTCCCTCCTAAAGGGATGCTAATCACAAAAGCTCATTGCTGTTATTTGGAGTCTGTATTTTAAAAATTTTTTCTTTCCGCAGGAAAAGAGCTTTGTGGAATCCTGATAAAAAACATGCATTTTTCTTTGTCTCCTAAAAGTTACCCCACAAAAACACTGTAAGGAGAAGTGGATGATAAAATGTTTCAACTCAGTGCACTGGTATCTGACAGGTGTTACTGTAAAGGTTAACAATGGGACAAGATGTCTACCCATGAATGACTGTTCAGGCAAACGGTCGTATGCACATGAAGATGTTTGGAGTGGAGGCTTGAGATTATTCCTGCAGTGAAGGCACCAAAAGCACTGTTTGAGATAGCAGCAGTGAATGTAGACTAACTTAATTCAATCATCAAAAGCAGAATACTTATAGCAAAACGTAGTGTAAGCTGGCTTGGTAAAACACCTTCTTCCTTAACTTGACTTTTTCAGTCCCTGACGTGGCTGCAATGTGTCTCAGAGGTGATGCACTTCTACTGCACTGCTGTACAGTAACAATCTTGTTATAGGTTGCAAGCTGTTAATCTGAACTTCTTTCATTTGCAAGATTTCAGAAGATTGACAACAGATACTTGATTCAACTTATGGCCATGGTAATTAAGAAGCAATCTTGCTGTTTTCCTGGTCACATAACTTAAGAACACATCAGTCATGGATGTAAGCTTCCTCTCACTCTGAAATCCAGTCTTTGATGATGACAAGACAGCCTTTTGGTGGCACAACAAAAAACTTTTGTTGATGATGCTTAATTTGTGTATTCTGTAGGACACTAGACTGCTTTGACTTTCATGATAAATGTAATCTGCATGGCATTTTCTTTTTTAAAGGAAGGGAAAGTTTCAAAAAAGCTCAGTATCATTCATGACCTTTAAATCTCTTTAATCCCTGTGCAAGTACTAAGAAATTTTTATAATTATTATGTTACTGAGTATGATGTTTAGATACAATTAGATGTAACTAATTAAAAAAAACAATGTTCTGAATCATGATGAGCTGTATTTACATATATTAGAAATATTATATTTAAAAACACAGGTTAATTAAAAAAAAGGCACAGAAAATTTTTCTTTATATCAAGGTAATTGGAAGCAACTTAACAAAAACAGTCTTGGAGGTATGAGGAGAATGAAAACAGAGTCTAATAATCTAAATGTAGTTGTAAAAAATATATATAAAATCTTTTTCTACTATATATATAATTTTATTTATTTTCAGTTTACAGAATCAGGCTGAAAATAATTTAATGGAATGCTTATATTACTACAGTGGTTTAATCAGGACCATATTTAATAAATATTGTTTAGCAATTTGCAACATGGGAATTTAAAGGACTTGTGCTCTGGAGAACACATGGACTTAGCTTTCATAGTCATTAATATATTTGGAACATTCATCCTCTGGAGACAGTTTATGAGAGAAAAATGGGAAATTGTTTTTAATTTTAGCACTGACATTCTCCTCCCTTTACATTAATAGCCCTCTTACAACCATCTAAGATAAACTTATTTCTGTTTTTTCTTGAAGTGTCCTCACTGAATTTGTATTTTTTATTTTCCTGTTTCAAAGGTTCCTATTCTTCTTTTTAAATAAATAGAACTTAAATCTGAGATGTTTTTTATTAGTCTGACTTAGTCTCTGATTTTAAAAAAGCCTTATGGATGTAGTGTAGCAGTTTGGGACTAACTGACAGCAAAGAACCACATGGCCACTCAGCCAACAATGAAGAACCACATGGCTGCTCACTCATCCCTCCCCTCCCGTGGGATGGGAGGAGAAAATCCAACTAAAAGCTCCTGGGTAGAGACAAAGACAAGGAGGGTTCACTCACCGATTATGGTCATGGATGAAACAGACTCAACTTGCAGAAAAAAACTTTAATTTATCACAGGACAAAGAGAAAGTGAAGAACAGAGCTTTTTCCTGGATCCAAACTACTTTGTTCTAGATTTCTCTAAGTCCTCCTCCCTGCAGCAAAGGGAGACAGGGAATAGGGTTTAGACTCAGTTCGTCACATGTTTTATCTGCCACTCCTTCCTCTTCAGGGAGAAGGATTTCTCAATCTTCCCTTGCCTCCCCATGGGGTCTGTTCCTTGGGAGAGAGTCCTTCATGAACCCTTCTGACATGAGTCCCTCCCACGAGGTGCAGTCCCTCAGGAACAGACTGCTCCAGCACAGGCTGCTCACAGAGTTATAGTCTGCTTCAGGAACAGACACCTCCCCTGGTATGGGGTCCTCCATGGCTGCAGGTCCACATGTGCTCCACTGTGATCCATGGGCTGCAGGTCCACCTCTGCTCCATCGCAGTCCTTCAGGGCTGCTCCACCATCTTCCTCCATAGGTTGCAGGGGTACAGCTGGCCATCTCACCATGGGCTGCAAGGGAACCTCTGGTCCAGCACCTCCTCCCTCTCCTTCCTCACCAACCTTGGTATCTCTGCTCCAGCAGTGCTCCCATCTCTGCTCTCACCTTTTCTCTCCACCTCTCACCTCTCTTCTCCACCTCCCCCTCCCCTCTGCTCTCAGGTCTTATATCAGTCTATTTCCCCTTCTTTCATATGTTAATTGCAGAGGTGCATCCATTGTCTCTTATGACTCGGCCTTGGCTAGAATAGTGGCTGGAATTTTTGGAGCCTGGAGAGCTCTCAGCAGCTTCTTACAGGAGCCACCCTTGGGGCCCCTCCCTGCTACCAGAACCCATGCCAAACCAACACAGCACAATTAAGAAAACTCTTTTCTTCTCAAACCTATTCTCTCTAGAGCTGTCTGCTCATGTTAGACTTTGGGTAGCAATTTTAAGGTCTGCCTAAATAGAGAATGTTCATAGTTTTTGTCAAGCGTATATTTAAATAATTGGATACACTAAGTGATTTTCCTCAGGGTAATCTTATGGTCAGTATTGACACCAATATGTGGTGGATGCTTGCTACCTTATGTTCAAATGGCCATCAGCTCTGCTCTAAGGCTCCAAAGAATGCTGGTGTAGTGATTAACTGATTAATCAAATATGGGTCATTTGTACTGCCCTCTGATATCCTGCTAATTTATTTGGCAAAGATGTGTACTTACTACAGCATTATACTCTGTGATCTGCCAAGGTATAGTGTTCTTGAACACTCTACATCTCAGCTGAGCTCTCTCTGCTGCTCTATCTCCTGCAGGTTGTATTTGATCAGGGAGCTCTTGGAGAACGTTAGAGCCTTTCCATATAGCTGTTTGACAGAACCCTAATTTGGTACCATCGTTTCAGGTTATTTTCCAGCCAGTATGTTAGTTTTCATTTGCAGTTTTGTCATATTTTGCTGTTTGCATTAATTCTTTCCCCACTAACAAATGCATTTTTTGGCTATACTAGAGACAGTTTCAACTAACACTGACATGCTTTTCATTCTTTTCCAGATGATCAGTTGTAAATAGGTAAGACATGTCATAATTCGAAACTTTCCAGACACATTCGCCATTTGATCAGATTCGTTATCATCTCCTCCTCATAGTCTTTGATCCAGTTTTAATTTACTAAGTGCTGATGTCTGTGTCAATTTGAACTAATGCTGTACATAAGATATTGTTCCAGACAAATGCACACAAATCTGTATGTTTCGTTACTTTTTTTTCCATTATTCCCTTTTTTTTTTTCCCCAAGTATTCATTAGGCTGTTGTCACAGAACAGAAAATAAAAGTCTTAGCCAAGCTTAGCATAGAAATAGTCATGTGTAATTAATATGAGAAGCTTCTTTAATTATTGAAGAAAATATAAACAGAAAAATTACATTTGTGACACAAGGAGATGTAAAAAGAAATTATTTGCCTTTGAGACTGCCAATTGCTCAAATTAAGGGAAAGCTGCTAAAATATCTGCATGCTTCAGAATAGATTTAATGGAACCCTAAAAATCCATCTAAATGTTCAGTGCAGAAATTACAGCTGCCTTGAGGCAGTTGCAACTTTTGTAACTTCTTTCTACAATCTGCATTAACCTTTTGTAATGAATACATGCATGTATCTAATTGTGTCCTGTAAACCCCCTGCCATATCTTGCTTGTAGGTTTTTAGGTCTCCTGTCCTGTTAGCTCTTGCTTTCTTTCCTTTTCAAGAGAGACAAAAATGTGTGACATACTATGGAAATAAACTGTAGGTTGGAAAAAAAATACATTATCTGCTTATTTTGCTCTGTACTTATCCTTAGAATTTTCAGTATAAATTTATTTATAATGTTTGTTAAATTCTTGTATCTCTGGAACTACATTCATTAAATAGTATGCTGACAAATATAAAATTCAGTAATGAAAATATTAGTAATTAAATGTGTAAAAAACTAAGATATACTTGCTCAGGATTAATATAAGAGATGCTTACCGCAATATTTTGTTTTATCAGATTTTTTACATTTCCTTTAAAAAAGGAAATACAGATTTTATTATTTTTTTTTGGTGAATCGTTGCAAAGAAACACGATGTTGGTGAAATAGACAATGTCGTGGTTGTTGTTTTTTTTTAATGTTTCTTGAGAACTGTTGAACTCTACAGTAATATTTCATACAACACCTGAGTGGTTCCACTGATAGACCATTTTGAGGCTCCCTGTGATAAAAATGTAAAAGCTTTTCAAAAGTGTAATTCAATCAGTTGAATATGTATGTCTTAGACATAAAATCATACAGTTCACGTTTCATTTATATGATGAAGAATGAATTTAAAAAATCTTTTATTCTAGAGTGGGAATTGTAAAATGAGTATTAAGAGGCTTAAGCTTTAGTAAGCTGGAAATCCTTCGAAAGCTGTGTCTGTTATGAGACTCACTAATAAATACACCATTATTTCTACAACATATTAAACTGATAAAAAAATGTGCATTTCAGGATCTTCAGGTATAAATAGGTTTTTAGAGATTTAATTTCGTTGAATCACTGGTTACCTACCTTTCATAAGAATTCATGTTTCTTCTTATTGTTAAGACTGAGAATGATAGAGTCATGGAATGGTTTGAATTGGAAAGGACCTTAAAGATCATCTAGTTCCAACTCGCCTGAATGGGCAGGGACACCTTTCACTAGACCAGGCTGCTCAAAGCCCCATCCAACCTGACCTTGAACACCTCCAGGGAGGGGGCATCCACAGCTTCTGTGGGCAACCTGTCTCACCATCCTCACAGTAAAGAATTTCTTCCCAATGTCTAACCTAAATCTCCCCTCTTCCAGTTTAAAGCCATTACCCCTTGTCCTATCCCTACATGCTCTTGCAAAAAGTCCCTCCCCAGCTTTCCTGTAGGCCCTTCTTAGGTACTGGAAGTCTGCTATAAGGTCTCCCCAGAGTGTTCTCTTCTCCAGGCTAAACAACCCCAGCTCTCTCCGCCTGTCTTCATTAGGAGAGGTGCTCCAGCCCTCTGATCATCTTTGTGGCCCTCCTCTGGTCTCACTCCAGCAGCTCCATGTCCTTCTTATGTTGGTAGCTACAGAACTGGACACAGTACTCCTGGTAGTGTCTCACAAGAGTGGACTAGAGGGTCAGCATCATCTCTCTTGCCTGATGGCCATGCTTCTTTTGATGCAGCCCAGGATATAGTTGGCTTTCTGGGCTGCAAGCACACTTCGCAGGCTCATGTTGAGCTTTTCATCAACCAACACCCCCAAGTCCTTTTTCTTAGGGCTGGAATCTGAAGTAAGAAAGCATGAAACGAGTATGAATGAGTAAAACTGTAATTTATGTTTCCTGCTTCATTTATTCCTCTCTTCTTCCAGCAAAACTTCTGCCTCATCTGAGTTGAAATAACTGTTTATTTCTCTGGTTCTTTTTCTGACTTTGCATTTGAGCTAGTTCTGTATGATCATTAGCAACAACCCAGACTCTATGCAAATCTCTGAGGGTATGAAAGGAGAGGAACCTTTAAGGAACCTTATGCTGTTCAGAACATCATTTGGTTCCTGATCATTACCAAAAGACATATTTATTCCTCACTTTATTAATACAAGCATACTGAGATTTAAATAAAATTTAATGTAATATCTTTGCATTGTGACAGCAGACTGGAGCCTCGTTCATGGTTGCATATGTTTTTTATAAACCCAGAACAGAAAGAATGACCAAGACTGTGTTAAAGATGCAAAATACTACAGAATTATTTTTGGACTTTTGAACTAATGTTGTACATAATTTTAAGAACACACAGAGATTAGGCACTGCTTCAGTTTTCCGGTATAACTATACTGTGTCTGACTTGGATGGAGGTAATTTTCTTTATAGCAGCCTGTATGATGCTGTGTTTTGTATTTGTGAGTAAAAAAATGCTAATAACACATGAGTGTTGTGGTTGTTGCTGAGTCATACTTATAAAGTGTCAAGGATTTCTGTTTTCCCACTCTGCTCCCACAATGACTGGGCCAGTGGTGGGCAAGAGGATGCAGGAGACACAGCCAGATCAGCTGGCCCTTAGTGGTCAAGGGAATATTTCATACTGTTCAATGTTGTGCTCAACAATAAAAGTTCAGGAAAAGGAAGTTGAAGCAGGGACATTCAGGGGTTATGGTCTTTGATTTCCCAAGCAACCATTAAGGATGCTGAGGCTCTGGTTATGTGGAGATGGCCAGTCATGCACGCAGCTTTTCTTCACCTGTTAAACTGTCTTTATCTCAACGCACCAGTCATCTTGCTTTTGTCCTTCTATTTTCCCCCCCATCCTACTTGAGGGAGTGAACAAGCAACTTGTTGAGGGTGTAGCTGCCAGCCAGTGTCAGCCTACCAAAATAACCTATTAAATTTTGATGAATGAAGCTGTAATGCTCATATAAAGTATCAGATGAGTCAACAGAATGCTGTGGTATCATGTGCATCATGCCCAGTCAGAATTTACCTTTCAGTTACCAGATTTGCTTCCCTGACTGGACAAATAATATAAAATTGCTTAAAACAAATGTAAAACTATACTGTCATCTATTTACAGAGATGATATGTAATGCCTTTTATAAGAACTGCAATAAAAATTGCCTAATTCCCAGTATAAGCTGAGATAAAAGCAAAGTTTTCAGGTTACATCTGCTTTTCTGATATCTTTTCGATGAAGTTTATGCCAGGTATCTTCTTCACAGTTCAATTTTGGCAGTCATTTTCACATTTTTTTAAATACCTTGCCTATTGAATTGAATGATTTTTCTTTGTTGCTTACTAATTTCAGCTAAGATTTTACTACTCTTGAGTAGAAATCAAGCAAAGTAGGCAATAGAAAAAAAAGTTCATGAAATAAAGTTAATGCTGACAACTAAAAAAAAAAAACAAAAACAGAAGGAAAAACAATATTCAGCTGCCTAAACCATTATTCTGCAATGGCTTCTTCTACAGCAGCTGGAATACAACTTCTGTTTGTTGATATCGCAGTGTTGGTTGAACTGTAATTACAAAGCTTTCCATAGCAGGCTTGCTGGAACACATGCATGGGTAGATATCATAAAGAATTTATACTGAGGTGTTAGAAGTGATTTGAGAATCCCATTAAAAGAAATAGCCTTAATCTTCCACAATAACATTGTATTAATTATTAATAGAGCTAATCAGTAGTCTGAAATTGCTCACATCAAATATTAATCATACGCATAGATGAATTTCTATTGTTTGTGACAGACAAACTATCCCTACTTCTCAACACCTTTATAGTGTTATAATTTACCTGCCAAAAGAGATGAGAAACATTTCAGTAGTACTTTGTAGAAAGATGCTTGAAAACATTAACTTCACAGCTTGTGTTTTACTGTCAAAACCTACTTATGAGCTATCAGACAGTATAAGAGGAAAGGCAGCAAACTGTTGGGAGGACACAAAGAAGCTCTTCTTTTCATATTGTGATACTCCAAAATCAGGCTTCATACAAGCTGGCAGACACAACTATCTGACATTCAACACAGATTTGACACAGATGTTTTCCATTCAACTGAGGCTGATCTTGTGTTATTGTGTGTGTATGTGGTACTTCTGCTTTATCTGACAAACTACAAGTGTTCAGCCATCTGGGCTGAATTTTTCTCATCTGGAAGAGTTTTTTGTAAGTCTGGAAAAGCAGTGACTATGTGACTACCATCTTTCATGTGGTTGTCCATGAAACATAGGGCAACAGTATGGTATCAACTCGACATCACATCTTTCCAAACTACCATCTCAGTTGTCACTGATAAAGCAGTCCTAAGTGCCAGGGAACACAAACTAAAAATTTGTATTGTGTCTTGTGTTTTGTGAGAGGTAATGTGACTGGTGATGGAATATACCTTGGTAGCCACAAAAGAAGTGGCAGATTTTTCTCATTCTAATGAAATCTGAAAGAATTTGATGAAGCTGAAACTTAACAAATAGGTTCACAATGTAAGGGAGCAATTTTTTCTTTTGGTATCAAACATATATCAATATAAATATTTAAATATATAAAAAAATCCTTGTGGCATGCGTGTAATAGCAACTTTAACATGTACAACTCTGCTTATGAATTATAAACATGCCATATATTAAATTGGAATTAACCATATGTATCAAGCTCTGAGCAACAATTTGAAGCTCAATTATACAGAAGATAAATATTGTATTAAATATTGTGAGCATAATCTAGTGGCCATTGAAATGAACAGGAGCTTTTCCATTATTTTCAATGGCTTTTGGAGTCTGTAGTAATCCTGCAACTAAGTGTGCCTATGGTTTGACGATTCTACAAAACTTGTGCAAGTGTTTAAATGGTTAGATTTTAAATACATGGGAAAAAAAAAAAGAAAAGGTAGAGATAGGAGAGCAATTTTTACAGCTGGCACTCTTTCCTGACTTTTAAGATATCTAAAAGATTCAAGAAGTTTTGTCCAATATATAGCACACTTGAAAAAGTAGAGTAATTGAACACAGATGAAATGGTAATAACATTGGAATTTATGTATTTTTTAAATTCACAATTTTTCTTGTTATATAATACTACATGAAGAAAAACAGCAATGAACAAGTCAGGTATATTACTGAAGATCTAAACTTGTAAATTTTTGTATCAGTTCTAAGGTCTTTTAAAACCATAAATGTGGCAGATCTCATAAATAGAATTAATAGTGTTGATCTAATAAAAAAAATTCGTAAGATTTTTGTTTAAGCGGAATTTAAAAATGTCAAGATTACATTTTATTTACAGAATGCTATCAATAGCATGGTATTTTGTTTGTCCATATTTTTAATAGATCTGTTCCTTGTAATTCTGACTGGATAGCTTTTACTAAAATTTATAATTTACCTATGCTTATATATTTAATATATATTCATATATACACATATACACATTTATATATTAGTTATACATGTATATTTTCATATTATATACTTTATATCTATATTATAAAACTATTTTTTCCTGTTTAATTATACTGTTCTTCCAGGAGAGGAAAACAATCTTCAAATTAAAGGAAATTATTAAACCAAATATAAGGCAACTTTGAATCTAAGTTGTTTCGAGGCACCAAGGCACTGTGCTTTGTGTGACCCTTGCGGGTATTGCTCTGTGGCTTATGTATCAAGGGACAAAAATTGAGGTGCAGTGTTTAGGAACTGGCAAACAGCCATGTAAAAGGACCTAAACAAATAATCAGAAGTTGAAAGAAATGGAGCAGTAGCTTCTTACCTCTTTTCATTGTTTTCCTCTGCTTTTGTTTTTGTGCTTGTTCCTAAATAAAGCACATCAGAGGTTGACATGAATAATTCATGAAAGACAATCTGGATACTAATGTATTTGTATTGCTAATAATCATATAAAAATATTAATGAATTTCTACAGCTGTTATCTGTGTGTTGTGTCTGTATAACAAAAATCCCATAATCAGAGAAAAATCAGAACAATTATGTTAAACACAATGAGAAAAATGAGGCTGAAAATGAAAAAAAATTCTCAGTAACAACCCAGCATCTGAGGTAGGATTTAAAAAGAAGCTGTCAAACCACTCACAGGTAACTAGTGTGAAGCATTGTAAATGTTTGTCAACTTTAAGACAGCACTGAAATATAGCAAGTAGAAGCTGAAAAAATAACTTTATAGAATGGCAATAGCAAAAATTTTTGGCTTTAAGGGCAGAGGCAGCAATTCGGATTAGCACAGAAGGTGTTTGCTCACTAGAGTTTAGAGTATCATTGCCAACAGCTAGTAGAAAATGTCTTGTTGGTTCTTCCTTTCATGAGAAATATTGTTTCCATCCCTGACTGGTCTGTTGATTTGTGTTAAGAGTTTCAAATTTCCAACTGAACAAAAAAGAAGGACTGATACAGCCTGGGACTAAACGGACATTACTCTGTAGCCACCACGGTGACATCTGAAGCCATTTGTTCATACATTTCTATTTTGTGGAGGGCAGAAATCTGCCACTGGTGCCTTTGTAATACATCTGAAGAAGAAACTGGACAGAAGAGCAGAACATTTGCCATATGGTATTGAATCTGTTAGGCTACTGATGGATATCAGAGGTTGTTATAGATGGTCTAACAATTGAACTGAATATAAATTCAGAATAAAAGCTTAATGTGACTTTTATTCAAATACTAAATTTGAAACTGTAGATTTGTAAAAGTCTTCAAGGTACATCTTTAAAATGTGTATTAAAAAGCCTTTAACACTGTAATAATAGTATTGGCCCCATGCAATAAGGCTTTTTTCAGATGTTAAAAAAATCAGATTCTTTTTATTTTGGCAAAATGCAGTCTGTGAACAAAGTTATTACCGAGTGCCTTGTGAACACCCAGAATGAATTCCAGAAACCCAGTCTAGCTGGTGTAGAGGCATCAGCTCAGTCCCTGATGAGCTGCTAAGATTGGAGTGTATGTTGAGACAAGTCCCAGACCTGTTCCAGTCCAAGAGACAAGTGATTGACAGATACTTATTGGGAAAGAAATGTACACACTGAATGAAACAAGAATTCCTCCATACCAAACGAGTTGGTTTTGATAAGACTTTTTGCTGTCTAAGGCAAACTTTTCAAATGCATCTGTCTTAAACCAGTGATGTTCTCTTACTAGTTCTGGGCACTTCTTAAAAGCATTAAACTTCAATAAATAACACAGTACAATGTAAAACTTAAAGAAATATAATGCTTTAAATGCAAAGACTTTGTCCTAGAGAATTTCCAGATTATCACAGAAGTCATTCTTCAACATTCTCCTCACAGTGCGAGTCCCTGATAATTGAATATGAGTATTTGTAAAAGCTGAAAATCAGCTGTTGTAGCTGAACACAGCTGCTTGATTGCATCACCTGGTTCCGGGCTGGATGTGGAGTTTTGTGGCATTTAAGTAGTTGTATTCTTTCTCAGTTATCTTTATGTCCTTGCTGTGTTAGTCAGTTTCCACACCTCCTGAGTCTTGCAGCTCTACCTCTTTCCCAGGTTGCTTTGCAACCCATACCAGATGACCAGGCTCCAGTGGGAACAGGCATCTGAGCCAGTGAAAGGTACCTCAGCTGTACGTGATTTATTTAGTCTTAGTTCAGAGAAGTCTGTGCAAGCAAGAGAAACACTAAAAGCTGCAGGCAGAGCTAAGTATCTTGCTCCTTCTTCAGATTGTTCTGTTCTCTGAAGAAATCTTCAGACTATCTGAATAGTTATCCATTGTAAATGATACCCCAAAAGAGGAGCAACTTCTGCCATATTGGATAAATACCCCCTCTACAATGAAGAAGCAGAATACATTTGATGAAGAACTTGGACCAAGTGTTCTACATTAATAGACAATACCCTAAGGATCAGGCTATAGAAATGTTTGTGTATTACAGGCAGAACTTTGGGGTTTTGGACCATGGGATGGTCTATTCTTCACCAGGTCTAATGATGCCTGATGGCATGCTCCTCTCACAGAAAGGGAGAAGAATTTTTGCTGAAGAGCTAGCTGGACTGATTGATAGGGCTTTAAACTAGATTTGAAGGGGGATGGGGGGCAATAGCATGCCAGTCAGGGTAGAGCAGAGGGAAGGTTTATCAAAATCTGAGGAACTGCGTCCTAGAGATATTCTTCATTCTGCTTCATGAAGAAGAGGGCACAATGAATCACACATGAAGTGCTTCTATACGAATGCACACAGCATGAGGAACAAGCACGAGGAGCTAGAAGCCTTGATCCATTCCCAGGGATTTGACAATATTGGCATTAGTGAAACCTGGTGGGATGAGTCCTGCAACTGGTGTGCCACAATGGATGGTTACAGGCTTTTCAGGAGAGATAGATGGGGTAGGAGAGGTGGGCGGGTGGCATTGTATATAGTGGATGGGCTGGAATGTGTGGAGCTTGCAGTGGGTGATGGCACAGTTGAGAGCCTTTGGGTAAGAATTAAGGGGCAAACAATTAAAGCAGGCATCATTGTGGGAGTTTGCTATAGGCCACCCAATCACAATGAGGAAACTGATGAGTCATTTTTAAGGGAACTACACAATACATCCAAGTCATCTGCACTTATCCTCATGAGGGATTTTGATTTGCCAGATATCAACTGGCAGCACCACACAGCTGGTACAAACAGGTCCAGAAGATTCCTAAACTATCTAGATGATAACTTTATGGTACAGGTGTTGAGAGAACCAACTAGGAAAGGTGTCTTCCTTGATTTGTTACTTGTAAAACGAGAAGGTGTTGTGGATGAAGTGGCAATTGGAGGCTACCTTGGCCATAGTGACCATGAAGCAATCAAGTTTAATATCTATGGTACTAGGAGGAAAACTAAGAGTAAGACCTCAACTCTGGACCTGAGGAAAGCAGACTACAGGTTGCTTGGGGGACTGCTTGGTAAGGTCTCTTGGGAAAAAGTGCTTCAGGGTACTGGGGTCCAACAGCGCTGGTCACTCTTTAAGCACCACCTCATAAGAGCACAAGACCAGGCGATTCCAAAATGCCAGAAGTCAAGCAGGCAAAGTAGAAGGTCACCCTGGCTGAGCAGGGACCTCCTACTAAAACTAAGGCACAAAAGGAAGGTGTATGGACAGTGGAAGGAAGGACAGGCAACATGGGAGAACTATAGAGATGCTGTTCGACACTGTAGGGAAGAAGTCCGTGCAGCTAAAGCTCAACTAGAGTTGAAGCTGGCCTGCACTGTGAAGGGTAATAAAAAGGGCTTTTTAAAATATGTTAATATGTTAAGAGTATTAAGAGCAGTCAACATGGTTTTACCAAGGGGAATTCATGTTTGACCAACCTTATAGCCTTCTATGAGGAAGTAACTAGGTGGATAGATGATGGTAGAGAGGTAGATGTGGTTTATCTTGATTTCAGTAAAGCATTTGACACTATCTCCCACAGCATCCTCGTAGATAAGCTAAGGAACTGTGGTTTGATGGTAGTGAGATGGATCGTGAACTGGTGGAAAGGAAGAAGTCAGAGAGTTGTGGTCAATGGGACAGAAACTAGTTGGAGGTCTGTGACTAGTGGAGTCCCTCAGGGGTCGGTACTGGGACCGGCACTGTTCAATATTTTCATCAATGACCTGGATGAGGGAATAGAGTGTCCCCTCAGCAAGTTCACTGATGACACTAAACTGGGAGGAGTGGCTGACACACCAGAAGGCTGTGCTGCCATTCAGTGAGACCTGGACAGGCTGGAGGGTTCAGTGGGGAGAAACTTGATGAAATTCAACAAGGGGAAGTGTAGAGTCTTGCATCTGGGGAAGAACAACCCCATGTACCAGTACAGGTTGGGGGCTGACTTGCTGGAGAGCAGTGTAGGAGAAAGGGACCTGAGGGTCCTGGTGGACAGGAGGATGACCATGAGCCAGAAATGTGCCCTTGTGGCCAAGAAGGCCAATGGCATCCTGGGCTGTATTAGAAAGGGTGTGGGTAGTAAGTTAAGAGAGGTTCTTTTCCCCCTCTATTCTGCATTGGTGAGGCCGCATCTGGAACATTGTGTCCAGTTCTGGGCCCCTCAGTTCAAGAAGGACAGGGAACTGCTTGAAAGAGTCCAGAGCAGAGCCACAGAGATGATTAAGGGAATGGAACATCTCCCTTATGAGGAAAGGCTGAGGGAGCTGGGTCTCTTTAGCTTGGAGAAGAGGAGACTGAGGGGCGACCTCATCAAAGTTTACAAATATGTTAAGGGGGAGCATCAGGATGATGGGGCCAGGCTTTTTTCAGTGACGTCCAGTGATAGGACAAGGGGCAATGGGTGCAAACTGGAGCATAGGAGGTTCCATGTAAATATCAGAAAAAACTTCTTTACTGTGAGAGTGACAGCACTGGAACCGGCTGCCCAGAGAGGTTGTGGAGTCTCCTTTGCTGGAGACATTCAAAACCCGCCTGGACAAGTTCCTGTGTGATGTACTCTAGGTGACCTTGCCTGGCAGGGGGGTTAGACTAGATGATCTTTTGAGGTCCCTTCCAACCCCTAGGATTCTGTGATTCTGTAAGAGCAAAAAGCAGGCCAGAAATAACATTGGCCCATTACGTGATGATCATGGACACCTGATAAACAGGAATATAGACAAGGAAGAGATGTTTAATCATTTCTTCACCTCTGTCTTCGACACTGATGATGGATTTGAGCAGCCTCAGAGCCCTGGGCTAGAGAACCATGACTGAGCAAATGATGATCTCCCAGTCAGCCCTGAACTTGTGCAGGATTTGCTGCTCCAGCTGGATCTTTATAAGTCAATGGGACCTGATGAGATTCATCCAAGGATACTTAAAGAGCTAGCAGAGCTCATAGCAATACCTCTCTCAATGATTTTTCAATGCTCTTGGGAATCTGGAGAGGTACCATTTGACTGAAAGATGGCAAATATTTTCCCAATCTTCAAGAAAGGCAGCAGGGATAACTCTGGTAATTACAGGCCTGTTAGTCTCACTTCAGTGCCTGGTAAGATTATGGAGAAGACTATTCTGGAAGCTATTGAAAAAACACCTAAAAAACAACAGAGTCATCGGTCCCAGCCAACATGGGTTCTTTAGAGGAAGGTTCTGCTTGACCAACTTGATTTCTTTCTATGACAAGGTTACCCACCTACTTGACCAAGGGAAGTCAGTTGATGTAATTTTTCTGAGTTTCAGAAAAGCCTTTAATATTGTCTCTCAAAGTATCCTTCTAAACAAAATGTCCAGCATCCAGCTGGACCAGCACATAATACATTGGGTGAGAAATTGGCTGATGGGTCAAGCTCAAAGAGTCATAGTAAATGGGGTCACATCAGGCTGGCAACCGGTCACTAGCGAGGTTCCACAGGGGTCCATCTTAGGGCCAGTACTCTTTAATATGTTCAGAAATGACTCAGATGCAGGACTTGAAGGCCTACTTATTAAGTTCGTGGAGGACACTAAATTGGGAGGAGCTGTTGACACTCTTGAGAGCAGAGAGGCCCTGCAGAGGGATCTGAACAAATCAGAGAGCTGGGCAGTCACCAGTCACATGAAGTTTAACAAGGAGAAGTGCTGGATTTTGCACCTGAGCCACAGTAACCCTGGATATACAGACTGTCTGGGGAGTGAGAGGCTGGAGAGCAGCCCTGCAGAGAGGGACCTGGGGGTTCTGGTCGACAGCAAGTTGAGCATGAGCCAACAGTGTGCCCTGGCAGCCAGGAGGGCCAACCGAGTCCTGGGGCGCATCAAGCACGGCATAGCCATCTGGTCGAGGGAGGTGATTGTCCCACTTTACTCTGCACTGGTGCAGCCCCATCTTGAGTACTCTGTGCAGTTCTGGGCACCACAGTACAAAAAAGATATGAAGCTGCTAGAGAGTGTCCAGAGGAGGGCCCCAAGGTTGATGAAGGGTTTGTAGGGGATGCTGTATGAGGAGCGACTAAAGGCACTTGGTCTTTTCAGCCTGGAGAAGAGGATACTGAGGGGAGACCTCACTGCAGCTTACTGCTTCCTCATTAGGGAAGGTGGAGGAGCAGACGCTGACCTCTTCTCTCTGGTGACTAACGATAGGACCCGAGGGATGGTAGGAAGATGTGCAGGGGGAGGTTTAGGTTGGACATTAGGAAGGGATTCTTCACCCAGAGGCTGGTGGAGCACTGCAATAGGCTCCCCAGGGAAGCAGTAATGGCACCAAGCCTGACAATATTCAAGAAACATTTGGACAACGCCCTCAGGGACATGGTATGAATTTTGGGGTTGTCCTGTTCTTGGGTGGGAGTTGGACTTGGTGACCCAGGCTGTCTGAGGAGGTGATTGAGCCACCATCCCTGGATCTAAAAAGATAGATGTGGTGCCAGGGGACAGGGTTTAGTGGTAGACGTGGCAGAGCCAGGGTAGTGTTTGGACTTGATGATCTTGAAGGTCTTTTCCAACCAGAATGATGATACTATGATACTATGATACTATTATCCTGCTGGCCACAAGCAATAGTCATATAATTTACAGAAACTAGAATGGCATCATAAGGTGAGACCCTTCATTAAAATTCTGGATTCTAAGGGTAGAGTGTTATATTGGGATTTAGAGCCTTTAGTTCCTTAATCTTGTCTTTGAAAAAAACCAACCAATGAACCAACCAAACAACAAAAAGCCCCAAACAAATCCTGAACAATAGAGAAGATCTGATGCCACAAGAGAATGCTCTAACCACTCCACAGCCATTAGTTCCTCTTGGCTTTCCTCTCTGTGCATAAATATCCTTCGTAGTGAGGAAAGCAACATTTTTTACACTCAAAATACTTTATTTTTTAACATTTTAAATAAATATTTTTATGTATTAACAGAAATGTTAAATGGAAAAGCATTTGGGCTTCCCCAAAGTGTTTTTTTGTTTTTTTTTTGTTTTTTTTTTTTTAATTTGACAGTATAATAAAAAAATCAGTTCTTCCTAATTTTCCATCTCTGAGGCTCCAATGGCTAGTGTTGCCAGTAGTAAATCTGTTTTCATAACTTGATATCTTAACTTTCTCTCCTGGTAACTATATCCTCTTCACAACAGATCACCCTCGCACACAAGCTACTGGACTGACTAGTTAATTAATTAATTAGTTCCCATCTGACTCATTTAATAACTTAATTAATTTTCTGGTAGCTTAATTCATCATTTCTTCAATGGCTTGCCTAGCGATCAGATTAATTACTGGGCTTATTTTTGAGTCACTTTACATACTGGTTTAATTTGCTTCTACTAAAAATAGTCTTAATTGATTTCTTAACCATGTAATCTGTGCAATTCACTCCTGAATTATTTTCTTGCTTCCCTGAGTTGTACCCCACAAAAAATTAACTTTAAACTCACTGGAATATATATAAAAAATAAATTTAAGACCACCAATTTTTAGCTCTAGTCACACTTCGCAGAATTTAAAAATAGAGAAAAATAGGACAGTAAATGAACCTTGAGGGGTGAAGAACCTTTTTCTTTTCTGACAACAGAATGAAACTCCTGTGATCACTCAGTAGGCTCTGTACAAATACACTTCCTATCACTATCTAACATGTGCTATTCTGTAGAAGTGGACTGTATGAACTGAAGTCACAAGATCTATCCAGGTCTGAGGCTTTAGGTGCACCACTGCTAGCCTAGTTTATCCTCAATACAGAGGTAGGATCAAGTATTTGCAGTTAAATGCTGAGAGATCCAATTTATTTGTAAAACTACAAAGAAAGAAATGTCCATAGCATTCCTACAAAGCCTGTTTATGAATTTCAGCAGTGCAGCATTTTGATATCTTTCCTTACTATCCAACCTACATTTTCTGCAGATTAAGTTAAAAACACATTGTTTTTTCAGCATTGTCAATAGGGAAAATATTCATCCACTTCCTACTGGCATTTTACATGTTATTGTGCTTATCATATCTACACTCAACTGCCTCCTTTCTAAGACTAAAAGAACTCAACAGCTTTAATGTTGCTTTGCATGCAGGCAATAATTTCTAATCTTTTACTATTATTTCTTATCTCCTATGGATCCTTTCCAGCTTGCTAATGTAATTCCTAACATTTGTTCCATGAACTTCATTACTTCAGCCAAGGCCTCATGAATCCTAAATAAACTACTGGATGGAGTCCAGCAGTGGGCAACAAAGAAGACTAGGGGACTGGAGCATCTTTCTTACAAGGGAAGGTTGAGACAGCTGGGACTCTTTTAGCCTAGAGATGAGAAGACTTAGAAGAGATCTTATTAATCTCTATAAACATCTAAAGTTTGAGTGTAAGGAGGATGGAGCCACACTCTTTTCAGTAGTGCCTGGTGACAGGACAAGGGGCAATCAGCACAAGCTGAAACACAGGAAGTTCCATTTAAATATGAGAAAAAGCTTCTTTACTGTGAGGGTGACAAAGCATTGGAACAGGCTGCCCAGAGAAGTTGTGGAGTTTCCTTCTCTGGACACTTTCAAAACCCCCCTGGATGCAGTCCTGTGTCATGTGCTCTAGGCCATTTGACTTTAGCAGGGGGATTGGACTAGATGATCTCTAGAGGTCTCTTCCAACTCTGATGATTCTGTGATTCTGTGTGATTCTATGAAGAGTTTCCAGAGTGAAAGTTATCCTTTTTGAAAATGCATCATATTACATTTAGTTTGTGATCCAATATTATCCCCCGAATGTACTATACTGCTGGCTAGCCATTTATTTAACTTTTTATTCCCCTTTTTGTTCATCCCTCATCTGCATTTGTGAATTACACAGCAGTGTAGTCTTCTCACATTTGCCTTTACTGAATTTAATCTGATTTCAAAACATCTCTTCAGATTATTAAGATAATTTTGAATTTCAATTGTATTCTCCAGATTCCTTGCACTCTGCCCCTGCTAATTGTACAGCCCTCTTCATGATGTAAGTCACTAATGAAACTTCTTATGAGACAAGGGTTGACCACTATGGCATATTATGTCCAGTGAACTCAGTTTCATGATGAATAATTAAAAATCATTGACTGTAGTTTTCACATGTAAACTGACTATTTCTAAATAAAAATTCTTAGTTTTCTGATGAGACTTGCACAGCAGCTATCAAAGTTCAAAATTTATTATGTCTACAGCTCTTACCTTTACCTACTATGACAGATATCTGGGACAAGGAAGAAAACACTTATTTACAGCACATGGGTTTGACAACTCCAGGTTGTCTGTTTTATATAGCATATTTTTCTTCAAGCTACTTGCAGACTCATTGCATTTAAAGATTTTCCAGTACCTTGCCACATATTTTGTTGAATTGCTCAGGTTCTCCTCCCACCCTGTTACACTATTTTTAAAAGAAAGATACTAAAAAAAAGTTTTCTTCTCTCAATTCCATCTTCCATATGTTTGGAAAAGATTTGCTTTAATATTTAAAATACTATTCTGGCTATTTTATTTAATACTTTAGGTTGAAAGCTTCCAAGTCAACTTTCACATAGAAACACAGACTCAACGTAATTTAGATGGGAAGTGACATGCAAAAGTCTTCCTGTCCAAATCCCCACTCGGAGCAGTTCACAAGTTTTTTGGATCACATTCATGGCCTTTGTTTCATTTAAACACATGGCCATTTGTGTTTTGTTTATCTCCAAAGTTGGCCTGTTTGGATTATGAACTACCCTCATACTGACGATTTTTTTTCTTAAAATCATAGAATCATAGAATATGCTGAGTTGGAAGGCACCCATCAAGATCATCAAGTCCAAGTCCTGTCCCTGTGTAGGGCACCCCAAGAATCACAACATGTGCCTGAGAGCATCATCCAAACGCTTCTTGAACTCAGGCAGGCTTGGTGCTGTGACCACTTCCCTGGGGAGCTTGTTCCAGTGCTCAGCCACTCTCAGGGTGAAAAACCTTTTCCTCATGTCTAACCCAGACCTCCCCTGATTCAGCTTCCTGTCATTTTCCCGAGTCCTGTCATTGGTCACAGGGGTGAAGAGATCAGTACCTGCCCCATCTCTTCCCCTCGTGAGGAAGCCATAGACTGCAATGAGGTCACCCGTCAGCCTCCTCTTCTCCAAGCTAAATAATCCAAGTGACCTCGGCCACTCCTCATAAGTCATCCCATCCAGACCCTTCACCATCCTCAAGGCTCTCCTTTGGACACTCTCCAATAGTTTGATGTCCTTTTTATACTGTGGTGCCCAAAACTGCACGCAGTACTCAAGGTGAGGCTGCTCAAGTGCAGAGTAGAGCAGGACAACCACCTCTCTTGACCATTTGGCAATGCTCTGCTTGATGCACCCCAGGACACAGTTGGCCCTCCTGGCTGCCAGGGCACACTGCTGGCTCATGTTCAGTTTGCCATCAACCAGGACCCCCAGGTCCCTCTCCACTGTGCTGCTCCCCAGCCACTCTTTCCCTAGTCTGTACTTACCACCAGGGTTGCCCCGTCCCAGGTGCAGAATCTGGCACTAGCCCTTGTTAGACTTCATGTGGTTGGTGACTGCCCATCTCTCTAACTTGTCGAGGTCTCTCTGCAGGACCTGCCTGCCCCTGAGGGAGTCGACAGCTCCTCCCAGTTTTGCATCATCAGCAAACTTGCTTAGAATTCCTTTGAGTCCTGCATCTAATCATTGATGAAGATGTTGAAGAGGACTTGGCCCAGGATGGAGCCCTGCGGGACCCCACAAGTGACTGGTTGCCTGCCTGATGTTAGCCCCTTCATTGGAAGATGCATCCCTTGTATCTCACCCTGTTGTGCACCTCTTGAAAGGGTGTGACTCCATCTTTCTAAACACTCTCTCAAGGTAGCATCACATAGCAAGAAGCATCCTCTTCTTCTCCTCTTTCAGCCTTTCATTATAGATGAAAAGATAACTTCTTGGCACAGCTGGTGAGTGAACCAACCAGGCAGGGTGCTGTGCTAGACCTGTTCTTTGTGAACAGGGGAGGGCTGGTAGGAGATGTGACGGTTGGAGGCCTTCTTGGGCCTAGCGACAACAAATTGTTAGATTTCTCTATTCTTAGAGATGCCGGGAGGAGGGGGCAGCAAAACTGCCACCCTCGACTTCTGAAGCACAAACTTTAACTTGCTCAGTAGCCTGATTGCCAGAATCCCTTGGGAATCTGTTCTGAAGAGTATAGGAGTCCAGGATGGTTGGATGCTGTTCAAGAAGGAAGTCTTGAGGGCACAGGAGCAGGCCATCCCCATGTGCTGTAAGGTGAGCAGGCAGCATAGAAGACCAGCCTGGCTGAACAGGGAGCTTTGGCTGGTGCTCAGGGAGAAAATGAGAATCTGTGGCCTTTGAAGGAAAGGGCAGGCTGCTCATGATGACTACAAAAATGCTCTGAGGCTATGCAGGAAGTGAAGTAGAAGGTTCAAAGCCCAGCTAGAAATTAATTTGGCCTCCATGGTACAGGATAACAAGCAAAGCTTCTATAAATATATTAACAGCAAAAGAAAAAAAAGAGAGACTCTCCATCCTCTATTAGATGCAGGAGGAAACATGGTGACGAACGATGAGGAAAAGGCTGAGGTGCTTATTGATGTCTTCACCTCAGTCTTTAGTAACAGGACCAGTTGTGTTGAAGGAATCCAACTCCCTAAGCTGGGCGACAAGGACTAGGAGTGGAACAATCCCCCACAATCCAGAAGCAGATGGTCAGTGACCTGCTACACCATGCAGATATGCACAAATCTATGAGGCTGGATGGGATGCACCCAACAGTGCTGAAAGAGCTGGCAGGGGTGCTCACCAAGAAACTTTCCATCATTTACCTGCAGTCCTGGCTGACTGGAAAGGTGCCAGCAGATTGGAAATCAGCCATTGTAACCCCCATATATAAGAAGGGATGGAAGGAGGATCCAAAAAACTACAGACCTGTCAGTCTGACCTCGGTGCCAGGGAAGGTCATGAAGCAGATCATCTTGAGTGCCACTATGCACCATATACAGAACAACCAGGCGATCAGGCCCAGTCAGCATGGCTTTATGAAAGGCAGGTCCTGCTTGATGAACCTGATCTTCAATAACAAGATGACTCGCATGGTGGATGAGGGAAAGGCTGTGGATGTTGTCTACCTGGACTTTCGTAAAGCCTTTGACACTGTCTCCTACAGCATTCTCATAAAAAATCTGGCTCGTCATGGCTTGGAAGGGCACACGCTCTGCTGGGTAAAACACTGGCTGGATGGCCGGGACCAGACAGTAGTGGTGAATGGAGTTAAATCCAGCTGGTGGCCAGCCACAAGTGGGGTTCATCAGGGCTTGGTGTTGGGACTACTTCTGTTTAATATTTTTATCAATGACCTCAATCAAGAGATATAATGCACCCTCAATAAGTTTGCAGATGACACCAAGTTGGGTGGGAGTGTTGATCTGCTTGAGGGTAGGGAGGCTTTACAGAGGGACATAGACAGACTGGATCGATGGGCTGAGGTAAATTGCATGAAGTCCTGCACTTGGACAAACCCCATGCAATGCTACAGGCTGGGGGAAGAGTGGCTGGAAAGCTGCCTGGCAGAAAGGGACCTGAGAGTGATGATCAACAAGCAGCTGAATACGAGCCAGCAGTGTGCCCAGGTGGCCAAAAAGGCCAATGGCATCCTGACTTGTATTAGAAATAGTGTTGCAAGCAGGACTAAATAAGTGATCCTCTGCCTGTGAGGACACAGGTGAGTTACTCGTGAGACACCACCTCAAGTACTGTGTTCAGTTTTGGTCACCTCAATACAAGAAAGATACTGAGGTGCTGGAGTGGGTGCAGAGAAGAGCAGCTAGGCTGGTGAAAGGCCTAGAGAACAAGTCTCGTGAAAAATGACTGTGGGAACTGGGACTATTTAGTCTAAAGAAAAGGAGGCTGAGGGGAGACCTTATTGCTCTGTACAACTACCTGGAAGGACATTGTAGAGAGGTAGGAGCTGGTCTCTTCTCAAAAGTAAATAGTGATAGGACAAGACGTAATGGCCTAAAGCTACACAAGGGGAGGTTTAGGCTGGACATTAGGATTTTTTTTTTTCTTTGAAAGGGTTGTCAGGCATTGGACCAGAGAGGTGATGGAGTCACCATTCCTGGATGTGTTTAAAAGTCATCTCGATGTGGTGCCTGGGGATATGATTTAGGGGTGAACATGGTAGAATAGGGTTAAAGGTTGGACTTGATGATCTTACAGTTCTTTTCCAACTTAAGTGATTCTATGATTCTATGATTCTATACAATTCAAGTGTTGTTCATGCTTCAGTCCTAAGCACCATGGTGTAGGGAATCCTGAGAACTCTGGCTGGTGAGTTCCAAACTCTTTAGACCTCTGCTTGTTTAATTGAGTATTTTTTTTCCTGACAACTGATTGAATTGTTTTTTGACTTCTAATTTAATTGTTTTATTAATCCATTTCCTAATAAGCTTGCCAGCTGTTCTTCACACTTTCTAAAGTATAATTTGTATTTTGTAGCTTATCATAACTTTTATTCTTGATTTTCATATAATATGGAGCTGTTATATATCTCTTCTGGGTGTCTCTTATTTTCAGCAGACTTATTTTATTTTTCCTTTTTCATTCACTTTATTTTTCCTGTCCTGCAAATGTAACTTTCACCTCTTTATTCTTCTCCCAGGTAAGATTTGCTAAAATACAGTCCCTTACTATTTTCTTTTTATGCACCCTTTTTCAGTATCGTCAAGCCCTGATTAGCAGCCCTGTGTTTAACATCTTGCCAAACAAAATGGACTCCTTTCTTACTCAGCATCTATGCTCCTTAGAAGGATCTTTCAAGTGACTTCCTCCTTATTCTGTAAATTTCCAGGCCTTTTAACACTGAACCACATTTTACTACTCAGGCATTGAAAACAGACTATTCTTCTCTTTTCAGGTGGACTTTCCTCTTTCACTTTTATTAGACAAGAAACTAAACAGTGGGACTGCTCTGGAGTTGTGGTTGCTATAAATCACAGAATCATAGAATCCTAGGGGTTGGAAGGGACCTCAAAAGATCATCTAGTCAAACCCCCCTGCCAGGCAGGGTCACCTAGAGTACATCACACAGGAATACCTCCAGGAGGGTTTTGAATGTCTTCAGCGAAGGAAACTCCACAACCTCTCTGGGCAGCCTGTTCTGTCGGAGGCGGTGTATGGACTTCACACAACTCTATAAGAGTTATAACCGAAGACCTTCATTGTTAAAAATGGCGGCAATTTATACCCCTCTGACTCCAGATGGTCCACCCCAGTATAAACCCCGTTGGTTACATACATACACAATTCATATATGATTGGCTACGTGTCGTGTCACTTGCTGTCCGTGTTATGATGACCCAAGGTTTTTCACTTCCCAGACGGTGCCTCTCAGTTCTTGCTACAACATTCTTTTCTCACTGCTTCATGAGATAACAACTGTGAGTTAGGACACCTGCTGTTTGCTGGTCCCGTGGGGTACCAGGCTGTGAGACACCAGCTTGTTTATTGATCCCACTGCTTCAGGGTACAATTTGGTCAGCAGTACCTGCAACACTGCTGTTTTAATTCAGGCATAGTAATTTTCCATAAATCCCAACACTGTTCCAGTGCTCTGTCACTCTCACAGTAAAGAAGTTTTTTCTGATATGTACATGGAACCTCCTATGCTTCACTTTGCACCCATTGCCCCTTGTCCTATCACTGGACGTTACTGAAAAAAGCCTGGCCCCATCATCCTGATGCTCCCCCTTAACATATTTGTAAACTTTGATGAGGTCACCCCTCAGTCTCCTCTTCTCCAAGCTAAAGAGACCCAGCTCCCTCAGCCTTTCCTCATAAGGGAGATGTTCCATTCCCTTAATCATCTCTGTGGCTCTTCTCTGGACTCTTTCAAGCAGTTCCCTGTCCTTCTTGAACTGTGGTGCCCAGAACTGGACACAATGCTCCAGATGCGGCCTCACCAATGCAGAATAGAGGGGGAGGAGAACCTCTCTTGACCGACTAACCACACCCTTTCTAATGCACCCCAGAATGCCATTGGCCTTCTTGGCCACAAGGGCACATTTCTGGCTCATGGTCATCCTCCTGTCCACTAGGACCCTCAGGTCCCTTTCTCCTACACTGCTCTCCAGCAGGTCAGCCCCCAACCTGTACTGGCACATGGGGTTGTTCTTCCCCAGATGCAAGACTCTACACTTCCCCTTGTTGAATTTCAAAAAATTTCTCCCCACCGAACCCTCCAGCCTGTCCAGGTCTCACTGAATGGCAGCACAGCCTTCTGGTGTGTCAGCCACTCCTCCCAGTTTAGTGTCATCAGTGAACTTGCTGAGGGGACACTCTGTTCCCTCATCCAAGTCGTTGATGAAAATATTGAACAGTGCCGGTCCCAGTACCCCTGAGGGACTCCACTAGTCACAGACCTCCAACTAGATTCTGTCCCATTGACCACAACTCTCTGACTTCTTCCTTTCCACCAGTTCACGATCCATCTCACTACCATCAAGACCATACTTCCTTAGCTTATCTATGAGGAGGCTGTGGGAGACTTGACCTGTTAATGACAATAAAAGCTTTAGCATACAGATTAGCACCATAACTGTGATTTGGCATCTGTTTTAGGGACAGATTTGTGAGCAAGAAGCCCAAAACTTTTTGATATTTGTTCTCTGATGTGACAGGTTATGCCTGATATGCTGAAATCACTGTTTCTACTGAGTACTAGAATCTCTTATTTACTTATTCGCCTTCAACTGTCCGGAAAATTTCAGTCTGCGTTCTTTTGTTTTATCGTTAAGTCGCTCTTGAGTCACAGGTTATCTTTTTTTTATCTCTCTTCATATAGCAGTAACACCAAGACATTTTGAAATGTGACTTGATTTCTACATGCTGTGCAGTGCAAGTTTTGAGTAAGAATGACTGGTTTGCTCCTTTCTTTCATGGAATTTGAAAGATATGGATTCTGCATCAAAATAGATTTTGGAACTACATCCAGAAAGGCAACAAAAAATATTTTTGCATATTTTCCGAGAAGTATGTCAGACCTCAAGCTCTTTTCCATGGACATGTTTAGATTACTTTGGTTTAATTAATTCAACAGGTCTAGGTCTTAGGGGATTTTACATTTATAATACATAATATTTTATATTTTTATGTGAAGATAGCCAAAGAATGCTCAAAAATAATGAAATTAGTTTTGCTTAAAATAGATATGTTTTGTAGTGCAGGTAATTATCAATGTTTCCCTTCTAGCCCTGTAATAAAAAATTACATGTGCCTCATCTTCTCTGCTATTAGAAGTCTAAATGAACTGACAGGTCTTTTTTTTGTGGAAAATACTTGAGTTCTTTTACAGACTGCCAGGTCTCAGACAGTCTTTTTCTCTCTGCATTTCCTTTCTGATCCTGTAATGAGTTACAGGGCAGGTATCATGAGCAGACCACATATTTGATTTGCAGGATCAAAGTTTAATGAGAGATAGGTGGGAATGATTGCTCTGTCTCACAGAAATTCTCAGTAGTCCTCATGTTCCTCACATGCCTTTTTGGATAGATCATCTAAAATTGTTAGAGAGGAATACAAAGCAGAGAAAAATCAAACCAGATAAAATTACAGTGGCAAGGACACTCTACCGGGGTGTGAGAACACAAATTCAAATAATGAATTGCTATGAAATGAAAAAAAACACAGACCAAAATTACGCCAAAAATACCAACACCAACAATAAACCCGCAAACAATACACAACCCAAAAGCTAACCCTTCCATCCCTCTTATTTTTTTTCACTATTTTCTATGAAAAGATAAGTTCACTGCAGAACCACTGAGATATTTAATCTATTTTTCATTATCTGCAAATTAATGACTAGAATTGCCATAATAATTATAAGTACCATATTGCATAAAGACAGGAACCTAACAGATAGAAATGACAAATATTTTGTACTAAAATTATACCCAACAACATTTTTTTTTCTGTACTTAGAGACAGATGTGTGCACTAGCTTAACTCCACAGGTTTGAATTCTGGGGAACAGCTGAACTGAAACGCAGCTGAATTTCCTCTTTCAAAGTTCTGTAACAGCTTCAGTATTTTTAAGTCAAAACAGAGAAGGGAAACTACAAGTAAGAGTTGATGGGTTGCTCCTGTCAGAAAAAGTAATGATTGTAATATATATATATATAAGTGTGAAATCTTGCTTAGCTACTTTGATCTAATTACCTGTTGCAACTGAGGTGTGCGACTAGCAAAGGTTATAAAGTAATGGTAATTTGCAAGGCAGTTTTGTTCTTGAGAAATCATATGGATTACTTTAAGAACATAGACATGCAAAGAGAGACAGAGCAAAAAGATATGGATAGATTAGAGAGATAAAAACATAGAGAAAAGCTTAAGAAAAACTCAACATAACTATAGGAGATTAACCCCCCCACCCATACAGAAGCTGAATTGCTGTATATGATAGCATGATTCTAAATTCTAAATTATGATAACCATTATTATTACAGAGGAACCTAGAAGCTTCAGCCAACCTGATTACTGAAAATTGTATTCTTCTCTCCTAATGTTTGCCATTTAATCTAAGGCTAGCTATAGGCGTAGACACCTTCCCTCAACAACAAATGCCAAATGGAGAGAGACAGCAATCTCCAGAGTTTGATTCCCTCTACCTGTCTTCAAACTGAATCTTAGGATGAGCTGAAGGTGGTGAGATTAGAATAAATGCCTATATTTTAGACAAATAAAATCAAGAAAGAATAGAATAGAATAGAATAGAATAGAATAGAATAGAATAGAATAGAATAGAATAGAATAGAATAGAATAGTTCAGTTGGAATTATCATCTAGCCTGACCTCTTCAGGGCTGACCAAAAGTTAAAATGTTTTATTAAGAGCATTGTCCAACTGCCTCTTATGCTTGGGGCATAAGCCACCCCTCTAGGAAGCCTGTTCCAATGTTTGACCATCCTCTCAGTAAACAGATGCTTCCGATGTCTGGTCTAAACCTCCCTTGGTGCAGCTTTGATCCGTTCCCACACATCCTGTCAACTGGATACTGGGGAGAAGAGATCAGCACCTCTGTCTCCACATCTCCTCCTCAGGAATCTGTACAGAGCCATGAGGTCATTCCTCAGTCTCCTTGTCTCCAAAATAGACAAGCCCAAAGTCCATAGCCTCTCCTTACAGGACATTCCTTGCAGCCCTTTCACCAGCTTTTTTTCAATCCTCTGGATGTATTTGAGGACCTTCACATCCTTCTTAAATGGTGGGTCCCAGAACTACACAGTGCTCAGGGTGAGGCCACACCAACAGTGAATACTGTGGGATAATCACCTCTTTTGATAGGCTGGTGATGCTATGTTTGATGGCCCCAGGATGCAGTTTGCCCTCTTGGCTACCATTGCATGCTGGTGGCTCCTATTGAACCTGTGGCCCACCAGCACCCCCAGATCCCTTTCTGCAGTGCTGCTGTCCAGCTACTCTTCTCCCCATTTGGATTTGTGCCCAGCATTACCCTATCATAGGTGCAGAATCCAGCATTTAGACTTGTTAAATTTCATGCCACTAATAATTGACTAATTCTTCAGTCTATTTAGATCTATCTGCAAGACCTCGTGCCCCAAGAGGGCACTCCATTATAACATATATATAACATATATTATAGAGGGACAGTCTTATTCCTTTGGGTTTGTAATCTAAATGAACAAGATAACTAACAAATGAAATCAGAAGGGAATGTTAACTTCCCTGCATGCACATTAGCAACGAATTGATTATGAGAATTCTGTCCTGCTGTGTCAGGTTTTGCTATGAGTCCTGTGTAACTTTCATAGAGCCACTGACATTGAGACTTGTGAGAGATTTTAAACTTATGACTTCTCCATCTCAAAATACAGTCAGGCACACATTTGAATAACATTTTATTGTCATATTAACATTATTAAAAATATAAATTTACTGTGTGAAAGAGAATGCTGTGAGCTAAACAAAGGGGTTACGTGGATGACTTTGGAAGATTTATTTTGTCATTTTGTGTCAATAATATTCAGAAAGGCCTTTCGGAGGAGGAAAAATACCCAGATCTACTATTTTTAATCATCTCTTTAAGATGGGAATTATTGCAATAGGTGGCTGTCGTCAACGTCATTATGTACATGCAAAGATGGGGTCAAAATAACACTTCAGAGAGGAAAGGATGTTGTTAAAATGTAGATAATGCAGCTTTAATTGGAGACGTTTGCTGTGTTACATTCCACTGACTCTCTACTTAACAGATACTTTCAAGAGCTAAGGGAGAAACAAGTAAAATAACCCTAGGGCCTTGTGTTATCAGTACCCTCCTGCTGGCTAATTTAAAGCTGTCCTGGTTTCTGTCTTTGTGTCACTACTGTGCCTGCAGAGCAGAATACTCTAAATAGGTGTGCGACTGATGCCATGTTACAATGTGCTTCTCTGGCCAGGAGTCAGGTGGTATAAATCAGCATATTTTGACTGATTTAAGAGTTGTATAGGACTGGGAATAGTACTAAGTGAATTAAATTACCAGGCCTAAAGGTACACCTTAGTACAGACTGCACTACAGCCGAGTATGTAATAATGAGTCAGCATTTTTTCCAGGCTGGTGTCTAGAAAGGGCTACTTGTAAAATGACCAGGCAGTGATTTCTGCAACTGAGGTGGAGAGAGCAGCTGAATGATATGGCATGCTACAGGAAACACAGTAGTGTTCAATCAGTGCTACATGAAATTAACTCCTTCCTAAAGGCACAATATGAGACTAGAATTTTTGATTATTTTATATAATTTCAGAGCAGGTTGGTTCAAGTATTACCCTTCAGAATAACTAAGAACCACCATCCTTCTGTGGATTCTTGCATTAAGGACATGTTTTTAGGCTGATGAAGAGTTTCTCATACTATTGGAAACATACCTAAGGTGCAGATGGTTTTGTGTGTGTTTTAGAGCACAGTCTCAGAGCTTACAGGCTGTTAGTAAACAGGCTAATTCTTAAAGTCAGTTTATCATCTAGATGCCTCTCATGACATGGTAAGTGTATTCTTACAAGATCTTGATACTTTTGCTGAATTATTGATTTTCACACACTTATAAGCTTTTATAACCACCTCCTGTAAAGAAATAGATTATTATTTTTTAAAGTGTCTTGCATTTTAATATCAATTAACTCAAACCCAACATTTCTGTTTTATATGAATTGTTTATGTAGTATCAGCAACAAATGGGATACCATTTTTAAGACATACTCTTCCTCAAATTGGTATTTGCCCATGCAAGTTGAAAGGGACTGGAGAGTACACAAACTGGCTATACTCTCCAATATGCTTGTCAGACTATTTGGTGAGCTGAAGAGAAATGTAATTGCAGAACAGAATGTAGCATGGAAATGCATGTAGCATGACTAGCAGGAATTTTTACTTATTTTGATGTTAATTAACAGAAAAAAATAAATAAATCACTAATTCATGTACTGACAAAAAGAAAAAACAAACATTTAAGTAAACATCTTTCCTTTCCATTCCCAAAGCTCAGCTTCAGCCAGACACTTATCTCAGTGTCAGCTTCCCTTGTTTTCAGTCACTTCATTCCTGTTCCTTGAGGAGGGACAGGAGGCTGGAATCACAGACATCTTTCTGTGACTGACTCTTTCTTGTATTCCTCTTTTGATTCATGCATCTTAGCTTCTTAGCGTTCCTGCAGCAGCACGGGTCACCCATGGCTGCAGCAGCACGGGTCACCCATGGCTGCAGTTGCTCGGGTGTGTCCCTGTCTGTGGGTCACCTGTGAGCTAAAAGTGTCTGTGACTGGCACCCAGCAATTCATGGCCTTCCACACACAGGTCAACACTGAAGCCTCCTTTGTCTTAAACCCTGTCATTTATTCCTTAATTCAATGGAATTTGTCCACTTCATGTTTGGAGTCCTTTAGCCTGGCTTCCAGAAACTAGGAAGGTTTACTTGGCAAAAAATAAATCTCTGCCAGGTCTATTTTCTAGGATGGTCACTCAGTCTGTTGTATCAATCCTTATACAAGGTAAAATGTCATATATTCACAGGCTACACTTAGTTCCCTTCAGAGGGGCAACAGTGGTATAGAAGTTTGGGGTCAGCAGTTTCTCTCTATTGCTCCTTACTTCAAACTCATTTTCAATGTTCTGGCAGTGGTCCTCCATGGGCCACATTCCCTTATGAAACTATCTCCTCCAGTGTTGACTTATATACAAGCTGCAGTTCCTTCAGGCAGTGCTTGCTCCACTGTGGAGCAACTCTTTCTCCTCTGACCTTGGTGTTCTCTCTGTTGCTTCTCACTCTTCTTGTTCTTCTCACACATAATGTTCTCTCCTCCTCTGGCCATGGTGTTTTCCTCCATTTGCATCAAGCATGGCATTGCAAGTTGAAGGAGGTGATTGTCCAGCTCTACTTTGCACCTTGAGTACTGCATGCAATTTTGGGCACCACAATGTAGAAAAGACATCAAGCTCTTGGAGAACATCCAAAGGAGAGCCATGAGGACGGTGAAGGGTCTGGAAGGGATGACTTATGAGGGGTGGCTGAGGTCACTTGGCTTATTCAACTTGGAGAAGAGGAGGCTGAGGGGTGACTGCATTGCAGTCTATAGCTTCCTCACAAGGGGAAGAGGTGGGGCAAGTACTGGTCTCTTCACTCCTATGACCAATGACAGGACTTGGGGAAATGGCAGGAAGCTGAACCAGGGGAAGTTTAGGTTAGATATCAGGAAAAGGTTTTTTCACCCAGAGGGGAGTCGAGCACTGGAACAAGCTCCCCAGGGAAGTGGTCACAGCACCAAGCCTGCCTGAGTTCAAGAAGCGTTTGGATGATGCTCTCAGGCACATGTTGTGATTCTTGGGGTGGCCTACACAGGGACAGAAGTTGGACTTGATGATCCTCATAGGTCCCTTCCAACACAGAATATTCTATGATTCTATGATTTTTTAAATATATTTTCCCAGAGGCTCCACCAGCTTTGCTGATCCATCCTCTGGTGGATCTGCTGCAGAGCCAGCTGGAATTGGCTGTTTCCAACACGGGTCAGCCCTTCTTTTCTTCTTACAGAAATTAACTCTTCAGACCCCTCGCTACCAAAATATTGTAATGGACACCTAATATAGAAGCCTATTAAAAATGTGCAGTTAGAAAGATGTGGTCTTCCATTTTGTAAATCAGGAGATTTGAGTAGTATTTTTATGCCAAAAAATGCTTTGTAAATTGAAGAAAAAAACAGTGCCTTATTTGGCAAAAAATCTGTGATGAATAAAGGGAGGAAATAAAGGTGTATGAAGACTGCTGTACCATCAACAAAAACTTCTAAAGGAAATATGAATTATTCACATAAAATAAGATGGAGAACTAACATTTTGTTTTGTAGCATTTTGTTTTGAGCATTTACCGTAATGTTAAAATGTTCTGCCACTTTGTACATCTGAAATGATGGTAGAGGAAGAATCAGAAAACCAGATTAATTGCATTCAAACTGATTTTTTTCTGGATGGTCAGCCACCTACTCCAGTTTGGATCTTTGCCAAAACATAGAATAATTTGGGATATATATTTAGAACCAGATAAAGGATTTTTAATACTGTAGTTGAATGACTTTCCAAATTCACTTTTTATAGCTATGAATAGTATACAACTTTTCATTCCTGTGACTTACTCATTCTTAAAATATTATTTATTACATTGATATTTTATTTTTTGATATTTTTTTTTTAAGGAAAATTCAGACATTAGTTACATACCAACATAATTTCAAGATATATGTGCAAATTAGTATTTATGAACACTTTATGGTGCCTTATATTTTTTCATCGTTAGTCATGTCCACTTTTTTTAATCTTTCTCCTCTCAAATCCCATTTTTGTGGCATCACTTGCAGTGCAAATCTGGGAATCTGAAATTAGTCTCTTCTAACTTTCAATTGCTTCATCAGGGCCAGAATTCTACCCCTCACTTCTGTTACAAAGAGGGTTAACAAGGACAGAAAAAAAACACAGCTGAAATGTTATCTTTACAAAAATTCCAATTTAAGTGACTTTATGGTGGTCTTAAGTTTATTACACCTTTAGCTGTGTGTTTGGGAGAATTGTGCTAAATATTTGAGAAATAAAGATTCTAAATAACAAAGTATCCACACAACTTATTTTTCTACTCATGTGTTTTAATTTTCCCTAGGAAGTTCCATCTCCCCAGATCGTTACCTTCAGCTATTGTTATCTGTTCAGAGGACTATCTCACCAGGAGCCATAAGAAAATGATAAATTAAAGTTTGTAGGATCAGTTTGCTTCCTGGATAAAAGCTTGGTGAACAAAGGGTAGTGCAACAAAGTGGGTACAAGCTAGCATTCTGAGTATGTGCGTGGGTTGTCTAAGGTAAATGAAGCATTATGCTGAAATTCAATAGCACAGAGGTAGGTCAGTGACCTACCATCACATCTCATTTATAGTGGAGAAAATGGATATTTTTAAATGAAATAATTTCATTAGGGGAGCGGTAACCTATAGATAAATGGTGTATATGAAACCTGTATGGGAGTTTTCAATTGCAAGTATTCTTTACAAGGCCATGTTTGACTCAATAATAAAAGCAAAATTTTAAGAACAAACTCTATTTTTCTTTTTCATATTACTTTTTTTTAATTTTATTTTACTTTTTGCATGAGAGTATAGTGTTTGTGAAATTATGGAGCCAGGTGCATAGTTTTATAGGATTCAATGTGTAGAACTATAAGGAAACATCACTACACAGCTCTTAACAAAAACATGTAATCTGGCCCAAACTGTGGCCTCCCTTCTAATCATCATTCACATTCACTGCAGTGCAAATGCTAACATGCACTTCAGGCACACATGTAGTACACAGATTTGACTAACTCAACACTTCTGTTGGCTGATATTGATCCAAAGCTCAATAAAATCTGTGGAAAGACTGGATCTTACTTAAGGGACATTTGCTTAGCTCCTCAGCTACTGACTACTGCCCTCCAAGCAAGAAGATTGTTTGGTGTTGATGGTAGCTCATCAGTTAGGATTGTTTTTACATATGAAGAAGAGGTTATGGTCCTTAGTATCCTGGCTTGAAATGTGTGTGATCAGGCCACAGAACGGGTGCAATCTAGCTGAAACATGTAAGGCAGAGAATGTTTCTTTCTGCTCCTGACCCATAAGTCACCTTCCTCTTTGCTCATATCAGCTAGAAGGTGGCACCCACCCCTGGTAATGGATTGCAGTCCAGCTACAAGTGCATTTTTCCCCTTCTACAAGTTTTTTGGGGCTCTGGGCCAATACCCCTGCTTGAATGTCTGAAGTTTACCACATTATATTTGGGGTACAACAGAGAATCTATAATTTCTGTGTTCCATGATAAATATTGTGCAATTTGGGCACCCTAGAACTGTACTTGCTGTTATCACTTTATCCTTCCAAACTATCTTGATTTAGTTCTTGTTCAAGACAAGACAGTGCATTAGTCTGGGCCCCTGTGCATTGTACTTCCATATCTTCCTAGGATTCAGCATGGAATGGTAATTCCTTGGCATCCTCGTATTCAGAAAAAGAAGCACAGTTCCCCCCCCAAAATGTAGGTGTCCCTCTCACATCAGCCTTGGAGCAATTTAGGCACTAGTACATCTTTGTGGATGAAGCCATAATTGATATTAACATTTCATGTCTCACTGAAATCAGAAAACAGCATCCTAAGAATTTAATTCTAATAAATCTTTCATGTGACATTCTAATGAATCCTTTCTGTGACACTAACATGCTGAGGAGAGAAAGTTAAGCTTCTGTAGAAGATGTTCCACCCTGAAATGCCAGCAGCCTTAAACCTGGATTCTTTTTGGTTTGGTGTGAGCAATTACTGCAAAATATTTTGTACACGCTGTACAAAAATTTTCAGTAAATCACACACAAATAGCAAATTGTAAGACCAGAAAATATTACAGACAATGAAATAACTTATTTAAATTTATAAAGATAAATTGCTTCGTTACCTTTTAGGATTTTCCCATTAAGTCTTTCCCTTTCATAGCTCTCAACCCTGTCCAATTTCGAGTATGCTAGTGATTTCAGGGACTTTGCTTCATTTCAAACTTCAGCTTCAGAGGTGTTCTCTACAGGGAACTTCATAGAGATCCGAATCAGGTTCTTATCTGTACAAGCAACCACTTGAAAAAGTAGCTTAACCATTTAAAAAATGTAGTAGAAACAAAAGGAAAAATCTAAAACAAGGATCTATCTGATTGTTTCCTAAGGTTTAATGGATATTCTGAACTGGTGAAACGAGAAAAAAAAAACAGACCCTAATTTCCCTCTTCCTTTAAGTAGGACACTTCTGTGTGTGATATGGTAAAATTATTAACCTAGTAAAGTCTCTGTCGACATGGATACTGGTTTTCCAGTTGTAGTAATGCTGGTTTAGTAATAGGGCTTGAGTCTTGAGCTGGTAGAAAAGGGCCAATTATTTTCTATGGGATGTAAACAATAGAATTTTGGGATTTGACTTTTTGTTCCTCTCTCTCAAGATAGATACATAAAAAAGCTGAAAGTTTCTGATAAAAAATACACTACACTTTAAAAAAATAATCTTAGGTTTAAAAAGAAAATTAATATGAATCATTTATTAGCCATTTAAAAAAATACCTAAATAAGAAATGTTTAAGTTAACTCTTCTTGACTTCTACAGTGTTCTATGTTGTACACAATAAAGAAACAGAAGGATATGATTTTACAGAGTCTTTGACTCATGCACCTTTGGAAAAGGGGAAATTGTATCCTCATCCCTCAGTCCTACCCTCTTAATGCCTTTAAGTGTTATTCACGCAAGCTCAGGGAGAGCCATTCTGCTGACCCTCCTGCAAGCTACAAAAAGGCAGCTTGCACTTTGCCCACTGCTGTCCCAGTTCTCATTTAAAGTCTGAAGAAACAGAGCTGTAGTAGATAGAGGAAGTAAAAGGTAAGAGTTGGCCCATGAGGTCCATATGCAAACACCACACAGAATTTCTCTGAGAAAATAAATTCAATATTATGTCCAATATGGATAGAAAAGATGCCAGCTGTGTTTAATTACTACTGAAGTTGTAGCCTCAGTGTATCAGGAACTGTTCTCTGGCACTGAGGCCAAGTGGTGCGGAGCAGCTTCGTATATGGTATTGAATTGCCTAATACTAATTCATGCAACATACCCATCAAGAACAGCTTATGGTTCATGCTGAATCCCAAACCATGCCTGAGATCTTGCTTTGCAAGATTAACAGTTAAGTAGGGTCAAACTGTGCCAGGCATCATTCAAGCAGCATTAAAGTACCTAAGATCAAACCCCAGTGTCTGGAAACCTTCCCTGACATGGTTTAATATAAGACAATAGACAAAGACTATTGGGCTTTGTTAAAATATTTTTTCTCCTGTTTAATAAATGTCATTAGATGAAGTGTTTATTGTCCCTATTAAGTAGCAAAATATTTATGAATTAGTAGGATTCTTACAACATGGATTTTAATGTTGTTTTGGAAAAGAAGAATACTATGTGGAAAATATATAACAAAATATAATATAATATAATATTACGGAAAGAGGATAACTGAATATTTGCTACTGTGTTTTATGTAATAAAAATATAATTTTCTGATTAATTCTTAAAATTGTAAAATAAAGCTAATGATGTTGATAAAAATATTTTGCAGAATAGCAATGTTATACTGTTGTCTTGTGTAAATATCCATGTTGCAGCAAATAAAAATAATGTATTTCAGGTCTAATTTAGGTGAAATTAATCTCCTTTTGCAAGCAATTACACAATAGCTTAAGGAAGACATTATCAAATTGAGTTTGTCTGAAAAAGTAGGTCACATGCAAGGAGTTATTTGGATTTTTTTTAATAGTCCTCATATACACATAAGCATCCTGATGCACTAAGTATAGTATTATGCTAGGTCTGGGCAATTTGAAGAGAAAACCAACTAGCAATGGACTAAAAAACAACACAGTTATCAGCAGTAGCATTACTTGAAGTTTCTTTCATATGAATACAGGAAACCACTGAGTAAAAAGTAGGAGGATACAAAGATTAAGAGTTCTTGTGGAGATTAGGCTGAGGATGACAGCACAGCTCTCCATAGTACAACTTCCCTGCAATTAGTAGCCTGTAATTATGAACTCTTTAGAAGTTCTCTATTCATACTGCCATAGCCCTACTCAGTGACTTCAAGGGGATAAAAATCAACACCTTAGGCATCCTCTCAATTTTTAATTATAAATACATTCATTTCCCTGATCATGCCCTTAAAGTATCTTTTTATTGCACATCATCTAATTTGGAGACAGAATTAAAAGTGTTCACCCTTAAAAGATCAGGACTAACCTCTTACATAAAGGGACTCTGATTTTGACTAAAGTTTCTGTCTTTTGTAACTACCCAAATACAACTGGGCAGCTGAAAACAAGAATAGTGAACAGATGTTATCCCTGGAGACCACTGTGCAGGAGTAACTGCCAGGCTGACATTTACCAAATAACTTCAAGTCATTAATACAACAAAATTAGATGTATAGACATTATTATGAAAAAAAAAAAAAAGGATTTAAGGTGTTAAAAAGTTAACTCAGTCTTAAATTCCTTTCTTGAATCTTCTAACATTATAAGCAAGCCATCTTCTGTTCAGTGTCATCCAACAAGTCAGCTCACTACCTGTGAGCACTGTTGCAGTAGCTATGAGCCCCAGTGATGGACGTTGGCACTGATAGTGCTATTTGCTGCACAGCAAGAGTAAGAAGTTCTCCTATGTATACAGTATAGCAAGTGTATATGCTGCAATGGCTATGAATGCCTGCTGAAATTCTAATAGCTGGTAGCATGCCTAGGGAGACAGTCCTGAAGGGCAAAGGGGTCCAGGAAGGCTGGATGCTCTTCAAGAAGGAAATCTTAAAGGCCCAGGAGCAGGCTATCCCCATGTGTCATAACATTAAAAGGTGTCTGGCCTGACTGAACAGGATGATCTTGCTGAGACTCAGAATGAAAAGGAGGGTTTACCACCTTTGGAAGAAGGGACAGGCAACTCAGGACAAGTACAGGGATCTCTTGAAGTCATACAGAGAGAAAATTAGAAAGGCAAAAGCTCAGCTAGAGCTCAATCTGGACACTGTTATAAGGGGTAATTCAAAAGGTTTTACAAATACATTAAAAATAAAAAGAGAGCCCAGGAGAATCCCCATCCTTTATTGGATGTGTGGGGGAATATTCCAACCAAGGACGAGGAAATGGCTGAGACACTTAACGTCGTCTTTGCCTCCATCTTTAATCGTCAGACCACCTACTCCCAGGGTATTTCTCTCCCCCCTATAATCCAGAAGAAAGCAGTTAAGGACCTGCTATGTCACCTGGACACTCACAAGTCTATGGGGCTGGATGGTATTCACCCGAGTACTGAGGGAGCTGGCAGAGGAGCTTGCCATGCCTTCTTGCATAATTTATCAACAGTTCTGGTTAACAAGGGATGTGCCAGATGACTGGAGGCTTGCCAATGTGATGCTTATCTACAAGAAGGGCAGGAAGGAGGATCTGGGGAACTACAGGCCTGTGATCCTGACCTTGGTACTGGAGAAAATCATGGAGAGGTTGATCTTGAGTGCGCTCACATGGCAAGTGCAGGACAGCCAGGGGGTCAGGCCCAGGAAGCATGGGTTCAAGAAAGACAGGTCATGGTTGACCTGTCTCCTTCTGTGACCAGGTGAAACACCTAGTGGATGAGGGAAATGTTGTGGATGTTGTCTATCTGGACTGCAACAAAGCTTTTGACACCATCTTCTCACAGCATTCTCCTAGAGAAGCTGGCAAATCATGGCATAGACAGGTGCACTCTTTACTGGGTAAAGAACTGGCTAGATGGCTGAGCCCAGAGAGTTGTAGTGAATTGAGTTAAACCCAGTTGATGGCTGGTCACCAGTGGTGTCTCCAAGGACTCAGTTTTGGGCCTAGTCTTATTCAGCATCTTTTTCAATTATCTGGATGAGGGGATTGAGTACTTCCTAAGCAATTTTTCAGACAAAACCAAACTCGGTGTGAGCGTTGATGTGCTTGAGGATTGGAAGGCTCTGCAGAGGGACCTGGACAGGCTGGATGGATGGGTTGAGGCCAATTGTATGAGGTTTAACAAGGCCAAGTGCCAGGTCCTGCACTTCACTCACAACAACCCCAGGCAATGCCATAGGCTTGGGGAAGAGTGGTTGGAAAGCTGCATGGTGGAGAAGGACCTGGAGGTGCTGGTTGACAGCGGACTTAACATGAGCCAGCAGTGTGCCCAGGCATCCAAGGAGGCCAACAGCATCCTGGCCTGCATCAGGAATAGTGTGGCCAGCAGGAGTAGAGAGGTGATTGTGCCTCTGTACTCAGCACTGGTAAGGCCACACCTTGAATACTGTGTCCAGTTCTGGACCCCCCACTACAACAAGGACATTGAGTTGCTGGAGTGAGTCCAGAGAAGAACAGCTAAGCTGGTGAAGGGTTTAGAGAACAAGTCTTATAAGGAGTGGCTGAGGGAACTGGGGTTGTTTAGATTAGAGAAGAGAAGGCTGAGGGGTGTTGGGATTTATGGAAAATTAATATGGGATTTATGGGAAATTAATATGCCTGAATTAAAACAGCAGTGTTGCAGGTACTGCTCACCAAATTGTCAGGCACCCTGAAGTAGCCCGTGAGATCAGTAAACAAGCTGGTGTCTCACAGGCTGGTACCCCACGGGACCAGCAAACAGCAGGTGTCCTATCTCACGGTTGTTATCTCATGAAGTAGTGAGAAAAGAATGTTGTAGCAAGAACTGAGAGGCACCGTCTGGGAAGCGAAACACCTTGGGTCATCGTGACACGGGCAGTAAGTGACAAGACACGTAGCCAATCCTATATGAACTGTGTATGTGTGTAACCAACGGGGTTTGTACTGGGGTGGAACATCTGGAATTAGAGGGGTATAAATTGCCGCCATTTTAAATAATAAACGGCTTTCGCTTGATCACATTGATCGTGGTGCGTTAGTCCGAGCTCTCGCCGCAACAAATGGCGCCCGAACAGGGACCCTCAGATTCCTCAATTACTGCAGTCTGGCAGTTGAAAGTAGGACTGTAAGGGGGCGGGAAAGCCGGCCGAAATTAATCCTTGCTGCCCCGGCAAGAAGTCTTGCCCGCAGGGCAAGAAGAGAATCCTTGCTACCTTAGCAAGAAGCCTTGTCGTTACGGGAAAAGGACGGCAGGAAGACTGAGCGGCTAGCCAAGAGGAGCAGCCGGGATCGGAAGGGGGGTGCGCACCCGGAACTACGGAATCTCGCCCTGATCAGGTGAGCGGTCGGGGAGGAAGATGGGGTTGGACGAAAAGCAAGAGGCTGTCCTAAATCTCCTCCAACATACGCTCTCTATGAGAGGAATTAAATATGCTTCCCCCGTGTTAAAGGGGATGACGAAGTGGATCTGGAACAAAGGACTGATCCCTGAAAGAAATGTAGCGTTTGAACTCTCTGTCTGGGAAGTCATAGGGAAAGAACTATGGGATTATATCAGTAGTGGGGGAGCGGCAGCCAAGGAAGCAAGTAAATATTCCACCCTTTGGAGGCTGCTAAAAGAGACTCTGAGAGTAATAAAAGCGGAATGTGAAATGTTTGCGTCTGTGTTTGCCGCTCCGACTCCCGATGTCTCCAATCACGCTAGCGGCATTGTTAACTCCTCCGCTGCTTCGCCGCCGCCAAATAGTGCCGTTTCTACCTTTTCTATCCGGATTTCCATTCCTCTGCGTCCCGCGCCACCTTTACCGAAAATGCCTGAGCATGCAGTGTTGGCTGTGCCTAAATCAGTGTCCGAAGTATCCCAAACAACTAAGGGAAGCGATAATGCAGTCGTAGCGAGAGTTAATGGCGCAGTAAAAAAAGAGAAAGTTGGGCGGGGCGATCCGGGAGCTGATGGCGCAGTAAAAAAGAGAGCGGAAGTTGGACGTGGCGATGCCGGAGCTGATGGCGCGGTAAAATCAAAAGCGGAATTTGAGCAGGCCGGCACCGAGGAGCCGACGCGAACATCAGAGCCGCAAGATACAGGTGATGCGCTGCTAGATAAGATCCGACAAGTGATATTGAAGGAGTGTCCGCCCATTTGCCAGAGCTGCACCAATCACTGCCCCTGTGGTCCGGAACTGCACCGACCAGGGCCACGAAGAAGGTCAGCAACGCGACCTCACCGGAAAAAAGAGATCCTGCAGATTTGTATCCACCCTTGCCCGGCGATGCTAGTAACTGGGGGGAGTCAGGGATTGACTCTAGCGCGCGGGGGGGTGGGATAACGGAAACATGCGTACGATCCGAGAAGGAGGTGGCGGGAGGTGTACTTTGCTGCCTGGGGGGTGGGAGAGTTGCTTGAGTTGGGTTTGATTTCTGTGTGTATGGTATCTTTGGTAGACAAAGGTTGTAATCAATCTGCTTTAACATATGGGTTCCAAGCATCGTTTACACAAGCTCTGTTAGGTAGTGTATATGCAGGACAGGAGGCCTATGTTTCTTTCATGAATTGGCTTCAGACGGCTATTTCAAGGTAGATAGAGCATGTGCATTGTGTGTTTTTTCAGCTGGCTTTTAGATATGTAAATGCTGATTGCCAGGAGGCAATTGCCCCAATTAGGCGCTCTGCTAACTCGATTGCTGAGCTGTTAAAGGTGTCAGAATGTGAGCTCAGTCACTTAAGGTATCTACGCTGGCTGGGGTCCTTGCTCAGCAGCTTACGGTAGGCAGAGTGGGTTTGAAGTGTTTTGATTGTGGAAAAGTGGATCAAATTAAAAAGGAATGTCCGACCGGGGGGGCGGTCAGAAAAGACCTAGTAAATGTCAGCCGATATGGATATGCAGCCCCGCACCCCCAGCCTGGAAAAGGGAGCGGCGGCTGCGGAACACCGCCCAGCCCCCCCCCCCCCCCCCCCTTTTTTCGACCTGTCGCGAGTCGGAGGCTACAGAGAAGCGCCTTCCCCCCCGGCTCGCCCCCGGCCCCGCCGCATTCTTTTAACCTCTCGAGCGCTGACGGCGTCTGGCCGCTGCTGCGGTTTGTTTTTGTTTGGGTGTTTTGTTTTTTTTTTTTCCTTTTCCAGCAGAACTCCTTTTGTTTCTTGGTAACGACGACAGGGGACCCTTTTCGAATTTGTTTGGTGGGGCTCCCTTTGAGTACTTTTACTTCCTTTGCTGGGTATGTTAAGGATAAAACTGAAAAAAAAAAAAAAAAAAAAAAAAAAAAAAAAAAAAAAAACGAACGAAACGAAATAAGCTTTTGGATGAGGTAACAAGTGTTCCACGAGTATGATTGCAACTTTAAATGTAACTGACTTTGACCCACAGGAGATGGATCTGTTAGGTTCCTTTCCTAGCAATATGGCATGCTACAAGATAGAACAACTATTGATTTTTTTTGTTTTGTTTTTGCTATTGGCACACGGACATGGATGTGAGGCTTTTGAGGGTATGTGTTGCATGAACCTGTCTGACCATTCTGGGCCGATAACAGAATAGGATCCGGATCTTTAACATCTCACAAAACAATTAACTCACTCGAGTGTAGGCCTTGATGGATGGCTGGCAGATTGGGGTGTTACTGAATGGTTGAAAGATTTTATGGTATATGGACTTATCATACTAGTAATACTATTGGTTGTGCTCTCTGTTGTACCATGTATTTTAAAAATGCTTAACTACATTATAGATAAAGCTGTAAAGAAGATAGGGGTCATTCACAAAAAAAAAAAAAAAAAAAAAAAAAGGGGGGAAGAGAGAAAAAAAAAAAAAAAAAAACAAAAAGGGGGAATTGTTGGGATTTGTTGATCATTGATTTAAAGGATTGTTTTTTCAATATCCCACTACACGAAGATGATGCAGAGAGATTTGCATTTTCTGTCCCATCTATAAACAAAGCTGAACCAGTTAAGCGCTATCATTGGATAGTGTTGCCACAAGGAATGAAAAATTCACCTACAATGTGTCAAATTTTCGTTGCATGGGCCTTAGAGCCAGTGAGAAAACAATTTCCAAATTTGTTGATCTATCATTACATGGATGATATATTGGTGGCTGGAGAACATATGAATTCAGTACAAATTTTGCACGAGCTCACTGTCACTTTAGAAACTCGTGGCTTAAAAATTGCCCCAGAAAAAATACAACAACAAGGGCCTTGGCAATACTTGGGGTGGACTATAACCAGCAGCACAGTAAAGCCTCAAAAAATAGAACTTAAAACAGAAATCAAGACATTGAATGATGTGCAGAAGCTAGTTGGAGATATCCAGTGGGTCAGAACAATATGTGGTATCACAAATGATGATTTAGAGCCATTGATCAAACTGTTGGGTACTACTGCACAAGCCAATGAAACAAGAATACTTCAAACAGAACAGCGTAGGGCTTTGGAAATAATAACTCAGAAAATTGCCTCATGTCATGCTGATCGAGTGCATCCAGAATATCCTATAGTGTTAATGCTGGTTAATTCAGAATCTCCTTCAAAAAGGAGCACATGTGGTCAGTCTAGGAAACACCCTTGTGCTTTAATTATGCAATGGATAAAACAACACAAAAATCCTCTTAAGAGTGCTAGAATGGGTCTTTTTAGCAGTACAACCATCAAAGACAGTAAGTACTCGATTGGAGCTATTTGCACAACTGATCATGAAAGGTAGGGCCAGAATAGTGGAAATTGCTGGGCAAGAACCTTCAATGATATTAATTCCAATGGTTCAAACATATTTAGAATGGAGCATTAGACAATCAGAAGATTTACAAGTGGCCCTTGCAGGATTCATGGGTACAGTTGGGAATCAGTATCCAGCACATCGATTGATTCCTTTCCTGCAACATCAAGTTTTGGAACAGTTTCCATGGAGGTCAGAGATCCCCGTGGAGGGCATTACAGTATTTACAGATGCGGGAAAGAAATCAAAGTTAGCAGTCTGTACCTGGAAAACTGACCATAGTGCTTGGAAAGAGCATCTTATTCAAGGCCAACACAATGATTCTTTGCAAACCCTAGAATTGAAAGCTGTTGTTTGGGCATTACAAAATTGGCATCAGACGCCTCTCAATATTGTATCAGATTCTCTGTATGTGGTAGGGGTGGTATCTCGAATTGAAAGAGCACTGATTAGGGAAGTAAGTAATCCAGTTTTATCCAACTTACTAAAATATCTCTTGGGTTTGTTGAATATGCGTGCAGAAAAGTATTTTATCACACATATCAGAAGTCACTTGGTAATTCATGGTCTAGCTGTAGGGAACAATCGCGCTGACCAGCTTGTTGCACCTGCATGGACTGGGCCTTCTGTGGATATTTTTGCACAAGCTAGACAGTCTCATGACTTTTTCCATCAATCAGCAAAGATGTTGGCTCGTCAGTTTCACTTGCCTTTATCAGATGCACAGGGTATTGTGAAATCTTGTCCGTCTTGTCAAGAGATTGGGTTTGGCCTAGGGCTGGGCACTAATCCTAGGGGATTAAAACCTTTGCAGTTGTGGCAAATGGATGTTACTCATGTAAGTGAATTTGGTAGGCAGAAATATGTGCATGTGTGCATTGATACCTTTTCAATGGTTATTTGGGCTACTGCTCAAACAGGAGAAACGGCACGACATGTGGAAAAGTATTTGTATGGTTGTTTTGCTGTCATGGGAGTTTCACATCAAATCAAGACAGACAATGGGCCTGCATATACTTCAGTACGTTTCCAACGTTTCATGAATCAATGGGGAATTCAGCACATCACCGGTATTCCACACTCTTCAACGGGTCAAGGAATTGTTGAACGTGCACATCAAACCCTGAAACAGTTGCTGTTAAAACAAAAAGGGGGAACTCCAGGGGTAATGCCAAGTGAACGATTGAGCAAAGTGTTATATGTATTGAATTATTTGCGTTTATCAGGTCAAAGCCAGGAACCACCTATGCTAATACATAGCTTAGCTTTAAAAGACGCTCTCACTGAAACAACAACTCAAAATCAGAAAATTTTAGTTCAGTTTAGAGATCTGCAAACTGGTCAATGGGAAGGACCTGCTGAGGTTAAACTAACTGGCAGAGGATATATGTGTTTGCTTACAGGGGACGGCATCCGATGGGTTCCTGCAAGATGGGTAAAACCGTGGAAAGGACCACTTCCCAAAGACTCATCTGTAGAGGGCACTGCATCAGAATAACATTGCAGGGAGCCTTTTAGGCTTTCCCTACCATTAACCCCCAGCACAAACGATACTAAGTCATATCCAATATCACAGGTAAAATGGGGTTGCAACACATCACATGGAATTGTGTTGATACAGTAAATTTGTGGAGTCTGTTAGTTTGTCTTTGCTTAAGTTTGCAGCCGCAAAAGCTTTGATAAAATTGAATAAATTTAGGATGATCACATATGGAAAGGAACACATTTTGGAGGAACACGGTCACGGGTATTTGGCTATGAAATGGAAATAATGAAGGTGAATGGACAATACTGAACAGAGTGAGACAGCTTGTGGCACATGTTGGCCCCATGGGTCACAACCTTGTCCCACAGTAAATGTGCATCCTGGGCAGGATGGCTTGCGACACATGTTGGCCCCATGTGTCGGAACCTCATCCTCCTTATAAAAGTTAAGTGGACCGAGTTTCTCTCAAACACTGTAGTTTGTAATAACAAGAGTTTATTGCACTTTATATTATGCACCTTTTATTTTGTATTGTGTGGTATTGAATAATCAATTGTATCTATGTAATCTGTGTGTATCTTGCTACCTGTATTGAATAACCTGTAGTACTGATATAATCTGTGTGTGTTTTGCCATAGTAGCAGTTTATTACTGGATAAAGAGGGTGAAAGGACCGTGGCTGGCAAAGCATCTCCTACCATCATCAAGGGCAAGCCTGGGTTGGTCTCTGTGTTTGCCACCAAGAAGAACCTCGAGCTCCGCTGCTGGCTGCAACCCAGTAGGCGTTGAGTGGTGGAGACATATGCCATACCAGACCTTGATGTGAGGGATGGCCTGCTCTATTATAAGAGGGCCATCCAGGAGAGGAGGACAGGCCACAAGGCCTGTGGTTGACAACAATTGATACCCCAAAGCCTGGATTTTGCTCACCTTATTACTAAAACAAAAAGGGGGAATTGTTGGGATTTATGGAAAATTAATATGGGATTTATGGGAAATTAATATGCCTGAATTAAAACAGCAGTGTTGCAGGTACTGCTCACCAAATTGTCAGGCACCCTGAAGTAGCCCGTGAGATCAGTAAACAAGCTGGTGTCTCACAGGCTGGTACCCCACGGGACCAGCAAACAGCAGGTGTCCTATCTCACGGTTGTTATCTCATGAAGTAGTGAGAAAAGAATGTTGTAGCAAGAACTGAGAGGCACCGTCTGGGAAGCGAAACACCTTGGGTCATCGTGACACGGGCAGTAAGTGACAAGACACGTAGCCAATCCTATATGAACTGTGTATGTGTGTAACCAACGGGGTTTGTACTGGGGTGGAACATCTGGAATTAGAGGGGTATAAATTGCCGCCATTTTAAATAATAAACGGCTTTCGCTTGATCACATTGGTCGTGGTGCGTTAGTCCGAGCTCTCGCCGCAACAGAGGGGAGACGTCATTGCCCTCTACAACTACCTGAAAGGAGGTTGTAGAGAGGCGGGTGTTGGCCTCTTCTCCCAAGTGAATAACAATAGCACTAGAGGAAATGGCCTGAAGTTGAAACCAGGGAAGGTTTAGACTAGATATTAGGAAGAATTTATTTACTGAAAGAGTGGTAAGGCACTGGAATGGCCTGCCCAGGGAGGTGGTGGGGTCACCATCCTGGGAGGTATTAAAAAAACTTGATGATGTGGAAATTCAGACCACACCCTAGTGGGCATGGTGCACGTTGTTGCATTGTTGTTTGCTTGGTGGTTTGTTAGTCAGTTTCTGTTTGTTTGTTTGTTTTGGTGTGGTTTTTGGGGGCCTTTTTTTTTTGTTTGTTTTTTGTTTGTTTTTCTCCTGTGTGGATGGCTGGACTTGGTAATCTTAGAGGTCTTTTTCAACCATAACGATTCTGTGACTCTATGTAGTGAAAATTTTTTCACTTTAGAAGTTTTATGCTTTAAAGGTTGAATTATTTTAGTGTCCAAATGTCAAAAAGACGCATCTGGAAAAAGAAGAATCAAAGGAAGTGTTCATTGAAGAGAATTAGTGTAAATCAATGAAATTCCCACCTGCATTGCTTTGTTCTAGTTTTAACCACTAGCTACAAAAGCAACCTGATTCAGGCAACCTGCGGCATAGAAAAATAAAATCTGATTTTAATCAAGTGAGCCCAGATACAGGTGACATAATTACAGTTATTGACATACTGTGTCTGTGTTAATGGAATCAGTAGATCAGTAATCAGATAGTAAAAACACCCATCCTGAGAGCTGTGTTTTCCTCTTGCTCAACTTCTCTTCCTATGGAGGTTGCTACTCTCAGGTGCTGTTTAGTGAGAAGTTCAGATTGGATGTATCCCTCAAAATCGCTAGATTAAAAAACCCCACCAAACAGAACATATGTCTATGCATTATTTTATTTCTGTTAAGTTTATACATATGTATTTTATGGTACTTTATTTTCTGAATTTATTTGCTGCCCTCTCATGTAGAATTTTCAGAAAAAATTGAAAATGGGGTTAATGCTGCTTTCAAATACAGTTCTGGCTTGTTGTTACCTTGTATAATACAGAGTGCTCTGAAGACTATTGTAATTCATGCCTGTCAGGGGCCTACAGGAGCTCTTCTAGCATCTAAAGGACAGTGGAAAGCATAGCAATGAATACAGCTGCTCTGTCTGGGAACTCTAGAAATGCTGAACTCCTTCACATAGTGAATTTAAATAGTGGCCGGTTTTTAAGAGTTTTTTTCCTACCCATGTCATAGATCATAGTCAGTGCAGATCGTAATTTAGTACTAGAAATCCTTTCCCTTAATATTCACAGTCAGAAGTTTATTTCAGCTTGCACTAAAGAAAACAGTTCTGTGTAGAAGAGTTCAAAGAGATCGTGTTGCAATCCCCCTATTTCAATCATAATCTGAGTTTGTAGGTGAAATTAGTCATTCATGCTATTGTAGTATTCTGGCATTGAGATATTTCAGGGGAGTCTCAACGACTAGGAATTATTGCTAACTTAATAAATTAATCATGTCTTCAGTTAGCTATGGCATTACATCATTATGAATTAGTGAATTTGGATTCCTCTTTCCCTTAATTTAAACATTTTATTATTTTCCTGCAGACAAAAAGATGAAAACAAATACCAAATCACTGAAACATAATTATCCCATAAATTAAGTGAATAAAGGTTAATTGGATATTCTTTTCACAAAATACAATGCAGTATCTCCTTACAAGACAGATGATGAAATTCAGAGTGTCCGCTGTCTTATTTTAAATGGGACTTGATATGATATGCTTCTGTGTTGAAAGAAGCGATGAGAAAAGCTGCCTCGTATTCATTAAATACTCTCCTTTCAGACTGAAATTTGCCTTGATACCTGCATGCATAAAGGAAGTATTTCAGGCTGAAAGCTAGGTGCCATCTTCCCACCTAAACTATGGTAAGATTGCCAGCTGAGGCAGGGGGATATTTAAGATATGCCTGTCCACTAGCTGCAGCTTCTGCTTGTCTCTTTTTAGGTAAAAATCTGTTTTAACTAAATAGTATGTATATAAAGCAATTACAGTATCCCTCTAGGAATCTGGAGGTCTTGCTCAATTTCTCTGCTGAAGTCTCAGGCTATTCAAACCTGGAATGTCCTACTCAAAAGACCATAGAATATTGTAGAGGGAGGGCAGACTGGGAGTGGTTTAGAGAAGAGGACTTGCCCTATCAACCTATGCCAGTGGAAAAGAAGACAAGCACCAGCCTGATTTTCTTATCTGAAGATCAGAACATTCATCTTAAAAGGGAAGCAGGCCACAGATTCCCTGCATTATTCTGATTTTGTTTGGTTTGGGTTTGGTTTCTCTGGTCCTTTTTTTTTTTTTTTTTTTTTTTTTTTTTCCCTTAAAATAATGTGAGTGAGGGCCAAATCCTAGATTTCCTCTCCTTCCCTGTTATTGTAGTTTAACCTGGTAGCCAGCTCAGCTCCAAACATCTGCTCACTCATTCCTCCCTGGTGTGTTGAGGGAGAGAATCAGAAGGGAAAAGTGAGAAAACTCATGGGTTGAGTTAAGGACAGTTTAACAGGTAAAGCAAAAGCTGAGTGTGGAAACAAGGCAAAACAAGAAATTAATTCACTACTTCCCAGGTGTGCAGCCATCTCCAGGAAAGCAGGACTCTATTACATATAATGGTTACTTGGGAAGACAAACACCATCACTCCAAATATCCACCAGCTTTTATTGCTGAGTATGATGTCATATAATCTGGAATATCCCTTCGGTCAGCTGCAGTTAGCTGTCCCAGCTGTGTCGTCTCCCAGCTTCACACACCCCCACACCCTGCTGACTGGCAGAGCAATGGTAGAAGCAAGAAAGGCCTTGATGCTCTGTAAACACTGTACAGCAATAATTAAAACATTGGTGCATTATCAACACTGTTTTCAACACAAATCCAAAACACAGCAGCATACAGGCTACTATGAAAAATATTAACTCTGTCCCAGTCAAAAACAGTGCACCTCTGAAGACCTTAACTACTAAGCTATTGGACAGACTCATTGCTCAGTTAGTATTTCACAATTCCATGTAGCCTGGACCACCTTGGCAATATCAGCCAAGGCTCTTCCAATAAACCTGTCAGTCCTGATGTATGCTGTTTTTAATAGAATTCATCTTTCTTGAAAAATCATGGCCACAGCTGTACACAGGTTTTCAGATATGGTCTTTTATATTATAAATACTTCTTGATACTTTGATTTCGCACTTGGTGCATTTATTAGATTGAATTTTCCCTTACTTGGCTACCACACTGGTAGATCACAGTAATTATATGACTAATTATTATTTGAGGTGTTTCTCTTGTGCTTTAATGTGACGTTCCCTATGTGACACCAAAAGCTATTTTTAACACTGTTTACATTTGTCATACTGTAATTTCTAATTATTTATTTAATCTAGCTTCTATTGTTTCATTCTTTAAACTGACCAAAATTTTAGTGTTCCATTTAGCCTGATCTATATTGACTGTGTTTTCTGTTGTCTTTTTAATGGTCAAATTTAATTAGGATATGCCCAATTTAAACCATTTTATTTGGTAAATTATTGAGTTTTATACTTATGATTTATGAGGCATTAAACTTCTGTGGTTTGGTTTTCTGGATTTTTTGTTTGTTTATTTTCGCTATAATCCTTTTTTTTTTTTACCATACTAAGAATATACTTTGAAAATGTCTAATACATCTGAAGACCTCTTTCCAAACACATTATGCTGTTCTCAGTCAGTCTTGTATTCAGCCATATCTTTAGTCAGCTTATATATGTGTTTATTAACTAATACAGCTTACATATTTTATAGAACAGTTCTCATTTAAAATCAGCACCACAAAGGCTTTTATAGAACCTCTGTAAGAATTCTGAAACAAACACAAGAGATACTGAAAGCAGGTTTAACACCAGTAAATCTTTGAGGATAAGAACTTTAAGAACAAATTTTAAACTGTTTTGTTTTGTTTTTTTAAATTAAAAAAAAAAATACAAAGAAAGAACTATATGTTGAGTAGCCTTTTTGATTTCTTCCTTTATTTTTTAATTTGCTTCTGAAGACTGACCAAAACCTCTTTGTATTACTATAAGGTTTATTAAACATTATTTGACATTGTTATTTTCCTGTAACTCTGAACAGAAAAATTCCTTTACACCATGATTACTGTGTTCAGATTTGGGCCCCTCACTACAAGAAGGACATGCAGTTGCTGGAACATGTCCAAAGAAGGGCAACAAGGCTGATGAAGGGTCTGGAGCACAAGTGTTATGATGAGCAGCTGAGGAAACTGGGGTTGTTTAGTCTGGAGAAAAGGAGGCTGAGGGGAGACCTTATTGCTCTCTACAGCTACCTGAAAGGAGGTTTGTAGTGAGGTAGGTGTCAGTGTCTTCTGCAAAGTCAGAAGTGACTGGATGAGAGGAAACAGCCTAAAGCTGTGCCAGGGGAGGATTAGATTGGATAGTAGGAACGATTTCTTCACTGAAAGAGTTGATAGGCACTGAAACAGGCTGCCCAGGAAAGTGGAGAGTCAGTGTCCCTGTAGATATTTAAAAAACGTGTAGATGTGGTACTAGGGGCACAGTTCAGTGTTGGAATTGGCAGTGCTAGGTTAACAATTGGATTTGATGATCTTAAAGATAATTTCTAACCAAAACAAGTCTATGATTGTATTATCTCATGATTTTATGGTAAGGTTGTTGCTGAAATGTTCATTTGCTGTCGAGTTGTGGAATGCCTTTTTGTAATTTTTTTTGCTGACTAAAAATATGTGACTTACTATATTGGATGAAAAAAACCCACAAAATAACAAAACAAAAAAAAGTAACAAAGAAATAATGTCCAGCAAGACTAAGTGTCTTGAAGTATCATAGAATGGTTTCGGTTAGAAGGAACTATTCAAGATCATCTAGTTCCAACCCCTCTGCATGGGTGGTGACACTTCCCACTAGACATGGCCCCATTCACAGAATCACAGAATCATAGAATCATCCTGGTTGGAAAAGGCCTCGAAGATCATCGAGTCCAACCATAACCTAAATCCACCCACCATAACCTTTATCTACCCGTTCAATGCTTAAATCATGTCCCTAAGGACCACATCTGTATTTCTTTTAAACACTTCCAGGGATGGTGACTCCACCACCTCCCTGGGCAGCCTGTTCCACTGTCCAACCACTCTTTCGGTAAACAAATTCTCTCTAATATCTAGCCTAAACCTCCCCTGGTGCAACTTCAGGCCATCCCTGTCACGATCCGGTATTCGGATACGTGGCAATTTTTTATAAAGGTGATCCCAAATGGTGAAATTAAGATGCAAATGAGGTCAGATGTCTTGCACACAGCAAACTTTTATTAGAGCAACACAGCAAAGGTCCCTAGAGCAGATAGGACAGGCAGGAAAACAGAGACAGAAAAGAAAGGAGAAAGCAGAGAGATAAGAGGACAGCAAGCGAGAGAATAGTTACCCCCCACAGTCCAGAGATGTCGTCGGTGGGGAAGTGGTTCCTGGTGGGGAAGTGCTACTGATGCACCCATAGAGTTCCAGATTTTTATACAGTTCTTGCCCACTTCACCCCCACTTTTCTTCCTGCGTAAGGGAAAAACTCCTATCTTCTCAGTCCTCTGAGATAGGAGGGGGGGGTAGGTATGGGCTGGGTTAAGTCCTGCAGATAGTCTTTGTTTGGATAATCGATGAGATCTCTGCATTACAAAGAGGAGGTTGAGACAACTGGCACCACAGGCTTAGTTTATTGCAGTGGTTTTGGTCCTAGGAAGTGGCTTGAGACCTGCACTTTTTATCTTGTCCTGCTAAGTTGGTGGCTTTCATGAGATATCATATCAAGGTCTGGTTATCACTGGATATCCTGCTCCCAGAGCCAGCTGTAGATCTCCTTTTTCTCCAAGCTCAGCATGTCCCACACTAAACTCCCCAGTTACTTGCTGCAGGAGGGGAAAAACCGGTTGGGTGGGTTGCTGAGACATTGCTTTAGTTCATCAACAGATGTTGTTTAACTCTCAGATGCCACAAGACAGACAACAGATATCCTGAGTGCCAGAGTCCATCACTTATCTCTTGGATTGTTCGAAACAAGCACTATACATTCTGAATACTACAATCCCCTCTCATCCTGTCATTTTTCACTGGAGAGAAGAGACCAACTCCCACCTCCCTACAGCCTTCTTTCAGGTAGTTGTAGAGAGCAATGAGGTCACCCATCAGCCTCCTCTTCAAACTAAACAACATCAGTTCCCTCAGCCTCTCCTCATAGGACTTGTCCTCCAGGCCTTTCACCAGCTGGGTAGCTCTTCTCTGGACACGCTCCAGCAACTTGACATCCTTCTTGTAGTGAGGGACCCAGAACTGAACACAGTATTCCAGGTGCGGCCTCACCAATGCTGAGTACAAAGGCACGATCAGATCTCTACTCCGGCTGGTCAAACTATTCCTGATGCAGCCCAGGATGCTGTTGGCCTTCTTGGCCACCTGGGCACACTGCTGGCTCATGTTAAGTCAGCTGTCAACCAGCACCCCCAGGTCCTTCTCCACCATGCAGCTTTCCAGCCACTCATCCCCAAGCCTGTAGCTTTGCATGGGGTTGTTGTGACCGAAGTGCAGGACCAGGCACTTGGCCTTGTTAAACCTCATACAATTGGCCTTGGCCCATCGATCCAGCCTGTCCAGGTCTCTCTGCAGAGCCTTCCTACCCTCAAGCAAATTGATACTTCCTCCCAACTTAGTGTCATCTTCAAACTTACTTAGGAAGGACTCAATTCCCTCATCTAAAACATTAATAAATATATTGAACAGGACTAGACCCAAAACTGAGCCCTGGGGGACACCACTGATGACGGGCCACCAACTGGATCCAACCCCATTCACTACAACTCTCTGGGCTTGCCCAGCTAGCCAGTTTTTTACCCAGCAGAGAGTGTACCTGTCTACTCCATGTGCCTCCAGCTTCTCCAGGAGAATGCTGTGGGAGACAGTGTCAAAGGCTTTACCAAAGTCTAGATAGACAACATCAACAGCTCTTCCCTCATCCACCAGGCCGGTCATCTGATCATAGAAGGAGATCAGGTTAGTCAAGCAGCACCTGCCCTTCCTGAACCCACGCTGGCTGGGCCTGATCCCTTGACTGTCCTGCACTTGCCACATGAGTGCACTCAGGATGAGCCTCCATGATTTTCCCTGGTACTGAGGTCAGGCTGACAGGCCTGTGGTTCCCAGGATCCTCCTTAGGGCCCTTCTTGTAGATAGGTGTCACGTTGGCAAGCCTCCAGTTGTCTGGGACCTCCCCTGTTATCCAGGACTGTGGGTAGATGATAGAGAGAGGTTTTGCGATCTCCTCTGCCAGCTCCCTCAGCACCCTTGGGTGAATCCCATCTGGCCCCACAGACTTTTGAGTGTCTAGGTGCTGCAGCAGGTCTCTAACTGCATCCTCCTGGATTATGGGGAGGTTTTTCTGCTCTGCATCCTTATATTCTGGTTCAGGAGGCCAAGTATCCTGAGGGCAACTGGTCTGACTATTAAAGATGGAGGCAAAGAAGGGATTAAGTATCTCAGCCTTTTCTTCATCCTCAGTTGCCATGTTCCCTGCCTCATCCAATAAGGGATGGAGAGTCTCCCTGGTTCTCTTTTTGCTGTTATTGTATTGGTAAAACCTTTTTTATTGTCCTTTATAGCAGTGGCCAGATTCAACCTGTCTTTGAACATTTCCAGAATGGGGCCTCCACAACTTCCCTGGGCAACTTGTTACAGTGTCTCACCACCCACACTCTAAAGAATTTCTTCCTAATGTCTAAACCAAACCTCCCTTCTTCCAATTTAAAGCCATTACCCCTTGTCCTCTCACTTATAAGCCCTTGCAACAAGTCCCTCCCCAGCTTTCTTGGATGCCCTCTTCAGATACTGGAAGGCTGCTATGAGGTCTCCCTGGAGCCTTCTCTTCTCCAGGCTGAACAGCCCCAACTCTCTCAGCCTGTCTTCATAGGAGAGGTGCTCCAGCCCTCTGATTTTCTTTGTGGCCCTCCTCTGGACTCTCTCCAACAGCTCCACGTTCTTCTTGTGTTGAGGGCTCCAGTAATGGACACATTATTTCAGGTGTGGTCTCATGAGAGCAGAGTGGAGGGAGAGTATCACTTCCGTTGACCTTGGTCATGCTTCTTGTGATGCAGCCCAGGATGTGGTTGGCTTTCTGGGCTGCAAGTGCACATTGCTGGCTCAAATACATACCTGATGTATTTCTCAGGTTTTTCGTTTTTTATTGGTGCCTTCCTTTCATGAGCTTCAGTCATGCACTTGTATCTCCTAAGTATAATGGCATTAGCAGGCTAGTTTGTTTTTTTTTTCAAGTAGGCCCATGTAGCATTTCAATGGTTGTATCATTGTACCTAATTAGGATACTTGATGGATTGAGACTTAACATGCTTGAATTAATGTAGAAAGATATTTCACTGTTAAGTGCCATCAAAAATAAGCTTACTAGTTAATTTTTCCTTATCAATAATACTGGGCATTTATTCCATTGCAGATCCACATATCCAGCATCCTCTTCTGCTTCTCATCTCCTTCAGGTCCATCATCAGGCACATTCTAACACCTCTGCCTTTGTGTCTCCCTAAGAACACGGACCAAAGCCCTTATTTGCCTCAGGCATCTTGCACTGATCAGTGACTATGACTATGCTGCTTCTTGACTCCACATATGCCTTTCAACTCTACCAACCATGGCTTATACACATCAACAGAAACAAAACAAATTCTGGCATTGCTCTCATGTTAAATCAGAAAGCTTTCAAGAGCATCTTCTGTTGAAATATCTCCAGGGCTAAATTGGAGGGATATTTTAGATTCACTTATGTCCTCATAATCACAGTGCTGCTGTGTTTTTTCAAATGTGAAGTGATATAAAGCTAGTTGATAATTAGCCTATATTAAAAGGTTTAATCCTTGCTATACAATTTCCAGTGTTAGTATTCTGTCTTCACAATGAAAAATATTTTAATATTCAAATAAAATTATTTTTAAAAAGTACTGTTACCCTAGTTATGTGCTAGTAATGTGCTAGTTCACATTTGTCACACACTAATCCTACAAGATATGTATTTATAGCACCCCTCTAAGAACAGTTCCATAAAACCCTCAAGCCAGTATAGTCTCTTTGATTGACTATGTGCTTTGGAACAAGTTCTAGATGTATTGTTGATAGAGAGGTAGAGCTAGGGGGGAAAAAAAAGTTGTACTCGACTGTAAGACTATCAGGACTCTTGTTAAATGCACTGCTTAAAATGTTTCATTACAGGAGTGAGAAAATGTCACTGTTAAACAATAATAAATTATGTGACAGACATGTTCCATAGCAAAGCTTGCAACCATGTACATGATCATGAAGGGAATTCTGATTGCTTTATTTCAATTTTGTGAAACCATTTTCTTTGAACTTATATCAGAGGATGACATTTGATTTATATCTGTCCAAAGCAATGCTCTTAACTCCTCATGTAAAGAACATATTTTAGTAGCAATCAAATAGCAACAATGTAGGGAGAGATGTGTTTAGTCTACATAGAAGTAAAGAAATGTGTCTTTCTAGTGGAATTGAAAGACTTTCCAAGAATTTCATACAAAGTAAGACAAAATATTCCAAAACATGTACTTTTAACTTAATAATACTACTTTGTTGAGGTATTTTATGATGCCTTATATTTTTCTTATATAACTACCTATATCTCAGAAAAAAACAGATTCAGATGCTTTATTTTGTCAAAAAAAGCAAAAAAACCCAACTCCAAAACACCCTAAATAATAAATTTAATTATTTCCCATCTGAAATTCTGGAAAAAGAAGTAATTTCTAAGAAATTATTTGATTTTGGAGAATCCTGATTTTCTATAAAAGTTTTACTATCTTTAGTCTGCAGCTGTTTATCTTTGGAAAACTTAGGGACTATGGAAAGTTATATACTTTCTAAGAGTTTTAAAAATAAAAGTATTCCACTTCTAAGAGGGAACTGACTTGCTTTTGAACTGTTAAAAACATGTTTTTATCTAGCTGGTATGTCATATTTTATTACCTTAAGACTGATTTATCACTAGATCATCTTACTTTGGAACAGTTCATGGCAGTATATAATTTGATTATTTACAAGTGTCATACAGAGTCATAAAGAAATTATTGCTGGAGGTTTCTTGTAGACTTTAGAAGAATATGTATTATTCACACTTTCTAGCAATATCGCTAGGTAGATAATTAGATTTTATACAAATCTAAACCAAAACCTGCCTTAGAGCAGGTATAAAATTTTGTCTTGGCAGAACAGTCTAGTTTTTCATGATAATTTTTCTCTAGATTTTGAATGAGTTGCGTTAATATATTTTGTTTGGGAAAAAAAATCACTCAAACATTGTGAGGATGAAAGTATGTAGATTATCCATATTTATAGTGAACTATCTAGGCTGAGTTTTGATCCTTGTAGATTCTACTGTTTAAAGAATCCCTCTAGCATGCAATCAGTAGCTCCATGAAAATTTTAGATTAAACATAAATAATGCTGGGAAAACTTGCAATTTTCCTACTTTTTGAGTAATTAGTAGTCAAAATAGTTGAAATGCTTGCCATTCAAATGCTCCTCTGGTAAGTGGATGGACATTTGTAGTTTACAGAGCAGTTACTTTGTACTATTCTGTGCACATCTTAATCCAAAAATTGACCTTTGTAGAATGCTCCCAGGAATGCTTCAATTAGCTCTGGATGAGAACTGACCAGAATACCTGCTGTATAAGGAGGCAGATTATAATTTTTAAGGTATATCATACACTTTGGGATACATAGCAAATGTGTCAAGTTGGCCTTGGCTGGATGCCAGGTGCCTATCAAAGCTGCTCTACCACTCCCTTCCTCAACTGGACAAGGGAAGTAAATGTTGAGATAAGGGCATCAGCAACTACCATCATGGGCGAAACAAGCTCAGTTTGGGGAAATTAATTAAATTTGTTGCCAAACAAATCACAGTAGGATAATGAGAAATAAGAACAAATCTTAAAACACCTTCCCCTCTCCCCTCCTTTCTTCCTGGGCTCAATTTCTCTCTTGACTTCTCTACCTCCTCCTCCTGAACAGTGCAGGGGGACAGGGAACTGGGATTGTGCGCAATCGCCTATTCCTCAGACATATGTGGCTTTTAGTTTTTAATTTGTGCTATGCTTGCTAGCATATATAGAGCTAGGCCATGCCAGATCTTTTTGTTGTTTGTTCTTTATTGCTGCTTCAAAACATTCCTGTTGAGAAGGCTGTGGTTGTTCTTTCAATTGCTGACCTGGTCATTGGTCTGTCAGTTCCTCTGACATATTCTTTTGAAAGTGTATATAGACAGGAGAGAGGTAAAGGGAGCTTGTTAACCCAGCAGAGGTGACACAGCAGCATGTGACCCAACGTGCATGTTGGGAAGACAATGAGAACTGAAATGGTGGTGTAAAAAGCTGAGAGTGTCAGTAGGGGCAGCTGTGTTTTTTTTGTTCACTAAGGCTCTTTGCCGTGGATTGAGCATGGCCACAGGGCTTCAGACAGCTCCATTTCTTGAAAGGCAGTGCCAAGTATTGAAAGGTAGGCATATTGTATTGTACTACTGACAAAATTTGATTCTGTGAAGTCTATAAAGGACCTATTATTCTGCTGAATATTCAAAAGTGTAGGGGAGAATCTATGTAGAGATCATTTTGGTGTTTGTTGTTCCCTGAGCAGCAGAACTCATGCAATCCTGTATTTCATAGTCTTTTTTTGCTTTATATTTCTATGCCAGCATGATAACTAGATAATCCTGCTCCTGGTGTTTCCTGTATCTTAGCTTTTTCTCTCCTAACACTTTATAAACGCCTCATAATTTCTTCTAAAACTTATTCCTGAATAACAGATTACTGCTAAGCTGCTACTACAGAGTTCTGCTCACTAAAGACACCAAACAGCGTCCCTCTACTTCAACCATAAGAAAATATGTATTGTGGGCAATTATCTGGCATTTTCAGAAATCTCTTAGGATGAGATGACTAGAGACAGACATATCTTTTTCTTTTTAGTAAGAAACCAGTTTCTCTTTATTGACTACAAAGGGACTCTAGACCACCATATTAGATTTCAATATACAATTCCAGATTTCTAAATTTGGTGAGATAAAACTCAGTATGGGTTGATAATGTACATATTATCTGCTATATGCATTGGCTTTCATCAGTTTTGTACATCCTGTTGTCTCCAGTGGGAGCCTTTGGTGCTCTGGAGAAAGCAGCCATCTCATTTGCGAGAAGTTGCTATGGGCCTGTTTATGACTGAGCTTATGAGGTGCAGCTTGATCACCCATGCACAGGTTTTTAGTGGGATAAGGGAAGTGATCAAGGTTTTCAGTTCTGTCAGATGGAATTTTCGTAGTTTGGAATAACAGCTACAATAATCTTAATACATTCCCTTTAACAAAGAAATAAAAAGAACATGGAACAAACATTTCTTAATGGCATTTTTGGAAGTAAAAGCACAGAAATATCACAGTGTGTGGCAGAATGCTGTAAACTATATGAAACAGATGAAAAATTACACTGTATTTTAGATGAAAAACCTCTAATGAAGGCAATGTAGGCAATATTTCTATTTGGCTGACTGAATGAATAAGGTGGTAGAAGTGTAGTTGCCAGATATAATTTTACCTGACACTTGTGTTTTGTTATAAAACCACCATTGTGGAGACCAGCTCCCTGTCTGCCAGCCAGATTTTTTTAAAGCTAAATTGAAGTGACTGACTCTGTTGCAGTTAGCTGTAGGCTGCATTCCTACTTTGTACAAAAGAACTGAGAAGTAGACTACTACCATGGCAAAGAAGCAGATTGATAACACTGGCAAAACAGTTGTTAGATTTTCACTTGTACTTGGGTCATTTTTTCCTAAGCAAGTTGAAGGAGTTCATCTGAATTCAGATTAATATGATACTGTAGTTTAGCTAGGTGGAATTGCTATAATGAGTACAATTTCTTAATATTTAAATCAGGTTATCACTTTTTTTTCCTCCCTGCATTTTTGACCTGGAGATCAAAGAGTAAGGGTTTACAAATTACAGCAAATAAGTCACATCTCCACTAATGGAGACACATGCTCATTAGGTCTATTACCATTATTTACAATGAATTCTAATGCATTTTTGATGAAATACGTTATTTTGATTATAAGATTTCTTCCTAATTTTGTCTCCAAGTGTAGTGTGCTGGCTTGCTAACTCTGGTACTGATCCAGAGCTCATTGCAGTAAGAAGTGGATTATTTTCACTGCAGTGATATGTATCTGGTATCAACTGTCAAGGCTCTACTGACTTCCATGAATTTAAGATTACTTATCCAGCAGGAGATGTGTCCGTCCACTTTCATAGGCACTGAATGAGGGACAGATTTGGCAACTGACAATAAGCAGGTGTGTTCATATAGACAATATTAACTATGAGATCATGTTAGTACTTAGTGATTCAAAATGCTCCCAATTATTTCTCTGCCTGTTTCAGATTTCAGATGTTGTGAACATTCTTCTCATAATGTCTTTATATCAGAACAGGCCTGAAAACCTAAGTGTGTAAAAATATCTAAATCTATTCATAAACTCAGAGTTACTGTGCTTGCAAGCAGATGATGTAATCTACATCAATGACTGCGCAGTTCAATTTTTCCTTGGAGCTCTTCTTTTTGCAGTGTTTGGATTATGATTGTAGTATTCCATGGTAAATCTACCATAGAACAACAATATTTTTTTGCATATTATTGATAAATATTCTGTTTATATTTGCTTGGCTCAAAATTGTACCTTGTTCTTTGATTATTCCAAAGGGTAAATGACTAAGCAATGATCACGGAATCATGGAATCGTCAGAGCTGGAAGGCACCTCTAGAGATTATTCAGTTCAACTCCCCTGCTAAAGCAGGATCACCTAGAACATATTACTCAGGACTGCATCCAGGTGAGTCATCCAGGGGACTCCACACCTCCCTGGGCAGATAAAGACTTACTTTACCTCAGCTCCCTGAAACCTCAAAACTAATTGCTTTAACCAAGACAATCCAGATATAGCACATGTGGTTGCCTGTTGGCATCCTAATGTGAGTGTTGCCCTTCTCCCAGTAGAAGTCACACACTTTGCAGCACCTGAAAAGCAGTGTATATTCAGTGAATGAACAGTACATGTTTTAAAGAAAAGATCTGGAGACCAATTTTGCTTGGCTTTTTGAAATACAGAATTAAAAATTGTGTATAAAATAAAAGTAATAGATGTAATAAATAATCAAAATAATGTATTTAGTAGAGTTTGGTATCTTAGACAAAATTCAATTTTGCTTACATATAGGTGGGCTCCTATGGAATAAATACTGCAAAATCATGCTACATAATTTCCCAAATGGGGAAGATTGAGGGAGTTGTATAAGTTATCTCAGTAATAATACAAAGAAAACAAAGAAAAAATATAAAAAGTATAAAAATGTTATGACAGTTCTTGGCAACATAAGCATCAATAGCAGCAAAAAATACAAAGAGTCAGTATGCGTTAGAGGCACGGAGGCTCAAATTAGCAGCTTTTGGAGAAAATATAATCCAAGATACAGAGGAGAAACACCTAGGAATTGTAGTGTCAGGAAAATTCCTGAAGCAATTGAGGCCATCAGATTAGGTATATGTACAAGGAAGAGTGAGCTTTATAGACAAATACTGCTATAACAAGACAAAAATTTCCTTTCTTTGGGGCTTTTGGTATGTATTGTAATATATACAAATGGTGCAATACCTGTGTTACTGGACATATCTCAAGGCACCTAACTGGCATAAAGTACAAGTGGACACAAGAATGTTCAGTGATGGGCAATAGTAGCAGTGAGGGACTAATTTAAGAGAAAGGCTAAGTACTATAGCTTGGCTAAGGAGTAGCTAGCAGGGAATGTGCTAGCAGAGTGCTATTGAAGTATACACTCAACCAGGAGCACAGTCAAATTTTATAGTATAATAAAAAGAGGTGTAAAAAGAAGCAGAAGAATGACATTATTAAAAAAAATATTTAGACCGAATAATCAAAGAAGAGTTCTTGACAGGGAGATTTATTTTCCTTGGAAATGATCTCACAAAAGAATAGAAGCTCTATAGCTAGGAAAAAATGAAATGAAAGTGGACAAAAATGTTAGTGTATGTACAATGGAGAACAGTCTGGCAAAGAAATAGATTGAATGTCATAAGAGTCACGTAATTAATGTTTACAGGCTAAATTACACTGGCATAACTAACTGACTGTTCTGTCTCAGTCTGCAAAACTACCTCTGTAAAGCAAGCTGATCAGAATCTAGTCACAGAATCTATTGTTTAAATGAAAGTATTTTTGTTAAGATTTTGATGACTGTTTATTACTTTCTGTGTTTTTCTTGTCATAAAAACAACTCCAAATTCCTGCAGCAGAAACGTGCAAGAACAACACCAAAACCATGTTTCTGTACATGGAGTGTCCTCACCTTTCCACCAAGGCATATATTCTTCACATAGTTTCTTGGAGATAGAATGTCTGATCTGCGAGAAAATTAGCTCAGGGCTTACAAAAATCTTTACTGTGACTATTTAAATGAAATTTTCTTCTTCACTTTTCCACAACGGTCACAGATCTGTCATGTGCTAGGCATCTGATTGTGAGTCATAAAGATGTACTTTGCAAAATAAAAATGTGGTTTTGGAGGAGGACTAGCTGAGCCATCAAATCTAGTCCACTTCCCTCCCACAATAGCAAAAAAATTGTAAAAAAGATACTTAGTTCAGGAAAATGCACAAAACATCTACTCCAGACTCCCTATTTACCCCTCACAAAATACTTCCCAAAACTCTATTATAGACTTTTGGCCTGGGTAAGACAAGAAAGTGATAGGGAACACAGAAGGGAGCAGCAGGGCATGGCCAGTGTGATGCTGTAACTGAGCTTCCATTAAACTCATTTGAGGAATGTACAAGTATATTTACTTTTATGAGCTCTGAGTTTTCCTTGATAACAAAAAAGGCAGATATACACTGTTAGGACTGGAATGCATTTACTTCAACTAACAATGCCAGTCTCCTTCTCTCACACTTCCCTTAATATCTTTTCAGATTTTTCAAGCAATGCTATATCTTCACTTTACATTAGAAGCTGAACTATCCGAATTCACAAGCAAACAGTTCAAAAGTATTTCCAGGAACAGAATTAGATCTCTTGGATCAGTTTTCAATAATTGTGAATTTGCCTAGTCCCACAGAGACAGAAGAGGTGTGATGGAGTTGCAATAATTTATATCAAGTGAGGATCAGCTTCAGGTCTCAGAGTCCCATGCCCATTTCACTGGCACGTGCTGCCTCAGCTCTCCTACTCTCTTCAGTATGTGTAGTCTTTATGTTAAAAATATATGCTAGTGCTGCTTGTGCTGTACTTGTTTTGTAGAGAGAGAGAACCGTAGTCTTCAGGACTGCCAGTGCTTATATAACATCAACATTCACAACAGCAAGTCCCTCCTTCTCCCTCTTCTCCAAGTTTTCATGCCTCACTAATCCTTTACTTAGAAAGACAATTCCAATTTTTTTATTATTCTAGATATATGGGATGTTTGCATGGACACAGTGCAATGACATGTTCTGTGTAGCTGAAGAATTAAGGAGAAAACACCTAGAGAAGCTTCTATATCCTCTAGTATTTTAAAAATTAATTATGGAACTACACAGCAGCCAGAATGATCAGGCATGTGTGTTACCAGCTGACACCTTCAAAACAGATTTTCCTCTTGAAAACATTCTACTTTGCCCACTTTGAATGTAAAAACCTTTGTTAAGTAGGGAAGCAGATGTTAATTGGTTATGAAAAGTACTTAGCGACCTAACTATTACTGGTTTTGATTGTTGCTTGAAGAGATAGAGACCTGCTTTTCTTGCTACAGGCAATTATGGCACGAGGTTCTTAAGCAATGTCTAGGTAGCAACCAAAGCTTACCACTCATTGTTATTTCACCTTCTAACAACATGAGATCTTTCTGGAGACATTTATTTTAAAATCCTAGAGGGTCCCTTAATAAGACATAAAAAGATGTACAAAGTAGTATTTTCAGGATAAAATGATGCCTTCTTTGGAAGGACGGGTCCGTAATCATCGCAAAGGAAACGCAGATACTGACTACTGTCAAGATGATCTATTATGATAATTTTTGTGTACTATTCCACAGTATGTATGTTGTTGCTTGAAAGTTTTCATAACAGTAATATTAAAAATGTAGAAATGGTACAGAAGAGGGTGGACAAAACTGTATCTCCCAGCTAATCATCTATAGAGACATGGTTTGATATTTCTAGAGTTCTTGACATCAAAATACATTGCATGCCCCAGGGTATGATCTTTATCAAGCATTTTTATATCAATAATATAGAAATATTTCAAATTAGAACTATGAGACTCCTTTTCCATTTTACTATCACAACCTTCCCTTTATAGTTATCTGCAGTAAATCCTAAAAGTGAATTGTGCTGCTGTAGGAAAACAATCTATCCAGTGATAATGTCCCATCAAGTGCAATTGGTTGGCAGCTTTTACGCTATTATTTCAAGGACAGCAAGTTGCTTTATTCTTGATGTGAATGGCATCCTGCCAGGTACTGTCTGAAAGAAACTGAAAAACTACAAATTGGTGCACTGTTGTCTTTATCTCTCTATTCTGAACTGGTTCGGAATAGATGTGGAGAGCAGACACAGCAGGAACCAAAGATGTTAGGAGTGAGCATCTGAGTGAGCAACTCAGTAGAAATCTGATGGGACTGGGTGACACAAGGGATCAGAAAATGGGACATTGAACCGTTTAGACTGACTAATTTGGTCTGTAGTCATCAAAGATAATTGCAAGGAGGTGACTATTCCTTGACTTACATGAAAGAATCTGGTGGAGTTCCTAACATTTTCCAATGCATATGGAAATACCTGAAGCTTTAAAAACAGTGATAGAATTGACACTAAAGTAGGATAAAAATACAATTCTTTTGGAGAGTGACCTAATTTTCAGAACTGAGTTAACTCAAATCACCTTTAAGGTGAATAGGTGATGCTAGTGCTTGGGGGAAGGAGAAAACTCTAATTTCTACCAGTTTAGGAACACTGGATTTGAAGAAACTCAATGAGTCAGGTCTTGTGAATGCTGTCTTACACACCCATATTATTTAGACTTTCATAAATTTACTAGTATTAAATTGAATCCATGATTAAAAAATGTATTAATTCTGACTATCAAATTTATGAACATCTTTTCCAGAATGCTAGGTCCTGCAGGAATATCAGTCCCACAATAAAAAATCAAGGGAGGAATCAAGTATATTTCAGGATCCTTTAAACAGTTCCCAGATACTTTTCATTTTTAATGCAAGCCATCTTCTGCATATAGTGCAGTGCAGTAGGGGTGGATTAGAGGGCACAAATCAATCTCTGCCTGAAATGTTAGAAAGATGTTTGTGTTAGACAACAAGTACAACTTTTAAAGGAGACTAGATCTGTGTCTTGCTCCTATTTCAATGGCTACCAAACATGAGAAGCTAGAGTGTCTGACCCAAAACCAAGAAAAGTTTATTCTTTCTCTCTTTGTGACATTTATAATTTATTTATTTAAAAATCGATCAAAATAACTTCACAGAAGAGTTTCTGTTTTCTGTTGTGGAGATGTAATGGGTTGTTTTGGTTTGGAGAGCAAAATACCGAGGTCAAAATACCAAGGTTTATCTTGGGATCTGCTGGTAGCTGAGAACCCGTGACAGAATTGTGGCACGAATTCAAAAAAACAAACCCCAGATGTATGTAAAATATGCCCTGCTTCATCATCCCTTGCTTATAAAAATAACCAGCTTTGGTAAACATATCTCTATTTTCATAGTAGGTAATGGTAAAAAAAAAACCTGGAATATATAGTGCATGTTTTCTTTAACTATTTTTTAAGCTTAAATTCGATTTCTGTTTTTCTGTAAGTTGAAATAACTTTTGTTGTCTTTTACTAATATAGCACAGTAGCCAGCTTCCTAGTGTCAGAGCAAAAAATCAAATTTTACATAAAGTGGTAACTGTTCAGATAAACCCTCATGTATCTACTTACAAATGTACTCATACACATGCGTTGTGAAATACTATGAATTTGTAAATTTAAAGCCAGTGGGGAAAACAAATCTAGGATACTGGAATGTCTCTAAATAGCAACTTGTTAGAAGCACAATCTGTTAGGGTATGGTTGAGGATATTACTTTTTTGTCGTGTATTTAAATTCATTCACCAGAAGGTGCCAGTCTTGGTCCATAAAACTGAGAATCTAATAATTGCGTTTCAGTAAAATCTATTGTAAGTATTTCAGTGGAAAATAAAAGCACAGAGTTCTGGTGTCAAAGAAAGCAGTAGCTAATGAACTTTAAAGGTAGAGCACAAAGCAAATTCCAGAACATACATAATACTCCACAACAAATTTAGGTAAAAGATTAGTAATTCTTTATTGATTTTTACATTACTGTAAAAATAGTGTTGTCCCCATGATGAAAAGACAGAGGAAATGGTAGCTTGTATGTTGCACTTACAGAAGGTATTTCTCTCTTCAGTTTATATGAACTTGCTTTTAATTTTTGTATTTTTTATTTTTATATTTTGATTTATGCAGAATAAATATGGATCATTACAGCTAAGAGGGTTTAGACTGTGAAGTACTGAGTTTGATTAGTTGAAATTGATTTTCATTCTTGAACATGTGTCCAGATTACACAACATCCAACTATCCACAGCAATGTGTGTAAGGTGACTTTTTTTGCTAATATTATAGAACATGCTTTTATTTTGCATCAGATCAAAAATAAGTCTAAATCCTGGAAAGTGATAATGTGGCTCACCACTTTTATATCGTACATATAGTATTTGTAACATCTCATAGTGTTATAGATTCAACAGCAATTGTTTAATTTGCCAGCAGGTTTCTTGCTTTTGCAGGACTTGGACTTCTTCCTTGTTCAAAATTTTTTTCATCTCCATGTATCATAAGAAAGCAGCCTGCTTAATGCACGGACCTCTAAGCTGTTCCTTGCACTGCTACTTCAGTCTCAGTGCTGTGCTGCCTTCATGAAGCATGTAGGGAGAATATCTAGATACACAGATAGATGCCTGAAATTTCCTGCAGTTTGGAGTCTATCACATAAGCTGTTGTAGAGTCTGACAAAGGCTGAGAGTTGTGGCATGAAGTAGCAGATTCATCCTGAATTTATTCCAGTAATTAGACTATCACAGCTACCACATGACATTTTCCTGATTAAGAAACAGGAGGACAAGGAGCTGTGAAGAGAAAAATACACTCAGCCTGTTTTCTCAGAAACATTGAATAAACCATCACAAAATGGATCCATTTCTGTACTCTAGCAGTTAAAGAAATGAGATCTCATGAAAATGGGTGGTAAATATTAAAAAAACAAACCCTCAATACATATCTGAATGCTCATGAACAGAAGGGATGGAGGTTGGGCTGGAAAACTAGTTTAATTTGAGAACACAGTCATACTGAGATAAATGTATTTTTCCCCAGACCTTTGTGAAATCAAGTGGTTAAATACTTTCCTGGATGAACATCCTGGGTTAGGTAATTTCACAACTTTGATATGAGACATCTAAAGAGCATCAGGTGGCACATTGCTTTGTTAGTGCTGAACTAACGGCCTCAGCATGGTATTAGGGCACATAAAATGACTGGAGGAGCTCTATTTCAGGTAAGATGTAAAATTGAAGTCTTAGACAATTATATTTCTGAAAGGATCTTATGAGTGGACTAAATAAATTGCTTCTTGTGATTCCCCTTGATTTCTTATGTAAATGCCCAGGTGCATCTATGTAAACTCATGGGTCTTTTCATTAGTTTACTACAATAACTTCTGACAAATAACTGCTGGCAAATTTTGGTTCAATTTGACAGAGCAGGAGAGGTCTCAAAATCCCCCTGAATTTCATGTTAGTAGGTGTTCAGGTAAGGAAGAGAGAAGAGAACCTATGAACACCAGAACAAAGCCAAAGCACAGGGAAAAACATGTGTGTCTTACTAGACACCAGAGAATCATATTTTCAAGCAACAGTTCTTTCCTATGTTGTTGGAACAGAGTCAATAATGCATGTCTTCTCACTGGAGCTTTTCCTCTGGTTGAGGTTGTCATAACAGTGCTTGCCTCTGCAGAATCTCTGATGTCTAATAAGAAGTGAGTTTCAACAGGAGCCTTGTTAAAAATCACTTAGAAGATAAATCAACCATGAAAGTTAAATAGAACTATTATTTGCTTACCATGTTTTCCCAGCAGTTTCCCTTCAATTATACATGTTGGGGCTTTTTTTCCCTTACTTCCTGGAACTTTGGTACATTTAATCAAAGTTTATATAGCTCCTGAACATTCTGCCGAAATAAAGGATCTGCACATTAATATTTTGTTTTGCTATTTACCATTTATTTCAATGGGACAATTCAGGAAAGAAGATACTACTCATTACCAGGGTGGGATTCATCTCTCCAAACTTTGTGCACTTACAGTGGAGACATCACATCTGAGCTAATTATCTAAACTCCCTTTATAGTCAGAGGAAAGAAACAGGCACTTTCAAAGAGTGATTCATTTCCTCCCAAGGCTGACAGGACAGATGAATCACCTTCTAGAAGTACTCTTACTGTCCTCTGACTATAAAGGGAGTTTAGACAATTATCTTACATCTGTTGTTGCAGAAGTCTAGATGATGTGGCAGAATTTTACACATCTAATGTTGATCTGAATTATGCCATTATTACTGTGAAGTCCCTGCCCTGGAAGTAATGTCATGGAGTAACAATTATGGATCTTAAAAATACTTGGCTCTCATAGGTATTTTTCATAGAATCATAGAATCATAGAATAATTTGGGTTGGAAGGGACCTAGATGATCATCTAGTTCCAACTCCCCTGCAAGGGCAGGGACACCTTCCAACAGACCAGGTTGCACAAAGACCTGTCCAACCTGGCCTTGAACACCTCCAGGGAGGGGACATCCACAACCTCCCTGGGCAACCTGTTCCAGTGTCTCACCATGCTCACACTAAGGAATTTCTTCCTAACGTCTAACCTCAATCACCCCTCTTGCAGTTTGAAACCATTGCCACTTGTCCTGTCTCTACACACCCTGGTAAAAAATTCCCTCTCCAGCTTTCCTGTAGGACCCCTTCAGATACTGGAAGGCTACTATAAGGTCTCCCTGAAGCCTTCTCTTCTCCAGGATGAGCAGCCCCAACTCTCTCAGCCTGTCTTCACAGGAGAGGTGCTCCAGCCATCAGATCATCTTCGCGGCCCTCCTCTGGACTTGCTCCAAGAGCTCTATGTCCTTCCTGTGTTAAGGGCTCCAGAATTGGACACAGTACTCCAGGTGAGGTCTCACAAGTGCAGAGTAGAGTGGTAGTATCATTTCCCTCGACCTGCTGTAAATATTTGTCATTGAAGAAATAGCATGGTTTTGTATTAGAATGATAATTATTTCTCCTACATGGGATGCATGAGGAATCATGTTATTTCCTATGTGAAGGTATGATTAGTTAATTGGGTATTGGACCCCAAATTTTGGGGAAATAATATTTAGGATTTTTATTTCCTTCTTTCCCAGATGGTTTGCAATGATTCATATGATTCAAGCTAATGTATTTTTAGTAAAGCTGGAACTGGGGCACAAGTCTTTGGTGTACCATGAAACACTTTGATTTTTCCCCTGTATATTTCCTGTAAATAGAAGTTCACAATCTAAAGTATAATAGAGATACTTACATAAACAGCTGCCTAAGCATTATTTTCATTCCATCTAAAAAATTACTAAAAAGTTTCACAAAATCCCACTGGAACTCAGGCAAACAACCCATTTCAAAATGCTAAAGTTCCAGTAAAAACTGTCTACATGCCCATTTCACAGCACTAAGGAAGCAGTAGATCAGTTCTCTTTCTGCCACAGCATTAATTTTCTGTTTTTATCTACCACTCTGAAATGTTTCTAACTCAAATAGCTTAATTAATGTAATGCATTTCATATACTTAAAAGCATTTTGTAGTTTTGGATTTGCTTTTAGTGGATATCTTTGATTTTACTCCTATTTTATATATTAAGATTTATTTTTATTTTTTATATCTCTTATAACTTACAGAAAATGCCTCAGCATTACCAAAGTCCTAGTATAATGAGGATAATTTGCACAAATCTCCATCAGAATTGTGTAAATGTGTAGGGGGTTTTTTGTTACCTTTGCCAAATGCAGCTTGTAGAAAGGGATGCGACTGCAGTTAGAATTTTCATCTCTTAAAACTTTTTGCACCATACATCATAACTTTGTGCCAGAGTAATGCATCACGGAACTTTTGGTCTCCAAGGAGCAATGAAATGGGAATATTTTAATGCAATCTTCATTTACTTGAAGAGACAAATCCCTGAATCCCTTTCTTTCAATATGCCAGATTCCTGCAGACTGAGTGTGTTTAGGTAGGCAGGAAACAAAATCTGTGTCTTATATGAAAGAATAAAAAACCACCAACACTAAGCATGATTCTGTAGTGTAATACCTGTGAGCAGACAGCAAAATCAGATGCATGAGCATCTCATTAGGAGGCCATCCTTCTTACACTCTGTCTCAACATATTAACCTGAGCATGATTGTGCATAATCCTACTGACAGATATGTACCTCCTGCATCATTATAATTTTAAACTATTCCACTGCAAAGAAAAACAACTTACACAAGCAAAAAGTAGCAATAAAACCTGATACTGCTGTAGTTTTATTTCATTTACTCTCAGTGTGGCAGTAAATACAGAAGATGACATTTCCTCTTAGGAGTTTGCACATTTTAACAGTAGTGAAGAGGTCAAGGTCTGAGTTCCTGTAAGCCTTTGGTGCTATTGCCTGATTGCATATAGATCCAGATTCTATTACTGGCCTTTCTAGAGGTATACCCTGTGTTGTGGCAAGCAGTCACAGGAGTCATTTTGCTGATCAGGACCTAGAGATTTCACAAAAGTTATACTCTCAGCCTTTGAGGTGGAAGATGTCAGATTTATTGTGTGCATCTAAGACATCCCATTAGAAGACTTGCAGAAAGAAATCCCAGAATGCTCTTCCCCTGCATCCTATAATGAGCCCCATCCTGCAGGACCCATAGGGCTGATGGCTACTGGGACACCCCTGGAGGGGGCTGGCACAGGGGCCCATGCCTCTATCTGGGGCACTGGGGTTTCCTCGTGGCCTTCTGCCTCTGCACTCCCCTGTCTGTGTGAGATGAGCTTTACGTGCCCTAAGAATATTACTCATGTATTTTTAAAACTCAGGGTAAGATAAATGTCTTTTAAATACATTTAGATAGAAGATGCATTCCAGAACTGTTGGTATAGGATTAATTTTAGCAAGGAGACAAAAGTCAAGAGCAGCATTTCAAAGTATAAGCAACAAAACATAAGACACTAAGACAGTCCAGCCACCCAAAGCAAAGGGGCCACCAAGTACTTAAGTACTTAAGGAGGTGAATCACTCATTGTGATACACACACTTCCAGTAGTGCTGGATCCTTTGCATGATTCCTGCTTTCACCTCACTCATATTTACTGCAAATTCTGCATCCACACTGCACAAATAGTGTAGTACAGACACAGAATGCTTTCTGGACTATGAAAGAGAGTCTTTAACAACAGTAGGAGCAGCATCGCTGAAAGTTGTGTGACATTCAAAGCCATGATTACAGATTGACAAATCTGAAGTAACAGCCTGAATGTTGTGAGAATATCTTCATCCAAGTCCAGGTAGATATAGATTACAGTCTAGGAGAAAAATGACCAGTCCTGCTACCCTGATAGTGAAATAGAAAACCAAACAATTACAAAAAGGAAAGGTTAATCTTTGCATGAAGCATTGAACCAAAGGTCTGTGGCACTCTCCACTGAGCCTGCACTCTGGCCTTGGAGAAGCTTAACCCAGACATCTTTTATGTTCAAGTTTCATAGTTCAATGCTGAACCTTTAAGATCAAAGGAACGGTCCACCAAATTGAGCTAATCAAATAAAAAACCCCAAAAAAATACATTTAGAAATTTCTAAATACAATCAAAGTCAAGGTAAGTGACCTGTGCATTGATTTCCATGACTACTGTAACTTTTTTTGGAAGCTGTTGTGAATTCCACCATAAGTACTCAATTCTAATTGAGTAATCTACTGATTCCCTGTTCTAGTAATTAATTGAATAATCTACTGATTCCCTATTCTAGTAAGTAAAAGCAAGCACTGATAGTTTGCTGGCATATGTTTTAGGAGAGGTTAGGAGATATATCTGTTTTGATTATGGTGGCTTTACATTCAATTTGAATAGTATTTTAGGCTGTCAGAAAATATACCATAATTACCTTGCAAAACTGCAGTGTTTCACTAAGACCAGAAGCACTGGTAAGGCACAAGGGCCCTCATAGCATGTTTTCAAACTTTTAATAGCTCAGGTAAAGTTGTTAGAACATTAAACATTTACCTATAGCTGCTTACTGATAGCAACATAAATTATACTGATAATAAGATCAGACCTTTAAGTTAATGGAAACTTAACATAAGATATTCATGCTTTGAAGGATATTATGTGGACAAATATTGATGGATGGGACTGTACCTAAAGCTTTCTGATGGATGAGCCTGGGGGCACAGCTGGTCACTCACACATGTACAACGTGTTAGATTGCTGCTAGAGATTTTCTTTCTGCTAATTGTTTTCCTTTTCCTCTGTTGCAAATGCCATACCTAGATTTCATTCCAGGTACCATGTGGGGAAGCATGAGGTGGAGGTCCAGCAAATGTCCTTAGTCTGACTTGACAAGCCTGCAAATTATAGCTAGATGTTCAACTACCTCTTCCACTTGGTAAATCCCTCTGAATTTAGAAGTGTATACTTCTTTTACATGTTCACTCTGTTAAAATAAACTTGATGCTCAATGCTGAGAAACCAGTGAAGGCTCATTGCTCTTACGCCTACACTTACAGTCTTGGCATAATTGTGTCTTTCAGAAAACTACATCTATTGCATTTGGCTGAGTATACTGATGCTTCAGAGTGTCTTTTGTGAATGCTGAGCCCCTACTTAACTCTGCTTGTGCTCTTCTGATTTAATTTTTTTAGGTACCGGGAAACCTCTGCAGAAATGACTGAATAAACCTTGTTTCATTGTAAAATTTCAGTCTTTTTGGAGCCCAAAAAGCAACTTGAAACAGCTAATATTTACGCTAATGTGATGATATTTATTATAGGAGACTCATTTAGTGTTGGAGGTATTATTGTTCACACTTCAAAAGTGTTCTTTGACATATCATAGGCTTTTAAAATTGTTGCAATAGAAGGATGTAAGACTACTGGATTTGTGGTTAATTCAATTTGTTTGTATGTTATAATATAAAATGACCATTAGGAATGGATGAACAATTTCTCCTGCTAACACCAAAGATGGGTGGGGCCCCATTCTTTGAGGTAATCTAGACTACCTTGTTTAGGACAAATCAGAGCATTGCATGTACAAGACATGTAGGATTGTGGTTAAGTAACAGCAGCAAAACAGGGCAAAAAAATGAGGTCAGTTACAGTGCTTCAGTGCTTTTTTTTGTCATTGTCTGAGTGTCTTTACCACTGACTCTTCCATAAGATTTTGTGCATGTAACTTGGGTAATGGGTAAAAGTAATTTTTCTATATGCCATGTAGCATGGTTTCTAATGTGACTCATTACTCTACTGTGCAGAGCAATGATAGCTCAACGAGGCTGATATTTTGAAAGCTAATGAGCCACTGATTAGTATCTGAGAGACTGAAGCTAACATGGTATGCTTTCTTCCAGTGATTTATAGTGATGAATTAATTAATATGATCCTAAATTCCACCTCCAGTGAATTATGTGCTTTTCCTGCTGGCTTCATAACACTGAGAAACTGCTGAACATGTAGACTGATTACAAAACTTTGCTAGTCAATGTGTTCATGCATGTACTTTAAATGCAAAAGTGTATTAAAAACATTAGAAGGTGAAAACTGGTAGTAGCATTCTATGTGCATGAAATGTGGAAGGACTAGGGAAACAATATATTTTTCTTAAGGCATATCTAAAGAAATAATAGATGCCTTTCAACACTAGTGAAAGGAGACAATTTTTAACTTCCTCTTCATTTCAGAAGTGCTTTTTTAGGAACTGCAACTTTTCAAATACCAGTATTATGAACACTATTATTAAGCTTTCTTCTGTCTTGCTGGACAAATCATGTCATACCTTTTTAAGCTGATCTGTACATGGCAGGTCTGGAGACTGTTAGCATGACCCAGAATTTGGGTGCATGTATCACCCATTCCATGCTGCTGCCTTGCACATGCACTGTATGACCTGAAAGCCACATGGCTTAGCATGAGTGTGAATGTTACATTCAGAAGATTAAAAAGACGTTCTTGCTTTTAAAAGTGTAAATTTAGATTGTCTGTTTCGTTATCCCAGCTTCATAAATTATTGAATGAAATATAGCAAATGAAACTAAATGTATGCAGCTAGAGTACAAGTAAAAAATACTCTAAGTACTAATAATATAGATAACTAGCACTGGGAATAATTTTAAAAATATTTAGAAGCAGCTGGGAGGGGTGGTGCTACCATAATCTTGATCTTTTACAATCTTCTGGTTTATTTTTTCCAGGAAGGGAAAACCTGGTTTCATAGGTCACAGATACATTTTTATATTCCCAGTATTCTGAAAATATTTGGTTTTTTCATAACTATAAACTGCTGTTCATACTATATTACTAATTCAATAAATTAATTCTTCTTACACATTGCTCTGAGGATAATGCCAAAAGATCGCAAAAAATTGAACAACATTCATTAGTTACTTTGGGGTTTTGGATTAGCTGCACACTTCTCTCAGGCTTCTGATTTCCTCTACTTTATTACCCATTTTACTGCAGTACCTTGAAAACTGTATTTAGTTATGATACTAGAGAATATATTACCATGAACTACTCAGTATTACGCATCTGATTAAGGTTGTTCTGTTTCTGTCGCCTCTGATTCTAAGATTAATTGGAACATTATGGATGATTGATTATGGTATTTTTCAAAGGTAACGTGACAGCCACTGGATGAAATCGGGTATCCTTTATTCAAATCCATTCTGAACAACTGCAGATTTTTTCTACAGCAAATATCGTAAGGAATTATTTCATCAAAATTCTTTGTCATAATTCTATTATGATTTCTAAGGTTAAGAGTATTTTCTTGTTTTAGTTCTTGGCTTCTGGTTCTGAAGAAACAGATACAAATCTAAGCTTTTACTAAGAATTTTCTGACTATTGTGATTTTAGAGAAGAGTTTTAAAAAGGTGACTGATACAAAAATAATTAGCTTAACAGATGGTAGATTTTTTCAGTAGCTTTATTTTAAAACTGAGATCTTTAAATCAAATCTCTTGTGTTTAGCAGCACAATTTTCGAATGTCTGAATTTTTGAAGTTTTTCTCTTTTACTGTGTCCACTATAATGTTTCTTAGGAGAAACACATTTTGTAGAGAATGATATGATTAACACACATTTCTATATTTAAAAAAGTAACTAGCTCAGAATAAAATTTTAGAGGAAGTAAATACTTCTACACACATGAATATCCACACATTCCCTCTTCATTCAGAAAATTAACAAAACTAGTCTAAACAATTGTGGCTCTACATTGGGATTAGAGAGTGAAACAAAAGTCTGTTTGCATATGTTGCATTCAAGAATGTGAGAAGCAAAAAATCATTTGGTAAATATGTCCCATAACTATTGTGGTTGAAAGAACGCCCCAACCAGTACAGTGTTGAGTTGAGAACTAGCTTTTTAAGATCATTGTAATAAAAGTTTGAATTTACTCTGTCTTTTCAATGAGAAAAAAAATAAATGAATGATCAATTTCATTGAATATAGACAAAGTCACGAAATGCCAAGAAGACAGTTGTTTCTTAACATGCATTAATTTAATATAAATCTTATTATTTAGCTCACTGAAAAGCCAATGAACATACATTACTTAACCTTCTGTAATATAGTTTAGCTTAATTCCTTTCATCCTCTCTCTTTTAAGATCAGTCATTAGGATATTTTTCTTCCATGTAGAACACTCCACTTCAAATGGGATTATGTTAATTAAATTCACGATGCAGAAAACAAAATATTAAGACTGCCAAGAAGCCTGCAATAACTTATTTTCTTCATAATTCTTCCCCCTCACAATATCCTTTTAATGTTTTCCATTTTCCCCCAAATAAATTTTCTGAATTTTTTCTAAGATCTTTGGAATTTTTTTTGCATGACAAAAATCAGCAAAACAATCCCTATTTTGTTTTTTACCAAAAGTCTGATCTTTAGTATATCTAGTTAAGTTGAGCTTAATATTTTACTGTGCAAATTTATCCCCTGAAGCTTTTTCAAATCCACAGCATCAGTTTACAGTTTGAAGTAGAAGGGATAGAGGATGTCTTACAAAAGTCAGATATCTGAATGCAATACATAATATGTGTCAGCTTCCCTTGGTGTCCTGGGTCTGGCTGGGATGGAGTTGATTCTCCTTGCAGCATCTCACACAGTGTTGTGCTTAAGCAGAGTTGATAATTCACCTGCATTTTGGCTATTGCTGAGCAAGGCTCACACAGCATCAAGGCTTTCTCTCCAATCCCTGAAGGCCAGTAGGCTGACTATATGGAAGAGTCTGGGAGGTGACACAGCTGGGACAGATGACCCAAACTGACCAGAAGGGTATCTAAAATTTTATGATGTTGCGCTCAGCAATAAAAACTCAGGGAAAGAAGGAGGGAGAGCATTTGGGGTTATGGAATTTGTAATCCAAAACAATCAATATGTATACTGAGGCTCTGCTTCCCAGAAGGCATCAGGACATTCTCCTGCAGATGGGACTTAGTGAACAAATTCTTCTTTTTACTTTGCTTCTGTGCACAGCTTTTTCTTCAGTTACTAAACTGCCTTTATCTTGACCCACGAGTTTTTTCATCTTATTTTCTCCTATAACCCTATAATCAGCTAGTTAGTATCTTAGATACAGGGAAGCAATATGTTAGTAAAAAGACATAGCAATTTTTACATAAAACTGTTAAAGCATTGACAGTCTTACTTCCTCAAAAACCAACAACAAAAATCAACAAAGCAAAAAATCCTGAAAAACAGTCCTATGTGTTCCTGATTTATTAAAAAATGGATGAGTAACAACTCTGTATACCAGAGTACTATAAACCAGAGAGATAATGTAATTATCTTTAGGGGGGTCTACAGGAAAGCTGGAAAGGGGCTTTTCACCAAAAACGGTAGTGATAAAACAAGGGGTAATGGTTTTAAACTGAAAGAGAGGAGATTTAGGTTAGACATCAGGAAGAAATTCTTCACCATGAGGGTAGTAAGGCATTAGAATAGGTTGCCCAGGGAGGCTGTGGAAGCCCCCTCCCTGGAGGTGTTCAAGGCTAGGTTGGATGAGGCTTTGTGCAGCCTGGTCTAGTGTGAGGTGTCCCTGCTCATAGCAGGGGAGTTGGAACCTGATGGTCTTTAAGGTCCCTTCCAACCTAAACCATTCTATGACTCTATGATTCTATGATATTTCACAATTATTTTATATTATAAAAATATCATTTTAATAAAATTTGAGCATTATCAAAAATGTGAAAGAAGAAAACTTCAGAAAAAAATCAAATATTTTCAGATTAATTAAAAAACTAAGCACACTTTATGTAGGTAAGAGGGTTGTTTGTGTCTCAGTAGACTCACTGTTAATATGTGGTACTTTGAAAGACAGAGAACTGTGCTGGGGAGGGCAACTGCAATGCATGCAGTTATTAACTATCAAGATTTCACAGGCAGGCAAAACAAATTATTTCAGCAGCCTTTGTGCTACTTTGTGCCTTCTCACGCCTTGGGGCAGTGCAGGCATGCAGGATGGATAAGCTCTTCTGACCAGTGTCTGATGTATTCAGCTCTTCTAAAAGACTAAAGATACCAACCTATAGCCAGCATAGATTTCTAAGTAAACATTTCGGTATACTTAGGAGCATGAAATTGAAAAGGACTTCTAGGTTGTTCCTCTGATTTTGTAGGCATTATTACAGATATACTGAGAAACTACAAACTGATAACTTGTTAGAACATTCTATGCTGCTGCCTTTGGGCTAGATGTGTTTCTATATTTTTCACATGGAGCTAAATACCTTTCTGCAGTAATTTTGAACTAACACGTTGAGTTTAGACCTTTTATGAACCCCTATTATGATCAAACACAGTTTCCATTATGTATTAGCCCTTAAAGTGAGCAATTAAAATTCTCTGGTTTTTTTCACAAGGTTTGAGACAAGACAGAAAAATCCTCAAGAAATGCTGATGGGACTTGGAATGTGAAAATTACTAGTCTGATCTCTGTCAGGTCTAAGCTTGTGTTTCAGCCTCTGTCATCCCATCAGTTTTTTTGAAATCCCCACAAAACTGAATTTACCTGATTTAGCATTTTTTTCCTGCGTTCAGTGAGTCAGCAGGTATATCACTTTATGTCATTAGATCCTTTGTTTCCACACTGCTTTCTAAAGGACTGAATCTGAAACTTTGTATTCTGCCACTACTGTAACTAATTTCTTTTCAGTTCTTCGTCCCTGAACACTGAGCAGCTGTAATTTTAATTTCAAGCTCTAGTTGCATTTTACTTTTGAAAAAAATTAAAATATGTAATCTTGAAATTGTGGCATATTTTCATATTCCTTATTTATGTTGAAAAAGTGCTTCACACTTCATGACTGCTTCTCATGCTTGTTGAGGTGTTTCCTAATTTGGTGCAGTGGGAAGATGGAGAGCTATGTCCCAGAATACCAGTCACAAACAATTATTTTGTCCACTCCTTTTTTCCCCTTTCTTCTGTTTTTCTTTTGTGCAGTGTCCTCCACTGAGTACGGCATAAATAAGCAATGTTATTGAAGTGATGGCCTATATCAGCTTTTGGAAAAGCCAGTGGATCCTGAAAATGTGAAAAAGCGTTCTGTAAAACAAGCCAGTTCTCTAATTTACTTGTAAAGTAATTATTTTCCTACATTTCTTTATTAGGGGATGTAATAATAATAAGAGAACTTCTCCAATGAAATTAATGAGCTCAGGAACAAAGATTTATTAATATGGTACTATGATTTATTATTGAAAACTCTTGAAACGATAGAGGAATTTATTACAGAATCAGCCACTGGAGCATGCCCTGAAGTTCCTCATCTACACATTTCTTGAATACATCCAAGGATGGTGACTCCACCACCTCCCTGGGCAGGCTGTTCCAGTGCCTGATCACTCCTTTAGTAAAGAAGTTCTTCCTAATAGCCAATCTAAACCTCCCCAGCCGCAGCTTCAGACCATTTCCTCTGGTCCTGTCATTATTCACTTGGGAGAAGAGGCCAACATTCACCTCCTGACTAAGCCTTTTTTTTTTTCTTAAATATATTGTAAGAGAGATAAGAAAAAACACAAACAAGAAGAAGCATATAGAAGAGTAAAGGAAGCATACATAGGGCTGAAAGGTGGTTTTATCTCTATCCTAAGAACTGATTAGAGCTATTTTCTTAATATGATATCTCATACACACTGCAATTACTTTCTTATTGAATAAAGCACATACCTATGTCTTTAAAAAAATACGGCAGTTTCACTACATTATATTTGATTTAAAAAGTGAGTCCAATGTTTTTAAAAAAATTAATGATCTTTACTTTGCAAATTACATTGTTATAATATTTTTCATATAGCATACTGATTCATACTGTTAATTTTGCCATTGAAAAAATAGTGCTAATTTTACTTGTTTTTAACTGCTCAGAACAAACACCAAGTGCTAACAATATAACAAGCCGCATATATCTAGTACTGTATTTTACGCTATGTAATAACTGCCAGAGGCAGGATCATATATCCTGCAAATTAATTTATTGTGACCCAACCTCTAGAATCTGGCTTTTATTAATAAAAATATAGCTTTGTTTTTCCAGGAATATATATCTTTGGATTGCTTGGGTTATTTTACTCTTAGGCTTTGCAAAAAAGAACAGGACCAACTGTTTAATTCACATAATATTTTTATAATGAAGATACCCACCTGAAAAATAAATAAAAAGGAGCTCAAGATATGCCAAAACAATGCTGTAAGCAGACATATTGTTATGTTAAGCCTTTACAAAGCCAAAGGCATAGTTTCTGTAAGCAAGGAAGTGAAAATTAATTTTAATCTTTGGGAAGGGAAAAAAACCTCATGTAATAGTGCATGTATCTTTTAAAGATATTTCTGTTTTCTATAATAGATCTCAGGAAATGTGCACACATTTTAAGGGTTCTGAGATCAGGTGGCAAAATGACCTATGAGGATTTACAAAATTTTTGTTTACAGGACACGTAGGTCTGAGTTCAAATGCCATCAATATCCTATTAACTTATGTCCTGAAGCAAAATGAACTAAAACGTAGATTCAAATAACAATCATTAATCTGTTACATATTCTGTCACTAGAAAATGTTGCTGTTGCTATTTTTTTCTATCATTGTGTAATGCTCAGAAAAAAAGTGTGCAATTTCTACGAGTTTGTTGTTTTTTCTTTTTTTTTAACACCTCATTTTTACGCCTATGTCAGACTGATAAAATTACAATCTTCAATCCGATAAGCAAAGTATCATCGAAGTGCAAGTGATCTCTTTAAGCAAATCTTTAATGTAGTTTCTTTATATTTCCAGCAGGAAGGGGAAAAAAAAAGAAAAAAAGAAATACAAGATGAATGAACAGATAAAGCATAAATGACAAATTGGTCTCTGCTGTAACAAATCACAGACTACCTTATACAAAACTACCACTTCTTTCCAGAGTACCTAATACAAAATTGAACATGCTAGGCAGCTCCACATTATAATGAAAGCACTATTTTTTGCCATTCTGGACTTCCAGCTTTTTCTACTGCATTCTTTTGCTAGTTTTGAAGAGATTGGTGAGTTAAGATCTGAAACAACAGAAGGCAGAAAATAAAAAGTTCTGGCAGAGCAACACAAATCAGACTTAAAAGTAATAAATTCCTCCTCGCTCTCCACATTTTTTTGCTAGTTATTGTCGCACACAGAATTTGTGAACTGGCAGTTCAGCACATGGTTAAAGTCTATATGGCTTTCAAACCATGAATACACAGAAAGTGTCTCTTGAGAGTTACAAACCTCATGAAAGTAGTTGGAATAAAAGTTCCAAACTGACAGAACTACCAATATCTGCAGTACAATTAGACAGTGACTGAAAGATTAAATATAGATCATACAAATGTTATTAAAAATTAAAGACACTAATAAGCCATTTGAACCAGAAGGAATGTGTCAAAAAGATCAAACTACACCTATATTATTGCAGGTGCACTAGGAGCAGAAAATTTTAGAGCAGACACACAAAGCAGGTATGATGAACATTCTAGGGAGCATTGTATGAAAATTAAAAGATGATGCTGTCATGCTGTTACTGCAAACTGAAGCATATTTAGGAAGGGACAAAATCACGTAGACATTTTTTAGATACGTTGAAGTATCTGCCTTTCATCAATGACTGCATGTAGGCATAGCTGACATTGGGCAATTGGAAAGTCTTAAATACAGAAGACAACTCCCATTGGTCTGAAAGTCTCAGGGCCACAGATCACTGGGGTCTGGAAAGATATTTCAGGGAAGTGAGCAATGAACACATATTTGCCTATTCTTGTACTTTTTCAAACACCTTTCGTTGTCCTGTTAAAGACAGGCTTTGGGACAGATAGACCTTTGATCTGGGTTGATCATTCCAATCTTATCAAACTATGAGTATCTTCAAATTTCACAGGCTTCAAGCAATACTTTCTACTTCTATGCAGTAAAAAATATCTACAGAAGTGATTTTTCTAGACCAAGACAAAGCAAATAAGCACACACTTGCACTGCTGTCATGTCCGTCTACGCTTTTTAGGATAACTGGAGATGTTAGCTAACATTCTGCACTGCATTTTTTCTTTCCTCTGAAATTGTTAATTAGTTAGCTGCTTTCCTAATGATTGAAACATGCACTTATATTTCATATAATGGTCTAGAATTTTCTATGTTGAGAAGAATACTCCAGGCTATCAGAAATGTTAGTATCTCAGAGTTTAACTGCCTAAACATTCATGACAATATTTGAACCATCCTAGCTAACAAGATGAAATTCAGATTGCTTCACAGTATAGCTAACTACTACCTGAAAAGCCTGGAAATTGCACTATGAAAATTGCTGGGTCTCACTGATAAGCATCAAAAGCTGATTAGAACAATGTGAGCATACATACATGCATGAAAGTGGTCTAAATATCACATCTTCATTTTCCTGTAGACTATGTGAAGAGTTTTTCCTTTTACAGTTAAGGATTTCTCTCATCCTTGCTATACCAAGAAAGCTGAAATGTAGATTTAGGCTGTTATAATCCTATGTAAAAGAAACATTTGTGCACAGAACAGGACCAGGATTGAGGGAATGTCACCTTTCAACATACAATTCTATTCTCCGAGGGAAACAACTTTGACCTCAGGATTTGGCCCGTAGGCTACTTCCAGGTCTTTTTCATTGCATTTTAATTAATCTTGACATTTGGCAGTCTGTTGGCAGACCCTATTTGACTCTTCAGTTAGTGTTTCTGTCTAAATGACTGCTTGTCACAAATCAACATGATTTTTTCTCTCTCCAAACATTTTTAAATGGTTTGAAGTACTTGTGTGCTCACCAAGGTCAGCTAAGCAAGAATACATCAGTAGGGTTGCAATAGATTGTATAAAAAGCTGTACACAGCTCAGGAGTTTATATATTTAAAATGTATAAGCATTTTTCAATGGCATTTTTAAAGCAATATATTTTAGGATTCTGTTTTAGTAAAATGAGTATATTCCCAAAAATATTTTAAGACTGCATTCTTTCAGTGGTGATCACATATTATACATGACAATTCTGTAGTGAAACATCACATAGGGTACAAAGTACTCTAGGTGGATATTTGATGCAAATTTGATGTTGCTTTGTGATAACAAAATTCTCAGACCAGTACACAGCAATGGAGATAGACAGGATTTAGTATACAACATTATTCTAATGCAGCACTTAGAGAGTTTAGAATGACTATTTTTTTTGCTTGTGCTCATTGTATGGTATTTGTTTATGTCTGAAAGTTTTATAAAGTCTTCATAAAAAGATGCCTTTCAGTCTTTTTTTTTGTTCTTACAAAGTATCCAGGTGTATTGTCTGGGAAAATCCAAGACAGGTTGTCTGGAATCTAGTTTGTTAGATACAGTGCAGTTTTCTCCTTTTTCGTATTTTTAGGATATGCAATTAATTGACAATTACATATAAAAAATGCACATTAGGTACTATTTATTTGTTTTGCTACCCCTAAAATGAGGTTTCTTCAACTCCAGATTTGCCTTTTTTTAATTGACCACATGACATGTTTGAGGCCTAGTTGACAACAAGGAATCACTGGGCTGCTCACTAACCCCTCCCCCCACTGTGGGATGGGAAGGACAAAAACTAAATAGAAGCTCATGGGTTGAGACAAGGACAAGGAGGCTTCACTCACTAATTAGGGTCATTGACTCAACTTGGGGAGAAAATAATTTTAATTTATCACTAATCAGATGCAAATAGGACAAAGACAAAAGAAAAATCAGAGCTTAAATACTACCCCACCCCTCCCTTCTTCCTGGCCCTTTCTCTACCTCCTTTCCCCCAGTGGCACAGGGAGATATGGAATGGGGTTTACAGTCAGTGCACCACATGTTATTTTCTGCCACTCCTTCCTCCTCAGGGAGAAGGATCCTTCACAGTCTTCCCATGCTTCCCCTCAGGGTCCCTCTCTTGGGAAAGAGTCCTTCATGAACCTCTCGGACATGAATCCCTCCCACGAGGTGCAGTCCATCAGGAGAAGACTGCTGCAGTGTGGGCTGCCTACAGAGTCATGGCCTGCTTTGGGAACAGTCAAGTCCTCTATGACTGCAGGTCCACCTCTGCTCCACTGTGATCCATGGGCTGCAGGTCCACCTCTGCTCCAATGTGCTCTTCCATGGGCTGCAGGGGGACAGCCTGTCAGCTCACCACGGGTTGCAGGGGAACCTCTGCTTGGGCACCTCCTCCCCCTCCTTCCTTACAACCCTTTGTATCTGTGCTCCTGCATTGCTCTCGCCTCTGCTCCAGCACTGTGTTCACCTCTGCTCTCCACCTCCCCATCTCCTCTGCTCTCTGGTTTTAGGTGAGTTTATTTCCCTTCTTTAATATGTCCCCCTTCTTTAATATGTTAATCACAGAGACACAGCCATTATCTCTGATGGGCTCAGCCTTAGCCAGAGGTGTGGCTGGAATTTTGGAGCCTGGGGAGCTTTCAGAAGCTTTTAACAGGAGCCACCCATAGGGTCACTCTTCCTCTGCCAAAACTGCGCCAAACCAAACCAACACACCATGATTTAGCTTTTTATAGCAGGAGGTCTCCAGTGCTGAGGCTGTGTCCCACCTCTTACTATCCCATGCTTGTGCAGCTCTACATCCTGTGTCTCCAATTCTCAGTGTCTTTGCTATCATACCAGGCCTGTGTATTTCTTTACAGTGCATCACTACCTAAGTGTTGAAAATATCTTGTTCTACATAGAGTGCTTGCAACTTACTGAAGACTGGACCAAGTTTACTTGTGATTTATGTATTGAAAGTCCCAAGCAGCAATCACACCTGCTTACTTCTCAGGACTGTTCAGCACTGTACAAGGTGAAGTGAGGACACCTCCAGAGGCATATTACATACAGGAAATTTCATACACATTCATTTACAGGAATTCAGCCCTGGCTTGCCAGCAGGGGAAAACTTATTATTAAACCTAAAGTATATAGTTTTAGAGAGAGAGGGTTAGTAATGGCACCTAAGTCAGATTTCTTCTAAAACTAGATTGTCTTTCTGCTGAGAATTACCTGGAAGACTCATCCTCTAACGAAGCATAACAAAGCATAAGTCATGGGTAACAGGAGAGGTGCCTGAGGACTGGAGGATAGCAAATGTCACACCAGTCTACAAGAAGGGCAAGAAGGAGGACCCGGGTAACTATAGGCCGGTCAGCCTCACCTCCATCCCTGGAAAGATGATGGAACAACTTGTTCTTGACACTGTCTCTAGGCATATCAAGGACATGGGGGTCATCAAGAGCAGTCAGCATGGTTTTATCAAGGGCAAGTCATGTTTGACTAACCTTATAGCCTTCTATGAGGAAATTACTAGGTGGATAGATGATGGCAGAGCTGTAGATGTGGTTTATCTTGATTTCAGTAAAGCATTTGACACCGTCTCCCACAGCATCCTTGTAGATAAGTTGATCAGGTATGGGTTTGGTGATCAGGTAGTGAGGTGGATCAGGAACTGGTTGATGGGAAGGAGTCAGAGAGTTGTAGTCAATGGGGCAGAATCTAGTTGGAGGTCTGTGACTAGTGGAGTCCCTCAGGGGTCGGTACTGGGACCGGTGTTGTTCAACATCTTCATCAACGACCTGGATGAGGGTACAGAATGTACCCTCAGCAAGTTTGCTGATGACACTAAACTGGGAGGAGTGGCTGACACACCAGAAGGCTTTGCTGCCATTCAGAGAGACCTAGACAGGCTGGAGAGTTGGGCGGGGAGAAACCTGATGAAGTTCAACAAGGGCAAGTGTAGAGTTTTGCATTTGGGGAAGAGAAACACCATGTACCAGTACAGGTTGGGGGCTGACCTGCTGGAGAGCAGTGCAGGTGAAAGGGACCTGAGGGTCCTGGTAGACAGGAGGATGACCATGAGCCAGCAATGTGCCCTTGTGGCTAGGAAGGCCAATGGCATCCTGGGGTGCATTAGAAAGGGTGTGGTTAGTCGGTCAAGAGAGGTTCTCCTCCCCCTCTATTCTGCCCTGGTGAGGCCGCATCTGGAGTATTGTGTCCAGTTCTGGGCCCCTCAGTTCAAGAAGGACAGGGAACTGCTTGAAAGAGTCCAGCGCAGAGCCACAAAGATGATTAAGGGAGTGGAACATCTCCCTTATGAGGAAAGGCTGAAGGAGCTGGGCCTCTTTAGCTTGGAGAAAAGGAGACTGAGGGGCAACCTCATCAATGTTTACAAATATGTAAGGGGTGAGTGTCAGGAAGATGGAGTTAAGCTTTTCTCAGTGATGACCAGTGATAGGACAAGGGGTAATGGGTGCAAATTGGAGTATAGGAGGTTCAAGGTGAATATCAGAAAAAACTTTTTTACTGTGAGAGTGGCAGAGCACTGGAACAGGCTGCCCAGGGAGGTTGTGGAGCCTCCTTCACTGGAGACATTCAAAACCCGCCTGGACAAGTTCCTGTGTGATGTGCTCTAGGTGACCCTGCTCTGGCAGGGAGGGTTGGACTAGATGATCTTTCGAGGTCCCTTCCAACCCCTAGGATTCTATGATTCTATGATTCTATGATCTTAATTATTCTATGATTCTATGATCTTAATTGAGAGACTGACACTAAGGAGAGTAAACCCCTCCCTTGGCCTATGCCCCTTACCAGTGTTTTCAGAACCGATTCCAGATTTTACAACTGTTACACAGTTATTAAATACATTTCAACTCCCAAATATATTCTACTTGTTAGTCCTAAAAAGTGGTATGGTTTACAGTCTAGGGTATCCAGGATTTGCTGCATTTCTTTTAAAGCTGTTACTTAAAAAGTAAAATAGAAACTTGCTCTGAAATAAAATTTTTTAAGACACTATAATAAATTAATAAAGACAACAGACTTAAAAGCTTACATTTGGTCAGATTGTTGAGATAAACACCATAAGTTTTTAAATGAAAAAATAAGCAAATATTAGAGCTCACATATTATACAACAAAGTCAAGAGAAATTTTATTTCATTCCTGTGGCCATATGAGAATATTGAAAAGCTCATGAAAGCAAAGACAATAATGTTTAAGAAAATTAAGGAAGAAAAACAATGTCAAGAGTTTATTTTAGTCAAATAGAAGGATAGAAAATTATAGTTGTAAGCCAACTAATTGAGTTTATATGAAGAGGGCAACAGGTGAAGATTTAAATTTTATCAGCTATGAAACTTTATGAACAATGCTAAACTTCTGGAGAGCCTGAAAATCATTTAAGTAATAAGTTAAGAGGCATCAAGGCATGACTGAACATTTTTAAAGGAACTATACTCTTGTTTTGAGATTGCCTAAGGTTTTGTCAATTCAAGTTAAACAGAACTCAGATTCAAATGAGAAGGTTCCCTGGGAGTATCTCCAAATCACAACAATTCCTATTTCAACAAAAACACTTTTAGTTTTGTATCTCCATAATTTCCTATGCATATTAAATTACTTAAATAATTATTCCCTGTGACAGTAAGCTATTATATTTCCTTTGCTTAAAATATAAAAGAAAATTATAAAGAAGGCTTGTCATGATTACAATAATTAAAACAATATTTCATTTTGTTCCATTGTCCATGTCTTATCTAAAATAACAACATGGTTAAACAATCTTCTTCAAATGCAGTTTTTCAAATTTTTAAGTAAAGCTAATACATTTTATGTCATATAGGTTATATAGGCACATATAAAACCTTTACAATCAAGGAGGACTGGTTGTCAGCTCGATATTCAAATGGAGACCAGTGACAAGTGGAGGTCCTCAAGGATTGGTACTGGACCAGTGTTGTTCAACATCTTTGTCGGGGACATGGACAGTGGAATTGAATGTACCATCAGCAAATTTGCTGACAACACCAAGCTGTGTGGTGCGGTTGACGTGCTGGAGGGAAGGGATGCCATCCAGAGGGACCCTAACAGGTTTGAGAGGTGAGCCCATACCAACCTCATGAAGTTTAATAAGGCCAAGTGCAAGGTCTTGCATCTGGGTCAGGGCAATCCCCAAAACAACTACAGGCTGGACAAAGAGTGGATTGAGAACAGGCCTGAGGAGAAGGACTTGGAGGTGGTTGATGAGAAGCTCCACATGAGCTGCCAATGAAAACTTGCAGCCCAGAAAGCCAACTGTGTCCTAGGCTGCATGAGAAGAAGCGTGGCCAGAAGGTTAAGGGAGGTGATTTTCCCCCTCTACTCTGGTTTCATGAGACCCCACCTAGAATACTGTGTCTGGATATGGAATCCCCAACTCAGGAAGGACATGGAGCTGCCTGAGTGAGTCCAGAGCAGGGCAATGCATATCATCAGAGATCTGGAGCACCTCTCTTATTAAGACAGGCTGAAAAAGTTGAGGTTGTTCAGCCTGGGGAATAGAAGGCTCCATTAAGACCTTATAGCAGCCTTCCAGTACATACAAGGTTCCTTCCAATCCAAACTATTCTATGATTCTTTGAATATATTTACTTTGAAAAATTCAAGCTGGAAATAAGTAAAAGAAAACTTTTCTTTACTATACCGAGGAACAGAAACATGTGAACATATTTCAATTTATCTGGAATACATCTGAATTTTTAGGTGAAATAAAAATTTTATTGAAGTGGAATGGGTTTTAAAATAACTTAAATACCATTTAACGTAACAATGCTGGGAAACCTGTGGGATTATCTTAAAAGGCAAATCTGCATTCACATTTTCCTAGGACTAGGGGGATCATCTAGAATATCAAGGAAATAGAGTCCAGTTTATTAGAAATCTAAGAAAAAGGACCATCAGTTTGTGATTTATCAGAAGTTAACACAGTAAGCAGGTATTATCAAATGGTCCCTTTAGCAAGTGATTTATGTGTGATCAGTGGTTTTCTTACTGTAACACTCGATTTTAAAACAAATGTTTTCATAAGGGGAAAAAAAACAAAACACATTAAGGGCCTGATCACAAATGTGCTTGCTTTCAGTTGCTAATTTAAAAGCAGTTTACGAAACAAATCGTTATTCTAAGTCCTTCTGTTTTGGTTGTCCCAGGTTATTTGAAAGCCAGTCTAAGAAGTATAGTACATTTCACCTATCTGGTAAGATAAGCAAAATAGAGTTAAGCAGCATAATTTTTCACATTTTATCCTGGGTATATTTAAAACATTTAAAGCTTTTCTGAAGTAGACATTTAACAATTCCTTTCCTAAGTGTTTTTGTTGTTGTTGTTTTTGTGTTTTGTTGTTGTTTTTTTCTCATTTCAAAAGTGTCTTGTCACTCACCTGTCTTTCTTGCCACAGATACTGAGCTATACTCTAACTTTGTTAGAAGGATAGAAAATCTTTTTCATGCAAAATAAGTACCACTTGTGCATGGCAAGAAGAATTTTTAGTGCTGTCTGTAGAAGGTACTGTGATTTGTACTGTTCTGAAAAAGCATTTTATATGTTATGGAAATGAGAAAATAAAAAGCTGACCTCTCTATGTTTTTCTTCGTGTTTTTAAACAGGGTACTAAAAATTGTTTAATGAATGAAACCATTCACTGAAAATCCTTGCTCCTTCACTTGATAGATCTGCCTTTTGACTGGAGTTTAACTGAAAAATTATATGCAGGATCAAGGACAGTTTGTGATCAAAATAAAGATCATTTCAGCTCACTCATATAATAATCAACCATGTGGGAATGCAAAAAGCCCATTGCATTTGTTACTTCAATTGTGTTTACTTTAACTTAATAAATTGGTTGTTTCTTTTTGCCTTATAGAGATTTAATGTTTTTGATGGACTCTCATCTTAAACTGCGTACTGTTAGAATGATGTCTACCAGATAACTGTAGGCTGCCCTCTGTTCTGCAGTGTGTGAGCCCTGTGAGCTGAGAGACCCAAATGCATTTCTTTCAGGAAAACAAAGGTTACAGTAAATCATGGTCTTATTCCACAAACACTTTTTCATTAAAATTTAAAATAATCTCTATCCAAAGACTGTTCTACACTAGTGAATAATGTGGGGGTTTTGGTTTTTTGTTTGTTTGTTTGATTAAAGAAAGAAAAATTGGAAAGAAATATGGTTGCTGCTTCTTAGAATGTTGAGGCATAAGCTCAGGGAGAAAGAAAAACTATTAAATAAAAACTGACCTGGGACAAGAACAAATAGATGTAAACCTGCTCTGAATTGGTGAAACACTGGAACAGGTTGCCTAGAGATGTCTCTGCTCATGGCAGAGGGATTAGACTAGATGACCTCTAAAGGTCCCTTTGAACCCAAACTATTATATTATTCTATGATTCTATGATTAATTTGGGCTGGAAATAGGAAACAGAAAAGCCTAAGTTTCTTAGACAGCTTTATACTAGAGCTATGAAAGACAAAAATCTTAGCTTAACTTGAGACTGTCCTTTCCTGTCCTATGCTTCTTTTTTATTCGCCTCTCCATATCACTTCCACACTCTCACACCAGTTCTGTTTTCCTGGATTTCAGCATCATTTATCTGTGTAGACTTTTCACTGACACTTGACTTCAATCTCTGAAATGAAGAGACTTCCATTGCGTGGAGGGAAGTCAAAGATGCAGAGGTGATATGTCAAATTCTACCATATTATTCTAACTAAATGTAACAAGAAGGAGGTCTGCAGACCTTTTAGAGGCAGCATTTTTGAAAATATTTCTTACAAAAAAAAGAAGAATAATATTTTTAGCTTGCATAACTTTTGACAAGACAAAATGTATTTCCATTATAAATAGGAAAGGTCCTTTTGACAGTCATGAGCTGTATTGCTACCAAATATCAGAAAAGTTTTAAATGACTTACAATTTTTTTGAGCAAGGGTGGCAATTCTCAGCATTTATTTTGCACCTGGAATATACTTTGAATCAAGAAAGTAAAAGAAAATAACTGGTAGATAAAGATGAAAATTCAGATTAAAATTAGGTTTAATAAAAGTAGACTATCTGGAAAATATCTCTGGAAAATTAAATAAATCATTCCATATATAAGAACAATTGTGGTTCTGGCTTTCTGGTTTTGGTAAACCTGTTCTGGCAGGGGGGTTGTACTAGATGATCTCCAGAGGTCCCTTCCAACCCCTAACATTCTGCAATTCTGTCTGATTCCTTCAGTGGCTTCCACATTTAATAACTAACACATTCATGAATCTTTCTCTCTTTGGGGTGTCAACAGACATCATTCTTCTCCTCTCATCTGCTTTTTCACAAAACGTGTAAGAAGCACTAATCTTGTATAATTTACCACTGGATCACAAACTGAACACTACCAAAATGCAAAAGTTAATAGGAGCACATTCAAAATTACATAAACCTAGGGCATAATAGTATAAATCATTATTAATAAAATCTTCTAAAAATGTTGACATAGACCTACAGAAGTACTTATACTAGAGTGTCTAAGGAGGTTGGAGTTCCCCCATCAAAGCCATCACATGTGTTATGTGCTCTCAATCATGCTTGACACATATCAGCAGAGTTTGCAGTGTGTTTCTACAGCAGTCCTTACCCTCAAGAAGACTCTTACAACAATGTGTGGTAGCATTTATGAAGGAATTACACCATTAACTTAATGATCACACAAAGCTTCCGCCTAGACAAAACTCCTGTCATGTAGCTCTAATATAAATGGTCTGAAGCTTCTTTTCTGAAAAATATCAGTATTATGGAAAACTAGATTTATTTTTTTTTACTAAAGTATTAGAACTTTCAAGAAGTTAAAATATTTATATAAAGATGAGCATGACATGAGAGAAAGTTTGCAGTGTTAAACAATATTTTATTTAGAAAGAAACGGTAGTTATGAAGAGACATGACGTTTCTGCTCAATAAAACATCTCTCTAGGCTCAACAAATAGGATATAGATGCTGTTTGATTTAAGAATTTAGCAGATAGAACAAAAGCAAAGAAAACTCAGAATTTAACTGTTAGGGAAAGGGTGACAAAGAAAGGGTGAAAGTCATGTCATCTTTAAAAAAATAAGGTCACTTTTTCTCTCACTACTCAACATTTGATAACATTTAAAGTTTATTTGATACATTTTACGCATTGACCTAAAGTCTCGTTATCTTTGCTGAAATCTAGTTTAAGCCACAGAACTCTAGAGGCTGCCTAGTTTTAATTGTGTCTAAAAGTAAACACAATTTATTGTATCTGTTTTGAAATAGCTAACTTACACATAAGATTACTCTGTTAAATGCACTTCTATTGTCAAAGTCAACTGCTTCTGGAAGTGCCATTCCTGAGAAGCTGCTGATCAAAAGGTAATGAGAACTGACAGGAAACATCACAAATGCTCCATTCTAAACAGACTGTTAGACAAGGAATTAAGTGAGTGATACTGATTGATTGTTTCTACATTAGTGAAATCTAGCAGAAAGAACACGGGTTTATTTACATTCAGTTGCACATTACTATGACTAAACCTGCATGGTAAAGCATAATAGCCAGTTTCTCTGAAACAGATGGAAGTGGTTATGTATGCCATCCAGAGGGACCTTAACAGGCTTGAGAGGTAGGCCCATGCCAACCTCATAAAGTTCAATAAGGCCAAGTACAAGGTCTTGTACCTGGGTCAGGGCAATCACAAGAACAATCACGGGCTGGGCAAAGAGTGGATTGAGAACAGCCTGAGGAGGATTTGGGGGTGTTGGTTGATGAGAAGCTCAACATGAGCTGGCAATGGGCACTTTCATCCCAGAAAACAAACTGTATCCTGGGCTGCATGAAAAGAAGCATAGCCAGCAGATCAAGGGGCACTTCTACTCTGCTCTCATGAGATTGTGTCCAGTTCTGGAGCCTCCAACACAAGAAGGACATGGAGATGTTGGAGAAAGCCCAGAAGAGGGCCACAAAGATGATCAGTGGGCTGGAGCACCTCCCCTATGAAGACAGACTGAAACAGTTGGGATTGTTCAGCCTGGAGAGGAGAAGGCTCCAAGGAGGCACTATAACAGCCTTCCAGTACCTGAAGGGGGTCTACCGGAAAGCCAGGGAGGGGCTTCTTACATGGGCATGTAGCCATAGGACAAGGGGGAACAGTTTAAAGCTGAAAGAGGGTAGATTTAGATTAGATATGAAGAAGAAATTCTTCACTGTGAGGGTGGTGAGACACTTCCAAAGGTTGCCCAGGGATGTTATGTATGCCCCATCCCTGGAAGTGTTCAAGGTCAGTTTGGATGGGGCTTTCAGCAAGCTGGTCTAGTGGGAGGTGTCCCTGGCAGGGGAGTTGGAACTACATGATCTATATGGTCCCAAGCCATTCTATGATTCTAAGATATAAGTTACTTTGCAAATGAATCTGAATATCATGGGATGCTAAACCACAAATTTATGAGTGACTCCTTTGTTGCATAGTTACTGCTGTATCTGTATCAGTCAGGAACCTCAAAGGAATAAAATGGACAAAAAAAAAGATCTCACAGAAGATACAATATCTCACTTCAGTGCAATTCTTTCCACACTTTCAATATGTTGGTTTGACTAATGGTTACAGACCCAGTTTACAGATGCTGTGTTATAATCCTCAATTATTGAGGAAAAGTTAGAACTCTGGCAGTGCATGTCTCTATCTGCAGGGATCAATAGAGCCATCTGAAGTGTATGGCCTTGGATAGGTCTGAAACCATTAGTTTTTGTCTTGTTCTTTGTGGACATAGCAGTCTCTTTTCTTCCTAGCTGCAGCTTCTAACATACTTGACAATCATTATCAAGTTGTCCTCTCAATTTTCTCTTCTATTTTAAAAATCCCAATTATGTCAATATTTTCTTATTAATTTGAACAGCCCTGTTACTCTGCACTGGACTGTTTCCAACTCATTTAATGCACCCAAAGGCCCAATATTTTTCCTTTAATTTTCATATTCTTTAAAAACTGATTAACATTTTTCTCATTCAGTGTCTAAATCTTTAATTCCAAATTGAGTAGTAGGAAACCTGGAGCAGACTCCTTGACTGCTTTGCTTGATACAGTTTCAGTTTGAGGACTGTCTGTTCAACTTTGTTTAACCATCTACTTACCCTACTGTTATGGTTTCGTGTAGGCAATGTTTGTCTGACTGGCCTTTGAAAGTGTTAAATACATTTTGATCTCTGATTCTGTATTAAAATGTGACACTTGCTACTCTTCTCTCACCTAGAAGAGCTTTTGTCCTGTCATAAAAATACATTAAGCTGTTTTGATTTATTTTGCTCTTGACAGATGCATATTGACTGTTAAAAATAGATGGTTTACTTTCTTGTTCCAGATTTTCTGGGTATTTTTTGTATACTGAGGCTAGGCTGAATTAGCGACTATTCCCTGATAATATATTTTCCTTTTAATTTTTCTTCTTTTTTTTTTCTTTTCTTCTTTAAAAACTATATATGTATTTCTCACTTTACTTTTCTGAAAGTCCTCTCTTCCTTCAAAAATGCAGATTCTTTTCATTTAAATACTCAAGAATGTACACTTCCTTATGTAACATATTATTATCTATAGGTCCACTTTATGTGAGAGCTTTTAACAAATCTAAGCATTCTTATCTTCACTTTAGCTTCCATATTTGATATATACCATTAGTTATGCTAAGCTTCTGAACAGAGCTACTTGTGATAGTACACACTAAGCAAAAAAAGCTTCAAAAACTTCCTGTAATCATTTGTCATCATCCTTACATTTCACTGAGTACCTTGAAAGACATTTCTTCTTTGTTTTCTACCAATTCATGTATGGCTTGTTGTAATCACTCTGTTTCACAGTGGTCTTATCCTGTGCCTTGTACCTCCTCATTTTGTCTGTGTTGGTTTGGCACCGAGTTGGCAGTCTCTCGATTCACCCCTCCCCCCAGCCCTGTAGGGGGGGAGGCTGCAGACAGTCAGAAGTGACCTTGGTTATTATCAGTCCACTGGCACTGCTAAAAAGTTCACTGAAAGGAAGAAAAAAAAAATCAGCAAAGAGCTTGCTCAAACCGAAACATTGTCCTATCATCCTGCAGCAGTTTATCTTAACTTTACTAATCACATGATTTTCCAGTTGTATGATTCCTTCTTGACTTTCAAATAACTGTAAAGTTGAATTTAGCCAGATTAATCTTTTAGTATATTTTATTCAATTCTGCCATACATTTTGTGGGTTTTTTTCCAACAAAATTCCTTTCTTCTTAGTGTGTTCAGCACTAGAAAATCAGTTATCAAAACCCTCCTTCATAATCCATGTGTCAAATTCCTAATTAGAGTTATAAAAGCCACTTTAACAATGGCATTTCCAGGTTCACAATACTTGCCCTTGCATCCTGAGTAATATATTGTAGAACCATGTAGAAGAAAAGAAAATCATAGAACAGAAGAGACAAAATTGTTACCTTTACATACTTTTCCTGCCCTTCTCAACAATTCTTTCCAATAACTGTACCTTTACAATAAACACATACAGAAACATGGGCTGGAGAGCTGCCCAGCAGTGAGGGACTTGGGGGTGTTGATTGACAGCTGGCTGAACATGAGCCAGCAATGTGTCCAGGTGGCCAAGAAGGCCAACAGCATCCTGGCCTGCATCAGGAATAGTGTGACCAGCAGGACCAGGGAGGTGATCCTGCCCCTCTGCTAGGCCTTGGTGAGGCTGCACCTCAGATACTGTGTGCAGTTCTGGGCACCGCAGTATAGGAAAGACATTGAGGTGCTGGAGCAGGTGCAGAGAAGGGCAACTAGGCTGATTAGGGGTCTGGAGAACAGGTCTTATGAGGAGAGGCTGAGGGAGCTGGGTCTGTTCAGCCTGGAAAAGAGAAGGCTGAGGGGAAACCTCATTGCTCTCTACACCTACATAAAAGGAAGTTTTAGTGGGGTGGGTCTTCTCCCTAGTGACTAGCAACAGGACAAGAGGAAATGGGGTCAATTTGCACATGGGGAACGTTCAGATTAGGTAGTAGGAAAAATTTCTCCACAGAAAGAGTGGTGAGGCATTGGAACAGGCTGCTCATGGAGGTAGTAGAGGAACTGTCCCCCAGGGCTGTTAAAAAAATGGGTAGACGTGGTGTTTCAGGAGATGGTTTAGTGGTCATGGGTTGTAGAGTGGACAGTTGGACTTGATAATCTTGAAGGTCTTTTTCAACCTTGATGATTCTATGATTCTGTGAAATATTCACACTCTTAGAAGATGAGCTGTTTTTCAAACTCTGTTTCCCACTGATTTTCTAATAAGAATACAGACAGCCCAGACTGAGAAAGATCAGAGAGGGCTGTGCCCCTCAAGACTGTTACATTCTTTTACAAAGCCAGTAAAAAAAATTCCATCCTGTTTTCATTTGCTTGTATTTATATTCATCATTCGGTAAAGCATAATATTCTAAAAGCAAATGACATCTGAATACTCTTTGCCTATGCCAGTAGTAGAAACCTGAAATTTATTCTTACAGCTCCCAGTTCACATTAAAGAACATACATTATGAAGCTGAACTTGGTCCTATAAATTAAACTGCTCCTGTAACTAACTCACTTTAGTTCAGGAGTGGGCATTTAGTTCTTGTGTCACTGAAACTGATTTAATTACACCACATTTTACTGGTGATTGTCCTATTTAATCCTACCCTGAGTAGATAGACAGGGAAATAGTGGATTTCAGTCCATCTGATCTGATTGTAAAGACTTATATTTCATTGCCTTTTCATATTAGAATAAAGCATCCCAATAAATAGCACAAATACATACTGGAGGCCAAGGAGACTTGCACATAATGAAATAATGTAGCAACAGCAACATTATTTGGTATAGACCAAGAAAACAGTAGTATTGTTTTTTATAAGTAATCTGAAGAAGAGTCCAGATATGGAAAGCTAAAATATAGCTATCTTCTCAACAGACTGAGGCTGTGGAGGGAGAGGGAGGAGGCAGGCACACAAGCAGGGGAATAAGTGGTGGGGCAGGTGAGAGGGAGAAGCTGGACACCTGAGCACTACCTGCACTACCTGGCAGGACAGCCTGACATTTTTTCATATAAGCCTTGCCATTTTGAAATACAAAACTTAAAATTTTAGCCAGCATCAGCATGGCCAACTAATGCTCAGGCAGGACAGAAGTGTATGGGGAGAACTACCAGAGGAGGGTTATGCTTGGGAAGCTGGGGAGCAGCTGGCAGCCCCTCTGCAGGGAGGGCTGAGGCTGCAGTGCTGAGCAGTAAGGAAGACCAGTGTAGCACTGTGCACCATCCCCTGATCTTTGCAGAGTTATCCCGGTGGAGAGTCAGTGAGGTAGAAGCCTCCGGTGGAGAGCTGGTGGCAGACAGTTTGCAATGGACAGTTGTCCAAGACCCACTACAGAGAGACTTGCATTTATTGTCCCTGGGATATCCCATAAAGGCTGCATATTTAAGAAGTCGGGTCTTTTTTTCCAGACTTTTTTCTACTTATTTTGCTTTAAGATTTTTTTTTAATAAGCAACTTTTAACAAAATCCCATATTTAAAGAAAAAAAGGACACTTTCTTAATGATCATTAAAAATTTCCCTTAAAATATTACTTTGTAATAAGATGTACGAAGGATCAACAACAGAGTAAGACAATCAGACAACATATAAGCAATATCCTCTTCAACTCTTAAATTACCCTCCCTAGAGGTTCAATTTAATTGATAATAATGTGCTGAAATTCATGTTCCTTTCTCACTATTTCTTTTTCTTGGTGGACATAAATAAAATATTTTGGTCATAAGTATGTGGAGGTTTTTTATCAAAAAAAGTGAAGATTTTTTTCTTAATATCTGAAGAAGAAAGAAAATAAGTTTTCTTCTTTCTTTTTGAACACATGAAATTCGGAAAGAGTAAAAGTACAGTACAGAAAAACTAGAACGGAATTTATTATAGAAAAAATGATCAATGTACTGGGAAAAAGGAAATATGAAAATATGTTTTAAAAATTAGATTGGACAAAGATACTATTTTCCCTTCCTCTCTTGAGTAATATTATATTGTGTTCACAAAGTGGGAAAAAGTCAATAGAATACAAATTATTAGAATATAAAAAAATGCAGTGAGTCTCAGGCAGATTATTGGGGGGAGGAGGGAGGAGAGGAAGAATCAAAAAGCAGTATTTTCTCCCTAAAAGTTTTTCTATTATGAAACAGAAAAGGATAATTTTTGTAGAAATACTCATATGAAATGAGTATCTGGAAGGCAACTGATTTACAAAGCAAACAGATATAATAACTCATAAATAAGAACAAATTTATAACTTGTTAACATGTGCATATTTAAAGACAGAAATAAACAGAATGAGAGTGTTTTATAATGTGACTGTTTGTGGAAGGTAGAGTGTAGGAGGATCATAATGAAAACACTTCCTCAAAACATGTGCCATCACTTGCTGGTATATTTCAGTCATAATGAAAGAAAAAAAAATCCTGGAGCAGGCACTTACACAAAGTCTAATCCCTCTAGCATCAAAATATCACCTAGGACCCTGTTGATATGTGGGTTTTTAACCTATGTTATAGCTGAATGACTGACCCAAAAGAATTTTTTTTAGCATTCTGCAAACTAAAACATTTATTTGCAACATTTCATTCAAATTAAAACAACCTTTTTAGTTTTAAGGCCTTTTTCATAAAATTAGAGCTACACTTATGTGGGAGTTAAACACTTTACAAACTAGACTGTTGATCCTCATTATGTGCCTGTGATTTTGTTGAAATTTTTGCACCTACTGAAATGAAAATACAAATTGACTGTTGATCCTCATTATGTGCCTGTGATTTTGTTGATATTTTTGCACCCACTGAAATGAAAATACAAATTCCCTGCATTAGTATAGACAAAATGTAAGTATAAGATTTTATATACACTTGCCGCAGAAAAATCTTCTAGCTCAGAAGACTAGGAATACCTTCTGAGAAGCAGCAACAAAGGAATTTGGAATAGGACACCCTAAACAAAATTAGCAGTACGAAATTTTCTGTCACTGGCCAGAAGAACCTGGCCGTTCCAGTCAAGAACTCAGTTTGAACTGGAATTGTCACTACGACAAGCAGGAGTGCTTTTCTGGCTAGACAACCACCAGAATAAGTATTCATCAGCTACAAGATTATGAGTTTTGATTTTCAGCATGTAACCTGTCAAAATCTATTAATCACTTCATCTCTGCATAAACACTTTTCTTGGATGTGTACTGTTAATGCTAGCAACGTGTTGAGACAAGACCTTGAGCTGGTTAGAGATCTAAGATAAAACACCCTACATGTTTACCTCAAAAGCAAACATACCAAAATACCACAGTTCTTCGAATTTTAGAAGCTGTATTTTATTGGAAATTTATCTTCAAAATGAATTAGATTAGATGGAGAAAACTCAGAGTATCTGGTGAGGGGGAATAGAAGCCAGAGGTATACAAGGAAATGCCTCCTCTCAGTAGTGTTTTAGCATGGATTCTTTCCTTGAGTTTGCTTTAAAGCCAGCAAATCTTAGTGGGTTTCTGGGTTGCATCAAATATTATGTAGTACTTAAAAAAAGTGTTTTGTTTTGTTTTTTCCATTTACTCCTTTTTGTCATGGCTGCCTGTCTTCTACCTGCTCTTCTTAGTCCTCTCAGTCTCTGCTCTTGCAGTTCTCCTTTGAGCCATGAGAATTTTCCCACCTCTGTTTTCACCCTGCCTGCATTTTACCCTGTGAGTATACAAGCACAACACACCACATCCCAACATAACCTGCCAATAAGTAGAAGAAATATGAGTTATACATTATTGTAATAGAATCCTGGAATCACAGAACGGTTTGAGTTGGAAGGGACCTTAAAGATCAACCCTCCTGCCATGGGCAGGGACACCTCCCACAAGACCAGGTTGCTCAAAGTCCCATCCAATATAGCCTTGAACATGTCCAGGGATGAGGCAACCACAACCTCTCTGGGAAAGCTGTTCCAGCATCTTGCCTCCCTCACACTAAATAATGTCTTCCTAATGTCTTCCTAATGCCTAACCTAAATCTACTCTCTTCCAGTTTAAAACCACCACCCCTTGTCCTATTGCTACATCTTCTCTTTTCCAGGGTGAAGAACCCCAATTATCTTAGCCTGTTCCCACAGGATATTTGCTCCAATGCTCTGATCATCTTCATGGCCCTCCTCTTGACTCACTCCAACAGCACCATGTCCTTTCTGTGCTGGGGGCTCGAGATCTGGACACAATACTCCAGGTGAGGTCTCACAAAAGCAGAAAGGAAGGGAAGAATCACCTCTCTTGACCTCCTGGCCCTACCCAGGATATGGTTGGTTTTATGGGCTGTAAGCACACATTGCCAGCTCATGTGGAGCTTCTCATCAACCACCATCCCCAAGTCCTTCTCCTCAGAGCTGTTATCAATCCATTCTCTGGCCAGCCTGTGATTGTGCTTGGGATTTCCCAGTCTCAGGTGCAGGACCTTGCAGTTGGCCTTATTGAACTTCATGAGGTTGGTATGGGCCCACCTCTCAAGCCTGTCAAGGTCCCTCCCTCTTGCATGGCCTGCCTTCCCTCCAGCATGTTGCCCACACCACACAGTTTGGTGTCGTCAGCAAACTTGCTGATGGTACATTCAGTTCCACTGTCCACGTCCCCAGCAAAGATTTTAAACAACACTGGTGCCAGCACCAACCTTTAAGGAAACCACTTGACACTGGTCTCCACTTGGATATCAAGAAATTGACCACTAGTCTTTAAGTTTGATCATCCAGCCCATTCCTTACCCAACAAGTGTTCCACCCATTGAATCCATATCTTTCCAATATGGAGACCAGGTTGTCTTGCAGGACAGTGCCAAACACTTTCCACAAGTCCAGGTAGATGATGTCAGTTGCTCTCCCCTTGCCACTGACTCTGTGACCCCATCGTAAAAGGCCGCCAAATATGTCAGGCATTATTTGCCCTTGGTGAAGCCATGTTCATTGCCACCAACCACCTCCACGTTTTCCATGTGCTTTAGCAGAGCCTTCAGGAGGATCTGCTCCATGACCTTGCTGGACACAAAGTGGAGACTGACTGGCATGCAGTTCCCTGGGTCTTCTTTTTTTTCCTTTTTGAATATGGGGATTGTTTTAAAACTTTTCCTGTTACCCTTGATGTCCCCGGCCAGATTTAATTCTATCTGGGCTTTAGCTTTCCTAACCTTTTTCCTGGCTGCTCAGACAACTCCTTTCTCCTCCTCCGAGGCTACCTGTCCTTACTTTCACCCTCTATAGATTTTCTTTTTCCATGTGTGTCCAGGAGCAACTTGTTAATCCATGCAGGCCTCCAGGGCTTGGAGGAGGTGATCCTTGAATATTGACCTTCTTGCTTGGGCTTCTCCCCTCCAGGATTTTATCCCATTGCTCCCTACAAAGCAGATCTCTGAACAGATCAAACTCTGCTCTCTGGAAGTCCAGGGTAGTGAGCTTGCTGTGCACTTTTCTTGTTGCTGTTAGGATCTTATTCCCCCATTTTGTGGTCATTGCAGCCAAGGCTTCCCTTAAGCTTCACAGTGTCCACCAGCCTGTACTTGTTGGTGAAGACAAGGTCCAGCATAGCACCTTTTCCCGTTGGTTCCTCCACCACATGTAGAAGTCAATAATCTTCAATGCACTCCAGGAACTTCCTGGATTGTTGGTGCCTTGCTGTGCTGTCTCTTCAACAGATATTGGGGTAGTTGAAATCCTCCATGAGGACCAGGACTTGTGAATGCAAAGCTGCCTGTAGAGAGCTTCATACGCTCAGTCTTCCTGGTCAGGTGGCCTGTAGCAGACTCTCACTATGCTATCATCTGCCTCTGTCTTATCTTTAGACCTGACCCAAGCTCTCTGTCAGCTCCTCATCCATCCCCAGGCAGGAGCTCCACAGACTCCAGCTGGTCATTGACATAGAAGGTGACACCCCCCCTCTTCTCTCCTGTCGTCCTTCCCAAAGAGATTGTATCCATCCATTCCTATTCTCCAGTCATGGGAGTCATCCCACCACTTCTCAGTGATGTTGATAACATCATAGCCCTGCAGGCATGCACACATCTGCATCTCCTCTTGTTTATTGCACATGCTACATGAATTTGTATAGAGGCATTTAAGTTGGGTCTCCATTGAAGCCATCTCACTAGCTACAATTATATTCTCCTTCATTTCAGGTGTTCTCCTGCTGGCCTGTGTTCCTTCTCCAGGCTCAGGGCATCTATTAGTGGCATTGGCCTCAAAGGGGTGGCTGGGGGATAGTTGGAGGATCTTCTCCCCCAGAAACACTAGTTTAAAGCCCTCTTTACTAGATTGACCAGTCTTTGGCCAAAGATGTTCTCTCCTTTCCCTGAAAGACAAACCCCATCAGCCCCAAGGAGATCAGGTTTCTTGAAGTGAGTCCCATGGTCTAAGAAGCCGAAGTCCTGGCTGTGGCACCACTCCTGTAACCATTTATTGACTTTACCAATACAATTTAACCTTTCAAACCCCTTCACTTTGACTGGGAGGATTGATGAGAAGACTATCTGCTGTCCCAAGTCCTTCACTGCCACACACTCCCATGGCTGTTGTCAACATTAAGAAAGATCCCACTAGTCATCCTACAATTATCTGGAATTAGCTACTCATTGCCTTTATAATTCAATCCTAACTGTATTATAAATGTCAGTAAACTTCATTTACCAGAATTTACCACACAGAATCCTTAATCTGTTTCAAGGATTCTTGCTGATACATCCATGCTTTAACAATTAATGAACCTGTATCTGCATTTGGTACCAAAAATTAACTATTCCCATTCCCTAAAATAAAAACAGGAAAGGTGTGGTAGCTGCATAATAAACTGTGAAAGGCTTCACTCAGTGGTGTGTGCACATATTAGAAAAAAGGAACAAAAATAGCTGTTGGAGTTGTCAAAGAAAGCTTCTTAGCAAAAAGAATTGGTGGACTGAGCTACTGACTGGAAGGCATGAACCATTGGGGTAAGGTTCACAGAATCACATAAACACAGAATTGTTAGAGTTGGAAGGGCCCTCTAGAGATCATCTAGTCCAACTCTCCCACTGAAGTAGGATAACCTAGAGCACATTACTCAGGACTGCATCCAGGTGGGTTTGAATATCTCCAGAGATGACTGAATTTATGTTGTACATGTCAAGAGAACCCCTTGCTGTCTTGTGGGGAAAGGAAACATATATCATCAACCTATGAGAGTAAGTCACTGAATAATGAAAATACAGTAAGTCCTAGAAAATAATCTCCTCATCTCACAACTATTTTTTTTTTTTTTTAAACTCATGGACATACTTTTAGTACAAGCTAATTTGAGTTAAAAGGAAACACATATGCATGACAATATCTAGTCAATGGCTGCAGTAGGCTTAGAAAAAAAATAAAATAATGATGTTAAAAGTAATTCCTATTCTGATATGACTCTTTCTGCATAGGTTAAAATTCTAATACTTGTAATGTCATTCCTGTGCATTGTCTTTTGTAAAAAAAATCATCCTTCTGGCAGTAATCAGATGGCTTTCAAATCTAAATCAGACTTCATCAAGGTATTCTGTGTCAAATATATCCTTTCTCCTTTTATATGTACATTTCTAACTATGCTTCAGCAGCTTGCATAGGATTGTGTAATTAACAGCCTTTCCTTGTATTTAATTTTAATCTTAGGTACTATCGGTGCTTTAAGCAGTGGCTGCTGCAGTTTAGAAAAAAAACAGCACCACATCTCTTAACTATTTCTGGAATCTGTGACCATTGTGAGACCACTTTCAGATTTTTTTTCCTGCTCTAATGGAATTACAGACTTAAGTGGAAACAGACATATTAGATTTAAAAGAGAGGCCTGGCTATGAGGTATTTGAGCATGAAAATAATAGTTTCTTCCATTTGGGTCATCTTAGGCTAATGTAGCTGGAATGAGTCTCTCTTGCACAACTAATAGCTATTGTTTGCTCTATTCAGGATTGCCCTGCACAGACCCAGCAGGATGTATTAATATCAGAAAGGTCTTAGAACTACTTATTTGTCTTTTGGTAAATTCAATTTATACTAAAGCACACATTCAATTTTTAAAACCACATTTATCCTAAAAAAATAAGTTGAATTTAGTAGGGTATACCTGTCTGGAACACTGTTGCCTTTTACTGCAGTCTATAGCTTCACAGCTTTGAACATGGAGTAAAACTCCCAAGGTTTCTCGGCAGGCATTTCTTCCGCTTTCTTGAATACTCTGAATATATTTATTTTAAATATTTTTTTCCCCTTAGACAAAATTTTAGTAAGATCTCACAGTCTTCTCATTCCCCTGCCTTATTTTTGACTACTGAACAGGCAAAGAATGCATTTTTCTGCCAACACAATAACATGACTATATGCTCTACAGATTGTGGATTGATTGACTGTATTGATAAGGAGCTTAAGCAAGTAAGGCCTTTCAAAAACAATTTAAATAGCAACATTTCAAAATCTTACAATTTCCCAAATATTTTGAATTTCAGATTATGGAAACAGACTTTAGAGAGCACTTGAATGAACCTAGCATTAAAACTGATGACACAATACTTAGTTATGTATATGCACATAAACCTAGCAGCCTATACAACCACAAAATTTTGACTTTCCCCCTAAGAGAAGAAGTATTTGCAAATATTCTATGTGTAAATCTTGACTGTTTAGCTGGACAAGATAACTGCTAGCTGCTGAGGGTGCTGGACTAGTTAGCCAAAACACTCAGGGCATGCTCTTCCACCCTGTAAGTCAATACTATTTTATACTTGTCTAAAACATTAACTTAAAAACTGATTTACTGTTTCCTCTAATGTTTCCTAATGAGGGCCTGTAACTGACACAGTACTCACTGCCTAGCATCATGCTTTGTCATTTACACCTAATGTTGGAGATACAGCAGTCCCGGATAAAGTAGAAATAGTCTGAGGTGACTGCATTTTCTGGGGGTTTTCATACTATTAAGTGGCAATATAGATTTCTAGGGACGAAGGAATTACTTTTTGTCTTCAGTGGGAATTTTATCTGGAAGGAATGCAGTGCCATATCCAATGAGTTTTGCTGTCGTAGGTTGCTTTGTCTTTTTTCTTAACTGAGTTGTATGTGCAGTTTGCAGGAGAGAGACAGAAAACTTCGATGAAAAAAGTTTTCTTTTTTTTTTTTTCTTTTTTTTTTTTCTGGGAAGAATGTGCCTCTCCAACTCTATGAGAGATAGGAACTTTGGTTTGGAGCTCAGAATGTATTAAATATTTAACGAATTACAGAGAAGTACTATCATCCATTCTTTCAGATACTTCTGAAGCTATAATAGCACATTATGACTAAAACGGTTAAATTACCTTCCTCTTCTTTTTTGACAGAAATTCATAGTAGATCCCCTTAATGATCACACATCTAAGGTAAGATAGCTATTGAAAAGTACAGGTTTTATTTTTATTTTTTGTGCCTACAGATAGTTGTTTGCAGTACAGACTGCACAATTACTTAATACTTTCTCCTTTACTCTAAAGGCGATGTTATTGCAAAGCTGTTTACTGGGGAAAAATAAGCAATCCTTCCCATTAAAATGTGTGCTTCAGCAGACTGGATTTTCAATTTATCTGGGGCCACTGTACATTTTGCTGAGCTAACTTCTACAGCAAGGAAAATATTTGATGCTCAAACAGAATGTCACGTTTCCATGGAAACCACAACCCTTAAGTTCAGACAATTGAGAGAGGAAGCTAAGAATTATATTCCAGCTGAAGAACAGAATGGTCAGAGTACCTTGTTTTGTTCAATTGCATATACAATTATGCTATCCCTTCTCTATACAGAGATGGATGTTAGCATGATTAAAATTCCACCTTAGCTGAGATTAGTAAAATAAGCCTGTGATATCTAAACTCAGAGTCAGATTTCACAACCTTAATTTGCAAAATAAATAATGTAGTGGAGTTATGAGTACACAAAAATTAAAGAATCAAATAAATCACAGTGGTCTGTGAAGGGACTAAGAAGTAAAATGTATTCAGGAAAAAAATTAAGAAATTTGCAAAGAATATTAAATAAATATATAAGGACATGTGATCAGGCAGGAGAGGAAAAAGAGAATAATAACTATCTAGAAATGGGAATTCAGGGGAGACTGAGAGACGGAGATATGGCTATAAGCAATGTGGAATTCCTTTTGAAGGATGTTAGATATTGACATATATTTTCCTCCGTGAACTAAAATAACAACACCTTAGTGAGGGAGAAGAACTAGAAGTCTCTAGGTATGTTACAGAGACACTGTTCAAAATCTATTTTCTCTTTTTTTTGTTGTTTTGTTTATTGTTATTTATTGTTATTGTTATTTGGGCAATTTCCCACAGATTTAAACTGAAAAACATATTCTGATCCACAGTGGCCCTGTGGCATATGGAGGCTTGTTTGAGATTGTATATGCATATTTTCACATGGTCACCTCCTTCTGTAGAAAAGTAAGTCCTTAGTTTGTATACTCAGACCTCTGTTGGGTATGGTCAAAGGGTATGACAAAGCTATTCAAACAAATTCATTGCTGTCACACGACAGCAATCACATGTAAGGGAAAAGTCAGATGACAAAGAGAGCTGTTAAAATTAGTATTAGCATCAGTTAGAAGGATGATCTTCTGCTCACTACAAATTGATATTTTTTTTCTCATTCTATGTTTTAGGTTGGCTTTTTGACAAAAATAGGGCATTAGCATTTTTTTCCACCAAATGTATGTGTATCTCTATTTTATCACTGTATGACAAAATTAGTCTATTGGAAAAAGGGGTTGAAAATACTTTTGGAATCATGGAAAAATCATTTTCTTTATGGTAGAAATAGCCAAGAACTATCAAAGTCCTTGATGCCGGAAACACAAAATAAACTGCCTATATCCACCTTAAACTAAAATCAAAATTGTAAGATTTCTTAGCTAGGATGCCCGATGAATATTCTTTCTTCCACATGAAAGTATTACAAATTGAATATTTACCAGCATACTGGGCAATTACACATTTAGTTTTTCTACATCCTAAGTAAATGTCCTAATTTGTGTTTTTTAAGGTACTGGTGATGTATCTCTCACTCCTTACTCCTCATGAGAAGTGCCAATAGATTTATTGCTTTAACTGTTACATAAATGCCTCCCTATCCCAATTTTCATAGATGTGTGAATTTTCATCTTTGCTATTTTAGTAGTTTTCTGCAGTATTATGCTTTTGTGGTTAACTATGCAAGTATTCTTTAATGAAGATGTTTTGAGAACCCTCTGTCTGAGGGCCAATCTCTTTCCCATCCTACATTTAGGTGACATGTAACTGGCAGCGATAAAAAAAAACAAACCAAACCAAACAAACAAAAAATACTGAATGAAATCTTAGTAGGAGAACTGATTTTTAGGTCAGGGAAAGAAGACATGAGACCAAAATGGAAATCTGGAGGTCTTGGGGAGAATAGTGAAGACAAACTTAGTGCTATTCACCTCATAGTAGATGCAAAAACTTCAGCACAAAGGGAGGATTTCTGTACACAGTGTGTTTAATTCTTTTCTTAAAACACTGCCAAAAAAAAAGAAAGTAAAATCAAATAAGCAGTACAGGACTTTTCATAGTCAATACCTGTTCTTTGAATATAAACATATTAAAAGAGACATATGCTAAATAAAATAATATATTTAAGAAAAAATTAAATGACTGAGATATAACAAAGACTGTTTTGTCTACGTACAAAGTGGTTTCTTTATTCAGCCAATGCTCTAAACACTATTCAGTCCCTGTAGATGTATGAGAATGGAATAACTTCTAAGTATGTGAATGTTCATGTGAGCATTACCTGAATGCAGATGAACAAAGAAAAAGCAAACCTGCATACCAGATCTTAGAAATATATTGTGCAGGACTACATTAATTAGGAAAATTAAAAAATGGACAATGTAAAACTGGAAAATACTGGAAAATACAGGCAGGTTTTCTAAGGGAGGTTAGTATCTCTATTACATCCAAAATAACAAGTGAGAAAGACTACAGACAATCCATCTGAAAAGTTTTTATTAAAAAAGACGTGTTTGTTGTATTCAAAGATAATATCCCAAGGTGGAAAAGGAACAATTCACAGGCAAAGAATCTTTTAAAATGAAAAGAGGACTTCTATGCAACTACTGGAATCTGGGCCTGAATCTTCATTTTGCATTTCAGGAACCGTGAACGTCAAGAGCATTGCTTCACACTGTTTATATAAATCAGCATACTTATCTAACTCTTTCTCTTGAGATTACTGAAATATTACCAATAATTTACACAGAAAAACAAAAGAAATGCAATGTTTACAAAACTCTGATAAAAAGTTTTCTGCTGTATCTTCATCTCATATATCTTTTTTCAGTTAATCTACTAAGAAAATGGAAAGGCAGAGATGTTTGCTGCCTCTGTTTTTAACCCATTGTTGCCATCAGTGGGGAGTTAATGTAATTGGACAAGCTCACTGAATTCTTTACTATTTCTCTGAAATTGTTAACAAAATTTGAATCATGTCCTAATTTTTATGCAATTATTTTATTTGAGAAACAAAATAACTACACCACTACTGCTTGGATTTTCAAATACCAAGCTGAGTTCTTTTGGTTAGAAAACATCTACTTGTCAGGTTTCTAAGTTAGCCACTATTCAATGACAGGATAGGGCATATCCTTCTAAATTTCCTTCATTTCAGTGGTGCTAACATTTTACTCTAGCTCTGGCTCAGCTGAAGATGTCTTCTCCCAGCACAAGGAAGTGGAGAACATGTATAATAAAAATCTCAAATTTATGAGAACTTTTGATACGTACATCTTTAATTTTCTTCTGCTTTACTACTTCAATAATGTCCTGAACATGCACTCTCATACCTTTCTAGTTTGAAACATTAAAGATAAAACCATTATATTTTTGAAGAGTCTGACGGTATTGAGAGCATATTTTAAGTAGAAAAATTGTATTTTCCTCTATTTCTTAATTTGAAGTGGAGAAAGCAGAACAAAACAGACAAGTAAGAGACTCAAGAGCACTATCCCTGTTCACACTGTTCTGACACACGGATATTTTAAGGCAGCTATTTAAACAAGAATATGTAAAACCCCTATCCACAAGTAATAACAGAATTATTATTTTTGTTTAATGCTAGAGCCTTTGCACATCATTGTCACAGTTTAGCTCAGGGTTGGCAATTAAACAAATGACAATAATGCTCTCTATCTCCTCCCCCTCACACCCAGATAGGGAAAGGAGAGAGAATAAGGAGAGAGGCTTCTGGATTGAAAACAAAACTAGACAGCTTTAATTAAATAGTAGTGATAAAAGAAAATATGTGCAATTAGATACAAATATGTGCAGGAATGTGCAAAACACCTATCACCTTGCCCCACTCCCAGTAACTTCCACAGCATTTCCCCAGATTCGCAGTGTCCTGAGAAGGTCCAAGACCACTCCCAGAGATAAAGGCAGAGCAGACAAGAGCTGAGTGTAGGGATATAGGGGTCATAAACACACAGGCCTAGGGATGAAAGGAGATAGATAGAAGAAGTCCTCCCTGGCTGGAAGAGAAAGAGGAAAGGACTTTACTTCTGTGATCTCTGAATTTATACAAACACCAGACACCCTGAGTGTCTGAATACACTGTTTATCTCTTCGATTGTTCAACACAAGCACCATATATCCTGAATGTCACAAATGTCATCTCTAAAAAGAAATTTATTGATGGGACAATGCCTCTAACAGCGATATTCTAGTGTTTTTTCTTAAGAAGAGGTTTAAAAACATTTTCCTGCATACGACCTTGGGTCTTTTAATGACAAAATCTACACTTTACAACTGATTTTCTCTACTTCTTCTGAAGCTTTCACAAAAGTATTTCCTTCTCCTCATAAACACACATTCCCCAACACTCTTCAAAAGTACACAGTAGAAGCTACACTGCCTCACAGGATTTCCAGTACTTAGCAGTTTTATTCTTCATTCCTTAGCAATTTATAGTTATCTTAAATGCAAAAGAAAAAGAAGGTCTCATGGGACATGGTGTAGTAATTGCTCCTCTGCCCACTCCGATGAGGTGGGAGAAAGGTTCATGGTGTGGGGGTTCAGATGATAAGAAGCATCTGCTTCCCACACCCCAGTGGGTACAGACTGCTGATAAGGCTGGGACCAGCTCTGGCCTTTGCCTGCTGAATACAGCTTGTCCATCCTTCAGGAGAGGAGTTTTTGCCCTTCTGTCAATGTTTGAAATTCAGCAGTAAATTTGTGTTTGTTCAATGATGAATGGAGGTCAAAGTCTCTTTGTTTCAATAAGGTCTAGCCTAGCTTACAAATATCAACATTTACATAAGTGGCAACTGATCTGACATTCTGATGTTTACTCATTCCTCTTACTCAAGAGAGGACCCTTTTTCATTCTTTTTTTCTGGATCATTCATAATTTTTGCAACTGACACAACGGGAACATGTTCTGCTTTTGTGTGAAGATATAGGGGAGGTTTGTTCTGCTACTCATTTGTTGAAGAACCTGCAGCCCAGTGCATTTCCATCCCTTCGGAGTTAAAATTCAGAATAATACAGTCAATCCTGTCAAGCAACCCGTCCTGTCAAACAACTTAAAACATATCTTTGAGAGCAGGCAGCTGCAGAACAGCAGTAGAAAAATAAAGAATTTCAAGTATGCTCAAAGTGTTCAATGCATCTTTGAATAATGCAATACCTGAATATTTCTGCCTATTTGATTACAGAGTAAATATCTGTTCAGCATTTCTGATTTGCTTTCATTATCTAGCTGGAGTCCAAAATTTGCCACTGGTCAACACCACACCTATTATGTCTGCTGTCTACTTTCCAATGTACAGCAGATAGTAAAAAAATAACCCAACTCATGCCATGCTGGCAACTGTATTAACCATCATATTTTGTTTCATGGTTACATTTACATCCTCACATGCTATCTGTGCAACTTGCAGAAAGAGTATGCTGGAGAGAGGCACTTATAGGGAGCTTTACACTTAGGTCTACTGCTACAGTCTGGAAAACTGACTACCACGGAGTTCAGAAAGAAGTTACAGTCTTGTAGTGACAGAGATCCCTCCCAGTCTTAGGAGGTAAGGGTTAATGAGGAAGCTGTGTCCTTCTTCGGAAGGTGATTAGTGAAGAAAGGTCAAGTTGAGGAAACTTAAGAATGCAGAAAACAGTAGGATATGGAAGGAGACTGAATAATGCTCTAGGTTCAAGATGATGACAGAAAGAGATGTAAAGTTACTACAATTTGAAAGTCTCCACTGTCCAAATTTTGTGACCAAGAAAACAGGATTCTGACATTTTGTATGTTTGAGTTCAGTTTTGGGGTTTTAGGTGGTTTGTTTTGTGTTTGGGGTGGTTTGGTTTTTTTTTGGTTTTTTTTTCCTTGTGGTTTTTTTTTATTTTTTTTTTGTTCGGTTGTTTTTTGTTTTTGTTTTAAATGAGGCTAAGCAAAACCAAAAATGCCCAAACAGGATTTTGCACTCAAAATTTTGGTTGTAAAACCAATCCGATGTTTTAGGCACATGCTCTAGTAGAGAAACTCTGAGTTTGGGTTGTCTTTGAAAGAAGATAGGAGAAAGTTTGGAAGAAGACCAGAAATTTCATAGGGTGGCAAAAAAAACCCACAAGCAACCAAACATTAAAAAATAAAAAATAAAGTGCAATGCAAAATCTGATTACTTTATAAGTGCTTACAAAATCACCGAATCACCGAATTACCAAGGCTGGAAAAGACCTTTAAGATCACCAAGTCCAGTCTGTGACCAACACGAACACACAGTCTAGACTATGGCACTAAGTGCCACATCCAGCCTTGCCTTGAACACATCCAGGGACGGTGCCTCCACCACTTCCCTGGGAAGTCTATTCCAATGTCTAATCACCCTCTCCGTGAGGAAGTGCTTCCTAATATCCAGCCTAAACCTCCCCTGGTGCAGCTTCAGGCTGTTACTAGAACAATACCTCTATGGCAACAGCTAAAAGTTTTCTGGAAAGGAACAAAAGCTGAACACAGTATCTTTGTTGGACCAGTAGCTATAAAACGTTAATTTTACAGAGCTATTTTGTGAGTTGTCTCATGGTGAAAGATGTCAAAGAGATGAAAGGCTGACTTAAACAAAAGATTTTCCAACCAAACAGGTAGGAAACATGCAAAACTTAGACCAATCCGGAACTTTCTAACAGAGATGATCTGTACCAAAGATTAAAAGAACTTTAAAATAATATAAGGCCACAAACCCCAGTGGAATTGAATAATCATGATAAAGACCAGATTAAAAATTGGAGTTTTAATAATTTATCAGAATTATCCATCCCTGACAATTCTATGAAATATATTTTTTGATGAAATGTATTTTTAACAAGTCTTGTACAGTCCTTATACATGCATTTAGGAGCTTATTATTAGTCAGATGACACATAGAAAAAACAGAATATGAGAACTTGTCTTGTTTCTGGTCAGCCTGAGAGTGGAACTGTAGAGGCAGATACTTTTGGTTGTCGTAACCCCAAATTTACTATGGGACTACGGATTTTCCTTGAAGGATATCCTTAAAAATTGAAGACTTCACTGTGTGGAGGAGTGGGGAAACTAATCACAATGACATTTATAGTAATTACTTTTCTGTGCCTTATTACTAAATGGTGAAATGCTGAGTAACACTCTGAATAGGTGATACATTTACTGTGTGGGATGACAGAAATCACCAGTGCTGTATAAAGTTATGGGAAACTGTTCTATTAAATGCTACACCTTTGGAAAACCTGACCCTATCCAAAACTGTCATGCGTGCACAAACTGTTGTACAGGGCTTGAAAATGTCACTTGGCAAAATTGAAAGGTCACTTGGCTGAGGTCACCATTGTGAAACATTATGCATTTTATGTGGGATATGCTGCTTTCAGGTTTAAGTAATTCCTAAAACCACATGAATCCCAACTAGTTATCTAGAGCTACTACTTTGCAACATAGCCTAACACTGTTAGTGTCTAGACTTACAAAGTGATTTGCAAGAGATATTTCCTTAAGCTACAGGTATCCAGGCAAGGTTGGCAACCTGATCTCAAAAGACAGAGCATTAACTTGTAGCTAGTTACACTGCAGACAGACACCGTAACAGTACTGCTTGTTGTGCTTAATCTTTGCATAACCACCTTGTGACTAGATTATTCATTTTGGAAATAGAAGACAAGTTCCAGACACACCTTAGCATTAAGAAAATGCAGTGCACATACCAATTAATACCTAGCAAAGTATAATATTTAACATGTACTTTTGAGACATTCTGGGAAGGAAGATACCTGTGTAACCACTTCAGATAACTCTGATGTCTTCAGAGGCATCTACTTCTTAATATGGGTAGTAAAGCAGTTCTGTTAGGAAGATAAACATTTTTTTTAGGAGTGTTGGGCTGCCCTTGTAATAATGTTATTTTTAAACCATAGATAAAGCAATCGTTGTGTTGAACAGATTAGAATTTTCTAGTTTCAGAAGCAATAGCTCCAATTTTTATTGTACTGAAATCCTGTCATATATTCCCTTCTACAACAACCTCCACCTTAAGGGTGAGCAGAACTTTCTGTTTTGCTTTGTTTTGTTTTACTCCTACTGTTCTGTTAAAGAACTCCTGCTGGTAAACAGAAAGTTAAAACCTTTTCTTATTTTTCAATTCTACTTTATTAAGGAGCAGTGTTTAACTGTGTGGGCAGTCTCCAACATAGCAGGGATTCTGGGAAAACCTAAAGAACCTTTCAGGTTAGAACTGTAGACCAAAGAAGTCTGGAGCTCTAACCAAGGAGGAAAACATTTATTTTGTTTCCAAGGAAACAACTACATTATTGGAATCTGAATATGCATCTTGCTGTATTTGTTTATTCTTAAAAAGAAACAACTGAAGCAAGGATACCAAATTTTCATTGTCAATTTCTTCTCCCAGAGGGAAGAACATCAGAAAATACATGTTGTCTAGTAATTCAGACCAGCATGGTAGCAATGTTAACTATGAAACACATTACTGATTCTGACTGTTTTTCAAACAGGTATTGAACAAAAAAATTGATTAAAATAATAGCATGAGTGAAGCTATAAACATGTGAGGACAGGTAGGACTCAAAAGAAGTCCTAAAGAGCAAGCAAAACCCCAGTGAAGTAAGTAAGTCTGCACAAGTACATGTGCCTATGGGAATTCTGTATAGAGGTAAGGTATCATATTAAAGCTACATGAGGGTTTATTAGGGCCATAAAAATACCTTGTTACTTTAAAGACACTTTCATTTTCCTTTAAGTACTCCACAGGAGATCTAATTCAATATTTATTGTAAGTGTCACAAATAATTTATGAAACATCAGTTCCTAAGGATTGGTGTAATGTTTAGTGACAACTCGAGGTTGTAATCAAGGTCAGTTGTCTACCTTTCTTTTTCTGTTTTGTCATTCACTATTTGGACATTCCTTTTCCCTTCAATGAAATACAAATTAGACTATAATTAGAAGTGCCAGGAGCACTCCCTATTAAAATGCCTTTTAATGCACAATACTAGGAAAGTTGAGGGAGAATTAGGCAGCTCCTTGTAGCAACAAGTAAAAATTGCTTTTATTTCTGTAAAGATATGAAACAATAACAACAAAAAATTAGTTTACACTTGCATTCAAAAGAAAATAAATTTGATGTACAACCCTTCTCCAACTAATTTGGAAAACATTTCAGCAACCCTTGTTATCTGGAATCATTCAAACATGCTTATGCTAAGACCTTAAACAGTTTTGTCACAACGGTTTTTCAAGCAAAACAACAATTTTGAGAGGTTGTTTTGTAGCCATGGAAAAGTGTTAGACTTTTTCTATACTAACTGAGAAAAGCCTTTTTATCTGTGTTTTTGAGCAAGAAGTATGCTTAAAACTACTTGAAAAAAATAAACTAAGCCTTGTTTGTTTCATTTTCTTTACATCAATAATTTGCACTATTTTCTGTGTCTTGTTGCTTGAGCACCTTAGGATCACTCCAACTTCTACTTCATTTATGTGCATACTATTTCACATCACAGCATCCCAGTGCTGATTGTCACCATGAGTGGCCCTCGTGGTCCAATAGTTCTTAAACTTACGTGGACTAACAAAGCATCAACCTTCAAGATTTCTTGAACTCTTCTCATCAGATAAGTATCCCAGAAATATCCCTGTTGGCAGTCTTTTGCGGAAGTATTTGTTGTGGTTTTCTGAGTCATCAGTGCTTTGCAGATGTATTTGGGTTAAAGGTCTACAAAAGCACAGTTTCAGATAAAAGTTTAGTTGATACCAGAGAGAAAATTAAGTTTGGGGAGGAGAATGAAAGGAAAAAGAAAGAATATAAAACCTTGGATATGGATCCTTTTAGATGTTTAAAGTACCTAATTCTAGCAGGTTTCGTAATCAATACTACCTTCTTTCTTTCTCCTGGATGAACACAATATTGGTGGCCAAAGAAAAAATAAATATATGTATAAACCCAAAATATTATAAGAGACATCTCATATCAGAGGCAAGAAAGCAGCTGAGACAGGAATGTTTTAGTTTCACTGCAAGGATGAGTTTTGACTTCTTTTCTGTTCTTGAGAAAAAGATACTGGAGGAGGCATACTGATTAGGCAGTCACTTCCAAAAGTGCTACTCACATATGGGCAGGAGCACAGACTAACACCCCACGACCAATGTGATCAAGTGAAAGCCGTTTATTGTAAACAAATGCCTTGCTATGTACCTCATTGCCCAGTACACACACAGTAAGCCACCCCATTATTGGTTAAATGCTTTTGTCCACACGAATAATGCTTCAGTCTCATTGGTGCACTGTTACTGTCCATACGCCTGCTTCTAACACATGATTGGCTACTAGCCCTAAGCACAGAAAGTCCTTACGTAGCATGATCTCAGCAACTTCGCTATCTCGTTCCTTCTTCTGCATGTGGGAGTTGTTTCTCTTCTGCTAGTTTTCTTCTTTCCCAGCTATAATTATCCTTCCGTTGGCCTTGAGATAACAGTAGTCAAGCTAAAGTCTCTATAGCACAATTAAGCTTTTATACCAAAGGCTGGATTGCTCATATGCCCATGCTCTGCAAGAAAATCCCCCACACACATACAAGAAGTCAACTGGTTTAGAAATCAGCCTGTGTAGTTTGTCTAGCTATTGTGTTTTCTTGTACAATTTAAGAATGGTAACAGTTCAGACTATATAGAATAATAAGAAGGCAGTAAATATAATTTCTGGTTTTTTATATATGAAGAAATTGATACCTAGAGAACTTAAAAAATCTCCACACAATCAAGTGGAACATCTGGGAATTGGCACAGTCTTGTCTGTGCTCCAGAGAGATACCTTTTCTAGAAAATTGAATGTCCTGTTCCTTCATAAATTTACACAGATAGGGCTGACCTTGCATTTTGACTCTCCTTTATTCAAGAGTAATGTAGCAACAATGTTGGCAATTTCTTTTTACAGTGTCCCTTTGTACTGAATTTAATTATCCACCACCCAAATAAAGAATTTCAAAGGGGCCCTGACGTTCTTTGGAAAGGAAAAATGCAGAAAGGAACAAGAGAGAAGGTGCCTTAAGAACTGTCCCAGGTAACTATTGCCCTCTGAAGTACCAACACAACCACAATTGTTAATGTTGGTGTACAAAGACCATTGCCTAGGTCTAGAAAACAGTGACTCAGGTTGGTTTTAATAAAGCACCATGTGTACTATACAGTAATGGTAAATAAAAATCAGAAATGAGGGGGCTTTTGCTTTATGCCAGGCACCAAGTGGTTGACCCTGACCAGTAAGAATTCATTGGGTTATTTTCTTTAAAAAAGCCATCTGCAATTCAACCTATAATGATTTTTGGGGAGATGTTACCTCTGTGCTATGAGTTAGTTCATAATAACACACCAGCTGTCTGTACTTTTAGTCCATGGGATAAGGACGTACCTCTTTATTCTCTTTTGTGTTTCCTCTGTGCACAGAAGGTGGTTAAGAGCTGCAGGGAAAAGCAGTATACAGGTATGTAATTGAAGTAAATTCCATAATTATTCTCCTTAATCTCACCATACTACTTCACAGTGGTAACTTGCAGTACAGCCAGTTAACAATACTGTGACAATCATGTGAGCTGGACCTGAGTGTGCTAGGAATCTTGCAATGCCTGCTATGCTTTTCCCAAGAAATATGAGTAGTGATAAAGAAATAGCAATGACATTGTAATATTGTATTTTAACAGAGAACAGATTGTGTTTTGTATTACAAGAATAAAATTTTTTTGTCTACAAGGCATTCCTTTTCCAAATAGCAGAGGTCTGCATCAAGAAGAAGGGCAAAAGCATTTATCATAATGAAAAGTTACAAGTAACAGAAATGCAGGGTTTGCTGTTAGCTTCCTTCATAATAAAGAAAATTATTCTTCAGGTAATCCTGTCTCAGGGAGGCCATTGCTCAGTCTAGAGGGTTCCAGATCCTCCACCCTATGTTCCTTCTACCAAACACCAAACAAACAAATTAACTACTCCCATGAACCTATATTTGAAATGCAAATAGCTAACAACAGTTTTCATGTATTGGAATTTGCCATGGGATTTCTATAGGAAAAATCGATTCAAAGGAAGATTTTCACAAAAGATTATGGAACAAATTAATATACCTAGCATTTGAGGTGTATAACTTTTGCCCAGCCAATATAATTTTCAACTATTGCTATTTTAATCATTATATGGAACTTTAGATTGTTTTATCGTTCCTGCTCTTTAGATGTTCTCATGATATCTTTACCATTTGTAACGATAATACATCTAAGTTTCTAATATACTTGACATCCATATATTTAGTTTTCTCTCTGGGATAATTATACTGTATTTTCCAGATAATAAGATTTGCCTGAATTATTTTCTTGAAGTTCTCTGGGCTTTGAATTTTTACATTAATATTACTATACTTCTTCAAAGCATATTATATTACATGACATTTTCAAAGAATATGGAAAATCCAATTCCACCTAAGTTAAAACAGGGAGGATAGGTTATGTTATGTTGCTTTGACAAATTAATAATTTTAAGCACTGACCCCACTCTCCTTATGATTAGTATTCATTGTCACTGTATGAACACTTCATTTTGCAGTGTGTGAGCTTTACATGAGATTTTACTAGAGCACATAGTGTCATGGAAAAAAGTTGACTCTTGATTTCATGAGGACTAAGGACTTTTAGAAATAGTGAAAAAATGTGGAGTTTTGATTTTCTAGATCACTGTTACATGATCCACTATGAAAAACGATTAACTTGCAGTCTTTTTGTCTAAAGTCTTCATAGTCTTCAGCTATTTGTTTCAACACTGTATGTTGTCAAACATCTAATTATTTTGACTGACACAAATAATGCCAGATAGCAAGTGTAACAACAGTATCTGCTTTTACAGTATTTTTTCACTCTCATTTTTTATACTTGAATGTGTAACACTTATTTCCAAAAAGACTAGTATAACAAAGTGAGAGACTGAGACTCAACCAATAAGCTGAACTATTTTAAGTTAATATTCTCATTTAAAATTAAGTAATTGCTTTTGAACAGGTTATGCTATTTACTATCTTTTTTCTACTCAAACTTTCCTTAGAGCTCTTCTATGAACATACAATAATTACATGTCTGTAAACTCATTGCAGGAAAAATGCATTTTGTTTCTTGTTGCCAAAGCTTACTATTCATGTAGTCTGTGGTTATCTAAGTCATATTATCTGTTGATTGAGAGGATGACCTTACTTACTTTCACTGCTGAAATGTGGTTTAATCTACTAACCTTGTTTCATGAAAATATAAAACTACTATTAGCTTAAAACTCATTTTCTGTGAACATAATTTGACACAAAACTTAGGTCTCATAAATTATTGATGAGGAAGAATAACTGATGACATAAAATGTCACCTAGTTCATTTAAATGTTTGTGAAGAAGTTTTTACTCCTCTAATAATTTAAAATGAAGGGAAATTAGGAAAAAAACATAGAGAGACAAACAAAACAAAAACAGAAGGGGTCTTCTACTCAGCAATGAAATTATTTAAATTGTATATTGAATCTGCTTGCTTTTCTGAAAGACATTTTAATCTTTCAACAATTAGAAATATTTTCTATTGAGGCTATATAATTCAAAAAACAGTAATAAAACATTAAAAAGTTAAAGTTAGTATCATGGCAATAGATTCCCTATCCTAAGATAATAGTCGTCCTACCAGCCTTCCTTCTTATCCCCTCAAAGCATCATTTTTTTTCCTGTCTTCCTCCTTTGTACAGCAATATTTATCTTCCTGCTTGCAAAATTACCTGCCTTGTACTTTCCTTTCTCAGAAAAGAAACCGGTAATACGTGTGCCCAGTAAATGGCACAGATGCAATTTCCTTCCACTCTTCTGTGAAACAAAAAGTAGAGTGACCTACTGTTTCTTCCGAGAGAAACTGAGAAGCAGGGTTGATCTGCCAGTTTACCAAAAGCGTTTTAGCTCTGGCAGTTCAGAAGCACACAGTGCCTCTCAGTCCTTTGGGAAATCAGGTGCTACCCTATGTTTCTGCTGATAGCTTACAGAAAATGGCTTTGGTGAGTAAGGTTTGTTAGCACACTCTAGAGAATGCAAGAGAAAAATAAATAAACAAATTAACAGTTTTAGCATTGCCTCCTAACTATGTACCCATTTTCAGATATGCTGGGAATTTTTCACTTCCCATACATGATCACAAGATTCAAACAGAAAAACTTGAAACTCCCCAGAACAGCATCCTTCTTCATCCAGAGATGGTAGCTATGGGATACATAGCCCTTTATAGCTTTTTCTTCCAATTTTTTTCTCATAAGCTTTTAAAGTGCTGATCATAGAATCATAGAATCCTAGGGGTTGGAAGGGACCTCGAAAGATCATCTAGTCCAACCCCCCCTGCCAGATCAGGGTCACCTAGAGCACATCACATAGGAACGCATCCAGATGGGTTTTGAATGTCTCCAGTGAAGGAGACTCCACAACCTCCCTGGGCAGCCTGTTCCAGTGCTCTGTCACTCTCACAGTAAAGAAGTTTTTTCTGATATTCACCTTGAACCTCCTATGCTCCAATTTACACCCATTACCCCTTGTCCTGTCACTGGTCATCACTGAGAAGAGCCTAACTCCATCTCCCTGACACTCACCCCTTACATATTTGTAAACATTGATGAGGTCACCCCTCAGCCTCCTTTTTTCCAAGCTAAAGAGACCCAGCTCCCTCAGCCTTTCCTCATAAGGGAGATGTTCCACTCCCTTAATCATCTTTGTGGCTCTGTGCTGGACTCTTTCAAGCAGATCCCTGTCCTTCTTGAACTGAAGGGCCCAGAACTGGACACAATACTCCAGATGCGGCTTCACCAATGCAGAATAGAGGGGGAGGAGAACCTCTCTTGACCTACTAACCACACCCTTTCTAATGCACCCCAGGATGCCATTGGCCTTCTTGGCCACAAGGGCACATTGCTGGCTCATGGTCATCCTCCTGTCTACCAGGACCCCCAGGTCTCTTTCACCTACACTACACTGATAAACTTGCAAGATTCCCAGACTTCTGTGGCATAATTCCCAGTACACAAAGAAATGCTTCATTTTACTTTATTTGAACTTGTTACCCCCTAGTGTTATTTGATTATTCATTATTTTGTGTCTCCATGTCAGATTATGTTGTATATGTATCAGCAACAATTTCTCCTTACTTTACTTTGCAGTGCTAAAGAATCCCAGTCTGCTTAGCTGTTTCTGAGAAGCAGAAACATCCTTACTGATCATCCTTACTGTCCTTTTATATTTCTAATTTGATTATATTATTTCTGTTAAGGGGACCATATGAGTAGGCAGTATTCAAGAAGTGGAATCCCATTGATTTACATAATGTTCTAGCGGTCTTCACAATTTTTTTATAGAATGAAAATATCTTGCACGACTGGCTCCAGATTTTCTGTAATAATACTTATTGTATGGACAAAAATTATATAGAAACTTGTAAGAAGCTTTTGAAATAGAGATGACAAGTTGAGTAGAGCCTGCATATACTAATAACAAGAAACAAATCTGCATGCTATACAAATTACATCAATTCTAAAAGAGAAGAGAAAAGGCTGATGTATTTTTTAGAACATGTTAAGAATTTGCATATCAAGACTAATAAATACATTCAGCCTTTTAAAACAGAAAATAAAATTAATGTTGCATGGTGCTTTATATATTGACAAATAAATGGGTACATCTACAGCTTATAGATACGTGACTAAAATAAGAAACAATATAACTTAGCTTTATATAAACAGAAATTTTTCTTCATAGTTTATTTAACAAATTATTTGTTCTTCTGCATTATTGCTCTATTGCTTCCACTGTTCATCCAAGATTTAAATTACTGCACTCAGAATACCCTAAACTGTGTCTGTTATCCATCCATTTCAACAGTGAACTAGCCAAAAAGACCAATATAAGGCTCAGACTAAGATTTCCCAGCTTCTTTCCTTAAAGTATCTGTTTTCCTTCTCTTCCTTTAAGGCTCCAAATTTTAAATACAGTGTTGTTGTTTTTTTCCCTAAACCACATCTGGAAATAATAGCGAAACTTCCTTTTAGTCTCTTCATGTGACAGACTTTGGCTATGCCTGGTTTTTATTACATCCAGTGTCAGTAGGGAAGTAGCAATCCTGGGAAGAAGTGGAGTTTAGCACAAAATAGATCTTTAACCAAGAAATAGCAGTGGCATCAGTAAACGTATCTCTGACAGATTAAGTCATGTTGTGTTTTTTGTGGCAGAATGTGACCTAATTTCCTAGAATAAATAGAGATTCATATTGGAGAGTATTTATATTGGGAGTTATAGGAACAAATAAAGACACACAGAGAAAGGCTGCAGAAAACCTACAGGGATATTGCTCTGGACATATTCATTAGTGAGAATATAATTTGAATTCAGTGTGTAATTAATTTTCTGTTCCTCTCCTCTGTAGTATGATCCCAGAACTCAGAAAAATACTTTAAAGCAAGGGACAATCCAGGGCTTTGTACAGGTGAGATACATTCTTAGTTTAGAAAATTAGAGCTATTTCTTGTTTATCTGCTGCTAAATCTAAGGCCAAGTCTATGCAGCAGCCCACCTTGGTGTAATTTTTTAAGCTATGTAAGGTTTAATTCTATCAGTACACAGGGAAACAAACTTTAGGGACTCAGAACAGGGAAAAATATGTTTTGTTCCTCCCATACATGTGAGTGCTTTTCCAGACTTCCACCAGGAATGCTTATTTGTCTTAATTGATAAAGTTTTTTCCTGTTCATGATAATGCTCATTACGAATCTCCCTGCTGGTCGAAACAACCCCGACATCTGTTGGAAAAGTAGCGCGGCAAGCTGCAGGCAATCCAGAAGACTCCTGGAGTGCCTCAATGACAACTTCTTAAGACAAGAAATTGACAGCCCTACCCAAGGGGGTGCATTATTGGACCTGATGGTCACAAATGCATGTGACATCCTCAGGGATGTCAAAGTTGAAGGCAGCCTGGGCTGCAGTGATCATGCACTAGTGCAGTTCACTGTCCTAAGGGGTATGAGGCAGATGAAAAGCATAGTCAGGACTCAACATTTTAGGAAAGCAAACTTCCAGCTCTTCAAGGAGTTAGTAAGTAGGACCCGTGGGAAATGGCCCTTGGGAACAAGGGAGCAGAACAGAGCTGACAAATCTTTCAGGATGCTTTCCATAGATCACAGGAGATCTCAGTCCCCAGGTGTAGGAAACTGGGCATGGAAGGCAAGAGACCAGCATGGCTGACTCGAGACTTGCTGGTCCAACTAAAAGGCAAGATGTAACTATACAGGCAGTGGAAGAGGGGACAGGTATCATGGGAAGAGTATAAGGACATTTCACGGTTGTGTAGAGATGAGGTCAGGAAGGCCAAGGTGCAGCTGGTGCTGAACTTGGCAAGGGAAGTAAAGAAAAACAAGAAGGGCTTCTACAAGTATGTAAACCAGAAAAGGAAGGTTAAAGAAAGTGTATCCCCCTGATGAGCAACAGTGGTGAACTAGTAACAACAGACAAGGAGAATGCTGAGATTCTCAACACCTTTTTTGCCTCAGTCTTCACTTGCAACCTCTCCTCATGGCTCTCAAATTGATGGCCCATAGGATGGAGACCAGGGAGACAAAGTCCCCCCACTGTAAGCAAAGGCAAGGTTCACTACCATCTGAGGAACTTGAAGGTATACGAGTCCATGGGACCTGATGAGATGCATCCCAGAGTCCTGAAGGAATTGGCTGCTGTAGTTGCCAAGCCCTCCTCCATGATAGTTGAAAAGTCATGACAGTCAGGTGAAGTCCCTAGTGACTGGAAGAAAGGAATCAGTACACCCATTCTTAAAAAGTAGAAAGGAGGACCCTGGGAAGTACCAACCTGTCAGCCTCACCTCTGTGTCTGGGAAGATGATGGAACAGATCCTCCCAGAAGACATGTTAAGGCACATGGAGAACAGGGAGGTGACTCAGGACAGCCAGCATGGCTTTACTAGGGGCAAATCCTGCCTGGCAACCTAGTGTCTTTCTACAATGGAGTAACTGCATCAGTGGTCAAGGGAAGACCTACAGATGTCATCTATCTGGACTTCTGCAAGGCCCTTTGATATGGTCCCCCACAACATCTTTCTCTCTAAGTTGAAGAGATATGGGTTTGATGCGTGGACTGTTCAGTGGATAAGGAATTGGCTGGATGGTTGCATCCAGAGGGTAGTGGTCAATGGCTCAGTGTCCAGATGGAGAACAGTGACAAGTGGTGTCCCTCAGGGGTCCCTACTGGGACCAATGTTAATATCTTCATTAACAATATTGACAGTGGCACTGAGAGCATCCTTGGCAAGTTTGCCAATGACACCAAGCTGGGTGGTCTGGTCGATATGCCAGAGGGATGGGATGCCATCTAGAGGGACCTGGACAAGCTGGAGAAATGGGCCCAGGTGAACCTCATGAGGTTCAACAAGGCCAAGTGCAGGGTCCTGCACCTGGGCTGGGGCAACCAGGGATATGAATACAGGCTGGGGGAAGACATGCTAGAGAGCAGCCCTGTGGAAAAAGACCTGGGGGTACTAGTGGAACCAAAGCTGGACATGAGCCACCAACGTGCAATTGTAGCCCTGAAGGCCAACCGCATCCTGGGCTGCATCAAAAGAAGTGTGGCCAGCAGATCAAGAGAGGTGATTCTGCCCCTCTACTCTGCTCTGGTGAGACCTCAACTGGAGTACTGCTTCCAGCTCTGGAGCCCCCAACACAAGACTGATGCAGACCTGTTGGAGCATGTCCAGAGGAGGGCCATGAAAATGTTCAGAAGGCTGGAGCACCTCTCTTCTGAAGACAGGCTGAGGGAGTTGGGGTTGTTCAGCCTGAAAAAGAGAAGACTCCAGGGGGACCTTGTAGTGACCTTCTAATCCCTGAAAGGAGCCTATAAGAAGGCTGGGAAAGAACTGTTCACAAGGGCATGTAAAGATAGGACAAAGGGTAATGGTTTCAAGTTAGAGCAGGGTAGATTTAGGTTGGACATAAAGAAAAAGTTCTTTAATATGAGGGTGGTGGATTGGATCACTGGAACAGGTTGCCTCGAGAGGTGGTGGGGGCCTCATCCCTGGAGACATTCAAGGCCAGGCTTGATGGAGCTCTGAGCAATCTTTTCTAGTGTGAGATGTCCCTGATTATTGCAGGAGGGTTGGACTAGATGATCTTTAAAGGTCCTTTGCAACCCAAGACATTCTATGATTCTATAAGGGAAACTTTACTAAGAACAACCAGCCTCTGCTGCAGTTAATATCAGTAGCATTTTTCTATCACATATGCTTCCTCATGGTGAACTAAAAGCTACAAAAAAATTGCCAGGAGCATCAACATCAGAAGGGGTTTCACAAGTTCAGAAAGAAAAGAAGCAGCGGATTGCTAATGCATGGAACTTAATACTGGAATGGCATGAAGAGCAAACCACAAGAGATTATTTGTATACTTGGGCCACTTTATATAGATAAATAGAGTCACTGAAATTTTTCAAGTGATTGAATAATACACTAAAACCTAAGTTCACAGCCCAAATAGAAATCAGAAGGCTGATAGGACTTGGCATCTTCTCATACTTGTTTGTTACATTCTTTCCTATAGTGCTGTGTACTGGAGACAGAACATATTTTGAAGGCTTTCTGGTAACTTGTGTGTCATTAAATGGTAATTTCAAGATAACTATTGCCTTCCAGAAAAGTTTTTAGTGGACCCATGGTCCGTGTGTATCCTCTGTCTAAATGCTATTTTGTTTACGATTTCTGCCTTCACTGCATGGGTGTAGAGTACTGCTCTTTATCCCTTTGTGTGTGATATCAAATCTCTGGTCCAGTTCTGGCATGTGGCCAGTTGAAATTAAAAAATATTCACCTGATGGAAGATGTCTTCCCCCTTTTCCTGAAGCTCCACAGATCTATCAGCTCACCTGCTGAGAATTGTCATTATAAAGACAGCTCTTTCTCACAAATCCAGATTTATTATCCTGCTTAAATATCCACAGCATAACCATACCACTTTGTAGATGCTTGTCCTGTCTAATTCAAGTTTTTAGTAGAAAACCATACCATTTCCCTGAAATACAAATGCTGTTATTCAAAGAAAATTCTTCCAGTGTTTCCCTGTAAGTAACAGTGGTATTTCTCACCTAAATTACCCCATCTCTTAGGACAGGAATTTAGGAATGACATTACGTTTTCCTGGACTCACACTAAAAAGTAAATTTAAATGCATCATGGAGACACCTAAACCACAACTCTTCACTGAGCACCGGTATATTTAATACATGTTACTGTTTCCAGAACCAGAGGTTAAGGTTACAAGATGGTATGTAACCCATCATTTCGCCTCAACTCTTTAGAAAAACTGAGGTCATCGTTGAAGAATGTAGGTCAGTAAAAGACCAAAATGCTGTGCTCCAGCCACTGACCTACAGCCCCCCTAAAATGTATATGAAGAAACTGAAAAAACTAAAAAATCGAACAGAGCTGAAACAAGATGGTCTGACTTAGTTTTTTAGCTACTAAAGCTATAATGGCTTGGAAATCCTTTGGTGTTTTTTAGCCTTGACCTGTATAAATATACAGAAATATAAATATAAATATATATATATAAATATTCCTGTTGGAAAATTGTCCAGCTGATAGAAGCAAGGAAAATAACTAATCAGCTCTCTACTCCCTTTGCAAGTCCCAGAGAAGCCTGTGGGGCTGCCACCTGTGCAAACAAGATGATGTCTTATGCACCCTCTCGTTAACCATGAAAAAGGTATGAAGTAGAAGTGGCTGAAAGTCTTCTACTGAAACACCTTTCTGTAAAAAGTTCCTGATCTGACAATATTCTGTTTAAGAAGAACTTGAATAATTGACAAAAAAATGACATCGATTAAGAGGAATGTGTCATCAGTGCTGATCCCTATTTTCCTGCCTTGGGCTTTGGACAGTAGTGGGAGACAAGTTTTTAACAGCTCTCTAAGTGCAATGGTCTGTGTTATGAGAAATTCCCGTTGAACTGTCAATGCAACCAGGCACATGTAACTCACAAAAGCACCTTGCAGAAGATCCCTCTCTTATCCCAAGTGCCTGACATGCAGGGGATACTGCTATTAACAATAAAAACATAGTAAATATGGTCTGTCTAAAGCAAAGGGTATATAAAAATTGTTCATTTAGAGCAAAATAAGCACAATTGTAGGAGAAAAACTAGAAATAACATGGTTAAATAGAAAACCACTATAGAAAGAATAGAATAAAAGTTTTAAAAATAGAATTAGCAAACTATCATTTAAAGGTACTTGCCCTTTCAGGAGACCAGAAGACTGGGATGTCTAGAGTGTGTTGGGGTGCTCTGTTTTATGATTCTTGCTTGATAATGTCAGCAGTTGTGAATGAAGGTCACTGAAGTGCACTGTAAAATTTTTTTACTGAACTGGTTATATGTAAGACTCCAGACAGCTAGAGGATGTACTAAAATTGAGTTGATATTCACCATAAGAACCTGCAAGTCAGTTCTGACTTCCATGTGGCAATCTTCTTGGTAGTGGCAGCTTTTCACTCTGTAAGGGAAGTGTAGGGATTTTGAGTGTGCACTGTCCAAAGTATAGCCAGCTGTAGCTGACCAGTAGATATTGAAGTTGTACTGAAACCTAAAGGCTGAAGAGTCAGATTTGGGAATCTGAAAGTGGGGAAACAGCAAGATGAGTACTGGTGTTCATCTGGATAGAACAGATGTATATGTATGCGGGTCATCCATCTCTCATTATAGACCTTTTGATAAGCACACACCAAGTCACTGAGGGATTTTCTCCTTTTATAGACTATTAGGGTTTTTAGGAATCAAATAAAGTTTTGTGTGATTTCAGAGTTGATGATGCTTCTCAGATGGTGTAGGACCACAAGATGATGAGAAGTAGCAAACAGTAAATTCTTGAAACTAAAGAGTAAACTTTGCTTTTCATATAGAACATGACAGTAATAAATGGGGCCTGAGGGTTGATTCTGGCCCACCAGTCCAGGAACGTGGATAAGCATTTTAAAGGTCACATCCATATATTAGAAGAACTCAGAAAAGGAGAAGGGAAAAGAAGCAAACATACTGTATGCTTGATAAGTAAGTAATATATTCAGGGGCAAAACTAAGTTTACTGACAGTTGATGCTCTAAAAAGCCTCATACATCAAATCAGGACAAAGAAAAATTCACTAAGTCCAAATTAAATACCGACAAGCTAACTTAAGCTCTTACAAAGACAGTAAACAAAGCTGAATTTGGAGAACCCATCAGCTCACTTCAGAGTCAGGATTAAATAGTTAAACCAGAACTCATTCAGAGGAACTGCACATATAGTTGTAGAAACATGCCAGTCCTTGATCTGCCATCTTTTGGAATAAAGCATCACAAATGAAGGAATTAGGTTGCCATTTTTCACTGTCCAGAGAGAAATTTACTAAGGACAATGTCACAAATCTCTTGCTTAAGTTGAATACAATCAACTCAATGCACAGACAGGCAGTATCACTAAGTAAAATAAGCTAAAATCTGCAGTCTCGTAAAACCTTAATATTACATAGGAGTTTATACACTGTCAGACTTAGTACTGAGCTGAAATAAAATGTTGAACAAGGTAACTGATCAGATTCAAATAAAGGAGTGTGGTACTGCACATCTATCAGATGTCATTTTCAAAAACAAAACTCACTTAATATATGTGAGATACAACAGCTTTTATCCAGTTCTTTGTCATTAGTACAATTAAAACTGGTAAGCAGATGAGCAATGGAGTCTGCAGTGAGCAGAGCAGCAGAGTGCAGAAGTATGACATAACATTAAGGCTCCTGGTTCTCCATAAAAAGCTGATCAGGCAATCCCTAGAAAAAAATCAAGGAAGTTTAAAAGGGAAGCCCCACACAAGGATGACAGCATGATGAATGAATATGTAGTCTTAGTGATAGATTCAGACTTGTACCCAGATATAAAATAAATTATTTACTTAAAGTGAATTTTCTCTCTCTGTGGATAAACAGGTAAGAAATTGAAATTTAGATTTCTCTGATTCATAGGGTTTAGTAGATTATTAAGACAGCACCAATGCATTTCTACATTATTCTAGATGAGAAAGAACAATATTGAGAAACAAGAGTTGATGAGAAGCCATTTAAATATGAATTTTCAGGATATTGTAAAGCAAATTAAAAGTGTAATAATCTGTCTCAATTTTTTCACATGGTTAGAACAGAAAGACTTGCAGCAAAACAGAGGAACTTGTGGAATTTAATATCTATTTCTGTAACATCTTAAGACCTGAAATATTAATATCAGCTCAGAAAGAATAAAATCAATCACTAAAAAGTTACGACACTCAAGCAGAAAATATCAAAATCAGCCTAGAAACAAACTGTTTCATGGTGAAAGAAAAAAAAGTAGGAAATATACTAATTCCATGGATTCAAGCCAGATGACAGAGAATTGAAGTCTTTGTCATCAATGTAACCTCCACAGGACAAGAAGCATTACAGAAGTTTGAGGATAAGATTCCATTTTGTGCACAGTGCATGCTTTGAGAAGCATCTTTGACTGATCCATTAAGATAACTGCTACAGAAGGACATTAGTTGACAATGTTCATGACATGACACTGAAGTGCTAATCTGTAAGGCCTCAGTGCCTAGACTCTCTGACACCAACATGCCAGTCACCATTGAAATATATGCATTCAGAGAAGATTTTAGAGCTTGTTTGTAAGACAAAAGTTATCTCATATGCAAGACAATTTCTGAATTAATTATGCCCAGACTGAAAACTACTTACTATGTTGTTTGTCAGGTGTGCAAATGGAGAAGTACAGCCACATCACAATCTACGCAAAGAATCACCATCTAAAAATATTTTATGTAAGCTCCACCATATTTTGACTTAACTGCAAAAATATTTGTAAATGTGTGATTTTGAGATGCTACGTAGAACTGCAGTGAAACAGCTCAAAACCAGGGGATGAAATTTGACCTCTAATGAGATCTAACTCTGCATCCAATATACTTTTATGACACATAAAAGGCAGATAACATAATTTGAGCTTAAAATTTTTAAGAAGAGTGCCTTCACAAGACGTGATGGGCCACAGAACATAGAGGGCTACAGAAGATGCTATGGTATTCCAACTGTGTAGGAGGTTTGTTGATGGTAAATTACAGAAAAGTTATTCTGATAATATAGAAAACAGTGCACCATATTAAGTCAAAGTGTTTGCTTGCCTTAAGGCAAGTTAGAAAGCAAGAGTTTGAGTGATATGCAAAGTTGTAACTGGGTCTTAGACTACAGAGGTCAAATATCCAAAAGGAAATGTGATGGTATTGCAAGACTGGTGAAGTGTCAGAAAGCTGCTGGCATTTTGGTGATTATTTATAGTGTTACTTTTTCCAAAATGCATTGCATCTACAAGACATCTCAGCATAATTGGCCATTCCTGAACTCAAGGCTGATTTTGCAAGATTGTGTCTTTAAATAATCATGAATTAGCCATAAAAGAGGGCTCTGCTACTGCTTTACCAGTTTACCAGTTGGAATAATTAAAAATGGTGGTAATGATATTACTCCTCTTTGTAAAGAGATTTATGGTGTGTTGATGATAAGTGTCATGTTACACCAAGGTACAGTCAGTGTTCAAATTATTTAATTATGATACTAAATGAATTGATTTTCAATGGGTAAATTGGTCCTTTCTTGAATGTGAGTATTTCATGTTCAGGTAGTTTACAGGGACTAATCCTTTCATTCTAGACCTTAAAGAATATAAACTTACATTTAGTTGACAAAGATCTGCAGGAACAAAGGCAAGAGAGAGCTACTAAGAATAAGAACAAAAACAAATGCAAAGGCCAGAGTAAGTAGGAGAGCCATAACAGCTATAGAAAATAAATGGGGCCAGGAAGAATGTGACCACAGACAATTTTACCCAATTTTTTGATGCAAGACATTTTCACAGGAATATCGTTACGATCCCAGATTCTGTATTAAAACAAAATAAATCCTAAAACCTCAGACCTAGTATAAGACATCCCCAAATATTGCTGAAATAGGCATATCTAGGAATTATTTAGAGATGTAATTATACACAGAGGTTTATTTTATACTCCTCTCCATATGATAAAAACTCAAACGGGGAATAAGGTCTGTTTCATGTAATAAATTAATACTAAATCTTTGTTTCAATATATAATATGAAGCGAATGAGTGACAGAGGGCAGAAACAACTGCATCAGGACCTAGAAGGCCATATCATTTAAATGAATTTATTGGGTGGCTCAACCTACTGAACAGTTTACTTGATGTATCTAATGATTAAATGATTTTCACTGACTCGATGTTTTCCTTCCAGATTTTGGTGCCCAGCTGTAAGCGGCTCATGCAGTCATCCCGTTCACCCTCAGTCTCTTTTCAGAAGCATCACAATTAATGATGAAACCAGTTTTAATTAGGCTAACAACTTTTAGTTTCCATGTATATTGCATTTTCCCTTTTGCGTGTATAGTTTTTGAAGGCAACAGAGTGAAAACTGAAAATAACTTTTTCACAGACTTTGTGCTTATCATACAGAAGGGAAAGTAAATATATGTGTTTACTTTTGAAAGGAGGAAGCCTCATACATATTTGAAAACTATCACTGCTGATTGTACACTGGCTGTCAGAACTGTCCTTGAATTACAATCATACAACTGTAGACTAATTTAGGTTGGAAGGGACCTCTCAAAATCACCTATTCCAGTCCTTTGCTTAAAGCAGATTCAGTTACACAAAGAGCTCAGGTTCTGCTTCAGCTTAGGTTTGAAGCTGCAAAAATAGGAAATCTGCAGCTTCTCTATTCTAACTTTCCTTTTGGTGATTTCCCCCCCAGTATTTAATTGGAATTTCCCTTGTTGCAAATTTTGTTCTTTGCCTAAAAGCTCTAAACCCATCTTCTGTAGAACAATCCCCTGGGAAGTTCAAGTCAGCAGTAACATCTACCCTGATTCTTCTCATCTTCAGGCTGAGTAAAATCAGCTCTCTCAACCTATCCTCTTGTGTCATATGTGTGCTCCAGCTCCAGATCATATTCGTAGAAGTCCACTGAATTGACTCTGGAATGTACATGTCTTTCATGTACTTAGGCAGTACACAGAATCGTAGAATCATAGAATGGTTTGGGTTGGAAGGCACCTCAAAGATCCAACAATCAAAATCAAATTATACTCACTTTCTTCCCTTTCTCAGCTTCTATCAGCATAGACTCAGAATCAGGTAGTGAAATATGGGGGACTATCCAGCTGCAATCCTGGAAAGCTTCAAAGGACCTCACCTTAGATCACTATTTATAGGGTCACAAGTTTATTGAGTTTGGTCAGTACTTTTCCATTGTGGCCACATCTCTTGTTAGGTGATCTTGGCAACTTTCCAAGTGGGCTTGTGATCTGGGCAGGAGGGCTCTCAGGTATGTTTCCCAGGCAACACCCGTTCCAGGTGTGGTTAGGGCATGCCTAATCATCCCAACTCCCTATATTTGTACTTGAAACAAGAACAATGTTGGACCCACTGCCCTTGTAACTAAATGAAGCGCAATGCTGGCTTGTGCTGACATCGCAGTGCGGCCTGGGAAGTGCCTGCACCACCAGAAGTCCTTCCCTCTGGTGAAGAGTGACCATAATTACACCCTGACCCAAAACAAACTTTACACAATCCCTTCCAGATTCCAGAAAAACTTCCCCCCCACACTCCCCCATCTCAATTCTGTGTCTAAGACTGGACTGAATTATCTCTCAATCTTCGCAGATGCTTTAGATAGCAAACCTCCTCCACTAGGCATGTTCAGCTGCAGAAAAAATACTCCTTCCATAAGCCTACTTGAACCTTTTTAACAGGCTACCAAGTATTTATCCAGTAATTGGAAGCAAAATCCATAGTTCTATTATCTGTCATGCTGTATTTCAAAGGAAAGAAATGAGTTTTTCTCAGGTGCTTAGAAAAAAGAGAGTTTTAGAAGCTTATTTTCAAGACAGTTTTAGGCTGTGGATAGAAGTATTGTGTCTAGCCTTGAAAAGCTCTTTTCACCTCAAAGACCAGTCACTGTGCTCAATGTCTTTTATCAACTGCCTTTAACGGCTTTGCTGTCTTGTGGATCCTGCTGTAAGGTGCTACTGGTTCCCTGCACTGCAGAGGGGTTTTGGAGTATAAAATTGTGTTCCAAACTGCACTACAGCTAAGCTCATGCTGTGACTAACTCTTACAATGCTCCATCTACTCCCAGACCCAGATTTAAATCCTACCTGCACTGTTACATTTCGTTCAGCTGCAAGCACTGCTGATGAAGGTATTCTCAGCATCACATCTCTTTAGAAATTTAAAATTATCAGTATAGTCCTCTCACAGTGAAATACACAATTAATCCTCCAAGACTGGATTTCTAGTCCCGGATTGACTGTATATATTTCCAACATAATGTTTCAGTATTTTGGGGTTTGAATACAAATAGGTAAATCTCTGTTTTTCTACTTTTATATTTCAATTTTATGCAGCTTCATCGGCCCATATCACATTAAAAATGTATATACTTGCTTGTTTCGTTGGTCTTCATACTCTCTTTCTCTCTCCCTCTCCCTCTTGCTGACTCTTTTTTTTTTTTTTTTTAATTAAAACACTTCTCCTAATGTAATCTGTGATAAGTAAGCCAGGTTTTAAAAAAAAAACTTTCACATGTACTAATCCCTTCTTAGGAGCATCTTTATTTTAAAATAATGTTTAGGGATTTTATTTCTTAGAAAAACAAGAATTCTTTTGTGGCACAGATGACACACCAGATAAATATAAAAGAGCTTCTGCATGTACTCATATTTTTAGGAAGTTATGCCTACCTTTAAAAAGTCATGTTCAAGGGATTTTTGCCTGCTTGCTTATTATTATCTCCTTCTTAATACTAATGATATAAGTTTAGAAGTAACTGTGTATTAACCCAGAAGACTGCTTGATTAGTTATCAAGGGAAAGTACAGTCAATACAAAGGATTCAGGCTGTGATACAGAAAATCTTGCTAACTGGGAAAAGCAGAGTTATCCTGAGTACTGCCAATCTTTCTGCTGATGAGCTGAAGGCAGCCATTAAATTCTGGGTGTGTTACTTGCTATAGGATGTCCATGACCCTTTCCAGTGTGTGATTGAACCCAGGGAAAGGTAAATGAGATTTGAGATTTTAATGCATGAGGTATTTCCAGGAGAGATGAGAGTATTATTGCAGAGGACTGAGCTGAAATCTTGTTGGGATATTGCACAGATAAAATCTACTGGCAGATATAAGAAGGACAGTTAAAATGAAAATAAAAATTTAGAACCACTCATAAAAAAAAAAGGCCTTGGCTTACTCAGGTAGAAGAGAAGAGGGAATATCAATGTTGTTTGTTTAGACACAGAAACATCAGGCAAGAGGAGACCTATCAAAGCTAAAGGATAAAGTTGTCAAAAGAAGAAAAAAAGTAATGTGAGCATGAATAAATTTATGTTGCTAATTAGAAATTTCTAACCATGAGAACAGTCAAGTATTGGAACAACTTTTTATTAGGAGTAGTCAAGGACAAAAATCCAACCACCTTTGAAGATGAAGATTAAGAATTGTACAAAAAGGCTTAGAGAATACGTCTGCTTTCAATAATACAGATATGAAGTCACTGACCCAGCAGCCTTCTGTTCCCAAGTGCAAACACGTTTTTTAATTTTAGAGTTAATATAAAAAAAAAGCATTTTAGTCCAGGTCCTATAAATCAAATTTTAATATTTGGCTATTTCATAACAACATAAATTTCTTTTTAAAGAGTCTTGACTCTATAAGATGTTTAGAGGCTCTAGCAGCAACTAGTAATAATATTAAGGTCCCTGGATTGATACCCTGAAAGTGACCACATAGTACATACTAGTTGGAGCCATTTTAATCTATTTATCACAATGACATTTTTCAGAATGATACTTCTTGAAATGCACAGTGAAATGTGCTATTGCTTCTTTATGTTAATTCTCTTTATAATCATTTTAGTCTGCCATCACAGTAAGACACATATTGCATGTGAACTTTCACTTGTTCTGTAATTTCCTTTTGCAGTAATCTCTGGTATTAGGAAGGACAGAATTTTATTTAATCTAGCTCTCTGTCAAGTACTGTGTCTATTGCTCAGTATGTGTACAAAATTTTAATTTATGTGAATTATTATTACTGCACTGAAGATGTCATACTAAAATGATAATACGAGAGGCAGAAACAGTTTTGGAATTCTGCCGAGTGCTACAAATAGAGAAAAATGAAGCTAATTTGAAATTGTAAAAGTTGTGTGACTTCAAAGTATAGAAATATTTCTAAAATGTATATAATTTTGTTTGTTTTTCCTCACTTTTAAGGAGCAAAACCAAATTCTCTTTTCTTTTCTATCCAAATAAATCTTAAGTCCTGTAAATCTTAACTTTGAATACACAGTGGGAGAAAGCATGGTAGTCTCATCAGTAGTGTAGCGACTATTAGGAGTTGCCAAACATGGTAGTCCATCAGAGGTGAAGCTGCTGCAGCTCAGTGTCTTACATGGTAATCTGCTTGCACCTTGGTCCCTCCAGAAGCCAACTTTCAGATCCTTTGAAGTCTCCAGACATCTTTGACCTTTCTGATACTTGGCTCCCAAACTTCTATACTGAACTCTTAAGTAGTCTGGCCTGATGATCAGTAGTGAAGCAGGTACTTCCAGAGAAACCAGAAGTCTGAGATTTCACTAGCAAAAAAAATTACCTACATAACACGAGTAGAATCCAGTCCTCTCTAAAGGGTTTGGATCTCTGATCTTACTAATTTTCCCACATGATAAAGCTCCAGCATAGAAATTCCATAAAGTAATTAAAACTATGAATAAAACCAAAAGTACAATTGGATTAATGAAAAGGTACTAAAAAAAAATGCTAAATTAGTTGTGCAGCTGTGTAAGCACACTAGTATTTGACTGTTAAGAAAACTGTTCTGAAGCGGAGTAATGATTAAGATTTCTAAAATTAAAGGAAAAAAAGAATCATAAGAAATGCACATTTAATCCTCAAGAAATGACTGTGCTACCAGAAAACTATTTCAGGGACATTCAAGCAGATAATGTCTGTATCGTTTTTAATTTTTTTTGTTTTCCCCATGTGAAACTGCACTTGTGAAACCATCTATAATCTCACCATATAATGACTTTACAGTTAGCTTTCAATAAGTGTTTTCTGATGTCAATGGAGTATAAAGTTTGCTGCAATAATAGATCTACAGCTTCTGTTGGAGAAAAGGTGCAGATCTTGCAAGGTACCTTTCAAAATCAGGGTAAAGTGCAATTTGAACACATATGATAGCTGTGGAACTTGACATTTTTCATTAATTTCCTTTGAAAAGTTTTAAGACCATGAAAAGTAGCTTTTGATAGTAGACAATTCAATAATTGTTAGATTTTTGTTTGATCATAATATTCACAGTCTTCGGCTTCACTTCTATCTGAAATATTTTACCTTTCTATTATACAAAAGTTTTGATGTTGTTACAGTGGTGCTTATGAAATTTATATTAGTCACAATTGTGAAAGACACCTAAATGCTCATGGTTAATTTAAATCCTATCATAGATTTAATTCATGTCTTATTACTTGCATGTCCACTTGATACTGATCAACCCAGCTGCAGGGTGCTGCTAACAGGCTGACACTGTATGAGCTGGAAAGGTTTGAGCATTCTCCTGGTGATGAGCTCATTGATAGGACCAGGATGCAGCTTGCCAGTTGTTTCTGTGTGATTTCTAAACATATGTTAGGAAGGGGTTGGGAAGATGACAATGTCATTGGACCTGCAGCAACTGCAGGCATGGTGTTTGGTCCATCACCTCTGTACTTGTCATAAGCATCTCCCCTGCCTCATCCCCCTGAATGAAGGGTGGGTTTAAATTTTGTGGTGTGATCAGGACAACTGGTTTTGTTTCTGGTCCTGCACAAGCTGCAGTGGTGAAGAGCATCAGTTTTTCCCAACAGTCAGCAAATTATTATGTCATTTGCCTGTCTCTTTCTGGTCCCTTGACCTGTCTTTTTTGCCACGCTTGTATCTGTCCTTATTTGTCCCACGAGCATAAAACCTGTTCCTGTTTACTCTGTCCCCTTTGATCCCAGCTTTGCTGCATTTATACCCAGATTTTATTTTTATGACCCTGCTAAGTGACCTTGGCAGTGCATACTATTACTGGCACAGTTACCCTACTGTTGCTGGCCTTGGGCTATTGCACTCCCTAAGAGCTCTCTGAGGCTCAGCCTTTTCCCATATTACTCCCCTTGCACAACCACGAGATCCTGATATCCTTCATGCTGCTGTCTGTGACTGTTCCATGTCATATCCAGCTGTCTTCTAAATCCTTCTGAGTCATCTTAGCCTCAACCATTGCCAGGTAAGTTGTTAAACCATGTGCCTGCAGCCTGGCAGTGATCTTCTACACTAAGTACATTAAACATTACTATACCATTAATTTATATGCCAATATATAATGATTACTAGTGTAGTTTAAGTGCTGGAAGTGAAAACTGTCATGCTTTCCTTTCCTGTAGTGGATTTCTTTCCTGTTGTTAAACACTAGCTACTGTTTCCTCGCTTTCAATAAGATAGCACATTCTAGGGGGGAGACAGTGAACTATGTTTCTGCTGTGCTCTAAAAATCCCACAAACAATATCTGCTGTCTGCCATACAGTGTTGAAACACCACTGTGGCAGGAGCACCTCCATTCCTCCTCTCTGGTGGTCTAACAGCAAGATACAGAGGATCTAGTAGCCAGCTTGGCAAGAAGTGCATGCTGCCTGTGAAGTATGCAGAGAGCCCCCCATCACATGCCCCAGATACCTGATCCCACCAAAGACCACCTCAGCCAATAAGCTCACCTAGGAGACCCCTTAACCAAGAGATTGCCACAGCTCAGATCCAACCCAGGTTATAAATGCCTCTGCCCCTTGCACTGGAGGTCCCCTTTGAGTGGTTCCTCTTGGAGCAGCAGGTCTGTAACCAGAAGCCCTCCCTTTTGATCAGGATGCTATCTAAAGTAACTTCCCTGGGACTGACTGTCCTTGCCTCATAGGTGAGTATTAGGAACATTTTTGAGTCATCATTCTAAGCTTAGGTTTAGTTACACACCATGTAGTATTAGTTCCCAGCTGACATCCTGAACCTGTAAATAAGTTGCTTCTGCCAGAGTGTTTCTAGTATAAGAGCCATGTTCAATTTGACCATTCTACCTTTTTTCTAACATGATTAAACTGATTTTCGAAACATATTTTGTTGGTCTCAAACTTCCAAAAGAGACACCTCTCTCAAGAGCTTGGTCATGTGCTGGTCATCTTTGACATTGAAATCCCAGAAGCCTCTCCCAAGATGTGTACTTCAAAGCAGGAATCTTTTATGTTAAAGAAGGCAGTAAAGGTGTTATTTGTGATATAATGGCCTAGTGGTATGAACCCTCTGGAGGGAGAAGAGTTTCCTTCAGCAAAACAGAGTTAAAATCCACATATATTGCCAACAAGATGCAAGCCCTGATCTCAACCTCAAAGCCTTTAAACCATGCTGGGGTTGCAGTCTGCTTTTGTGTTTGAGTTTTGCAGAAGTCAAGCTTTATAGTGCAAGAGTAGGTTGGTAAAACTGGTTAACTATTCTAGTGTTTCAGACACTCATTGGTCAGAGCTCATAGGATTAATTATTTTGTTACACTGAACAGTATCTGGATGACATGCAGAAATAGGGCAGGGAAGTGGATTGTCTTTCTCATGTCCCTCTCCATTTCACCTAGGCTTCTTGAGGGCATTAAGACTTGAAGAGTGCTTTTTCCCTTACTCTGTTTCCTCACTTCCAGTTATTTGGAAAATTTTTGGTTTGGAAATCCCTGTGGTATTTCATAGGGAAATCTTATAATCACTAGGTTACCACTTCAGAAAGATGAATGGCAGCTGCTCTCCCTCTAGTCATTTCAGAACAGTGCTCATAACTATATTTATGAGACTTTTAATTTTGTGAAGTTCTATCTGAGTGTACATATAGTTTTGAATATGTTCTGAGAAATGCCTGGGTTCCTCTAGATCCAACGAATTTTAGAAAGGAGATAATAATCAGACTGCTCAGGCTGGAGTACTTCTGAGTCAGTACATAGTTAAAACTCCAGAGAGTAATAACTTAAAAAGGAGAGGAATCTATCCACTTAGATACATCCTATGTTATAAGAAGCAGTTAAGCAGGAGATTTTGATATTGAAGTAATTAGTTTAAGGTTCTCAATTCTACCTAATCCCCATTTGGAGACTTTATTTAAGTTTGTCCAGTATGTCTATTGAAATGTCTGATTTGCTAGTAACATTTCTGAGATTTTTTCAAGACTGATGCAACACACAACAAAAGCAAAGATTATAAGATACGAAAATGTGTAAATGCTGCTGTTGTTGTCTGACAAATAGTACATGAGACATTGGAAAGAAAACTTGTAATTAGAACAGTTAAAATGTTTTCTCTGATATTCAATGAATAATGGTCCAAACTGCATTAACAACATAAAGCCAGCTGTCGAGTATATCATAGCTGGGAGAGCTTATTGTGGGAGTGCAAAGTTTTGCTTTGCCCACTAATTAGTAATATGAAAAAAAAGAGAGAAGCAACCTTAGATTGAATTAATCTGGAATACATGGAACTGACAAGAACCAGTATTAATCAACAAAATGTTCTGGAATAGTGGTAGGCATCTGAAAACGAGTGCAGTGCAGTGCTATAGATCAAGGCTAACAATGATCAGTGAACATGTAATTGGGATCTCTTCTACCAGATGAAAACCCTGAAAGAAATAGCCAACTTCAGAGGTTTCACTGGAATACCTTATTGCTAGGCTTTTTTATAGTACATGACTTCACACATCACTGAAGTACAGCAAAAATGTTGACTATTTACTGACCTCACAAAGATCATCAGTATGCAGTTCCTGCAGTGCACAAGAAATCTTACTTTCCACAGTGAATCTTGAGGCATTTTATTGATCACTGTTCACCAAGTAATAGGAGAGAGAGAGAGAGAACAGAGTTTGCTTAAAGGATGATGCATTTCTTCATCCCTTTGTCTAATGGGCATCTTCTAGTGAAACCCACTTTATTACCTCAGTGGAATAACTAGTTCATCATAGAAACTTTTTCATACAGCTGTGGAATATATCTGTGCTAGGCAATATCAAGCCTGTAAAGGTATTCAGCTTGAAAGCTTTCAGAGCCCCTACTCTCCTAGCTCAACCTGCTGTGCTGTGTTTGAGGACTACTTGAATGATGGCAACTCATTATCACAATAACCTACAATGTAGCAAGCAACAGGTCTTTAAAGTTGCTTTTTATAACACACTGTACACCAGTTCGCGAAGTAACCCTCAGCTACCTTGCGTATCTCAAGAGAATGTTTTTCTCTACGAAAGCTAGAGTAAATGTCTTGAGGGTAACATTTATGGTCAAATGGTATTTGGTCTCAGAAAATTTCTAACCACATTATATGGCTGTGAGTTGTATATTTCTTATCACAAGATGTCCTGATTAGTGTCTTTTCCCTGGGCAGCAGAGCTGTTTGGGAATACATGAAGTAATGCCTGTGTGATATATGACAAACACATTAGAATAACATCTACCCCCTGCCCCCAATTTTCACAATATTTTTTAAAATAAATGACTTATTAGCTAGATTATTTTCATCTTCCTTTTTTTTAATCTTGTTTTCCATTTATTATTTCCATGTCCATAATTGCACATTCTAATTCTAAACTTCTCTATGAGAAAATTTCTAAACTTCAGAAGGAATCACAAATTTATCATTGCAGTCATTAAAAAAAGGGAATGCATTACACAGGTAAGCTGTTAATCAGACTCCAAACTCTGTATCCATAATTTTTTGTTTATTTAGGGATTAAGAATAACAATTACAGCTGAGGTGCTTAATTTTATAACTCCTGTTTAAGGGATGGTTTATAGACAGATTATAGCCCATTGAACCCATGGCTCCAGTCCTTCAAGAGGAATGATCAGCAACAAGGAGGAGGTGGTTCCTGGCTCAAGGAGAGCCTAAAATTTTGGTTATCCTGTATACAGACCTGCTGAGCTACTGGCTCAGAATGACAGTTCCTGGAAATTTTTTTTTTTCGTGTTGTGTCAAAGCTAAGTATCTCACTTCTACTGCATAAAATTAAATATTTCAATTAAGTGATATAAAAAGTTTTAATTGAAAATTGTATTTAAATATCAATTGTATTTAATATCTAACAAAAAAATTGCTACAGGCTGAGCTCTCAATACAACAGCTTGTAGTTGCACAGCAGTAGACAATAAACCCTTAAGATAATGCATTATAAACAGAGATTAATAACGATGAAAAAATTATATATAAATAATAGCAATTATAGGGGGGTTTGTGACTCAAAATATCAGGGAAGATCAAATAAACAGTTACATTTCTTCCAGTTATTTTGTGTTACTTTCATAGTAAACTCTTCATTTTCTATCAAAATACATCTGAAAAAATTGAAGGGTGAGAGAAGAATCTCTGAATTTGCACAAGAGGCTGGATGGAAATCAATTAATTCAATACCTATGATTTTGGATCACTGTTGCCAGATAAGGAAAGCTTTTTGGAGACTCCTTGTTTGCTGGAAGGTTGAGAACCTGGAGTACTTGTCCCTTGAGGGAATTGTTGCACGAGGTAACAATGAGAAATGCCAGAAACTAGCTCCCAATTTTTTTTTTTTACACTTACTGTGTTCTGCATTAAACAGGTTAGATAAATAATCATCCTCCACAACAAGATATTTCTATTTAGGGAGGAAAAAAAAATAAAAAAAAAATTCCCCCTATTTCTTTCTAGATTACATACATCTAACTCTTCATTATCACCAATAGCGAAGAGCTCTGAACATGTCAGAAAAAAGAGTATGGATATTTTTAAAAATTTTACAATTGTCATTTCAGTGAAAACTACTGATCTATTCAAATCATATTTGATTTATCCAACATTGCATTTTTAAAATGATTAACGGCTCAGTGAAAAAAGTTAATTTAGCTTTAAAGTCAAGTACTAGTTCTAAAATATGTTTTGAAATATATATTACCAGATGTCTACACAAGTGTGTAGACAGTCAATATCAGTGTGAAAACAGTTGTGGATTAAGGATCTGCGTTGGAGGAACACAGTTACACCATCTGTGAGGCTGGTTTAATTCAGATTGCACATCTGAAGATGCTGAGCTAAATCTAAATCTGACAAGGTTTAAAAGTCACCAAGTTTTTTCTCCTTCATCTTTTCAGCTGTTCATAAGTCCTTTAAGTTATGGATGAGAGACTTTGGGTCTTTTTATGCTAGTGCATTCTTCTGTGATGTTAACATTATAATTTAATATTTTGAAGGTAAGAGAAACATTTTATTTCACAGAATCACAGAATCCTAGGGGTTGGAAGGGACCTCATTTCTCTAGTGTATTGTACTTAGCTTCTTGTATTGCTGAAATTAGACAATCAATGAGATTGTCAAAATATCAGGAAGCCTTATATTGTCCTAATATCAGATAAACAGGTAGCCTTTCTTCTTGTTAAAATTTAAGATGCAATTTTAATATGTGAATAAAGTTTTAGTTTTGTTGTGAGAATCAGAGGGACTTCATCACAAATTTCAGGTTTACCACTTTGTTTAGTGGATTACTTCTCAATGATACATGTTTCTTATGGCTTTGTCTTTCTTGTAGTGTGAAGGTCATACAACCTGGATCTCTGAAAGACCTTTGATTTGAGCTGCATATTTCAAGTGGATTTTGATATGTTGTGGAAAAAATGTACAAGCATTTAAAGTGCACTTTGCTTAACTGAGGACAACTATTAAGGAAATGAACCTATTTCCTCATTCTATAATTCATAGTACTATTTCATTTTTAAAGGAATGCAAGTATTTAGGAATATTTTTTTGTCTTAATACTCCCAAACTCACTGTTTTCATGGCATACTAAAAACGAAGAAAAAAAATCCCACAAAGCTAAACAGGAGTTTTACGTTTCTTTGAAGAACTATAGGAGGAAGGTAAGTCGGAAGTTTTATGAGTCATCAAGATGAACAATCAGCATAACAGTCAATAGAAACTAAAGGACAATGATCGACCTCTTTTTTTATCCTCTGTCCTGGTTTCGACCTAACCCAACAACAAAGAACCAGCCACGTGGCCACTCTCTCACACACACACACCTCTCCCCCATACCACCCCCTACACACTGTGGGATGGGGAGGACAAAGGCCAACTAGAAGCTCGTGGGTCGAGACAAGGACAAAGGAGGGTTTACTCATCATTTACGGTCACGGGCAAAACAGACTTAACTTGGGGAAAAATAATAATTTACTTATCACTACTATTCAGATGCACACGGGACACAGACAACACAAAGAGCAGTGCTTACCTACGTTACCCAACCCCTCCCTTCTTCCCGGGCGCAAATTACTTTGTTCTCTACCCCCTTCCCCCCAGGGGCACAGGGGGACAGGAGATGGGGTTTAGAGTCAGTTCCCAGTCTGATGTTCCCTCTTTTCCTCCTCAGGGAGAAGGATTCCTCACAGTCCTCCCCTGTTTCCCCACGGGGTCTCTCCCATGCCAGAGAGTCCTTCACGAACCTCTCCTTCAAGAGTCCTACCCACGAGGTGCTGTCTCTCAGGAGCAAGCTGCTCCAGAGTGGGCTTCCCACAGAGCCACAGGCGTCTTTGGAACAGTCACCTCCCCTGATGCAGGGTCCTCCACAGCTGCAGATCTAAGTCCACGGGCATGCAGGTCCACATTTGTCCCTCCTAGTGCCTTCAGGGGATGCTCCACCATGTTCCTCTATGATTGCAGGGGGACAACCTACCATCTTGCCATGGGTTGTAAGGGAACTAGGGAACTTCTGCTCAGGCACCACCTTCCCCTTCTTCCTCACCAACCTCAACATCTTTACCCTGGCACTGCTATCTCTCCTCTCCAGCTCAGCTCTTCCTCTCTTGCCCTCTCTGGTCTCAGCTCTTATGTCAGTTCTTGCATATGTTAATCGCAGAGGCACATCTATTGTCTTTCTAACGGCCCGTTTTCGGCCACCTGAGCCGGGGGCCTTTTAATAGCTTTTTACAGAAGATACCCTGGGGGGCCCCTTCCCCGCTACCAAAAATGCTGCCATACGGAACCAGCGCAGCGTCATAGCACAATGCATCTTCTACTGCTTACTGAGCAGGTCAGGTGCGCTTCTGTAGAAATACAGAAATGCTTGGCTGTGTTTTATTCTTCCTACATGACAACATTTTTGTAGGCCTATTGTAGGAAACGGGAACTATGAGAAATTCTTATTTTGCCTGCTGAGTCTTAAAAGTCATCACAGTCTTTTGCATCAAGGGAAACCTATTAGTAAATGGTAAAAAAATTCAAACATAAGATTATTTTTTTTTTTTTGTGAGGTGCCTATGGAAAATGATATTTCAAAGAATTCTATTATTACACTCCAAATGTGAAACTCAAACAAACTTGCATTTCTGAGCTTTGAAACTTCTTTCGAGAAATTGTCTTACTTGTGCTTTCCTTTTAAATGGCCCAGACTTCATTTCTTTTCCTCTTCATTTTTCTGTTACATTGGTTATTTAATGTAGTCAAAAATATTGCATATCTTTTATATTCAGCCTGAACCATCAGTTCTCTTTTACAACACAATTTTGACAGAATTATTAATAATTTTTGTTTTCAAAATATATAGCTTAAACCTACAAAGAACTATGATGTGTCTGCTATGTGGATGTACCAACTATATTCTCACTGGAATCAATGAAATTATATTCCTTTCCCTATTTTGCATAGGTACAGTTGAACCAAATTTCTAGAAAATAAGATTTATGCAGGGGATTAAGTAGAGTTCTGTTGAGATTTACAGGGGTTTTTTTGTAGATGAATAAAAAATCACAATTTGTGTTGAGTCTGTTTAACTGAAATTTGGAACTTATGTTTTTGGATAAGCAAGGACAATATATTGCTTTAAAAGTGATTATGTGGGAAATAAGTATATATTTACAGTTGTAGTCTTACCGTATTGACATCTTATACGGTTCATGGGTTTTGTCCTGAAATTGCATCAATGTAATGAAAAACATATATACTATAGATGTGCATGGTGAAACAAACACTGTTTTGTGATAGCAGAAGTGTTTCTTTATAATAGTGTGAAGTTATTGCAAAGATGAATGATAAAAAATGGTACCATAGAGTTGATGTAATAATGTTAATCAAACCTCAGATCTCCCACTTCCTGAAGTCTTTCCTACTTCCCTTCCCTAGACAAACATCTTATACTGATAATACTGCTTTCAGTAATATTTACTGGTCACATAACACTAATCCATTCCTGAACTATAGCCAATCGTAAATCTAAATCTTGCATTTATTAACTAACACAGTTATAGCTAAGTCAGAGGAAGCTTACTGAGATTTAATGTAACTGAAAAAAACCCACCAAAACCAAACCATAGAGAACAGTAGAAAATAGGGGGTTTTTCACTATCTGGAAGTTAAAAATAACAATAGAGAATCAAAGCTAAAGTATTTTATAGATTCTTAGAAATCTTAAAAACGTGGTTAAGTTGATAAAAGTGAGGCAGAGAGGGTCTTTCCTTTCCAGCGCAGGTGGTCATACCTCAGGGTAGGCCCAGGGCAGTCATACCTGGGCTTCAAGCAACCTGGTCTGGTGGAAGATCTCCCTTCCCATGCAGGGGCATTGGAACTAGATGATCTTTAAGGTTCCTTCCAACCCCCAAAATTCTATGATTCTATGATAAATCACTTTTTTGTTTGTTTCTTTTTCCTCTTCTTGATTACTTTTTTCCTTTCCCCTTTGTGAAGTGCACACTGAGAATGTCAGCTGGAAAGCTTCAGTGTTTATTTGAGATTAGTCTGTGCTGGTAAAGTGAATACTGAATTACTAAGTATTCTGAAATTTGAAGTTTAGAGAAAGTGATATAACACTCAGTTTAACATGTACTGAGCATTATGTTAAGTAAACTTAACACATTTTTCTTGATGAAACACTCCTTTTTTATGCAGAAGCATGTATGTTGACTGCTGGAAATCCATGTGTGATTTAACAATCAGTTTTGTCTTTGCTTGCCAATGGGGAACTATTTGTTCCAGCAAATTCTACATTTTTTTCATAAATATAAAGCAAAGCAATTGGTTTCCTAACATTCTTCTCAAGATACACAATTTCTTCAAGAGTAGTGATTAAGTGCTCAGCCTCCTTTACTTCTCGTTCTGCTTATTTATATTTACTTGGGATCCTGAATTTTTACAAGACTTACATAGAACTCTGAGACAAAAATATTCTCTGCCCTCCTTTCTACTTATTCTGGACACTTCAGGAAAGTTTAGTATCAAAGGATCATAGGATAGTTCAGGCTGGAAGAGACACCAGGAGATTGTGTATCCAACCTTCCACTCAAGGCAGGTCAGCTATGAGATCAGATCAGATTGCTCAAGGCTTTATCCAGTTGTGTCTTGAAAAGCTCCAAAGATGGACACTGCCCACCTTCTCTGGGCAACTTGGTCCAATACTTGACTGCCAACACACCTAAGAAATGTTTCCTTACACTCAGTCTAAACCTTTCTTCTTTCAAGTTTTGCCAGTTGTCTTTCTTTCTCCTTCTCACAGATACTGAAAGATTCTATTAGGTGACTCTGAAACTGTCTCTTCTTCAGGCTAAGCAAATCCTCTTTCTTTAGCCTCTGTTCACAGGGTAAGTGCCGCAGACCCATCCCTACTGTTTCTTCTCTGCTGAACTAACTCAAGCTTATCAGTGTCTTCTTGGCATTGTGGGGCCTGAAACAGGATGAATTATTTTAGTTGAGGTCTAACCAGTGCCTAACAGAGGCAAGGAAACTGATCTGTTAATCTGCTGTGTCCTGTTCATATAACCTAGGATGTTGTAGGCCTTGTTTGGTGCCAGAGCACACTGCTGGCTTATGTCTATTTTGCTGTGTACTAGGGGCACCAGTGTCTTTTCTGCAGAGCTGCTCCTCAGTCACTCAGTCCCTCCCTAACCTGTACTGCTGCCAGGGGTTGTTTTTTTCCCAGCTGCAGGGTTTTGTATTTATTCTTGTTAAGATTCACAAGGTTTCTTTTGGCCCTTTCCTCCAGCTGTCATTGTTGATGCCTTTGAATGATGTAAAGTGTGAGGAAGATAAAAAATCATCTAACAAATACAACCTAACCCTTTGGCTTGATTCTTTCCTCGATGAGGAGCTGCTTTGTATTATGCAATTTTTCAGTAAGTGCAAAATTTCATAGACTCATCATAGATCCATGGAATGGTTTGGGCTGGAAGAGACCTTAAAAATAATCTCGTTCCAAACCCCCTGCATGGGCAGGGACACTTCCCACTAAACCAGGTGGCTCAGAGCTCCATCTAACCTGCCCTAGAATGCTTTCAGGGATGAGGCTTCCACAACTTCCCTGGGCAACCTGTTCCGGTGTCTCACCACCCTTATTCTAAATAATTTCTTCCTAATATCTAACCTAAACATACCCTCTTCTGGTTTTAATCCATTACTCCTTGTCCTCTCACTATAAGCCCTTGTAAAAGGTCCCTCTCCAGCTTTCCTCTAGGCCCCCTTCAAGTACTAGAAGGCTGCTATAAGGTTTCCCTATTTTGTAATGGGTGTTCTAAGTTGTACAACTTGTCACAGTGATTGGTTTCTTTTCTAAAACTTTTGCATCTATGCTATTTAAGACTCCTAATGGTGGTCCTGGTGATCTTTCGACAACCACCCCATTATTATTATAAAATGTGTTGCAGCCTTTACAGTTATCACTGTTATGGAACCAGCCCAGACAGATGTGTTTGGGATTCATCCTTCACGCTGTGGTACACACAACTTTGTCTGATTACAGGAAGAAGTTCCCTTTTTCTTGGCTTCCAAAATATTACTTAAACATTAGCTGTCAGTTATGATTTCATGAGTACAAGACCTTATCACATTTCCTCTTCAGATAGTCAATTTCAGCAGACATCTCCTAACAATTTCCTTTGCTCAGTCTTGAAAGTGCTCTGGGGTATAATTCACCTTCAAAAGTTTGAGTTAGGACTTCTTGTAAGTTCTCCAGTCCTCAGCAGTTAAGCGAGATGTGGATGCATCCTTTGCTTAGTTTGTAAAAGAGGTCACATTTGATTCAGGAACAAGAATAGTCTTTCTCTATTGATCCCTGATACTCTATTTCATTGCTCTACAAGTATGTTTTAGCCCAGCATGTATGGGAAACCATGCTGACTTGGTATTGTAGTGCTTTTTTTTGTGTCAGATTTCAGCTGAGTGTTTTAGTGTTGTCATCTAAGCAGCAATATCAATAATTACCTGCACTTCTCCATAGTTTTCTTTAATAAATCTTGTTAATAATTCATGTCATTCTTTTGATAACTCCAAGAGAAGATTTAATATCTTTTAGAAGATTTAATATCTTTTCTCCAAATGAAACACTGAGGTCTCAATATCTATGATAATAATTAATGCTTAGTTGTGAAGTTGAACATATTTCACAGATTTTTTTATTGTGTGCTTCTGATAAATCTTGTTTACAATGCCAGTGATTAATCAGTGTTATAACTACATGTCTGTAGGCATAAAAGGAGGAACTACCTAAACGAAGTTAACTTTTGCTATCATTTGAGCTAGACAAGAGAAACTGTGAGCTGTATATGAGGTAAAGGGAAAGAACACTTGGTGGAACTGCCTCTGAAGGAAACTGACACCATCACATTTCACCATTATGATGATACAGGATGTACTCCAGGGCAGTATTTATAGAAATGCATGAATGCAATAAGGTTTTCCAAACAGAAATTATTTCAGTGATATTGCTAATCATATGGTTAATATAGTTGTCTATTGAATAAAATTCCTAATATTATGTAACTGTGACACCCTGAAAAAAGGTCGTTTCTTAATCTAATTCTCATTGTAGATACAAAAATCTCTAGGATACTTACCCTTCATATCTAGGGTGAAATTAATTTTATCACTGTTGCAGTTTAGACAGTTGTTCTATAACCTGCTCCCACCCAAGAAGGGGAATGAGGAAAAAGTAGAGAGACCCATGGGGGGAAGTGAAAACAGATACAATAGAATAAAAATAGTGAACTAATATTAACCCAAATGCTAACAGAAGATACAAAATTGTACTCATTTCCTGTTAGCAGCTGTGAGCTGGGCATTTCCAGCAGTGAAGGCTGGATACCAACACTGAGCACAACAGCTCCAGTGAGAACATGATGGTCACAGCAAGCAGCGGAGTAGGCCTCAGGCACAGGATGAACGACCTGACAGATGAGATCCTCTTGGGAAGGCAGCCACGTTAGAAGGAAAAAACATCCCCACAAATATCCCAATATATAGTGAGGGTGACGTATATGGTATGGAATACTTCAGTTGAGCAGCTTGGGTCAGCTGCCCTGGGCTTCACCCCTCCTAGCGCACTGCAACTGCATGGTTCAAAACTACCCTCAACCTTGGTCATTACAGAAACCCACATACTAGACCTGGGTATGAATGAAATCAACAAATCGTATCTGTTTTTTTCTCACAGAATTTGACTTGAGTCTCTCAAAACTACAACTTTTCTGAAGAGAAAAATGATTTTATAATTCTGTCCCAGCAAAACCAGGACAATCACACATGTAGTTTTCTCAATATAAAAAAACATTGAGAAAACTACTAATACACTACAACTATAAATAAGCTCTTCTTCATTCATTTCAGTATGAAAATTACAGATGTGCCCATATTTAATTGTATATGAATAGTTATTCTCTTGTGAAAGAGCTATGTTTTTCTTACAGCTATTGTGCATTATGGTAGATTTTCAGATGTTGAGGTTAGAACTGCATTCGTGTAAGAATATTCCTTATAATGTTCCAGTGATTTAGCTTCCAGAATTAAATTCTAGACTTTTTGTTGTTGTTGTTTGTTTTTGTTTGTTTGCTTGTTTTTGTGTGGGTTTTTTTTTTTTTAATTTTTGTTTGTTTTTCTTTAATTAAAATATTATATTGTCTGCAGAAAGATTCTCTACACACATCTCTCTTCCTCTGAGGAAAGTGAATGCCTTTGGGACTATTTCTTCTCTATATACATCCAGCTGCACGGTACAACTTACTAAAAATCCCAGTGTTATTGTGTAGCAATTTTTCTTTAGCACAACACTATGGGAGATTTCATGTCCACCGAAACCTCTATTGCATTAAATTAAGTCTGTTTCAGCAAAGTTCTGATCAAAGCTTCTATGTAATTAAATCATAGAGTAATTTATAATAACACATAATTTGATAGACTGATGAAGGATACGTATCAGTCGTTGGAGTTCACCTTCTAAACTGTCCTAAACTCAGAAAATGTGTTGCCACCTGTCAGAGAAGGGGCAGGACAAGGCACACTACCTGTGAGATTATAACCTAAAATTAGCAGAAAAATCACAGCAGTCAGTGTCTAAGAAGCCATTAGTTTAGTCAACAAGGGGTATACCCAACATGTTTATATATTCATTCTTTGGCAGTTCATCCCTTCTTTATGTTCTGGTTTAGCTGCACTGAATTTTTGTTGGGCTGGTCTGAGACAAGGAGAGGGAGGGACACATAAGTTTATGCAGTTTCTGTGTGGAAAAGAAATGTATCCCTAAGCCAATAAAGTGGGTGTTGGGCAGAATTTTTTCCAGGTAACTTCCTTGTATTCCAATGTTTATTTTCAGCTAAAATTAAATATTAAAATATGTCTTCATAATTATGTTTTCTGCCCTACTAGAGTGGAAAGTGTACTGTGTATATAAAATATTAAATTGTTACTCTTAATTTGCAGGTAGCAAGTCAGAAGCAAAAAAAAGAAAAAGGATAAAGAAAAGAGTACAGTGTTTAGATAACTTTTCTGTTTTAAAAATATTTGGCAATGAAATGAGATAGGGAAGTTACAGTTAACTTTGCTTAAAGAAACAGGTATCAGAAAATTAAAAAAAAATTCAATTCTCATTGGAAATTAGTGTGAAACTGGGTTGGGTTTGCATTCATTTAAATTAAACAATTTGTAATTTCCAGTCCTGTAGCTAGGAATAGAGATAACAAACTTTATGCATGGTATTACTACACCATGTACTGCTGTTTAGTCACATTGCCCATCCTTATCTGTGGGATACAGGAATAGGTGTTTTCCATAGCTTTCCAAGATTCACACAGGCATCAAATTAAGCTAATTTTAAGCTCCCAATCATTTTATTTTAAGTTTGGTATTTTGTTGTTGTTTTTTGCTTGTTTAGGTTTTGTTGTTATTGTTGTTGTTTTAATACTGGTTGTAGATTCATGAAGTATTTCAGGCTTGTTGTTTTTTGTGTTTTACAGGGGTGCCCAGTAGCAGGAGTATGCTCCCAAAATAGCTATATTAGTTCTGACATTCCGAACAGGAGTTTAAATTCTAGATTAAGGCTTAGGGTAGAAGGGAAAAGATCACTGAACAGTGCTGAGGCAGAGCAGACCCTGGGAGAAGGAGCAGTTATTTCAGGAGAAGAGTTTCTTAGGTTCAGTTTTTAATTGTTTATACTGCACCTAGTCACTTTCAAAACAGCATTGGCTAGGAAACTTATTCTCTGGTCTGCTTGGTGCTGTAAATGTGAATTGGTCACTACACTGATCTTTTGTTCTTGCATAGAAACCATAATGGTTGAGATGAGTTTTCTGGACATACTGTTGGACCTAGTGTTGGACATCTCTGTTTACATTTGTCTTAAGCTGAATGTACATGCTGGAGCATAAGCGCGTTTTTTATATATAATAGAGCAGCTCAACAGTATCTGCTCTCCACAGCTACAGAACCCCAGGTCACCACTCTGACCACCTGTGTTTAGCTGTATAGGGCTTTGAAGTGGCACCTGCTTTGCCTTGGTATTTCATCAAAGACCTTTAAAAAGTACCAACAAACTTTAGGGTTTGTGTTTTCTCTCTTGCTCTTAGTATCTGTTGCTGTCTTGTGCTGAACCATTCAAGATACGTATTTGCATTTCTGCACTGGCAGGAAAGGGTGTTACAGAGAAAACTAACAGAAGCATCTTATCTATGGTGACAAAGAAATATAGTAGCAAAAATACATGCTTGGAATGTTTTGTCTTTGATGTAAATGTGTGAATCCATACAACTGGTGAATGTAATAATAATAATATACATAAAAAATTAAACCATAGAGAACACTATCAATCAATTAACCCTGTTTCCTTTGGTGATCCTTCTAATCTAGTACATCCTTTACATTTTTGGTATAGACTCATTAAACGAGTTTTTTTACATTCCACCTCGGAGGGCATGTTAACTACCAGTGCAGTCCATTTGCTGTATTTGTTTCTTGATGACTGTTGTTTTTTTCCTATGAGAGACTGTACTTCTGTGATTATTACTATATATTAATGTATTAATACTGTAACACTAGGTTTCCCTGCTCCCTCCTGCCAAACAGGACAAGACTGGAAGTGAAGTCTTTCAGCTTCATAGTTGTGATCTTAAAAGCTTTAAGAACATGTGTTTATGTCATTAATGCTGTTTCATAAAAAAGCTTTTTATGTAAATTTGGAATTTCTTTTGAAAATAGTTGTTTCATAGGTTTTTTTTAATAGTAATAAAACCAAGAATTTAAACAAGAAGAAAGCAAGTACCAGTGATTAACAGTAAAGGGAAAAAAAACAACAACATAGAATCATAGAACCGTAGAATGTTGGGGGTTGGAAGGGACCTCTAGAGGTAATCTGATCCAACCCCCATGCCAGAGCAGGACCACCTATGCCAGACCACACAGGAGCACATCCAGGTGGGTTTTGAAAGTCTTCAGAGAAGAAGACTCCACAACCTCTACAGGCAGCCTGTTCCAGTGCTCCGTCAGCCCCACAGCAAAGAAGTTTCTCCTTATGTTGAGGTGGAACTTCCCATGTTATAGCTTATACCCATTGTTCCTTGTCCTATTACCACTGAAAAGAGAACAGCCCCTTTCTCTTGACACCCACCCCTCAGATATTTGTATACATTAATAAGATCTCCTCTCAGACTTCTCTAAACTAAACAGCTCAAGTTCTCTCAGCCTTTCTTCATAGGAGAGGTGTTCAAGTCCATTAGTCATCCTTGTAGGTCTCTGTTGAACTCTCTCCAATAGATCCCTGTCTCTCTTCAACTGGGGAGCCCAAAACTGGATACAGTATTCCAGGTGTGGTCTCACTAGGGCAGAGAAAAGGGGAGGGGAACATCCCTCAATCTGCTGGACACACCTTTCCTAGTGCACCCAGGATACCATTGGCCCTCTTGACCACAAGGGCACATTGCTGTGCCATGGATAACTTGTTGTCCACCAGGACTCCAGGGTCATTCTCCATGGAGCTGCTTTGCAGCAGGACAACCCGTAATCTGTACTGGTGCCTGGTGTTATTCCTCCCTCATCCAGGTCATTGATGAAGATGTTGAACAAAGCTGGACCCATTACTGTTCCCAGGGGAACACCACTGGCCACAGACATCCAACTGGACTCTGTGCTGCTGATCACAACCTTCTGAACTTGTTGTTGAACCAGTTTTCAATCCACCTCACAGACCAATCATCTATCCCACATTTCTTGAGTTTTCCTATGAGGATGTTATGGGAGACAGTATCAAAAGCCTTACTGAAGTCAAGGTGTATGACATCCACTGCTCTCCCTTCCTCTACCCATTTGGACATGCCTTTGTAGAAGGATATCAAATTCATCAAGCAAGATCTCCCATTGGTAAATCCATGTTGGCTACTCCTGATAACCTTATTTTCTTCCATGTGGTTAGAGATGGCCTTCATGACAAATAGGGCTTTTGAGGGGGAAGCTATGCTTTCAGTTTTCCTCAAAAAGAATTGATTTTTAAATTTCTCAGGTACGAGTTATCAATTTGAGATTTTTTATTAATGCAGTACAATTTTCAAATAAAAAAAAAAATAATGGCAATTGGACTCATGAAGCAAAAGAATTCAAAATCATAATTTACAGGAAGACTCCTGATATCGTATTGTCACATAACACTTTCTTAAAAAACAAAACAAAACAAACAAAAAACCCCAATCAGATTATATAACATAGCTATAAGATATGCAGTGAAAAATCAATGTTAAGACACTGTAATTCTTCATTGCTATATCTAAGTAAATGGTATTTATTGAATTGAGAAAACATATTACTATCTTCCTAAGCTAATTGTCATCCAGTAATCTCCATAAATTCTAAAAGCTCTCAACTAATTTTGACAGTCTCCCATGTTTCTTTCCTACTGCTATTACTAAAAAAGGAAAATACCATTTTTTTGTAATTTTTTTTTCCCCAAGGACTGTGGAAGGGCTTAACCACACAGTTTAAAACAGTTGTTATTACAAAAAAGGGTGAAATGCAATTATATTAATATGAATTTAAAAAAAAGATCAACACTCACAACATCCTTGGAATCCTTTGGAAATGTTGGTCTAAACAAGTGCAAAAATAATTTTTGAAAGAGAACGAACTATCGAAAAGGAGAACCATAGAATCATAGACTCATAGTTCCACAGAAACAAGGAATTATTTGGATTGGAAAGGACCTTTCAAGACCACCTAGTTCAATCCCCCTGCCATGGGCAGGGACACCTTCCTCTACACCAGGTTGCTCAAAGCCACATCCAACCTGTCCTTGAACACTTCTAGGGAGGGAGCATCAACAACTCCTCTGGAAAACCTATTCCAGAGTCCCACCTTCCACAATGTAAAAAATATCTTCTGCTCCATCTACGTCTACTCTCTTTCTGTTTAAAAACATTTCCCCTTGTACTGTCACTACAGACCTCAGTAAGAATTCTGTTTCCAACTTTCTTATAAGCTTCCATTGTATATTGAAAGGCCACAATAGGTGGTGTCACAACCAGCAGTGGTGTACTTATTACTAAAGCAAGCTTGCAAGCAACATTTTTGTTACCTAAGTGCCTTTAATTAAATAGTGATAAATTGGGGGGTTTTGGGTGTCTATTAGTATAGTCTCTTAGTCACTTTATTTCTTATTCTTCCCTCTGCTTTTACAAAGTACAGGCTGAGAAGTTTCATCTAAAACTTTTAAGAAGGCAATTTTCAGGCTTTGACTTTTCATATTTTAAAAAGGATTAGAATGATGTGCTTAATGCAAGAACAGTAATCACATGCGTATGTGAGGTATTTAACAATAGTATTTTTTTCCATTTCAGTTTGATTATAAGGTCATTAAATAACAGTTTCAAGTGACATTCTTATATGTCATCTACTAGACTTTCAATGTAATCATATTCAATTTCATAAGTATCTTAATATGGTCTTTTAATACACTTGATCCAATCAGTATGCCTTCACAAATGGGGTCTGATATCTGCCCTGCTTTTTGCTTATGCTCTGTAAATGTGGTGAATATTTTGAAAGATAGGCCCAAAATGAGTAGCAATACATAAAGATACAGAAAAATCCAGATTCTTGAACATTTTGTTATGATTCTGATACAGCAGAATACTTAAAAATCTTTCACATTAAAAGCAACATTCTCAATCTGGGAAATACTGTGATGTTTTCCATTTCTCTGTAATAAAGATTAAATAATTTGGTTGGTTTTTTTTTAAGCTACCAGAACATTTTTTTTTCTGCAGAAGAATTTGTTCCATCTTCCATGTGAGTAAGGAAGAAAATAGTTATTATTTAGTTTTATAATCAGATTACACTCTCATAGTCTGGTGAACTGAGTGCTAATTCACCACTAAGACAAACAGCACTTTTCAAAGCAATGTTTGAACAATACAATAAATTTAAAGTTTTTCTATTACTTGTAATAGGAAAGTATATTTTCTTTAATTTCATATCAGAATTTACTACTGCACCCTTTTTTTTTCATACTTAAAATTGGAACTGTTCTCTTACAGGTTAAGAAACACTTAATGTTCCCAGAGAAGAGCAGTACTGGAATTCCAGTACTGGAATAGAATGCGAAACCTGATTATTTGTGCTGTGATAAATTTCCTAAGATTCATCACTCCTAGCATGTTACAGTCATTTAAGCAATGTGCATTTGCAGTATCACTGTAAAAGCTCATGCAATTTAGAAGTACTCTTTTCTGTGTTGAGAGGCCCATGTGTTGGTCTAATGTATTGACTTTTGCAATTAAATGAGAAAACATTTTTGGTGTTTTTATAATTACATATTTCATTTTCGTGGTGTTGTATGTTTCATGAGATGTAATTACTTCCATCACTAATCAAATTTGAATAAAATAAAAAAAAAAAAAAATTATCCCAATATTTTATGAAGGAGAATGGAGAGGCCATGTTCTCAAATTGGTCAGGTCTCTTGGTATTGGTTAAGGAAATGCAGACTCAGGTTCAGACTACTGTTATGCAGGATGCTCAGTAGGGATTCCAGACTTTCTCTTCTCTAAAAGACTACCACAGCCAACTGCTAAGGAGAGTTGCTCCATTATTCTTTCTCCTTCTTTTCCTTCATCCAATACTGATGAATTTGAAAAATATTACAGATAAATATTGTGAGTTATAAACTGATCAGCTATAACTGTAACAATTCCTAAAAATTGTTCAAAAAGAGGTCAATTAGTTGTTTGTTTTTTTTTTTATTCAATGACAGTTTGCTGCATGTTATACCTGTTCTGCAACATGCTGTTTCACCATACATGTCAAACATCCAAGTAAACTATGCTGTCATTGTGCAACTAACATGTAGGTCAATGAGAAGGAATCATGGAATGGGCTCTTTAAAATAGTTAGAAAATAATACCAGGCAAACCTAAGACTGATGAAAGAAGAAGCCTCCCCACCTCTTTGATATCATACCCATTTTAGTAAAGAACTCTGAACTCTGATATTTCATTGTAGGAACATCAGAAACATCAACTGCAGCCTCAGGGCCCTGAGAGGCATTGGAAAAGTGAGTGTAATAAAAGGGAAAGGAGTTTAATGCATAGCAATTTAACTACATTAGTAATTAAGGGTTTTTAAAAAATTAATTAGACCATTTGGGCTGTGCTACCATCGTTGTCACTGGACAAATAATAACTGTTCTTTGCATTTTATTTAGCCTATGAAGGACATAATTAGTCAAACGTTAAACTCTTGGCTCAATATACAAGGTATATTCTCTTTTTGACCATAATGAGATCTTGGGTGTAAGAATATAGGGATTTTTTCAGCTGTTAAAAGTCTTTTGTTCCTGCTTAGCTGTTGGTGTTTCTTCAGAATTTATCCATTTGAGATTACTTGATGTTTTATCAAATTTTTTATCTAAGCAGATGGAGAGCCTTTACTTTCTGCCTTGCACTGTTTAGCAGGGCAATTGCACGGGAGGCAAGCCAAGAAGTGCTTGGGATGAAACTTGAGTGAAGCTCTATGAAAATTTTATGGCCAGATCTACAGGAATTATGTGTAGGTAGGTTAGAATTTAAGTTGAAACCTTTAATAATTTCCTAAGAGAGCTGACATGAAAAATTTTAAAAGTCTTAAAGTCATTGTTTGTTTGAAATAAAATGAATATTCATAAAATTATCACGAGAAACACAAAAATAAATCAACACATATCCATTTTGTATTCTTGTTTTAAAATCAACTAATCTCGAAGTCACAATGAACATTTTTCATTAGAGCCTTAAGAATGCATTGCTAAAGAGACTAAGAAGCCTAATTGTTTCTTGTGGGAGAACTTCAAGCTGATGTACCAGACAAATAATCAATGTGGAGAAAAAAATAATCAACATATATCAACATCAGATTTAGCGCTTTATTTCAGACAGTGGATTAAAAAGCAGTAGCAATTACTAATTTTAAGGGGGTGGGGAGGGTTTGGTTTTGCATTTTTTCTGTTTTGTGCTTGTTTTTTGTTCTGTTTGGTTTAATACTGTGTATTATCTAAAAGTGCACAACTTTTAACTTCGAAATTGTGACATGATCATGGCTAAAATCATAGAATCATAGAATACTTTGGATTGGAAGGGACCTTAAAGACCATCTAGTTCCAATGTCCCTGTCATGGGCAAGGACATCTTCCACTAGACCAGGTTGCTCAAAGCTCCATCCACCCTTCCCTTGACCACTTCCAGGGATGGGGCATCCACAGCTTTCCTGGGCAACCTGTGCCAGTGTCTCACCACCCTCACAATAAATAATTTATTCATAATGTCTAACCTAAATTTCCCCTCTTTCAGTTTAAAGCCATTATCATTTGTCCTGTTGCTACATGCCCTTGTAAAAAGTGCCTCCCAGCTTTTCTGTAGGCCCTTTTCAGGTACTGGAAGGCTTCTATAAGGTCTCCCCGGAGTTTTGTCTTCTCCAGGCTGAACCCCAACTTTTTCAGCCTGTCTTGAAAGGAGAGGTACTCCAGCCTTCGGATCATCTTCGTGGCCTTACTCTGGACTCACTCCAACAGCTCCATGTCCTTCTTGTGTTGGGGATACAGTACTCCAGGAGGGGTCTCACTATAGCAGAGTAAATGGGGAGAATCACCTCCCTTTACCTGCTGGCCGCGCTTGATGCAGCTCAGAATATTGTTGGCTTTTTGGGCTGCAAGCACACATTGCCAGCTCATGTTGAGTTTCTCATCAACCAACACTGCCAAGTCCTTCTCTTCAGGGCTTTTCTCAATCTGTTTTCCATCCAACCTATATTTGTGCTTGGGATTGCCCTGAGCCAGGTGCAGGACTTTGCACTTGGCCTTACTGATCTTCTTGAGGTTGGCATAGGCCCACCTCTGAAGCCTGTCAAGGTCCCTCTGGATGGCATCCCTTCCCTCCAGTGTGTCACCCACTCCATACAGCTTGGTGTCCTCAGGAGACTTGCTGAAGTTGCACTCAATTCCACTGTCCATGTTTCCGACAAAGATGTTAAATAGCACCGGTCCCAGAACTGACCCTTGAGGAATGCTGTTTGACATTGGTCTTCATTTGGACATTGAGCCGTTGAGCACTACTCTTTGAGTGTGACCATCTAGCCAATTCCTTATCCACTGAGTGGCTCATCCATCAAATCCATATCTTTCTAATTTAGAGGCCAGGATGTCATACAATACAGTGTTGAACACTTTGCACATGTCCAGGTAGATGAGGACAGTGGTTCTCCCCTTGTCCACTGAAGCTGTGACCCTATCTTAAAAAGGTACCAAATTTTTCAGGCATGATTGGTGAAGCCATACTAGTTGCCACAAACCACCTCCACATTTTCTGGGTGCAACTCTAAAAAAATACTCTTCTCAATTTGGATCACATAGAGTAACCATTGTTCCCTGCACTCAGTAGGTTTCAAAGCAATCAAAATAAGTACATGCATTTTAGAAAAGCAGAAGTTTTTAAAAGGAAAATTTCTCAGGATGTCAGTACTATGTGTTGCTATCAGACTATTTTCTATCAGCACTTTATGGACATACCCTGTTGAAAAGCTATTTTAAAAGCAGCCTGAGTACATTATATGGCAGAAATACAGTGTGCATAGAAAAACAATTAGATCTAAAAGTATAAAATGCTTGTGGAAAGTTGTTTGACCTTTTCCCACATGATTCCTATAGATTATGCACCCTTCAAAACAACAATATTAAGAGATACATTTCTTGATGGAATAGATTGACATTGTTTTTCTTGCTGTTCAACTAGCCAGTGCTTGTTCAGCAGGAAAATAGCTGGTTGATAACCTTGCCCCACTGCTCTCTTCTTTTGAAGGAACCTGCAGGCAGGAGAGAGATAAGAGGGGTGGAGTAAGGCTGCCCAAGAGGCATTAAGTAGCTTTCAGGTATGGACACCTTGAGGAAGGGCACAGTTGGTTTTTTTTACATACCGGTGTTGATTTTTCTTTTGAAATATATATGGAAAAGGAAGAAAAAATGCATATTGGTTATTGCCCTAGGATCTTTGTAAACACCTAGGGAGAGAGTGACAGAAGGAACAGAAAATTCAAAGGAGTACCAGATGTGAACTTCTGACTGAAGTAAGTTGACTGTATTATAGGTAGCTGCTACTCAATGTGACTGACTGAGAGTTGGAATTGTCCTGTATTGCAGTGCTACAGAGCAAGGTGTTTTAAGGATACATAAGTTAAGGTCTGTCAACACATGTAGAGATTGGTATGATCTCCTGAAGTGTTAAAATACACGTGGAAAGTTACTCTAATGAACTAATTTAATTTTTGTGTCATCAAGGTTGAAAACAAATATGGATAGATATTGAATTCTACTGACTTTTCAGATCACTAATTCTACATATTGCAGTATGTTTTGCATGGATGGAGCTTCTATTCCTTATTTTGGTGTAGATGAGACATTCTTAAAAAACATACTTTCTGATCTCAAACCTTGCAAAAACTGCTTACTTTTTTTAAAGATGATCAGTTCAGTGATGCTGAAAGTTCAATTACAGCTGGTTGAGTAGTTTTGGCATTTAGCTGGCAAGGGAAAGTGAGACTGATTTTAATGTTTTGGGAGATTTGGAATATATTAACCTTCTTTTTGAGATGTTTGTGTGATGTTAATTTTATCCCTACTTACTTTCCTGTGATTTTCAGTATGTTGTGTTCACACAGAAGCATCGTAAATTCATTATTAGGTCTTAAAAGTAAAATCTGATGGATTCACGGAAAACACAGGGTTTCTGTACGAAAATCTGAGAATCTTGGTTATTACTTTGATACTTTTTTTCTCTCTTCATCCTCTACCAAAAAATCAGAAAACAACAACCTTGCACTTTTCAGAGGGTGAGTTACCAGAAAAGTAGTAAGCCAGGAGTATTTCTTCAAGGAAGTTACACAAAGTTGTGCTCCAGGGTCTGACTTCCTCAGGTTTCTACCCGTTCTAGGCAGTAAAATTCTTCTATTCAATGAAATGCCTACATTCACTCTCTTCTCATTTGGTGCTTGTTTTAATTCTTTTTCATTTACATGAGTTCTCTGTTGGTTATGCATATACTCACGTATTTCTTCCTTCCCAATCTCTTCTTCCTTACCCAAAAGTGTAGTGCAGATCTAAAATTAATCTTGAGAGAAGTGATGACAGACATGGTGGATAACCAGGTCTCAAGCTATCTGTGTTCAGATTGTCCAGGAATATGTTTTTAAAATAAAAATAGAGGGAAGAATAAAATCACTCTGAATAGCATTAAAACCAGTTGGATTAATTATTCATGGAAACAGAACTTTAAAAAAAAAAAAAGTACTTTAAGAGGATAAGAAATTGTAGTTAAGATTACTCTGTATCTCAGTTGGGGAAATTTGATATTAAAATGCTCCTAGTATAGGTCTTAGTCTTAGAAAAGCTGAAGATTCACAGGGACAGTAGTCTGTTGCTCATTTTAAATCAGGTTAGGATAACAGCCATAAAATATTAGGCTATATGTCAACTTCAAGTTTGCCTGTTTTGAGCAGTTGATGTGGAGAACAGTAGGAGACGTCAAGAAGTTGCTGCCAACCTGATATTTTAAAATGAACTTAATATATAATAAGTCCACTAAGATCTTAAGGTTGAATAATCTTAACAGAATATATGAAGCTCCAATATCACCTCCAGCAGAACAAAACAGGCTTCATAAGATGCTGGAATTGTTTAAGCAGAATTGCAGTGCTGTTTGCAATGAGGCTGTAACAGACCTGTCTCAGGCTCATGCTGGGACTTCAAATGAGGTCTTAGTTTTTGAACCCTTGTGACCACCAATGGTAGCAAGCTGGTTTTTTTCATTAGACTAATATTGTTGACTGCTGAATTCTCAGAAGCTGTTGTTAACCGGAATCCCAGAATTTCTAGTCAGCAGCAATATATTTAGATGTTGCTGATCTTCTAATAATCTCTAGAAAGATGACATGGATGGTGTGGGATTACTCCTCCACTCCCATGATAATTGCTGCATAAATTGCTTTAGTTAAGATGTGTTTAATAAGAAGAAAGTAATACTCAGATAGCAAAACACTTTGTGATTCCTTCTGATACATTCCAGAGTTGCTACTATGGTACAGTCCCTCTCTGTACCTCGAAATGTCAGGGTGCTCCTAAAGTGGGGTTTCTTTTTTGTGATAAATTGCTGCAGTTTAGATCACACCTAATCTTAAAATGTTCCCACTTCTAATAATGTCAGTCTAGTGGTGTTTTTTATAAAAATTGCAATGATATGACCATTTATCTGTAATATACAGCATTTATGAAATATTATACCCTAATACAGCTAAGGCATGTATGATACTCATCCTTGTTGCTCACACTTTTCTACCCCACAAAGTCATATCTGATCCTTGGCTGTACTTCTTTCATCTACCATGTTTCTGTTTATAATTGCCTCTTCTCCTTCCATCTCCATCTTTGCCATCACTGCCTGCCAGATTAATTTTTTTTTTCTTTCCTACCCCAGAGTTATTTCTTCTTCTCTTTATATTATTATATTATTCTTAGCATATTACCAGGGCAGAGCTGCCATACATGGGAGTCAGTAAAAGCAGAACACTGTCATTTTGATTTGAAATCATTTTACACCTGCTGCACACTCAAGCAATACTTTGTCTTGAAAGGATGTCTCTCTGGCACCTTATTCCAGGCCACTAAATCTGAGTCGCACTCTTTCTTTTTCAAGTGGTCAGACCATGTCTTTACTACTCCTGTGGGCATGACACCATGACCTAATTTGACTTCAGCTAGACTCATGCACTTCAATTCTTGCTCCCTGACTGCCAACGGAAAAACAGATTTGACATGTACAGAGTTTTGCTTTTGGAGCTTGTAGGCAGTGAGAATGTGTAATGACAGAGGAATGATTTATGATTTATTTGTTTGAAGGAGAATAGCATTCAGTATGTTTATGACACACTGTATTAACCATATCTGGCATTTCAGTGAAGCCTGTAGGTAGATTCGATGCAGCCTTGCTAAATCTTGTAATTTGCACTGTCCCTTTGAGAACAAAGTGTGTCCTAACTGAAATTTCTCTCACTCTTTCAATAAATCAGATTTTAGAGGCTACAATGCAGATTACTCAGCTGATAAGTATTTTTCTTTTTTAAATCTTTCTGTTCTCAGCTATGGGACTGAAGAATTATGTCTTGCCAGCTTCAGAAGAGAAGGATAAGTTGAACAGAGTTCTGTAAGTGTCTGTCTTGGCTTTAGTCCTGTTCAGTATTCAGTTATAGCACAGGACACAGTATAAGTATGCCAATTAAAATTTACTTCCAACAAAAGACTGGGAAGGCCTGCAGATATAGGAAAAAAATTCCCAAGAGATTTTTCATCAGACATGAGAAAGATGCTAGTGAAGAATCAAATGCATGGTAGCATATTTAGAATAATTATTTACACAAATGTAGGGAAATAATGTGCCATATAAACAGGTGTGCAGAAAAACATTGAAATTGATCACAAAATGAAACAGGAGTAAATGTTGTGTTGCCACTATTGCACACATTGTATAAGCAGAAGTTAACACAAAAAATTATATACTTTAGCAATGCTTGGGAGCTGTAAGATTCCAGCAAGAGGAATTTATGCAATTCTGGGCACTCCAGTTCAAGAAAGTTTTGAACCATTTAGAAAAAGGCTAATGGACATTAACAAGAAGGTTCAAAGGTAGCAAAAATTACATCTGTGAGGAAAAATGGAATGAATTTTGTGTGTGTATATATATATATACACACACATATATGTATATGTGTGTGACATAAGAGGAGATAATAGGGTCTTCAAGTATATAAAAAGTTTCTGCCAAGGGGAATATTCTGCATATTCATGATGACTACAATAGGATATAATGGACAAACACTGCAGAGGTGTAAGAAATTTTTCTGATGGTGAGGGTAGTGAAGCAATAGGATGAATACAGGGAGAGGTTGTGGAGCCTAGAGATGAGACATTCTTTGAAAACAAATTTGTTAAACATTTTTCAGATTGGTACAATTCTGTATCAAGAGCAGGATGTTACCTTTTTTTAATCTTCTTGTTCTTTCTTAAATCCCAGTACTTATGTACTTCTTACATGTATGAGCAGCCCAAATATTTTGTAACCCTTGAAAACAATTTATTTTCAGACTTAAGAAAAGTCTAATGAACTTTGCATCATATAATGCAGCTTTTTATGTGTGAGAGAATGGTTTCTGCCCACATGTAAATAATTCTGGATTGAAGTAGAGGGGAACAATTTGATATAGATACAGAAATGCTATCGATACGTGTAATTCATCTGTGGTTCTAGCTGTAAGAGGAGTTATAGACTATCTGTTTCTATCACACTAGAGGTATAACTTGTCTCTAAACACTGCAAATTTTCTTATGAAAACTTATTATTTCAGGCCAAATTAATATTTCCTAAAGATTTTTCTCATGTCACAAAGATAAAAGATCTGCACTGAGTATTTTGGAAGACAGGTTAATCCTTTAAAGGCTAATATCAGGTGACTGCTGGTCTGAAGGTAAGCAGGGTTGTGCTGTTCGTGCCATCATTGTCATAACTGAATCATCGTTTCCAGAAAGCCAGTGTTTCAGCTTGCACAGTCCATAGTTGAATAACAGCTTGAGACCAAAACTGCCCTGCAAGTAGCATTAAAACTGCACGTTATAGCAATGTGTCAAATAGCTTTTGTCAAAGAGGTTATTTTCTCCAACCTGCAAATATCATGACATTTTTTGTTGAGTTAAAGGGCAGATTTCTTGCACATTTTCTTGCAGAATTATGACACTTTTTGTATTTACAGATAGCATGTATTTCAGCTCAGTATTTTCCTTTTAAGTTTCAAGAATAAGGCTGAGATTAGTGCTGTCTTAGCTTTTATTCTTTTGTCTTCAGAAATACCTGCAGTTCAAAGATATAATGAAATAATCTATGTAGTTTAATTCTTATTACAAATATCAATTCTCTTTGTAGAAAATAACTTATCATTGAAATGTTCAGGATCATAAAAATTAAGTCTGTATAGGTCTTCTGGTGTTCAGCTGTTACTATGAGGCTGGAGACTTTCATTAGTCTATAAGGTTTCTCATTGTGGGGTTTTTTCTATAGTAGAAGTGATCACTTCCTGGCAATGTTAATTTATTTCTCAGTATGATTGAATGAAGCAAATACTTTCTTGCTATAATTACAGTACAAGTTGTGTACTGACCACTTCTAGTATTTTATACTATTTGTCCATTATTATTTTTAATATATGATTGGTCATTTGAGAATAAATAAGCTGTTTCCAATCATCCATAAATCATTAAGTAATAACTAAAATGCCCGATTTTTAGAGCCTTTTGGGTCCCATGAAGCATAGCTGCATTTTCCTTATGTTTTCCCAGTTATGAACTTACCTGGCAGACGATAAAAATACATGGAGCAAAGACTTAAAGCTAAAGAAACTTAAGATTTAGATTATCATATTAATTTTCTAGCTTACTGCAATGTTTTCAAGTGTATCCCAGCACAATATATGTGATTTTATTAAAATATTTTTAATTGCACAACAGTTTTGATTTGGAGAAAGAAAATGTACAAACCTTTTAAATGAAGCATCAATCTCTGAGGTCATGAAACATTTTTAATCTTAGTTATTAGAAATAAGGTCAAAAAGGAAGTATGTTCTTTAGACTAGCAGAGAAGAGCTGCAGAATATTTAAGTGGCAGATATTTATAACTATAGTCCTTATTGTTTTTAACTGGTCATTACAATTCATCTATACATATATATGGATATGAAGAAGCAGGCTACAGTGATTTTGCTTCATAGACACTGAGAAATTCATGTGTCATATTTAGCTAGAACTATGCAGTAGCCATTAGAGACTGCTGGGTTTTTTAATACTTCTGTATTATCGTTTATTAGCAGACAAATAGAAGAATCCACACAATTTTGTTCTGCACAGAGTTAGCTAATGCACTCAGAATTGGCAATTAAACCAGAGACAATGATGCTCTCAATCTCCTCCCTCTCCCACCCAGGTGGGAAAGGAGCCAGAAAATGAAGAGAGAGAGAATGAAGAGACAGAGACTTTCAAGATGGAAAACTAAATTAGACAGCCTTAATTAAACACTAATGATAAAAGAAAATATGTGCAATTATATACAAGTGTGTGCAGGAATGTGTAAACCCCTTTGCCTCCCCCCACCCCCAGCAACTCCCCCGGCATCTCCTTATCTGTGAGCAGCCCCAAAATGTCCCAGAGCACTGCTGGAGAGAGTGGCAGAGCAGACAGGAGATGAGGGTGGAGTTAAGAGGGTCAGGAATGGATGGGCCTTGGAATCAACAGTGATTAACAGATGGAGTCCTCCCCAGACACTGGCCATAGACGGAAGAGAAGGGAAGGAGAAGAAGGAAGGAAGTTGACTTCCTTGATCTCTGACCTTACACCAAACTTACATAGATACATGGAATGGAATGCTTTGGTCAATTTTGCTCTCCATCTAGTCCACCCCTCCCTACGGGAGGGCTGCAGATACAACTCTTCTGCTCCTTTAGCATCTGAGGCCACAGTTTCAACAAGTAAAGCAAAGTGACCATGAAGTCCCGGCAGCAATATAAACATTCCAGGGTTATCAGTTCACTAGCTGAAAAACTTGCTGCTAGTTAAAAACAGTTCTCTAAAGGAAAAAAAAATCAGTAAAAGGAAAATCTGCTTCATCCTGGCTTAAACCAGGACATTTGTGATTTTTTTTTCTTCATGTTGAAGGCGAATATTTCCAGGGATTTATTCAGTCAAATCACTCAAGAAATTGGCTTTTACAAAGTATATATTTTTTTTTTCTTTTGTTTTAAGAAAGTCACATTAGGTCTCGATTTCTCTGGTCCCTCCTTTGCTTTCACCTTTGTGCATTTTAATGAATTATTCAGTACACTGCAGTGCACGTGATAAAGATACATTGCAAACACTGTATTTTCCAGGTCTTTGAACATTTCACAAGCACATGATAGATTTTGGTATTAATAAGTTTTAATGGTGCTTAATACTACTTGCTGAATTTTAATTCCAACTGTTAGTTAGTAATTCCCACAGTGCTGCATATAATAATGGATACTCTAGTACGAGATTATTTAAATAGACCTGATTTATAATTCTAGACATTAACAGAAGAAGAATGACTATATATTTTTATATCTGGGTTAGAATTTAATCTACAAAACACAATAAACTCAGTTTTTGTCCATTATTAGAGTTTGGGATCCACAACTGTGTTTTGCAATAATGATCAAGGCTTATTCTTCAGAATCTTATGTAAAATACTGTTTTCTATAACTATTTAATACATGATCACTGTAATATCTAAGTTATTTTAATTTCTCTACTTTTAAAAAAAATTCCCGCACACCAGTTTCCAGAATTCATGTTTTCGTTCTTCCTTTTCAACGTTCCATTTTGTCTTTCACTTTTCTCACAACTCTCTAGGGGTTTATGACATCAGAGAAGGAAGACCACAGACATTCCTAGTTTTCATTTAATAGGATGTCATCAGGGAATGTCTCAACCTTCTTATGTGTTTCACAGAAAGTGCAGACTACTTGTCCCACTGAATTCAGTTTTCCATTATTCACTTTACCTTACTGTCATTTAATACTTTTTATTAGAACTCTTTGATAAGTGTGCCTGTGTTTAATCCAGAAAAGCTTTTTGCTTCTGACCCAGTTATTTATTTCCCTTAATAGTCTCTTATGAAGAACCTTATGAAAAAACTTCCAGAACATCACATATAAATGATATATACAAGGTCACCTTTATCTCATGCCTTATTTTTGTTCCTTCATACTAGAAATTCTTTATATCTTGCCTAGAAAGTCTCAGCATCATTAATCTTGTCTAAATTTATGATCGTTATAATGAAGGTGAACATTATTGGAATAGACATTAACTCTGCATTTGGTCATTATTAAACTTACCCTACTCTACAGAATTTACAATATATGCTCATAAGTACAAAAATTACATAAAAACATGCAGATCTTTATACTGCTTTTCTTTTTTAGAGTGTCAAAAGTGTTTTCTTTATTAGTTTTTCTCTCTTCTTTTGTCAAGTGTTTTCTTTTTTAGTGTTAAAAGGTTTACATTTCTTCAGTGCTTTTGCCATTACACAATTATCAATGCTTTAAAAAAAATAAAATAAAATAGGCTAATCATTCAAAAAATGGAAGACCAGTCAGATTTTATGAATATCTGTTCATAAGATTGCATTTATTTACTGTGTGCTAAAAACAAGGAGGAAAATGTATATGCTTTTTTTTTTTTTGTAAATATTGTTAGACTTTGATAAAGACAAGCACCTAGTGATTTAATTAATGCAAATACTTGCTGATAATTTACAAATAATATATTTGCATTCATCTGGTGGGGTCTTTCCTTCTATTTTTCATTTTTCTTACACCTGTTTGGGTCACTATGGGTGGCACCTACAAAGACTGTGCTGCATACCTGATATGTAGCATCTTAACTTTTTTCTTGGCAATTTTGTCACATGAATGCTTAAAAAAGCTGAAAAATGTATGTATTTTTTTTTAATAGCAGGAATCTTAATTTTGACTATCAATATTCATCTGTAAGTGCAGCCCCACTTGCATAATTACAGTTCCAGCTACGTGTCTGACAAGCTGATAATTATGCCAGGGATGTTTCTTTGCTTCTCTGTTATGGGAACTTCATTAATGTTTGACCAAAAATAATTGAAGAAGGAGAATATTGGCTGGTCAGATGAAAATTCTTTTGACCATATGATTATGACATGCAATTTTCCTATGTTAAAGAAATGTTTAAACTGGTAGCACTAATTCCTAGAATTGAATGGAAAACTGTCCAGTTATTGCATCTAATTCTTCTCTTTTTTTACTCTACAGTCTTAGCCATTAAACTGCTTCAAAATAAATAAGAAATCTGGGAAAGATCTTTTGAAACAGGCAATACTTGTTAATTTAGCCTGAGGACTCAGACCTTATGTCTCACCAGAAATACCACTAACTGTAGGGAGAGATTTCTGGAATTTCCACATTGACATAGTACATGTTTGTTGATGGAAATATCACCAAAGTCACTTTTTAGTTTGAAAAGTTCTGAACTTAAATTCAACTTTCAGTCTCTTCTTCCTAGATTGTATCATTTAATGTTTCCTAATTTGTCTGCTACATGAAAGACTTCACTACATCCATGGAGCTTGAGAATATGGCCTAGTGCTGGGCTTGGTAGAGTAGGGTTAATGGCTGGACTCGATGATCTTAAAGGTCTTTTCCAACGTAAGTGATTCTATGATTCCACGATTCTATGGTCTCCAACTAATCACCAGCTAAGAACACTGGTTATCAAAAAGAATATGAAAGCAGGATACGTTAGGAATTGTGCTGCAGTATAGTAGCAATAATAATGTTAGTAATATAAGATAAATCAGCGCAGAACTAGATGCAAAGGCAACACCATCAATATAAAAATATATTTGTACTTAATCTCATTTTACAATCTGGAAAACACACAGTAACTATTACAATCTTATTCATGTATTGAAGTGGAATATATTTTTTCATCTGAATTTCCTTCTTCAGGAGTTAACTAAGTCATGAAGTGATGCCTCTTCTGTAAAAGGCTATATTTTAAAAGAGATGATTGCAGAGAAGTTCTGTTTGAAAGGGTAACATTAAAAACAATTATGGTGAGAGACATGGGATTAAGCTATTGAATTTTTTCCATTTCAGAATAGTTTGTCTCACCAGGCCAGGTTGCCTTTGACTAGAGTGCGTTGCATCAAAAGATAATTAATGGTTGTTCCCTTACATGCTAGAGAGCGAGTGCTATCAATTGAATTCCTGCTTCAAATAGAATTCACATCATGAATGGGTCTAATTTTGAATGGCTCATTCCCAGAATTGTAGATGTTTTGATGGATAGTCTGGAGATGACTGAATTGGATTGCATTTGAGGTATAAAGACTTAAACTTGTTTTATGTCTAGTGGAAACTTGAGCAGGTACTAGAAGTACTAGAAGTACTAGAAGTACTGGAAGATTAGTATTTAAGTATACAACTGGCTGCAGCTAGGAGCTATTTTGATCTGTCTTTAAGCTGCCTATATTAAGGCCTTGGTTGCTCTGTACACCATTTTTCATCTCTTAGGCTCTGTATGTTTATGTCAGTCTTGAACTCAATGTAGACGGACTTTTCACCCAAACCCAACATGCCATATAAAATGTGGAGCCAATCTTCTAGAGATATAAAGTTTCACTGCCAAAGCCTAGCAATATTTTTAAACATCTTCTTAAAACATTGCTAGCAGCTGTCATAAGAATAACTTCCTTAAAATATGACTATATTATAACAGAATAACTTTCTGTATTTTATATTTGTTTTCTTCTATTTTGTTTTCTACATTTTTCTGTGGGGAGTCTAAATGAGTACTCAGCTTTTAAAAAATCTATTCCATGAAGAATAACACTAAGATCCTTTGAAAATCTAGCAGTGCTTTTACAATCCATTTACTATCCTAAGTACCTGTAAAATATGATTACCCTTCTACTGTCAAGGACAGATAATGCCAACTATTCTTCCAATACTATGGTTAGTAATATTTTTTCTAATGGGTATCCTGGACCGGCTTTATAGGTTTTCCATTTATAAAATTGTGATTTTAGCTGTTTAGTATCATTATTTTGAGATCTGGTGTGTGTATGAACACTTAGAATTAATATGCCTGTAAACATTAGACTAATATCATATTTCTTTAAGATGAAATGTTCATCTGTTACCTGTCCCTTATCATTTTTCATGGGCCTTTTAGCTAAGCATGGGCTTTCTATGCTGTCAACTGCACTATATATTACAGGTAATTTATTGGAATGGTTTGCAATGATTACTCCATACAAATTTCAGGGACTGTGAAATTTGAGGAAATTTGCTTTTGTAGGTAAATTGAAAAGATTATAGTAGCACAAGCCTCCTACTAAAGGAAATCCCATTGAACAGTAGAATTTTTATTCTTGTTGTGGGACGTAGTTGCCAGGCAAAAGCTGTGGAAAGTACAAGTTTAAAGGATCTACTTCCCTTATTTACTTTTAGAAAATATTCCCTTAGTTACTGTTAGTTTTGAATAGATTTATATATGTTTGCAGAAAAAACATACAGTCATCTATGGTTCCATATTGCTATGAAATTTTAAATAGCTGGCATATTTAAGAAACTCATTACAGTAAAAAGTATTTTCCCATTTTCAGTAAAATATTACAACATAAATTTGCCCAGGGTTCTTTTTCTGTTGAGTCATACCACAACTACCCAGTGCTGTGCCTTAGTCTCTCTGTGGAGGAGAAATCAGTGACAGACATTCTAGGTATATTTTGAATGGGGCCCCCCAATCCACTTTGTAACTTGGAACAATTTCAAATTTTGTTTATTAACTCAGTTCTTCTTTTGCTAAAATCTGGATGGCTCCATGAGAGACCACGCAAGTGTTTTTAAACCAGCTTCCCAAAGGGTCATGGGAAGGCATTGTTAGTTTAGGAGCACTGCTGAGTTTGAGCTGGTCCTGACTATTTTGATAACAATATTTTAAAATTAATAATGCCTACTACAACATGAAGCTCTGGGAACAGAGTGTAAAGAGCCAACTGGCTCTACAAAATGCAATCTTGCCACGTGAAAGCCAATTTGAGCTAGAGATAAGAAACACCACTGAATCTATATGGAATAAATCAAGGATGCATGCTGAAGAAAACCTGGAGAGTTTTGCATGGAAGTAAAGTGATGTGGACACCAGAGAGGTTAGTGAAGTCAGCTTGGCTTCACTTGGCATAGAACTTTAGATTCTAGACTGTGTCAGAGGAGGCTGTCTTGTTTCCAAGTCAAATTCAGTCTTGTATACTATTTATCTGTCTCTCTTGATTAAAAAGCCATGCTGGATCCAAATTTTCTCTGTCTGGAGCCAGTCTTGGTGCATCATTTTTTTCTGGCACAATTAGTCCACAGTCCAGGAAAAAATACTTGGAGATAGTTGAGAAATGTAATTGAGAAATGAATAATAATTAACTAAGAACTTAGTTGCCACCATGGAATAAATATGGAAGGAAGAAGTGTGTGAAGGTCTTCTATTATTTTCTAAAACAACACAATAATAGACTGAGATTTATGTAACTCGCTGAATATTTTTTAAAAATATTCCTGTCTTCCAAAACATCATGGGTTATAAAACCTAAATATCTGTGACTGAATTGACATTTTAAAGCATACTTATGTAGGAAAAATTGTGAGAAGTGGGTGGAGAGGAAGAGAAAAGGAAAATAATAATGACATGGCAATAAAGCACATGCATTATGTCATTACACTAGTTGTGTCTTGGATAAAAATGGAACAATTTTCTGTGTACTTCACAAATGTGTATTTAAGTTATACAAAAACAAAGTGAACAAAGCACTCAAAATATACTAGGATAATGTAGGATATACTTAAAGGTTTGCCAAATAGAAGTAGTTCTGTAAACTATATAAATCCACAATATAATTCAAGAAACTTTTTCATTCCTAGTGATTTAGAGCTCAAGAAATTATCTCAGCCTCTTCACTTCTAAATAGCTTCTGAGAAGTTGTGCCCATTTGTGTCAGTAAAATACAGTTAGTTAAACTCTGTGGGAAGAATTAGAGCTCTTTTGAGCCATGTAAAAGCTTGTATGTTATCTGGAATTAACCTTCTTTTCTGTGTAAAATTTATTGTATTTTTATCTGTCACCAAATGCTTAATGTCCTGCAAAGATTCAGTGTGTACCTCCTAGAGCAGGGCTTTGGCTGTAGAGTCTCCAGCTGCCACTTTTCTAAAACAAAAGAAATTCACATCTTGAAAAGTGCACTTCAATTTTCCACAGGGTGATGCTGAAGGATCCAATGAAAAGACTAAAGAAGTCAGAGCTAAAGAAAATCCAGATCACAACTGAAGACTTACTATGATCTTTGAAAGTGCTAATACTCTTCTGGTGACTAGCAGATTTATTCTCCAAAAGCGTATAAGACATCAATGAGATTGCATGAATGTATTGATTTCATATTCCTTAAAGATACATTGCACTGTAACAGCTCAGTATTTCTTCATTCCTGACCTAAACCATGGAGCTTTCCTATCTGTTACTCAAAGTTTTATCAAGAAGAGAGCTGGCAAAAGGATGTACGTGTATACGTACTTTTACACACGCACACGTCTCAACACCATCTAGACAGAAAGTGCTTATTGTTTCAAGGTACATTTTCAAAGTCAAATGCAGCCCAACAAAATAAGATTTCTGCCACATTATAATTAATTGGCTACTGATGTCTAACTGGGTAATGCTCAGTGCTTGGGAGAGTTTGCCTGGGCCTGAGCTGGTACCAGCTTGCTCTAACAGTTGTTTGGTGGCCACAGGACCATTGTTTGACCTGAGCAAAACCTCTGTGACAAGGGCAGATGGATGAAGATGGACAAACAAACCGGTCACTGTGGGACAAACAGTTGCTCATGGTGTCTCCCAGGGCTGGGAGAGGCTGTGATGCAGCATCCAGATGGGGCTGGAAGCCAGAAAGAAGCAAGCAGGTAAGAGAACATGTGAAAAACAGACCTGAACATAAGGAGAAAAAAATGCCTTCACTCCCACCTTGAATACTATACTAACCCCAGCACAGAGCTTGGGATACTAACTCACTTTCACACCCCATAATCTCTCTGTTTGAAGAAGTCTGATGCTCCTGGAAAGTCTGCTAGGGCACATGGAAAATAACGAGGTGGTTGGTGACAGCCAACATGGTTTCACTAAGGGCAAGTCGTGCCTGACCAATCTGGTGGCCTTCTACAACAAGGTAACAGAGATGGTGGATGGTGGCAGAGCAAGTGATGTCATCTACCTGGATTGGTGCAAGGCGTTTGTCTCTGTCCCACATGACATCCTGGTCTCCAAACTGAAAAGGCATGGATTTGACAGATGGACCACTCGGAGGATAAGTAATTGTCTGGATAGCCACACCCAGAGAGTTGTGGTCAATGGCTCAATGTCCAAATAGAGGCAGGTGACGAGTGGTGTCCCTCAGGGGTCAGTATTGGGAAGAGTGTTGTTTAACATCTTTGTTGGAGACATGGACAGTGGGATTGAGTGTATCCTCAGCAAGTTTGCTGATGATACCAAGCTGTGTGGCGTGGTTGACACCCTAGAGGGAAGGGATGCCATTCAGAGGGACCCTGACAGGCTGGAGAGGTGGGTTAATGCCAACCTCATGAAGTTCAACAAGGCCAAGTGCAAGGTCCTACACCTGGGTCGGCACAACCCCAGGCACAAATACAGGCTGTGGGCAGAATGGCTCGAGAGCAGTCCTGAGGAGAAGGACTTGGGCGTGGTAGTAGATGAAAAGCTTGACATGAGCCGCCAGTGTGTGCTCACAGCCCAGAGAGCCAACCACATTCTGGGCTGTATCAAAAGAAGTGTGGCCAGCAGGGCCAGGAAGGTGATTCTGCCCCTCTACTCTGCTATGGCAAGACCACACCTGGAGTACTGTGTACAGTTCTGGTGCCCTCAGCACAAGAAGGTATGGAGCTGTTGGAGAGGGTCCAGAGAAGTGCCACCAAGATGATCAAAGGCCTGGATCACCTCTGCTATTAAGACAGGCTAAGAGAATTGGGGCTGTTCAGCTTAGAGAAGACAAGGCTCCAAGGAGATCTTATAGCAGCCTTCCAGTACTTGAAAGGGGCCTACAGGAAAGCTTGGGGAGGGGCTTTTCATCAGAGAAGATAGTGATAGGACAAGGGGTAATGGTTTTAAACTGAGAGACGGAAGATTTAGGTTAGGTATTAGGAAGAAATTCTTCACTATAAGGGTGGTGAGGAACTGGAATGGGTTGCCCAGGGAGGTTGTTCATGCCCCATCCCTGGAGGTTTTTAAGGCCAGGTTGGATGAGGTTTTGTGCAACCTGGTCTAGTGTTAGGGTTCCCTGCTCATGGCAGGGGGGTGGGAACTTGACGATCTTTAAGGTCCCTTCCAACCTTAACAATTCTATGATTCTATGATTCTCTAGTTAGCTGTCATGTAAAACAGTTTATAAGCATATTATTACCAGTAATGCTTTTCTATATTTGGCTTACTGATATAATTCTAACTGGGCTAAAGATAGTTGTTTGCTAGCTTTTTATCAGATCAAGAACTCAAGAACTTGATTAGGCTAACAATAAATTCTTAGCTTCACGTGTAGTATATTGTTCCCTGGGGGACATAATTTCAACATGCACCGCCTGGACATGTTGTGAGGAGCAGGTGAAGTGACACATAGATGGATAATGGGGATTGTGTTGCAGTAAAAATTAATGTTATGTGGAAGAATACTAGAAAATGCATTTGTATTTTCTGTATCTTTGACTATTTTTTATTTCAATCCTTTTAAAACTTATTAGAATAAAAATAAATCCCTTCATGCTACACACAAAATGCATCAATAAATAACAATTAGGTAACAATGTGCATATTGCTGACAAAGTTGAAGAGTTGCTGTGAGATTTGCTGGGGTAGGAGGGAGGTGATCGGGTTTTGCACATCCCTATATATATATCCCCTTATCACTAATAATTAAAATTAATTTGTTTCACTTTTCAACCCAGAAAGTCTGTCTCTCATTTTTTTCTCCCTCTTTCCCTACCTTGGGGGTGGGGGGGATCGAGAGCATTACTGTTATTGGTTTGACTGCCATCCCAGAGCCAAATAGTGACACAGTCTCACCTCTGTGCCCAACAAGACCATGGAGTAGAATGGAACTGGAAGAGGGGACTTTTAAATTAGACATTAGGAAGAAATTCTTTAGTGTGAGGGTGGTGAGACACTGAAACAGGTTGCCCAGGGAAGTTGTGGAAGTCCCATTCCTGGAAATGTTCAAGGGCAGGTTGGATGGGGCCCTGACCAACCTGATCTAGTGGGAGGTATTCCTGCCCATACAGGGGGTTGGAACTAGATCATACTTAAGGTTCCTTCCAACCCAAAACATTCTATGATTCTGTGAGTTCAGTCTGTGACACTACAATGTGTGACATGGAAACAGGAAGACTTGCAGCAGATTTCTCCCAAACCACAGAAATTATATGTGTTCATAACTTGGAAAATAAGTGTCTCAACATCATATTTTATTATGAACAATGAAGTATTCAATTAGAGCTCCAATAAACTAATGCTGAAAAAGAGTATTTTTTTTACTTCTAGTATGTTTTTTTTCCTAAAGTGTTTACTCCACAAATATATATGTAAAATAGGTCTTGCTTGGTTTTTTGTGCTTCATTGATAAATTGAGTTATTCAAATGTATGAAGGCAAGAGCTTACACGTATTTTTAAACAGACTATTTAGTGTACAAAATATATTAAATTTAGGGTAGGAATGTCCACATTTAATAACAGACATCTGTAAGTGAAACATACAGATGAAGCTAGTTAAGCCTATTGTCTTTACAGGAAATTAAGACATAGAGGAACATTCTGGGAATAACCAACCACCACTTAATTTAAATATTTATCTAAAGTGGGATGGATTATCTTTTAGAGATAAGTCATTCCTTCTGTTCAGTAGAAAGGGAGACCAGAAAAAAAACCCTTGAGAACCTAATTTTTAGCTGGCTCTAGTTAGGTGAGGTGAACCTCACACTTCTATCAATTATGAATTTTTCTTTTTGATAGTACTGACTGTAGCCAAAACATCAGTGTTTACACTTTTTTCTGTTTAATATGATGCAAACTGTTCATGAATCATCAAATCTTTCAAAGTTTTCAAAGCATAAAGAGGTCTCTAGCACAACCTCCTCCTGACAGTAAGTATATCAGGCCAGGATGCGCAAGGATTTAATGAGCTGGGTTCTGAAAACCACCAAGCATAGAGACTGTGCAACATCTCTGTGCAGCCTGACCAATATCTTGGCTGTTCTCATCTTAAAAAAAACCAAACATTTTTCCCAAATCAACTGTGGGAGTTGCCTTTTCCACTTTATAACCACTACCTCATACCCACAATGCACCTTATGAAGGAGCCTGGCTCTGCCTTCTTGGCTTCTCATAGGCAATGGCAAGAGCTATATGGTTCCCTGAAGCCATGCCTTCTCTAAGATGGGCTCCCTCAGCCTCTCCTCACAGAACAAGTGCTCCTACCCTGACCAGTCTGGTAGCCCCTCACTGAACTTAATCCCATTTATCTGCAGTTTTCTCACACTGGGAGGCCTAAGCCTGGATGACATGTTCTGAAAGTCATCTAGCCAGTGTTGAGTCAAAATGGGCTGGTCACTTCCCTTGGTGTCCTTGGCTGCACTCCTCACTAATACAGTAAGAATGCTGTTTGCCTTTACCATTGACAGCACACACTGCTGACTTACAGTTAACTTACTGTCTCCCAAGACTGCCGGGAACTTTTCAGCAGAGCTGCTCCCCAGCCAGTGACTGTATTGTTATTTGTTTGTAGATGCAGAACTATGTGTATGCACATATTGTAATTTCCTATGTGATCCTCCAGCTTGTCTGGGTTGTTCTGAATGGCAGCCCAGTCCCTGAGCATGTCAGCTGGTGTTGTTCTGTGTTTGATGTAGTATTCAGATTTGATGAGAGTGCATTTTGTCTCCTCTTCCAGATCACTCTTTAGAGATATTAAACAGGAGAGGTGTCACAATAGACTCCTGGGGAAATCCCTTTTTTTTCCAGCTGTAGTACAAAATAATAATGACTACCTAGAGCCTGACACTTCTGGCAGATTTTTACCCTCCTGGTAGTACAACCATCCAGCATCTTTCCTTGGATACAAGAATATTGTGGGAGACAGTGTCAAACACCTTACTGAAGTAATGGTAAAGAATTCCAACTGATCTATGTTCATTCATGGATCTAGTCTTTTGATCATAGCTCTGTGATCTTACTCTTAATAAACCCATGCTGGCTGGTCCCAGTAACCTACATCTTCTTCATGCGACTAGAATTCCCTGGCCTGGAATTTTCTAGGGACTGAAGTTTGGCTAGCCATTCTGTTGTATCCTTGCTCATCCTTCTTAACCTTTTTTGAAGACAGGTGCAAGATTTTTTCTTCTGTAATTGCGAGGTTTCCTCGTCTCCACAACTTCTTTAGGGTCATTGGAAGTGGTGTCACAATGGCATCAGCTGTCCTTCAGCACTTGTGCATCCATCCTGTCTGGTCCCACAGGCTTATATTGGTTGAGAATATCACTCTTCCGTAGATATGTAAACTTGATTTTATGATTCAAATATACACTTAGGAAGGAATACAGCATTCAAGCATAATTTCAATTCAAATAATTTAATCTTGGTTTCTTACAGAGTTCCACCGGAGCTGCCAGACCAGCAAGTCTTCTTAGATACCATGATAAAATGCAATAACTAGACCTAATGAGACGCAATAAGGATAGAAATTTCTGGGTTGCTTAACTTTACCCAGCCTATGAGACATCATTTGTATGTTTTAATAAATCCTTTTTCATTTCATATGTGTTTCATACACTAGTTCTCTTCTCTTAAAAAGAAATCCAATATCTAGCTAAATCTACACTGTATCAGCATTGTGTTTTAATAATATCCTCAAGTGAAGTGAAATTAAAATTGTCTGAAGTGTATACTTTAAAGAGAATCTGTAGATTATTGTTGTTCTATATTCATAGATTGTGATGGCAGCAGGGGGAAGTGAAAGCATTTCCACCTTAACTGAGTATCTTCTAGTCTATTTAAAATGGAAAAAAAAAATATTTTTTACCTCGGAGGACAGAAATGTACTATTACAATATTTCTGTAATAAGTTGTTAGATGGTGGATTTTGTTTGCTTAATATAGCTTTTCTAATTGATACGATAAAGCTTTCATAAATATAATCAGAATTTGAATTACTGCATTTGTACCAATATTGTGTTTGCTAATGCTGGCTCCCTTGCAACAACGCCTGTGAGCATAAGGAAGTCATTCAGGTGTTCATACTGTGAGGGAAGTTGCTGTGCATATTTAGCATGACTAAATTCACAATTGCATTATATTCAATTCACACCAAAAGGATAGTTTAGTTACTGCATATTAAAAGTAAGTTAAACAAAACCTTTTATCTTCAAACTCTCTATAGTCTCTTACTCTTAATCTACACAGATACCAAGAAGCCAAATCAATGCATGCCAAATAACAAATGCAGCAAAAAGATGTTTTCTGGTCCTCATGCTCTATTATCCTTAATTATCTATAAACACTGATAGTCTCAGAAAGAAACTGCATAGCCAAGATATATGGAGAGGGGAGTGCTCAGAGCATTACAGAATTGGGGCTTTTTGTCACAGACTATTCACAGCTACTGGTTTATCATTCTAAATTCCAGAGTCCTGGGGATCTTTGGTTACATAGAGGCAGATCTGTGAAGGAAACCATACCTGTTGTGTGTCCTGCAATTTGTCTGGAGGCTGGCCACCCATGCAAGCTGAGTCCATCTGGACCAGGAACAAGAGGCCCTTGAGAAACTTGGAGCATAAGGGTAGGTTACCTTGCCTTATTTATAGGTTACCTCACCTTATTCACTGTGCTCATCTGCCATCTACCTATTACTGGCCCAGCTAAGACTGTATTGTACAGAAATGGTGCTTCCAGTACCCAGCCTAGTAATTTAAACTAGGTGAACTTTTATGATGGAAAAAAGATATTCAACATAACTAATTTTTAAAATATAATTTTTTTTTCTGTCCTCAAAATATATTATGAACCTTCTTATTGATAGAAATTCTTCTAGGCTGTATTTTATTCAGGTATAGGCCACAATCACCACAAAACACTCTTGAGATATTAAGTGCTTATTACTTAACTAGATCAGCATTCTTAGTTGCTGAAATCTTTATACTTAATGTTCTGTCAAGGATTCAGTACTAATAGATCTAATTTGTTTTTTCTCATAAGCTGTCTGTGTGCTTTGGGACACCCTGTGACAAATAACAGAGTGTACAATACAGCCTAGATACAATATACTGAGCAACACGAACATTGAACACAATGCAGTTAATGTGTGCCCTTTCCCGAGGAGAAATCTGTCAGGAGACAGTGACATTAGGATGGAAATATTAAATATTTTAAGCTAGGCAGAAGTGAGTAATCACTTCAGAGCAGTTGTAATTGCTTTATTGAATAGACAGTGGATAGCTCAGTATCATTATTGTTGTCAAGTGAAGCCTACGTGATTTGTCAGCAGGTGGCAGCTGAGTGGCTCCAGTGTCCAAAAGATCAGGCATGTCGTGGTGCTTGTGTCAGAACAGGGCATGTAGGTCTCTCAACAAGCCTCCAGGCATTCAGCAAGTTAGGTGAGTGTTTCCCTATATCTCAGCTGAGCAAAGCAGATGAACTCAAGGTGTGCTGTCAATTAACAGTGGAGATGCCATAAGATTTGTCACTTACAATACAATTAGGCTGTGTTAGATTTCATGTCAGTGAAGAACTTTCAAACTTCCAGAAGAAAAAGTAACCTAATTGCAACAATGCTATTACGGAGTAAAGGATGTGGGGTTTATTAAAAAATGTGTTTTTTGCTGAAAGTATATCTGTTTATTCTCCTTTTTTTGATAGAAATATTTGAGAGCATACTAGAAAACACTCTAGGAAACCTGCCTCAAATATCTACAATAAACTGTTCTGTAAAAATACAATAATCTGTTTTTGGAAGCCTGAGTAGAGCTTTATGTAATTCTCAATACCAAACATTTGTGCAAAGATATTCCTGGAGTTAAAAAGGGCATTATTTAGAAATAATAGCAACTTTGTGATTGAAAAATATGTGAATCGGAGTAATTTCTAGAATAAGTTTGCTCAAATTGACTCTCTGCTTCCAAAATAATAATTATTAAAAATATTAATAATTCAGAAAAAGACATTTTAAAAATATTACTTGACTTTTTAAAAAGGTAAAATGTTCTGTTGTAATGAGATGCCCATATTGGCCAATAGATATCTTTAAAATTAGGAAAATAAGATTACATAAATCTTATAAAGCACCTTTAAAAATAGAGTTGACTTTCAAGCAAACCATTGCCTAACTTAAGCTGATATCACACGTAACTATATCAATATTTATCAGTGTTTTTTGCCTGTGATATCGAACTGTTTTTCAGAAATGCATTGAACTGCACATTAGTAAAGAGTTGCTATTAAATCAATACTTAATCCTATGTTTGCTTTCTCAGATTGTCTTCAAAGTCAGAGCATACCATAGTTGTATGTCTTCAAATAGTATCAAGGATATCAGCTAACTCCCAAGCCACTAGCAGTTGCCTATCTCTCAGGAATAAGACAAAGCCTCCTCTCATGAATAGCCAATTTTGTAGTTTTATTCTTAGGCAAAAGTTAATTTGGTTAGAGCTGATAAAAATATGTTATTACTACAACATTGTGCAGGATGAGATATTAATGAATATGCCAAGGAGAGACAATGCATAATCATGATATTGTGTACATTTTTGTACTGAAAGAATGTTCTTGGCACTGTAGCAGTCATAAGCTGGTAGACTTGAAACTCTTTGATGCATTTGGCATAGGAAAGAATTTCCTATTCATAAATATAAATGATGAAGTTTCATTACTCAAGAAAGAGCTGAGCTAGTGACACTTTTCCATGGAGTAAACCGGTTATGTTTTCCACAAGAAAAATAAAAAACATAAAACAGACACCATGACTTCCTTGATTCTTACTGAATCTAGTCTATGATCCCTTTATTACTCCTAATGAAAGGCTATCAAAAGGTGTCTTTTTCACTATCATGACTCATGTTAGCTTTTTTGACACTGACATAAAAAGAGAATGTCTGGAAATACTCTGCACAAGAAAGTCGCTGTGAAGCAACATATTGAACAGCCCTACAAGGTGACTGCTGGCAGTTTTGATGAGACAGACAGACATGTACATTCTGTCTCAAGTAGCTAGGATTCCTAGATCAATTCATAGAATCATAGAATCATAGAATCCTAGGGGTTGGAAGGGACCTCGAAAGATCATCTAGTCCAACCCCCCCTGCCAGAGCAGGGTCACCTAGAGCACATCACACAGGAACTTGTCCAGGCGGGTTTTGAATGTCTCCAGTGAAGGAGACTCCACAACCTCTCTGGGCAGCCTGTTCCAGTGCTCTGTCACTCTCACAGTAAAAAAGTTTTTTCTGATATTCACCTTGAACCTCCTATGCTCCAATTTACACCCATTACCCCTTGTCCTATCACTGGTCACCACTGAGAAAAGCTTAACTGTCAATTGTCAAAGACTGTGAAAATAAAATCCTTAAAACGATAGTTTAGAGTATGCCCTGTATTTCACTAAATTAATAATCTCCACTAAGTATGTTGCTGATGTAATAAGGATATCCTATTATAATGACACTTTGTAATTGATTTACAGATCATATCCATTCCTGTGATATATAAAAAGGGTATAGGATTGGGAGTATTACTGGTAAATATTACAATTTTTGAAGAAAAGGATCAGAAACATTGAATAAAATAACCAAATATTTCACAGTGCTGATAATACTCTTAACAACTATTGGTTTAATTTATTGCTTTTTCATTAATATAACACACTGGAAACTTGTTTTGAGTGCTGCAATCCGGTCAAGAAATCAAATTTCCGCAGAAAGGAAAAATAAAAATAATTTTAAAAAATATAAAAACCAGTATGGCCTATTCCAATCTCTGAAGCATCAAGGAACTACATCAGATACAGTAATTTATCCATCTAACAGCAGGCCTTTAAGCAAAACACCAATACCAGATAATAGAGGAATTCAGTAAACTCTGTAAAAGGCTGAAATAGCCCATATAATTAGCACTTCCAAATATATCACTCGCTTCCTTGTATGTGTTAAAGTTCAGGATTTGGGTCCTAAAGCTCAAAACACAGAGGAAGTTCATTGGATGTTTGTGTTCATACAGCCACCAGCCTACCTGCTTTCTTTCATGGTACTACTTACAGTATTTGGAACTAATACTACATTAGAGAAAACTGAGAAAGGGTAAATAATAACCTGTAAAAGAAGACTGAGTACAGAAGGTCCAGGTTGATAGTAATACCCTAATTTTAGAAGGTTCATATACTTATTGAGTGATTAATAATTTTCTCCCTCACTAACGCAGCTGCTGTCCACTCATCTCCACTGCATTTGCAAAGATTGATTTCCTTTTTGTGCCACTGTGCAAGATACCATTAGAATAATTCAAACATTATAAGATCTAGAGGTGCATCGACAACAACTCATACTTTTTCCTGAAATGTTTATCAAAATGTCATTTCGCTTTTTCTAAGGATCTTTCCCTTAAACTCAGTGCAGCAACGTGTGGTAATGTAAATTAGCATTTTTCTGTTATTCAATTCAAATAATTAATTAGAACCTTAAAAACATATAAAATGTATAATTATCCTTCTCTCTTCTTGATAGGCTTAACTGAAATGCTCAGGACAAGAAAAGGCTGTTGAAAGTCTAAATGACATTAATTCATAGTTCTGTGTTTTCCTTATCATATACCAGGGTGTTTTGTCTTTCATTGTAAAAATTTTCTGAGCTTAAAAGGCCTAAATCCATTATTATTTCTTCCTCTCTTTAGCTTTTTTCATTTGAAAGCTCATCAGAACTAAGATCTAGCAAATCATCTTTTTACCAATACTTTTATTTATAATAATTTTATTATTTTTTTTTTAGGGAGAGGAAATAAGTAAAGCAAACATGTTTTGTTTTAATACTTATAAAGTATGTTTTCCAGAGAATAAAAAAGTATCCAATTTACAATATTTTTATCTGATTCTGCTCTGCTTGATCTTGAACTGCATGGCAAAGTTTTCATTGTCCTTGAATGGTCTTACATACAATGAGAATTCATGTTTTATTTTGATGGGTTTAATATAGGCACCAGGGAAAAAACGGTACAAATGAAATGGAGGAGCTCATTGCTACAGAATGGTCTAGAAACTAAAAATAAAAATAGACTTGAAGAAGAATGAATTAACTACTAAAAACTATAGTCCAAATATAATCTTTGGCTCAGAAACTCTCTAATTGCCAAGCATTGGCCCATCATGGATTATCCATCAGATGATTCTAATTTCTGTGCTTTTTTAGATTCAGTGTTTAATTCAGCAGCATTTTGTACACATGGTGAATCACCCCTTCCCTTCTGTTATTAAAAAATGTAAAAGATTATTAATTTAATAGTTAAAAAAATAAATCTGATCGGCATCAGTGCCCTCAGTTTTCAGCAAATAGACTCACTCTCCAACACTCCTTTTATTACTGTTCTTCAGAAGTAAGGTATTCTTAATGGGGATGCCACTGGTGATGTAAATACTTTAAAATACTGACAATCTGGTGAAAGAAAATATGAAGAATTCTACAATTATTTGTAATGTAGTACTTTATTTTGTTCTTCAGAGTAAGTAGCTAGCACAAGAGCATGCAATAACTTACAAAATTATTTAGTTATATTTATGACCTATTGAATCTCATAAAATTGCTAAATTTCAGTTAACTGTACAATACTTCAGCACTTCAACAATTAGTAACCATTGAGAAAACAAGTGATAGTTTTTATTTGCCAATGAAAGGTGCAGTCTGCTACAGTCTATTACTTTCCTTTCAGAGAGGCTGATACATGCACATATAACATAGGTTAGAGACAAAGAACTATTTAAAAATTGCATTTGGGATAATTTTTCAGATTGTTATTTATTACTTAGATAATATTGTAGATATTTTGGTGTTATATAGATTATTATAGATCTGGTTCCACATGTTGAGCCATAGTGTGACCTAAAACCTCTATCTAGTATAGCAGAGCACTCCTTCCACAGGAAGGGGTGTCACAAAGCAAAGCTGACCACAAAGTTTTAGAGAAAATAATTTTTTTTTACATATCTCAAATGTTTCATTAGAAAAATCAGGGGTTCTCCAAAGTTTTGCTGATTCTAAAGGACTTTAAAGATTTTTTTTTTTCCTGCAGAAGTGAATGGATTTAAATAATTAATACAGAAATAACTCAGTTCTTAATAAATTGAGTAGACAGAACTCTTAATTGTGCCATTACACCTTCCATGGCAATATTTATTTTAAGCACATTTTTAAATGTAAAACTGCGTGCTAGCAGAATTAGATCTTTTAATACTCATAGGGTATTGGACATATATATTTCAGGTTCTCTTTTAATCTGGTGGACCAAATTCTTCTTGTTCTGGCAGATACAACTCAACATTTGTCTTAATGTTATTACTTTGGTTTAAATGATATAGCCTTTTTTTGTTTAATCAATTTAAAGAAAATAAAGCAAAAATAGTGAATGCAGACTTCTAAAGAACATCAGTTTAAGAAACAGAGAATTTATAGTGCTGTGTCATTAGAGGAAATGTTCTCGATTTTACTGAGTAGTCTGACAGGACCAGATGACAGAGCAAACAGATAACTAAAGACTAAGATAGAGAAATACACCATGCATGAGAGATGCAGAAATTAATGGAAGGCAATACAGTGGTAGACAGTGCTACTGTGGTGCCACTGGGGACTGGTTGAGGAAATACAACTTCTGCAGGACTCTATAATATTAGTGAACCTTCCCATTCTGTGAGGTTTTGCAGAATTCATTTTTGGAGTGAGGATGGAGCTGACTGACATAAAAAGTGGTTTGGTTTGGCTTGATTTGATTTGGTTTTCTTTAGTTTACTTTGGATTGTTCTGTTTTGATGTGCAGAAACTAGGAAGTTTAGAAACACAATTAACTTTGGCATTCCACAAAAGCTGGCACTCTAAACCATGAATGTGGTTTCTTTATTTCAGATACTGCTAGTGAATTGTAGGATATATCTGAAAGAAAAGAGAACTAATACTGGGCTCCACAGCAGCAGCACCTAGTGTACTTCTGCTCAATTACACAATCTGGGTTATCGCCTTTTTAGAGATATCCTATCCTTTTTCTCGCTTTGCTGTCCATAGTCTAGAACATTTATGAATAAATCACTTTTGCAGCCAGGTGTCTATTTTATCAAATACAGAAACACTACTAGTCGCCCCTATAATGGCTAAGCAACTGAGCAGTCCTACAGGAAATGCAATACAGAGCAGAAGCATAGAATCATTGAAGGAACCTCAAAGGTCATCTAGGTCCAGTGCTCCTGCCATAGGCAAAAACACTTTCCACTGGACACATCCAACCTGGCCTTGAGCACTTCCAGGGAGGGGACATCCACAACTTCTCTGATTAACCTTTTCCAGTGTCTCACCACTTTCACAGGAAAGAATTTCTTCCTAATATCCCATCAAAATATTATGATGACATAACTGGTTGGCTGGATGAGGGGAGAGCAGTAGATGTCATCTACCTTGACTTCAGCCAGGCTTTTGACACTGTTTCCCATAACATCCTCATTAGGAAACTCAGGAAGTGTGGGCTATATGAGTGGACAGTGAGGTGGATTGAGAGGTAAGTGAGTGACAGAACTCAGAGGATTGTGGTCAGTGGAGCAGGGTTGAGTTGGAAGCCTGTAGCCAGCGGTGTGCCCTAGGGGGTCAATACTCGGTCCGGTCTTGTTCAATATATTCATCAATGACCTGGACGAGGGGACAGAGTGTATCCTCAGCAAGTTCACTGATGATACAAAACTGGGAGGATTGGCTGACACTCCAGAGGGCTGTGCTGCCATCCAGCATGACTTGGAATCCTGGGTTGCATAAGGAAGAGTATGACCAGTAGGCCAAGAGAGGTCATTCTCAACCTCTGCCCTGGTGGGGCCACATCGGGAATACTGCATGCAGTTCTGGGCTCTCCAGTTCAAGAGAGACAGGGAACTACTAGAGAGGGTCCAGTGGAGGGCAACAAAGATGGTTGGGAGACTGGAATATGTCTCTTATGAGAAAAGGCTGAGAGAGCTGGGACTCTTTAGCGTAGAGAAGAGAAGGCTGAGGGGAGACCTTATTAATGCCTGTAAGTGTCTGAAGAGTGGGTGCAAGGAGGATGGAGCCAGACTCTTTTCAGTAGTTTCCAGTGACAGGATGAGGGGCAACAGGATGATGGAGCCAGGCTTTTTTCAGTGACGTCCAGTGATAGGACAAGGGGCAATGGGTGCAAATTGGAGCATAGGAGGTTCAAGGTGAATATCAGAAAAAACTTTTTTACTGTGAGAGTGACAGAGCACTGGAACAGGCTGCCCAGAGAGGTTGTGGAGTCTCCTTCGCTGGAGACATTCAAAACCTGCCTGGATGCGTTCCTATGTGATGTGCTCTAGGTGACCCTGCTCTGGCAGGGGGGGTTGGACTAGATGATCTGTCGAGTTCCCTTCCAAGCCCTAGGATTCTGTGATTCTGTGAACAGGCACAAGCTGGATCATAGGATTTTCCACTTAAATGTGAGAAAAAAACTTCTTTATGGTGAGGGTGACAAAACACTGCAACAGGCTGCCCAGGGAGGCTGTGGAGTCTCCTTCTTTGGAGATACTCCAGACACACCTGGATGCAGTCCTGAGTAATGTGCTCTGCATGATTCTGCTTTATAGAAGGGGAGTTGGACTAGATGATCTCTAGATGTCCCTTCCAACTGACAGTTCCATTATTCTGTGATTCCGTGATTTTAATTATGAATAAAAATATGCAAAGCTCTCAAGTATATGAAAAAAACCCCTGCTTTCTTGTTATCGCAGAGTAACATGATATTGAAATTTGAAATTATGTATCTCACGAAATTCAGGACTCACACCCATGTTAGAGGAAGAAGTATGAGATTCTTCACACTGTGTTTTTGACACCAGATATGAAAAGGGATTGGTAGAGGGCAAACAAAATGGTTTTGCAATACTCTATTTAATACAAAAATAACCTCTGCATTTATTCACTATTGTTAAGATTGCCATAGTCTAAGCAAGTGGTAGAGCTGAATTCACCAGCTATGTAGTACTGATGACATCAATTGGGAGGCAGGGTTGATCTGCCTGAGGGCAGGGAGACTCTACAGAGAGACTTGGACAGACTAGATCAATGGGTCGAGGTCAATTTTATGAAGGTCAGCAAGACCAAGTGCTGGGTCCTGCACAACAACAACCCCAAGCAATGGTACAGGCTTGGGGAAGAGTGGCTGGAAAGCTGTTCAGCAGAAAGGGACCTGGGGGTTCTGATTGATAAGCAGCTGAATATGAGCCAGCAGTGTGCCCAGGTGGCCAAGAAAGCCAATGGCATCCTGGCCTGTTTAGAAACAGTGTGGCAAGAAGGACCAGGGAGGTGATTATCCCTCTGTACTCGGCACTGGTGAGGCCACACTTTTAATACTGTGTTCAGTTGTGGGCACCTCAGTAAAAGAAAGACAACGAGGTGCTGGAGCATGTCCAAAGGGCAACGAAGCTGGTGAAGGGCCTTGAGGACAAATCTCATGAGGAGCAACTGAGGGATCTGGGGCTATTCAGTCTGAAGAAAAGGAGGCTGAGGGGAGATCTCATCACCCTCTACAACTACCTGAAAGAACATTGTAAAGAGGCAGGCATCGGTCTCACAAGTAAGTGGTGATAGAACAAGAAGAAATGGCCTCAAGCTGCACCAGGAGAGGCTTAGACTAGACAATAGGAAGAACTTTTTCACTGAAATGATTGTCAGGCATTGGAACATGCTGCCCAGGGAGGTGGTTGAGCCACCATCCCTGGATGTGTTTAAAAGTCATCTAGATGTGGTGCTTGGGGATATGGCTTAGTGCTGGACTTGACAGAGTTGGGTTAAAGGTTGGACTCGATGATCTTGAAGGTCTTTTCCAACCTAAGTGATTCTGTGCTTCTGCGGCTGTATCAGCATCACCACAGAATGGTTTGGGTTGGATGGGACATTACAGATAATCTAGTTCCAACACCCTTGCCCACAAGCACAGGCATCTCCCACTAGACCAGGTTGTTCCAAGTCCCATCCAGCCTGCCCTTGAACACTTCCAGGGACAGAGTATCCACAACTTCCCTGGGCAACCTGTTCCAGTGTGCCACCACCCTCAAAGCAAAAGCAGTCCAGTGCTTAATTTACTGAACCTTCTCAGGGAGTCTGAAAAAACTATTCTTGTTGCTTGAGAAAATGAATTTCTTATATATCTCAATATACTTTTAAAATAAGGAGAGATACTGCAATAAACCTGGTGCTGTTGTAGCAGCACAGTATCAGTAACCTCACATAGTACAGTTCAGCATGTCATGTCATTAAAAGAGGGAAGATGGTAGAACGCTCATGAAGGAGGGAAGCTGTGTAATCATCCTATAGTATTTAGATAGCTGAAGCTTCTTCTTTTTCATGTTAATTTTAACATTTTCCATGACCTGTATTCAAGAGCTGTAGGAAATACATTATTCTGTTGTATGAGCACCAAGGTAATACAGCATCTGCCACAGCACAAAGGACAGTACATCTCTGCTTCATTGTGCCTGTACCAAACAAGGTAACATGCATTGTATCATTTTTTTCTCAATTTACTATAAATCAAGCAGTGGCGGGATATGCAAATGGATCATTAATGTGAAATACAGTTCTATGTGTCTAGCAGACTATGGTTTTCAGCTAGCTGGCAGGTAATTGCTGGTAGCATTTTCCTCCATTATTTGATGCACTCACATATCTGTCTGTATACTTTAGTTTTAATTGGAACATCTGTCCTAAAAAACATACTCAAAATCCAAGCCAGAGTAACTGTTATTGTCTTTTTGGTTCTTTTTTCCCTCATTTCAGTTACAAGATGTCCTTCAACATTCTCTGCAAAACAACCACATGTGTGTTTGATGAACAGCTAAAGTTTGGCAGGATCATTCCATCCTTGTTTCCCCATGCCCCACTTGATGACTTAGAGTTACAGAATAGGTTTAACCACGCTTGTAGGTGATGAGGAGCTGGGAGTGCTGTCAGAGCATCTCTGGTGGCTGAGTCTGAGCCATTCAGGACCATTACAAGAAGTGATGAGTGATGATGATAGGAATGTCACTATGCAGGGGAGAGAGGCCTTCATCTGCTGAGCAGACTTGTCATCTAGAGAGGTTTGCTAATTTCTAAGGGATTACATTAATTTGTGGAGAGGTGGCTGAGGCCTAATCCAGCCTTTTGCTCCCTATTGCTGTTCCACAGAGGCACCAATGATATGGACAGGGGTGAGATTGGAATTACCAAGTGTGTCTACAGGGCTCTGGGGGCAGTCTTCAATGGCATGGGGACCCAGATAGTGTTTGAATTGATCCTGCCGTTAAGGGGAAAGGCATTAGGAGACTCATGAGGAGACATTAGAACTCAGCAGATTTAATGGGTCAACAACTGTCTGCATAGTTGGTGTTTGAAGTAGGGTTTCAGATTCTACAACCATGTGACTGTCTTACAGGGTCAACAGCTGCTTGGAAAATATGAAACCCACCTAAGTGATGCAGCATTATCTTTCCCAACAGGTTGGACAAACTGGTAAGGAGAGACTCCTCCAAAAAAAACATGTAGAAGTTTTAAATCAAATAGGCAAGACAAAATCTTGGGGTGATGGAAACAGAAGGGATCCAGTGATCAACAAACAGGACTGAAGTGGAATTACTTCAAGTCTAAGTATTTAAAGAAACAATTCCTGCAGAACAACTTTAAGGGGGAAGCCCTGAGGCTGATACTGGGGAATCAACATGCTTGGGTATCTCTCGGAAATGCCTCTACAGTAATACATGCAGCATGGGGAATTCACAGGAATTGTACAGACACTATGCTTGAAGGTTTTCAGGACCAGCCTGGCTGAAGCCTTGTGCGAACTGGTCTGAATTTGACATTGCACCTACTTGCAGCAGGAGGTTGAGCTAGGCCCTCAGGCTGCTTCCAAGCTGAATGATTTGATTAAGCATGTGCACAGCTTCCATCATATTAAAGAGACTAAAATACTGATGTTTTCAGATAGTCTTTATGGGCCACAGTCCATACTTTCAAAAGCAATAATTCATAATTGATAAAGTGCAAGATTCACCTCATGTAACTAGAGCCAGCTAAAAGTTAGGTGCTCTGTTTAAGCTTTTTTTTTTTCTCCTTTTTTAATTAGTACGTGTTTCTCTACTTGCGTGTAAGATAATGAAGTATCTCTAAAAGGATAATCCATCTTATTTTTAGATAAATATTTAAGGTACATTTGGGTGAATTATTCTCTGTAGTTGTCTGTGTGTCTTCATTTCTTGTTGAGAGCTGGCCTAAAGATGTCTATTATTAAATGCAAGGAGTTCTACCCTGAATTTAAAGTGTGCTGCACACTAATGAGCCTTAGGTACTAAGTGTACCAAGGAGATTTTAAAGTCCCTGCTGGATGAAGCTTTGGGCAACTTGGTCTGACCTCAGACCTGACTCTGCTTGGAGCAGGATTTTGGACAAAGATCTGAATTCCCTTCCAGCTGAAATGGTCTTATGAATGAATGATCAAGTAGATGATGGGGTAGTTTTTATTTCAGAGTATTCTTCAGTGAATCATTTTAAATCTCAAATGAGGCCATATTATTTTAGCTTTCAAGTACTTGTTAAGACACAGTAGTTTTCTGTTATTTAAAAAAAAATATTATTTTTGAGTTTTCATTTACATGTATAGACACTTCCGAATTTCTCAGTGATGATAAAATTATTTTTAAAACCTATTTCAAATTGTTGCTTACAAAATTTCATCCTTACACTCATGTCAACAGAAAACATACAAATGGAAAGTGTTGCTTTTTTGCTTAGAACAGCTATGTACCTGAAAGCTGGAAAAAATATTCTCTCTGCATGTAGATTTCACTTTTAGGGATGTCTAAAAAACAAGCATATTACACTGGAGTAAGAGTATGATTTACAGCAGTCCTGGTTTATCATCATGTCATTTTACGTTTCCTCTAAATTTGATCCTGGCTGCTATACTAATAATTCTTAGAATAAAATAATATTTCATGTATTTAATAGATAAAGGGTACACTAAATTTTTATCTCTGCTGTTTTGGTGTTCATTGGGGCGAAGGAGGAATTGATTATGTCTCAACTTGTGCATTTCATATTCAGGTAAAAATATTAAGCAGACAGTATCTGGAAAATACCAGTTTACCAAATACTAATATTAAGAACTATTTTATAGCCATCTAATAAAAGATTTATTTGAATATGTGGTAGGGGATTGACTAGGAGGCAGAAGAACAAGAGAATGCAAAAAAACCCAAAACTGAATTAATGTCTTTCCTATGCTGAATCAAGATGTGAATTGAGGCAGCTTTTTCACATACAAGCACCATAGAGTGTTGTGATACGATCCAGTAACAGAACAAAGCAGTCTTGAAAAATGTGGTGTATTGAGACTAAACAACTCTGGGTTTATGGTGAGTTTTTATTTACAAGGAAACACCATTTTGATCACCAACAACAGAAATGAACATTTCAGCTGAAATAATGAAACCCATGTTATTTAGAAAAAATATAGGTATGTAAAAATCTTCTAGTTGTTTTTAAGGTTTCACAAGAGGATTTTGTAACAGCTTACAAAGCCACTGAGGGAGGGAGATCCCTCTTTATAATTTGTTCTATAGCCTGTCAGAGCTATTATGCTGCATACATGTCACATACAAACTTTTTTCCATATGAGCAATGACATCAAGACAGTTATAAAAATTAAGATCTCAGCTGCAGCCTCTGAATTATTGGCATTGGAGTATTCTCAGTTTTCACTGTTTGAGTTTCTCCATTTTGTATAAAATATATCATTTCAGTACTCTGGTCACCAAGCTATAGCATTATTGTCTCCCTATTTTTTTATTTTTTTTTTTAATTTGCTCTATTATATCACAGAATCACAGAATCACAGAATCCTAGGGGTTGAAAGGGACCCCGAAAGATCATCTAATCCAGCCCCCCTGCCAGAGCAGGGTCACCTAGAGTACATCACACAGGAATACCTCCAGGTGGGTTTTGAATGTCTCCAGCAAAGGAGACTCCACAACCTCTCTGGGCAGCCTGTTCCAGTGCTCTGTCACTCTCACAGTAAAGAAGTTTTTTCTGATATTTACATGGAACTTCCTATGCTCCAGTTTGCACCCATTGCCCCTTGTCCTATCACTGGATGTCACTGAAAAAAGCCTGGCTCTATCATCCTGACACTCCCCCTTCACATATTTGTAAACATTGATGAGGTTGCCCCTCAGTCTCCTCTTCTCCAAGCTAAAGAGACACAGCTCCCTCAGCCTTTCCTCATAAGGGAGATGTTCCACTCCCTTAATCATCTCTGTGGCTCTGCGCTGGACTCTTTCAAGCAGTTCCCTGTCCTTCTTGAACTGAGGGGCCCAGAACTGGACACAATACTCCAGATGCGGCCTCACCAAGGCAGAATAGAGGGGGAGGAGAACCTCTCTTGACCTACTAACCACACCCTTTCTAATACACCCCAGGATGCCATTGGCCTTCTTGGCCACAAGGGCACATTTCTGGCTCATGGTCATCTTCTTGTCCACCAGGACCCCCAGGTCCCTTTCTCCTACACTGCTCTCCAGCAGGTCAGCCCCCAACCTATACTGGGACATCGTGTTGTTCTTCCCCAGATGCAAGACTCTACACTTCCCCTTGTTGAATTTCATCAAGTTTCTCCCCACCCAACTCTCCAGCCTGTCCAGGTCTCACTGAATGGCAGCACAGCCTTCTGGTGTGTCAGCCACTCCTCCCAGTTTAGTGTCATCAGCAAACTTGCTGAGGGGACACTTGTCGCGGACCGAGATAGGTAAAGCCGCGACTCACACCCCCACCTCAGGGGATCGAGGGCTGAGGACCACTCCCCGTCACACTCACAAACAACGCTTAAGAATCAATAGATTTATTAAAGGCACTGAGGGTTTGGCAAGTCTGATATCAACTAACACACAGGGCCTATCTCTATATATATCCACACCTATATATCCATATACCAACAGCTATACATCTATATACCAATAACAACACACACAGAAAACAAGAGAGAACCTCCCCCCTTCCCCCCTGTTCCCGTTCCCGGACAGGGATAAGAGGGAAAACCTGGAGAGAGCCTTTGGGAAATAGAAGAATATTGGAAAAGAGAAGTGAGTGTCTGGTATGTGTGAATATTATGTAGGAATGTTAGTAAGATGTTCGCAATTCTCACCACCGGGGGGTACGGCCGAAGCCAATCCCTGGTCGGGATCCACGTCCTGTCCCCTGAGACTCCAGGCAAACGGTCCGCTCGGTACGTCCACACGCCAACAACCACAGGGAGCAGCGCCGTAACGGCACGGCAGCCTCCGCAGCGGTACCCTCACCGCGGCGGCTGGATCCGTGTGTGTTCGCAGAGCGCGCGTCTTCTTGCTCCTCCCTTTCCCGGTTCCGGCCCCGCCGTGCCTCCTGGGAGCTGTAGTCTGTGGTCTGTGAGCATGCGCCTGGTACCTCTGTCCTCTCCCCACGAGTGCCGGGGGGGCGCATCGCCAGGAATGGTCAGTGAATGTCGCTGGATTAAAGGCCATTATAGAGTCCGTCTCTCACAACACTCTATTCCCTCATCCAGGTCGCTGATGAAAATATTGAACAGTGCCAGTACCAGTAATGACTCCTGAGGGACTCCACTAGTCACAGACCTCCTACTAGATTCTGTCCCATTGACCACAACTCTCTGACTTCTTCCTTTCCACCAGTTCGCAATCCATCTCACTACCTGATAATCAAGATCACAGTAGACTGAAGTGACATTTGCTGTCCTCCAGTCCTCAGGCACCTCTCCTGTTACCCATGACTTACCAAAGATGATGGAGAGTGGCCTAGCAATGACCTCTGCCAGCTCCCTCAGCACCCGCAGGTGCATTCCATCAGGACCCATCAATTTATGGATGTCCAGATTGCTTAACTGATCCCTAACCCAATCCTCATTTACCAAAGCAAACTCCTCCTTTATCCTGACTCCTTCTGGGGCTATAGGGATCTGGGTCTCCTGGGGAGAGTCTGCAGCAGTAAAGACAGAGGCAAAGAAGGCATTCAGTACCTCTGCCTTCTTGATATCCTCTGTCACCAGGGCACCCACCTCATTCAGCAGTGGGCCTGTATTGCCTCTAGTGTTAGTTCTATCTGCAATGTATTTGAAGAAGCCCTTTCGATTGTCTTTGACCTCACTTGCAACATTAAGTTCCACGGAGGCCTTAGCTTTCCTAATTGCCTCCCTACATCCTCTGACAACAGTCCTATATTCCTCCCAAGTGACCAGCCCCTCCTTCCATGATCTGTAGATTTTCCTTTTCCACTTAAGTTTGCCCAGCAGTTCCTTTTTTTAACCATGCTGGTCTCCTAGCTCCCTTACTAGATTTCCTAACCATTGGGACGCTCTGATCCTGTGCTTGCAAGAAGTGGTCCTTGAATGTTGACCAGCTATCTTGAGCCCCTTTACCACCTAGTACCCATGAGACTTCCCTTAGAAATTGTTTGAAGAGGCCAAAGTTGGCCCTGTGGAAGTCCAGGGTTGTGGTCTTGCTAGGTATTCTATTCCTCCCACACAGGATCCTGAATTTCACCATCTCGTGATCACTGCAGCCAAGGCTGCCACTGACCACCACTGCTTCAACAAGGCCCTCCTTGTTGGTTAGTACAAGATCCAGCAGCGCTCCTCTTCTAGTCGGCTTGTCCACCATTTGCATTAAGAAGTTATCATCAATGCACTGGAGGAACCTCCTAGACTGTGACAGGCTGGCTGTGTGAGTCTTCCAGCAAAAATCGGGATAGTTAAAATCCCCCATGAAGACCAAGGCCTGTAATTGTGAGGCTGCTTTCAGGTGCCTGTAGAAAATCTCATCAGCTCCTGATCAGGAGGTCTGTAATAGACCCCCACAACTGTATCACCCATGCCAGCCTGCCCCTTAATTTGTACCCACAGACCTTCCACTTGCTCCTCATCTGCCCCTGGACAGAACTCAATACATTCTAGTTGCTCTCTCACATAAAGAGCAACTCCACCGCCTCGCTTCACTGACCTTACATTATGAAAATATTCTTTTGCTTTTATTAAAAATACTCAGAAATAAAATAGGGACCACATAACATTACTCCAGTCAAATAAAATATTCCACCTAATGAAAACCTTAAAAACCCCAGCTTTATATTAATGTAGTCTGTCCTTTTTGCTCATTCTGTGCAGTATAAATCAGATTTGTGGTGATGGTGACTTCATCCTAAGAGTGGAAGTGGAAGTTACCCTAATTTCCCAGTTTAAAAGTTAAAAGCCTAAGTTTTATTACTGAGTTAAACAAACAAGCAAACAAAAAAACCCTTCTGAGAGCCAGGCAAAAGAAATAAATTATTTCAGTGAGGAAAATACTAAAAAAAAATCTCAATCTCAGAAATAACCATTAAAATATTTTTTGGAAGATTCTAGTTTTTTTCTTTGCTATTCTACAGATTCAGTTTCATGTTTAAACCCTGATTCATGGCTTGATCAATCACACCTTCCTTGACACCTTGTCCTCACAGGCATTTTTGACTTTCTGATTCTTCTTGTGTCTTTATCTGAGACATATCCAACATAAGTGTTAATGGATTTTTAGTGAATTTATCTCTTCTCGTTGGACAGCTTTGAAATACATAGTTCTAACATAACATCATGTCTTTTAGCAAGGGGTGTGCTGTCCTCAACTCCCATCTTTACTTTCTAGTACACCATTGCAACAATACTTTTTACAAATTTCTCAGTACTAGCTACTTAAATCCAATACAGCATCTCAGCCTCTTATACATCTCCTCATACAAGCTGCATAGCATGATCAAAATACAACTTTGAAAAAATGTTCAGGTCCTTCATCTAGTTCTTAACTCATGGAAGTGTGAAGTCTCTGTAAACTGTTTGTAGTGGCTGAATAAAAAATTTCCTAGCAGTGTTGTTCCACGTGATCATCTGCTCAAGACACATTTGTGCTGTGCAGAAATGCCAAAGCAAACAAGGCTGTGAATAAAATAAATACAACCTACCCCAAACCCTGCTGTTCTCAATAGTCCTTGAATGTTCTTCCTCTAAGAGAAAACAAAAAGAAACAAAAATTCCTGGCAGAGCTAAAGTACTCAAACCGAAAGCAATTTCAGCACCTACTAGTGCTAACATTTTGTCAGACGATAGAAGATTAAAATGATTACACAGCTACTGTGCCAGCAACATTTTCTGTGCAGTGGGATGAAAGAAGTTTCTGAAATGTGGCATGCAAGTGACCTTCATAGTTTGTTTTTTTTCCATTGCAGTAAAGAAATATAGATACTTCTAGACAATGAGAAAACAGCCCCAAAAAAAGATTTCCCTTCCAACTCTGAAAATTCAAATTCAAAAAGAATATATTCTTAATCACCTTATAGTTACAATAGTTTTTGTCAAATATTTCATTAGTCTTTGAAATTAATTGATACAGAATATAACTAAAACGCCATTTTAACATAAATATTTTGTTAGCATAGAATCTTAAGTACAGTTTCTTAGGCAGCTTGGAATCTGGGGATTGGAATTGAGAAAGGTGGAACATCACCATATGCCATTATCTTTGTGACAATACTTCTTATTCAGTTCATTACTAAAAGTCTTATACTGTATTCAGAAAGTATTCCAGTATTCAATCACTGTGAAGTGCTTTTATATTTAAAGGCTGCTTTCAGGCAAAATTTTTGCCCTCAAACTTCTTCAGGGGAACTTAGATGGAGCAGGAATACTACAAAATTTCATGTGAAAAAAGTTTTGAATGTATTTCAGAATTTATGTTATGAGAATGAGAATTCTAAACTTTCTATTTAAACATTCTATTTTCACCTTTCAATACAATGATAATATTGTCTAGAACATGTTTTCAACTTTTATGGAGAATTGATACATTTATTTTCATTTATTTATTGGGCAGATACAAATTATCTTTTCTGCACTTAGAACTTTTGTGATTGATTCAATAATTTTGTGTTCTTTCACATCTGATGTTATGAGTCATTGAATAAAAGGCCAGTGAACAAAGGAAGACAGACATTCCCAGCTGGCTTTACTGCCATCTGTCTTTATCAGAGTACAGTATAGTATCTATAAATACACAGGCTCCATAGAAAACAGTGCAGGATGTGGAACAGGATGTTAGATAGTCTATGACACATCTACCAAAAAGAAACCCTTAACAAGCCATTCTACAAACTAACAAAAGAAATCTCAAAGAAGAGGCACTTGGATAAAGTTTCAGCCATGTCTTAGAAATAGTAAATACAAGATAAAGAGTTAATGTAAAATTCCTTAACACTTCAGCCTCTGATAAATAACAAAAACCATAATGATAAACCTGGACAAAGCCAAATAATTTATTCAGTGTCTGTGAAAATTAGATCTTTTTAGACAATAAATCATTATCAAAGATTGTTCTCTACAGATTATTTTTCTTTCAAAAGGATTTCTTTTTTGCCAAAACTAAATGAGAAATGCCTCAAAATCAGTTGTACAAGTTGGCCACAGATCTCTCTTTTTAAACAAAAGATTGTTCCAGTATTATAATGAAAGTTTTTGTTTTCAGTACTAACGGTTTTCAACTGGATTCACTTGTGAGGTCAAGGTTTGACTCAGAATCGAAAAATAAACCAGAGACAACAATGCTCTCGATCCCCTCCCACCCAGGTAGGGAAGAAGAGAGAGAATTAAGGAGAGAGACTTAGCTGGATTGAAAACTAAATTAGACAGCTTTAATTATATGTACAATTATATACAAGTATGTTCAAGAATGTGCAAAAGCCTCTTGCCTCCCCCACCCCCAGCAGCTCCCCCAGCACTCTCCTGAGCTGTGAGCAGTCCCAAAAACTCTCGGACCGCTGTCTGAGATACCAGCAGAGCAGACAGGGCTGTGGGGAGAGTTATGAGGGTCAGGGCTGAGCCTGGGGTCGACGGTGATAGATGGATGGATGGATGGATGGAGTCCTCCCCAGACGCCGGCCATGGATGGAAGAGAAGGGAAGAAGAAGCAGGAAAGAAGTTGTCTTCTGTGATCTCTGACCTTCCTTTGAGCTTACGTAGATATATGGAATGGAATACTTTTGGTCAGTTCTGCTGTCTGTCTAGTCCAGCTCCCCTATGGGGGGGTCACAGATACAATTCTCCTGCCTCGGTAGCCTCTGTAGCAGCAGAGCTAAGAAGCGATCTTGGAGTCTCAGCAGAAACATAAACATTCCAGTGTTATCAGCCCACTAGCTGGAATACTTGCTGCTAGTTAAAAGAAAGCTTACTGAAGGAAAAAAATAGTAAAAGGAAAATTAGCTTCATCCTGGCTCAACCCAGGACAGTTTTCTGTATGAGGTCTGTGTAGAAGTAATCTGTTCTAGTTCTCTACCTCAGGAGCTCAGAAGACCATTCTACGTATACTTAGTCTATTCTATATAGAATATAATATAATTTCCTATGTGATGTACTCTAGGTGACCCTGCTCTGGCAGGGGGGGTTGGACTAGATGATCTTTCGAGGTCCCTTCCAACCCCTAGGATTCTATGATTCTATGATTCTATGATTCTTGTAAAGGTTTCTGCCATTTATTTTTTTAATTATTTTTCCCCCCTGGAGGAACACAATTAAAGCTACTCAAATATATGCTGAAGGGATTTTGTTCCATTTTGATAATGCAGTATTTTTATTGCCTATCCTTGTATAACCTATAATAGATAACATACCTGTGTAACAGAACACACTTAGATAGTGTTCTTTAATTGCAACTTCTGTTTATATTATATTTTAATGGTACAAATAGGTATTGAAGATACTGTGCAGAATGGTACTATCACAAAAGAAGAGCTGTATTCCCAGAGCAATGAAGGACCAGGAATGTCTCATTAATACTCACATAAATGCACTCAAAAGCTATAGAGACTTAATAGCTCCTGCACAGCAAAGGATGTAGTTGTCCTTGATTCATTTCTAAGGGATGCTTATTGGAAGGTGTATCAGAACAGGTTAATAGCGATGAGTAATGGTCCATGGTTGAAACAGATAAGAAAAGCAGAACTTTGGGAGGAATTAATGGTCAAACAGATAAGAAACCAAATCTTGCGAGGCACCTGGCATTTGTACAAGCCACAGCTGTGGTTCATTAAGTTCCCACAGAAGGTTCAACAATGTCTGCAAATAATAATGATTTCTCCAAACAATCTGGCTCTGTAAGGAGAAGGAAAAGTTTATTCTGCAGGTAATACACCAATTTCGGCCCAGATCATACCTCTGCAGATCTCTACAAGTACTTTCTAGATGTATCAGCTTACTCACCAGTGAGCTAGCTATCTATGAGTGTGTCCACTTCTATGTGCATTTGTGTAGACAAGAAGCTTCTTAAACTAAATTTGTGACAATCAGTTCTGAAACTTTGACATTTTGGTTTTTTAGTACTTGGAAAGTAATGTAGAACAAGTGTCTTAAAAAAATACATATTTTTGCAATAATATTACATAATCAGGAATCTCCAGGAATCAAGGAGATAATATTAAATACAAGAAAAAATAATTCTACTGTATAAATTTAAACCAAAGCTGATCTCACTATAAACAGATAGGGCTGTCCATTAAGCAAATGAAAAGAACAGTATTTTCTCATAGACCTTAGAGTTAACCACTTTAATACTGAGGACCCTACAAATATTAAAACAGAATGGTGTTGAATAAAATTTGCCCTGAAAATATATGGCCACCACCTTAGTCCCCTTTCCCTCATGTCTGACTGTGATCAGCACTGGGGCACAGGTCCTCACTTTGACCCATTAGTGTGTCCCAGTCCCAGCTGGTGGCCTAGCAGTGCCACCTAGGACTCAACCTTCCTCATAGTTTTGGGCATACATGAATATGTTCACACTAAGCTGTTAACGTTTGAATTATTTAATGCTGTCTAACTCTCATGGTTGGCACCAGTTGCTAATGGCTTCATTGATCATGTAGTCCCATGTTAACCTCTCTCACTTTGTCTATGTGTAAAGCAAATTACTGGTCATTTCCTGTGTTATTGTCATCTTCTGGCCTCCCATCTCCAAGATGGAAAGTGAACAGGTAATCTCTGCTCTTTTTTTAAGGTATTTTTCCCCCATACATACCATAAGAAATTAAGAGATGGTGGATGTAAACCAGAGCTTCCAGGTCTGCCTCCTCGGCAGCTATTATCTGAGCACTGTTTGTTTCCCCAGCAAATAACAGTATCATGCAATAAGTTAGAGCTGAGATGATGCAGCTAAGGACTCATTTTCTCTCAGTGGTGCATCTGAGTAGGTTTCACCACATGACACATATAAACATGTTCATTAGTGAGCAGATGGATATTTGTAATCTTCACTGCTGTTAAGATATTGCTCATTATGCCTTAAGAACATACTGATTTAGCTAGATCAGCAGTATCGAGTAATGTAATTAATGGAAGAAAGTTGAATATTATTTTATAAAACAGTATTTTCCACAATCCCCAGAGAATTTCCCAGAAAAGTACACAAGGCTTGTAATTCCACACCTTCACTTTTGGTGTCTTGCTCAAATCGTTTGCTCACCTGAGAAGCATAAAAACCTCTTTGCTTAGTGTTATCACTTAATAATTTTCATTCAGGTCCCCAAGGTACATTCCAGCAGATAATTTTGATAGAATGCGTAGATCATGCCAAAATTCAATTCTGGGAAGCAAACCCCACAAAAATGGCTTTTCTTTTCCACTAAAAAAATGGCTAAGCTGTCCACCTTTAAGTAAGCAAGTTCACATACTATATTTCTATTCTCAAATGGATTTTATAAAACCTTCCACTTTCAGGAATGTATTTCGCTGCTGCAAATCTGTCTTTATAGAATGAGGAAAAAGAACCTTATAATGAGAAAAAATGCAGTTTTCCTTAAACAGATTTGGTCTCAGAGCAGATTAGTAGTGTGCAGTTTTAAAACGTGGTGTTTACAGGTAAGGCACTGCATTATCTAACTAAAATAGATTATAATAATACTTTAAAAAAATAGATTTGAGGAATTTATTTGTTCAAAAGTGAGGTGTATTCAAATGTATGATGAGATTTTTCTCTAGGTCTTAAAGGTATCTTGAGAAAGCCATCACTATTAATGGACTTCAGGTTTTCACTAGACTGAAGTGATTCACAAAATATAAAAAGTATAAAATGAATTCTTTTCTAAATCATAATATTATTTGCATCTCTTGTAATTATTTTCCTCTAGATATATTATCTATTTAAGTAACTGAAGAACAAATATATATCTAAACAAATGTAAATCTGAAAGTAATAACCATCTACAGAACAAAACTTGAAAAGCGAAAAAAAATAAAAAGAGTAAATGGAACATATTCACTGCTATTATCTCTTTATGTAATGCAAAAATACTCTTGACATACAATTCTATGTTAGATGTAATTACCTAAAATGAAAAAGTGGTAATCCTACCCTCCCACATATGAGCAATTGTCTTTCATAATATTGGATTTATTAATTTAATCAACTCTAACTGTTGTAATTTTTTAAAGAAGATTTTAAATTTATATTCAAAATATATATTTTTATTGCCAATAAAACAATGAATAATTTTTTCTTACTCATTTAACAGCTGATGTCAGCATATATATATTTTTTTAATTATTTTTGCTATCATTGGAATATTTTAGTTTACTCACAGTTGTTCAAAACCAAATTTCTAGCTTTTTAAGTCATGGGTTGAACCTATGCATGTCTCTGAATGTTGGATCAATGCAAGGCTCTCTATTTCTGTCTAGATGTCCACTGATACAATGGCTTTAGTCTTTTTGTAATACCTTAGTTAATTGATCTTTTAATATAAAATTTATGAAATAATAGCCTTAGTGTAATTCTGTTGCAAATGAAATCACTCCCACCTGTAATGTCATAATTTTGTTCATTTTCTGTTTGGAGGGTATATATCTTAAAATAGCAAAACCTCCCTATTTAACAAAGGAAAAAATGGAAGGTTTTTTTGCCAAAAGAACCCCCCGTTGTTTCTCAAAAGGAGAAAATGACAAACTTCTAGAAAGGCTAGCAAAATATTAGACATTAGCAAAAATACAGGGAAAAAAATTATTATTTTAGATTCCTACTGATCCAGAGCAGTTTAGTCCCCTCACAGTCTGTTTTATATTGCAGATATATTTTTCTTCTTTTTTATTTTTTTTTTCTGTTTAAAAAGTGTATCTTTCCTGTAGTGATTTTTCCCTTCCCAATTTCAAATCAGAAATGCTTCTAGCCCTATGCAATATGTTAGAGTTAAAAGCTCCATCTGTTTTCAGCTGACGGTACCATAGCCTGGAAGTTAGGAAACTACTCTTAAGACAATAGTTAACAGAATAAGAGAGTATTTTACTTGCTCTGGCTTAGACTGATGTTCTGGCTTAGAACATTGAAGTAATGGGACCTCTTATCAAAGGAGAAAATGAGATAATGGATTTCAGTGCCATAAGCCTCTGGTAAAAATGAGACTTTATTTCTGAGACCAGAGGGTTTGAGGACATAACACCAAGATGCTTTCTGGAGAAAAATGAAGCCAAGTACCATGCAGAGGCAAGAATCAGAGTGCACCAGTAAAGCATAAAAGCTAATTTTTTGCTCAGTCTTATCCTACTCATGCTAACAATTTCCCACCTGGTTGTCTTGGAGCTGTAAGCAGAGGAGCTCAATCCCATATTGCTGACAGCAGAGGGAGAGCTTAATGCTGTGTGCCCATTAGAGTGGAGGCAGACTCATTACTCACCCAAAAAAGGGAGGAAAAACCTAGGAGCCGGCAATTGTTTTTCTGTATGTAAGCAAAGAGACTAGTATCTGTGTTGCAGTCTGGATATACTATTTCCTACAATGTATGTTACAATGAAGTAGGTTGAAGTACTTATGACAGTGGAATAATTGCTAGCAGTACAAAACTGATGTGTGTAGGAGAGATCAGCCCATAATTCTTTGTTTTATTGCATAATCAAGACTGGAAATCTACAACTTCTACAGACACTCTAGAAAAATATGTATACAGAAACTATAGCACTTTTTTTTTAATATTAAGGTAAACTCTCATAATCTCAGAATGAAGATGTGCGTTTGGTCAAAAATACCAAATAAGCTTAATGACGACGCTTTAGCCTCCTGTGGATTTGGATCTGGTGTCATATATAAAGTACTGGCTTATGTTGGGCCAAATATTATTTTCTTGGCCTCATCCAGAGGATCTTTGAGGTTTGAAGTCTGCCATTGGGACTATATTACTGTGAACAGAATTTGTAGCATCTTCATATACTTACTGCCACTGTGAAAATGTTGTATATATTCCTAAAAAATTTTGAATAGGTTACCCTTTTCTATTAGTTAAAGAGCTGATCTTGATTCCTTCTTCTCTATTCCTCTTTCCTTTTTTATAATACGATCTGTGACAGAATGCATCAGAAAGGAAATTGGTCATGTAGAAGGCTTTAATAAATGTCAGGTGTATTATACAGAAACTGTCTATTTGGAGTTGAAACAAAATATTAGCATAAGAGAATATATTTGGTGTTTTTCATTTTCACCTTTGATAGACAAAACCCTTTCATATTTTTGTTTACACTTTATTTGTATCAAAATAATAACAATAAAAAAATCTGACAGCATCTCCTAATAAAATGTATGTGCTGGCTGTCAAAAGTTCTTTGGGAGACCTATTCTGTATATATATAAATTCAGGGCCTTTATATTTTGAACATTATTGACACGAATTGTAACATATCAAAAGCACAACATACCATTTTTAAACTGAAATGGTTCCAAACATATTAAACCATTTTTTAAAAGAACATGTGAAATGAGGGGAGTATTTTTCTTCTGAGCTATTCTATCTTCTATGACTCTTTCATTTAAGGAACATTTTCCAAAACTACATTTTAAAAGACACTTGCTGGCACATGATTATTATGAAGTGCAATCTACTTACTATTTTCTTACTGTAGGAAAGATATAGATTGCTGAATAAGTGAACTTTGTCAGGAGACAGAGGGCAGGGAAAAAGTAACCAACTAATATCACATAGATAGTGACACAACGCATAGCATATATAGCAACTTCCTTTTTCTGGAGAAAGAAAAGTTGGTAAAGTACAGTGTAAGGAGAGAGCAGAAGATAAAAAATTAGTTAAGAGTCTAACAGGTCTTCAAAAACAGTCTGCAGATGTAGGGAAGATTAAAAACCAAACAACATAAAACAAAATTACATCTAATACCCCAAATCAGAATCTGATCAAAAAGAGCTAGTAACAGGAAAACGGTTCACAGACTATAGTAAAGAAATTAATCCTAGGAGTGCTGGTCTCCTGGGATTCTCATTTGGATCGTAATATCTGTTTTTTATTAGATACACTCATGGCTGCGGCTTCTCTCTAACACTTGCAGTGAGGAAATACCACATTAACTAAGGAAAAGCAACAGCTGTCCTTTTATAAGGTCTTGCTTTCACTTGATTAGTTTCTATAAACTACATGCATTAATTCTGTTCTGGCAGAAAACGATTCTAGTTCATACAGCACTGTTAGCTGTGGATGTATTTTCTGTTGTTTATCTGTAGTTCACATGTACTCCAGTTTTTAAGTGGCTTTGTCATTTGACCTATACATAAAACAAGTTAATATTGTACTAACTTGTGGGGTTTCAAAATTTATTTCTTTATCACACTGAAATGAAATAAAAACTTCTAAATTTTCAATGTACTGTATCAGAAGCATCCACTGAAAATGGTGAATTTTGAAGTTTCTCCCTCACTTTCTTCTCACTCCTTACTGAAATTTAAAGGAGTCTCCACCTTGGACTAAAGAAACCTTTCGCGCTATTGGAATTGGAATATTTTTTTTTTTTAATGATTCTACTCAAATAAAGCAAGCATAACCACTGAGTAAAAAGAATCCCACCCTATCCTCACTGTCACAGAGTCAGAAATACAATCTATAGTTCCCCTGTATGTCTAGCAACATATGTCTATGTTGCTATACATGGCAACATTTAATACATTTCTTCTAGCTTCTGCTCTAACTCTCGCTGAAGCTTCCTGCCAAATACTAATATATCTTTTAATCCTACTCCCCATTTTTGTTGCTGGAGATGTTGACAGTATTCGTGCAGAAATTTGGTCAATCTGAAATCCACTGTTGATTTATTTACCTTGTTAAAGTTTGATGGGTTTGGATTCACTTGAAAGTTGATTGGGTTTTAGATAAGGAACTCAGCTTAACTTAGAATCTTAGTTTTTTTGTGGACGTGAAGATTTACTTGAAATTTGTATTTCATCCTGAGATATACTAATATAAGGAGAGAATTTTGTTCCTTGACATCAGGTTATCCATTCATAACAAATCTACAGATGCAGTTTGATTATGGTGTTGATTGTATGATCCTGGGATGCAGGTTGTATATTCTGTTGTACACTATTTTAGAGAGCTGTGTCTTCTTTTGGTGTGTTCTGTCATTTTGAATACTGAAAGTTCTCCAAATATATTTCTGCATGTGTAAATTTTGGCCTCAGGAACATTATGACAGGTTTTAACTTCCAGCACTTTGATGTCCATGCTATGTTGTTCACCAAGCTGCACATCAGGACCTTTAAAGCCATTGATGGTTGTGAAGCACACATAGTACAATGTATTAACTCACTTCCTGAAGAATGGAAGGTCCTTGCACAGATTGGAATGGTTGAGGGACCAGCCCTCAGGACCTATTGTGGAAAGTGGTGTCAAAACACCAGTGTAAGCACTCAAACAAAACAGATGGACTGCCTGAAAAAGGACTGCCTGGTGCCTGTGCAAATAACAGCTTGCATGTGGCCTGCATACAGAATCATCAGTAGAGACAACGGCAGTAGAGATAACTATGGAGGAGTGGCAGAGTCAGAGGTCCACGCCAGTTGCTCAATCGTGATGTGTCTCAACCATGTTTACTCATTGTTTTGAAACAATTGCCTATAGCACAACAGGCCTATAAAATCAGGAGGAGCTGTGATGGTGGGCTTGTGGAGCTTCACTGACATCAGCCCTCCCCTCTTGGCCAGACCAATGCGGCATCCAGGGCTGGTGATTTTCTGTCACCTATCTCTCTAACTTTTCTTCTTCTTGTATTCTTTCTCTCTCCCTTCCTAAATAATTTAGTAATTCAAGGTCTACTGCAATTTTTCTCAGGTCATGCAGTTTGAACATATATATATTGGGACTTTTATGATCAAAATATTCAGCCTTTATGATTGTGCAGCCTGAGAAGTGTCAGCTTTTATGAGTGTCCTGGGTTGAGCCAGGATGAAGCTAATTTTCTTCTTACTGATTTTTTTTTTTCCTTCAGTAAGCTTTCTTTTAACTAGCAACAAGTGTTCCAGCTAGTGGACAGGTAACACTGGAATGTTTATGTTTCTGCTGAGACGTGAAGGTCAGTTTGTTCTACTCAGTGAATCTGCCACTACAGATGCTACTGAGATCAGGAGAGCATCTATGACCCCCCCGTAGGGGAGCTGGACTAGACAGACAGCAGAATTGACCAAAGGTATTCCATTCCATACATCTACATAAGCTCTGAGGAAGGTCAGAGATCACAGAAGACAACTCCCTTTCTGGTTCTTCTTCCCTTCTCTTCTGTCCATGGCTGGAATCTGGGAAGGACTCCACCCATCCATCACCGTTGACCTCATAACCCAGCCCTTGCCTGCTCTGCCTTATCTCCTGCCTGTGGGCTGGGACATTTCGGGACTGCTCACAGCTCAGGAGAGTGCCGGGGGAGTTGCTGCGGACGGGGGGGAGGCAAGAGGCTTTTGCACATTCTTGAACATACTTGTACATCGTTGTACGTATAATTAAAGCTGTCTAGTTTAGTTTTCAATCCAGCTAAGTCCCTCTCCTTAATTCTCTCTCTCCTTCCCTACCTGGGTGGGAGGCGGGGGGGGTGGATCTAGAGCATTGTTGCCTCTGGTTTAATCGCTGATCCTGAGTCAAACTGTGACAATGAGTTATTCCTTCTATAATTTTAATGAAAGCTAATGTTCAAGTACAGACCTTGAGTGTCATTTCACTTCAATCTGATCAAGCGGTATTCAACTGTAGAGCGTTTCCTTAGACCATAAAAATGTAATTACTCTACCAGGGAGGGCCAGGTCTGAGACTAAAATTAGATCCAGCCACACCTAGGCTCCTCTCTGAGAAGGAATTTAGAGGGCAAGGGTGTCCAATCTGAATCTCCCTGGGTTGCCCAGTATGGATACTAAAATATGATACTGATAGGATGATACTGTCTTGATACTGATGGATATAAAAAACTTATATAGTTTCTAGGCAGTATAGAAAGTTCAGGGAAAAATAATTAAGTCCCTGAAGGAGAAATTCAAGGTGGGAGAGTATTCAGAAAAGTATTCTTCCACAATTGCCCCAGGTTTATGTTTTTCCTTAGGAAAGCACTTTCTGCCATCTTTTAGATATGATACTCCTCTAGAGATGTTTTTGTTCTCACTGTAGTCAGTCTTCTCATATTATGAGCAGAGAAACATAACAAGACTTTCTAGACTTCTAGTGCAGTCCCCTGCATTTTCTGGTAACATGTTGATAAACTTTTTCACAAACTCTATTCCCAGATGATATTGCTTAGATTTTTCCTCTTCTCAAGTTCCCACAGGAATTCCTTTGCAGGCACAGTGGGGGAGAATTCTGTGAACTGGCAGGTGGTAAGGTGCATGACTGAATTTATTCTAGCTAAAATCAGAGATTTGAAACTCAGCCCACAATACCTTTACTTATGATTTAATTATGTCCTCTCTCTTGCATGCAGCTCTCCTCTCCTCTTATTTACCTCCTGCTAGTCACTTAAAACTACCGGCCTGGTTTTAATTGGGTATGTTTTTACACTGAGCACAACTTTTGTTCGTGCATTCTCTGCTATGCTCCACTGCTGCTCCTAACTGTGCTTTAGAAGTACAGTTTTCAGCAGTTTTCAAGGTGTTGGAATTGGCACTAAACAATTTGTTTTGTACTTCATACTCTGCAAATTTTCACTTACAGAATTCTTCTGCTTTTCTCAGCTCTGCTTCTCTTTGCAGTTCCTTTACACCAGCAAAAAAAAACAACCCCAAAACAACCCACCAACTAAAATTTTTATCAGTAAGGGAAGCTGTATAAAAAAGTGATAATCATGTGGCACATACCTCCCTTGAAAAGTAACTATGAAAATATAAAAGTTGCCTGTTATGTTGAAACATCAATAATTTCCTTATAACCTATGTATACAGCTAATTTTACTTAAAAATTAGATATTAAGTAATATATATTAAAATTACATTTTTAATGCATTTTAAAATTGGTTTATGATTTTAACTTTGTCAATTAAATGACAGTTTTCTGACACTTGCTCATAGACAATGGTCCCTTCCAACCTAAACCATTTTATGATTCTATGATGTCTCCTGGAGAAACCAGTCATCTTACAAAATCTTGGAACTTAATGCTAAATGTCTACTATATAGATTTTTTTTTCTAGAAAAGCAAATATCCCATTTTACATATAAGCCTTTGACTTGTACCATGGCATGGGCCTGTTTTCATAGCCAATATTTGGTTTTCCTGATTTTTTTGCAACACAGGACATAACAAAACCCCCCAACATAACAAAACAAACTTTGTTTTCTATCCTTCAGTATTCAATTAGTTGAAGTGTCCTTCTGCTACAATATGTGGTCAGATTTCGGTATGATGGGTCTTTAGCAGAGTTTATTTTTGAACATGGGTAAGTTACTCAAGATAATCCTCTAGTCTCTGTCCAGTTAAGAGTGACAGGCATCACAAAAAGGCAATTAATCTCATTTTTCTTAGACATTTACTTTAAATGAAAGATTAGGCAAGCTTACAGGTTCATCACCTTTCTTCAACTGACATATATATATATTCATTATGAGCAGATTCATTTGCAGATTGGAGTACAGTAGTATTTTATGCCAAAATCATGTTACAAGGCTTAGTTAATTAATTAATTATTACAAAGCACTTTAAGAACCCTAGAGAGAAGACATTATAAAAGTATGTGATGTTATTTTAATAATTTTCCATTTAGCAAAGTGGAATGAATTACCTCAGAGCCCTCAGGATCCTAGGCCTGATTAAGGACTGTCGACTGCATTACAGAAAGTACTGTTTCTACTTCCTTTCTTCTTGGCAACCTTCTGACTTTTTAGCTGTCCTCTAGTAAAAATACAACTCTGTAAATATTTATATATGAATTTTGGGAGGTTAGGAAAAGGTTTTGGTGGAGCAGACATCACTAATTTCATCTTGTCAGAATTCCTGGGAAGCAGTTATGGAGAGAAAAAGCTATTTGAGTTTTAATTAAAAAAAAAAAGCATCTAGAGCGAAACATTCTGTTGTGTGGAAGGCCACACAACACTCCAACAGGTCCATGTCTTTCTTGTGGTGGGGGCTCCAGAGCTGGACAAAGTATTGCAGGTGAGGTCTCACCAGGGCAGAGTAGAGGGGTAGAATCACCTCTCTTGATCTGCTGACCACATTTCTTTTGATACAGCCCAGGATGCAGTTGGCCCTCTGTGCTGCAACTGCACATTGGTGGCTCATGTCCAGCTTTGGCTCCACTAGTAACCCCAGGTCTTCTTCTACAGGGCTGCTCTCTAGCATGTCTTCCCCCAGCCTGTATTGATGTTTCTGATTGCCCTGGCCCAGGTGCAGAACCCTGCACTTGGCCTTGTTGAACCTGATGAGGTTCACTTGGTCCCACTTCTCCAGCTTGTCCAGGTCCCTCTGGATGGCATCCTGTCCCTCTGGCCTATTGACTGCACCGCCCATCTTGTTGTCATCAGCAAACTTGCTGAGGGTGCTCTCAATGCCACTGTCAATATCATTGATGAAGATATTAAACAACACAGGTCCCAGTACAGACCCCTGAGGGACACCACTTGTCACTGTTCTCCATCTGGACGCTGAGCCATTGACCACTACCCTCTGGATGCGACCATACAGCCAGTTCCTAATCCACTGAACAGTCCACCCATCAAACCCATATCTGCCCAATTTAGAGAGAAGGATGCTCCATACATGTAAAGAACAGGACAGAAATCAGGAGAAGTCAGGATTAATTCCTCAATCTTTTTTGCCTTCTTCAATGAAATTATTGTCTGTATGGATGAGGAGAGAGCAGTGATTGTGACACTACTTGATGCTGGTAGGTCTTGTGACACCATCTTTCACTAAGGTCCATGTTGGAAGGATCACCTGGTCAAACCTTTCTTGGCAAAAGCATGGTCTAGACAAGATGACCCAGCACCCTGTCTGTCTGAATCTTAAACATGTCCGAGTTCTGGGGAACCCACCACTTCCCTGGGGAGATTACACTCTACACGATGGCTCTTCCTTCCAAAGTGTCTACTTCCCCACTTAGTTTGGTATGATCTGCAAACTTCATCAGGGTGCACTCCCATCATTCAGATCACATATAAAGATATTAAACAGTGTTGGGCCCTGTGATCCCTGGGGCACCCCACTTGTGAAAGGTTGCCAATATAAAAAAGAACTATTTAACACCACCTTCTGAGTGTGGCCTGTCAGTCAGCTCCCTACCCACCACACAGTCCACTTGTCTAGACAATAACACACCAGTTTCTCTTGGAGGAGGCTGTAGACAACCATAGTGAAAGCCCTGGAGAAATCCAGGTGTACAATGTCCACCTTTTGCCCCTCATCAATCTAGTGGGTTACTTTGTCAAAGAAGGCAACAAGATTTGTCAAGCATGATTTGCCCTTGGTGAATCTGTGCTGGCTTTTCCCAATCACATGCTTCTTATGACTCATGATAGTGACAGAAGACAAAATAAAGAATAATAAACATGAGTCATTGCCTCTTAATAACCTCTTTCATTAGGAGGAATAGATTATCCAAAAAGATTGTTGACCTTCCACTCTTGGTTTTCAGGGTAGAACTAGTCCAAGTCTCTACCTCTGTTTCAAGAGTTTACATGTTTCTGGCTGTGTTCATTTGTGTGACTGGCCTTGTCATTATGTGTATTTTGTGTACAGGTATGTAGGAAATATTGATGTGCATGCCTACCTGGAGCACATTCTCAGCCTTGGTATTGGCTGGGCCTGGAGACATGGAGCTGCAGCAGTTTTACCTCTATCAGGCTACCACATTCAGTGGTTCCTAGCACATAAGTCTGATTTATTCATATTCAAGATAGAACTATTTATAATCCCCCAATTATAAGACTACGAGAACTAGGAAAAATAGCAGGGTTTTTTTATTTATTTCCAATCATATAGTTGAAAAGAATGCTTTTAGTAAAACAAACAACAAAACATTCTTTTGATTAAGTGAAATATTTTGCACGCGTGGAATTAAAAGGCTTTACTTTTGTGCTAAGGAAACAAAAAATTTCACTTTTAATATCTTACAGCTTAAATATTTTATACTTTTAAAAGGAGTTAAAAATTATTCAGATTTAAAAGTTTTCAGGGTTTTTCTTCTTTTTTCCTTTTCTTTTTTAATTTTCTTTTTCATTTTTTCTTTTTCATTTTCTCTTTTTCATTTTCTTTTCAAAGTATTTAAATACAATGAATTGTTCTTATCCAAGGAAAATAAACAAAAAACAAAAAAGAAAGAACAGCCACCCAACCAAAACCAAAAAGAAGCAAACATCAGAACAGCAGGAAGAATAGATTTATGGAAAAAAATATTTTTTCAACATTGAAAATTCTCAAGACCATAGTCCTGAAATAAGCCTGTTCATATGCTTTCTAAGTTTAGATGTCCTTCAAGACCAGATGCTCTTTTCCCCTTTCCCCTTTGCTCTTTTGCTTTCCCTTTCTACTTCCCCTTCCCTTTCCTTTTTGCTTTCCCTTCTTCCTCTTCCCCTCCCCTTCCCTTTCCCCTTCAACTCTATTCTTCTCTTCCCCTTCACCTGACACCTTCCCTTTCTCGTTCTACTTCTCTTTCACCTTTCTTTCCTTTCCCTTTCCTATGTTTCTCAGACACTTAGAGCTGTTTTTCTCATTTTACCAAAGCCCTTGATATTCAGCTAGTTTAGCGACTTGGCACTATATCTACCAGATTCGTAAGGGTGCTTCTACATAAAATTTTTAGCTTGAGTAAGGAGGGTGCTTTTTAAGCAAATCTCACTTTTTTTTCCCAACATTCTTTGCTTTAGGCTTTGTTATGCAGCTCTTTTGGAGCACATGAATAAGATTTCATTTGATGAAAAAAAAATGAAAAAATGAGAAAAGAAACTCCAAGGGCATATCTAATATCTGTGTACCTGTTGGAGCATGTCCAAAGGAGGGCAACAAAAATGATCAGAGGGCTGGAGCACCTCTCTTATGAAGACAGGCTGAGGGAGTTAGGGTTGTTCAGCCTGAAGAAGAGAAGACTCGGGGGGGGACCATATAGAGACCTTCCAATAACTGAAAGGAGCCTATAAGAAGTAGGGGGGTTGGACTAGATGACCTTTTGAGGTCCTTTCTAACCCAAGACATTTTATAATTCTATGATTCTATGATTCTAATTCATACAACTAGTGGTGAGATTCCAGTCAGGATCCACAGGACCAAACTAGAGCTGTTCTAAAGCAATCATCCTAAAATGTACATAAAATGTGTGTCATGCCTCCAGTGCCAACTATTTGTCTGTACACAGCCACTCCTATCAGACCACATTTCTTACTAATGTAAATAAAGCCCAAATCAGGCTCAGTGGAACTAGTTTCACCTTATCAGCCTAAATCACATCTTACCAACCTTCTCGCAGCTCCTGTGGCAACTGTAGGGTCTCTTAGCACGGAACACCCAGCACTTTGTCAAAGTGAGTGAAGTGAGAGAGACAGTATCTTTGTAGGCTTGGGTGTTCCTGAGGGAGTGGAGTTGGAATGCTAAATCTGTTCTCCTTGTTTCCCTGTTGCTGGTCAGTGAGCTGTTATATTTCAACATCCTTCTGAAGGATCTGATTGTGCATGAACTGAAATGGATCCTAGATGACAGATTTCAGAGAAAAAGCCACGTGTTTTATTTAGATATGGCCAATTTCTTCTTTTGCTAGAGTTGCAATTTGAAAAGCATGGTTCTAAGGTTTTTTAAAGTTTTTTTCATAAATCAATAGAAAGATAATTCAGGAAATGAAGCAAAAAGCAATTACAAAAAATAAATATTAAAAAGGGACATTTTTCCTTCAGAGACCGTCATTTCTTATGCTGAATGCCATCAGAAATAAGAAATGAAAAAAAAGTTAGTCTTAAAATTTCAAGTGTGTTAAAAAATGTAAACATACTTACTCATTGTGAAACCATGCAAATAAATGTTATTTTATTAAATGGTCATAGAAATAAAAATGTCCAATTTATTTGTACTGAGAGTTGATATGAAATATGATATCAGAATCACAGAATGGTTTGAGTTGGAAGTAACCTTAAAGATCTTCGATTTCCAAGCCCCCTGCATGGGCAGGGACACCTCTCACTAGATCAGGTTGCTCGAAGTCCCATCCAGCCTGGCCTTGAACACTTTCAGGGGTGGGACAGCCACAGTTTCTCTGGGCAACCTGTGCCAGTGTCTCACTGCCTTCACAACAAATAATTTATTTCTAATGTTTAATTAAACCCACCCTCTTTCAGTTTTAATTCATTACCCCTTGTCCTCTCACTACAAAGCCTTTAAAATAATCCCTTCCCAGCTTTCCTGTAGCCCCCTTTGGTACTGGAAGGCTGCTTTAAGGTCTCCCCAGAGCCTTCTCTTCTTGAGGCTGAACAACCCCAGCTCTCTCAGCGTGTCTTCATAGGAGAGGTACTCCACACTTTGGATCATCTTTATGGCCCTCCTCTGGACTTTATCCAGGAACTTCATGCCCTTCTTATGTTGAGGGCTCCAGAATTGGACACAATACTCCAGGCGGGGTCTCACCAGAGCAGAATAGATACCATACACATTTTTGTCCAGACTACTGTGGACCCCTGAGCTGGTTTTCTGAATTTCTCATTTTTTTTCTTAGTATTTTTAGTATATTTGAGTCTTTTATAATGTTTTATGAGGATTATCAATAGGTTCTACACATGTTAGCTAAGGAAATGCACCAAATTAATTTTAAAAAATCAAATTAAAAATTTAACTTTTTATTAATTTTCTGAGTAAACATAAGCATCACAATGTCCTCACACAGTGCATATATTATTTGAAACTTTTCTACTTGCTATTGTTAGCATGTTTGAAATGGGAAATTGGTAAAGTGTTTGTGTTGCATCTAAAGAGCAGTTGTTATATGTTTATTTGCTGGGATTCTCTGTTCAAAAGGCTGCTCCTCTAAAAATGTCATTAACTATTGCGAAAAGTATTGATTTTGTCATGCAGAATCTTCTTAATGAATTATCTTAATTTCTGCTTCAGTTACCTTTTTTTTTTTCCATAATGAAAGCAAGTATTTGACTTCACTGAAACCCCTTTTTTACTTCCCACCTGGGTTTTTGTTGTTTTTTCTTTTGTAAACTCTGTATGTGTTTGTAGAGGAAGACAGTTGTTCTTATTGTATCCTCAGTTGCTACTGTTTTTTCAAACACATTTCAAGAAAATAGTTTTTTTCTCTTATGTTCTATATCTTCAAGTAGAGCTTTATAGCAATGCAAGCTGTCCAAAAAAAAAAAAAAAGTAGAATGAAATTTTCATTAATAAGCTATATGATAAAACAGAAAAATATTTTTATAGCACTTCCACTTTTCATTCCTTTAATTTTAAGGTTTCTTCTCAAGAAAATTATTGGGTTTTCTATTCAGAAGTTGATCCTGAGGTTGATCAGCTCATACATGCAGTAAATTACCTTTAAAGTGAGGTTTCCAGAACAACAAAAAAAAATTATTACAATTTTAAAATCCATTTGCTATGAAAATTTTTTCATATTCCCTTTAAAATATTCAGGTGATGAACACTCCTGCCACTTCAAATACAAGCTAGAATATGACTGAAATTTGAATATACAACTTGAAACTAAACTGAAAAAACCCTTTGAATTGTAATTTAAAAACAAACCCATATTAAAAAATACTACTCCAAGAGTTCTACTGTCTTAAACATCTTGGTTAGATGAAGAGCATATTCTTCTGTTCTCCTGGATGAGTCTGCTCTCTCACTTGCTTGTGCAAGGGGACTGCAATGAACTACAATTAGCAACTTCTAGGGAAAGACATTACTCTCATTATGGCAATACAGCGATGGGAGCTGTAAAATAATAATGTCTACAACTATGGCTCTCACATATTTTCTCCACATATTGAAGTTAGAATGTCAGTACATACTAATTCAGCATTTCACTCTGAATCCTGACAGGATATTTTGCTTCAAATAGCACTGCTATTTGAGGCACAATAAAAAAGGCATTCCAATGAATTGAAAATACACTTACTCTTTTTAAAAATAAATGGACTGTATATTTGTTCTTCATGGTAATCTTTAAAAGCTTTGCAATCAGCTGTCCTTTTTCAGCTGCCATCTGCATGTTCCTGAACTCATTCAGGATGTCATACAGTTCTGAACAGAAAGCCTCATAAGGTCATTTTCTGCCTTACAGCTTGACACTTAAAAGATTTAGCATATCTGCATTTGCAAAATGTGAAGCATTTCACCCAGAATATATTTCCTGTCAAATGACAATTCATATTCATGCAAAGCACAGCTTTTGTTTATGTGTCACAGGACTGATTATGTGTAGATTAGCTGAAGCCTAGAGGTGTCTTAACATTTCTTAACAGAGAGCAGGAACAGGGAGTTTGAGCTAGAAACCAGGTGGGGACTTGCATGACATAGTGTTTTTAACATAGGAGATGTATTTTACATGTGTTTCCTTACTTTATTATCTCAAACTCTGAGACGGGCCATAGATTCAGATTAATTTTATGTTAAACCAAAAATTCTTCTGGAGCTGGATTCACTAGGGAAGCACTGTGTTTACCTTTTTGATCTTAATTTCTCTGAGAGTGTGCTATTTTTAATGTGAGAAAGGGGTTTTACCATTAGAGTGCTTTTATACAGTGGAGAGTTTTGGACCAACATCAGGCAATGAAGAAACATGTCATGAAAATCAAGGCACATCTTAAAGATCTTTAGGGTGAAATGCTTAGGACAGTCAAAATACAGATGCACAAAGAAGAAAAGTAACTTGAGGAGATATTATAGAAGGCATTAATATAATCAAGTTTTCATGGTTTAGACAGTATTTATTTATTCAGCAAATTATTTTCTAGCTGCATGGAACATTGGGGGTTTTTTTTTGTTGAAATTATGAGATTTTGATGATGATTCTTCATCAATGACATTGTGGTATTGAGTGCACTCTCAGCAAGTTTGCAGATGGTGCAAGGTGAATAGTGCAGCTGACATATCAGAGGAAAAAGATACCATCTAGAGGGACCTGGACAACCTTGAGGTAGTGGGATTGTGTGAACCCCATTAGATTCAAGAAGGCCAAGTGCAAGGCACCTGGGTCACAGCAATCCTCAGTATCAATACAGCATGGGAGATAAAGGGATAGAGAGTGGTCCTGCAGAGAAGGACTTGGGGGTACTGGTGGACTAAAAATTGTACATGAGCTGACAAAGTGCACTCACAGCCCAGAAAGCCAACTGTATCCTGGGCTACATCAAAAGAACCGTGGCCAGCAGGTTGAGGGAGGTGATTCTGCCCCTCTGACTCAGGCGAGAACCCAGCTGGAGTACTGTGTGCAGCTCTGGAGTCCTCAGCACAAAAGAGATATGGACCTGTTGGAGAAAATCCAGAGGAGAACCACAAAAATAATCAGAGGGCTGGAGCGCCTCTCCTGTGAAGACAGGCTGAGGGACTTGATGCTGTTCAGCCTCTAGAAGAGACAGCTCTGGGGAGACTTTATTTCAGCCTTTCATTACCTGCCTACAAGAGAGATGGGGACTAACTTTTAGCAGGGCCTCTTGTGATAGGAAATGGGTAATGGTTTTAAACTACAAGATTTAGGCTAAATATAAGGAAGAAAATTTTTAGAATGACTATGGTGAGACACTGGGAAAGGTTACTCAGAGAGGTCCATCACTGGTAACATTCAAGGTCAGGTTGGACAGGGCTCAGAGCAACCTGATGTAGTTGAAGATCATAGAATCGTTGAATGGTATGTCTTGGAATGGACCTTAAAGGTCATCTAGTTACAACCCCCATGCATGGGCAGGGACAGCTTCCACTAGACCAGCTTTCTGAAAGCCCCATCCAACCTGCCCTTGACCACTGCCAGGGAGAGGGGGCATCCACAGCTTCCCTAGGTAACCTCTTCCAGTGTCTCACCACCCTTATAATGAAGAATTTCCTTCTAATGTCTAACCTAAATCTCCCCTCTTGCAGCTTAAAGCCATTACTCTTTGTCCTCTTGCTACATGTTGCTACATGCCCTTCTAAATAGTTCCTCTCCAGCTTTCTTTTAGCTTCCCTTCAGGTACTGGAAGGCCACTATAAGGTCTTCCTGAAGCCTTCTCTTCTCCAGGATGAACAACCTCAATTCCCTCAGCTTGTCTTCATAGGACAGATGCTCCAGCCTTTGGATCATCTTTGTGGCTCTCTGGATTCGCTCCAGCAGGTCCATGCCCTTCTTATGTTGTACGATAATTGGAAAGAACATTAAAAAATGTGAAACACAGCAAAAGGCTTGAAAGCTTAATATTTTTTGTCATAAACATCTGTGAAAAGACAAGCAATGTTCTGCATTTGCTTCTCAGCTGTGGCATAACACAAAGGCGTGATGATGGCAAAAGCCATATGTGTGAGATACTCATCCGTTTGTTCAAATTAGAACCATAAAACTGTTTTGGTTGCGAAAGACCTTTGAGATTATCATGTCAAACCATTAACCAAACTCTACCAAGTCCAGTGCTAAACCATGTTCCTGAGCACCACATCTATACTAGGACTTTGGGTTGCATGTGCTGAAAAATTAATGATGCCTACCACATATGCATGAATCTAACTTCCGTACTTATTCAGAGGCTAAGCTCTTGGAAGGAAATTATGATCTCTGAGTCATCAGTGCTTTGACATTTATTGAAAGTGTTGCTTGCTAGGAAATGCAATACAGGCCAACAAGAGGAAAAAGAAAGGACAGAAAGTTAAGGACATAAATACAGTGAGTAATCAAGAACTGTGACAAATCAAGGTAGCACAGGGAATGGAGAGGGGATATTAGACATACCGTATGTACATATTTTCTGTAACTGAATATGATTGTTCAAAGGTTCCTTGAAAAGAAATAATTGGTCAGATTTTCAAAGAGCTGAGCACCAGGTCCTCCCATTCAGTCATCTGTTAACTTACTTGTGGATAAGGTGCTTTGGATAAACCACTGAAGTAAGCTTCCACTGGCAGAAACACCACATCCTTTCTGTCATGGCTCCAAAGTGTACCTGTCTGCATGCAAAATCTTGCCCTCTGCAATAAATCCTCTCTGCATCTGAAGGTCGTTTAGGAACATTTATGTCATTATAACAAGCAATCACTGTAGCTAAGTTAATTTTTAATTAAAAAAACTCCAAAATCATAAAATAAAATAATGTTCTCTCCTAGTAGTTTACTTACTCTTCTGGCTTATAAGCTAAATATATATTAATACAAAGTATTCTAATGCATGGTTTCTATCCAATAAGATAATTTGCAGTAAACTGCATATGTATTTCAATGTGCTGCATCCTGAGACCTTCCTGATTTTAAAACGAACTGTTTTTTATGTTTGTGGAAGTAGACCCGAAAGAAAATAATATTAAGTTAAGAAAGGAGGTGGCATTTGTTATTATATCCTTTCTCCTAATTGGACAAAAAAAATCACAGAATCACAGAATTGTCACAGTTGGAAAAGTCCTCTAAGATTAATGTATCAAACTGTCAAGCCCCCTCCCTAAATAAGAAGCCCACTAGAGCACGTCCTGAAGTGCTTAATTTACACAATTTTTTAAACTTTTTTTTTAAAGTTTTTTTTAAAAAAAGTTTTAGGTTTTTAAATCCTGAAATGCAGGATCCAGTACTTGGCCTTCTTAAACTTCATGTAATTAGCCTCAGCCCATCAATTCAACCTGTCCAGATCCTCTGCAAGGCCTTCCTACCCTCAAGCAGACCAACGCCCCCACCCAACTTTGTATTGTCTACAGATTTGCTGAGGAAGCACTCAATCCCTTCATCTAGATTGTTGGTAAAGATATTTAACAAGACCAGTCCTAGAACTGAGCTCTGAGCCTCTTCCACTGATTTCTGAAGGAGGCATAACTACAAGTTCTAAATAAACTTTTTGTGGTGTCTGCTTTCTGTGTGAGGCTAATTTCACTACTGATCAGTGAGCCGTTGACAAAACCCATCTATGCTTTCTGTTCAGTACAACGTCAGCATAACTGGCAAAGTCTTTAAATAAACTAAAAAAACCAAATCAATCAATATGCACTGGAGGTAATTTTGCTTGTCAACAGTGTATGGCTTCAGGGAAGAGAGATGGACAGTTACAGTGCAGCACTAGCTGGTGGGCTGCAGAGTTAAGACTGTTAAGGGAGTAAATATGGACATAAACAAATGGTACTGTTTTGGGGATGGGTAGATAATTTTTATGCCAATAATTACATTTTGCATAATGTGATGCATTAAACAGTCAAATGAATTTTCCGAACACCTCAGACCTTATCAATAGTATTCTTTACAGAGAAGAGAATTTGCCCCAAACATTCACATTCAGAATTTGTCACCTAAATAAAATGATAAGACAAAGAATATCTCTTCCATATAGAATCACAGGATGACTCAGCTTGGAAGGGAACTCAGCATTAGCTGTGAGATCATACTTAGTTGCTCACAGCTTTACCCAGAGTTTTGAAAACCTCCAAGGATGAACACTTGTCTCATTCCACTCCATGGGTTTTGAGGGAAGTGCATTTTTTTCTACCCCAAAAATTACTGCATGCAGTCTCAGCATCTCAGCAGCAGTGCATGGTGAAAAAAGAAGCCACAGAAAATAGCCTAGAGGAATCACGTAACAAATGCTTTATTAAGGGCTCACTACTTAGATGTTAATGCTGGACAATCATGAAGTTGTTGACTCTCAATACTCTGTAACCAGTGAATGGATCAAACTAGGGAAGATGGTTAGGATTTTGTAATCCCTTAACTCTTAGAAGAAAAAGAGAAGAAGAAAGAAAGGAAAGATGGAAAGATAGATGAGAAGATAGGACAGATATATCAACACCCTTCGTTTCAGCAAGGTCCTTTTCAGCATGTTGTCTGGCTCTGCAAGCCTCTAGCCTTGGGTCCTGGTCTGCAGGTGGTGGGTTGACAAGAGTGTGATGCACTTGCACCCCTTTTATAACATTCTGTCACCCAGGGACCACCCTCGGGGCAGCAACATAATGTTGAGCTTTTGCACTTCTGCAGTTCATTGTTCTGGAAGGTTCTGGGGTCTGCAGCTGTCAATCAGATTTTCCAGAGAGTTCTGGAATGGGGCTGGGGAGGGCCTTTCTTCCAAGGCGAACCCTGGTGGTGGGAACATGTGCAGAGAAGCGGCTGGAAATTTACCAAGGGAGGCAAGCCAGAGAGGAGCCAGAGGGATCCTGCCATCCCACCTGCACTGTTCGTGCTTGCCTACCACAGGACTCCGTCCTATTTTTTTCTGAGAGACTACAAGGGACACTGTGGTTCCACAGATCCTTGCAGGTCACTGGAAAGTCTCTGAAAACACTGTTACCACAAAATGTAGTTGCTGAAAGAACCTTCTAACACTTGTCTTTAAGTTTTAGAAGGCAGGCATTCTTTATTGAAGTGCTGGATGCATGAGAGATAGTTCTCGAAGTCATGCATGCTGTAAGTGATAACAGGCAAGATTTATATTGTCCTAATAGATACATATGCATCAAATTTCCTGGAACTCATTGTAATATTTGCATTCTCGTTATCCATGTGCTTTAAGCCTCTCAAATTGGGGTCTTCCGTGGTCTTCCAGGGGGTTGTTCTGATACGTCTTTTGGTTAATCCTTTCACTGATGCATGCATTATGTTGGGCAGCAAGTCTAGCTGGTCTCAGCCAATTTCCAACTGCAAGGCCCCTAGTTTCTTGAGTTCGTTATATATTTACATACAAAAGGCCTGGGGTGAGTCCAAATCAACATCCTATTGTCACAAAGCACATTGTTTCACAAAGCATAATTTCATCTCAGCATCTTTCTACGAAAAATACAATACAATAACCTAGTTGGCTACCATTCAGCTAAATCAGTAAATTATATAAAGTAAACTCATTATTCCAGTGAATTTCTGTTAGCTTAATTCTATCTTAATATACTTTTATTAAACCCTGCTGCCTCAGATGCTACAGGGAGCAGAAGAGGACCTTTTCCTTTTTCCTTTTCAGCAGACCTGCTCTCCAGGAAGTCAGGCCCCAGCTTTCCTTATTGCTAAGGGCCCTTCCTTTCCAGGTGCAGGACTTTGCATTTGCAAAGTACTTGAGTGCATTGCTTATTCACCCTAGCTTGATGTCATCTCTTAAATTGATAAGCACACTCTGTCACTTCCTCTTGCTCTCTGATAAAAATAATTTTAAGGAATAGGTCCCATAATAGAGACCTGTGATACTCCCCTGCAGGCAGAGTACAACAATTGCCAGCTGAGTCCAGTAGTCCAAAAACTACTGTTCGAGCCCAAAAACTACTGTTTGAGCCCAATCTTGCAAACATTTTTTATCCATCTACCCTGACTATAATATCTCAATTGGGGTGCAAAATGGTGTTGAAAACCTTGCTATGTTTTGGCTTTTGTGCTTAGCTTGTTCTAGTGAGTGTTCACTAGGACTTCAATTTCCATATTGCCCTGCATGGATCTTTCTCTAGAACTGTATGTGTAAGAACACATGCTGAATAGTCTTTTAGTTAAAAAAATTGAATCCATTTAGAGACACAATTCAGGCTGAATGTTCAACACATCATTCATAATGTTTGAATTTTAATTTTAGTTTTTTGTTCTGTATTTGAATTGCCACTGATTTCATGAAATTATAATACAATATAATGATGTTGGGAAACAATAAATGTTATGTTTCAAAATTATATTTTCAAAGTTTTACCCATTTAAGTCATCACAGTTTTGCAGTTCTGCTTTAAAACATAGAATTAATTTCTATCACATTTTGGTTTTGGTTTATTAATATGTCTTACAATATACACATTTTGTTGTGGAAATATGATCAAAGGAAGCCATGTTGTTTTTGGAATAAAAGAATGTGAGGTTTCAGCATGATTTAAGTTTAGGAAAGATCATTCTTAATAACAAGAATTTTAGAAAATTCTTTTCAACTTCATTGCATTTGCAGAGTCCTGATGAGACTAAGGTATCTGTTTTTGCTGCACTGGTCTTTTTAATTTCTTGTCATTGCTTAGGTATCTTACAATGAAGTTTAAAGGTAAAAGCAATAAATTAACTTTAACATTTGTGGGCAGCCAATGAAGAGAGGTTTTGTTTACATGTGGTATCTTGAACTCGTGAGAAAACAGATTTAAGCGTGTTATTCTTCTAAATATTTCTGAAATACAATTATGTCATTTCTTGGTGAGGTAGAGAAAAAACACTCCAGCTGAACACAGAGCACTCAAGTATATTTCTTTTTCATCTAGACAACTGTCTTTTTCATTGACAGCTATTGAAATATGTTGGAACAACCCAAACAATTGAGAGAAAACTTATTAGAAAATAGGTAGGAGAAAATAATTCATGCACTTTCTTGATGCAAAGGAAAGCTAAGTTTAGGTGTTTCTTGCATGAATACAACAAAATTAACACTTTAATATAAAGGCACACGTAGTCCAGGGGAGGAATCTTGAAAGTTCTCAGTCTTTATAAAATGAAGACATAAAATACTAAAATATCCTAGAGGAAACTACAGAAAACACATTTAATGGGATACAAAAACTATTTTTCTCTTTACATATTGTCTCCAGTGATGTTCTCTCATCACCATGCTGCTTTGAGAGGAAAGAGTTTATTTGTAGCCTGAGCAATGTCTGAGGAAATGATGTCTTGAAGAACAAGGCTAGAGTTCAGGCCTTCGACCTTATACATTAAGTAATTTTTTATTTATTTTTTTTTCTGCAGTTGAGTCAGGACAATCCCATGCACAAATACAGGTTGGGTGGAAAATGGATTGAAAACAGCTGGGCAGAGGACTTGGGGGTGATGGTGGATTAGAAGCTCAACATGAGCTGGCAATGTGTTCTTGCAGCCCAGAAAGCCAACTGCATCCTGGGCTGCATCAAAAGAAGCATGGCCAGCAGGTCAAAGGAGGTGATTGTCCCCCTCTACTATTCTCTCGTGAGATCCCACCTGGAGTATTGTGTCCAGTTCCAGAGCCCCCAACATAAGAAGGATATGGAGCTGCTGGAGTTAGTCCAGAGGAGGGGCATGAAGATGATCAGAGGACTGGAGCCCTCTCCTATGGAGACAGGCTGAGAGACTTGGGGCTGTTCAGCCTGGAGAAGAGAAGGCTCTGAGGAGACTTTATAGCTTCCTTCCAGTATCTGAAGGGGGCCTACAGGAAAGCTGGGGAGGGACTTTTTTCAGGGGCTTGTAGTGAGAGGACAAGGGGTAATGGCTTCAAACTGGAAGAGGGTATGGTTAGGTTAGACATTAGGAAGGAAGAAATTCTTTAATGTGAAGGTGGTGAGACACTGGCACATGTTGCTGAAGGAAGGTGTGGATGCCCCTTCCTTGGAAGTGTTCAAGGCTAGGTTGGATGGGGCTCTGAGAAACCTGAGGTAGAGGGAGGTGTCCCTGCCAATGCGTGGGGGTTGGAACTAGATGGTCTTTAAGGTCCCTTCCAACCCTAGCCATTCTATGGTTCTATGATTCTATGATTTAAAATAAGGATCTCATGAAGAAATTAAGGTCTTTCATTTTAATTTACAGAAAGTTTTTAATTTACAGAAGTTAATTTCCCTGGAATTATTCCAGTATTCTGGTTTCTACTGCCAGTCTACAGTTTCAGGTGTTTTATAGTTTCTGATATTTTTTCTATTTGTAGGTGTTAATATTCCTTTGTCTTTCTGCATTTAAATACAGCAGATTAGGTCCAAAGTAGAGCTATATCCTCAGATACCTTTAGCCAAACTACTCTTCTACCCAAATGGGTCAGATGCATGAGTGAATTTCCATGCTAACAGCAGCACGTACTCTCTTGGAAGCCTTGATTGTTCTAGCTACCCACTTTTACAAAGAAATGTAGTGACTTAAAAATATGGTACATGTCATATGAGTTTCATTTAGATTTAATGCGATGACTAATGACTTGGTGCCCTGTGAACAGTTCGTGTAGAATGTACACTCAAAAGACCCACCTTTAAGTCTTGGGAAAGTTTTAAGCAGAACAATATGAAAGAAGCAGAAGATATTCCAGGACTTTTGACCAAGCTTGAAGTGCTTAAAAGAGTATCTGCTGAACAAGAAGTTCAGAGTTCAAGGAGCATCTGGATGACACTAATCGTGATATGGTTTAGTTTTAGGTAGTCCTGTGAGGAGCAGGGAGTTGGACTCAGTGATCCTTATGGGTCCTTTCCAACTCGAGATATTCTATGATTCTAGAATTCTAAAAATTTTCATCCCATATCACTTAGTCTATGAATGGTTTTCCTATATGTTTCTCTTAAACAAGATGAAAACAAAAGCAGTATTTTTTTGTCATGACAGAGCATTTAGCTGAAGAACAAAAGGCTACTTGTGCAAGAACAAGCAGTTACTGTTGGTGTTGCACACCAAGACATTGTGAGGCTAAAACTAAGAAATACTATACTGCTATAAAGACAATAGAACCTGCTTTTCAACTTATTATATGTGTAAAAGTATAGCCTAGGGGAAGTATTCATATTAAAAATATCTGTTAAAATCCACTAGCTAGTGTAAACATTAATTAATTTCCTTTATACTTATTCATTAATAGTTGTAAATATTTTCATCTTTCCTTAACTACAAGAGGAGCTGACACTGATGTTTTCTGTCATGTGAAGCTAACCTGTGTTTCACTTCCAGTTACAAAGTAAAGTGAGTTTATAATTTATCATGGATAATAAAATACTTACATACATTTATATGTGGATATATACATTGAGCCATATATACAATATCTTGAAGAAAGCTGACAAGAAAAAATAAAAATGACAACGACAGGAAAAAATAAAAGGAAATTTTAAATAAAATATTTTCATTTGGATATTGGCTTTTAATAGACGTGTCTGTTAAAGCAATTCATGGTCATTTTATTAATTGTATTTGTAGCATAGCTTTGCTTTTGAAAGTTACATAGCAATTAATTCAAAAGACAAGCAAAAAGAAAATGAGCCTGTCTTAAGTATCTGTGAGACAAATTAATTCTAAACCTATCCTTCTAAAATATGGTTTGGAATTATATGATTATAATGAAATGTAACGGAAGAAACCCTATAATGTGCATATGCTTCATGCATATCCATAAAGGAATTTCAGTTCTCTACTGCCTTGACTCTAAATCAGACTCTTCAGACATGCACATTGATTTTTAAGATGTTGCAGCACAAAGCGTGAAACATTCCTGATTCTTTTCAGTGCTGTCACTGAGATTGATAAGCCACATCATGGTTTGGTGGCCATTTAATTCTTGTGAACTTGACAGTCTTTCCCTTGAGCAAGGAAAAAGAAAGAAGAAAAATGTACTGAACCTCAGCTGTGCTCAAAATTGCTCTGTGTATGAAATGCAGAGATTTTCTTATGGCAAAGCCAATCTCTTTTGCTCTTTGTTACTTCCTTGCTAAGGAATACAGAGGAGGCTTTTTTTTTTTTTTTTTTGGCTATGCAAGTCAGATTTAGTCTTTTGAATGAAAAAAGGTTTATTGAAAACTTTTTACCAGGAACAGAGCTGTGCTGATTTTGACAACACACAGAATTAGGACATATTTGTTGCCACTTCCAGACAGCTCTCAGGACATAAGCAACTAGTAAGTTGGACAACAAATTCTGCATGTTTTTAATCCTGCAGTAGAGTTCTAGATGACAGAGATGAGTTTATAGTTCACTTGCAGAATGAAAATAATGACCACATGAAATGTATTCAAGGCCAGATTGGATGGGACTTTGAGCAACCTGGTCTACTGGGAGGTGTCCCTGCCCATGCAGGGACATGTGTGAGTCACTGTTTTCAGCTTAAAAGCACCTCAGAATATTTTGTCCTAAAGTTATGTAAAATTCAGTTTTTAATTTTCTTTTTTCTCAGTTTTTTGTAGCTCAAATGGGAGAATTTATTGTCTTAGGATAGGGTGTTCGACCTTCACAAAGAGACTGGAAAATTGTTTTTAAAAAGTAGGTGCTGCTTTATCTACATTTGCTGGATAATTGATATTTTGTGTAATACTAATTAAAAAGCTGAAATTAAATTAAGTGACATAATTCAGGAATTTTAAACAGAATCAATAGAATTTGTTGATTAATTATTATTTTTTTTACTGATACCAGAGTGCTGTAAAAATAGAAATGCTGTTATAACATTTATAACAATTTATTCAGAACCTTTCTTAGTTGAGGTAATTATATTAATCCAAGGCCTGTCAATACAATTTGCTATAACTTGTTACTTTATATCAACTGTAGTGAGTACAGCTGCACAGAAAGTTATTTTATTTGAAATACTGGAATTTTTTTTTTCTGAAATCAACAATTATTTTTTATGATTTAACTTAGTTTAATTTACTGTAATTCTCTTTAGTATTGTGTCTTCTTGAATCAAACATTTTAATATAGCTCTGCTCAGCTATATTTGTGTTCTGATGTGGGAAAGTGCTCTGTAATTTCACAATTTTATTACCTGAGGAAAAACCTACATAGAAACCTAAGTTTCTGTAAAAATGTAGAAATGTAAGTAGGACCCTCAGTACTGAGGTTTAGGAACACTTTACAATCTTTAAAATATTTACTCCTGCAAAAATTTGTGAGTTAAAACACACATTAATCACAATCTTTAAGAATAGCACTGTGCTGAAGTTCCCCATGCCTATACAGTAAAGCAATCCCCAGGTTATACAGAAGACCAGATTTGCTTGCCACCTGCATTCAATCACATGGACAGTCTCAGGTCTGAATGGAACACACTTTCCAGGACACATGGAGTATTTAATACTTAAGTGCAAGAAAATATTACTTCACTGAACCAAATCTGCACTTGCCACCTATAGGCTTCTCATGAAGTAACAGCAAATAGAGAAGGCAGCTCCAGGATCCAGCCTTTTTTTACAGAACAACCAAATTATTTGGGCAAGGTTGTGCAGAACATAACTTTATTTGTTAGAAGAAAATGGGTATATTTCTCTCATATTCTCAATGAGTATAATTTTCTGCGACAATCTCAGTCTTACACAGATGCAGACATTATTTTTAGAAGATACGCTTGAAAAAAAAGTATGGATTTAGGAAATCATATATTACCCCCAGATTCAGTATCAATGCATTTCATTAGCAATATTTTTTCATGGTTAACACGATAAAACGGCACAGGTAACAATCCTTTAAGTTAACTATGTAAAGAAACATCTTAGCCTATGGGAGTTGCAGATTCAATTCTTTACTATGCATGCAAGAACATGAAACAACACTTCCCATGAGTCCCCTAATTTTGAATTCTGGTTGTGTGATCTTTGCAGTTTTTCCTGCTGACACTGTTTCATATGATGTGTAGTATTTTAATTTACATTGCAGTAGATGCTGCCAAATACTTTCTCTATGGAAAAAAAGATAATATGATAATATACTGAACGCAATACAGGACTACGTTATCATGCTTTTTACAAGTGGTCTTTGCATGTGTGCAGTCTTTTGGGGTTGTACCATAGAATCACAGAATCACAGAATGTCAAGGGTTGGAAGGGAACTCTGAAGATCATCGAGTCCAACCGCCCTGCCAGAGCAGGACCAAAAACTAGGGCTGATCACTCAGAAAGGCATCCAGACAGGTCTTGAATGTCTCCAGAGAAGAAGACTCCACAACCTCTCTGGGAAGCTTGTTCCAGTGCTCTGTAACCCTCACAGTTCTTCCTCATGTTGAGGTGGAACTTCCTGTGCTCGAGTTTGAATCCATTGCCCCTCCTCCTATCACTGGGCACAACTGAAAACGAATTGTCCCTGCCTTCTTGACACCCAGCCCTCATGAATTTATGGACTTTAATTAGATCCCTCCTCAGTCTTCTCCTCTCTAGACTGAAAAGCCCCAGGTCTCTTAGCCTTTTCTCGTGAGGCAGGTGTTCCAGTCCCTTAATCATCCTCACAGCCCTCCATTGGACTCTCTCAAGTAGATCCCTGTCCCTCTTGAACTGGGGAGCCCAGAACTGGACACTATACTCCAAGTGAGGTCTCACCAGAACTGAGCAGAGGAGGATGAGAACCTCCCTCGATCTGCTGGACACACTCCTCCTAATGCACCCCAAAGTACCATTGGCCTTCTTGGCCACAAGGGCACATTGTTGTCCCATGGATAACTTGTATACCAAGACTGCAAGGTCCTTCTCCATGGAGTTGGTCTCAAACAGATCACCTCCTAACCTGTACTGGTGCGTTTTGTTGTTCCTTCCAAGGTGCAGGACTCTGCATTTGCTCCTGTTGAACCCCATTTTATTCCTCCTTGCCCAGCTCTCCAGCCTGTCCAAATCTTGCTGAATGGCCGCACAGCCTTCAGGTGAATCAGCCAATCCTCGCAGTTTTGTATCATCAGGAAACTTGCTAAGAAGACACTCTGTCCCATCATTAAGGTCATTGATAAAGATGTTGAAGAGGACTGGACCCAGGACTGATCCCTGAGGGACTCCACTAGTTACAGGTCTCCATCTGGACTCTACACCATTGATCACCACTCTTTGGGCTCTATTGTGTAGCCAGTTCTTAATCCATCTCACTGTCATTCTTTTATCCCACCTACCCTGAGCTTGCTCATGAGGATGTTATGGGAGACTGTGTCAAAAGTCTTGCTAAGGTCAAGGAAGACTACATCCACTGGTCTCCCTGCATCTATCCATTTAGTCACAACATCATAGAAGGCTATTTGACATCTGGCACTTTTGAGAAGCATCAGAACTGCTAATGACAAAACAACTGTGTCATGCGTTCATGCTAAGTTCAGTGTTTCTATATGCAGTGGATGGACTGTGTAGACGCAGCTCCTCTGCCCTGTGGCCATATCTGGAGGTTTCATATCCCAGTTAAAAATTGTATACACATACAAGAAAGTTACTTCTGACAGACAGAAAAGTCCTCTAAAACCTCCCATACAAGCTTGTGAGGTAGGAAAAAAGATTGGGTCTTAGAAAAAAATACTGATGTTGCAATCATTTGTATTCTATTTCACTATCTCAAATAATGTTTTAAGTATTTAATATAAATTAAAACAGCCTCAGTAGAATAGAATAATGAAACATCATGTGAATACTGTACATATGTTGGCTGAGAAAAAAATCCATTCAGATATTAGGAATTTCATATTGAGAATCCAGTCCTGTCATGCTCTCAGTTTGTGCTTAATTATTTTGGTATAGAGGACTCTGCCTATGCAAACATCCTTTTGCTGTGACCTATGTCAATATACCTAAAATAGGTAAAATAGTAAAAATTACTTACACAAAATGAAAGACGAACATTTTTGTTTAGGTGGAAAACAACTCAACATTGTCCAAAATAAAAAACCTTTTTTTTTCTTGTTTTGGTAGACAAAGTAAAAAAAAATAAATATATATATATATTCATACAAGTCTAAGTATGAAATTTTCACTGTTTCCATTTATTATTCATTACTGTATATGTTTGTCCATCTAGAAAAACAATTTTTCTTTGGTTGTATAAATTATTTTATTTGATAAAACATAAAGATTAAAAATCCTTGTATCTAGCTACAACAACCTTGTAAAAGTCTGAATAATTTTTTTGTATGTAGAATGTCAGGCTCATCCTCCCTTATATGTTTACAATGTAGGAATAAATGTAACAGCTACTAACCCTGGAGTCGGGAGAGTTTGTGCAGTTTGAGTGATTTATCTAACCAAATTCAAGCATGCACTTTGAAATTAAAATATCTGGGCTCCTTGATTCAGGATGTTCGAGGTATATTTCTGATTCAACTCCAATAAATAATGCACAAGTCTAACATGTAAAGTTGATTCAATCAGGAAATAATTTCTTAGTACAGAAATTTCACATGTGCTCCTGAAAGAACCTGAATGAGAAACAGTAGACAAAATTCCTTGCTCATCAGATACACCAATATCAGCTGCTAGTAAGAATAACTTAATGTAATATTTCTGTGACAAAAAGTGCTTGAATATTCTATTTTAAAGGATATTTACATGGATAGTTTATTTCATTAACACAATGGTCTAGCTTCAGAATAAATTTTCTTAAGTATAAAGAAAATGTCCTTAAGGGATTAGAAAAGAAGGAAAAAGATTATGATCATTCAATCATGAGTTGACATAGAAATATTAATACAAGCATTCACAGACCTAAGAAAAGATTGGTTTAACTACAGCTTCTTTTTTCTTCTTCTTTTTTTTTTTTTTTCTTTTCAATCTGTGTAACACATTTGAAACAGCTAGGTCAAAGAAACAAACATTATAGACAGGAACTTTAAATACACTTTATTTTTTTCATAAGCAGTTGCAGTGATTTTTGTCAAGATTTTTCAACCTTTTTTATTATTTCTTGTAATTCAGTTCTATATTTAGTAGGACATCAACAATTCAGATTTCTCTCATACTTGACTCCAAGAAAATCATAGAATCATAGAATGCCAAGTTGGAAGGGACCTCAAGAATCATCTGGTTCAACCTTTTCAGGTAATACTAAATAGGTTTAAAGTAAGTTGTGTGAACTACTTAATTTTTTTTCTTGTCTTACATAAATATGTCCTAAAGAATGTACAAGTTGAGCAGCTGTTTGATCATTGAGTTGCACTCATGTAAATCAGAAGTACATCCTATGTATCTGCTTTGCCTTGGTGAAATAGTAAAGCAAGGTCCAAAGTTGTGTGCAATGAAGACTTACAGCTGGCGAAGTTAGAATGGATTAAAGCATTTTACTCATCAGTTTTGTCACTCCTACTAACACTTACATTCATCCTTACCTGCCTCAAGTCAGATTTTTCTGCTAATAAATTCTGATTTTGGCCACCTCTAGGGAGTACAAAGTTTAAACTCTCTAGCCTATACCATGTGTCAAGAAATGAAGGCCTTCTATAATCCAGGACATTTTTGAGTCACAGACTTAGTGGCTGATGCCAAAAAATGCAAACCACCAAAACAAACAAACAAAAAAATCTAAACCCAAAACCTGAAATTGCACTGATCGGTTTACAAACTTACTGAATATTTTGATACATTTACACACACACACAAAACCAAAAAACAAACAAACAAACAAAACCTACAAAACCCCCCAAAATAAAAAAACACACCCCCTCCCCAAAAAAAAACGAATAATGTCATACATTATGCTGGAAATAATCAACAAAATGTATTAGAGGATGCTTATATTTAACCTAGTGTAACAATTGTTAACCCCTAGAGAAACTATCAACAGAAATTTCACAAGGATTTATTGATTAATTAGAAGAGCTAATAAAGTTAGCTGGCATTTTTCCAATATCAACTATTTTGTTTCTCAAACCAAAGTTCCACTGAGAAAAATTGTGAGTTTTTTGGCTGTCAGTTGGAAACCTCTTGTGGATTTCATTTTTTTTCTACAGTGAAAAAGTGAAATTTGTCAGAGCCTTCCAGACATGACCTGCAAACCTGCTTTGCAAAGAAGAAAAGGTAGTTTTCCTACCTCTGACTTACTATGTAGTCTGACTACACTCTTTCATTCCTGTGCAGATATGATCTTTTATTTGTGCTCTGTTAGGCAAAAGAAGATACTCAAAGTCATAAAATTTATTTTGTAATAAATTTATATTTTCTGAACAGCTCCGCTAGTTAAAAAATAAATTATGTCCTCTAAGAAAAAAGAAATAATGTTATAGAATGCCAAGTACTTATTCTGCTTGCAAATGGGTAAGAATGTAAGATTTCAAATACAAGACTGATAACCTGCCAAGATAACAGATATTTCATTCTAATGAGATAATCCTCTGTAACTTCAGTTTTTGTTCCTTGAAAGTGCTGAGGCACTTATTCACTGACCATCAAGTGGACTGTAGCTGGTATGGTAAATGAGAAATTAGTCAGGAATCTAGCTAGCTCAGTGACTAAAGAGGTCATTGCTGAAACATGCTCTGTTAAAATTCTGTGCCATTTGGACAGCCATTTCTGATACTTGTATTTGGATGTTTTATTATTCTCTCATGGTGTAAAGCTGATTGAGAATGAAAAAGATCAACTTACAGAAGTCCCTTTGATTTCTTGTGTTGTGAATTCAGATCCTTAATTCTTGTCCAAATTAGTTTGAAAGATATATATTTCATAATTTTATAGTAATTTTAAAATTCAGTCACTGTGATTTATCTTGATTGCTAAGAAGGTGAGGATTTTTGTAAACAACCTCATGATTGATGCAGTCACTACCTGCAGAAAAGAATTTACTGTATGAAAACCTTATAATGTTCCCTTCTATACTAATGTATAAATTGTGAAAAAAATATTTAAACAACATTAGCATCCTATTAACATAATTAAGAAAATTTGAAACACACACAACTATTAATGACACACACACTCTCCTGAAAAGAATCATAGAAAGACGTTAAAGCTGTTAAAGCATTTTGTCCAAAGGGCTAATAGGTTTGGACAGAAATCTCAACTCCCACTGGGCATCCATGTCATCTTAAACATGCCAGGAGATAAAAGATAAAGCTGATTTTATTTTTACTGATTTTTTTTTTTTTTCTTCAGTGAGCTTGCTTTTGAGCAGCTCACTTGCTGAAACTAGCACCTAAATGTTTAGTTACTTCTGAGAGACCAAGGACACTTTGCTTTGCTTGTTGAATCTGCTGCTTTGAACACTAAAGGAGCAGAAGAATCACATCTACAACCCTCCCATAGGGAGGAGCAGACTAGACAGATGGCAAAATTGAGCAAAAAAAATATTCTATCCCATACAATCAACTCTCAGAATAAATTCAGGAATCACAGAAATAAAGTCTCTTCTTCCTCTTTTTCTTCCATCCATGGCCAGCATCCAGGGAGGACTACGTCTATCTATCTCCTTTGATCCCTAGGCCCCCGTGTTCCTGACCCTCATATCTCTGCCCTCAGCTCCTGTCTGCTCTGCTCTGGGAGTGATCCGGGACCTTTTCAGCATTCTCTGTGAATCGCGGGAAGTGTCGTGGGTGTTTCTGGGGGTGAGGGGAGGCAATAGGGGGTTTGCACATTCCTGCACACATTTGTGTATATTTTCATATATTTTCTTTTATCACTAGTATTTCATTAAAGCTGTATAGTTTAGTTTTCAACCCAGAAGCCTCTCTCCTTATTCTCTCTCTCCTTTCTCTGTCTGGGTGGGAGGGAGAGGGAATATAGAGCATTTTTGTCACTAGTTTAATTGCCAATCCTGAGTTAAACTGTGACAGGTGTATAGAACTTAAAATACTAATGTATTTTATATTAATATAAACTATAAAATATTACTAATACTGCTAAGGAAATTATTATTATTGACAGTTGATCTAAGGGCAATATTACTCAGCTTAAAGCCTTAATTTTAATTGAACATGTTTTCGGAGAATCAGGGAAGAAGAGAAGAAAGAGACACATACCAGCATATGTCATCACTCTTCCAAAGAAAGAGCAAACCTGTAGGCAGCTGAGACAAATAGCTGCCTTTTGCTGTTCTGTCCCACTGATCAATCAACACTGGCTGCAAAATGGAAATGATACAAACAGGTTATAAGGGCATGTCTCGGCCCCTAAGTTAGATTATGTCATCAATAAATCACAGCATGGTTTGAAACAAATTGCTGAGACATAGTCTGACTGTTAATACTTCTCTAATAAACCATGCCATGGCTATTTGATATTAATTTGGGCACAACTGGGTACCATCAAAGATAACACAAATACTTTTACTAAATCAAAGGTCACAAAACATTCTATAACCTAGCCGTAATATACCTGAGCTGAAGTAATTAACTTAGCAAATTAAAAGCAGAAGAATAAAACTGAAAAATATCTTAAACTGGTGTATATGGGCATTTTTACTTATTAGTAACAGTTTTCCATTTTTTTTTCTATTCTTTCCAGCTGACATACGTCAAAAAATCACTGGATGTGCTAAAGCATTCAGGATTAGAAATTCATCAGATCTAGCTGAGAAAATGACAAAATTACTGGGCTCAGCTGTAATCTAGAAAGGTAAAGAAGCAAGAAGCTTTGGAAAGCCAAGACAGACTGAGACACTGAAAAAGGTAAGCTATAGATGAAATCTGAAGATGCAGATGTGTGGGAATAAGGAAACTTTCATAGAGACAGATAAGCTAGAAGAATATAATAAATGTGAAGAAGAAGGGAGAGAATGAGTTGATGATTTAAAGATGAAGAAACAGTAGAAAGGTCTTCAATCAAATCACCCAGAAATCTGAAAACATCTTAGATTTTTTTTGTTCTTTTGAGAGTACCAAGGTGAGAAAGTTTGACAGGCAGATGTTTCTACAGTCTTCATGCAAAATATGTTATGCCTTCAGTATTTAGCCTGCAAGGTTCACACACTTGAAATAAATATTTAGTGTAATTGTACATCCAGAAGATATTAATTTGCTATATCTTATTTAGCAAGTGATATGCTTCTTTTTTTGAAAGTATGAAAGCTGAATGTACAAAACATCATGTGAACAGTCCAATAATGTAACTGTTCTGTTGGCCCAAGAAAATTAATTTGAAATTGTAGTTTCAAAAAATAATTTCAAGGAGGAGTTAAATTTTAAGACAAAGCTGTCTTAAATTTTTTCAAAATTTGTTTTTTCAAAAACTGTTTTAATTTAAGCTCAACCAAAAATACACGTAGTTGATTTTGACTGAAAGTAAGAGGTAATCAGAGGTTTATCATTCATGAACACACTCTGAATGACAAGTAGGCACAGTTTGTAGACGTGTGGGAAGGTAAGGGAGCCCTGATTAGTATGAACAGGTGCATATTGTCTGTCACAAACCACCTACATGGCAATGCATTGGTTTTATTCAACGAATCTGGCTTGTACTGCTGTGAGAATGTTTAAGTTGTAGTGCATTTGGAAAGCTGGCAAGAAAACATTTGTACTTTTTGTGACCTGTTTAGAACATGCCAAAGACCACCACTGTTTTCCTTATTTCAAAACAGCCAAAGGACACCAGAGAATTTCTTTCAATTAGCTACCGAAACAGCCTTTGGCCACTAGAGATCTAACCTGCTGATTAAAGAACACAGATTCCCACAAGCTATTGTTAATTCTCATAAACTTGCCAATACCCCAAAGAATTTATTTGATTTAGTGTGGTTTGACAGATTAAGTAAAGGCCTTAAAATTATGACAAAAAAATTCTGCTATAAATATATAGCACACACTTTATCTGATTAATCATTGTATAAAAAGTGGTGGGTGCCCTGGAATTGTGTATGTAATGGGGGGAAGGTTTTAATCAGTTTACATTCATACCACAGACTGAAATTCTTGGGGTCATTAGGTATTGTAAAGTATACTTCAAGACACCAGAGCCGATGATTAAACTATCAGATAGGATCATTTACTTACTGAGCAATACAAAATATCATTACTGCATTATGTCAGAGAAAATTTACACATGTACTTTTGTTGTTCAGAATGTTATCCTTAAATCTAGAGTGAAACAGAGGCATATAGTGCTAGTTGGAAGAGCACTTAGTCCTTCTGTTTCCATGTTTGCTGGTTCTACAAGCAAAACCACTAGTGAACTAGGCTAATGACAATGTAAGCAATACTAATTTCAGTAAGTATAATTTCTGTTTGAAAGAAATCACTGGCAAATTGTCTAGTTCCCCCTCAGATGTTTTGTAGGATCTAGTTACTCATTCCTAAATTTTGTTTCATGCAGAAAGATCAGATTGAATGTATTCTTTGCTGAATATATCCACTTCTCCATAGTCACATATGACTGTACTGTTTGTCATACAAATCTTTCATTTCCCAAGATTTTTTTACTTTTTTCCTGCTAAAAATTAGGAATGTATGGACCTACATTTCCATTCTACCAAAGCATACAGGAACACATAAGCGGGCATTGCATAAGTTTGTGTATTCAGTCTCATCAATCTAATAGGAAAGATGGATATACTTGTATTTTTGGTCTATGTGAATTTCTGGAACAATGAAGATCTCAACCCTTACTTACTGAGGAAAATAGATATATTTGCATTGACATCAAAGGTTTGAAAAAATTACTTTGTTGACTAAGGATTTCTTGTCATTCTATAAGCAAAATCAATATGTTGATTTTAAACTTTTTTTTTTTTTTTTGCGTAGAGCTCAGTATTTCTGTTCATTAAGACTAGAAACTTACACTTATATTTATGTTAAATGTGATCTCACTGAGTTTCAGTATTATTTTCTATAAAAAAGATTTATGCAAATCATTCCAAAACCAAACTGATATTAATAATTTAAAGAAGTCCATATAGCTTATATGACTGCTTTTTAGTTCTCTTGTAGTTACTCTAGAGCAACCATGTAAATATATCATGGTTTTAGATTTGCCTAAAAGACACACTAACACTAATAAGCATTTTTCTCCAACATTTCCATGGCTCTGAAAAGAAATAAAAATGTGAAGATAGATTTAAACCCGAAGATTATTTCTGAATCTGTCAGCTTTGGTTTTCTCTGCTATTGAAAAGCTATTTTATGACTGCTCTAAATTACATTATTTTTTTTTTTCTACAGTAATTTGATTTTTTTAGCATTTAATTAATTTTCATATAAATTGCCACATGCTGTCTCAAAGTCTGAAGAAAGTTTGGTTTTTTTATTTACTTCTTTTTTACAAAGCTTCTCTGGGGATAGGAGGTTCTTAAAATAGTATTTGTCTCATAAAGAGAATTATACTGAGGTCAAGTTAGATATTCTAGTGGATGTGATTAGATTCAAATGACACCATGACGTTTCACTAGATGAAATAAATTTCTTCCATGTTTGTTCTGAGTACTGCAATCCAGTTGGAGAACTACTGACCAGTCAATCTCACCTCTGTACTCAGCAAGATAGTGGAACAGATCCTCCTGAAGGCTCTGCTAAGGCACGTGGGAAACATGGAGGTAGTTGGAGGTAACCAACATGGCTTCACCAAGGGCAAATCATGCCTGACAAATTTGGGGGATTTTTATGAGGGGTCACAGTGTCAGTGGACAAGGGGAGAGCAACTGACATAATCTACCTGGACTTCTGCAGAGCATGATATCCTGATCTCTAAAGTGGAAAGATATGGATTTGATGGATGGAGCACTTGTTGGGTAAAGAATTGGCTGTATGGCTGCACTCAAAGTGTAGTGGTCAACAGCTTAATGTCCAAATGCAGACAAGTGATGAGTGGCTTTCCTCAAGGGTTGGTGCTGGGAACAGTGCTGTTTAACCTCTTTGTTGGAGATGCTGACGGTGATATTGGGTGCAACTTCAGCAAGTCTCCTGATTATACCAAGCTGTGTGGTATGGGCAACAGAGAGAAGGGAGGCCATCCAGAAGGACCTGAACAGCCATGAGAGTTGGGTCAATGCCAACCTCATAAAGTTCAATAAGGCCAAGTGCAAGGTCCTGCACTTGGGTCAGGGCAATCTCAAACACAAATACGGGTTGGGTGGAAGATGGATTGAAAAAGTCCCTGAGGAGAAGGACTTGGGGGTGTTGATGAGAAACTCAACATGAGCCAGCAATGTGTCCTTGCAGCCCAGAAAGCCAACAGTATCCTGGGCTGCATCAAAAGAAGCATGGCCAGCAGGTCAAGAGAGGTGATTCTCCTCCTTTGCTCCATTCTCATGAGACCCCACCTGGGTCCAGTTCTGGAGCCTGCAACACGGAAAGGACATGGAGCTGCTGCAGTAAGTCCAGAGCAGGGACCAACAGAGGGGTGGAGCTCCTCTCCTACAAAGACAGGCTGAGAGAGAGTTGGGGTTGTTCAGCCTGAAGAAGAGAAGTCTCTATGGAGACCTTATAGCAGCCTTTCAGTTCCTGATGGGGACCTACAGGAAAGCTGGGGAGGGACTCTTTAGAAGGGTATGTAGCAATAGGACAAGGGGTAATGGCTTTAAACAGGAAAAGGGGAGGTTTAGGTTAGACACTAGGAATAAATTCTTTAGTGTGAGGGTGGTGAGACACTGGCACAGGTTGCCGAGGCAAGCTATGGATGCCTCCTCACTGGACATGTTCAAGGTCAAGTTGAATGGGACTTTGAGCAGTCTGATCTAGTGGAATTTTTCCCTGCTCATGCAGAGGGTTTTTAAGTGGATGATCTTTAATGGCCGTTCCAACCATAACCATTCCATGATTTGTCCCTTGCTTATAGATTTAACATTGAAAGAATTTAATTATTTTATTGCTGAGTTCCAATTCACTAGCAGAGTCAAACTGGCACTCACAGCAGTAGGGGTGCTAATTATATCCTTCTCCACCTAGCAATAGCAATTCTGATTATTTTCAGAAAAATATTTATAATTTATAAGAAAACTTAGATTCTTTTTCCTTAAAGATCTTTATTTCAGAAGTCTGCTTTGACATTATATTAAAAAACAGAAATAAAAAAATCAAGGGTTTCTATGAAATGCAGGATTTTACTTTACTCACAGCTAGGTAAGATCTCAGTTTTGAGAAGATGGATTCCTATATCAAATCACAGATAGATACTATCATACTTAAACCTTCTAATGGGCAGAGAGAACACACTATAAACACATAACTTATAGTTCGTGCACATGATGTTTTGTCAGTCCAAATTTATGAAAAACCTCATTAATAACACAATTCCAACTTTATGAAAAATAATCCCTCCCTACTGTTCCACCCCTGTCTTTGTGGTTACCTCCATTCTTCTCAGAGGGGCCTGTCAGGAGGGACAGCGCTCTCAGTGGAGCACTACAGAGAGATTTTCTCCCACTGCCTTGCTTGGAGGAACATGACATCTCTGCTTTATTTTTCCACTGTCTGGGGATCTATTCAGGTTTATTTTAGTATCTTACCAAGTCTCACCTGCTGCAAGCCCAGTGCAAAGCCAGTTGTCATTTTCTAGTGATGTAAAAAATTACATTCCCCTGCTACATCCTGCAATTCTACGGTGGTCCAGTGCTCGGCAGCTCGCTCAGCCTGGAGCAGCACCGAAGAGGCTCAGCACAGTAATACATTAATAGTTGCAACTGAGCAGGAAACCAGGTACATTTTGACATGAAGATTTTACAGTCTCTTTTGAGTTCCTTCTTTATTGTGATGTTCTACAAACTTATTTTCTGCCACTAACATTTTTAGAATTTTGGGGAACTACCACACACCTATTATTGCTAGAGGCAATCATATGCCAAGAATTTGTTTACATGAAACTAAAATTCAACTATTATATTCCCAGCAGTTCAGTAGTTTACTATCTAAGTTTTTAATGTTGGCAGCAAATCAGAGAAATCTTTTGTGTTTGACCTTAGTAGTGAGACAGAATGTATTTTATCGATTTGTTTGTGAGGCAGGAAGTCTTTTCTAGGTTAAGTACACTATACTATCCTATTAGCTATCACAGTAAAAGTTATTTTTATCAAGTTTTTTTATCATTTTTTTTAATCAAGTTTATCTTAGCAATGTTTAGACATTTGTATTACCAGATCTGTCATGCATCAATGGTCACATTGTGGAATTACATGTTCTCATGTTTTGTCTCCAATTTAGTCTTCAGTCTCTCATATAAATAAGGTAAAATTTAAAACACTTTTTTTATATTATGCACGAGATGAAACTAAAATACAAATGCAAAACTGTGTATTGATGTTTGACATTTTTAACCTGTAACTGAGTAAACTTCATGTAAAGTATGATGTATGTTTTAAGTATTTAAACATTTATAGCAGTGCATAAGTTTCTTAAGCAAAGAAAACCATTACGTTAAACTGAACCTTGCAAGAGTGTAGTCACTGTTTCAGAGCTTCTCTAACAAAAGGATTTTAAGACCCTGTACTTGTAGGAAAGAGGACTAATTGTTTAATGCAGGGGAAGTGGGGTAGAAAACACTTCTAACAACCAGCCTTGTCACTTCTTGCTTGAGCTACTACCCCTATATCTGAATATGCTTTCAAGGTTTTTTGGGGAATCGAGACATTAAGAAATAATACAATAGTCCTCTCTGACTTAGTTCAAGCATTCAGCAACTGTGAAGTTGAGGAATGCCAAAGGATTAGGCTGGGTTTAACAGCCACCTGAACTTTGCTAGCTGCCTCTGAGGCTGAGATGTCAAAAAGCAGTTTAATTAAAGACAGTTTCAGGAAAAGTCTTATATATGTCTGTGAAAAGATCTTCCTTCACACAGGTTCAGATGTCCTTGCTGGTTCAGATGTCTTGGCAATAGGAAACATGCTCAGAAACAAGTGTTTGAGGTCTGTGTGACAATACTGTGAATCTGATTTAAGGACTTGGGTATAGCATTTGTGTTTGAACAAGAAGCACATCCTTTAGAAAGGCTATGTATACTACTTTGATTATAGTAACAAGATAGTTTCAGTCTCCAAGATCATTAATGCTGTTGCTTTCACCCACCATTCTTTTCACTGTATTGTTATCTGTCGCATTTCTTCTGAAGAGGGAGGCCTCCTAACTTCCCTTCCATATCAGTTTTACTGACAGGACACATTGCACCTCAACTGTTTTTTGGTTTGTATTTTTTTTGTTGTTTATTTTTGGGGGTTTGTTTTTTATTTTGTTTTGTTATTTCAGTGGTTGGTTTTGGTTGTGTTTTTTTGGTTTTTTGTTTTGTTTTGTTTGTTTGTTTGTTTGTTTGTTTTTGTTTTTGTTGGTTGGTTGGTTTGCTGCTTTTTTACCTGTCCATAGAAAAAGATGTATTGTTTCAGTTGGTTTGCAAAGCAAATGCTTCACAATTATTTCAGAATTAGTTTTTTGGCCCTAAGTTCTTTATTTTTTTGCTAGTGAACTAGATTTTCTTGAGCAAGGTGTGTGTGTTTTACTGGGTGTTTATGTACATACATGCATCCATGTATCTGTGGAAGAAGAAGAGAGCATTAGAGAACAAGCAAGGAAAAGTTATTCTGATATACTCAAGATTACATACTTTTGAATCAGAACATTATTTTTTTTTCTTTCTTTCTCCAAAAATTGAAAGTAATTAAGTGTTGAAAATCAGTGCCAATGATCTTGAAAAAGGAAGACAAATGACAGCAGTGTTCTTGCCTGGCTCTAAGCTACCTGTCATCAGGGCACATTACTCTGAAGATACTAAATTTCTCTACCAGAGTGTAATTTCCCTGTTAGTTTTGCTTAGAGTTAACTTTCAGGGAAGAACCATCATGAAAAGCTATCTAAAGAATGACATCTATGCTTGGAAGGCCTTTCATATTTGCTGGAAAAGTAAGTATATACCATGATTGGCCTAGGCTTAATAGAGCTCTCCCACTTATAATTTTGAGCTACAGTGATATTGTCAACTTCGTACACCCTTGACCTCTCTCCTGGATGACATCTGTAGAAAGATGCCTTTTGAAAATTGTCAGGAAGGGGACCTTTGTTAAAATTGTCAGAGACTCACTGGCTTCTATAAAAATACATATTCAAGAGAGGAAGGCAGAGATAATGGATAAAATTAAGCAGAAACATTGACGCAGGATGTTTTTAGCTTGTGTAGCTTTTTCCTTCCATACCAATTTCTCTCCCTCTTTTTTAAGATTAGTGTCCTGTTGTAATTAAAATAGTTTTGATTTGGTCTGTTTCAAGGTCATTTTTATCCATTGAAAGTACAATTGCAGTGATGACAACTTTTAAAGAATTACTCCTTACACAGTCTTGCTCTGTCTCCTTTCTACTTTTCCTGTATTATTACATATTGAAGGCATGTTATGATGCATGTATCGCAGTATCTTCAGATAATTCAACCTCTGTATTATTTTGTTACTGCTCTTTTCATATTTCTTCCTCTTTTACTAAATGAAAAACTTTCTTAGACTTCGTGAAAGCTGCTTCATTCGTCACAAGAAGATGTTTAGAAAATAATATTTAGAGAATATTGATATTACTACACTTTCTAGGCAGTAAGATGTAGGAAAATTTGTCTGTTAATGGGATTGTGATGTCATTCCATTTATTCTGATATCAATAGTATTGATTTCTCCTTTAGGAGATCTGTCTCTTCAACTTTTCTTTTATATAACCTATATTTACAATACAGGTCTTTTGCCTTGGTAAGAGGGCTATTTTTCTTTTGATATTTTCAGGTCTATTGTCTGTAAGTGATTAAAATTATTATAATTTTTTAGGTCACTTCAGAAACTTTATACACATATGGAAGACTCAAACAGAAAACATGTAATATAAAAAAGACAGGTATTTAATTACAGTATTTAGCCATGTCTAATTTAATCCAAATTATTGTATATTTCTATGGGTCACATAAATATATGAGCTCATTCAATTGATTATGCATCAGCTGTATTTTAGCTGTGTGATGCCACCACATTATCATGATGTTGTAGCATTCATTTTGAGGTTTTCTCTGTTTGTCCAACTGTGACTACTGACTTCTTCGAGGGCTTTTCCAAATAATTCATATAGAACCCTTTGCAATAACTGCTATTTATCTTAAAATATTTTATGAAAATGGTGAACATGATGTACTTCAGTAGACACAGAAATTATTCATACAGGCTTAATATGTCCAAACTTTATCTAGTCTCCACTTGTTAAGTAATTGGAACTTTTCGACTTTCAAAATTTGTTTAATCACATAATGAAATATAAATAAAATAAAATAATAAAATAAACGTAATAATTTTCTTTCTCTCACATTGCATTGATTTCACATTTCATTGATTGCATAAATATGATTTTAGTTTTGGCTAAAATTCAGTCTACATTCAAAACAGTGTTTTAAGTGCTCACAATGCTGATGAGACACCTAAATCAAAGCTGTTAATATTTGTTCGTATCTACATTTGCCAAGTTTTACTAAAATATCTTTGCACAGCATCCAGTACAAGGGTATACTGACATTGCCTAGAATATCAGAGCACTAATTTAATTTAAAAAAAAACTTCACTAACAAAATAATTACTGTGTATTTTCCAGGCCTAAAAACAGGCCTAGCATCTAATCCAGTCCTAAAATATTGCATAAGTCCATCTTCAAATTCACCAAGGAAGATTGTCATGGTTTAACCCCAGCCAGCAACTAAGCCCCACACTGCCACTCATTTACACACCCAAGTGTGTGAGAGTCAGAAGAGGAAAAGTGAGAAAACTCCTGGACTGAGATAAAGATAGCTTAATAGGTAAAGCAAAAGCTGCACATACAAACAAAACAAAGCAAAATAAAACAGGGAATTCATTCACTATTTCCCCTTGGCAGGCAGGTGTTCAGCCATCTCCAGGTAAGCAGGGCTGCATCACGTATAATGGTTACTTGGGAAGACAAATGCCATCATGAAGAACATCCTCCATTTCCTTCTTCCCCATCTTTATATGCTGAAGATGACATCATATGGTATGGAATACCCCTTTGGTCAGTTGGGGTCAGCTGTCCTGGCTCTTTCTCCTCCCAATTTCTTGTGTATTCCCAGCTTACTCACTGGTGGGATGGGTGAGAAGCAGAAAAGGCCTTGAGCTCTGCTCAACAATTACTAAAACATCAGTGTATATCATAATTGTTTTCAGCACAAATTCAAATTGAAGAACCGTCCCAGCTACTATGAAGAAAATTAACTCTATCCCAGCCAAAACCAGCACAGAGGTGAAGCATATGTCATAGGAGATTTGCCAAAGGGACAGAAGAAGGTGGCTAAGGTGGTCCTCTGGTCAGCACTAATAGGTTTATTGATTTCTTGAAACCAAGATGTTTGAGAAACATACAAGGATGTAACTTTATACTAGCTTACTACAGAGAGATGAAAAATGTGTGGGAAAATACTGACGCATCATACACAAAATTCAGGTGCAAAACTATTTTAGCAGTTTATCACATCCCAAGCAGCTGTTTTGGGAGTAAAACTTTTGGATAACCTGTTTTGTTCACATTAAGTACTGGCTTATTTAACTTTCACCTCTACTTGAAATCCATCTACAAATTGTGGTTTTTTTCTTCTTACGCAGACATCCAGTGATGGATATTTTAAAAATATCTTCTGAACTGTTGTCCCTTCAGTGAATTTGTGATGTCATTCATAGTTAGTTTTTTTCTTTTATGTGAGAAACCTGTAAAGTTAAGAATGAAATGTCAGTGTCTATGTCAGTGCTCTCTTCATCACAGAAATGCTGCACTGAGGATTATTTGGGAAAAGTATGCTTTCACTAGACTATATTAAGATTCAATAAACTTTTCCTGGACTTTGTCGGTTTGTGAAATAGATTTGCTTTATTGATTATGCTAATGCAATACAAATGGTTTGGTTTGTTGGGTTTTGGGCAATTTTTTTTAGATTTGCTCTATACTGCTGTCTGTTCTCTGCAGAATTGGATTTCTCCCCAGATGTATAACCTTGTACTTTTCTGAGCTGAATCATCTTTTTTTGCTGACTGTATTTCTACCATCACTTGTTAAATTGGTCCCACTGCTTCTCTCAAAAATAGTTCCTTTACATGCTATATTTTCAGAATGTAACATTTGAATAAAGGACATGCAAAAATGAGTAATGATTTTGTGATGATATAGTAAAATATGTCTCTTTTAGAGTTATAAAAATGTTTTGAAGTGGTAGACCTCCTTGTTGAGAAAGAATGACCCATAAATTAAAATAACATTTTACAGCTTTTAAAGCTCTCTCTTTTCTGACCTAGCTTTATTAGGAATGCAGACTGTATAAATTGTGTACATCCTTTTGCTTCTTTACACAGCATGGGTAGGACCTACTGGAACATTACTAGAATATCAAAAGTTGGCATGTTCTGTTGCCTCTGGAAGAAAGCAGAATTTATTACTATAGAGTTGGAAAATGAGCCTATGACATATGGCTTACATAGCTGATGTAATTTGGGGTGATGAAGTAAACTGATTAATTATTTGATTATTATAAATCTGTAGCTAAACATGGAAAAGAAATACAATTGTGCAGAGCTTTCTGCTGAAGTTATGACAGGATATAATAACCTACTGTGGGTTGCCAAATGCAGTCATGCAGAGGAGACACAGTCTTAGCAGTGGGATTAGCACAAATAACTATACACTGGTATTTTATGGGATTTCAAGTTTAGATGATTCAGAGATGCTGCACCAGAAGTCAAATCCATAATTCTTCTTCAGCCATATATGAATAAGTGTCAAGCAGACCTTCAAGGGTTAATACTTTTACAGTCAAAATCCAAGATGTGGAATCCCAGATACCTGATTCACAATGCCATTTACTTTTCCTAATACTTACTTTCACTGTAGAAACTGAAAAAATTATTTGCTTAAAGTTCTATTTTTCCAGTCCAACAATAGCATTAGAACCCCCAAAGCTATATTGTATCAGTGCCATTATTTTTCAAACCTGATTTCTAAAACATTTGTCTTTAAAAGTTTTACATAAAAGCTTAAGGAGTGGTCCAGCCATTATTTTCTCAGGCAGTGGCAGACGTCTGTCATTACTTATCTAAACCTTTGTTCTTTAAGTCACATGTTACTTGCAACTTAGCTAATTAATGGTATAGCTGTATTTAAAAAAAATAAAGAAATCTGTCATCTTGTTCACCGTTTCCGCTCTGTTGATAGTTGATGGATTTTTGCTGGTTAGTTGAAACAGAAAAATGGTTGTTTTCATGGAAAAATGTGATTTAGAAGCTACTCATTATATGGAGTATATCTTTGCAATTAAAAATGTGATTTATTCAAGGTCATTAAGAAATGCCTAGATGATATATATGGTAAAGGATTACTTATTTTGGTTTCCAATTAAAAAAAACAAATATTGGGGTGGGCTGGAAAAAATATAAAGACTCAATATAAATATAATATCGAACATGTTATTTTAATACAATATCTATTTTAATACAACATCAGACATTGTAAATAAAATGTACTGGAAAAAAAATCACATATATATTTTCTTATGCTCCATACTGCTTTATGCTAATATATGTTGTCATAATAAGGAGCACTAGTAAGGAGGAAATACCTGCCCAAAGATTAGTTAGCACTATGAACTGTTCAGAGTAAGCTATTTAATGAAGAACTATTTCGTTTCTCTTTTTAGAAATTATTTATTGAAAGGACTAATGCAAACAGCTACTCATTATTCACAACTGACAACTAATTCTTGATGCTAACTCATTTCGGTCTATTCACTGTTACACTGTTACACTTTCATGCCACAAAGTAATACGGTGAATCATAATCTTTTTCAGGTGTACACACTATTGTTGCAGCCTTGGGTTGTACAAATTATATTGGGATTATCACTATTTATTTACCAGCAGTGAAAGTACTTACTTGCATTATAAAAAAATCATTTCTGCTCCCTGCTCTGATCACAATATAATTTATAAACAGGAAAGAAATCAAAGTAACTTTAAGATATTTATACTATCTCTTTGGTCAAGGATCTTTGAACAAATGTATTTTCAAAAGTATTTATGAAACTTTCAGAGAGTATTCTCACAGATAGAAAATAGCTTTAATGAAAGTATTTGTGGAATCCAAGAACAATGGTTATAATTGATATCAGAATAAATTTTTCGTTTGAAATCCAGGACATACTTGCAGATCCCGTTTATAAGTCTCTTTAAGTTTTGACAGTCATTTATCACAGCAGCACTTCTCCAAGTATTACAGGAGCTGTACTGTGTTCTTAGTATCTTCATGATGTTTGTAAAGACCTTTGTCTTCCCTAAAAGGATTTATGCTGCTAGAATGAGACCTTGGGGTTAAAGTTAAGCAACACGATGTTGATAAAAGCTGTTTAAGTAATGTACACAAGGACAAAGCTGAATTCACAATGTTATCAACTAGCAATGATTTACACAGTAAGAATTCTAGTGTGGGATATATAGCTTACTGATTTTTATTGTTACACAAAAAAGGAAGAATCCAACACAAAACCCCAAATAAAAATGAATTAATCTTTGCTTTGGATTTTTTTCTACGAAAATATTTCTCTGAACTGAAGAAGACTTATTCTCTAAATACATTTTATAATTTTATTATTGCCAGAACACTTTAACTGAGTATGAACAAAGCAGAAGAATGTGAGGAGTTAGCCAGATATTTTGCTTAATTATGTTTATCTTTTTTTTCCTTGTTAAAATGGCACTGATTAAAATAAAACAAAACAAAACACAGCTACAAAAGTAAAAAAGAAAAGCAAATCCTCATTTAGTCTTTGTATAAGTGGAGAGAGAGAGACAATTAAGGAAAGATAAATTCTGCAGCAGGCAGCAAAAGAAGCATAATAGGCTTTAACATATTAAATAATCTAAGGAAAGTTTTGAAAACTAAAAAAGAAATAAAAGAAAAAGGAGTTAGTTGTCTTGAAAATGTGGTAAAATCTGCAACTAAAATATAGCTGTAGTTTTCTTATTTGTACTGTTGGTAGTAAATTGTTGTAGTGATTTTGGCATCTTTATACACCTAATGCAGTTGGAGACATTGTATGGAATAGCCTGATAACTGCTTTGTTTAGTCTCTGTGAAATAAGCCACCTACTGTCCCCACTAGCTTTGGACCTTTTTTCAGATTCAGAGCAATCAGGAATCATTAACCACAGAAGCATATGTGAGAGCCTTAAGAAAAACAGGAAGAAAGAGAGGATCTGAAACCTAGGAGCACCATGTGGAAAAATGTGAGCTATATGTAGCTTGCTGCAGCCCAATAAGCGAAATGGGGTCCTGAAGGACCAAAACCCCAAAGAACTCTAAAGCGTGCTGGGAACACAGAACTTGGTGCTTGTGGTTTTGCTGGGACTGCAATATCCAAAATCAAGACTCTGTCAATCTGAGCACAAATAAGCTCTGGGTATGTCTGTTGACTTGAAATACTGGAACTGTAAGGCTGTTCTCTATGAATGTCAGTCAGGTATGTTTTTTATCCTGCCCAGCCTTTCTCACACAAGTCTATAATATTTTTTGTGGACTGTGAATTAAATCCTTCTGATAAAGGGAGGTTTTCACCAAATTCCTGTTCAAATGTTTCAGGTGATCTTCACTGCCTTACAGTCATTGTGTGAATGACTGTATCTGCTGGGTGGGTGACGGGTACTTCCATATATCACTAGCCATAGATTTCACAATGCTGCAAGCACTGGCTCCTTGCTACCTACCTTCCTTACTCTCTCTTTCAAGAGCTTCTGAAAACAAGTCTCACAATCTCAGTGCTTATTTTAATTTTTTTAGTTATCAGTTGCTAATGTTGCAACAATTTACATAATTTTATATGTTTTAACTGTATGTGTTTATAAATAATAACTATTCATATACTAAGATCTGTTGTGACAGGCCGTGTAAAAACTGAGAGTTTCCCCACCACTGGGAACTGCATAAAATCTAAAAACTTCGTAAAACTTATCTGGATTTAATATCCTGACAAATTCAGGAAAAAGAACCATTATGTTTTGATTTCTGTAGGACACATACTTAAAGCATTAATGAGTCAGGTTGAACTTAGAGGCTAATATGCAATAATTTCTAGTTTTTAAATATAAGTTATAATGAATATACTAGGTTACACAAACTTCCAGCAACTCTGAAACCTACTAATTTTCTCTCTCATGTCCCTGAACAATCCCTGAATAGATATGTAAACCTGCTATGGCAAGCTGAGGAGTCAACTGAGTAAGTTGTTAATATCCTGTGAGCTGGGAATGTGTACAGTGGGGAAGAAACTTAAGTCCTTTCTGCATTTAAACATCTAAGTAATACACTTACTTCCACCTTCTAACAGTTTTAATAACTGTTCTTTTGCAAAAGAAAATCTCTCACACTTGAGCTTGTGTGGGATGCCTAAGGTTTTGCAGTTTTCATATTTAATTTCTGAAGAAAGAATTGGCAACAAATTTTAACAAATTTACAAGTATCTATAACTATTAAAATGACAGAAATAGAACACTACTGAACAAAAAACAGCTAAAAATACTACTAAATCTCACTTTCTTCCTAAGAATATTCAGAAAAGCTAATTCATCAAAATAATTTAATACAATTTGAAAAATATGCCAACAGTTATAGGTAGGTCATAAACCTCTAAGGACCTGAATGAAGGTTTGCTCGTCTGTGCCTGGAGAGTATAGCACTAGAAAACAATAGGTCTCTCTTGAATTCACAGCTAGCATGACTTCAGAAGAGCTGTTTTTCGCTGATTCCAAATTTAAGCAGTACTTCATTTTCACTGTCTCATGTAGTTAGTGTACATAACTCCTTCAGACTATTTTAATCTTTTCTCTGACTGCCAAAACAGCCTCTTCTTCAGAGAAGGACCTGGTGCAATGCCTTATGAGGTCACCAGGAGTCCACTAATTTAATTGGATTTTGGTCCAATTAAGAGCTTTATCTTTGCTCAATAAAATGCTGTTCAGCAGATTCCTTCTCCTGAAACCCTTTAGTGAAGCTGTTTCTTATGTTTCTTTTCAATGCTCCCTAGAACTTCATCCTCCCATATTTATTTACTGTTCTCTCTTACCACAATTTTATCTACTGCTTGCACAAGGATATTAATGGTGATATCCTGGTTGTCATCTGACATCAAAACAGTTTGATGGACTTTCATCCATTCTGCTCAAAATTACCTTCTGATTTAATTGACTCACAGAATACTGTGGCAGATAAAATCTCATTACTGTTACTTCTAGTACAGTTTAACTTGTAAAAGAGAAAATAATTGCTAACTTCACTGCTTGATCTCACAAGTAGTAATGATACACAGTAATGATACAGAATATTGTCATTTGTCCTGTTTCGTCAGTACTAATTACACAGCTTTTGTCTGTGCCTTTCTTATTTTCAATGTAACTCTGTTAAAACAGGCAAATTCTGATGAAAAATTTCATTTCCGCAATTAGTATTTTTGTGGTGACAGCTTTCTGTGTGAGATGGGCTGGGCCTTTTAATTTCAAGTACCATCACAGGGTAGCTGCAAACCACTACAGTCTGTTTTCCTGGTTGCAGTGATATCCACGGACCAGTATGACCCATGAAAGATGTGGGACATGGATAAGCTGCTGCTGCCATCAGGCCTGCTGACACTCCCCACTGACTCTGAACCACTCCTGGAGAAGAATTTCAAGAGCAGGCACAACAGGTCACACACAGCCTGTGATTGCTGCCTGAATGCTCCTTATGTTGAACATGAAGGAAGCACAGCCCCAAATCGACCTGTTCACCAAGAAACCATTCACTGACATATTTCTCAAATAAAATAATGAATACTTAGGAGAAAGATGCAGTCCATAAGGGCTTAGTTATCTGGGATAGACACTAATGAGCAGTAGCTGAGCTACACATGCTAACTGTGTATATGTTATATGGCACACAAATTTGCAAGTAAACTCTATTTATATGTTATTAATTCATATGCAGGTCAGTACAGTTCACCTCATTTTTGCTCAGAGCCAACACTTAGATGCATGCAGCAGCTCAGGTGACTTAAGATTATTCTGCTTTGTGCCAGAGTCCTCCAACAGAATAGTACGAAACAGGGAAAAAGAGGAGATAATCAGTCTCCCAAAACGACAGTGTTTGTGAGTCTATCAGTGAGCTCCTACAAAACCCTATCAGCCTAAGCAAGGTTCTGAGAAGATCTAGGCTTCTGCCCTATAACAGGTTTTTGGAATGGAAAATCTATGTTCATCACAGTTCAGTTATTTTGAGCCAGTATTTTTCTCTGGTATTGTGCATGTGGCCAGAAGATTAAAGTCTCTAAGTCTCCTATGCTTATTTGAAGGGCTATATGAGTAAATCTTGTATTGCTTAAGTGTCCTTCACATGGCTCTCTGCTAAGAATAGGCTCTACACTAGCAAACAACTTTTTATTGATTCATCCTAGAACTGCATCTTTGCTTTCAGCTGAGTGCAACCTGATAAAGCAGAGATTCAGCTCATAGAAGGAAAACACATACAAATCGGTTTGATTCACCAAGGTCATAAACTCACCATACCTGGCTACAGAGTGGATATTTTTTTTCAAAGCTAATTGTGCTTAGAGCTAGGCTAGTGATTACACATCCTCTTAATCACAGGTGAAGAAGCATTTCAAGCTGGGAATCATTCCTTTACATTTACTCTTCGATAGTGTTTTTCCTGCCAATGCTCCTACTCATCTCCTAGACTGGCATGGTGCTTTCTCACAAATTAATTGAGGAGTTACTGAATAACGTAGATGCTAGTCAATTATGTGTTTATAAAAGCAATCTGTATTTTAGTACCAGTGCCAAGTCACTCTAAGGAGCTTATCTGTGAGTGTGACACCAGAAAAGACATACTGTGACCCTTTAGAGCTGCAAACCTTAATTTTCTGTCAAAATTGCATCCCTGAATACCTTAACAAAGGTTAATATAAATGTCAGGGAAATACTTAGCTGCAATCAAGATAGATTATTGTCTTGGTTTTGAGTTTACAATGGAATGCCAATGAACATTTGCAAGAAAATATTATTTGTAAGAAATACTATTTGTAAGAAAAGGTGTTTGTCATTGTCGTGGCAACACTTAATCAGAAACTAACATGATTTAAATAGGTGACCAGATGTACCAGGCCAAGAATTTAATTTGTTAAAAAGAAGTGATACACAGATTTTTTTTCGTGCAAATATCCTGTGAATTTTTCACTCAGGTTAAAAGGTGATTTGAGGGAATTGAGGCATTTAATAAAGTACTGTTCAGAGCTAATAATTATCCCCATTCTGGAATACTTCATAATGGGAATCGTAAAACATATTATGGTCTAATTTTTAGAACATCTTGATTTTGAAAAGTGTCACAAAATATAAGACCTACTGGGCTATTATGTAAGTGACAATGTCATTTGAAACCAGATTCAATATGTGAACTAAGGATTATGTAAATCACATTGGAGGAAGCAGACTCCAGTGGAGATGTGCTCCATTGCACTGTAGGAGCTGAAAAAAATTGTGATGTTTTTAGTCAGAAAGCAACTTAGGAGGAAAGGTATAGAAAATATTTGTGGATTTTTAATATGAAGACTTTTTTTATTGAATAAATTAATATCTATGCAACCCTTTAATATGTGACTGTTGACTAATACATCAGTGATAGTAATTTTGCTTCCTGACATAAAAATTCTGCTTATCATTGAAAGGATTCTTATTTTATGGTAAGATAAACTAAGGTATTTGCTTAGGTTCTTGGACTAGGCTCTAGTAGATGCTCCAGCAAGGCTACAGAGGAGAGGCAGGGTTAGATGTCCTGCCATCTATTCTGCATTCCTGAGCTAGAGTACAAATTCTTGCTTATGGTACTAAAAACGACCCAGAGGTTTCCAAGAATGTGGTTATTGTTAATGAAAGAATGTATGTTTCTCCTTTTTTTCTGTTTAATCTCCTGCTTTCATAACACTGCATCTTCTAGGATACAAGGGTCAGTTTGTTGTCCAAATTTTTTCTTCACTTTTTTTGTCCAGTAAAATATTTTAATAGTTAAATGCCAAAGACATAGATGCCAAATGATGTCCAAATTCAACATTATAACATTGAAAATCCTGGCTTGTCTGCTATGTAATTTACACATCCTTTTTTGAAGTGAAAGGTAATTCAGAGTCTTCAGAGCTATGTGTGATTTTACATACAGTTAAAATAATAATGTAAAAGTGTAATTCAAAACGGAGTGACTGGTGCTTTACTGTGCCTGATTTCTATCTAAAAGGAGAATATATCATCAAGTCATATGAGAGCTTGATTTTGGATATCTGCCTGAACAAACAAAAGAGTTGCTAGCAAAAACAGTTCCTTCACCTATGTCACGGATTGACTCAGGATCAGCAATTGAACCAGAGACAACATGAGTCATTGGTTTTCCTTGCTGTGGCTTATCTTTATTTAGGAACATGCTGGCTCAGATACTCAGACAAAGGAGATGTAGCTCTGGCTTCTCCTCCTGCTGTTTTCAACCTCTTTTCAAGAGCCTGTCTTACACACCAAGGTGAATGAATAGCCTGCTAAAATGGAAGTATTTCTTTCCTTATGAAAAGTCTTCATTCTCTTAATGTATTAAAAACTGTTTTTTTTTAAAAATCAAGTAGTAAAAAAGCTGAGATTTAAAAATCATTTCACCTTATAACTCAAAAAATGACTTTTGAGTACATTTTTAACAAAAATATCTTTATAAAATTAAAAGCTGCTTATAAACACAAATGCCATGGTATACTATTCTGTCTAAAATTAAAACTCACTGTCTAATCTCATGGTTAGAGCCACAGTCAGAAAGCTATAACTTCCAAGAAACTAATATTGCACAACTAGAAGCAATGTGAATGCTGGAGACATTCCTTTGAAAAATAGCAACTATAAGACATAGAATACCCTGTTAACAGGCTTACTGGTCTGTTGTAAAATGAGAATTTGTACAGCTTCAGTGAAACATCCATTCCTCTGAACTCTTCTTTAAAAAAACCTTTTAAATCTTTCAGCCACAAAGGACCCAATGACAGTCCTCAGATACACATTTCCAGCTGACCAAGAGAAGGAATGGAATTCTTAATGTTTCTGTTTAACTTCTAACTCTTCTGGACAATAAAAGGTGAAAATTTGGAAGTGGCTATTTATGGCTTGGATTGTAGCATTATTTCTGTTAAACATGTGGGACAATAGAGTTGCACTGAGGTTTATTGGTTTATCCAAGGTTACACAAGATTATTTTGGGAGAAATGTTAGCAAAAGATATTATGGTTTTCAAAGAGTGTTTTTTTTCTCTTCTTCAATAACTGCTAAATATATCAAAGATTCTTGTAAGCCAGCTTTGGTTTCTAAAGGAGCCTGATCATTTCATAATAACTTGTAAACTTTAAAAACCTTTGGACTATGATCCTGGAAGATGGATCATGTAGATGGATTACCCATTTCGAGCAGCATACAGAGAAGACAGAATAATGGTTTTAATATACTAGTAAAACAGCATAAGCAAAAGCTGGACCATTTATATGCAGAAGTATTTTCTTTGCTTCTGTACAAACCCAGTATTCCAGACCAAATTGCTCTGTAGGAGACTGACACCTGTAATAGTGAATTGGTCAGAGATTTGCTAAAGTTTCTCTGACAAGTCTCTTTTTGACTACTTTTCATGATTCTGAATGCAGCTAGAGAGCAGTGTCTTGTTGCCAACATGTACTGCACCTGTTGGAATAACCTTCTGGACAAAATCTTTGGCTGTTGAAAGTCCTAGCTAGTAAGTGACAACCCATTTGCACAGATAAGGATTATCTTCACAATACTTTCTTCTGGAATGGAAATTAGTTTAAGACTCAGGTGGGTGCAAGAGGGAAAAGCATAAAAGGTGAGGAGACAGACTTAATGAGATTTGTACCCATCAGTGCACTGGTGAAAAAAGGCTGGTTACCTATTTCTGGACTACGAGAGAGGGAACAAGTGGGGCTAATTCCTCTCTCTGGGCTGGTGCACCAGAAGGCAACTGACTGAACCTTCAAGTCATTGATGACAAACCATGAAAGGAGTGTGGAACTGTGGACATTTTCAAAGAAGCAATGTGGTAATGAGTGAAGAGTCATGTTCTTTGTACAGCCCTTTTTTCAACCTTTTTTCTTTCTCCATGCTTTACTCCTTACTGCTCTCACATTGCCTCCTTTTTTATTTTTTTTTTCTCCAGTAGATTTTGAGAACTATGCATAACTTAACTCAGAGTAAAGCCATCTTTTTGTGGAGAAGCTATTAGCTAAGCAGTAGTCTCATTTAGCTGAGGAATAACTAGATGTCACCATCTCTTATCTGTAAGCCTGTAAACTTTATTGAAGTTCCATAGCTGTCTTTTCTAGCCAGACACATTTTGATGTATGATATTCTGTATCCATTCTGTTTGAATTTCAGATGCACTTGTTGAAGAGTCTGGAAAGACCCTCCCACCAAATTTTGAGGTTCAGACTGGACCCCTTTTCTTTCTAAACCCTTTCTTATAGAGAAGTTAGATGCAGCTGGATCCAGTTTTAGCCTCCCACTGTAAAGAGTAATTCAGACCCTAGGTTCTGACAGATTCAGTTTATTTGCAGCTTGAGCCGGATGCATCCAAAGTGGACCCTCTCGGTTATTTTCCTGTGTTTTTTAAATCCTCACAATATATTACATAAGCCATTCATGCACCTCTTCACCTGACAAGCATGTGTCTCTCATCCAATCAAATTGCATAATTGTTACTTATTCTATTCCATGTTTGGAGTTTTTAGTGCAGGTGACTTTACTTAGTTACAGAGTTTCATAACCTTTTGTTCCACCTGCACCTGAAATTCATCAGACCTGCTGTCTCCAAGAAGAATGGTCTCTGTCTCTTGAAGTGTAGTTCTTTTTCCTTTGATCATAACAGTCACTCTGATTAATATCATTAAGCACACAATCTTCATTAATATTACTAATATAAAATATAATCTCATTTCATTAGCTCAGTTAAAATTTATCAGATTAGTGCAAAACTACTCCCAGCCATTCTTCTTGTAACTAAGAAAGAGTTCAGCCCAACCTGAAGTGTTTGAAGCATGGTAAATCAAAACATCTTGGGTTTTTATGATGCATGTCATGAATCACTAGAAGCTCTCATTAGCTTACTATTGTATATGGTTTTGCAGGGCCCATACTCTGTATGCTCCAAGGGAATTCTGAGTTCACAAAGAGGAAAGGACTTACTAAAACCTTGAACTGCAGTTTATTTCTTTCTACTTATCTTCCTTTCAAATGCAAAACAGATGAATGAGCTGGCCCAAAGCTGAGGCTATACTAAGTTCCTGAACAGTGTTCAGCATATTTTGTAATCCATCTGAACTAAATTTTGGGTTGAAAAGAAATAATGCTTATACATCTTATCCCAAAATATTACAAGGCCTATCATCACCTATTCTTCAGCAAAGGAAACAAATCCATAATCTGACATGTATCTTTGAATCTGAGCACACAGTAATTATATTTAAGATTGATCTGCTGAACTTTAACTTAGTGGCATGAGATACTGATTCAAAATCATCCATCCAGTAATAACATGAAATATGAGATTCTCTTTAATCTCTCAGCATATTCTAATACAAATCAAGGTTGCAAAAGAAGACTCATGTCACGATCTTGTTCCAGCATCTGTTATTTCCTTCCAAAATAACAAATACACCTGACAAGTATTTACATATTTGATCATGCTTTCAATCCATCTGAAGGTTTACTTCTATGCGTGTGTTCGCCGGCCTTTCCTTTCTCTGTAGAAATGAGTAGGTGTGATGAGCTCATAGAATCATAAAATCATAGAATGTTTTGTTTTGGAAGAAGCCGTTAAAGGACATCTAGTCCAACCCCCTTGAAGTGAACAGGGACATCTTCAACTAGGCCAGGTTGCTCAGAGTTCGATCCAACCTGACCTTGAATGTTTCCAGGGATGGGCTTTCTGCCACCTCTCTGGGCAACATCTTTCAGTGTTTCAATACCCTTATTGTAAAAAAAATTATTTCTAATATCTAGTCTAAATCTACCCTCTTTCGGTTTAAAACCATTATCTCTTGTCCTATCACTACAGGTCCTACTATTGCGTTACTGCTCGTAGGTATTTCAGACTTTTTCCAAAGGAAGATACTGGAGAATTTTGCATAGTTCACTGATTTTTGATTTATTCTAGTCTGGCCATAGAAAAACCTAGTTGCTCTGTGCCTTGCTTTTTTCTTTATAAGCAGAGGAAAGAACCTGTGGTACATGGCTTTTGAGGGGATTTAAAAATTGATTAGTCACTGCCCTGTACAATTTCAAAATCAATAAACAGAAAGTACATTTTACATAGGTAGAAGACAGTAGAAATTACCCATTCTAGATCCCAGTGAAAAGTCTCATATTTTGTGTAGATTTTATCCTAGGAGTCTGTTTCATTTCTGGAACAGATTGCTACTAGATAAGGTACATTTAATAAATGACTTGAGGTATGAAAATATTACTCTCTAAGGATCAGGAACTCTTGAAACAGGGTAAAGGAAAGGCAGAAATCAACTGAAGATCCACTGAGGGGACTGGTCTACTAAATACTGAATATTCTTGTTGCTTATCTACAGCACAACAGTGGGATCTGGTTCTTCTCAGAATTTCCCTCCAGCAGCTACTTTGTTTAGGCATAGTGTTACCTTTTGTCTCAAGCTCTATCATGCTATACTGCAGCAAAAAGTTCAGCAGGAGTTTGAGATAATTTTTTTTTTCTCCTATTTAGCAGATACTGTAAAATGTGTTGACGAAAGCAGTGTCAGTAGAGGTGGAATGAATGTATTTGAATCTGCTCAAAATGTAAACCATTATCTCAACTTCTGGTGTTCGCAGGCAAGTGGTAATGTATTTTGTGAAGGAATAATCAATCCTCTGCCTGCACTTTGGGCCAAGCAGTTGACTTTCTACTATTTTATATGAACCATTGTTCGTGTATATTGTAGGTATTTTCTAAACAACCCAGGAATCTCTGACATGTAGTGAACAACCCACCCAGCTATGGTTCTTTACTAGGTTTGTCATCAGATCATTGCTAAGATGCTAAAGCATTCCAGACCAAATGTGTAGAAGGAAGAATTTCAGAAACTGTCCTATACACAGAGTCTAGTTTCTGCAGCAGCAATGCCTGAGAGTACAATTACAAAAAGACAACAGCGGTCTTGAGAGTACAGGCACAGGACCACTCCAGAGACCTGTGGCATATAAACACAAATCATAAATGGTCAGTTCCTGGCATTCAAAGGAATGGAGCCTTGGAGAGGTGTGTGGAACTAGTACTAGAGAACAATTTATATGTAATGTATCCTAAACATCCATATATGTTGAAAACATGAAGGAAATTGTAATGCTCCAGCATTATCTCCCCAGTTAAGGGCGTCCTTTCTGGTCAGTGCTGCTACTTATATGCAGTGGGTCATCTCTCAGTTTTAGTAGGAAAGAAGTGCTTTGCCTTTTTTTTTTTTTTTTTTTTCCTCATTCATCACACTACCCTATTACAAAGCATCGCAGAGTTGCAAGGTTTTGTCTCATATAGTTGGGTAAAGTACATTAGATTTTTAAAGAGCTGCTTGCCTGTGTAGGTTTTCTAGAAAAAAAAAATAAATCTTTCCAATAATACACTGCAGGACAGTGTAAAATGCTTTACAGAAGTCCAGGTAGATGACGTCAGTTGTTCTCCCGTTGTCCACTGACACTGTAACCCTATTGTAAAATACCATCAAATTTGTCAGGCACGATTCGCCCTTGATGAACCCATGCTAGTTGCCACCAACCACCTCCATGTTTTCCCTGTGCCTTCAGGAGGATCTGTTCCATGATCTTGCCAGGTACAGAGGTGAGACTGACTGGCCTGTAGTTCCCTGGGTCTTTCTTTTTTTTTTCTTTTTGAAAATGGGGATTATATTTCCCCTTTTTCAGTCAGTGAGAACTTCACCAGAGTGCCAGGACTTTTCAAATACGATGGAAAGCAGCTTTGCAACTTCATCCGCCAGTTCCCTGAGGAGATTCAGGTGGATCTCATCAGGTCTCATGGTCTTGTGCACTTTCAAGTTCTTTAGATGGTCTCGAACCTGCTCTTCTCCTACAGTGGATGGATCTTCCTTCTCCCAGTCCCTGTCTTTGCCATCTGCAGCTTGGGAGGTGTTGCCAGAGCACTTCCTAGTGAAGACTGAGGCAAAAAGCCATTGAGTACTTCAGTCCTCTCCATATCCCACATTACAGAGTCTCCTGTTTCCTTCTGGAGAGGACCCACATTTTTCCTAGTCTTCCTTTAATCACTGACATACCTGTAGAAGCTTTTCCTGTTACACTTGATGTCTTTGGCCAGATTTAACTCTATCTGGGATTGAGTTTTCCTTACCTGAACCCTGGCTAGTCAGACAACTTCTTTCTACTTCTCCCAGGCTACCTGTCATTGTTTCCACCCTCTGTAGACTTTCTTTTTACATCTAAGTGTTTCCAGGAGCTCCATCTTCATCTATGCAGGCCTCCTCGCATTCTTATATTTTGTTGGGATGCATCACTCTTCGGCTTGAAGGATGTGATCCTTGAATATTGACCCACTTTCTTGGGTTTCTCTCCCCTCCAGGCATGCACACATCTGCAGTTCCTCTTGTTTATTCCCCATGCTACATGCATTTGTATAGAGGCATTTAAGTTGGCATCCCCATTGAATCTGTCTCACTAGCTATGACTACATTCTCCTTCATTTCAGGTGTTCTTCTGCTGGCCTGTGTTCCTTCTCCAGGCTCAGGACATCTATTAGTGGCATTGGCCTCAAAGGAGTGGCAGTGGGATTGTGGAGGACTGGCCTCCACAAGAGGTATGTCTCTCACACAAATTGATTGCAATAGAGAGATGTAAAAGTCAAAAGAAAGAAAGAAAAAAAACCAGAAAACCGAAGTGGCAACAACCCTGGGGGTGGGTGCAGCTGGGACTTGCACAAGGAAGGGCAGACACCCCTGTCCCCCTTGCTATGTGTGCAGCCAGGACCCAGCCTTTGGCTGGAGCATGGCAAAATTGTTACAGGAATCACAGGTAGGAGATGAGGACTGAGCAGACAAAAGACCAGATCAGCCTGCATGAGCATGTAAATAGGACGGCCATTATGGATCATCATCGGTCGTTGGTGTCCATTGTTCTTTGTTGCTGGAAGAAAAGACAGAGAAAAAAAAGAAGATAGAAGGAAAAGGAGTGGGACACAGAATCACAAAAAGCCTTGAGCAGCTGGGGTGGGACTCCTGCTATACTACCTGCACCCCTGCACTCCGGGACTGCTCCTATTCCCTGCTTCCTGCTTGTTTTGCACTCCTACCTCTTCTCGTGGAGCCTGCTCACTGAGGAGCTGCGTGAAAGGAGCTGAACAAATGAAGAGAGCTAGAGCACACTAAAAAAAAAGCTAACATAGCTGGAATCACTGCTTGCTCCCCAAACCCTCTGTCATCAGTGCTCCCAGGACAGTCTGTGCAGCTCTATCCAGTTGTAGCCGTTTGCCACAGCCACGTGGCGCCGCAGCCCCAGCCCAGCTCCAGCCGACACCGCAGCCGCTGCTGCCCAGGCCGAGGCAGCCGCCACGGGCCATCGGCAGCACGTGCCGGAGCCGCCTGCGCCGGAGCTCCAGCGTGTGGCCGCTCATCACCGTGTCCTGCTGCAGATAAAGCCGCTCGCTGCCAAATCCACCTGCCGGAGCTGCCTGCCCAAGCCACCTGCTGAAGCCACACTCGCCGAAAACTGCGCTCACCGAAAACCTGCTCTTAAAGCCGCAGACACCCCCAAACCTGTCACTGCTTCTGAGTCTGTAAGAATCTTTCCTTTCTTTGCGTACTTTTCCCCAGGCAAAAGTGATCTGCCACATTCACACACACACCTCGTCTGCCCTATACGGGAAACTCGCTTGGACACTCTACCCCCAACTATAATAGTGTTTCTTTCTTTCTCTTTACCTATCACAAGTTACACACCCCAAGTCTGTCTCCTGTAACTACATTTGCATATCCTCTCCCCCCCCACCACTCCCTCTGCTCCAAAGCTGTTACAGTAAAGTGGTATTTTAAACACACAGTCTCTGTGTTTGTGCCAGTGCACACGCGCATGTGGGCAGGGGTTTGTGTTCTATAGACATACCTGGCATAGCCAGCCGGTCCCAACCTAGAGACGGACCCACTGGGAAATTAAAACCAGCCAATTAGGAGCTATTCCTCCTCTAATTGAGGAGAAGAGAAAGGGCGATCTGTGTCTCAACCTGAGTTTTCCAGACTGGGTTGAACTCGGACCACAACAGGGATGGACTGAGGATCCTCTCCCCCAGCAACGTTAGTTTAAAGCCCTCTGTACTAGATTGGCCAGCCTTTGGCCAAAGATGCTCTCCCCTTTCTCTGAAAGATGAACCTCATCATCCCCTAGGAGACCAGGTTTCCCAAAATGAGTCCCATGGTCTAAGAAGCCAAAGCCGTGGCTGTGGCACCACTCCTGTAACCACTAATTGATATTCCCAATTTGACTGGCCCTATCAATCCCTTTCTGTTTGACCTGGAGGATTGATGAAGAGACCATGTACACTCCTGAGACCCTCATTGACATTCTCAGAGCTCTGTAAACCTTCTTGGTGGTCTTCAGATTGTTCATGGCTGTATCACTGGTGCCCATGTGAAACAGCAGGAGCAGATAATGGTCAGTAGGATGTACAAGGTTTGGTATTCTTTCAGTAACATCCTTGATATGAGACCCCAGTAAGCAGCAGACCTCCCAAGAGAGTAGTGGGTCAGGTCAGAAAATGAGTGCCTCTGTGCCTCTCAGAAGAGAATGTCCCATTATTATCACCCATTGCTTCTTGTTTGTACTTGTTATACACTGAGGCAATCAGGCCACCTTACTCTGCTCCAGCAAATTACCTGATGCAGCATGTTTTTTGCTCTTCAGTCTGTAGAACAGTGAAGCTGTTCTGCAGGGGCACCCTGGGCTTTGAGGTGCGTCTGTTCCTCCTGCTGATTTTAGCTTTGAAGTCTTCCATTCCTCTTTATTATTGACTTTGCTGCAGCAAGCTGTGATGGAGGTACCCCAAAACACACAGGAGCTTATTAGGAATTAATATTTATTCCAAGAAACACTATTTAGCCATCTGATAAATCAAAAATAATGCCACAGATTCGGATGTTGGCAGGAATATTAGAGCACGACACCACAGCTACTTAAGAATTCATAAGCTTTTTTGACTAGATTTAATATAGATAATCTAACATGGATAATAATAATAATAATAATAATAATCCCACATGTGCACACTCACTCAAAAAAAGGGAAAGTCTCTCCCTCAAGTACCCAGAACCACTTGTCCAGCAGGGACAAGGCTCACTCACAGGTATATCTAGGAGAAATATATCACTCACCAAAGATGAGGTCACTCAATCTTGAGAAATTTCCTTAGGTGGCATCAAAACCTAAGGGGGAGGCTTCCTGGCAGACCCGCTACTCCCAGGGAAAACCCAACCAGCTTCCTGGTGGGGGATCTCTGTTTTTATAGACTACGTCAGATCTGTCTTGTGGTCATTCATTCTTTATTCTACCTGGATCAAGACACCCCATTGGCTGGGGACCCTGTTCACCATCAGGGGGTCTCCCCCGCAAACCACAAATTTGCCACAAAAAAACAGGTGCCACCCTGTCTTTTGGCAGTTCCACAGCCCAGCAGGTTTTAAGACCAGAAATCAGTCTCAGCACCACACAGTCTGACCTAACAAAGGTGGGCCCAATAGGGGTTCTTTTGCCATCTTCTGAGAGCTTAACATGTAGTATAACAACACCCAGCACTGGCAGCAGGGGGGGCACGAGTGCTCTGCCACACAAGTTTCACAAAAACTCCCGTTTCTGTAGCCAATTCTGGTCACATTTGCTTTCTGGAGTTCTTCAGTCCAGGAAAGATGTAGAGTCTTTTAATTTACCATAAAGTATGAGACAAGTCACTAAATGATGTATCACAGCATCTTGCACTGAACAAGAGGATTTACATAGTCAGGAACTGCTTCAGTAGCACAGCTTGAACTCCTGAATCCCAGCTAGACGCACATCTTTTCTCTGTGGGCAGGTGCAATTCTGTGGATTGCATCAACTGAGATAGATTCACTTGTACAGCCACTCTGAAATAATTATATTCTACTGCAGTTTCCTCGGTAATTTCCCCTTAATAACTGCTCTTCTGTATCAGTAATATAAACTAATGAGAGTGACCTACTAGTGCAATTGTATCTCCTTTGGCCATTGAATTACTTTACCAGAGGAAACAAATGGACCACTGCTACACTGGAATAAGAAGATATTTTAAAATAAGTGTGGTCAAACATTTTGTGCATGTAATCAAGTATTCAGGAACAATTATGTGAGGAAGATCAAAGTTTTAATTAAAAGAATGAAGTGCTACCAAACAAAATTTACCACAGAAGACTCATTGAGTGTCATGGCACCTATGAACAATGTTCCCTTTATCATCTGCAAACTGTAGGAATAATGGAAAGAAGGACTTTCTAGTTAATTTCTGTTTTCCACAAATTTAATTAAGTATTTTGATTTCCATTTCATGCCTCCTCTAAACAGCGGCTTTCTCAATTTATTTTTTTTTTTGCTCTTAGTAAATTATTTAGTTGACAGAAAACTTCCCAAATACATTAAATGTGTAAGATGTAGATATGTTTCCCTTAACAACATCCATATTAATATGTTTTAAGTTTCTGTGTGATGTCGTGCAGGTAAAGACATGAGAGCACTGCAACTGATGAATAATTCACTACAGCAGTTAACTTCATATAAGAAAACAAATCTTTCATAATAAGGGAAGATAAGTGCAAAAGCAATCATTGTATCATTACATGTTTTACATGGCTGAACTGTACATTGAAAAGTGTACTTTTAAGAATAATCAAGACCAGAGGAAACTATTCAATGAAGCAAATAAAAATGCTTATAAAAAATCTAAAGAAACCCTATCAAAATTAGAAAACAATATAAAAATGAAGGTAGAGGAATGAATGAGACAGCTTTTTAACATCCTTTCAGCAATCTCATGTTTCTATTGAAATAAGGAAATTGACAGAATCTTAACTAATAGATGTTCACAGCATGTTAGTGATGGGTCAGAAACAGGTAAAAAGAAAAGCAGTATTTTATAAGGAAAAGTAAAGTTTCTGGAATGAAAACCAGGAAACCTGTGCAACATGCATCAAGTTACTGAATAAGTATATTTTTATGATGTCTGGAAGAGGAATATTTCTGTTATACTTCTTCATAAAAGTGATGTCTGGTGGGTGTAATGAGACATGATAACATTTCAGAAACTCCTCTTACATAATACATGTTCAATACCTTTCCAGTATTTTGAAGGGGTCCGATATTGAGTAAGGTAGCATTAATATCTCCATTATACAGAGTAAAACTGAAGCAAATAAAAAGTAAAGGTGTAACTCTAAACCCCTGACACACTACTGTGAATGCAACTTTATCCCCAGGATCAAATATGTTATGGTATGAAGCAAAATCTATTCCTTTACCCATTTGCATGTACTGTGGAATATCAGTTTCCTACTGGTTGTTCAGAGCTTAGGCTAGAAAACTGTAAGTCAGCATGACCACTGAAAGCCTCTACCACAGCTCACTGACATCTATTAACTTCCGGAGGTTTTAGGTCAAACACTGTTCTCTGTAGAAGAGTTGTTTAAGTAGTTACTGCCAAGTTTTATCTGTCTTTGGCATAATGATTACTTCTTGCATAAGCTTGGGATCTGTAAAGATTTCCAGGAGGTCCTTGTGTGTCATCGTCTTTATCAAGATAGATTATGAAGCTCACTTGCAATACCATCAGGACATATTATGCCACAAAGTTCAGTAGGGCTGTCAGAATCTGCACTGAAGAAGTGATAATAAATGCAGCGGTCACACCTCATTCCCTATGATGTAGTTCTCTTGCACTTAGCATATAATAGGAGCTGATAAAGAGCAAATAGGAAGTGTGGATGTCTCATCTTTGTTTCACTGATACATTCTGAAATCACAGGTAAAATTTTCTGGGGTTAGGTACATACTGATCATTACTTTGCCTCATACAAGAAAGATAAGTCTTTGACGTTCTTGCAGTAAGTCCATCATTGCTATTAGAATAATTGTTTCACACTTCACCTGCTTCTTGTCTTCCTGTTGTCTGTTCTATCTACTTTTTGTTTCTGTCTCAGAAACAGGGAGTCGCTTAGCCACAGTTCTGCTCTTTAGCCATTATTCTGCTCAAATAGAAGTGTGTGAAATGGCTGAAGAGTTACTCAAGTGTATTTTTTCTCAAGCATACATGCAGTCTTTCACTAAGACAATATGTAAAACAGGGAACTCTACCATGCTACTTTTGTCGAGGAGCATTTTCCTTAATGGAATGAAGCATACATTGAAATATTGGAGACATGTTCTGCCAGAATGATTTTGCGTGTCTTTTTGGTTCCTATAATAATAAAAAGTATATAAGTTATATACTGAGCTGGAGGTAGGATGATCAGTGTTAGTGCTTTTGATTATCTTCTTTTAGGCATGTTTATTTTCTAACATATCACTTGGGGTATTTTTTGTTCTTTCTAATAGATAGTATGTTTGCCTCAACAAAGACAAGATTAATACAAATTCTTTCTCTGTTTGCATAGATAAACCATTTCAAGTGAAATCTACAAAGTACAAATTTCATGGTGTAATAAATATTTTAATTATTCTTGTATGTACCCTTCAGGGGTCAAATCTAGGGAGAGAACCCAATGGAACTGCATGTTGAAAAAGAAAAATCTTTACTGTACTGCATATCATTTATGGGTCAGTGGTAAAGAGAGGTGCCTAGGGAATCTATCCTGCATGTACTCATGTTTATTGAGTGAAAATTATACTAGCTATAAACTAAACTTTTTCATTTAATCTTTTTAATTAATGCAGTTATAATACTTGTACTTGGAACGTGTAAGCATTCTGTAGATCTTAAGGTCATATCCGTGGCCATTCATGAACAAATTTAAATTAAGTTGTCCTAACCTTATTGTTTATGTTAATAGCCTTATAAATCTTGATTACATCCAAGATATCTAGTCAGAAACTCTATAGACACTTTTGATTCTCTGCAACAGACATTTGATGCTGCAGTTCTTTTCCTCAATCAGATTAGCAATGCTGTACTTACTAGTCTTTTTCCTGTGTTTCGTCGCCCAGCATTGAGTGAGCGAATATAGGTCCCTCTCTCACAGACATGGTTGCAAGTTTAAATGGTGTTCAATGGCTTTCCATAAGCTTATATTGCTCGTATGTTATAGGAATGAATGTTATTAAATTGAACTGTTGTGGTCTTGTCTTGAAGAGAGACTATGGAATTTTATCTAGTTATTCTTGCACAAAGCTTCCAAATATAACTAAAGGTATCTTTTGGAAAAATAATGGGTTATAAAGGGAAACAAAAAAATGGAATAATCAATTTCTTTCACTGATAGCTTCTTTCAGACATAAATTTACTTAGAGGTTAGAGGGGTTCCATTAACCCTAGTCTGGTCTGTGCAGCCTCAGTTAGGGAGTTTTGAATACCTGCAGCCTTTGCAGAATTCACAGCAGGTTCCTGTGGCTCTACTTCTTTCAATAGTTAATAACTCTTTTAATTAAAGAGAAATAACCATATCATTAAAGATAATAACAACATCACATGTTTAACTTCTGAAATTTTACAGTTCTCAAGACTTACAGTGTTGCTGCCACTGCATAAACTTAATCCATAATATATATGATGGAAAAGAGAGATTCTATGAGATAATACCACAGGTAACTTGTTTCTGCAGGCAGAATTGCTAGTGTCCAGCTTTGCATTTATTTTATAAAGTCAAACACTGCCGTCACAAAGCAGGTGAATAAAGCATGCCTTTGATCATACTCTCAGTTTGGTACAATAAAAAAAAATAATTGCTTCAAGTTTTAGAAACTGACGTTAGCCAGGAAGAAAAACTTGTCATAGACCTGTTTTTAGAAAAAAATACTGATTCAGAATGGAGCCTGTGACAATTTTTTTCTCCTGTATTAAAGATTTCTTATGAGTGCAAGAAAATAACAATAATTTAACTAAATTGTGATACAGATATTTTTGTACTTCCATGTGGGCAGATGAGATACCCATGGATTGTTAGTCCTGTGTAGCACAAACATAAGTAGAACTATGGCTGAAGGTAAATCTTACTTAGGCATAATTTTTAGATGGGTAGTTACTTCCCTGTGAACAGTTAGACAAAATAGAGAAACAAAGTTTTAAAGCAAAAACTATCCTTTCAAATCAAGCGTGTTTATGTATACAAAGTATATTTGAAGATGGTTCATTTAAATGTTGCATCATGTGGCTGTCAGTTGGTGATTGAAAACTGTTAAAGCTGAACTGTCATTAATGTGTATATATGTCACTAGGGAAATAGAGATCATGTGGATGGGAGTGTTTAGAAGACTGACAAATCAAGACAGTTTTAAACTTCAAAGCTAAACTTTACTAATTTAATTCAATAACATCACATATTGTACCAATGGTTAGTTCTTTCTTGTTATTAATCCTCACTACACCTACACAAATGTTAGTCTTTAATACTTGTATTTTAAAATTAACCATGTAGGTACAACACTACATAGCAGATGCTGTACTGTGACCACTGATGACTGCAGTTGGTGGTGGTTCTTTGTCACTGAGGTCAAGGAGATCAGCCATGAGAATTTTTAGGAAATAGGGGGGAACTAAGGTGTCATATCTTTGATTTTACTTGCCTTTGCCTGATGTTTTTGTGCTACTTTTCTTCCTCCCAGTTTACTCCCAACACTCCTTGTTTTGTTTTTGTTTTTTCCACTTATTTTTTTCTCAGCCATTTGGCAGGGTGCCCTATTTATTAATGTTTTTATGCTTGTATTGTCTTGTGATTTTTTTTATTACTTGGACATCTCTTATGCACAACCTCATGCATTCTTGCCCCTTTCAGTGGTTACATCGCCAACATAGTTACAAAAAACCTCTTACCTTTTTATGGTTACTTACACTGTGTTAATACACTGTCTCTAATTGAAGCATCCAGAACAGAGTCTTCTTAAGTGGTCTAGTGAAGGCTAATTTTGGACTGCTGTTCATCAGGCTTAAGGAAGCTCTCTCAAGTGGCTGGGCTATGTACTCACTTGAATACTGATGTTACAAAGTTCATGTGTTTGCATTAGAGACAGATGGAAAAGTAGTATATTTCTTTCGGTGCCTGAATCAGATGTATGAACGTGAATGGCTGAAGATTCATCCAGAGAGAATTTGAATATATATTACAAAAGTATCTCACACCAAGTTTTTAACAATGCTGGCATGAAAAAATTATTTCAAGTAAATCAGTGTTGTGTGTCTTGACTAGTGGTAATGGAAAGGGAATTTCTTTTTTTAAAAGATGTGATGTCCAGAAAATCTTACATTAAATTTAAGCCTTCTTGTTTTGACTCATACCTTTCATACCTACAAATTAAACTATTCCATTTTGCATAAAGATTGAAAGAAACTCAACACTTGTATTTTCTCTAGTTAATTCTAACTATATCATACTTATCTACTAACAACTTTGTTAGCTTTCTCAGGATTTTCAGTTGCTATTCAGATGATAGTTGCTGAAAACTTTGTAGTCTTGTAAGCCTTAAGATTCAAGAAACTGACTTTTTACTACTATGTGAAAATAATGTTTGACAGATTTAACTAAGCTTGGAGATTTCCAAATGTCAATTGCTTGCTGTTCCTACATTGTAATTGGGACAAAGTTATTTAGGGGAAATGAGTGTCACACCTGACCATGTTAAAACAAAAATTCATTCTTTGAATTCAGATTGCTCAAAGATGGCTCTAGTTGATTTTGGTTTAATTATTCTGTTTTTTTAAGGATGCATCCTTTTATAAAGTTAGACTATCTTCTGAGATAAAATGGTACATAAAAGATTTAGGCTGCTATTATTAACAGAAAATGAGTATGAACATTTCTGATCAGCTCATTTGGAAGGTCTTTTGCATTAATCGGGTATGATTTTTGAACAATGAAATGTTTTTTTTAGCTTATATGAAAGAAAAAAACTTTCAGATGAATAATTTATGGATATTAGATATAGCTCACACTACAATATGAGTAGAAGATTTTTATTTTAATAGGATAACTGAAAATTTATTATTTTATTACAGATATCAAAATTACAATTTAACATCTGCACTACTGCATAAATAAAGTATCAACATAAACTCTTACCTGTGATGTATTGATGATGCTCAATAATTTTTACAGAACTCTAACAGTTTTAACATTTGAACTTCTACTACTGTCCTTTTCCTTTCATGTTTTTACTATTATGGTGCATATGTGGTGAAGCTGCTGCTAGCTGAGTATACTAGATCTAAATTTCTGATTTTAAATATTACCTAGACAGAATGATACAGTTTAATTTTAATATTTAAATATCTTCTTTTGCAATAAACACATATGAATATTTATTTGAGTTAAGTTTTCAGGATCTGAAAGCTCATTAACATGCTACTAAATAGATTCCTGTTTATGGAACATCTGTGCTAACAAAGCCATGATTCCTTAGCTCCCCCAGCTCATCATCAAACCAGATAACATGCCCAACTCTCACAGCCAGAGGTAAAATGCAATGCTTGGAGCTGTTTATCTTTTTTAAATTATTTTTTAATAATGTATATATCTCTGAACTTTTTTTGGTTCTACAAAAAGTTTTATTCGTAAAAAACCTCTGATCATATTATTAATGCAGATAAAAACCAAACTGGATACAGTACTGCACAGTTTTGCTAATGCATGACATGACATGACAATATTCAGCACTGCTGAATTCTTAAGTATTATTGAGTATTGTATAAATTAGGGAAATAACCATGAATTAATGAGTTAAACACAAAAAGTAAGGTTGCACTGATTATACTTAAATCAAAAAGATGAAAGGACTAGTAACTGTATGTCCTGGGTTGAGCCAGGTTTAAGCTAATTGTCCTTTTACTGATTATTTTCTTCAGCAAGCTTTCTTTTAACTAGCAGCAAGTGTTCCAGCTAGTGGACTGATAACACTAGAATGTTTATGTTTCTGCTGAGACGCGAAGGTCAGTTTGTTCTACTCAGTGAATCTGCCACTGCAGATGCTACTGAGAGCAGGAGAATCATACCTATGACCCCCCTGTAGCGGAGCTGTACTAGACGGACAGCAGAACTGACCAAAGGTATTCCATTCCATAGATCTACGTAAGCTCCGAGGTAGGTCAGAGATCACAGAAGACAACTTCCTTCCTGCTTCTTCTGCCCCTCTTTTCCATCCACGGCCGGCGTCTGGGGAGGACTCCATCCATCCATCACTGTGGACCCCAGGCTCAGCTCTGACCCTCTGTAAGGGTTGTGCCCCTTACCACAGAAAGTATGCCTCCCATAAAACTTTTTCACTGTATAGGGGAGACTAGATGGACGCTGCACTTGCAACGGTTAGTGTCTATGGCACCGGGATCCAGGCTTCTTGGGGAGGGGCCTGCTTCCCTGTGAGTGCTCTGGTTGGCTGAGCCAGGCTTTGTATGCAAATGAATATTACATTAATGCATTGCGGCACCTGAGATGGGTCACCATAACCTCGATGAAAGTCCCTGAATGGGTGGGGGGCACCTTCTGCCCCTAGAGACGGGAGGAGCAGGAATCTGTGGGTGGATCCTTGTGGGACCCGAGGGACCTGAAAAGCTGAAATCCTACCGCTCTTTTCAGAGTGGAAAGCTACTCCCGGAGAGGATCGGAGACCCAAACCGACCGGACCAGTACCAGGACTGACGGGAGCCAGGTGGAGCCTGATTTAGGAGGGGCCGAGCTGGTGAACCGCCGCCGGACCCACCCAATGTGAGAGGAGCTGAGACCCAGCCGGGCCGCCGCTGCCACCCAGGTGCTCCCAAGCATCGCCGCCGGGCGCTGCTGCTGCCGCCCAAGCGCCACCACGCGACCCCGCCGGGCACTGCTGCCACCGCCCGAGCATCGAGCACTGCCACGCACCGCCGCCTGAGCCACGAGCGCTGCCACGCCGCTGCCGCTCACGTGGTGCGTGTCGCTGCCCTCCAGCCCCATCAGCAGCCGCTGGAGTTTGCTCAGGAACCGCCGCTGCCGCTACATACAAAGTGCCGGGAGTGTAAGAACCCCCTCTGCAAATCTTTCCTTTAATAATCTTCTCCCTATCTTTTGCACTCCTGTAGCTTGTATTATATTTATATTTGTACACCTAATTCTGTCTATAAAGCAACAACATATAGAAACCTTCACCCTGTATCCTCATTCCCTTTTTGAGTGAGAGTGTGTACTGCCTGTGGAGGGGTGGGGGTTTCAACAGGTATCAAGTAAAATCAAACGAGGAGGGGTTAACTGCTTGAACCCCTTTCTCTCCTCTTTGAACCCTTACACCCTCATAACTCTCCTCACAGCCCTGTCTGCTCTGCTGTTATCTCAGGCAGTGGTCTTGAGAATTTTCAGGACTGCTCACAACTAAGGAGAGTGCCGGGGGAGGTGCTGGGGGTGGGGGGAGGCAAGAGGCTTTTGCACATGCCTGAACATACTTGTATGTAATTGTACATATAATTACAGCTGTCTAATTTAGTTTTCAATCGAGCTAAGTCCCTCTTCTAATTCTCTCTCTCCTTCCCTACCTGGGCGGGAGGGGGAGGGGATTGAGAGCATTGTTTGTCTCTGGTTTATTTTTTGATTCTGAGTGAAACCTTGACACTATAGAAGGGGCTGAAAGCACTAGGAATGTAAAATAGATACAAAATGTAATAACAACAGATTGATGGTAATTTTAGGGATGAATGCTAAAAACTTTTTTAAAAAGAAGACCAGCTAAAAAGACAAGTTAAAAGAATGAGGATCAAAGCAATTTGACTATATTAATCAGATCAGTTAACCACATCGTGCATTTCTGAAGAAACATAAATATGAAATTAGGAGAAATACATTTTAATTTTTGTAGACATATGGCATCTGTATGGGTACTGCTTAGACCTCATTTAGAAAACTATACCGTTGTGGTTGTCTTGATCACAGAAGACAAATTAAAATTGGAATAGGTATAGATAAGTATTCTCACCATAGAGTGGAGACTCAGTCTTAAAAGAGAGAATAAAAAGAATTTGGCTTCTATAACCAGGAAAATGAAAAATGAGAGGAGTTCAGATTGTTCTCCATAAATACATCATAGAAGCAATCAGGAAGTAGGAAGAACAGTTATTTAGGCTGAAGAACAATGTTGGCACAGGTGCAAAGGCTATAAATTGGCCATGAACTGGACAGGCCATGAATTTAAAAGAGAGATTTCTGATCATTAGAGGATAAGTGAGAAAAAGAAATATCCAACTGCTTTTAAGATAAACCTTTACCACAGTTGATTTTAAAAATAAATAAATTGAATTTAATTAATTTTAAATTGTGTTTGTTATATCAACTTCCAAACAATTTTTTTGTGACATTAAATTACTGTTTAAATTTATTTGCAAAATGACTGTCTTTATATTCTTGTGTAGTGGACAATTAAACTGAGACAATGGATACGTGTGACAATGGATCCAATAGTATTTGAAATTTGATGACCTTTTTGTCCTATTATAAAATCCAAAAGCTTGCTAGGGTCTTTTATGAAGTATGAATCAGTGCTTCAGACATATTGAAAGTGCTAACCACAATCCGGATTTAGTCATATTTTCCTAGCTAAGTTCCTGCTCAAGTTACATCAATGATAATTCCACTTAATGGAACTCAAGAGTTGCTGCAATTCAACATTAAAGCCAAACTATATGTGTTTATTTTTTTAATGAGATTATCATATACCTTTTAAAAGACTGCCTTTTTAATAATTTTCTCTGAATTGACAGCTTCCCTGCACCCTTGGGCAACTGTAGTTTCTAAAAAAGTGCCTAGATTTTGGTATTTAAGGCTGACATAAGTTCATGTCTGTATGAGCCTGTAGAATTGCTTTTTCCTTTTTACTTTCTTTTTTTCTTTAAACTTGAAGGTGATTTTTTGTCTTGAACTCTGTGACACTTTATGAATATATTAAAACAGTATATAGATATAACATTAAAAAAACCTCTTTGCCTGTCTTACATAAAATCTTGCTATATGCAGTTTCCAGTGCTTCTATGCTGCCTCTTGGAAATCTTTTGAACAGAAACCTGTGTGCTCTTTCAAATAGAACAAAATCATTCAAATCAAAATCTTGTAGAAAAGAAAGATTCTGCCAACTTTTTTATTCTATCTGTAGAACCAAGTGGATAATGATGATTTAGCAATAAAAAAGGGCCTGAATTTAGCTGCCTCTTTAGGTAACTATAATTGGTAATCTAAATTTTCTTAGTAATTTGTTTGGCAGGGTATCCGTGACCAGCATAGTCTTCAATAAGCATTACATAATGTGGTCTGAAAAGCTGGCAGATAGGCACATAAAAATACCATCACAGGCCTTTTTGGGGGCCTTCAAACACAATCTAGACTGTAAGACTGCCAAGTATGGTAATGTGGCATATGTAATTTGTAAATGACTGTGGACACAGTGACTAAGATGTTTGGAAAATGGTGATTTTCAGGCAATTATAACAGAACCAAGTTTATTTCTTTTCAGGACTTGTTGTCATTCATCATTCCCATTCAAAGTAGCTTTAAAATTTGTATCACAATATGTTCTAAGGTGGATGACTCCACCAGATATGACCTGATTGTACTATGTAGTTAATAAAATTATGATAAATAACAACCTATAATAAAAGAGTTTACTGTTTAGATTAAAGATCAGCACATGAATAAGAAAAAATTCTGAGGGAAGAAAAAATAATTAGTCACAGAAAATACACATGGAACAAACAAGTAATCATTAGTCATCCAAGCTACCAGTGTGTGTGCCTGGATGAGCAGACTTCAGAGATGTCACTTTACTGGAAGCTTTGAACCTAGAGCCATACATGGCCCAAACGAATGCTTTGCTATCTTATGGAATATGATTTGAAGTCATTAGCTGAATATCTTGGCGGGACTTATCTTGAATGTACATTAATATTGCATCAGGACTGAGGTCTGAGAGGTTCAATATTGGCATTGCATCGCTTTGTGCTTTTGCTTCCATCAAGTGAAAGAACAAAGTGAACAGAGATCAATCTATACCTGTCAGTGTAGGCAGAACTTTCAAACTTTTATTAAATCATTGCTTTCTGAGTTATTAGAAGAGAACTTTTAAGTAGTAAGTTAAAGAATAAGAGAAGTCATAGTATTGCTTGCTAAAGAATGTATTACAGTGGCAGAAAGTAACTGCAGTTTTCTTGGTTATTAATGAATCTGGAAGTGGGTGGCTGACACATCTTGTTCATCGTGTAGGACTGACATCTCCAGCTTTCATTTCAGAGTTGTTTATTTCTAGTCCTCAGCACTGCAGAATAAATCTAAAAAAAGTTGAAGTCCATTTTAAGACACAGAAACCCGAGAAAAAAATCTTGAAATATATTGTTTAAAAAAGAACAACAAAGAGAAAAAAACCTGTACTTTACTTCACTCTTTTGTTTCTGAAGTTGACATTGATGTTGTGACCATAGATTGTTTTGGTTTAGGAAGAATGGAAGTCACTTATTATGCACTTTGTACGTTGTCACAGTTTGACTCAGGATCAGCAATTAAACCAGCGACAATGCTCTTGATCCCCTCCCCCTCCCACCCAGGTAGGGAAGGAGAGAGAGAATTAAGGAGAGAGACTTTGCTGGATTGAAAACTAAGCTAGACACCCTTAATTAAACACTAATGATAAAAGAAAATATGTGCAATTATATACAAGTATGTTCAGGAATGTGCAAAAGCCTCTTGCCTCACTCCATCCCCAGCGACTCCCCTGACACCCTCCTTAGCTGTGAGCAGTCCTGCAAAGTCCTGGAGCACTTCAGGAGATAAGGGGACAGTTATGAGGTCAGGGATGCCTGAGCCTGGGGTGGACGGTGATGGATGGATGGAGTGCTCCCTGGACACCAGCCATGGACAGAAGAGAAGGCAAGAAGAAACAGAAAGGAAGTTGTCTTCTCTGATCTCTGACCTTCCTCTGAGCTTACGTAGATATATGGAATGGAATACCTTTGGTCAGTTCTGCTGTCTGTCTAGTCCAGCTCCCCTACAGGCAGGGTTATAGATACAATTCTCTTGCCCCGGTAGCCTCTGTAGCAGCAGAGCTAAGAAGTGACCTTGGAGTCTCAGCAGAAATATAAACATTCCAGTGTTATCAGTCCACCAGCTGGAACACTTGTTGCTACTTAAAAGAGAGCTTACTGAAGGAAAAAAAAAATCAGTAAAAGGAAAACTGGCTTCATCCTGGCTCAAACCAGGATATATGTTATTATGGAATCAATCGTACCTGCCCAAAATGCTTGTCTGTAGGCACCTACAACTGAATTTTCCTATGCTGTCATAGTTAATAAAGATTGGCATATGCTCTGTAATTCCTACATTTACTGAGATGAATCGCACTCGACTAGATCTGTTAGTTTATGCTGGCTTGGTTATAGTCAAGAGTGTGGTTCATCTCAGTAAATGTAGGTATTATAGAGACTATGCCATGAATAGTGCAACAAATTGCATCATAATGTCTACTGACTTGCTGTAGTAAGTGGTAAAGTAAGCTAAGTAAGTAAGCTAAATCTTGTTCAGATCTAAATGACTATTCAGACTACTTTTCATAGGAATTTTTTAATTTACACTGGCACAGTGTAGATTTTAATTTACAGGGCACTGGCTCATGTTCCATTGGCAGAGGACCAGTCTGGTCTTGCAGAAGTCAATGGCAGAGTTTCCATTGGACACCTTTTCATGCACTTGCATTCAGTGGGTGAACCTTTTTTTAGCACTTTTACAGGTAGAACTCCGAAGATCCACCCCTGCCCCCCATTTTACTTTGCAAATTATGCAATTATTATTAACTAATTATTATGCAAATTATGAACTATCATATATTTTTGTTAATGTGTTCATTGTCATCCAGTAAGGTTTCCCTCATCTCAGAACATAGGACCCTCTATTCCCTACTATTTTCTGTGTTCATTTTTAATACAACTCCTACCACATAAGCATGACCACAAATAATAGCTAGCATCCATTTACGTAGAGCAGTGCAGTCTCTAAGTATCTACTGAACTAAGCACTGTGAGGCCTAATTTTGTTGTTCATATGATAAGATACAGAAATTTCAGTCCTCAGCTGGAAATGGCCTGCCTTCTGATCATACTCCCAGTTCATCCCCTTCACGAAGCAGTCCTGTCCTTGCTGCTTTTAATAGTTGGTTTAAAATAAATTAAGGAAGAAATTATCTCGTAGTCCAAATATTTCTTTTCCAGTATTCTAGTTTCATCTATGGAAAAATCAATTTTTATACCCTATTATTATCCAGAAACAAATTAATAGAACTGAAGAAAAAATCTTCATTTTTTTTTTTCTGTCTTCCATGAACAACTGGGATGCCTTTTGGGTTAAGAAATAGCTTGAGGTTTGATTTCTGAGGCTTGATCATATGGAATAAAACCAGTGCAGACTGTAACTTTATTTCTCTTAGAATTAAAATAAACACAGGAATACATAGAGCACCAGCCACTTTCTTTCTCTCCTGAAACTTATTTAATACCATACAAATTTTATCCTGTGTTCTTATTTCTCAAGTTTTATGATAGATTAATAAAGTTAACAGGATCTAGTATAAGATGCTGCATCTATGTTTAAGATACATGTTTTCTCTTGGTTGTCATAATGGAAACCCTTTCTAAAACTGCAGTATCTAGTGCCCTTCAGGTATTAACTAGTTGACCAGTACATACAATTCTACTAGTTTTTTTCATAAGAAAATTTGGACTAAGGTTGTAGAAGTCCTGATTGTTTTCTAAGTTTGAGCAGTGTGATCCAAGTTGCTTATCTTCTGCTTATGCAAATCATTTAGCACAAGATGTAAGATATAAAATGCCCTAAAAAGTTTTCTTCTGTACTGTCTCTTCCTCTGACAAAAGGATCCCTCAAACAATGTTTGAAGTTTAAAAACCCGAGTTTCTTTGCTTTTTGTTTTAGAATGCCTCCTGGTTGGAAAACAAATTCAAAGCTGTATTTAAAATAATTAAAATGAAGTATTTAAGATTGTATATACAGGTCATTCTGTCTGCAGTACTGAAACCATGCGAGTATGGAAGATGTTTATAGGTTTATGAAATAAAGCAACTTTTCAGTTACATGATAAATGATTTATCAAAAGTTTGGCACCTTAGAAATTATCTTCCTTCAAATACCTGTATAATTTAGAAAATTTCTGCTCAGAAGCCCTGTGGTCATCATGTGAGTAATCTGCTTTCTTTGTTAATTTCCTTATCTCCCTGAATACACCTACCTCAGTTTGCAGAGTCTTCACTTCTTGTCCTTATCTGTCCTTGGAGTACTCGTGAGGTTTTATCTCACCACAAATTAAACCTCAGGGAAGCTATGACATATAACCTACAAGTTTTATCGCCATCTAATGCTTCTAGGGCTTGAGACTCATGTTTTTTCACCTCAGAGCTAGTGATAGTGGACCAACAGAATTATTGACTTATTTATGCCTTTATTTATTAAAAATTTAAAAAACACATAAGAATATGCATTTCAAAATAGCCATAATCCTCCATGTATGTTTAATGTTTTACTCTACTGCAAGGTCTGTTAAGCAAGATTTTCTTAACTTGCTAGAACAAAACTGGCTTGTATTCCTTTTACTCAGACTCAGACAATGCAGTGATCCACACCAGAATAGTACATACTGTTATGTCTTAGTTTCTTCCCAGCTACCAGTCTGGATTCCTTCTTCTCACAAGGGAAGTTATGCTTATGTTGTCACATCCCATAAAGTGTGCATGGCTTTTCAAAGGTGGTGACCAATTAAATATCACATGCCACAAGGTGGCTACGGAATGTCCCACAAAGTGGGCATGAGTAGAGTTCCCCAGAGGTGGGCGTCAACCCAGGGAGATTCAGACCGGATCCCCTTGCTTTCTAAACTCCTTCTCACAGAGGAGGCTAGGTGAGGCTGGATCCAATCCTCCTCTCTTAATTAATCTCTTTTAACAACCCATTCAGTGAGATTAACCTCTGAAATTCTCCGCTCAATATTCTAAGAGTAAGACTATTACACAGGAGGCTTACACAAAACATTACTTAAAATTGAATAAGATTATAAAGCTTGTCAAAAAAACACACAACAATATCACTCTCAAACCAACAGATTACAATTAGCAGAATTTAGCAAAAATGGTACTTTCAAAACAACAGATTATAACAACTGCACTTAGCAAAGCTGTACTCTCAAAACAACAGGTTACAACTCAAAAAACTTAGAAAAATTAGAAATTATTTTACCCTTATGTGCTGAGAATAAGGTTAGAAATAGAGGGAGAGAGAGAGATTAAGAGAGATGGAGAGTGACGAAGAAAGAGGGGATAGGAAAGATATCACCACCCTTGGATCCATTGATCTCAGCATGATGTTGTGGTCCTTGGATGGTGGCACGTGCACCAAGTGTTTAGAGTTTGCCTCTTTTTTAGCACCTGGCCCTGCCTCTCTGGGTGACATTCAGCCTACTTTGCACAGACTCATTGCTGGATTCAGGAATGTTCCGGAAATGAGTCGGTGGGGCATGGGAGTCCAGGTGATCACTTGCCCCCCTGCATCTGTGTTGACCAAGCAATGACCTTCATTTTCATGCATGAGCTCTGCTCTTACACAGGAAAGTGGTCTTTTTCAAGGTGGTACTGTGCCTCCACAGGGCTCCTCTTGCCGATCACTGTTCCTTATCAAATAAGGACAGTATCCTATTTATCAGGTTGTCTCCCAAAGGAGGGGCTCTACTTGGAAGAACAGGGTCCAGGTGGTTATCAGATGAGGACCCCACCCGAGCACAATGTTCAGTTTGTCATGATGGCTGTTTTGAGACAATTATTCCTTTTGGAACTCTACATATGTCCATGCTTAAACTACATTATACAATTTTGTATTTTATTTTCAATCTCAAATCTATCTAGCCAAACAAACAGGGCCTGAAAGGAATCTGTGTAACAGTACTGAGGTAATCCAGCTGTAGGAGGTAATATCTGCACTATGTAGATACAGAGAATTACTTTTTGACAGCTTTAGAAATTCATATTGTGTTGATGTAATGTAGTGTTTTTGTCTTACAGCCCTGAATACTCCTGTAGATGTTTTGGTCATGCCATTCTGTTACTTTTCTAAAGTCAACAAATGAATCTCTTAGGCTTTGCTTTCACAATAATTATGGGAGGGAAAGAGGTGGGATATTTTTTTTTTTCTTCATGTTAAATTAGTTATTCTGATTCCTTGTCCCTGGACAAAAAAAAAAGTCAAGGCTTACCTCCTTTCAGTTTCCTGACCTATGGATGTTTCATCTTGATATAGTTTTCTGGGGAATTAAGACAGCTTGCAATCATGCACTGAATTAAAAAAGGTTGTTTTTTTCCCCCTCGTCTCTCCCAATTCACTAGTGATTCAAATGTCAAAATACATTTTAATTAGTTGTAACACAGCTTTTTTTCATATTTATCAGAAATCTTTCTTTCCCCAGTTATGTTGAACATCCACCCAATTCTTTCCAGGAGAATACTGCTGTGATATTTTTTCACTGTTTGGCCAGCTAGCTCAGTGTCTTTACTGGCTTTATAATTCAGTGCTCCCATGAGGGAAAACATTTTAGACTGGTAAAATGGATAATTTGAAAATTAAAAAAAAATCAGATGGTTCCAAACACATTTTCAGATGGTTTGAAAAAAGCAGTTCAGGCAGTTGAGAATGTATGGTGTTACAGCTACAAAGATATTTAACTTTCCAATGTCAGACTAGTGCTAGGAAAACTGAAACTTGCAGATGCATGAGAGGAAGGTTGAGTAGGATAGTTAAGAGTAAAAAAAGAGATTGAAGGAGTGCATGCAGAACAATTTGCCTGGAAACAGGTCATCCCAGCATGCTAATTTTGTATCGATATTTCTTGTATTCTACTGCAGTAATGATGCATCTTCTCTTGGATTTGAAATGGTATGAAAGACAACTAAGCTACGAAATACGGATTTTCATCTGCCTTTGCTGAGATCCATTCAAAATTCTGTACATTGTTGTATTCAGTATATACCATAGCCCTAAAGTACTTTAGAGGATTTTGTGCTCTACTAATAGATTACATTAAATACCTGTGGATAATATGTCCTCATAGTTTATAGTATAGTGAAGAAGTCCGTGATTCTAATGTATAGTTGCTATGATTCAAAGGAATTCAGCAACCCTCAGTTGTCTAAAGAGTAAATACACGACTCTAGCAAGTTATGGAAGATAATACTTTTAAGGAAGAGTGAAAGTTATATTATAATATTAAGTTCAGATGCTGACATCTCTCTTTCAAAAATATACATGGACTAAGTAATTTTATACATTGCAGCAGAACACCTCAGAATGCTTGGAATTCATACACATAAGACAGTCTTTTTGAAAAGCTAGGAGACCATGACACTGTGAAAGTAATGGTAATACATAATTTTCCTTTTTGCTATAAAAGGCATTCAAAAGCAAACTCACATTAAATAAAATACTAATCAGGGATTACTAAAGTTAAAATAATTTATTTGCAGTCCATTCTCTTTGACTATGTATGAAAATACTAATTTTTTTAAACTCTAATATCAGTCTATATCTAAAAAGCCCCACAAAATTGATGTCTGCTTAGGGAAATCTCTGTGTGTAATTGTCAGACAACATTCAAAGTTTTCAATTGATTTTGATCTTAATCACTTTAGAAAATATTCTTATATTTTATTGACATCACACTAGCATTAGTCGAGGCTAACTAATGTAACTTTGATGAAATGTTTCTTACACAGATGCTAGTGTTTCTTACACAGATGCTAATTTTCAGTGTGCACTAAAAGGACTATAAATTGTTCCTATGTGATAGGAAGGAAATGTGTATTGGAAATGTATAGTGTAGTGTTGGAAGCAATTTGCATTTTGTTTTTGTGTGTTTTCTCATCAGCGTCTGTTTTCCTTCATAGTGACAGAACACTTTGTGTACAACTTGGAAGAGAATAAATGGTAGAAAATTCTTTATTTGGTTTTTTATAGATCATGACCTATGAGAGAATCCACCTCTGGAAAATGAGTTTACTAATTTGTGAAACAGATTTAGAACACATACTGATTTTTAGATGAATAAGCAATGGTTTTGTTAGTGAAGTTGTTAACTTTTCTAAAGCAAAGGTTTTCTCCCTGAAAAATTATTTCCTAGAGATATCTTTCTGATTTATTTGTAACTTCCATTGTTTTTAAAGCTTGATTCATTCAGAATAGTTGTTTTTTTCCATGGTCATTTTTTAATTCTTGGCAGTTAAACAGTTGTTTTTAAATGTGGACCCATTAGCATTACAAAATCTGAAGCAGCTCTTGGATTTACTAAAACTTCATTAATTGCATTCATACTAGTTGAAGTATGTTTAGTCTTACTTTGAAAGTAATTTTCAGAAAGAAATATGCATTATATAAGGGTTAGAGATGTGCAATACATTTCGATTCATGGAATACATAGGTTTTTAAATCCTGAATTCTCTTGGAGAATACATTATGGATTTTCAAAAGAAACCCTTTTATGAGATTTGATGGATACCAGAAAAAGAGGCAAAACAGATTTCTGTATTGTTCATATTACAAATTTGCACACCTGACACTTTCCATTGGCCTGTCAAAATTATTTATATCTGACAGTCTTAGTCCCAGACAAGCAGCTTTAGTTTGCGAGTAATATTGTTACAAGAATATCTGACAGGTTCAAAGACATGTATGTGGATAATGCATTACTATGTATATCACACCTTTAGGTATTCAGCATAACTTTTAAGCTATAAAACTATTCTTTCTTAATGGAACATTTCACATGAAACTGCTTGGGAATAGTGTATGTTGAACTTTCGTGAGTTTCAGCAATAAGTAAATCTTGTAACTGTATGCCATTCATTCTTGGTAACTGGCATTTTTAAGGAACAAATTATTCCTTTTACCTAGGCTGTTTTTACTGCCTTTTTATGGCAGGCTGTAGCAGGAAAAAATTGTCTTACCCTACACAAAGTGACAGTCGGTCAAACAGATACATTTGTTTTATACATGGTAAGAGAAAATGTATGACAGTGCAAAGTGGAATAAAGGTTTTATCAGCACCAGAATGGGATTGGCTACATCAGTCACAAGTGACAAACCCTTTAGTCAGCCTGATAGGTCATCCCATGCACATATTAATAAAACCTAGACAATAAACCTTACACAGTCAGTTGGTGAGTAGTGCATGTGTTGTATGTTGTCTCAGAGGATTAGGATGATCTGATAGCTCCAGAAAAGCTGAACTGGTAGTTGGAACACAGATGAATCTGTGAAAAATGCCTACAAAATTTTTGAATTATAAAATTTATTTTAATTAACAGTATTGTAAATTAATAGAAATTTGGGTATTTGTTTTTTGTCAGTATTCAGAACAGTTTCCAGACACTCAAGTAATTTTATTGCCATTAGAGGAAAGCCTAATGTTGCCTTTCATCTACGACACGATTTTAACCCTGAATTTTGATAAACTGTATTTTTAGAAATTTCTGCTTACTAAGCAGCAAGGTGAAGCTCTGGAAAAAATGACATTACTTTGAAGGGATGCAGGTTTGCTTTTCCTCTGAAAGCAGATGGTCTATGTTCTGCTCCTACTTTTCTATCAATATAGGTATTGGGCAGATTAATACTGACAAGCATGAAATTAATCTATAACATTTTAATATTGTCATCAAAATTTTGAATCAGAAATGTTACAAAGGGTGAAATACAGTATTAGTGTTCATGTCAGAGTTTTTTAATACAGCTCAGATTCAAATCTATAGCTTAATGCTTGAATTACACTTATTTACTTAAAATTACCTTTGTGCAATTATTTCATAGAATCATAGAATAGAATATGCTGAGTTGGAAAGGGACCATCAGGACCATCGAGTTCCACTCTTGTCCCTATGTAGGGCACCCCTAGAATCACACCATGTGCCTGAGAGCATCATCCAAACACTTCTTCAAGTCAGGCAGGCTTGGTGCTGTGACCACTTCCCTGGGGAGCTTGTTCCAGTGTTATTTTTGAAGAATTGTTCTAGAAATACTTATTTAGTATTTGTGGAGGATTTTCTTGCAGAAGCATGGGCATGTGAGCAATCCAGCCTTTGGTATAAAAGCTTAACTGTGTTATAGAGACTTTAGCTGGACTACTGTTATCTCAAGGCCAACAGAGGGATAATTATAGCTGGGAAAGAAGAAAGCTAGCAGAAGAGAAATAACTCCCACCTGCAGAAGAAGGAACAAGATACCAAAGGTGCTGAGATCATGCTATGTAAGGACTTTGTGTGCTTAGGGCTAGTAGCCAATCATGTATTAGAAGCAGGTATATGGACAGTAACAGTGCACTAATCAGACTGAAGCATTATTCATGTGGACAAAAGCATTTAACCAATAATGGGGTGGCTTACTGTGTGTGTACTGGGCACTGAGGTACATAGCAAGGCATTTGTTTACAATAAACGGCTTTCGCTTGATCACATTGGTCGTGGGGCGCTAGTCTGAGCTCTCGCCGCAACAAGTATTTATCTTCATACTTAAATATTCTTTTTTTCTAGGTCCTAAGATGTTGGTCATGGATCAGGACATATTTTAAGTCCTGTGTATATTTACTTCTCTGCTACTGTTTATATTTGGCTTTTGGTTTTCATACATTAACACTGTATTTCTAAATAAGGGATATGGAAAGCCCTATTGATATGTGTATTTTGAAATTTCATTCATGTCTGTTAGGGAAAATGAAGTTTTGGTAGTTTCACACAGTCAATAATTTGAAGATAGGCTATACATTTTGGATTTTGATATCTTTCCTAATTAAACACTGAAGTAAACATAACCAGCACAGATGCTTGTGATTTTGTGAAGAAAGTATATTCATGGTCTAAGACATAATGTAAAACATTTTACAGTAGAACTTTCTAAGTTCAAACATTTTAACTTTTTAAGGGAAGGACAAATGCAAATAACAGTAAACTAAACTACTATAGAGATGTGTATATATATAAATGGAATAGCCTGTCCTTTGCTTTAACACATTGTAAAAGAAAATACAGTTTCAAGTACTTTGAAAACTAACCTTTAGCATTAACTCAGTAAGATTATAATAGTGTCAAATATGAGAGTTGGAACTTTAAAAAAGTATAATAACTTTGTGATCAATATTAGTATTTGTAATGATGCTAGTTATAATGAAATATAACCACCTCCACATTCACAGTGACAGCTTACTGTCATGGTATCCATTAAATATTTATTTTGTACAGGAAATAAGCTCATTTTATCATTGTGGTTTTTTATTCTCATTTCTGAGGTATCAGAGGAATGTGTTTGAAACATATTCTGCTTCCATAGATCATCCATTCAAAGAACATGGGCAACATCCAGATTTTCAAAACTTAATCATTGAATTTCTATGAGATGGAATAGCTTGTGGCTTTTTTAAATAAAAAAGTAATTTTCCCTGTTCTTATTCACAATATATTGAGTATAGTATATTAGTATAGGATATTTATATTATATTAGTATATTAGTATAGTATATTTTATCTAGGAACTTGGGCTGTTTGGATAATTTCTCAGGGAATTAAGAATAGGAGAGCACAGTTACATATCAGATCTCAGACTTTTTCTTAAAGGAAATAGTTAAAACCAAAACATATACGTTCTATGATTTAACTTTTTTTCTTTCCTTAGCTGTTGATTTTTTAGAAATAAGAGAAGTACATATTTTTCTACAATATCCAAGGATGCTTTTGAGAAAGCAAGTATTATTTTCTAGGAAAAAAAACTGAGATGATGTGAGCTGGTATGTAAAATTTTTGTTACTATCATTAAAGGCCCCAGACTAAGTGTTGACGTAATAGTATAGGATCTTATTTGTCTGGACTTCTTGACCTGAGCTCATTTTAGCTTATTGAGTTGTGATGCTGTATAATGATAATTTGTTTTTTATCTAATTGTTTTGTTTTGGTTTTTTTTTAAATTGCTAAAGATAGGAGTAACGAGTAGATACTATATGTAGAATGAACTTAGTCCCTAGAAAGCTAGTACAAGATAGAAGAGGGAAATCATTAAATTATACTAGACGCGCCAAGGCTGTCAGCAGTTCACCACTGGTGAATTGTGGATACAAACGCAAGTGTGTAGAAAAGCCTCACAGTTTTAGGGTTAACACAAAAGAGAAATAACCAGTACTTAACTCATGCTCAACATATTATACCTAACAAAGTCAAAATTAAAATTAGTTATTGTTCAACATGGTCCCCACCAGGACCTCCAGGGAATTACCTGCAAAGCTGCTTTCCAGGTGGATGGCACCCAATATATATTGATGCATGAGGTATTCCTCCCCATTTGTATGACTTTGCACTTCTCCTTGTTGAACTTCCTAAGGTTCCTGCCAGCCATTTCTTCAGCCTATCGTGGTCCCTCTGGATGGCGGCACAGCCCTCTGGCCTATCAGCTACTCCTCTCAATTTTGTGTGATCAGTAAACCTGCTGACACACTGCCCCAGCGTGGAGCTCAATAATGAAGATGTTAAACATAACTGTACTTGGTACTGATCCCTGGGGTTAGTAGCTGGCCTCCAACTAGACTTTGTGCCCCTGATCACCATCCTCTGAGCTCAGCAGTTCAGCCAGATTTCAGTCCACCTCACTGTCTGCTTATCCAGCCCACGCACCAATACTTGTCTATAAGGATATTTTCTGAGGCAGTATCATAGGCCTTACTGAAGTCCAAGTAAACAATATCACTGCTCTCCCCTGATCTACCAGGCCAGTGTTTTCGTGTGGAAGTTTATCCAGTTGGTAAAACATGACTTCCCCTTGTGGAATCCATGATGACTACTTGTGGTGATACTGCTGTTGTCCTTGTGCCTGGAAATGGTTTGCAGGATTAGCTGCTTCATCAGAGAATAAATACATACAAAAGCCCATTTGACAAAGTCCGGTTTTTATGACACAAATTAGACCAGTAAAAGATAGTGGGTTGGTTTGAATTCTTACGACTCTGGAGCCTTCCTGACTTAGTATTGCATATACATTTCTACAGATAACTTGAAAGAAAAGTCTATGTCAGGCATCTTAAACAAATACATAAACTTAATTGCACATTACAGGAAGCCATAAACTTGACATCAAAATTTAAATCTCTGGGGAGACCTTATAGCAGCCTTCCAGTACTGGAAGAGGGCCTACAGGAAAGCTGGGAAGGGGCTTTTCATCAGAGAAGACAGTGATAGGACAAAGGGTAATGGTTTTTAAACTGAAAGAGGAGAGATTTAGGTTAGATATTAGGAAGAAATTCTTCACTGTAAGGGTGGTGAGGTACTGGAATAGGTTACCCAGTGAGGTTTTTGATGCCTCACCCCTGGAGGTTTTTTAAGGCCAAGTTGGATGAGGTTTTGTGTAACCTGGTCTAGTGGTAGGGGTCCCTGCTCAGAGCAGGGGGATTGGAACTAGATGATCTTTAAAGTCCCTTCCAACCTTAACAATTCTATGATTCTATGATTCTACGATTCTGAAGGTTCCGTTGTCAATGAGACAGCTCTAGGTAGTATGTTACCTACCGTAGATTGTTCTTAATACACAGTTACGTCATTCCATAATTCAGTTTATTTCACTGAAGATTAATCCATTTAGCTCTCATTCAGTCAATTAAAATATTTTCCGTAGCCTAAATCAAGAAAAAGTGAATCATCTGCTAGTAACCAGAGCAATCTTCAGATATTTAGGGCTATTTTAAAATCGCCTATTCAACCAATGTGAGTGCCACATCGAATGAATGTGCCTTCTAGGAAACAAAACCTAATGATTAAAAAAAAAGTAAAAGAAAAAAAAAGTATTTCCTTGAGTCTAGAGAAGACAAAAGTGCTAGCAGCTGTGTAAGCAAATGACTGAATAGAATTAGCTCCAGAGCTGCTAGCACAAACTGCTGAAGGAACTTGCCAACCAGTCAAATTGTACTGCTGGAAAAAAAGTCCTTCCTGACTGAGCAGCTGTATTTTAAAATTCTAAGGAATGCAGTAAAAAACGCTTCAGTCCTATGAGAAAAACATTCTCTTTTCAAGATGCTTCACCTAACTAAAAAAAAATAGAAAACCAGTCTGAAAATATTATTGTTCAGGGAAGTAGTGCTGCATCAGTTTTCAGGTGCCTGTAGAGGAGGTATGGAATGAATCTGCTTTTCTCAGGTGACAGATGTAATAAAATACAAAGAAGCTGAGAGTGAAACAGCATCCCATTGCTACAGGGAACAGATTCCGTAAAAAGACATTTCAAAGCTATTATTTTTTAGCTTGTAGACTGTCACTTTACCTCTTGATTTTGGGGTGATATAGGCGGATAAAATCCTTCTTTTCCAAACATTTCAAGCCAAAGAGTTTTCATACCCTGACATAAGCTATTGAATTGTTCACAGGTCATGAAACAGGGTGACATGACTGATAACACTCAACAAGACCAGTTGTAGTTCAAAAACTCTCATTGAATAAAAGAGACGAAAACCTATCTTAAAGTAGTTTGGGAGACATATATTACCACATATGAATTGCCCTCATAAGAATTCACTAATTGTATTTGAATTTAATTAATTTGGATTAAAACGTCAAGCAAAAAAATTAAATAGCCTTTTCAGTGCTGAGTTAGCAGCTGTGGTGGGTTGAACTTGGCTGGCTGCCAGGTGCCCACCAAGCTGCTCTCTTAAGTCTTCCTCTTCCACAGAGCAGGGGGAGAAAATAAGATTAAAAGAACATTAGGTCAAAATAAAGACAGAGAGATCACTCACTGTGATATTTGGGATATTTATGGAGATCAAACTTATCAATGTTTACTGGCAAATTGGAGTGAGATATGTTATGTGGGGTATGTTTGCCTACTGTTCTTCTGCCTGGACAAAAATGAAGGCTTTAAGGGATTAAACTATATGGTTATTTAGACCAAGGGAAAAGAACAATAGACACCTGTCTTGCCACTGGTGGCAGGCAAAAGTGGGGAAAAGACAAGTGGCTACCTCAAAGAATTATGGAATATTATGGCCCAACCACTCTGAAACCCTATGAAATAATTAACGGTGCCAGAGAACTGATTTATTATTTAAATCACAATATTTAAATTGCTGGACCTTCTGCTCATGAATAAGGAAGAAATTATTAGTGATGGGCTTACTAGTGGTAGCCTTTACAATAGCAACAAAGACACAGGACAGTTTGAGATCCTGAGAAAAATAATTTTAAAAAAATAGTAGAATTACAGCCACAAACTTCTGGAGAGCACATCATGGTTTGTTTAGGGATCTGTTTGCTGAGATCTCATGAGATACTGGCATGAAGAGCAAAAGGGCCCTGAAGAGCTGGTTGATCTTTAAGGACAACATCCTTAAATCATAAGAATCGTTCATGTATAAACTTGATCAGGTTGGGCAGAAGGCCAGCACAGGTGAACAGGGAGTCCCTGACTTAGCTCCAATGCAAAGACAGGCCACCTGGGAGGTCTACAGAGACATTGCTCACACATGCTGCTTTGGAGGTTAGAAAGTGTAAGCGAAGCAGGAGGTTTCAGTAGCTAAAGGTGTGAAGTGAGGGCTTCTGGAACTACACTGGCAACGGGAAGGCTAAGGCTGAGTACTGATCTTACTCAGTTTTAAATGGGGAGTCTAAGAAAGCTGTTGCTGTCTTCAGTTACTGAATGGGAGGCTGTAGTGAAGGCAAAGCTAGTCTCAGTGGTGCACAGTTGTGTGACAAGAGGCACTGGGCACAAAAAGCAACATGAGAAATTCTGATTAATTATTATGGGGGTGGTCAAACTGGAATAAGTTGCACAGAGAGACTGTGAAATCTCAATCCTTGGAGGTAGTCAAAACCAGAGAAAAATCATCTAAGCGAACCTGCTTAAAGACAGGTATTAAAGTAGAAGACCTCTGGAGGACCCTTCTAATCTATTGTTTTAAATTAAATTATACAATTAAATTGTAATTGTACAGTACTATGATGTTGTCACAGGTGGCCAAAAATACCCCTCCCATGCTAGACACTCTTGTATTGGTCTTAAAAAGTTTCAAAATTCAGCAATAACTTGAGGAAAGGACATAATGGGGCAGATTATCTCTTGACATTACTACCATTCACTACATTAGCTACAGAGATGATTTATTTTTATTATTATATTTATTTATTTTAATTTTTATTATATTTATTGTTATACTTATTTTTATTATATTTATTTTTATTGCAGAGATGATTTATTATTATTAGCTACAGAACTGATTTATTTCAGTCAACTACCTTGTTTACTGTCAAAAATTGGTATGTTTACATTTTCTTCTGAAAATGAGCTGTGTCAAAAGATTAATTAACTGTTACGTAGACAATCAAGAAAGTTAATCACTTTTCAAAATTTAATTGATGTAAAGGTTATGTGTGGATCTTTTTGTAAAGTAGCCAGAAAACTTTGGAAAAAGCTGTAGAGCTTCACTGCTATTGTTTCGCTTTAATTGTTTTGAAGTTCCTGAAAGTGTTGTGGAAAAAAAGAAAGAAACTAAAATTTAGTTTAAAAACTAAATTTTAAAAAAAATTAAGATGCTGACATCATACTAATTTTTCAGAACATAAATTTGCCAGTGAAATCATGCACAGAAATAAAAAATCTTTAATTTAGTAAAATAAATTTTTCTTTCTTTTGAGTGGGTGGAAATTACCTCAGAAAAACAAAGGATCCTTGAGTTTCGTTGAATAAGGTCATTTTCCATCAGATCAAGATCTTAAAAATATTTTTTTTTATAAAAGGTCATCCGATGTTGTAATCTAACACATACAAAAAAGTTACTTAAGAGGAGCAATAAGAGGTGTATTTTGTATGCTCAATAAAAATTTACATTTTAGCCAAGTGTGTATGATAGTGCTGGTTTGCATGCCAGTTCTAGCTGTTTATGTGTGCATCACATGCAATTAGTTAAATGCTTTTAATTTTTCATGACTGGCCTGTTAAAATTAATGAAAACCACATAAGAAATTGAGGTGAAGTTAAGACTTTTATCTGTGTTTTCATCTAGGTTTATACTTGTAAGGGACCAGCCCTCAGGACCTGTTGTGGGAAGGGGTGTCAAAACACCATCATAAGCCCTCAAACAAAACAGAAGGACTGCCTGACAAATTGATTGCCTGGCACCTATGGAAATAAAGGCCTGCATATGGCCTACAGCCTGCATATGCATACAACAATAGAGACAGCAACAATAGAGATAACAATGGAGGAACCTGAGAAGTATCAGCTTTTATGGGTATTTTTTCTTCTTTATGTGTCATGTTTTGATTGGAGTTAAGACTGCTTTAGAATCATAGAATCATAGAATCACAGAATCACAGAATCACAAAATCACTTAGGTTGGAAAAGACCTTTAAGATCATCGAGTCCAACCATTAAACCTACTCTACCAAGTCCATCACTAAGCCATATCCCCAAGTGCCACATCTAGACGACTTTTAACCACATCCAGTCATGGTGACTCAACCACCTCCTTGAGCAGCATGTTCCAATGTCTGACAACCCTTTCAGTGAAAAAGTTCTTCCTTATGTCTAGTCTAAACCTCCTCTGCCACTTCCCAGACTCTTCCCTAACATGATTACTAAAGGTTTTTGAGGTTTTTTTTATTATTTATTTTATTTTATTTTATTTTATTTTATTTTATTTTATTTTAATTTTATTTATATTTTTTATATTTAACTTTATTTTGGTGTCTGGGCACAGGCAGGAACAATTTTTTCTGGCATCGTTACCACGATTTTATGTGGTGATTTTACCACTGGGTCAGCTCTTGCATCTCTGTTTTCCTACTTCCTACTTCATCTTGACAAGTAATTTTTTATTTCCTGTTGCTAGGTGTCCAACATTGAGTCACACGGGGGATCCCTGTACCTGGAGGTACATAAGTACTTCACTGGGATCCTCTGGAGAACCTTTACAGGACTGTGCTTGGTCACTCTGATTGATGACTAAAAATGTAACTGTCATCATACAGCTGTCATTTGCAATTAGGAAACCAAACGACCTTCATTCTGACCTGTAATTAGGTATTATAATACATCATGATTAAGTAATTCATCTTATATGGTCACTGATTAGATGAAACTCTAGAAGAATTCTTACAGTTTAGTTTATTCCTTATTTTTCCTTCACTCAGACTGCTGAAAAAGTTCTATCCCTGGGGGGGTTTTTTGTTTGTTTTAATTTCAGTTCTGATTTGCTTAGGCTTTGTGTGGTCAGCTTTGAGGACAAGTGAGTATTATTTTTATTTTGGAGATCTTACATGACTTTCTGTTTTCAGCTTTTTTTAGAGTAATAATTTTGAAATAGTAAGTTGTCCTGCTCACTTGAGGAGGATTTTGACACAAGGAACACAACACAGATTTCTCTGAAATAATGTTTAAGTGATTTTCTCTGTGGCTAAAGTGCTCTCTGCCACAATTCTTGTATTTCAGATTCATAGAGCTAGTATGGGTTAAGAAAATTTTACTTCTAATGATCTAATGGTCATTGTCATGCATTCTTTCATGAGAGATCATTTAAGGAAGAGAGACCAAACAAGCTCCAGTATTTCAATTGCAGCTATATTGAAGTGAGATACATAGGAAGTATACAAATTCTATTTTTTAATAATTCTAGACATAATATTTAGTTCCTAATTTATTAGCTGGTTTGGAAAATCCTGGTGCAATGTACTTTAACTTAAATACACAATCATATGTTGCCATCAAAGGAACACACAAAGTAGGAAAATATTTAAATTATTGTAATTTTAAAATCTACAAATAATTTTAATACCTTAAATGAAAATTAAGTTAGGATAAATATAGGCCTTATTCCTATTGCTAAGTGCAAGGGATTCAATGGCAACCTTGAAAAACAGTTTCTGGAACATTGGATGAAAACAATTTATTAATACTTCCACTGTTTTAAAAAGGGTCACTGACCTCAAGCTTGCATAACTGCCACGTGTTGCTAAGTGGACTTAAATAAAGATAAAAGAGGGAAAGGGAACTGTCACATAACACAAAAGGACTGACATGACCTCCCAACCCACAAAAAAAGCAAATGTTGAATGCATTAACTATCTTTTATTTCAGAACAAAAAGAGGAATATTAGTATTCTAAAATTTCTAGATGAAGAGAAAAACAAGATCAAGAAATTGTATTATGCAATTGACCTATTTTAACATTAATAACAAATCTGTGATAATTTTTCATAAATGTATCATCAGTATGTATGTAGACAGAGTAATCTTTGTAAAAAGCATCACAAAATCAACAGTATTATAAAGATGGCATATATGAGAAAGGAGTAAAATAAATAATAAAACTATGGAATCTCATTAGAAATTCTTAAACAAGAAAGAGAACTGCAGGAGGGCAATTTTTTCTCCTACTAACCTGAAATTAATTGTTTACACTGTATCTAACTGATTATCTGCTTGTAAAAAGAGTCAAGCAAATCAAGAAGAAATGTTTCTGAATAGATTATTTTTCTCATTCAGGGAGAAAATTATTCTTAAAATGTAACGTAAGTCATAACACTGAGATAAAATTGTTTTTAAATACAATCTTTTTTTATTAGAATAGATTTTGAAAAGTTCTGGGAAAGATTATGGTCCATTACCATATAAATTAATTTTTTTTTAAAAAATAGCACTGTGTTCCAATATGAATCATTAGCTATTGGCTTTAATTGAGAAAATGGCTAGGTATTCCAAAGGAAATTATAATTGAGATAAATCATACTAGAAAACCTTGAACAGAGTCTATAGCAAAAAGAACCTTATTCTGATAGTGACAGCTTTCTGCACAAAAACTGAACTTAGTACCAATAGGTTTAAGATGTACAGAAGGAATTATATTTTTCATCTTTAATTAAATTAGTTTTTATTAATTATGTGTGTGTGTACAGGTATGTCTCATACACATACGCTCACTGTGGTAGTCATACAGCATTCTCATCTTAACTATACATTTTTTAATTGACTTGCCTTTAAATAGGTTGTAAATGAGCTATGACTCTCAATTTTGTGACATAACCAAAATCACAGAAGGCATCCAAAGAGACTAATCTGTGTATCAGTATTTCCAGTTTATCTGTCACTGCGATAAGTAGGCACTAATTATAAAGCTTAAAAGAAGCATCTATTCCATCCAGCTATCCCACTAGGATCATATTTGCTGCTCATCTTAATGACTAGTTATGTTTCTATACATTATTAAAGTGTCCCATTATTTATAGGCTTTTTATTTGGCTATTTTTCTTTTAAAATCTTAATTTTGTTAGTAGCTGATGAAGGAGCCACCAGTGATATCTTAATGATATTTTTAAACGAAGTTAATACATTTTTGAGAGATTAGTGACTGATCCATTTTATCAATATAAGTATTTGGGCCAGACACTTTTTCTAGCTGCAGCAGTGTCCTTTCAGGTTGCCAAGTCTAGACAAGACAGTTGGTTCAAGGTCATTTCTGTTTTATATAAGATGGCATTTTGCAGCTCAATACTTGACCACAATGAGTGACAGTGATAAAGCCTGGTAAAAGGTGTCTCATACGTGTGGGGCTTTTCCTGTGTTAGTTTTACTTCTGCACATGTGCTTGTTAATTATCACCTCTATTTAGATACAGCAAACAAACAGAAAATGAGATTGTTCAGACAATTCCTCAAACCCACATATGCAAGGTTGTTTTTATTTAGATCTCTTGTCTTTTTATAATCCTTGTTTATAACAGAAGCTGATTTTTTTTATTTTTGACAGCCAACATTGCTACAGAGAGGTGATCCTTCAGACAGGTACTCAAATTAAGTAGCCACTATCACTTTCATTGGGAAAGATGCAGCTCATATAGTTATCTTAATTTATATTCTAGTTGAGTATATTTCCTAAAGACATGATCTCAGTATAGAGTTAAGCAAACTGCTGAATGTCTGCCATAAAGGCTTATTCAATTTCAGGGATCATTTGAATGAAATATATCATTAATGTTTCAAGGATATTCCATGGAATATTTTAAGCTCATGGATTTTTGTATAAGTATGCTTATTTTTAAAATAAATTTTTATTTAAAGAGTTTTAAATGTGAGAATTGTTTTAACTGATTTGGATACATTTCTTTATAAATGCTATGTTTAAAATCTCATCTTTTAACAGTTCCTAGGAGGACTGAACTTTAGAAACTGTGGTCATATGGAGAAACTGAAAAATAAGCTTTCAGAAAAAAAAATCATAAGTTTATGGGACATTCATTCATTTTTTCAAATGATAGTGTAGGAAAATAAAGAGCTTCAAAGTGACAGGTGACGACACTGAATTACTTCCAACAGTGCACTTGACAATGTCAAAAATATTAAAATACTAATAAATGTGACATTTTGTTTTATGTTTTTTGGTTTTGTTTTGATTCGTTGTTGTTGTTGTCATTGTTGTTTTTCCGTTCCTGCTTAAGATGTGTTGCTTGGCAACCTTGGGAAAGTTAGTTAAAAATGGAAGTTCTTTTATTTCCCTGTGGAAGATCCCATGGTCAGAAATTATTGACAGAATGAGATATAGAAGACTACAACGGGAGCCATGAAATAGTTCTACAATGCCAAAGAATACAAATTATTATTAAAAAAAACAACTTAATGGAAGTTTTTCACCATTGCAAGTGAAGATGACATTCAGACAAGAAAAAATATCTTTCACTTTTGCCTTTTTTTCTTTTCCATTCTCTGTACACTTGATCTATCTGTTTCCAAACCTCTCAGTAGTTTTTCAGTAAAGGTTCTGTGCAGCAAGTGTACATACCATAGGGAAAGATGCTATGCTACCTCACAGCCTCATTTCCCTGTTTCCATCTATTTTTCTATTTACTTATTTCTCCTCCATATGCATAAATCTTACTGTTTTCCTGTTTCTTGAAATAAAAGGAACCACTGCTGAGGTTACATTACAAATAGGTGGGGTATACATTTGCACTGCTCTGTATTGTATACTACACTTGAAAAATGGTCATGCCTACTCTTCAATTTCTGCTTTCTTCTGTTGACTTGGTGGCATCGCTCATAGAACAAGGTTCAAGGATAATGTCATGAAGAAAATTCTGATAATCTCCTCATGATATTAGTTCTTGGATCCAAGCACTCTGAAAATAATTTTCCTTGCTGGCAAAAATGCAATTCTGCATTGTAGAGTTTTTTCCTCCGTTTTTTTCCCTTTCATTGAATGGAAGACTTATAATCCTTTTACACTGATATTTCATCTCAGGCATTTTGTGAAAGTGTTCTCCACAGAAAGAGATCTTTTTGAATGCACACAATACAGTTTGCTGCAACAGACATTACAAAAAAGACAAGGCAAAAGATATTAACCTTGACTCAAAGACTGGATTTTTCCTCAGTGTCTAAGGAAGGGTAACTTAACTGTTTAAGATGATGACATAGAGCCACTAGAGCTACAAGGGCAATAGACTGATCAGCTCTAGCAGTTTTCAAAGTACAGAGCAGAAATAGAAAGAACTAGCAAATCAATGTATGGTCCAGGTGCCCTCACATGAGTCTTAAGGGATAATAACTTAACATACTACTGAACTTGTCAAGCACTTTGAAATGCAAGAGCATATGCATTTTCTCTCCAGTTATTCGTGACAGGAACTGTGTTTTCTGCAAAGCTGTTACTGACTTTACCACAAAATAATCACTCTATCCTCTGTAAATAAAATATCATCTGCAGGTCTTACTGTTCCTCATAAGAAATAGAGACAAGGAAACTTATTTAACTTTATGTTTTTCTGAATGTAAGAGTTTAGACAAATCACACAGTAAACCCATTATTTACATTTCTGTTTTCAAAAAGGAAACTTCCTAATTTGCTTCTTATGTTTGCAGGTATTTACACACATAACTGTGTCAGGACACAAAATCTATGGTGGTATTAACATAGCTTTTCTTAATCTAGTACCATAAAACACAAGAAGAATATGCAGTTATTTTACATCTGTATACAAGCATTCAGCCTAGGGCTTGAATTAGAGCCCTGCTGTTAAATCCCTGATGACATAAATTATCTCTATCACTTGAAACGATCTTGAAAGAGTCATTCCCAACACAGGCATGTCGTTACACTGTAGTCTTATGTTGCTGCTGGTCTTGAACTGGTCAAATTTACCAGGATCAATGTCTACCCAATCTGACTACAAGTTTGGCCATAGCACTATGTGACAGAAACCTGTCTGACACTAGCTCCCATTCTAGAGCTTGTGGAAGGGATGGAGGTTAAAATCAGCTCCAGCATCTCAGTAAATCAATGCTTGTGCTCTGTTCACTCTTCTCATTTGTGTTAAATTGCACGCAAATTTTTCACATTGTTCAAATCTCTCACAAGAGCAAATTGGTTTTCTCTCTACACTGCTCCATGAGGCTTATTGAGGTCCAGGGAGGATTACAAGACAAGTAAGCTCCAAGTGATATGATATGTAACAGTTTGGAATGAGGCAAACTACAGTTCTTGTCTGTGCTCATCTAGCTGCAGGCAGTACATGAACCTCAAGTGATTTTAAATCCCATTTTTACATTCCCTGTGCCATTTCTTTAGTCTCAGAAGTTTCCACTGCACAGTGTAAGCCTTCAATTTTTTTAATGATGTGAACTTACCTCTGGTTTTATACTTACTTTTTTTTTTTTTTTCATTTGCAAATATGAAAAAGTAGTCTGAAAGAAGGAATTTGTCAGGGTTTTACAGTTATCTCTGTTCAGGGGTAGTCAGAACAGATTCTTCTCTCCCTCATATTCTGAATCTCATTCTTTCAAATTCCTTGTGTTTAACATACAGCATTTTTCTCTTGGAAAGAAAGTTCGATGTATTTCAATGTGGCACCTATTTCTTCTTCTTGAATTGCTGACTCATCATTTTTCTTGAGAGACATTATTTTTAAATGCATTACTGTTACTGAACTACAGCAGCGTGCCACCTTAGGCTACAATTTGAAGCCTATTTTAAAATTTTCTGTTAACTCATTCTTACAGTAATGTGTTAAGGTGGAAGTTACAATAAACATAATGCTTCAACCGTTTTTCATCAGAATTAATGTATGTAAATATAAGTCTTATTCTGAGCTTGGCCAATACCCAAATGTGTTAGTAGTCTACTTATTTCTGTGTTCACCTTGCAAATATTTTTTTTTTCCTGTCTTCATTTCATTTAATTCTCACTGCATGTGATACATAAATAATTTTGGTTTTGAGCTCCATTTGTGTACTTACAAAAACTTGAAGCATCCAGAAAGAACTGATGATTGTCCAGAGTTTCTTTGCAGCATTTGTTAATCTGAGTAAAGAAGGTTTTGTTCTTGCTTCCTTCACTGTTTGTTTTTCATTTATGGGATTTTCAGCATCCTCTTCAGCAATCCACTTAGGACACCAACTGTAACAAACATCAGCTAATGCCTTGTGTGGAGGCATTGTTGAGTGTAGATCTCAGGGGAAGGAGTTTTGGGGTTTTGCTTGTGTTTGTTTTAGGAGATTAGGAACAACCTAGAAGAAAATATGTGGGTCAGATCAATATACATCCACTTGCTTCAGTGTTTTGCAGTGGCTAAACAACCCAAGTACTGGTTCTATTAATGTTTATATTAATTTCATACTATATCATATCTGATATTGCATGGATTTGGTAACCAAAGATATAAAAATATAAGAAGTGTGCTCTATGAAAGAAACAATGCATATCACAGACCTGCTGCCTCACTTCTTGGTGAACCTCATTTGAAAGCCTCTGAAGATTGCCAGGCGAGGCGGCTGCTTGCCACTTTCTCTTCATCAAATGTTTCCCTGGGGCCTCAGTGCCATCTGTGCCCCCAGGGACTGCAGCATCCAGTGTAAGCCATCAGTGCTGAAAATTGTTGTCACAGATATTAATGTTGTTATCATTTTTCTGTTATCCAGGTGCTTCATGAAAAATATTAGTGTTGTAAGAGATGACAAGTAAAGACTGAGCATGATATAAAATCGGACAGGAGATAGAAAGCTAATTGACTCCTATCAACAGATGGCTAGCAGAAGAAATTTAAATAGCAGAAGCAAAACCATTCAAAATGTTGAAAGCATCTGATAGCAAAGATTTCTCACTGCATGCATGGAATTTCTGAGTGTTTTGTAAAGCTTCGGGTGTTTTATAACAATTTTTGCTCTAGTCATGACATTGCTCTAACTGTGATGGGAAAAGGATATTTGTGAGCAATGATTGCGAGAAAGTTAATATCAGTTTATCTAATAGAAAATATTGTTGTACCTGGGAACAGGCAACCTTCCAGGCAAACAGACCCTTCTTTTATGTGTTCAAGACCTTGCTCTTTTTTCTTTACTATAGCAATTGTTAGAGTGACAGATTTCATCTTCCTGCAAATTGTCTGTTTCAGACCAGTGTCCAGTGTAAAAAGTTTTTGAAGTGGCTTCATGCTAAGGAAGTTAAAATATTTTAGGGGTATTTTTTGAAGGGTCATTGTTTTTTTAAAATTCACTCCAATTCTATGTGTTTGGGATTTTTTTTAAGGGCTAAGTGGATCAATGTTTTCGGCAATACAGATAAATCCCAAACATCCTTTTTCATTAACTACACAGTATTGCCTACGTATTCAACATACCATTGCTGTGGTATGTACTGTTATGTTATTGCTTCAGATAGGAGAAGTACATTAAAAAAATAAATTATTGTTTAAATTCCAGGCATTGAACCATTATAAAAATTGAACTAAGATTAGCATTTGCTTAGTCTCACAAAGACATGGAATTTGCATCTGAAAAGTTCCTGATGAGAAAAACTTCTAATTTTTTCTGTATCATCAATAACAAATTAATCTGCCCTCAAAAATATACCCAGTTAGTCCAAATTAATTTTCAAAGTACCTTTTAAATAAAAATAAAATCAAGAAAGAATCAGTTCATTAACAGAGAAGTCTTCGACTTATAAACACACTGAATAAAATAATAAAGAACATGTTAGTTTGTTTTTAAAATAGCATTTGAGTGAATATTAAGTGACAGAGCTGGGTGCAGAATAGTGTGTACGATATTATCTGAAATCAGCAGAGGCATCCCACTTTTTTACCAGCTCAGAATTTGGTATGATGTTTTTATTGTGCACAAAATTAATGTGCTATGCACACACATGATGAATGAAATTGTCAGTAACATCTCCTTGCACTGTAAATAGCTAGGCAATATGCTATTAAATATAAAAATAAATACTGCTGAGCTTTTCCTGTAGAAAAGACAAGTGTAATAGTTTTCCAAATATAATTATTGCCAGTTTTACAAACTTAAACTATTATTGCTTGGATTAAGTATGATACTAATTTTGTAACTGATCAGTGTTCAACACTGTATTATTGGGTCAAATTTTACCAATTAATGTTTTCGAAGAAGATAACAGTTTATGTTTCCTTTGGAGCACAAGGTTATTGAGCTTTCTACTACTACATGAGATAAACCATTAAGTATTTGCATGTAAAAATATGTAGCTGATAAAATACAGAGAAAGCTAATACAAAAGAGTCCTAAGAAATTATAAACAAGGTTTGAAGATATCATAAGGAAAGGTCATGAGGTATTTTTTGATAGAATGTAACTTTTCAGGCATGACAGGAAAAAGAGACATGAATTAAGAAGGTCAATGAAGCTGACCCTGGACCAGAATGAAAGAAGAAAGTCAGCTGAGGAGAACAGTTTTGATGAAAACATTTAATTTGTCTCTATTAGTTTTATCTCTAATAAATTTACATAACATGATTCATACAAGTCATTGAAATAATATATTGGGAGAGATATGGTGCAAGAAAATGTTGTTAATATGGGGAGACTTAATTAAAAGTTGCAACCATAGGTCTCACACAAAGTTACTCTCAGTAACGACTCAGCCTTTCTAATACTTTGCAATGCTTATTAAGATATTTTACAGCTGCTATTAGGAATAAATTGGTACTTCCAGATGATTTAAATAATTTTACTGCTAGTGTGGTACTGAGGAAAGAAACAAATAAATAAATGGATTTGCAAAAAAAATTAGTTTACCAAGCGTTACTGCTGAGTTGCTATGATTTTATCACTAAGCCATGGCTGACCACGTCATTATGTAAATGATTATAAAATATTTAAGCAGTCATTGAGAATTTTAAGGTTTTCTACAGATCCAAATCCAAATCCAGAAACTTACTGCAGACTTTCTATGTCCTTATTTTCCTGATTGAGTAAAGAGCTTGTCATACGAGATTGTAAACCTTTTCCATGCCAGTGACTAAACCCAACTGTGAAAGAATTGGCTCAGTTCTGCCTTGACTTTCCTGGGCAAGATTTTCCAGTGAAAGAATCAGTGGATTTGGCTGTAAATGAGAGATATTTTTTTAATTTTCTTGTTAGTTCAATCTAAAAATTCCCAAAACTGAGGATACCTGAAAGGTTTTTAAGAAGTGTTTATGCCCTTACCCTTATTGTCTCATGCTTGTAGAACCAAATACAGCTAACATTAACCAAGAGGCTCAACCTGTTATAAGTAGGAAAGCTTTCTTAGTGCTGTGCAGTCTCTAGAGTCCAGAAAATACCCTCTAGGCCCATTTGTACTGCCTCCTACCCCCATACACGACATTAATTTTAAAAAGCCCAGTTCTGCTACTATTACAATGGTAGATTACCAGGAAAGTATTTCTCACTTTCCACTAGTATTTTAATTAAATTACTGGAAGTATATGTTATCCATCTCTTTGTGCGGGTACATAACTGGCAACATTTAAATAACAAGATTTGCAGAATTTTAGGCTACTCTGACTGTTTCCTTGTCTATGCATTTACATGAGTTTTCTGGACAAGCAAAGGCAACTTTGCGTGATTTGTGCTCCAGAGAATGTGAGAGAACGTTCATATTGCTGCGATTTGGCATCTATGTGAAGATTACTTTCTGGTTTGATTTGTTTACATGGTGTGCCAAATCCTATTGAAATGCTACATTGGCTGTTTTTATGGTTACAGAAGCAGTGACATCCTTATTGTGCTCAGTACAAAGAAGACAATGTTTTCTTACAAATACCCTACCAATCTGTAGGTATAAGTTTCTGTTATGCCTTTCTGAACATAAAACTGTAACAAGCTTTACCAAACCTGTATGTATTAATACATGGGAAAAGTGGGGATACATATTTTTTGAGCATGGTGTTTATTTTATCACTTATAGAGCTTATATTCATTTGACAATTGGCTTATTTTATTTTTTTTTTCGTATTTGAAATCAGCTGTTGCTGATTTGCTTTTCTTAAAGTGTTACTTGGAAAGTTTACTTGCTCTAAATGGAACTTTTTTTTTTTTTTTTTTTTTTTTATTTTCTCCAATAGTATTCTAGGATACTAATACAATCGTGTAACAATTATAACACCAAATTAATTCATTATATCAATAGAGTTTTTGTATCCTTGGAGAGGTTTATGTCTTGCAGTGAATTCCCTTAACATCTATGTCATTCCTATCTTACATTCTCCCGTTACTTCAGTGATGCTATCTCATTATTCTCTCTAGTAGCAAGAAATAGGTATTAGACTTCTTTGATTTTTAACTATGCCTAAGTAATTGGTCATAGAGGATTTATCTGAAAGCATTTTGCACTTTTATTGAAATATTGACTTTTGTGAAGTGAAAAGCTCATTTTGTATATTCAAGATCTCAGCAAATTTTAAGTCTCCAGACAGGTATTAACTGCAGGGTAGACTCGTGTTAGTTCTATATTTAAGATAAAGTGACTTATCCTGGATTTTTCACTACTTTTTGGTCATGCTTTCTGGGCGTGCATGTAACAAGTAGCAGCTATAACTAAAAATTTCCCTTATATTTTTTGGGCTTAAAAATAGCTATTTTCAGTCACTGCTAGTCAAAATTTATGGATATAATTATAAATTAAGGCATTTTTATTCACCTTTGACTGAGAAAGAAAAGGTAGTAAATACTCACTTGCCCATTTCTCAAGCTTTTCCAGGGCCCTCTGGATGGCACCCCCTCCCTCAGGTGTGTCAACAGCACCACTCAGCTTAGTGTTGTTTGTAAACTTGCTAAGGGTGCAGCTGATCCCACTGTCTATGTCATTGATGAAGCTAATAAACAACACTGGTTCCAATACGGATTTCTAAGGGACTCCACTTATCACCAATCTGTATTGGACATCAAGCCGTTGACCATCCAGCCAATTCCTCATTCACTGAACAGTCTACACATCAAATCCATATCTCTACATTTAAGAGAGATGGCTGTTGTGGGGCATGGTGTCAAAGGCTTTGCAGAAGTCCAGATAGATAACATCCGTAGGTCTTTCCTGTCCAGTGATGCAGACCCTCCATCATATAAGGCCATTAGGTTGGTCAGGCAGGATTTGCCTTCGGTGAACCCATGCTGACTGTTTGGAATCACCTCCCTGTCCTCTGTGTGCCTTAGCATAAATTCTAGGAGGATCTTTTCCATGACCTTCTCAGGCACAACTTCTAGCTACATGGCTGGTGCTATCGAGAGTTTTTTGCTTTTTATGACAATGGGACATTCTTCAATGACTATAACTTTTTATGGAGGGATGGGATACACTTGTCTGGAAAAGGTAAGGGAATCTTTGGTAGCAGGCTGGCCAGCTTAGTGAAATGAGCTTTAAACTGTTGTATTTGGGAGGTGGAGTCCAAAATGGAAATGCTTATGTAAACACATCCACCTGGGGAATAAACCAGGTGTCCTGGACTGAGCCAGGTTTAAGCTAATTTTCCTTTTACTGATTTTTTTTTTTCCTTCAGTAAACTTTATTTTAACTAGCAGCAAGTGATCCAGTTAGTGGGCTGATAACACTGGAATATTTATTTCTGCTGAGGCTCCAAGGTCGCTTCTTAGCTCTGCTGCTACAGAGGCTACCGAGGCAGGAGAATTGTGTCTGTGACCCCCCCGTAGGGGAGCTGGACTAGACAGACAGCAGAACTGACCAAAGGTATTCCATTCCATAGATCTATGTAAGCTCTGAGGAAGGTCAGAGATCACAGAAGACAACTTCCTTCCTGCTTCTTTTTCCCTTCTCTTCCGTCCATGGCCTGTGTCCAGGGAGGACTCCATCCATCCATCACCGTCGACCCCAGGCTCAGCCCTGACCCTCATAACTCTCCCCACAGCCCTGTCTGCTCTGCTGGTATCTCAGACAGCGGTCCGAGAGTTTTTGGGACAGCTAAGGAGAGTGCTGGGGGAGTTGCTGGGGGTGGGGGGAGGCAAGAGGCTTTTGCACATTCTTGAACATACTTGTATTTATTTATTTATTTATTTATTTATTTGCTATTTACAAATAGCAATCAAGAATACCTTTTATTTATAAAACATTTTTAAAAATAATATTCTTGTTACTTGGTTTTATTGCAAATAAAAGTGATTTAAATAATTGCTAAGGCAGTTATGCATCCTGAGAAGCCATAATGCATTTACAGATAGATAAAACCGATGCAGTCTGAATACTACTAGAGCCATTAGCTTTGCTCATGAAATAATTTTGTGTTCTTAATTTACAGACAGGACAGAAACAGTATCTGGATTGCCTCTGCTTTGAAAATCTGAGATGAATATACAGATACAGGAGTGCATGTACACATACAGATGTATATGAAAAACATCCTAGAAAATACAAAGATAAATTGTTGTGGATGAAGTATTTTGACACAGTTATGATTTAGCAATGATCCAAAATGTATTAATCCAAATATTGAATTTTAACACCACTTAATCTTTAACTAATTTATGGATTAACAAGTGATTCAGTAGAATAAGTTATGATAAAAACAGTGACTTAATTACAGACTCAAGAATGACAAGATCTGCAGTAAATTACCTTAAGGTATCCTAAACTAAACTAGATATATACAAATCCACAGACAGATATATTTAGGTCCAGTGAAATACAAGCATCAAGTCCAGTGAAGGCAAATGTGTATATTCAAACACATAGCTAGGTAGAGAGGTAGGTGGAAGAGGTTAGCCTATAGTTAAAATTTCCCTCTTCAAGTATGGAGTAAATACCCACAATACATTGGCATTCCTTGATGGGAAGTAATTGAGACTCAGGGAGAATGAACTCACCTTTGCTTTCTGTCAGCTTTCTTGGCAGACAGTTCTCGAGGAGCTTGTGCCTTAGGAATGTTCCAGCTCCAGGGAGATGCTGATCACATCTCGCTGTGATCCAGAAGAGCTCAAAGGGTTTTCTCAGGAATGACTGTCTATAGGGTCCAAGATATTTATTATTTATAAAGATATTGTTTTTGTCAGATATTTTTTTCTTTTTGGCCAACCTGAATATTGAAATACCCCTGTATTTTTCCACCAGTTGTACATGCTCAGAACTTGCTAAATTCTGGAGTTCTGAAATTACCCCTTTTTGGACCATGACCCAAGTATAGATTAGGCTACCAGGAGGTAGGTGACTTAACATCACCAGCTCTCTAGTTGATCAAAGGGAAAGCAGGACCTAATTTCATCAAGGGGGTCTCTCAATGCTCCAGTCCACTGCTTACAATCTAGATATCATTGTTTTCCCCTGGAACATGGAGCAGGAACCAGGTGCATGAACAATGTGTCACAACACTCAGGTACACTGCTTTTCACAATCCACACCTGACTTCCCTGAGGTTGCTGTGTGGCCAGGGGGGGATTCTCACTAAGTACTGAGTGGACTTAGGTTGATGTGTGGCCTGAGGGAGGATCATACCAAGTATCAAGTGGCCCAAAAACAGGGGTGGGGTGTTGCACCACCATGTATGTCATTGCTGTAAAAGGTTAATCAAGACAGGCATTTTGTGTAGTGAAATGCTGCCCCTTTCCCATCTGCAAGGCTATGTGTGCTCTGAAAGTCAACAAAAGACAGCAGCAGCACAGGGGAAAAAGGTAATGGAGAAGAGCTAACACTTTCACCTCAGATATGAAATGTATGTATGTATTTATTTTTCTTCAGAAACTGCTTAACCTACTTTCAATGTGATACAAGTATGATTTACAGTTGTCACAGGGACTACTTACTGATGCAAGATGCAAATAAGGTTAAACACTGCAACAGCACTGTCTGAGCAAGGTGAATAGTCTTCCTGGCATTTTGAGTATGTAGTAAACAGTTGTGAAGCATCAAAACTTGAAAATTCAGCTATTCTGTCGTTGCCTGGAATTTCTGGTACTGGATTTTTAAAGGAAATAAAATTTCAAAGCATGGAACAGATTGTTATCATGTGAAACCTGCAAAACCTTAGGATCTTCAAATATGTTATGCTCTCAGTAACATTTTCCTTTTTGATAGCAGTCAATACCTGCTATTCCTTGGGTGTATTTTACCCAAATTGTGCATTTTTCGTTTTGTGGTTGCAGGCAGAAGCCCTACAATATTTGGTATCTCATCAAAGTAATATTTTTTGTCTCATACTTCAGCTCCAAACTAATTTTTTACAATCCTGTATCTTTAGCATCATTCATCATGTTTTGTGGGAGAGTGTGTAGGACTTCAAAAATTTCTTGCTGAACCCATGAGTAATAAGTTTGCATTCTTAAGACTTCAAAAACAGTGTTGTCATTCTGTTTCTAGCTTTTAAGTTTTGTAAAAATATGTCTACTTGTACCCTTTTCTGGTTTTTTTCTGGACATTAAGTTGAAAGTGATGTCTTTACCAAATATCTGAAAGAAACCAACAACATCCTTTAGTCCATTTTAATTTCCTAATAATTTATTTATTTTAAGCAGCATATATTAAATATGCTATCACATTGGTTTTATCTTTAGAATCTATTCTTACGGGCAACTATTTTCTTCCTCAGTGATTAATTGTTTTAAAGAATTCAATGTCACAGTTTGCACAAAATGTAGATGATCTTAATTCTGGCCATAGAAATTGCTGAGTGATTACAACTTTTTTAAAAAATAGAGTTGGACTGAAAGAAAATGTCAGGAAAGCGATAGGTCTATTAAATAGGTGACGCACCAGATCAGTGCCACAAAACTCCTAAGTTTAGTCTAACATTGATTTTTTTTTTCTTGTATTATATATTCCTACATACATACTCAATCAGCTTATTTTTAACTGTTGTTTGAGGCTTCTTGCCAGAGAAGATAGTAGTCAAATAAAATTATTTAAGCAGTGATAGTGATCATGTAAAGGTCAGTTTTGTAAAATATAAACTGGTAGCAAAGTTATTTTTAGAAACAAGTTGTCATTTAAAGAAAAAATGGTTGTGTACATGAACCATAATGTTACAAATAAGGTAAAGCAGCAAGCTTTAAAGGACAAAGTCATTTGCATTAATATATTAATTTATAGCAGCCTAAAACAGCCTTGAATTTACAGTTGATGCCCAAAACCAGAAGAAAAACTTTAAGAATATTTTACTAGCTTCATGTAAAAGGAAAGGCACAGCAGTATAAAAGCCATTTTATAATTCATCTTAGTTCCTTGATTTTTCAGGTAATTATGTGATTTTCAAACTCTTTGGAAAAAGTTTAAGTATTTGATTCTTTATGAAAATATATTCACAGAATCACTGAATGGTTGAGTTTTGAAGCTACCTCTGCATATTTTCCAGAGAGAAATTTACTCATATGTGAAGCAAAGTTGTGCAATAAGAAATAAACCCAGACTACTCCATATTCTTAAATTAATGTCTGTTACTCCATGTTTGTAGGGGAAATGGCATTCTGCAAAATCTTATACCTATCTGGTATGCCTATATTTAAAATAGATTAATGCTGTAGAGAATGACTGTTTGCATCATGAACTCACTAGTGGACAGGGATTGAAGTGAACAGGCTGGTAAAATGGAAACTTTCTTGGTAAATTGCATTTGGTATTTTTATTGTAGTAAAGAAAATATATGTAATTTGCTTATCAGAATAACTTTCTAGATTTTTAAGGTAAGAATTTTAAACACTTTTACTTTAATATAGGAAAACTGGAAGATGCCTTTTGTACAAAATATGAAAAATAATAGAATAATATTTTAAAATAGTTTATTAACTGATACATGCTTCTGTTTCTTAATAATATTCCATTAAAGTTAGCTATTATTCAGGAAATAAAGGGGAATGCAGCATCATAGAATCATACAATAGTTTTGGTTGGAAAAGACCTTCAGATCATGAAGTTCAACTGTGAACTTAGCACACTGCCAAGTCCACCACTAAATCTTGTCCATAAGCACCACATCTACATGGCTTTTCAATACCTCCAATGACTTCCATGGGCAGCCTGTTCCAGTGCCTGATGACCCTTTCAGTGAAGATTTTTTCCCTAATATCCAAACTAATTCTCTGGCAAAACTTGAGGCCATTTCCTCTTGTTCTATTGCTTGTCACCTGGGACAAGAGACCAACACACACCTTGCTAACCTTTCAGTTAGTTGTAGAGAGCAATAAGGTCTTCCCTCTATCTCTTTTTCTACAGACTGAGTGATGCCAGTTCTCTCAGCCTCTTCTCTTAAGACTGATGCTCCAGACCCTCTGTGGACATGCTCCAGCACCTCAACGTTGTTCCAGTAGTGAGGGGCTCAAAACTGATCACAGTATTCAAGATGCAGCCTCACCAGTGGACAATCACTTCTTTAGTCCTTCTGGCCACACTCTTTCTGAGACAAGCCAGGACATTATTGGCCTTCTTGGCCACCTGGGCACCGCTGGTTCATAGTCAGCTTGGTGTCAACCAGCACCCCCAAGTCCTTTTCCAGCAGGCAGATTTCCAGCTGCTCTTCCCCAAGCCTGTAGCTTTGCATGGGGTTGTTGTGACCAAAGTGCAGGACCCAGCACTTGGCCTTTTTGAACTCACAGAAGTGGCCCTAGCCCATCAATCCAACCCGTCCAGCTCCCTTTGTAGAGCTTTCCTACCTTCAAGCAGATCAATACTCCTGCCCAACTCAGTGCCATCTGCAAACTTACTGAGGGTACACTTGATCCCCACATCCACAAAACTGATAGAAATATTAAAGAGAATTGACCCCAAAAGTGACCCCCAATGAGCACCACTGAATTTAACTCCATTCCCCACAAATCTTTGGGCCTGGCCATCCAGCCAGTTTTTTATCCAGAGAAGTGTACGCCCATCCAAGTAATGAGCAATCAGTTTCTTCAGGAGAATGCTGTGGGAAACTGTCAAAGATTTTACTAAAGCATAGGTAGACCACATACACAACATTTCCCTCATCCTCTAAATGGGTCACCTTGTCATAAAAGGAGAGCAAGTTCGTCAAGCAGGACCTGCTTTTCATAAACCCATGCTGACTGGGCCTGATCACCTGGTTGTCCTGCATGTGCTGTGTGATAGCAGTCAAAATGATCTGCTTCATAACTTTACCTGGCACTGAAGTCAGACTGACATGCCTGTAGTTCCCCAGATCCTCCTTCTTATCCTTCTTGCAGATGAGCATCATATTTGATAACCTCCAGTCAACTGGGGCCTCCCCAGTTAGCCAGGACTTCTGATAGATGATGGAAAGTGGCTTGGTGAGCACTTCTGCCAGCTCCCTCAGTACCCTTGGTGCATCCCATCTGGGCCCATAGACTTGTTTGTGTCTAAGTGGTGTAGCAGGTTGGTAATAATTTCTGTTTGGATTATGAGGGCTTCATTCTATTCCCATTCCCTGTCTTCCAGCTCAGGGGGCTGTGTATATGGAGAGCAACTGGTCCGACTGTTAAAGGCTGAGTCAAATAAAGTATTAAGTACCTCAACCTTTTCCTCATCTTTTGTCACTGTGTTTCCCTTGCATCCAAAAAGGATGGACTTTCTCCTTAGCCCTCCTTTTGTTGTTAATATGTTTTTAGAAACGTTTTTTATTGTTTTTTACAGCAGTAGTGAGATTAAGTTCTTGCTGTACTTTTCCTCTTCGAATTTTCTCTATGTATTGCCTAACAACATCTTTGCAGTCTTCCTGAGTGGCTTGCCCCTTTTTTGAAAAGCCATAAACTCTTCCTGACCATAAACTCAACAGCCGAACTTCTTCCTGAGTTCCATCCAAATGTGTCTGTTGAGCCAAGCTGGTCTCCTTCCTCACTTCAGCACACAGTGATGGCCAGCTCCTGCACCTTTAAGATTTCCTTTTTAAAGAGCATTCAGCCTTCTTGATTGTTTCGCAATTTAGGACTGCCTTTCAAGGGACTCTGTTAACCAGTCTCCTAAACAGGCCAAAGTCTGCTCTCCAGAAGTCCAGGGTAGCAGTTCTGCTGACCCCTGGCCTAACTTCTCCAAGAATCAAAAACTCTGGAAATCTGTCCTTGTAATATCTTATGGATGTTAGACAGCTTGGGTTGAACAACTGATGAGGTGCTATTTTAAGGATCTTGTTTGCTAATTTATTTATTATTAAGACAGCTAGGTCCTATTTTAGATAGCTGTATCTTGGACCTCTGGATCTAGTGTTGTGATTAAGAACTCTTTATAAGCTCAAAATTTACATGAAAAATAATTAAAGAAGGAAACAATTAAGTAATGCAACCTGAACTGTGTCTCTTGGTATATCCCCTTGTTCACTGCACAATGTTTTAAGTAGTTAAGTAATTGGATTAAGCCATATGAATTCTCTTTCCTTTAAAAAAAGATGTTGACAGAAAACTTCCTATTTTCTTTTAAATCCATTCAACAATTCCCTACTGAATAGTGCACTCATTATGAATAGCAGGTTTTATGTGAAAAACAGATAAGTAATTTATTCAACTGTGTCAAGTAACTTTACATTCAGAGATGCAAGACATTGTACAGTACAAAAATACTTTTTTTACTTTTTTTGTGTCTTGAACGTGTGTGAACAAACAAGATAGTCTATTCATATGGTTTAATTGGAGGAAAACACAATTAGCTTATCTGGGATTTAAAACAATTCTTCAGGCACAGGTCACCATTCTGTCCTCAGCTATCTTCCTCTGGTGAAGAGTTAATTGCTATAGGTTACTCAAGCTTGTTTTCTGCCTGTTGCTGATACCCCACAAGTGGGCATTTAAATTATAATTAATTGAACATGTTGTGCTGGTGCTTGAAACTATATGGAATATTTAATAGAGAAACAGGTAAATTAAGAAACATTAGGGCATAAAAGGTCTTGTAAGCCTCTGAGCCATGTGTTAACAAGGTGTGTTTTCCTGTTTCTTTCAGTACACTTCCCTGCCATGGAAGGGACTGAGGAAAACACTACCACTGCTCCTGATCCTGCAACCAATCTCCCTAATGACCTGAAGTCCTTTTTAATTGCTTTTGGACTTCTCTCTGTAATCTCGTCATTACCAGCTTGGATAACAAAAAGCAGGTACTAGTCTGAGGGTCACACCAGACCAGGGAGTTTCCTACCAATATTCCTAACCCGGGCCCCAGTGAGGCAGTAGACTTCCCTGTGGGAGGAATCTGGTCGACATATGGGGCCCTCAGTTCCCCGCAGAAGGGAATCACCTACCATGATTACCCTCCTTTTTTTCTTGATTGAACTAGTCCTAAGGTGTGGGGGTGACTGACTCACTCTAGGTGTCTTCCTGGGTGGACCTTCCTTTCCATCCTTACTCACCAGGCTCTCAATTTCCAAAGCCCCATACCTGTTGTGCAGTGGTAACTGGGGAGGCAAGAGAGGTCGGCAGGTGATTCGCCTTCCTCCCTGAGAAGGGATGTTTCCATTCCCCCCCGTTTTTAAATCCCCTTCTCTTACCTGGTGGCAAGAGGGTAGGGGATCCTGTGCTTCATGTGGGACCTGTTGCCTTTGCCTCAGGGATGGGAGGGTCTGACTCCACCAATCTATCTCCCTCTCACACTCCTTGATACTCCTTAACCTCTCCACCTCCTCCTTCAGCACTGCAACTATGCTGAGTAGATCATTTATCTGCCTGCACCTCACACAGCTTGTCTGTTTGCTGTCCTCCAGTATGAAAGATGGGCTTAAGCACTCCCTGCAGGTGGAGACATGGACAGCTGTTATGTCTTCTTGGGACCTCTGTCTGGGTCGCCACATTCCTCCTGGCAACAGCTTTTGCCCAAGTGGAAACCATAGCTAACACTCTTCTGGGAGGGCAACAAACACTAGTTAAGATACCTCTGGAGCCAAGGGGAGGGCTGTAACCTCCCCACATGCCCTGCTCACTCAAACTCCTGTGTCAACTGCTGTTCCATGCCCTTTTGATGTGCCATGCCCTGTTCACCATGCTCCTGTGTCACTCATGCTCCCTAAGGGCTGCAACTGTATGTGACAGGAGTTGGGCAGCCACCAGCCTGGTCTCAGCCCAGGTTGAGGCAGAGCCATCCCCTGTTGGTCAAGAGCCATCACTTCCTGCTCGGAGCAAGGAGGCAGGCTCCCTCCTTCTCTGTACTTGTTGCAGTTGCCACAGTTTTGCCGCCTCAGCAAAGAGTCCTGTGACATGATCAGCGGCAGTCTCCCTGCCTCGGTGACTGTGTTGCAAATGCCATAACTAGATATTCCATAAATTAGATGCATAATTTAACCTTTGATGATCTTAGACATAAATAGCTTGGGATTGTTTTTTTTCCCAGTAAGTCAAAACTGCTATCCCTCTTTCCACTTTATGTTTTAAGCTTTTGCTACACCAGTTTCACTAGAAAATTCTTAGTTACAAGTTCTGTTCCTGACAGTAGCTGAGTTTCAGTGAGCACAGACATGAAGAGCTGCATGTTCCAAAATTAAAAAAAAAACAACAAATGCAACAAAACAGACAAAAAAACCTCAAACTAACAACAAACCATAAAATAAAAAATGATGTAAAAAAATCCTCCCATGCACAACCTAAGCTATTTTTCTCCATCACTACTGTAGAAACCTGTACACTAATATCGGAGAACAATTACTCCTTGATACTCTGACTGATACCTTTTTGACAGGTTGAATCACTCTCATTTATGCTACAGTCATCCTCTCTCTGATATATCTAGTGCAGTATCAAAATATACTGTAAGGGACAAAAGATCAAAAGATATATATGGCTTTTAAGAATAATGAACGTTCTGCATCATGTCTTTCTCAATGATACATGTTACATAGGTCAAGCCCTAACAGAGGTATAAGCTTCAAGAGATTTAGTGGATACAGTTGGTAGAAGCGAAAATTTAATAACCAGAGAGTCCGATGTGCAATAGGAAATGCTACAAAACACAAAGCTTGCTCATACTGAAAAACAGGTTCTTTAATCTCAAGCTTGTCGTAAAAATTCTCATAGCTAATAGGAGACAGGCTTTTAATTCTCTAAAGTGCATCTGGGGGTGTGATCAAAGCAAAAAGTGCGTATCTTAGCATACTAGTTTTCACTGAGGTCCAGTTCATTTTCTTTGTATTAGTTAGTTTGGGGCTATGATTTAGATTTGTGCTGAAAACAGTGTTTGTAACACGGTTACTGCTGAGCAGTGCTTACACAGAGCCAAGGCCTTTTTTGCTTCTCACATCACCCCATCAGTGACAAAGCTGAGGGTGCACAAGAAGTTGGGAGGGGACATTACCAGAACAGCTGACCCCAACTGACCAAAGGGATATTTCCATACTATATGATGTCATGCTTAGTAATAAAAGCTGGGGGAATAAGAAGGATGGAGGACACTAGGAGCTGTGGCATTTGCCTTCCCAATTAACCCTTACATGTAACAGAGCCCTGCTTTCCTAGGGATGGCTGAACGTCTGTCTGCCTATGGGAAGTAGTGAATTAATTCCTTTGTTTGCACACACAGCTTTTTCTGGACCACAATTATGCCTTAAGTCTAAGGTTTGAACTGCCTCTGGAAGTCATATGTATGCTTCTGCCTCTTCCAAATGGAATTAATGATGGGTAGAATATCCCACTACACCTTGTTATCCTGAGATGAGTTCATTTTTACAACTAAAAAAAAAAGATTTTTGTTATGAAAAGGAAAATTAACTAATTGACTTGATTATATTTTAGCTTTTTAACACAGTAATTGCAGAGTCACAGTACAGATCATATTTCATTCATCAAAACAGTAGCTAGCAAGGCAGCTATCTAGTGCCCTGTGCTGCACTGAGCTTCAGTCAAGGAGTATAATCCACTAACAGATCAGTACTCATCAAAAATCTCTTCCCTTTGGTATGCATACCTGCTGACAGTGATCAGAAGACTGCTTTAGCTTTTTCTTGGATCTCTTGAGTTTCTTTAATCCCTCACCATAATGGTTTTCATACAGCTTTTCCTGACCACTTTTCATTTTTGCAATACATTTTTTAAAACTTACCAAAAGTAAAAAAAAGTATATAGTGTCCCTGTAACAGCCCAACAGTGCTTGGAGTCAAGGGCAGAATCCCTGCTCTCCCGACCTCATTGCAATCTTCCACTTTTTTAGCTACTCAAGAATTACATAAAATAATTTCACTGCAGCCCCACACAGAGTGATCATATTCAGTAGTTCTTCATAAAAGCAAGAGATAGAAGTAGTCTTACTGGGTAAAGGTCTAGATAGCACTGCATTTGCATTAGATAATGACCAAAAATGAATAGGTAGACATGAATATAAGAACAGAGTGAACACACATGAAAATCCCCTTGAAAACTCCCCTAGCTTTTAATCCATCACAGTTAAGGCTTTATGATTGAGACTTGGTTTCTATGTATTTAGTAACCCTCAGAAAGTTGCTCACCCCTTCCTTCAATCAGAGCCAATTCTACTGCATCCTGCAGCAGGGAGGTCAACATATCAGTCACCAGTCATCCCACCTCCTTTGGCTTCTTGTTGGATTCCTATTATGTTTCTTGCTTCTTGTACCCATTTTCTACACTGAAAAAGAGAAATAATAATTCTCTACCCAAACTCTTGATGACACACAAGATTTTAGTAGACCTCTCTTACATTACTCTTCACTACTTTTTTTCCCAGAGTGGTTTACTTCTTGGTGTCTAATACAGAAGCCAATACACCCTTGCTGCCCTTGTCTGACATCTTTTCCATTATACCATATTAGTTTTGAGATGCGAGTGTAGTTTGCAAAAAGGATTAATATAGTGAAATTGATGTTTTCTCCAATATTAGGAAAGGAATGAAAAATTTGTTACTTTTTAAAACATTCTGTTATACACTAAAATGGGTTTTTCAGAAAACTATCATAACTCCAATATTTCACTTGGAGTAGCAATGACAAACTTGTATCCACTGTTTTCTGTCTTACTTTAGGAATGATTTTTTTTCCCCCCTCTGTACATCAATTGGAATTTATTCCCACTAAGGTTCCCATACTATTTCATTGTTTTGCCACTGAATATTGTAAGATACTTCTGCATTTCTTTACGATTAATCCAATCTTTATTGCTTTGATTGATGAGACTTTATAATCCTTTTCAATGGAAGTTTTCAAAATAAAGTTCCCAGTCTGGAAGTCTGGTCTGTATTCAGTTTCCTTATGTATTGGATTTCTTTGCATTAGGTTTTGTTGAAGGACAGCTTGTGGAAAGCATGTATTTGATTTTGATTGTACCACATACAATCTGTGAAAATAAAAGTAAAACACTTAATATAAGTATAGAAATCACTACGGCACAAGAATAAAGTAACCTGCAAAAGCCTGAAGAAGTTTTACCCATTTATACATCCTGAATCACTATTTTGCTTCTAACAATTTGGGTATCTACTGTAAATCTTTGTTAAAAGTGATTTTTATGTTTGGCTTGTTTTTTGTTTTGTTTGGTTGGTTGGGGTTTTTTTGTGTTTTTTTGTTTGCTTGGTTTGTTTTCCAAAGTATTGAGAAACATCTCGGTTAGTAAAAGACTTGGCTGCAGTGATCACAATATTGTAGAGTTTGGGATACTGCTGAGCACAATGAAGGTTAATTCCAGATAAAGGGTGTAGATTTGAGAAGAGCAAACTTCAGCTCACTCAGTGCTAAGTTGGAAGGGATCCCATGAGAACGTTCCAAGGAGGGTAAAGGAGCTAGTGCGTGCTGGGAGTTTTTCAAGAACACTCTCCTAGACAAGTAAAACCAGTTCATTCCCTCTAAAGGCAAAGGAAGTAGGCAGAGCAAGAGACCTCATTGGCTTAACTGGTTGCTTCTGGGTCTGCTCAGCACCAAAAGGGAAATGTACCAGAGGTTCTCAACACCTTCTTCACCCCTGTCCTTACCAGTGCTGTTGGGTCCCAGGCGACAGGAACAAAAGTCCTGGTTGATGCAGACACCAACCCACCATCAGTGAAGGATGAGTTGGTGTGTAAACTATTACAGGAGCTTGACCTGTACAAATCAATGGATTTGGATGCCATCCACCCAAGAATGTTGAGGGAACTGGCTAATGTCATTATGAAGCTGCTCTCCATAATCTTTGAGAACTCGTGGAGATCGAGAGATGTCCCTGAGGACTGGAGGAGGGCTAATGTCACTGCCATCCATAAGAAGTGTTCAAAGGAGGAACCAGGTAATTATAGACCAATTAGTCTCACTTCAGTCCCTGGGAAAGTCATGGAGAAAATCCTCCTGGGGACTGTCACAAGTCAATTGAAGCATGTGATTGGGAAAAGCCAACATGGATTTACCAGGGACAAAACATACTTAACAAACCTGACAGCCTTCTATGACAAAGTAACCCACTCAGTTGATGCAGGGTGAGCAGTGGACATCGTCTACCTGGACTTCTCCAAGGCTTTGGATATGGTCCTCCACAGCCTTCTCCTGGAGAAACTGACTCATTAAGGCCTTAACAAGTGGTCTGTGTGGTGGGTGGGGAACTGGCTGACAAACCATACCCAGAGGGTGATAATTAATAGTTCTTCCTCAAACTGGCAACTGGTCACAAGTGGGGTCCCCTAGGGATCGATATTGGGCCCTATGCTGCTTAACGTCTTCATAGGTGACCTGGATGTTGGGATCAAAAGCACCCTGATGAAGTTTGCTGATGACACCAAGATGAGTGGAGAGTTTGACACCACGGAAGGGAGAGCCACCCTCCAGGGTGACCTAAACAGACTGGAGCAGTGGGCTAGCAGGAACCTTATGAAGTTCAACAGGGAGAATCGTAAGGTCGTTCACCTGGGAACACATAACCCAGGAGTGCAGTTCAGAGTGGGATCCACCTGGCTGGAGAGCAGCCCTGAGGAAAGGGACCTGGGGGTCTCAGTGGATAACAGGCTCAACATGAGTGAAAAGTATTACTGCAGTGACAAAGACAGCCAACAGGATGCTGGGCTGCATCAACAAAAGCATCACCAGCAGACATAAAGAAGTCATCATCCCACTCTACTCGGCGCTTGTCAGACCACACCTGCAGTATTGCATTCAGTTTTGGTCCCTGCTCTACAAAAAGGCTGTGGACAGGCTGGAGAGGGCCCAACGAAGGGCCACAAGGATGATCAGAGGACTGGAGGACCTGCCAAATGAGGAGAGGCTGAGAAAAATGGGTTTGTTCAGCCTTGAGAAAAGAAAGGTTAGGAGAGACCTTGTCACCATGTTCCAATACTTAAAGGGTGGCTATCAAGAAGATGGAGACTCCCTATTTACAAGGAGTCACATGGAAAAGACAAAGGGTAATGGGCACAAGTTACTTCTGGGGAGATTCCGATTGGACACAAGAAGACAGTCAAATATTGGAATAGTCTCCCAAGGGAAGTGGACAGTTTTAAGTCTCAGCTTGACAGGCTGCTGAGGCAACTCATATAAACTATAGTAGTACCTAGGAAGGTTGGACCAGATGATCCTTGATGTCCCTTCCAACCTGGAATTCTATGATTTTATGATTGTATTATATTGTTTTGATGAAAGATCCTTGTAAAGCATTCCTAAGGATGACCTAATGAAACTTCTTTTATCACCGTATAATTCAGAGTAATTTTACATATTAATTGTATAGTCCCCACAAGTATCTAAAGGGCTACAAAGGGCTTACTGTTGATCTGATGCTAAGTGATTTTTCAATCCTTATTTTGGTGGTGGTATAGAGAGAAAGATAATTGATTCTACCTGCTATACTCTCTAAAGTTCTTATGATGTTCATGTTTAGAAATAGTCTTAAGACTTATAGTGTCCATTTAACATTGATTTTGTTCTTCCCCTTGCCAACTGATTTAAATCATTCCTGGCTGCAAACAACTTAAATTTCTGGGCTTCCTGAAGTCCAACACTTTGTTAAAAACACGGTGTTAGATAGGAAAGTGATGCATTTCTGAGCATGTGTAGTTAATTGCAGGAAACGTGCATGCTTAGTAGTGCGTTCATTAACTAATTCAGGTGTTTAAAGAAATATTCAGATGTGGGAAGTGGGTGAACTGGATTTATTTAAGGAGCCATAAGGTTCTGAGGCACATACAAGCATCTTGATGAAGTATTATAGGTTAAGATTTCTCCACTCCCTATATGCCAATATTTATAGAATGAAAATTCTGCTAAATGAGAAGTCAATAAGAAGTTCTTTTAGACTTCAACTTGCTTTTCTTTGCAACATAAGATCAGAATGCCTGGTCATGTTGTTATCCAATTCTAATAAACAAAATTGCTTCTTAGGAAGCATCAACCCACATGCACCATAATGTAATACAAAATAGAGAATTTTCTAACATCATACCATTTTCAACCACCGACATAGTAAGATTTCATCATCAAAGAAGAAACCGTTTGATACGCAGAAGCTTTTTATGCCACTGTGTTGGTTTGGCACCAAGTTGGCAGTTGAACCAACAACAATAACACTCTCGATTCACCCCTCCCCCCCCTCCTCCCCCAAGGTAGGGAAAGAGGGAGAAAAATGAGAAAGAGAGGCTTTCTGGGTTGAAAAGTGAAACAGATTGATTTTAATTATTAGTGATAAGGGAATATATATATGTATTTGCAAAGGGATGTGCAACACCCGATCCCCTCCCTCCTCCCCCAGCGACTCTCACAGCAACTCTTCTCCCTGGTGACTCCAGCTGAAGGGGGGAGTGTCCGGGCGCACGGACGGGGCCCTCGGGTGTCGGCTGGGAAGAAAAATAGAAAAAAGAGAGAGAGCCAAAGAGAGGGTGATAGAAGCGACAGTAAGCAGGAAAGTGAGTGGAAAAGGAAAAAGAAAGGCTTGACTTCTGTGATGTCTTAACCTATACTGAAAGCCAAATAGAGAAAATACTATGAGAAGGGAATATTCTGATTTGCTGATCCTGCCTTCAGTCTAATCTGCTCCCCTGTAGGGGGGGAGGCTGCAGACAGTCAGAAGTGACCTTGGTTATTACCAGTCCACTGGTGCTGCTAAAAAAAAGTTCACTGAAAGAAAAAAAAAATCAGCAAAGGGCCAAAACAGCCCTTTTGTTAAAAGTGACTTGTAAGTAATAAATCTCAACAGGAAAATTAGGGAAAAAACCCTGTATACTTATATCCATGTAGCAATCAGCAATAAAATATTTATTCTACCAATGAGTGTGCATTGCAAGAGTCTTAAGTATTATGTTGTAAGCATATCTTTCTTATCAGTTATCAGCAAGAACTTTTTGACCATAATATGCTTATTAGTCCTATTATGTATCATGAATGACATTGCTTTGATAAACTAACTGACCAAAAAGCAAATATAGCTTGCCCATATGTTTATGGACAATTCTTTTGAACACATTTCATAGACCTAAATCTTTGTTGTGACAACAAAGAACCACACATATGGCCGCTCACTCACCTCCCGACCCCCACACACATACACACTGTGGGATGGGGAAGACAAAGTCCAACTAGAAGCTGGTGGATCAAGACAAAGGACAAGGAGGGTTCACTCACCAATTACAGTCATGGGCAAAACAGACTAAACTTGGGTAAAAATAATATTTAATTTATCACTACTCATATGCAAACAGGACACAGACAAAACAAAGAGCAGTGCTTAAATACATTACCCCCACCCCTCCCTCCCTCCTGGGCCCAAATAACTTTGTTCCCTATTTCTCTACCTGCTTCCCCCCAGGGGCAAAAGGGGACATGGGATGGGGTTTATAGTCCATTCACAGTCTGTTGTTTCCTGCTGCTCTCTCCTCCTCAGGGAGAAAGATTCTTCACAGTCTTACTGTGCTTCCCCATGGGGTCCCTCCCATAGGAAAGACTCCTTCATGAACCTCTATGGCATGAGTCCTTCCCATGAGGTGCAGTCCCTCAGGAGCAGACTGCTCCAGCATGGGCTTCCCACAGAGTCATGGGCTGCTTTGGGAACAGTCACCTCCCCTAGCTTGGGGTCCTCCATGGCTGCAGACCCAAGTCCAGAGGCTGCAGGTCCACATTTGCCCCTCCTGGCACCTTCAGGGCATGCTCCACCATGTTCCCCCTTGAGTGCATGGGAACAACATGCCATCTTGCCATGGGCTGCAGGGGAACTTCTGCTCAGGCACCTCCTTCCCCCTTCTTCCTCCCCCATGTAGCAGGACGCTCCATGTCTCAATATGCTTGTCTCAGTTTCCCTTTATGATTCAACTGCTTTTGTCACACAGTTTTGCAGGCCCAAGCCTGGAGTGGAAAGATTCCCATAATAAAGGGAAAGGCCTAACAAACTCTGAGCTGTTAACAACGTTGAAAGACACAAACAGAGGCCAAGTTGACATACATAACACCAGCTGCTCTCTGGTGTTGAAGAACACGGAGCACAGCCCAGCCACAACTAGGCCCAAAACAGAGATAAAGTAAGACAGAAAAGATAAACAAAAGAGTTCGCTTGGTGAACAGGGCCATTGTCCACACTCTTCCTTATGCAACCCACAATTCCATTGGCCTTCTTGGTGGCAAGGGCACATTGCTGGCTCATGAATAATTTACTATCTACCAGGATTCCCAGATCCTTCTTCTCAGAACTGCTTTCCAGGAGGTCCACCCCTAACCTATATTGGTGCATGGGGTTCTTCCTTCCCAGGTGCAGGACCCTACACTTGCCGTTGTTGAACCTCATTAGGTTCCTCTCTGTCCAGCTCTCCAACCTGTCCAAGTCACACTGGATGGCAGCACAGTCCCTTGCAGTGTCAGCCAGCCCTTCCAGTTTTGTATCATCAGCAAACTTGCTGAAAATACACTCTGTCCTCTTGTCCAGGTCATTGATGAACATGGTGAAGAAGACCAAACTGAGTACTGACCCCTGGGGGACACCACTGGCTACAGTCCTCCAGCTCAACCCTGGCCATTGATCACAGCCCTCTGAGTTCTGTCACACAGCCAGCTCTCAATACACCTCACTGTCTACCCATCTAGCCCACACTTCCTGAGTTTCCTATGAGAAACAGTGTCAAAAGCCTTGCTGAAGTCAAGGTAGATAACATCCACTGCTCTCCTCTCATCTAGCCAGCCAGTTACGACATCATAGAGCAAACCGGATTGGTCAAGAATGATTTCCCTTTGGTGAATCCATGCTGATTTCTCCCAATAACTTTTTTGCTTTCACATGTTTTGAAATGACGTCCAGAACTATTTTTTCCAACACCTTACCAGGGATGGAGGAGAGACTAACCAGCCTGTAGTTCTCTTCTTTCCTTTTTTGAAGACTGGAGTGACATCGGCCTTCCTCCAATCCTCAGGCACCTCTCCTGTTCTCCATGGCCTGTCAAAGATGATGGAGAGGTATCTCAGAACATCTGCCAGCTGTCTCAGAACTCATGAATGCATCCCATCAGGGCTCATGGACTTATGGATGTCCAGTTTGGCTAAGTGGCCTCTAACCAGGTCCTCCTCTACCGAGGGAAAGTCTTCCTCTCTACAGACCTTATCTCTTATCTTCAGGGTCCAAGAGGACCTGACCACGGGCCAGTGTCTCATCACCTTCACAGTAAAAAAATGTCTTCCTAATATCTAATCTAAGTCTACCCTCTTTCTGTTTAAAACCATTGTCCCTTGTCCTATCAGTACACTTCCTGATAAATAGTCTCTCTCCATTTTTCCTGTAGGCTCCCTTGAATGTCAGCTATACAATTTTCAGTCCACTTCACTGTTTGCTCATCCAGCCTGTACACCAATACTTGTCTGTAAGGGTCTTTTCAGAGACAGTGCCATAGACCTTCCTGATTCATAGAATCATGAAATGGCTAGGGTTGGAAGGGACCTTTAAGATCATCTAGTTCCAATCCCCCTGCATGGACAGTGACACCTTCCACTAGACCAGGTTCCTCAGAGCCCCATCCAACCTAGCCTTGAACAGTTCCAGCAAGGGGGCATCCACAACCTCCCTAGGCAACCTGTTCCAGTACCTCACCACCCTCACACTAAAGAATTTCTTCCTAATGACTAACTAAACCTTACATCTTTCAGTTTTAATCCATTCCCCCTTTCCTATCACTACACACCCTAGTAAAATTCCCTCCCCAGCTTTCCAGCTGGCCACCTTCATGTACTGGAAAGCTGCTATAAGGTCTCCTTGGAACCTTCTCTTCTCCAGGCTAAACAACCCAAGCTCTTTCAGCCTGTCTTTGTAGAAGGGATGCTCCAGCCCTCAGATTATCTTTGTGGCCCTCCTCTGGACTTGCTTCAAGAACTCTATGTCCTTCCTTCCTGTGTTGGGGGCTCCAGAATTGAACACAGCACTCTAGGTGGGGTCTCATGAGTGAAGAGTAAAGCGGGAGAATCACCTCCCTTGACCTGCTGGCCACACTTCTTTTGATGCAGCCCAGGACACAGTTGGCTTCCTGGGCTGCAAGTGCACATTGCCAGCTCATTTTGAGCTTTTTGTCGACCAGCACCCCCAGGTCCTCCTCCTCAAGGCTGTTCTCAATCCATTCTCCACCCAGCCTGAATTTGTGCTTGGGGTTGCCCCAACCCAGGTGCAGGACCTTGCACTTGGCCTTGTTGAACGTCTTGATGTTGGCATTGGTGAAACTCTCAAGCCTTTCAAGGTCCCTCTGGATGGCATCCCTTCCCTCCAGCATGTCAACCACACCACACAGCTTGGTGTCATCAGCAAACTTGCCGAGGGTGAACTCAGTTCCACTGTCCATGTCACTGACAAAGATGTTAAATAACATGGGTCTCAGTACTGACCCTGAGGAACACCACTCATCACTGTTCTCCATCTTCTTCACTGTCTGTTGAATCATAGAATCATAGAATCAACCTGGTTGGAAATGACCTTGAAGATCATCAAGTCCAACCATAACCTAAATCCACCTACCATAACCTAATCTACCTGGTCAGTGCTTAAATCATGTCCCTAAGCACAATATCTATATTTCTTTTTAATACTTCCAGGGATGGTGACACCACCACCTCCCTGGGCAGCCTGTTCCACTGTCCAACCACTCTTTCAGTAAAGAAAAACTTTCTAATATCTAGCCTAAACCTCCCCTGGCACAACTTCAGGCCATTCCCTCTCATCCTGTCATTATTCACTGGAAAGAAAAGACCAACTCCCACTTCCCTACAACCTCTTTTCAGTAGAGAACAATGAGGTCTCCTCTCCTCTTTTTCAGACTAAACAATCCCAGTTCCCTTAGCATCTCCTCATAAGACTTACTCTCCAGACATTTCACCAGCTTGGTAGCTCTTCTCTGGACACGCTCCAGTAACTCTACATCCTTCCTGTAGTGAGGTGCCCAGAACTGAACACAGCACTCGAGGTGTGGCCTCACCAGTGCCAAGTACAGGGACATGATCACCTCTCTACTCCTGCTGGCCACACTATTCCTGATGCAGGCCAGGATGCCATTGGCCTTCTTGGCCACCTGGGCACACTGCTGGCTCATGTTAAGTCAGCTGTCAACCACACCCCCAGATCCTTCTCCACCATGAAGCTTTCCAAGCACTCATCCCCAAACCTGTAGCTTTGCATGGGGTTGTTGTGACCAAAGTGCAGGACCCGGCACTTGGCCTTGTTAAACCTCATACAATTGGCCTTGGCCCATCGATCCAGCCTGTCCAGGTCTCTCTGCAGAGGCTTCCTACCCTCAAGCAAATTGACACTTCCTCCCAGCTTAGTGTCATCTGCATACTTAGGAAAGACTCAGTTCCCTCATCTAGGTCATTAATGATATGAACAAGACTGGTCCCAAAACTGAGACCTGGGGGACACCACTGGTGACCGGCCGTCAACTGGATCCAACCCCATTCACTACAACTCTCTGGGCTTGCCCAGCTAGCCAGTTTTTTACCCAGCAGAGAGTGTACCTGTCTACTCCATGTGCCTCCAGCTTCTCCAGGAGAATGCTGTGGGAGATGGTGTCAAAGGCTTTACCAAAGTCTAGATAGACAACATCAACAGCTCTTCCCTCATCCACCAGGCGGGTCACCTGATCATAGAAGGAGATCAGGTTAGTTAAGCAGGACCTGCCTTTCCTGAACCCATGCTGGCTGGGCCTGATCCCTTGGCTGTCCTGCACTTGCCATGTGAGAGCACTCAAGATGATCCTCTCCATGATTTTCCCTCTGGTACTGAGGTCAGGCTGACAGGCCTATAGTTCCCAGGATCCATCTTTGGGCCCTTTTTGTAAATAGTCATCACACTGACAAGCCTCCAGTCACCTGTGACCTCCCCTGTTATTCAGGACTTCGGGTAGATGATGTAAAGAGTCTTGGCTATCTCCTCTGCCAGTACCCTTGGGTGAATCCCATCAGGCCCCATAGACTTTTGAGTGTCTAGGTGCTGCAGCAGGTCTCTGACTGCATCCTCATGGATTACGTGAGGGGTTGTTCTGCTCTCCATCTTTATATTCCATCTCAGGAGGTTGAATACCCTGAGAGCAGCTGGTCTGACTATTAAAGATGTAGGCAAAGAAGGCATTAAGTATGTCAGTCCTTTCTTCATCTCTGGTTGCCATGTTCCCCCCCCCCCATCCAATAAGGGATGGAGATTTTCCCTGGTTCTCTTTTTGCTGTTAATGTATTTGTAAAACCTTTTTTATTGTCCTTTATGGTAGTGTCCAGATTGAGCTCCATCTGGGCTTTTGCCCTTCGAATTTTCTCTCTAGTTACATATACAAAGCTTTCCTTACATTCAACAGGAGTTAGAACAGTTGTGTAGTGAATTGGCAAGGAAAAGGGATCCTCAGTTTGCCTCTGTTTAACATCCTTATAGCAATCAAGCTGTGCTAAATTTCTACCTACTTGTCTTTTATATCTTCTTTAGTATGTTTCATATAGTGTTGTGTGCATGCCAGTAGTGCCAGAGGGGAGGAGGGCAAAGGAGACCAACAGGCATTTTCATAAACTAAATTAATGTCATAGGTTAAAAAGTGTTAATATCTACAGCCGGTTATTTGTAGTAAATCAATACAGTAGCCACTCATTCTTTTAGATCAATAAGATGCCTTCTGTTTTCCTTGTACAAATTACTGTACTGTACTCTTTTCCCAACATTTTACATCATCCTAGATTATCAAGAGCAGACAACAGCTTCATTTATTGCTCTATATACCTTGACAGAATTCACAAATTATTTTTAAAAATGAAATCTCAATTGGTGACTACCTTGAGAAATATTAGTTTCCCTAATCTCTTTCCTTCCATTTTGAAAGATGAATATATATAAGGGTGCATTTTTTAAAAACCAATAGCAATGCATATTATTTTTCACAGCCTCTATTTACATTATCCTGAAAAACAAGCTGCTCTAAAATACGTATTTTCACACCCTTCCTTGTCTCGCCCAATTCTAAATGACCACAAGCTTTCAAATGTCTAACAGAGAGGAAGGAGCTCTGATACTAAATGTGGTAGCTCAGGTCACTTCATTCTTGTGCATTATTTCTAGAAGTTCAACATGTATGGCCACCTGTATCCCACAGGCTGACTCACACATTAAGTGTGAATGAATCAAGAATAAACTTTGTGCATTTCATTAATATGGAATGTTGAAGTTTTGGTGCTTAAATGATTTACCAAACCATTAGTTTGAAAAAGAAAATCTATAAAAAGGCTTAAAAAAATATCTATTGAGAAGAAAGCATGCTCAGTGAAGGCAGGAATAAGGAGGCAGCAAAACATTATGGAAGAGGTCAGCAATCACTTCAGCTTTCTGCAAGTTTATATCAAAGGAGTGGAAAGAAATGCAGGCAGTGTCAATGTTTGTTATTTTTTGATATATATTTGTAGACACAGTATAAAACCCTGTATGCAAACAGCTCTGAATTCAAAGAAAACTCAAGGTCAAATTTAAAACCAAATGTAGTAACTTACTCTCTTTAATGAATGTAAATGGCTGATTGGTAAATGGGATTCAGCCACTACTAGAAAATGGCAGCAAGGATCACCTTAGTCTGCCAGCGTAGTGCTCAACACATGGTGGGTCTCCAGCCTGGGCTGGAGCTGGTGCCAGCTTGCTTTAACAACAACCTGGTGGCCACAGGTCCATTGTCTGGCCTGAGCTGAACCTCTGTCATGGTCATAGATGGACAAGGCTGGATAAACTTGGCAGTCACTCCAGGACAGACAGTCACCCATGAGCTGGCAAAGGTTGCACTAGATGTAGAACTGGGAGCCAGTGATAAGGAAGCAGTCCAGGGTAACATAAAGTACTGATATAAACCCAGGACTGAGGAGGAACCATGAGCTTAGTACCCTTCCTAGCAAGGATCTCTGGGTGCTGCCAGCTGCAGCTATTTGCTATCTTCCTTTTTGCCCACAAAGCGATTTTGAGAGTAAGAAAATGTTCAGTCCAAACAATTCTATAACCTTAGCTGTTGCACTTGTAACAAGCTTGGACCCTTTCACAAAAGTTTGGAGCTCTAACCTGATTCTACCTTTCCCAAAACATTTCCTTTTCAGTATCTTCTAGTTTGTGAGTTGGGGATAACATACATACAGAAAATGTTACTTTAGGATTTTGGTTTAAATCAGACTTCAGTCTCCTGAAGTTAGATTTTTAATATTATGTGTGTTCTTCTAAGCAAAAAATGTTTTGTTTTTCAGAGGTTCAGTAGCATAAACATAAATTGCTAGAGCTGAGGCATATAAAATAGAAGGCAGAATAGAATATGTTTTCATTACAGATGTGATGAGGTTTTTTGGTATAAGGATATAGTCAATGTCAGAACACAGGAGTAGTGCTTGTGTTTATTTTGGAATATCAAAACAACCTGGGGAGGGTGAGCATATCAAAGACCATACAACAAGACATGCCATGAAACAGCATTGGCTTGATACATTTGCCTAATTAGAAGCATTTATTGTTCTTGGAGATGTCCTAGGTATCCTGTCTAAACTCTGAAATGGCATGAGTTTCCCATATTTGACAGACCCATGCAAATGTCTCTGATATTTAGGGCAATTCAAACAATGCAGAAATCTACCTTTACGCAGTTGAACAGATCCCTTACTGAATCATCAACTGTGATGGATCTTGCTGAAGTTGGACCTATTGTAGCTCTTGAATTTACTCTTCTCTTTTTACTCCAGGTAGCTTGACAGGACAGAAACATTTTATAGCAGTTTGATCATTTCACATTTGTAATTCAGTTCCTTTCCAATAGCACTGAAGATGTGTTGGCTTCCAGCATCACCTGAGAGACAGAGGTTCTGTTTTTTGCTGAAGCAGTAAATCACAGTCTCCTCAATGCCCCTTCTCTTCCCACAACTAATAATGTCTCCCCACACCTAGCCATCTTATTCCCCATATGCACTGGTGGCATGAATGAGATGGATGTGAACTGCCAAACAAGTAACCCAAAAATAGAGAAGGAAAAAGGGAAGAGAGCACACTTCCCTAATCTTTGGGAAAGGCAAGTACAAAGAAAGTGAAGTTTTGCCTTTCCCTACATAATCTAATTTTTTCTTCTTCATTCATTGAATTCTTCCTTTGTTTGTCCCATTCAAAATTATGGTCTAGAAAGACGGTGCCTGTATTTTAGCCAGTTCAGATAATGAGTTTTCTGCAGACACGGATCATATTTGGTGCTACCAAGTATGGAGCACTAGCATGTATCTATCAAGGAACCTAAGTGCATATAGTATTACTCATGTAAATCAGCATAGTTCAAGATTCTAAACTTGTGATTATATTGAAATGTATGAATCAACATACTTTAATTTCATATTATTTGTAGGAAAAATTTGAACTGGTTTTGTAGCAGAGGATACAAATGCAATTTAGTGTTGCATTTTAGTAATACTTTAGAGATTTGATAAAAATAGGATTTATTTTCAGAATAAGAGAAATCTAGTGATAATGATTGAGGTATATTGTTGTTTTGGGATCTTAAATCAGCATGTGTGTATGTACAGTGCAGTGATAAGCAATTAAGAAAACCACAGTATTTTCATAGAATCATAGAATCATAGAACTATTCAGGTTGGAAAGACCCTTGGGATCACCAAGTCCAACCATCATCCCTCCTCTAAAAAATTCTCCCCTAAACCGTATCCATCAACACCACATCCAAACGACCCTTAAACACATCCAAGGATGGTGACTCAACCACCTCCCTGGACAGGCTATTCCAGTGTCTAACCACTCTTTCTGTGAAAAAATTTTTCCTAATGTCTAGTCTAAACCCCCCCTGTTGGAGCTTGAAGCCATTCCCTCTTGTTCTGTCACTAATTACCTGTGAAAAGAGACCAGCACCAACCTCTCTATAATCACCTTTCAGGTGGTTGTAGAGACTGATGAGGTCTCCCCTCAGCCTCCTCTTTCTCAAACTAAACATTCCCAGCTCCTTCAAGCATTCTTCATAAGATTTATTCTCTAGGCCCTTCACCAGCTTTGTTGCCCTCCTCTGTGCTCGCTCCAGCACCTCAATATCTTGAATTGAGGTGCCCAAAACTGGACGCAATACTCCAGGTTTGGCCTCACCAGTGCTGAGTACAGGGGGACAATCACCTCTCTACTTCTGCTGGTCACACTATTTCTAATACAAGCCAGGATGCCATTGGCTTTCTTGGCCACCTGGACACACTGCTGGCTCATATTCAGCCACTTGTCAATTAGAACCCCTAGGTCCTTTTCTGTCAGACAGCTTTCCAGCCACACTTCCCCAAGCCCGTAGCGTTGCAAGGGGTTGTTGTGGCCCAAGTGCAGGACCTGGCACTTGGCCTTGTTGAAGCCAATACCATTAACATTAGCCCAACGATCTAATCTATCCAAGTCTCTCTGTAGAGAGACTTTTCCATAAAAACCCCAAAATGTTCAGTATTAGCTTTTTCAGAATTACTAACGTGGTTACTCTTAATATATAAAAAGTTCTGAAAATGTTTCATGTAGTGAGAGATTTCTTTTTATCTTTTTCAATTATTTTTCCATTTTTTTTAAAGGAGAATTGAGTGCTCTAGAAAACTAGTAGAACATTGATTGCTTGCTCTGGGGGCTGAAATCCTGTAGTTATCTTCACAGAGGTGAAAGAGCTTCCGTGTATTCCCTGCTAGTAGAAGGCAACCTTGTAACATCAGGACAAGTTGTAGGGCCAAGAAGATAAATCACTGAAAAAGCTGGATGCCTAGCTAAAGGCATGGTAATTAAAAGAGCAGCTTAAATATCATCAGTTCATTAGGAAGTGGAGTTTTACCATGTGTGATGCATACAAATACTTGATATTTCATAGTCTTTACTTTCTAAGTAATATTTTATTTTGCTAAATGAGTAAGAAAAATAAAATAAATGAAGTTATGCAAGTGGTTCTAGTAACTCCTTGGTTTTAATGCACTATATTACACTATTTTCATATTTTCTGTCTTTAATTAATACTAACCTGTATAGCATGGTGTTATTGCTTGTGCACTCTAAGTACTGCTTTTCTATTATCATAACTTCTTTCATTCTTCTGTTTCTTCAAATGTAAAGAAGACAGAGAATCCAATAAATTCATACATTATTTCAGGATTGTTGACAGCAGTTTTAAAACTCAAGAGATTTTATAGTTGAGGGCCAAATCTAATGTAATTTTATTCCTAGTGTAGTTTACTTTTTTTTGAAAAGTAGTTATTTTTGTTCACTGGCTTTAACTGACATCACTTGTTCCCTCTGGAGTCAGTACTTATTTAAATCTAGCAGAATTTGCCTTTCCCTAAAACTAAGATCCCTATGTTATTTGTGTTATTTTTCAGAACAATAACAAAGTTACAATTATAAATTTTCTTTGAATATAAGCATGAAGATTTTAAAACCTATCAGAAAATACTTTTTTTTTTTTTTAATAGGACTTTTATATAATGTAAGTCATGTTATTTTAAGTCCATTTTCCTCTCCCTTACCTTGGGCTGCAGACATTCTTTAATGCTTAAGTTTAATGCAGGCAAGAGCCCTATTCTTGCCCCCCCAGCTCATCTCTTGATGCAACTTCCAGAACAAGCGAGCGGTATGAAACTAAGGCCCGTTAGCTAAAGTATATTTCAAACTTGTAACTACATGAATGCATATATTGCATTTAATAAGCACCTATAGCATACTTCATTTAAAAACAAACAAATGAAAAACCTCCACACTTTTATGTTCTGCTGTAGACAGGCTATATACATTGTGTACCAAAGTTACCATGACAGACTAGTGAGCTTGGGGACCACACCACTCTGGTAAGCATAAGATAAAGAAAATGTAAATATCATAGATGACTGTCTTTTCTTTTCTTACACTGGCAACAGCTAACACTACTTCCTAAAAAGACTCAATTTATTAAATTAATTTCTTTGCTGCTCATAAATTCATTTTACATTCATAATTGAAACAACATGACTGTTTCATGTAGTGGCTTCTTCTACTCTCCCAGTGCTACATGGCTTACCAGTCATGCCCAATGTTCAAAAAAGCCCATACGAATTATCTTTAAAGAGTAAAAACATTTTAGGAGTTAAATGATGATCTAGCCAATTGCCATTTTCATTCAGAATAGTACATTGGATTTTATAATTTATCCAGAGCACAGAAGAGAGTAGAATTTCAAGACTATTTTCACTTGAAAGACTAGCTATGTTGATCACAGTGCTTGACATTTTTGATGGTTAAAATTGTCTTTAATTTATATAAATTCAATATCCCGAAAACCTTGAACTACAGTTTCTTGAACTATTGCTTGAGTAAAATGTTTGGAACGCACACATTATCTTTCAATCTTAGAAGAAAATTATTTGCTGAACATAGAGATGTTGAGCTCATCTGAGCAAGAAAGTCAAGTAAAGCTCACCAGAAGGATGAACAGCACTTCCATCAGATGTCAAACTTGAGATTTAAGAATTAAGACTCTCTCAGATTTTCTGGAGCACTGTCAGGCAGTGCATCAAATTTCTACTAGATTGTCAGGAGAATGCAGGGTAGCGGCAGACGTATCATTCAATATGTATTCAGTGAGGGAGTGTCTGCCCTTAGAGCTGCTATGCTTTGTGGTGTTACTGGTTGCTTTCGAGAGAAAATGTTTATAAATGTAGTGTCTGGGTCTTGAAGTGCTCTGCATAACCTTCATATGTGAGTTTTCAACATGGCTATTTCAATTTCCACATGAATACTTACACAGTTCCTAAAACTACTGATAGGATCCTGCACTTATGGGTAGTCCTCTTTAACACTGTTTTGATGATTCAGCAAAGTCATCCAATTTTACACAGGTTTGCAGATACTGGTCTGCCAAAAAAGCTATGCACAAACCAAAAAAAAAAAGGCCCATTAGTAAACAAGATCAATGCAATTTGTGGAGTTATTGATTTACTTAGTTAAATAGACTCTAAGGTAAATACAGTGAGGAAGAGGAAAATAAAGAAACCTAAGCACAGGAGAGTAATACAAAAATAAACACAGAGATGGGAGGATGACTCTGGTAATTGCTGACCAGACCTGCATGTTACTCAAAGCAAGTAGAATTATTCCTTTCATAAAACTGAATTGGAAGAAAAATATTATGAATAGTAGCAGTAATAATAATAGAGGCTTGTATATACATAGTCATAAACAAGTAACTGTTTGAAATAATGGGATAGAGGAGATAGTCTTTAATCATTATATGCATATCGATTTCACAAAATGTTTTTGAAAAAAACCCCACACACTTTCAAATCTAAGTTGCCCATGAACACTGGGAATTCCTTTGAAGATAAGTTGTTATTACCCTTTTTGTTTATGAGGAAGAGTTAGAAGTAGCTTCTCTGAGAACATGGACCAGGAACAGAGACAATTTTTTTAACATAAAGAATTAAATTAAATGGTAGCAATTAAGGATCCTGTTGCACCTTTTACTCCTAGTCTATCTGAGTAAGAAAAGGTGGATCACTATATAAAGCATGTGCATTGTATTTTTGCAACCTATGAAAAATTTTAGAAATAGAACATTTAGCTTTTATGTTTTATATATGCCTCATCTGATATATATATGCACTTAACTTTATGGAGATTCCCAAGTATCTTTTCCTATGAAAAGAGGGAAAAAAAAGATACGGCTTTTGGAGCTGGGGGACCTTCCAGAAGCTTCTCACAGGACCCACCCCTGGCCCTTTCCCTGCTGCCAAAGCCCTACCACACAGACCAAACACATCCATATTTTCTATAAATCTCCTTTTAGCAAAAGCACTGCATTATATACTTACATGTTTAAGGAGGAATAGAATTGTAAAAGATCTCTTTTGAAAACCAATCAAATTTATTCTCCATGCCAGCCTGAACTGTTGATCTCAAATTATTGTAGCTGTGCAACTGAATTAATGTTGAACTTGTGTAGGTAACTGACTGAAAAGCAGGTATCTGTAGAAAACACCTGTTATATGAAGAAGAATTTTTAAATAGAAAAATTACAAAATACAGTATCTGAAGATCTATTGAATTACTGTAAATATTATGATGCTAATGAGGAGAAAGTCAATACATGTTTGATGCATGGATAAACAAATAAAATTGAATGTATGTTGCATGATAGAGACAGGTAAGCTACAGAAGAATGTGTGATACTACATACAAATAACCTACTGAGCAGAATTTTGCTTGATATTTTTGGAACTGGGAAGCTGGGTGCCACAGTATGTTTTGCCAGAAGCTACTGAGGGCCATGCCACCAAGCTATCACACTGCCTTGATAACTAAGTAAGCAGAATGCCTCCAGGGTCAGGTCCAGCTTATCAACAGGCAGTGACAAGTGAGCATGATACCTGCCAGAGGTGTAAGAGGGAACAGACCATGGGTCAGGCAGGTGTAGCTCATCCCTGAACAGCTGCATCTTTGAGTCTCAGTGGGGGTTTGTCAGGATTGGAAAGGGGAACAGAGTGGATAGCTAGAGAGGACAACTGTGGAAAGAGTAATTGGTCCAAGAGGTTTGATTAAAGGTAGTGCAAAGAAAGCAGAATTGTACTCGTGACTTCTTAATTTTAAAATATGATTACATATTTTAGTCAGATGATGCTGAAAAACTCCTTGTTGGGGTTGCTCAGCCCTTTTATAATAATACCTTTCTACTTCAGGGATTTTTTACATTTTTAGAATTAATGGTCTATCCACTCACTGTGTTACTATTGGGCAGTGAAACTCTACCTGCACAAGCTTATACCTGAGAAGTGTCTGTAACTGTAAAGCTAGACTCTCATTTCTTGTCATATATCGGTAATATTTTATCATATTTATGCTAAGAGAATTGATGTTAGGATATAATTTTTTATCATCCTACCACTGATTTAAATTAGCCTGAAACTGTGTTTTAAGTCCATTGTTCTTCTACTGCTTAGTCTAAGACTATGACAGAGACCTATCTACATCATCAGTACATCAGCTAATAGTGTTCAGTGGCAGTTTGGAACAAAAAAAATAAAATAAAAAATTCAAGCTTTCAGTGGCTGTGACTGAAATAACTTTTCATGTGCAGTCTTTTTTAATGGGGATCTAGTAGAGGAACATCTTGCAGTTTTCTGCTTTGTGGAGTAAAAACAATTTTTAATTAATCTACTTGCAACTCCCCTGAGGCATAACTTCACATTAAAGCTAGAAATAATGTAGGTTTGTTTTCTTTCAACTTAAAATAAGAAAAGCATTCATATTACTTCAGAAGGTACATCACAGACTCTCTCTCCCTCCGTTTTCCCAGATGAAATAATATTTCAAGGCATGTTAACACTTGACAAATGAGTACTTCTCTCAAAAGTGCATATTTCTACAGTTATTCTAATTTATATTTTTGCAGTATTTTATTTTAGGGAACACATAGCACATTCAGTGTGTTGACCTCATAAACATATCCAGAGTAATGCCAGTAACACTTCTTTTTTTGAATTATTTTCCATAACTTTGGTAAACAGATCCAGAAAATATTGGAACTTGGAAATCTATGGATTGACACTATTTTGTACTCTTTGTACTGTTATACAAAATATGACTAGTCAAGGTATGGACAATAGTAGCTCATATGAGGTCCTCAGCTGGCTAAAAAAGAGACTATTACATTGAGGACTGATTCATTCTTCCTGAGCCTAATCTAGAATAACATTTTCAGCTTTCCTATAAAATATTGGACCACTTCATAGGGGAAAAAACAGAATTTGCCAGTTTTATTTTAAACACACTATTTGCAACAGTTCTATTGTGAATGCTGCCAGTACACTGACACCATATTACTAAAATTAGTGAGACTTGACAAATGGAGAAGTCCCAGGATTCTTGCTTCAGCAAATATATATTAATATATATATAAACATATGTATGTATATATACATATATATATACACACTCTTATTCAGAATTTTTTTTCTTTGGGAAAAGTGACAGCTACTTTTAATGGCAATGTTGCAGTCTGCACTCGTATTTCAGTATTTGATTAAGCTCTTCTGATCTTGTCAGATATTAATGGAAAAGAACTTGCTGATAAATTATTTTTGACATGGTAGAGTAAAACTGTTATGTTCCTTTCCTGAGTCTTCTGCTGTCAGTGCCAAAATTTTAATGTGGTCAAGTTTTTATTACAATAAACTGCTGTTGTTTGATTTTGTTGAAACAAAAGCAAATTTTTCGAGATGAAGGAGTCAGCCCTTAAAAATTTGTATATTAATGTGATGTGAGCAAGAAAGGGAACCTCTTAAATGTTAAATTTTTGTCATTTGACCCCGTATATTTTCTTTACAGTATTTTTAATTCTGATAACTAATATGAATCAGAATTAAATGAACAGCTCCTCTTTTAGCTTTATTAATATAATTGCTTAAGTTATAGCCAAACCATAGCTTCCTTGAAAATGTTGATAGAAGTTTGCAAGTTGTCTAAACATCTTTGGCATGTTGATGCACCTTGTAAGTTAATCTTTTTCAGAAATCAAATGTTTCTTTTTTTCTTGCTGAATAAAGACAATGAGATTCTAGCTGAAGATGCTCCTGCTCATTTTAGGGGAATTGGACTAGATGACCTTTATAGGTTCCTTCCAACCCAAACTATTATATGAATCTATGATTCTATGATTCCTCAGGGAAGGTATTCATCCAGCCACTAATCTGATTATAACAAGGGGTATTTGGACTAATATACCAGACATTCTCTTTAGTTTCCCAATTGGAATGGAGGCATGAGTTCTCTGTTCTGAACTGGGCCAAATCAAGATGTCTTCTCTGGATGCAGTCTAGCCACTTGCCCACTTTGAAGTGAGGGGTGGATATGACCGTTCTTCCCGAACTGGGGTATGTACCATATTGTAGTTTCCAATGGTCTTGATCAGTAATTTGAGGAGTAACTCGAGGTGTTTCCTTTTTCTCCTCAGTCAGTTTGCTTTTCTTGACTAGTGTAGTTTGTCTTGGTGCCAGATCTGGATCTAGAAATAAGGCATTCAGGAAGGCTGGAGGCATAAGTCCATGGCTCAGATCAACTTGATTTCAGGCACCGACCCAAGCCAGTCTTTTATTTAATACCTCTCCTCCATCTGCTCATGCCACTGTCATTGATTCATACTGCCTCATGTGGTTCAGGAAGAAGGTATTTCTTTTCCCAAGGCTGTATGCTGCCAATAAAGCTTATACAGTGTTTTGACTCTCTTCTATACAGAATTCCTACTCTAAACATTTTCTACAGATGTAATTTAGTTAATGATTGATGCTGAGTTTTGAAATCTGGATATTTATTAACTTTTAATACACAGCTTACTAGTTAGTAAGAAATACTCTTAATCCAAAACTTAGCTGTGGTTAGATATTTCCAAGTGTGCACAGATGCTTAATCGACCAGATCAACCAGATCGAGTGAGAAATTTGTCTCAATAAAATATGGGATCTTCCAGTAAGGGTTAATGTTATCCATGTTGTTCCTAGATAAACCTTTTAAAGATCCCATCTTATTTAATCAGTCTAGTTTATTGCCTAGCTTGGAGGGTCTTGAACTAGGTCACTCATCACCTCAGACAAGGGAGTGAGCACAAGATCATGGAGTGCCATAGACTGTGTTAACAGTTCACCTTCAAATATTTAGTCCTCTGTTTCTACACCTAGATCTACCATGTCCTCTAGCTTCTATAGTAACTTGGCCCCTGTGTGGTGCCACTCTTACTGACTGAGTGAATGCTTCAATGGTTGAGGCATTTCTACCTCTTTAGGCTTATGGAGTAATTGGTCTGGTTCTGAGATGACTGATGTATTCCTCTAACTTTTGTTCTCCCAAAATTAACAATGAAATGTGTCACTACAACATCTTTCTTATAATTTCCAATTATCTAAATAGGAACATATGGTGAAAAGATATATGAAGCTAAATTTGAACTGCAACAGGACAAGCTGAATTCCTCTTTAAAATGTTTTGATTTATTGTAGCAAACATATGCTCATTGTCTTCAAAGACCTTTAGGAAATTTATTTCAGGTGGGGCACAATCAGCAACAGGAGCTAAATTTTCAGTTGCTGTCATTAAGTTTTCCAAAGATTTCATAACCCCATGCAAATTTTGAAGCCATTCCATAAAGTTTGCTGTAATTGTAAAGATTGCAGCAATAGTAAGATGTTTATTTTGTGATTTATTTTGGATAAACGGTGATAAAGTGTGATCAACAAATTCAATCAAGATTGGAGTTTCAGGAGAGAAGTCCAAAGGCAAATTGAAAATATTCTGTAAAGCTTGTTTATCAACAGAATTCATTAACACAAGACAGTCACTACAATAATAAGCATGAATACAAGAGACAGCATAAGGCAACAGCTAGTAAATAATAAAAATACCTTGTACATGAGCCCATCAGAAGAAGGATGAAATCTTCAGAACTGCACAGTTGTTTTGGCAGTTTTAGGGGCTTCAGGAGAGGGGTGCAATAGACAGTACTCCAAAAATAAGGTCTTTGTCCAGTTGGGCCATCAGTAGGATTAAGGGAACCCAGTGCAGGGTGACCTGACCCAGTATTTGTTTCGCATACATTGCACAGAACCATGGCAGAGTACTAAAATGTTTATGACAGATAAACAGTGGAATCTTTCAACACAGACTGCAGTTTAATCATTAACATGGCTGTAAGCAAAGTCAAGAATTCTTGAATGTGTATTGATCGATTTCTTTTGAAGTGGAAGTGAGACCACCTGTCAGTGATATAAGATAAGGCTCCAGCTTCCAACATGGCATCTGTTGCCAAAATGGGAAAAGGATATTGATCTTTGTCAGTCAGAGATAATCGACTTGCAGATACAGCAATATTATACAACAGAACTTTGTGCTCCCAAGAGAAAACAAATTTGCCTTTCTGAGAAATAGCAGCATACATTGGTTTGAAAAGTTCAACAGGTATACTTGTGAACAGTAACATGAAATTTAAATGCACTTAGCTATATTACCAAATAGTACAACATGTGAACAGCACTAGTTCTGTCCCAGTAGTGACGTGTGGAAACAAACTTCACAACCTCAGAAAGGTTATAAAGTAGGTATGCTTATTATGGCATCAGGTGTAAGGGGGATAGCTCCTCCTAGCTTGCACACCCTGTGTTAGTAAAGCTCTATTTTTATCTAGCAGACACATGAATATTCATAAGGTCATGATATATATTAATTAAAGTCTTAGAAAAGACATTGCTTATGCTGATTACTTCCCTGCCTAGTTCCGCATGCGCAGTGCTGTCTGGTAGTGGTCTTATGGGGTCTTCAGGATGAAGTCTGAAAGTCTTCCTCACAGTGAACTCTTAACTTTGAAGCACTTTGACTCAGTTAGTGACAAATAGTAACTGCAAGCCTGGCTGCATCTAGTTCTGCTTAGCCAAGGAGAATTCCTACAGCACAGATAAGAGACTGCTCCTCCCCTTATCTAAAGAATGTAGCACATCTCGGCCTTCTGTTGTCTGGTCAAAAAGTCTTAACCCTTTTTTTTTCCCAATTCAGTAGTCTCCTGTTCTTTCTAGAAAAGCTCCTTGCACAGTATATATGTGGCCCCTACAGTTCTCTGGTGTTTTAAAGCAGAAAATGGCTCTAAGAAAAAGCTTATGTGTGCAACAGCAGGGCTGGAGAAACAGTTTAAAAATTCACTGTAAAAAATTATTGTGCTAGTAAGTTGATAAATTCAGAGCCTATGCCTCAGAACAAAGTCAAAATATTTCATATCTGTTATGTTCCAGTTGCTATGAAAATCAGTTTTGCAATCATCTCTTTATATTTTTGATGAGCACACAATTCAGCTTCTTGAACTTTAGTATGGTTTGTTTCAGCTTCGTATCTAGATGTAATACTAAAAAAAATCAAGACAAACCTCTTAATGTTAGGTCTTCATCAACTTTAACTTATTAAAGTATTGACTTTTAAAAGATGTCTGTGCTAGACCACTCTTCATGCATTCTAAGTGGTTTCCTTTTTTATTAACATCAAAATGTAGGGAAAATGAAAAAAAAATAAATCTTAACAATTACACCTACTGGAAGTATCAAAATTCCATGTGCAGTCCCTGCAAATGTGTCTGTTTTTAAATTTTTGAATTTGTTCATCAATGCTAGGCAAGTTGATTAGTATGTTAGAAGTCACATTGTGTTTGGGATAAGTGCATGTGTGACTTTATAGAATTATATTTGCAATAAATGTAATTTATCCTGTAACTTTTTGCATTGAATGTAGGTGGCAGGGTTTTGGCAATGATAGGAACTGCAGGGGTGGCACTGTGAGCAGAAGCCAGGGTCTGCCTTGTGATGGACAGAGGTTTTTCCATCTGGCTCCAAGATGGGTTCACTACAGGACACAACTGAACTCTTCAGGGGAGTTTGTGGTGTCTCTGGTCGACCGTATTTAAGAAATAGTAAAAAACACAGCACAGCAGCGAAGGAGAGGGCAAGTGTGAGAAACAATCCTGCAAACACTGATCTTAGAGAAGAGGGAAGAGGTCTTCCAGGCTCTGGATCAGAGATTCCCCTGCTACTTGTGGAAGACACCACAGTGGAGAAGGTAACTATGTCCTGTAGAAAGCTGCAGCCTGGAAGATCCCACTTTGGAGTGGAGAAGAACTCTACCCTGAAGGACAGCAGCCCATGGAGAGGATGCATGCTGGAGTAGAGAAATAGTCTGAGGAGGAAGAAACTGCTGAAAGGAACTGTTATGGACTGGCTGTAGGCCCCCCACTCCCTTCTGTGCCACTCAAGAGGAAGGGAGAACATCATATTATAAGTTGTCATTATTTCTCATTATCCAACTCTACTTTTAACTGCTAATAAATCAAATTAATTTTCCCTAAATCAAGCCTGTTTTGCCCATGGGGATAATTTGTAAGTGATTACCCTGTCTTTATCTTGACCCACAAGCTTTTCTATCTTACTCTTTGCAATTCCATTGAGGAGGGGGGGAGAGCAGCTGGGTGCATTTCTGGCAACCAGCCAAGGTCAGCATACCACAGTTATAAAATGTATTAAACAAGCACTTCTCAAAAGCTATGTGGAGTATTTAAAACCCAAATGTCAACACTTGCCAAAGAAATATATTCTTAAAACATATTTCTTTATATGGGTAGAATGGTAAAACATTTATCTGCTTTATCATTCTTAAAGGATTTATAGAGAAATTTACAGGAAATGTAATGCTGTTGGATCCACACTATTGGATCAAAGAATCCTTTCCCCTGAACAGTACTAATGTCTTTCAGTCTCTATTTTCTAAATCTTCTCCAGTGAATCCAGAGATGCCGGCAGCAGTTGGGGCAGGGATATGGCAGGTGTGAGGGAGTTACAGGATGTGCTTACACAGCTGAGCAGTCTCCTGTGGGCTGTAGTGTGTGCTCACTGTGATCCGAGTGCTACTATAACCCAGTCTTTCCTGGGTAAAATGAAACAACCATCCACTCCCTTTAGATCTTCTTCAGTCAATCCATATTTATACTACTCATAGATTGATTCAAGGCCAGAGGACATCTTAAAACTCTCCCATTCCTGTTTAAAACAAAAGACCTGGGAAATCTTTACCTAAAATTCTCTTAGACAGTAGTCCATTGAAATAATCATGTTGAGGGGGAGTTGAGAATGTAATTAAAATAGTGCCTATTTTAGGGTTGCAGAACTGCATTTTCTTTATAAACAACAGCCTCTCTTCAGCCCTTGGTCTTTTTTTTGGTGCACATGCTGATTTCCAGGATGTCTAACAAGTCAAGAGACTTCTTTCAAAACAGCAAGCACCTGGAATATCTAGACTGCACCTAAAGGTGAATAGATGCAACCTAAGAAGACAGTGGTAACATGCTTCCTGGAAAAAAAAAACACAACAACACATCACTGTTGCAATGACTCTAAATATACCTTTGGGGCAGCTTATATTTATGGGAAGTTTCTGTAAAGCTTAGCAGAGAACACAAATCTCTCCTGAGACCTTTAACACTCTATAAATTTTTATAAGAAAGAATTACACACGCAGAATTTTTGAAAGACCATAATCCCCTATGTAAGGGAAATGATAGTTCAGTAAATATATACTGTTTCACCCTTGTTAAATTTTGTGGACTTTCCTATAAAATTTTCTGGTCTACAAGCAGGCACTCTGTATCGAGGTAATAAATGGAAGAATAACCTTAGAATATCTTCAGCTAATAGCCACACACACATATATATATAAACATATATATAAAAAAATATATATAAAATCATGTGTTTGTCTGATATTATAACAGCACTAGCAGATTGGATTGTCTCAATAGTTTGTATCTCTTACAAGAAATAATAACTTTCAGTTGTGCAGAGAAAACCTGTACCTGCATAGAATATCAGCATTGTGACAGCTCACTACACAGTTTGAAAAAGCTTCAGTTTTCCCATTTTATCAAGTTGCTTCCACCAATTGATCAGCACCGCTTTCACCTTTTCTGAATTGAAATTTTTTAATCTATATTCTGCCAGGAGTTGCAGTTATGGGAAAAAATGCTGAATGCATCTTATTTGTGTTTTTTCTAGAAGATGGCTCACTATGAGTGATTATAAAGTGGAAAGGGTAAACAAAAGGTCTACACTGTCTTTGGAAAAAAGCAACATTTTACCTCTATCAGTTTCAGAGGAAATTATTAAGGAACTAAGAAAAATAAAAAATACTTTTTCTTTTCAAAGTTTTCAAATGTAATTTAGTACGCCTAAAATGCTATATAACAATGCAGCTTCTGTATAGTTTTGATTTGCCATCCTGGAACAGAAGTGTGACAAACAAGAATTAAAAATCTTTCCTGAGTTATTTTGGGTCCTTTCAAGCTAAATTCTTATGAAGCATGTGAAAGAAATCTGACTTTTTTCTTTTCCTTGTTAATAGTGTTATACACGATATGTGATGTGCATATTGTATTATTTGTTCAAATTCAACCCTTCTGGCTTTACTATTCTCCTACTAATGAGAAAAATAGAGTGAGTTTAAAAATTCTGCATCCATTCCCTTGAAGGTTTTATTTTTTGTTTTCTTTGACAAAATGCATTATTGTTTTCTCTGATTAAAGATTTTATTACTTTGCTGACTGTTACAATTATTTTATGCTATGCCATCATAATATAAATGTGAGCATTCACATAACTGTTTTAACTGTTTCTGCACTTGCTGTGTAGTCTACAAGTGCCCTTAATCGGGGGAACTGGACTCAGTGGATGTGAAGTTCAGGTGCTAGGTTAAGTTTGTTTATTCGAGTTCTGAAAAACAAAGAAAAAAACCCCAGAGCTACTGTAACTGTACATGTATTTTTGTTGAAAGTGGTAACTAGCACAGTCAGACCCAGGAAGGAATCAGAAATGCCAACAGACTGACCTGAAGCACCAGCAGAGTAGACATAGGACTGGGAATATCCCTGCACAATGACGGAGACAGAGCTAGGATTGAAGCAACAGAAGCACAGCACCTGCAGTGCATTGGGAAGGCAGGGAGAAGGTGAGAATCAGCAATAAGAGTTGAGAGAGTGGCTCATTATCAGTGTCTGTCCATGTTGCAGTGTTGACCCATGCCTGCAGTCCCTCACACATCCATGGTGCTTGCAAGCAGGTGAGTTAATTACCCTTAACCTGGATGCAGAGATTCCCCATATAAACACAGGATGGTTGCTATGCTAAAAAACACAGCAGAAAAATAACCTTCTGATTCAGAATATTTTCTTATTAGCATTCAGTGCCATAGCAGCAGCTCAGAGTAGATGAAAACCAAATAGAGGAGCAGAGGTCTAGAAGAGTAGATAAAAGTAGAGCAATGAAAGGGAAAACATGGCACTTAATGTGCTCAGGGAAAGGTAGAGGGCAGTGGCAGAGCCTGAGGCTCTGTACTCATGGGATATTCCTTCCAGTGCTGTATGTGTTACAGATTAGCATATGATGTGGAGATCAGTATTTTATTGATAGTGGATGAACAGAGATGTCTTTTTCTGTCTCTGATATCTGAAGTGCTATAATCGTACTTGAACAGGTGTAACTGAGATTCTTCTTGAAAATCTATGTTTTATCCCCATTTAAGGTGTTTTTGGCAATGGGATGTCATAATATAAATGGAAATCAGTTAGTTTACTGAGATATGTAGCTATTTAACTGGCCAAGGAGTGACAATACAGCAAAATTTCTACTTAAATATTATGATGACTGTCACAAATCTAACCAGTGGATGACTGGGACCTCCCAGACCTGAACTTTTGGCAGAAATATGCAAAGAAAAGAAAAATACTTTATAAACGAATGGTGATTTCTGGAAATGGTTTTGTGTGCCATATTTTATGGGAAGGGAAAATTCACATTTACAGACCTTTACTAAAGCTTTTACCTGAATGTGATAGGTATATAATTTGGATCTCTGTACAATTAGAAGATGAGAAAAACCACTTGCCTTTCATAGGGCAAAAGCTTCTGTATTAGCCTTTATAATTTGTCTGAGATCTTGATCAGGGATTTAGTTTGGAGACTGGTTTTCTACATGTCTGAACCAATTTATATACATTCAGCAGTTTGATATACATCCTTTACAATATGTATAAAAGGCTAGCAGAGTGTCAGTGGACATGATGGTGAAACCTGGGAATATCAAGTCCTCTCATGAGTGAAGGCTAAGCCACACACCAAACAGAACAAGCTTAGCCTGGTCATTGAGCCTAAGAGAAAATGGCACAAGGCTTATGCCCATGTGGCTAATTTCCCTTCCCCTCCAAAACAAAATGCCTTTTAAACATCACCTGCTGGGCTGATCCTTGGATCAGGTTATCTCTGATAATAAAGGACCCCAAAAACAACCAGGAACTGGCTGCATGAGTGCAAGATGGTACAGATCAAAACTCTTCCACGAAACAAAAAAAACCCCAAACATTAAACAACATGGATTATCACGTGCCATTGTAAAAATTCAAGGCAGGATATTCTTTTGTTTATTAATATAATAAGTATAGCTTTTATTACCAAGAGTGAACATTCTCATCCAGCTTTGCTATCCTCTCCATCTCCCTACCACAGAATATACTGCTGCTGTTCCTGTCCAGGCCAAAATATTTGGGTTTGGCTTCTACTTCTGTGTAATTCTACATGTTTTCTGAGAAATGAGAGAAGGGAAATAATGTCTTCATATTTCCAATCACAACTAAACTAGAATAAAATTTCTGGAACAAAGAAAAGGCACAGGTTCAGCCTGAGGCCTTTTGCAGTGCAAAATAAGAAAGGCCTATCAGAGAGAATGGAGGGGTCAGAGCTTCTTACATGAAGGTCATTAAAACAGTTTGTAACACAGAGTAGCAATTAACCAAAGAATTGGAGTAGACCATATTCTACAAAAATATATTGCAAAACAATGCTAACTTTTTCAAATTAAAAATTACGTAGAAGGAAATCTACACTATGTTATTTCATGAGATATATACTATGCATCCTTATATGATCATGGAATTTGTATAGAATAAGAATAATAAATGTTGTGAGAGATATATTCATACCTATGTCACATATTAATGCATATAATTATAATTCTTCAAACTATCAATTGTACGACAAAAGCAAAACAAGAGAACTGCTTACTTTCTGTATGGTAGCTTTTTCAATGTAACAGTATTGTGTTTTTTTTTCCTCCAAGACCGTGTCAAACTCACACTTAAATGATAATATCTCAAAAGATTGCAAGTTTTGCTTCCTAGCTCCAAAGAATGGGGGACTGAAGAATGTGACAAAATCCTCCTCTCAGTTTGCTTTGTATTTTGCTTCATGCTGTTCATGCTAATACGTTCTACAAATACTTGGAAATATTGGAGAAAAATGGCTTAATTACCATAATCAGCAATCACTGTGCCTTTGTGAGCATGCCCTTCTGCCCATTTTTCTGAAGTCTTGTGTCACATCTTTATCCTGTGGTGGTCATCCAGTTTCTTTGACTTATTGCCAATCCAGACCATTCTCAATTGAGGGGCTTTTCACTGCAGTCTGCCTCCTTCTCCCACCCCAGCTCTCTGCCGACAACTCTCCCCTTTCCTTGGCTGTTTCTATGACATTCACTAGTTGCAGTCTCAATGTCCCACCAATTCCAACTTTTTTTCTTCTGTTGTAATTTCATTTCTGTGCCATTACAACCCTCTTTCTCTGTCAGTCCTAACTCCTATGATCTCACTTTCAGCAGAGTTCTCATCCCAGTCTGTTTCTTTTTTTTTTATTGTCTCACATTCTGAATTTTTGCCCTCGGTTTTTCTCTATTAAACTACTAAGTGGTCACCAAGAACACAAGTGGTCACCAAGAACACAGGAAATACAGGGTCCCAGAGCCATACTTTGCTTTCAAAGAGCTTGATGAAGAAATTCAAGCAAAACTCTCCAGTGCATTTTGCTTTCAGTTGTTTTCTATGGATGATGTATGCGTTGTGCTTCTGTTCAGCACTAGAATTGGAAAGAAATTCAAACATGTTGCATAAGAAGAGGTCTTATGCTCTAGTTAAGTCCTACTGCTCAGGTGCACATTGTGATTATTCTGATATTTATTAAGTGGGAAAATTAAGGTTGATTTTTGCAGGTCCAATAAAGACCATTCCCAAGAACAGCCAAATAATCAGTGATTTCAACTAGAGGCTTCATATTTTCTTTAAGGTCACTGGGATTCAGTTGATACTAAGATTAAATATACATATTTATATAAAAATACATTTATATATATATAAATAAATAAGGACACTTTGCTAATTACAGGAATTGCTCTCATTTTGAGTGTGACCCATAAATTGACACATTGATTATTGGTTCCCTGGATTAAGAATCTATTGGATTTACTTTTATGAAGTACAGGTACCTAAACTGCATATTTCACCATTAAAGCTGATGTGCCAAGGCCTTATTCTTGTGGGGGACCTCAACTTACCAGATGGAAATACAATACAGTAGATAGAGTCCTGGAGTTTGTGGAAGGAAGATCTGGGGACTACACACCTGTCAGTCTGATTTCAGTGCCAGATCATCTTGAGTTCGATCACACAGCATGTACAGGACAACCAGGTGATCAGGCGCAGTCAGCATGGGTTTATGAAAGACAGGTCCTGCTTGCTTAACCTGATCTCCTTCTCTGACAAGGTGACCCCCTTAATGGATGAGGGAATCACAGAATTACAGAATCACAGAATTGTTAAAGTTGGAAGGGACCTCTAGAGATCATCTAGTCCAACTCTCCCACTGAAGTAGGATAACCTAGAGCACATTACTCAGGACTGCATCCAGGTGGGTTTTGAAAATCTCCAGAGATGGAGACTCCACAACCTCCCTGGTCAGACTGTTCCAGTGCTTTGTCACTCTCATTGTAAAGAAGTTTTTTCTTATGTTTAAATGGAACTTCCTATGTTCCAGTTTGTACCCGTTGCCCCTCGTTCTGTCACTGGGACTACTGAGAAGAGCCTGTCCTCATCTTCCTTGCACCCACCCTTTAGATACTTGTATACATTGGTAAGGTCTCCTCTCAGCCTTCTTATCTCCAGGTTAAAGAGTCCCAGCTCTCTCAGCATTTCCTCATAAGAGAGATGCTCCAATTCCCCTATCATCTTCGTCACCCTGCTCTGGACTGTCTCCAGTAGTTCCCTATCTCTCTTGAACTGGGGAGCCCAGAAAGGTTGTGGATGTTGTGTACCTCGACTCTACTAAAGCCTTTTACACAGTTTCCCACAGCATTCTCCTGGAGAAACTGATTGCTCATGACTTGGACTGGTGTATGCTTCACTGGGTAAAAAACTGCCTGGATGGCCAGGCCCAGAGTTGTGATGAATGGAGTTGAATAAGTTGGTGGATAGTCACAAGTGGTGTTCACCAGGCCTCAGTATTAATATCTTAATTAATGATGTGGATGTGGGGGTCCAGTGCACCCTCAGTAAGTTTGCAGATGACACCAAATTGAGTGGGAGTGTTGATCTGCTTGAGGATAGAAAGGCTCTACAGACAGATATGAACTTCTAGAAGTAAGGGGAAAAAAAGTTATTCCTCATGGTAATAAAAAACCCAAACCACCTATGCCATCAGGGATTTCTAGATATGATAATATTTTAGTAAATGTATTTGAAAGTCTATGTAATTTCAGTTCTTTTATGTCTATCAGTCTGTATTAAATAACTTTCAAAATGCTAATTTTGAACTGAAGGACAAGCAAGCAACAAAATTATCTCTGTTGTTCTTACCAGACTTCACATCCATCAAATAAAATATAATTTAATATTCCAAGAAGCTGGTCTTCAAAACGGTGTACAGGGAGATACACAAACAAATCTTTTTAATGTAAACCTGACTTGAGCACATAACTTCCCAAGAGGGACCTATGGAAGGTACCCCCTCATCTCTAAATGTATTTGAGTCAAAAGCAGATCCTGGAAAGGCAGAAGTACTTTCTGTTATGTTAATTAAATATTTGTATCTCTAGCAATATGCTTTTAACCATTAATCTATCAATACAATGAAAACCACAGTAAGAAGGAAGGGAGGAAGCAGTGAGTTTAATAAAGAAAACCAAAAGATATTTCATAACTATCTAAAAAGATGATGTCTTTATATAACTAGTCTTGAGAATATCATATTTGGTTATGATAAGTAAGCACTAGCTGGTGCTGTTCTTTTTGCTCTGTATAAAACAATATTTAAATTTTTTAAATGTTATATTGATGTATTGTTATTTAAAGGTCATTTAAGATACAGGTTTTACATGTTAAGAGAAGGGTTATACTGCTTTTATTCTGTATATTTCCGGATGAAGGTCTTCTGCATCCAATATTAGTGAAGAGACTGAAACTTTTGAAACTCAATGTTTCCTATTGTGGAATGGGAGGAAATTTGTTGTGGTTTCTGTTCCAGGACACTGTTTATAAGTAAGCAAATTAAATAAGAAGGCATATTACTAAAGAAACCGAAAAAGTAATTCCATATTCAAAAAATAACACTTAGATTTTAAAAAGTATTTAAAAAAAACCCCAAAGTTAGGAATAACTGATACTCAGAATCAGTCTTAGACTAAAGAACATGATGATAAAAGTAGTAAAAAAAAAAAAAAAAAGTAAGAAAATAAAAAATCCATCAAATACATTACTTGTTCAGGATAGTGGAGTGAGCCACAGTTAGAAACAGTGAAAGAACATATAATGAAATGACTGCTTAGAGTGCCTGAGCAGAGAACAAGGGCTATGATTTATTTTTATTTTAGTGAGGCTTCCAACACAGTCTCCTAAAAATTCCTCATAGTATAGATTATAGAAGTATAGATTAGATAAACAGTGGATTGAAAACTGGCTGAACTGCCAGGCTTAAATGATTGTGATGAGCATCACAAAGTCCAGTTGGAGGCCACTCAGAAACCACAATGTTCAATACTGTTGCCAATACTGTTCAATATCTCCATCACTAACGAGCTTGATGAGACTGGGTGTTGTGGTTTAACCCCAGACAGCAACTAAGCCCCACAACGCCGCTTGCCCACTTCCCACCCAGTGGGATGTTGTGACTTTGACTGGGTAACAAAGAATCAGATTGGACCCCGTGCTTTCCAGTCTCCTCAGAGAGGAGTCTAGGTGTGACTGGATCCAATCCTAGCCCCAGACTTGGTTAACAGTAACCCGGGGAGTTGTAGCAGATTCATGATCCCCTCAGACTAAATTGAAGTGAAATGACACAAAACGATCAACATTTATTTACGGTAGAAACAACCTGAACTTGGAAAGTGTAATGGTAGGTAGTGTGACCTCTTATTGAAACATTTATAAGAAGAAAAAAAAGGAAAGAGAGAGAAAGAAAAGAAAGTGAGAGAGAAATCATCACCTCTGGATCCCACAATGACAATGACAAACGTGGCAATACTCCAGTGATGGGCATGCCCTGGCTCCTTGGGTTTGTGTCTTTTATAGTCTAGTGTCTGCCTCTTGATCATGTGAGTCACAGCCCTCAAGTATTTATATGCTGAGTTGCTATGTAAGGCATAACAGAACATGGAACTGCACATCCTCCGACACACCCTTCATGGTCTGTGCTAGCCAACTTCTCATTTGTGGTTTATTGTTGCTATGCAGACAGTAACGTGTTTTCTTTACAATGCTGGACACATCGACATGCATTAACTCTTTCCGTCTCCCACAGACAGGGGAAAGAATCAGAAGAGCTAAAGTGAGAAAACTTTTTGGTTGAGGTACAGACTGTTTAATAGGTAAAGCCAAAAGTGTGCACACAAGCAACTCAAAACAAGGAATTCATTCACTTCTTCCCATCGGCAGGCAAGTGTTCAGCCATCTTCAAGTAGCAGGGCTCCATCAAACGTATTGGCTACTTGGGTAGACAAACACCGTTACTCTGAATGTCTCCACCTTCCTTTCACCCCACCACCCTGGCCCCCCCCCGCCCCCCTCCCCCAGGTTTTAATGCTGAACATGATATCACGTAGTGTGGAATATCCCTTTGGTCAGTTGCGTTCAGCTGTCCTGGCTGTGCCCCCTCCCAGTGTCTTGTGCACCTCCAACCTATTCACTGGTGGGGTGGTTAACAATTTGATAAGGGGAGAAAAGAAGGAATAGGGAGGAAAAGAATGAGCAGCCCTGTGGAAAAAGACCTGGGGGTACTAGTGGATCCAAAGCTGGACATGAGCCACCAATGTGCAGTTGCAGCCCAGAGGACCAACTGCATCCTGGGCTGTATCAAAAGAAGTGTGGTCAGCAGATCAAGAGAGGTGATTCTGCCCCTCTACTCTGCCCTGGTGAGACCTCACCTGGAATACTGTGTCCAGCTCTGGAGCCCCCATTGCAAGAAAGATGTGGACCTGATAGAGCATGTCCAGAGAAGGGCCATGAAAATGATCCAAGGGCTGGAGCACCTCTCTTATGAAGACAGGCTGAGGGAGTTGGGGTTGTTCAGCCTGAAGAAGAGAAGGCTTCAGGGGGACCTCATAGCAGCCTTCCAGTACCTGAAGGGGGCCTACAGAAGGGCTGGGGAGGGGTTTTTTACAAGAGCACATAGTGATAGGACAAGGGGTAATGGTTTGAAACTGCAGGAGGAGAGATTTAGGTTAGAGATCAGAGGAAATTCTTTAGTGTGAGGGTAGTCAGACACTGGAACAGGTTGCCCAGGGAAGTTGTGGAGGCTCCATCCCTGGGGGCATTCAAGCTCAGGCTGGATGGGGCTCTGAGCAACCTGGTCTAGTGGGAGGTGTCCCTGCTCATGCAGGGGAGTTGGAACTTGATGATCTTTAAGGTTCCTTCCAACTCTAACCATTCTATGATTCTATGATTCTATATGATTCTATGACTATCTTTACTTCTTCTGGGCATTGGAGAAAACTAGTGAGAAATACCAAGCTTCAAACTTACAAAGCCACTATGCACTGGCACTGTCATGAAAATATGAGATCACGTTGCTTTCTAAGGAAAAAAAGCAAACAAATTCAACTTACAAATTCTGTCTGAGCAGATGCTACAAATAATGCATATATTTTTAAGCAAAGATCTAACAGTATATGTGGGCCATTGTAGGATCTTTCCTAACTGCTGTTTCTTGAGTTACTGCAGTAGGGTAAATAGTTGATTACAAAGAATGTTAAGATGAAATATTACTGTACAGTATTATTTTATTTAAGTACTGCAAAACTTTTTCTATTCAGACTACAGACTTTTAGTTTTTCTTCACTGGCATGCACTGTAGACATCCCTGCAATAGTAACACTGTTGTTGGTTTTTTTTCCCAATAGTCCTAGATGATAAACTCATTACAGTGTTCTACTGACTTAAAAAGATGGAGACAGTATTAGTTTCCCACTCCATGCAGGAAAAAGATAAGGGCAGCTGTACTTACACTGGAAGAAATAGATTAATACGAACCCCTGCTATTTTTCCTGAATAAATTGAAATATCTCTACAGATAATTTGGAAAAAAAACATTAACCAAACCTATTATCTGTTTGGTTGGGGTTTTTTTAGTTTGGTTTGGTTTTGTGTTGGGTTGGTTGGTTGGTTGGTTTTTATTTTGTGGGGGTTCTTTTGTTTGTTTAGTTCTTTGTTTGTTGTGGGGGTTTTTGCTGTTTTTTAATTAATTGATTATGACTATAATTAATTATTAAATGTTAGCTGAGTTTTATGTAGGCTAGTTGGATAATGATTTAAAGTGTGACTCATCTTCAGAATCAGAGGTTACATTCAATAGACAACAGCATAAATTGCAGTTGGCCTGGAATTTGATACAATAACAATAAAATAAAGTATCTTCATGGATTAGATAAAGTAAAGTGAATGATGACATTTTTATCTGTCATAAACCTGCGTTCAATTCTTATTTAAGTTATCTACAGGTTGGCATAATAGTTGTGAAATATCAGGCAGGCTAATAAAATAAAAATTTGGAGATCAAGAGTAAAATAAATAAATATGTAAAATGGCTATGCTTCATTGTTCCTGTGATTGAATTTTCTCATTTGAAATGTCAGGAGCCTAAACCATTTTCTTTATTTAGAATGTGCAACATTTAATTAAATTTGTGCTATATTGCAGAATCAAAACTCATCACTGTTCTATTGCTAGAAATTGTATTTGGGTCATAAGCAAGATAGAAAAGTAAATATTGCAACTTTGTGATGGGTTTATAAGGCTAAAGTTTTTCTGGTTTAATGGACTGTTGTCTGGAAAGCCTCACTTTTCACTAAAAATAGTAAACATTTCTGTATAGTAAGTACTAGCAAAGAATGTGCATAGAACCATGGTATTTCTGCCTTTGTGTCCCTAAATATACTACAATTATAGTGGAAAAGCATTTAAACTGTAACTCTGAATATCGGCAAAGCATGCTAAGTTAATTTTATAAATAATTTTTTAAAAATAATATATCTTACATATTACTGAAAATAAGCTGTATGATGAGTGCATCACGATGTATGGTTCTAATTTAAATAGGTTTCAATTGATAAGACAGCAAAATATCAAATTAATTCAACTGAAAGTAGTATTTTCTTTCATTTCTGAAGCTATCATGTGTGAGTCACCATCATATATGTATAATTTTATAATCTTAGACATTGCCATGCATTTATCTGATTGGCTGGTAACAAGAAACCATGTAATAACTTGTAGAGGCAGATGGGACTTATACAACACTGAGAAAACTCTGGACAAAATCAACAGCTTATTTTTCTAATTTAGACAGTGGTTGCATTCGTTGCCTTGCAAAAATATTTTTGTTATTGTGATGCTCATGTTTAAAATCAGCTATAACAGAACTATATTTCAGTGGACTTGCTATAATGAGAATATTTTTTTTTAATGTTTTGCCTCCTGATAAAAGGATACTATCCAGTACCTAAACCAAGCTACTGAAGTAGGAATTCTTCCATTCCTTGAAATTTGTATTCAGTCACTGGAAAACATAATCATCTAAATCCTGAAATAGCCTGCGTCTGCTGCTTCATAGAAAGCCATTTTTCACAAAGAAAAAACTTACATTCAATCACATTCAATTGCAATGCTTCTGCAGATGAAGGTTTATGTTTGGGTTTTTTTCCATTGTCATATGTGAAAATCAGAAACTATTTTTTTAAGACAACCTGTATTTTTATAATGTTAGTAAAGGATCTTGCCCAAATCATAGTTAGTAAGGGATCTCTGTGCCAGGCAAGATCATAGAGCAGATCCTACTTAAAACTATGCTAACACTCATGGGTGTTAAGGGAGTTACTGGTGACAGCCAGCAAGGCTTCACTAAGGGCAAATCCTGCCTGACAAATTTAGTGGCCTTCTACAATGGTATTACAGCATTGGTGTTATTTCTCAGACTGGGGAATTCCATGATCACCAGACTATAATGCTATTCTTTCTTAGCCTTTGGCTATTTTAGAATTCATTTAAAGTTTATGAGGTTTCAGCAATGTATATGAATGTGTAAGAACAACAGCTTAAATAAGGTTTTCCTGAATGAAAAGAGAAGATGGGTTTTACATCCACCCAGAAATAATATTCTTTGATCTTCTCTCAAATTATTTTTTTATTGAAGTTTTCTTCACTGAAGTCTCATAAAGGTTGAAGCCTCATGTCCCCACGGAGCATGAACTCAGTGGGTGATTTGCTTTCTCTTTAATCACTGAAACATTTGATTATAAGGCTCATCTATGCTTTCTGCCTCATAGACAACTCATGTACTCTAATTCTTCTCTTCTGTCCCAGCCCACTAGGCAGTGACTCTGTTTAATCAATAGGTGCTTTATGAGGTTTTCCTAAATTCTTCTTTCACCATTTAGAAAAATTAATACTAAATGTAGTCAGGCGATAATATTGCACGAAATAAGAGTACCTAGAAAATACCACTTTGTGTATATTGATGAAAGCAATACACTGATATATTAAGTGTTAAAGTGTTACACAATTAAAATGATGAAAAAATTCTACTATGTGTATTTTATGAGTTGTGGGTAAATTATACATAATCTACACTTGTGTACACTTTAGGTTTTCTCAGTTTTATAAGCAAGAAAGTGACATGCTTGCACATTCACAAACGCTTTCACACCTGTATCTTTGGAGTGTCAACAAAAGTGTGGTCTCTCTTACTCTGTCTCTCACACAATGTTTCTTACATCTGTATAATGCTATTAAACCATATTACATTACTGCACACAGAATTTCTCTTTTGGTGAAAGGACAAAGAGAACAACAATGCCTACCTGACAAATACTGGTCACACTGCCTAATGTGCCTGTGTAAGAAAGTTGGTTACTACAATATTGAGATGGTGTAAGTAATTACATTTGAAGTATGTGAGTGTATTATGACTCAGCGCTGAGATGCCCACTGAGATGAACTATATGTAGTCTTTAACTAACAGGTTTCAGAACTGGGTGACTGTATGCTACTTCCTCTCTCCAGTGAGCCAGGGGTTAAATCTGCCTAGACAGATAAACCAGTAAAAAATGTTGCCAGTGTTGCAACATCCTTTGTGTCTTTAATAATGCTTATACCATCTGGCACCAGTGTATATGGATGTTTGTGTGTGTGTGTAAGGATTTAAGTTGGTTTTGGATGGAACTGTAGCAAAAGTTATTTATGCTAACCTCAAATTTCAGTCTAATTTATAGAATTTCTTAAATACATCAGTCTACCTAAATGAGGGAGTTAGATAAAATGTTATTTGCTATATGACAAGAAAGGAAATTTCTTCTAGAGATGAAAATACTAACACAAATCTAAAGCAGAGAGGGTAAGAATTGTCTAGACTATTTTACCTACTTTAGGCTCCTATTTCCTATTTTGTGTGCAAACCTCAGAATTTTTCAAAAATCCTGGTTCTTACATTCTACGTTTTTTTTTTGGTGTGTTTTTTTTTTTTAAACATTTCAAGTCTGAGATGGTATTGGTGGCAAACCTGTAGCAGGCTTTCAAAATGTTTGTGATATTTTGAATATTTCTGTCATATCTGTCTAATCTAATTAGATGTTGAGCTCTTCAGGGCAAGGACTGCACTTAACCATGCACCCAGTACAATGGGATTTCCAATCTCAGTTTAGGGTCATAGGAAATGCAATAACAAAAGTGATTAAGAGCAATAGAAGGTTTAAATAATAGTGATGACATGGCTCTGATGACCTCCCTGGGGATATTATTCATCATAGTCTAATGAGATCATTATGAGGAAAAGTTTTCTGCTTCAGAATTTTGATTGAATCAATGCGAAGTCCAAGTGGCTGTACACGGTAATGGTGCTGCTGTGGGTTAAGAAGATTCATGAAGGATATTGAATCTCCATGTTTTTTTAATCTTCCAGTTAACCAAAACATAAAAGACAGACAGATGGGGAGATAGGGATGTTAAATAAATCAATAAATAAAGACTAAGCCCAAAGTGTCAGAAAAAAAATAGATCCTCGGGAAGTACCTTTAAGAATGTAGTAACACTCTGTCACACATTATTTTGAATTGTACCTCAACAAATCTCTCAAACTGATAACCATCATCTAAAAGAGATATTTCCTGTAAAATTTCTATGCAGGTAATTCTGGCATGGGTCACTGTTCAGTGAGTGATGTTTTTCCTTGTGAGTCAGTATTGAACAGGCACCTAAGTTCAGAGAGAGAAACACAGAACTAGTGCAAGTAACTTCACACAGATAAAAGCATAAAATTAATATCCTATTGATCTCTTATGTGTATTGGAAATGTTGAAGTTTCTTTATTACTGAAAAGGTGATTGTCTACTCTGCCCAAATATTTTTTTTTACATTTTGCACTGCTGTTTTCATTAAAATAATAGGAAGCATTACTTTACTCTCTTAAATCGTAAATTTACTTTACTCTGTTAAATCATTCATGACAGATGTACAATGACTAGGGCAAATTAGCTGTACGTATGAAACTACTGTTTTACAAGTTAATAGCAATTCTCACATGGATTTAAATTAATATTTTGTTTCAGAAAGGTTTAACAAAATGTAATTATCAGAGTTTAGGATATCAAGTTTGTTTTTAATGGGAATCACAACCAGGGAACTCAAGTTTTTTATTGAATGCAATAAATTTATGGATATTTTAATGGTAATATTCTTTGAGTAATGTCTGAGTAATGATTGTGGAGCTAGGAGTGATGCTTATCTAAAAAGAAATTCAAGATAATATGCAATGGTAGTAAAAAGAAATAACAAAGTAGACAGAAAGTTAAAATTATTCCATTTCATGTGTTAGTCAGACTGTGAACATTAAGTTTAATTACTTCAATTTTCCTTCTAATCTGTAGATTCTAGAGATAGACCTATTAGAACTACATGAACCCAGAAATATTTCTTGTATTTTTTCAATTCAGATGTCTTTAAACTTATTATGAAAACCAACCTTGGAGATTTTAAAGCAAGAAATCACAGAAAGACCTTCTTGCTTTATGGAAAAACATTATAAAATAACATTACATAGTATTCACAATTTCTTTTTTTTTCTTTCAGTGATATAACTTGAGTCTTTGAAGGAAGGACCCAAAGTTCACAGGACTGATTTAATAGCATGTGAGGTATTACATTTTCACACATAGAACAAGAACTACTTGCAGTTGGAATGACCTTTTTTGATGAATGACAATTCAGGAAATACTATAATAATCTTTCTTGCCCTTTCTGCAACAAATTTAAGGTAAAATGGCTTCTTCTGCTGCAGCACAAAGAGAGGCTTTCTTTGTTTTAAAGGTTGGTAAGTAGAAATTTATCCATAAAAGAAAAAATCGCACATGTGGAAATAAACTTTGCAAAATTCAGGATCCATAAGCTACAAGGAAAAGTAATAAGTAATTTTCATAAAGGATGAAAATGCAGCCTACATATGTATCCAAAGAATTAAAGCTAATCTAATGTGTGTCTAGCTGGTGGCCTGTGTGAATACATCTCCATGGTAGAATCATTCTTGTTTGATAGGCAGAGCAGTTGTTGCATATGAAACTTGGACATAAAAGAAAAAGGAAAGAGTGTCCGTAGAAATTATTATTTGATTGTAATTGAGCAATTCATAAAGCAGAAAATCAGAAACATATCCAGATTATTTTGGTTCAAGAACTGTGCTAATAATCTTGCATAAATGTTGAGATTGTGTAAAAGCCTTCTGAAAATAGTCACAATTCTTTTCAGCAGTGAAACTGTGAGTATCTCACACAAATGATGAGATAGCCAAGGAAGTCTAATAAAATAAGGAAAGTAAGGTTTTTAGGTTATCTTCCATAACAAATGTAACTTAGTCTTGATCATTTTTATAGTGATGTTCAATATTTTAATCTCTGGTATTGAGGAAATAACTACAAAGACATAGTAATTTCTTCTGTATATTTGAATTTGGGTTTACTAATTTATTTTTACTACATTAATATTTTCATGTGTGATTTATACAAAGGCTTTCAGCATAATGGATACAAATGACTCCACAAGCATAAACCCATTATATTTTTTAATTACTTACCTAGGTCCTATGAGCTGCTTCTGGCAGAAGCAAAGGTATGACCTTGGACAGAAAAATACAGTAGTTGCATCTGAAAAAAAAAGGTTTATGTTTTTTGTATAACAGAAGCAATTAGCCTGTTCATTTGAAATGTGTTTTGAGAATATAACAATTAAGTATTAATTACCAAAGTTCATTGTAAGGTTGTTTTGCAATGAGGCTGTGTTCATATCAGCAACAATTAAAGTAAATATTCAGTAGCCAACACTATTTCAAGCACAATGATACTGCAAAATAGAGTGATAGCAAAATAAGTTTTTCAACATAATTAGACTAAAAGATATATTGTATTGTGATAAATAAAAAATGTAAATACATATATAGGGTAGATAATTTTAGAAGATCAAGAGAATGTGTGGAGAAACATTTAAAGAATAATCTGTCCCCCACAGTGATAACATTAATGTCTGTTATAGCTCTTATTCTTGACAAGCTGGAGAAGCTGTTAAAGTAATTACTATATTTTTTAAATAATATTAATATTATATTCGACATTAGTAATAAAACATGAAATTAATATATGCCTGTGACTGTTTGGAAGAAAAAAAGAGATTAAAGAACAGCAGCTTTAATTGATCTACTTTCCTTTTACAGTCAACAAGGAGGGACTGCTTCTGTTACATGGTAGGCCTTGATACTTCTGAACTTTCTTAGTGGAAAATTTTTCCATTGTTATGTCTTTGGTCATTTATAAATATTAAACATTTCAGCATAAAACTGTAATACAACATTATTTCTGAGGCTTATGTTCTATTTCAGTCATTATTGAGGAACTTTGACTTCTTGACTCTGATTTGAAAATGTTCTGTAGGATGTAAATTGTATTCTCTGACTAGTTCTAATGTTGAGAGAAAAAAGTTAATATTAATATGTTAAAGAGAAAATAGAAACTAGTCCATTTTGTTGTTATCAAATACATGTAACTTTTATCACAGACACTTCATTTGAAAAAGCACACATGAAACAATATACATTACTCAGTAAAAATTTTAGAGATGCTTGTACATTTTCTTTTGAATTTGTTGGTTGTCAAGGGAAATGCAAAAAAAAAAGAAATTAATTATAAAATGCTTTAGCGTGGGAGTTCTTGTAGGTTACCTTATGTATATGGGTCAGCATCCTCTGAATACTAAGGTCAAGCAGAAATACTGATTTTAGGGTATGAAAGAGGAACTGAACTAATTCTATGTTATCTTATGAAATCTCAAAAATAAAGACTATTTCAAACACATGACGCTGAGAAACATATATGCAAAACTGCTAAATTATGGGACATCTGACATGTTTTCTGTACCAAACAATCTTCTTTTCTATTCCTTTGTTTGCTTATGGTATTTTTGCCATGCTTACCGAGGCACTATCTTAACTGGAAACCTAAAAGACTCTATACTTGTTGGATTGAAGGTTGAACAAATCCAATATTCTTTTTCTGAACCTTGACAAAAGCAGATACCTGAAAGAATCACAGAATCACCGAATCACCAAGGCTGGAAAAGACCTTTAAGATCATCAAGTCCAGCCTCATATGAATCAAGACAATCAGGGAAAGCTTGGTATACTTGCCACCAGTATCCTGCTCTACAGTCATCTATGCCTCAGAAATGTCTTGATTCATATGTGGTTTCTATGTTGTGATGGGCTGACCTTGGCCAACATCTAAGCAGAAGACAGACTCTCAAGATAAAGGTAATTTAATACATCAAGGAAATATGAAAAATGAAAAAACCTAACCATGCAAAGTCAATCATTCGCCATATCCCACAAACAGACCAATGCCTAGCCAGTCTCTGTGTAATGGCTACCTCCCCAAAGAAACCCTCCCCTCAGTTTTTAGTGCTGACTGACATTTACTGGCACAGAATATCTCTTTTGTCTATTCAGATCAGCCATCCGGGTTGCACTCCCTCCCAAATTCTTGCCCACCCTTAGTCTAATCACAAAGGAGGTTTGCAGAGTGAAAGAAAGAAAAAGCCTTGACACTGTGCAAGGACTGATCAGCAATAATCAAAACACTGGCGTGTTACAAACACTGTTTTAGTCACAAATCCAAAACACAGCATCATGTGGGCTGCTATGAAGGAATTTATTCCATCCCAACCAGATCCAGTGTTGATCAGTGAATTTCTATTACATGAACTAGCCTAATTTCCTCTTGCACTCATGTATTAGTACATTGTTTAGTGCAACAAGGCCAATACAATGTTTAGGGTATTCACATTATTTACATTTTGTAATATATTTCTATTTTTGTCAATAATGCTACACGTTAGTTTTATACATTTCCAAACCAGCACTTCCAAGAAAAAAAAAAAAAAAAAAAAAAAAAAAGAAAAAGAGTAGACCATCTACTATTAGAAACTACAAACAGAAATGTAGTATTACTCAATGTGACAAATAAATCTTTAGTATTTTAACAAAAGAGAAACATTATCCACTGATTTAAAGGGTGGGATGATAAAAAAATACAACTTTGAAGGTGAAATGGAGTCTCACTTACAAATTACAGGTTCCAAACAAAAATAAGGTGCTTGAACTGAAACATTTTTATTGTGATATTTCATAGACTACTCAGCTATTTTACATACAAATTCTCTTAAACATGTTGGTCTATACAAAATACTATGAATGAAAAGGAGAATAAATGGAAATATATTACATTATTTTTTAAACTCACTAAAAGTTAATGAAACCATCAAATATTAATGACACTTTATATGACAAAATGGAGTCCTTTGAACACAGATGACATTGGTCCCTGCCTCTTGAGTACCCAACAAAATATATCCACTGCATAGTAGTTTATATTGTTAAATTATTAGGTATTTCACACGGAAGTAATTTGCTTTTCTTTGAAATAATTGATGGAAACAGTAAGTGAAACACACCTAATCCTTTTAAAAATTATTATTTATTTTAATTTTTTAATTAGACATTGTATGTTATCTTTTTCATCAGGGAATGGTTTGTAGCTGACTTAGGCTACAAACAGGAAATGCTTAACAGCAGGGACTGATGCTCTGAAACAGTCTACCAAGAAGTAGTAGGGTTTTTTTTAAATCCCAAGTTCCCTTGATCTGGAGTTTTACTTCATTGCAGTTCATTTCATGAAGGGAATGATTTCTCATAAGTGCCTGCAGAGACAGGGAACCTGGTGACCAAGTGATCTCCTAAAATATTAAAATCTTGAGGGAAATGAGAATTTTAAACTTCTGAAGGAGATTTAAACACATGTTAACACAATGGTGAATCAAATGTGATTTTGACCTTTCCCACCATTTTGGTTGAAGCAGCTTTCTGAAAATGTATATTAGAAATTTTACTTTTCAGAATCAATAGATAATGTGGAGTAAAAAGGGCAAAGGCTTGAGTAGTAGTGGAGAGCAAGTGTTTATGTCCAAAAGGTATGAATGTAGCAAACCACCAGAATATACCTGCAGGTAGCCAGAGCTGTAGAACACTTCAGATTAAGTGTTTATATTTCTTGATTTTAATAGTTAACTTTATCAGTCAACCATTAAAATATGGAAATCTCCAAAAGGTAAAGCTGATGAGAATAATCCCTGGGTGCACATTTATGTTTATGATAGTTTCATTAATTTCAGAACAATGTTAATTCAAATTATTCAAATAGTGTTATAACTTCTTGAGGTGGTATAAGGTACTAATGCAAACTGTAACTGTTTCCTGTTTTTATTCTGGCAATCAGAAATTAACTTGCATATAAGAATAAAAAAAAATATTTCTTAAGGTCCTCAAAACTTAAAATATTATTAAAAGGGAATTGATTTTTTTTCTTATTATTAAAAATTAAAATAATATTTAAAATCTGTAATACACATAAAGGACCTCTTAATGAACTTGGTACAGAAGTTTAACTTTTCAATTTTTTTAAACCTTTAAACTTGTGATTTAAAGTTTTACAACGGAATTGACTCAGGACTAAATGGAAAAACTGTTTTATGAATTATTTATAACTAAAAAGCTAGCTTGGGGATAAAAAAACAAGCTGAACATATGCTGTGTTGAGAGTCAAATTCTCCTCAATACTAAAGTGATAGTTCAACTAGCTGTTAATTTTCACAGTCAGTGAATCTTTCACATTTTTTAATAGCACTTTCAGGACAGAGATTTTTGAAGAATGTTGTTTTGCTAGGGTCCTGAGTGCTCTCAGAAATACATATAGAATCTTAGAACCATAGAATTGTTAAGGTTGGAAGGGAACTTAAAGATCATCTAGTTCCAACGCCGCTGCTATGAGCAGGGACCCCTCCCACTAGACCAGGTTGCACAAAACCTCATCCAACCTGGCCTTAAAAACCTCCAGGGATGGGGTATCAAAAACCTCCCTGAGCAACAGATTCCAGTACCTCACCACCCTTATAGTGAAGAATTTCTTCCTAATATCTAACTTAAATCTCCCCTCTCTCCGTTTAAAACCATTACCCCTTGTCCTACCACTATCTTCTCTGATGAAAAGCCCCTCCCCAGCTTTCCTGTAAGCCCCCTTCAGGTACTGGAAGGCTCCCTGGAGCCTTCTCTTCTCCAAGCTGAACAGTCCCAATTCTCTCAGCCTGTCTTCATAGCAGAGGTGCTCCAGCCCTTTGATAATCTCTGTGGCCCTTCTCTGGACTCCCTCCAACAGGTCTATATATATCTATATAATCACAGTGGCATATATATTCTAAATAACCTACCTAAGGAATCTGAATTCTACCTGTCTTTTAGCCAATCATGTAAATAATTAGTATCTTATAAGAACTTAAAATATCTCTTTCCAGAGTGATGTCTAAATTCAGCCTACTGTTGAAGAACCAAAGCTTTTGTTTATTTGCTTTTATGCACATTAGCCTTAATATATCAGTGCTGTAATTTGCCTTGTATTTTATCATTGTCATTCAAAATCATAGCATCTTTTTGCAAATACCTTTGTTGTCACTTCATTTTTAACAACCATCAATAATTTATACTTTCAGGAAACTTTTCACCTTACTAGTCACTCTCTTTTCCTGATTATGTATTTAAGAGTATACAAAACAAAATGGGTCTTCAGCTTCTTTAATGTGATAAGAATGCCTTTGGAAAGAAATAGCCTTTGACTCATTTGTATTAAACACCAAGGTGAAAAACTATTTTAGGGTTACTTTTGTCTATTTCCTTGAATGACCCTTTTGACCAGTCATTCATTAGCCCTCAGTTTCTTCCATGTGTTCCTTACAAAGCTGTGAAAAATATTTTATTGGTAGTTTTCACATTCCTCCTACATGTCTTCTAGCCTCACTTTTTACAGCTTTATTGTTAACTTGTCAGAGTTCTTGTTCTTTTTTACAATGTTTGGGCATGACTTCCACTTTTTGAAGAACATACCATACTAACAGTCATCTCCATTTTTCTTCTACATAATTGTGCAAGCTTTTATTTCAATTCTTTACAGGGTATTAAAAAAAGGTTCTTTCACACCTGAAAATGTTTTACCCGTTCTGCTGCTTGTAATTTGGCTTGTATAGCAAAACTCATTTATTTTCATATCATTAACTAAGTTCCCTTTCTGAATTGAACATTATTACCGGAGGTAGTACTACGTCATAATGGTCTCAACTTACTACAAATTTTGAGTAATCTATATATCTCTGCAATTCTAAAACAGATTAAAAAAATGAATAGAGAACCTAAAAAACTGTAAATTCTTAAAAATAACCCAGAGTCAGTTTATCTTATACATAAGAAAAAGTTAGAGTATATGTTTTGGTTTGGTGTTGTTTGTGGTTTTGGTTTGTTGATTTGTTTGGTTGGTTTGGTTTTTGTTTTGTTTTTGTTTTTCTTTCAATTACAGTGATTCAGTAGAAGAGGCAAAGGCAAGAGCAGGACAGGAAGGGAACAGTTCTTTTTGCGTATGCATACAAGCTTACTGAAAGAACTAGAGCTTACTGATGCACTTAGCATCCCCTGCTCAGGATAGTTTGCTCAGGGACATCTGTGAGTTTATACCTGTCCTCTATGCCTGTCTAATCCCCATAACACCACAGCTTTTTCTGTATACTGCTCTTTCTGATAGATTAAGAAACAGCAAACCCCATTTTGCACAGCTTGACTGACACAAGACTCCCATTACCTATTCTTGCATGTATGCTCCCCTTATTTATTCTCTCTCCACAGGAAACATCAGAGAAAATTACTCATGCACAGAAGGGGACGCCCATCCACTTTTTCTGGAGGGAACTGATAAACCCACCACCTGTTAAAAGCTCAGCTCAGTAGTAGTTGCTTCAATTCAAGAATATAGTCACAACATGTGGGAAGAATCCTGAATCAGAAATTACTAATTTCAGAGCTATTACTATGAATCATGCTGTTACCTCAATGCAGGAATTGTCATTCTAGTGCTGCTCTCAGCATGCAGAAGCAGAGAGTGGACTGTATTAATTTAGAAAAAATACCCTTTGCAGAGAGTGATTTTCATATATATCATACACCAATAGGTGCCACCATTGCACTGTGACAGTCACAGAAAGTCTGAAAGAATAAATAGGAGGAATTGTTTTGGCTTATAGTTCAGAAAATGTATTTTCTGGGGAAAATACCCAAGTGTTTTTTTTTTCTCCTTGGGAAGGCCAGTTTTGGGGATGTAATTTGGTTGTTGGGTTTCTTACTCCTTTTTGTCTCCTTTCCTTTCTTTCTTACTGTTTTCCTTTGATTAATTCTAGCCAGAATGTTGCAACCCTGACATTTCTTTGTAATTATTTGAAGCCTTTGATCACAAGTATTGAAATGACTTAAACTTTAGTAAACCATGCGGATGTGCCTTTCAATTGTTTTACTTCTGAGCAAACACTACCACAGAATGACTTCATTTGACTAATTTGCCATTCCTTTGGTGACCCGAATAGAGCTGCTCTCACAGTTCTTTACTGGATTTTTATATATGGAAGTCACACTAGATATAAAATTGCAAATTACAGATTACCATGGAAAATTCTATTCAGAGCAATGTTTTCAATATTGTTATTCCTTTGTTCCCAATGTAATGAAAGGAAGTATGTATTTTGGATGTATTACTGACCTCTCTGCCCATACTTGGTTATGTTTTAAAGTCTCTGAGTACTGCTATTTACTAGGTAAAAACTGAAGAAAACAGCACCTTTCACAGTTAGATGTTCTGGAACTTAATTATTGACCCATTTAGATGAATTTAAAGTGTACTATGTTAGATGCAATTTATTTTCCTATTTGTAGAAAACTGCAGTATTGTGCCACCAAGAAATGACAGATACACAAATACTTGAAAAGCCCATTTAGATGATAATAAGCTTCCTTTACCATCCAACTTATTTGTCTGAACCCCAATTTAGTTTGAGTCTCCAAGATGAGAAGCAAAATCTATATCAATATCTTTTTAGTTCTTATCTTGCTGCTCAGACTTCTAAATGAGTCAGCAATTATTGAAGGTTTGTGTGTAATTGAGATGGATGTAGAGAATGTGATAAAGCAACTTCACTTTGTAGTAATTATCAAATCATTTGCTAGCAGTAAATCAATAGCAGTGTGACCTGGAATACATCAAACAGCAAAAAGATGAAAAGCTTGCCCTAGATTCTTCAGTTATTTGGTCTTATCTGCATGACAGTATTTTATTTGTTTTTGTTTTTCTTAATCCTGTAATGTGTCACTAATGTATTAGTTAGAATACCCACTCAACCACTTTCACACTGCATAGATATCTAGGTGGCTTAATTCTTTCCCATTAAAACCACTGGGTTTTCCATAATTTCCACAAAATCGCTGTAGGGGGAAGAAAATAAGACCTGTGATGTTCCATAGTTCTTAGGTAGTTTGTCCAGTGTGGTGAGGAGTGCTGGGGGAGACCATAGAAATAACATGCCTTTTTGGCTGAGAGCAATCCAGAACCAGGATTTGCACAGATCAGTGCAGCACAATGTCTAAACCACTATGTATTATTTAATAAACAGAGTCTATTAACCGGAATACATTTGTGCTAACAGTTCAAACCTCTGCCATATCGAAACTAAGCATTCCAAAGGTTTGGTTTTTTTCCCCACTAAGTATATGCTAGCTGATGTATCTCTATATTGCTTTTCCCTAAAGAATGGTACTTGGAAATACATGTAACAGTAAATGAAACAGGGTGAGGGAACGTGCTTATACACCATTATTGTTACCATTTGCTCAACTACGAATTGGCAGTTTTGGCCTCTGTGAGCAGCACTTTCCCAGGCTGTGCCAGCTGCAGTCTGGGGGATAGCTAAGGAGGAGGGCACAAACCTGCCTTTGTTTCTGTCACCTAATATTTTCACAAAATTATTTGTAGCTTTTGAGCCCCTTATAGCTGAGGCACTTTCAGAATCAGCAGCTGCCTTTCAGATCCTACATCAGGAAAGGCAGGGGCACACCCTCAGTAAATTATAGAAAATCACAGAATCATGGAATCATAGAATCATGGAATCATACAGTCATAGAATCATAGAATGGTTTGGGTTGGAAGGCACCTTCAAGATCATCTAGTTTCAATCCATCCTGCATGGGCAGGGACACCTCCCACTAAATCAGGTTGCTCAAGGTCCCATCCAATCTGGCCTTGAGCACTTGCAAGGGGTGGGGCATCCACAACTTCCCTGGGTAACCTGTTCCAGTGCCTCATCACCCTGACAGTAGAGAATTTCTTCCTGATGCCTAAGCTAAATCTATCCTCTTCAGTTTCAAAGCATTACCCTTTGTCTTCTCACTACAAGCCCTTGTGAAAAGTCCCTCCTCAGCTTTCCTGTAGGCTCCCTTCAGGTACTGGAAAGCTGCTATAAGGTGTCCCTGGAGCCTTCTCTTCTCCAGGCTGGACAACCCCAACTCTCTCAGCCTGTCTTCATAGGAGAGGTGCTCCAGCCCTCTGATCATCTTCATGGCCCTCCTCTGGACTTGTTTCAAGAACTCTATGTCCTTCCTTCCTGTGTTGAGGGCTCCAGAATTGAACACAGAACTCTAGGTGGGGTCTCATGAGTGAAGAATAAAGCGGGAGAATCACCCCCCTTGACCTGCTGGCCACACTTCTTTTGATGCAGCCCAGGACACAGTTGGCTTCCTGGGCTGCAAGTGCACACTGCCAGCTCATTTTGAGCTTTTTGTTGACCAGCACCCCCAGGTCCTCCTCCTCAAGGCTGTTCTCAATCCGTTCTCCACCCAGCCTGTATTTGTGCTTGGGGTTGCCGCAATCCAGGTGCAGGACCTTGCACTTGGCCTCGTTGAACTTCATGATGTTGGTATGGGTCAACCTCTCAAGCCTTTCAAGGTCCCTCTGGATGGCATCCCTTTCCTCCAGCATGTCAACCACACCACACAGCTTGGTGTCCTCAGCAAACTTGCTGAGGGTGGACTCAATCCCACTTTCCATGTTGCTGAGAAGGATGTTAAACAACACTGGTCCCAGTACTGACCCCTGAAGAACACCATTCATCACTGGTCTCCATCTGGACATCGAGCCGTAGATCATTACTCTCTGAGTGTCACCATCCAGCCAATAATCCAGCCAATAAAAGTACAACACTGATGCAAAAAACAAATTTAGAGGAAAAGATAAGTCCAACAGAAAGTGCAGAAGTGAGCCAGCAAGACTATTTCCTGTACCAGACTGTCAGTTCTCTATGTAATTAACTAGATATCTCACTCCAGGATAATGAAAGATCCTGAGCATACCAAAATATCTATCCTGGTCTGGTTTCCAGTCTGTGTGCCGGCCTGGCAAACCAATTCCATTACTTGCATGCTCACCCTTTTTCCCATCCTTTCCTTGTTGACTTACATACAGGTAACCATCTACTTTTTCTGAAACAACACCACTTTTCTGAAGTGTTACAGATATTTTCTTTTTCTTAAGCAGTTGTAATTTACAGTAAATTAAGTATTAATTGCAACAATATGCCGTAAAAGAGTAACCAGGAAAAATCTGCAGCCTACCATAAAAGTTTCCAAGCTCTGCTTGCAGTGAAAAAAGAACACCACAAAACAATTGCAGATCTTTCACTCAGTGCACAAAATGTTGTAGAAAAATCTACAGAATTCTTTTTGTCCTCTTTCAGTATGCATAGTTAAAGCTCAGGTTTTTTTTAAATACTTATCTAGAACTGTGTTTTACACCAATTATTATCAGTTGATTCCTAATGCAATATTAATGTTAAATTTTGAAAATGATGCGTTAAAGCCAATCTTCTGAAAACAAGAAAACTATACAATAAAAATTACTTTATAATAAATATTACCAATTTCTTTTACTCTTGGACAGTCATTTTACAGAATTTTGTGATCCACTATTGAATAAAATTATGGTTTTACTAAAACAGCTGCCATATAAAAGTAAATCAGTTTTCTGTATCTCAAAGGTTTATGTCCTTTTGCGAGACTTTGTGAATGTCAATATTTTGAAATGGTTCATTGCTATTTCTCTCAACACTTAAAAAACCCCACCAACAAACAAAAACAAACCAAACAAACAACGCCTCAAAAAAAACCAAACAAAAAACCTTTTGAAACTCATTATCCTGAGATTTTTTTCAGACTACAGCATCATTGGAAAGATTTGCCAACTTGTGTTTTCCTGGGAAAAGACTTTAGTTAATGGAAAATAATGTCAAGACCTCTTGTCCAATACCTTCTTCTGTATCTTTGTGTGTGTGTCTCTTTCTCTTTATTTGGACCAAATTCAGGAAACATTTGATCAAATGGTCCTGTCACCAACAAGATTTAATCCTATGTCTAAACCAGCATGCATTTATAGGTTCAGCTGAAAAGGGATTAATTGGGCCCTTAACCTAAATGGCCTGATTAAAGACTTATTTTGTGCCTATGAGGTCCAGAATAGAATCTATCTTTCTTGTCCAATAAAGCTCTAGGCAATTTGAACGTTTATTTTACTTGTATTCAACATGATAATTCCTGTAAAGTGTCCTTTTATTCCATTTACAGGTACAGATGGTCCTATTGATACCAGGGCATTTGATCACATGGCAAAGTCTTATAGAATATTACATACACTCAGGCAATTTTATATTAATAGGACATTGAGAGTTGAATGACTGGTGTTAGTACACTTCTTTTGCAAGTGGTCTGAGAGGAACTCTAATCAGTAAGAATCAATGCAGATGCTCAAGGTGTAGCATCCCTCTCTTTCACTCAAATTATAGATGAGATATTTTGTGAAGTGTGAAAAGTTCTACAAGGAGGTTTGCAGAAGGATGTATTTGCTAGTTTGTTTTTTGGTTGTTTTTTTTTTGTTTGTTTTTTTTCAAGGTCTTTTCATCAGCTTTAAGCACCAAAAGATTTAGTACACTGGCTAATTCCAGTCACAGTCTTCTCAGATAAACTACAGATACTTTTTTCAAATATGATACTTTACATTTTAGGGACAGTGGAAGTTGTGGTGTTTTTTTTTTAAAGGAAACAAACAAACAGAAACAAACAAACAAACGAAACACCATGAGGTCATGTATTGCAATACTGTAGTAAAGATACCAATTGCTGGTAGTTGATAAGAGGTACACAAAGCATGTTCCTTATCTGATTGGAATCCCACTGATTGGAAAAGGGGAAACATAACCCTCATTTTAAAAAAGGGAAAAAAAGGAAGACCCAGGGAAGTACAGGCCAGTCAGTCTCACCTCTGTGCCAGGCAAGATCATGGAGCAGATCCTCCTGAAGGCTCTGCTAAGGCACATGGAAAACAAAGGAGTGATTGATGACAGCCAAAATGGCTTCACAAAGGGCAAATCCTGCCTGACTAATTTGGTGGCCTTCTACAATGAGGTCACAGCATCAGTGGACAAAGGAAGAGCAACTGTTGTCATCTACCTGGCCCTGTACAAAGCTTTTGACAGTGTCTTGCACTACATCCTGATACCAAAAAAGGAATAATACAGATTCAATGGAGGGACCACTTGTTGGGTAAGGAACTGGTTGGATCTCAGAACCATAGAACAATTGAATGTATGGGGTTGGAAGGGACCTTTAAAGGTCATCTAGCCAAGCCTCCAATGCAGTGTGCAGGGACCTTTTTGTCTAGATCAGGATGCTCAGAGCCCAGTCAAGCCTGACCTTGAATATTTCCAGGTATGGAGCCTCTACCACACCTGTGGGCAACATGTTCCAGTGTTTTATCACAAGCAAAGAACTTCTTCCTAATGTCTAATCCAAATCTACCTTGCTCTAGTTTAAGACCATTGCCCCTTGTCTTATCACTACATACGTGAAGAAACTAAATATTCACTATCATTTAGAAAAAAAAAACAACAACATGCTAACATTCACATATGGCAAGCATTTTCAATTTATGTTCTCCCTAGCAAACTTTTTGAGGTGAGGAGTTTTCTTCCTTCAGTTCTAGTTTTTACTTAAGGTTGCCAACATAGCAACTGTTCTTCATGTAAAGTCACTTTGATGTCTATTTCAGGTGTACAAATCTTTTCAGTCTTAGGACAATGCTAAATGAGAGAATATTACTTTTTTTTTTTTTTTTTCTTTATTTAATTCATTCTCTTTGAGCTATGCAATTGGTTTTGTGAAAGACTGGGATCCTTAGGCTGGATATTATACCAGAAACAATGTCTAATCAATAAAGACGTTGTTTGGCATTTTATGTAGATATTTCACTGACTGATTCACCTTTCCCAGGATAGGCACAGGAAAAATATTTTTAAAAATAATGTCCCTAGAAACAAGGGCAGATGATTGCTTTATATCCACTTCTTACCACTTACAAGAGGACACCATGATCAACACTGGAAATTCTAGCAGTGATCAAAAACCAAGACTTTATATTTCAAGGTGATGCAAGTTAAATAATATTGGATTCCTATAAATTTCACATATTATATAAACTGGGCTTAGAGAAACAGAGGCATACATTAAGAGCCCCTCAGTTCAAGAAGGACAGGGAACTGCTTGAAAGAGTCCAGCGCAGAGCCACAGAGATGATTAAGGGAGTGGAACATCTCCCTTATGAGGAAAGGCTGAGGGAGCTGGGTCTCTTTAGCTTGGAAAAAAGGAGGCTGAGGGGTGACCTCATCAATGTTTACAAATATGTAAGGGGTGAGTGTCAGGGAGATGGAGTTAGGCTCTTCTCAGTGATGACCAGTGATAGGACAAGGAGTAATGGGTGTAAATTGGAGCATAGGAGGTTCAAGGTGAATATCCGAAAAAATTTTTTTACTGTAAGAGTGACAGAGCACTGGAACAGGCTGCCCAGAGAGGTTGTGGAGTCTCCTTCACTGGAGACATTCAAAACCCACCTGGATGCGTTCCTATGTGATGTGCTCTAGGTGACCCTGCTCTGGCAGGGGGGGTTGGACTAGATGATCTTTCGAGGTCCCTTCCAACCCCTAGGATTCTATGATTCTATGATTCTAAGAGAAGTTGGGTTTTTTTTGTGCAAACATTAAATCAGCAGAGTCAGATTCATAACCTTCTCATAAGGCAGTAGCTGTAATGAACAAAGGTCCTGGATTTAAATATATTGTCTATAATCCTCAGCATATCTTTTCCAGGGAACCAGTTAAATAAAACAAGCAAGGCTGTGGCTATTCCTCTGTAATTAAAATTTGTACACACTGTGAAAATTACAGACCAGTAACAGTAATGAACATTTTTACAATGAAATGTTGCTTAGCATAGCTGAGATATGGATCTCCCAAACCTTTTACTAAATCAGTTCATGAGAGTCCAGGTGGTGTTTTTCATAGCTAGCATTGTGTATGAACCAGCAGTGGAAAATGCAGTCTGGCACGAGCTCAGATATCTCAGAACTTTGCTCAAAGCAAATAGAATGAAGTAAAAATATTTTGACTGAGTCTTTTGGTCTTAAAAACCAAACATTTAAATGGTTACAGAAATTCTAATAACATATTAGTTGCATTTTCCTACATTATTAATTATTTTTAAGAGAATGAGACCCTCAGATTTCAAGTTATGCAAACATAATTAGAGGGAAAATGTAACAGACTATTATTTATGCCACCAGATCCATGGAGCCAGGGAAGGGAAGGGAAGGGGAAGGGGAAGGGGAAGGGGAAGGGGAAGCGGAAGAGGAAGGGGAAGGGAAGGGGAAGGGGAAGGGGAAGGGAAGGGAAGGGAAGGGAAGGGAAGGGAAGGGAAGGGAAGGGAAGGGAAGGGAAGGGAAGGGAAGGGAAGGGAAGGGAAGGGAAGGGAAGGGAAGGGAAGGGAAGGGAAGGGAAGGGAAGGGAAGGGAAGGGAAGGGAAGGGAAGGGAAGGGAAGGGAAAAGGGGAATTCTGATTGTAAGAAGATCAGTATCTTTATGTAAGACAGTTAAGCATATATTTATATTTTGGATGAGGAAGGAGCTCATCATATTATTGGGACAACGTTGTCCTATGGAACAATGTTGTGCATCATACTGTCCTATATTGCAGTCCTCATATATGTGAGGCTACGCCTCAAGTACTGTGCTCAGTTCTGGGCCCCTCACTACAAGAAGGATGAAGAGTTGCTGGACCGTGTCCAGAAAAGAGCTACCAAGCTGGTGAAATGTCTGGAGAATAAGTCCTATGAGGAGAGGCTGAGGGAACTGGGATTGTTTAGTTTGAAAAAGAGGAGCCTGAGAGGAAACCTCATTGCTCTCTACAACTACCTGAAAAGAGGTTGCAGGGAAGTGGGAATTGTCCTCTTCTCTCAAATGAATAATGACGAGACGGAATGGCCTGAAGTTGTGCCAGGGGAGGTTTAGACTGAATATTAGAAAGAATTTCTTTACCAAAAGAGTGGTTGGACAGTGAAACAGGCTGCCCAGGGAGGTGGTGGAGTCACCATCCCTGGAAGTGTTTAAAAGAAAAGAAATATAGATATTGTGCTTAGGGACATGATTTAAGCACTGACCAGGTAGATTAGGCTATGGTAGGTGGATTTAGGTTATGGTTGGACTTGATGATCTTCAAGGTCATTTCCAACCAGGATGATTCTGTGATTCTATGATTCTATGGTTCTATGATTCTCATTGCCTTACTAAAGTGTGAGAAAGAACTAGTTCCCTCATCTGAACCTGACCCTGTGCATTCACGTTATTCAGAATTGATCTACACACTATATGACAAGCAGAGTTGAGGCAGCTGTTCTCATGTACATTTCTAGTCCCCAGTCCCCAGACCTAAGAAAGGCAACACCTGCTGTGCAAGCAGTTCTGAGACCTTATGTATGCTGGAGCTCCTTGTGTTCATCCTCTTAAATCTTTGCCAAAGAAACACCCAGTCATTGCCTTCAGGAAGATGCTTACTGTACTTTCCAAGTGTATAAGAAATGTTACCTCCAACAACACAAAAAAAGAGATAAATAATTAACATTTTTTTCTAAAACACACAGAAATGGAATGTTGAATTCCTTTACTGGTTGATTTGGAGACTATCTGGAGAGATTCTGCCTAATGAGTTCTTGCTTTAATTTCTTTTCCTGTGTAGCAGGCTAAGTATAGATCTGGAGATTTAATAAGGAATTGAATGAAATTCAATAGAGACACATGTCTTTCAATCTGCACTATAACACGGTTGTCTGATTCTCCCTCTTTAAAAGTAGTAAATATCTGATTTTTTGTTTAATTGAACCTTGCTAAATTGAAGTAGGCACTGCGTACTGAAACACTTTAAATAATAAAATCTCCAGTCTCAATAAACTTCACTGCTGTCAACTTTTTGAATTTTACAGGAGCCTCACTTTTACAGATTCGTACAATTATTTGTGTATTGTTTGCTGCATATAAAATTTGAAAGTAATTTCTTTAGTAAAACTGAAGTAATTTGTTTTTTTTATATTATTATCAAGTGCACAAACAAGCCATAATGTGTTACATACAAATACATCACGCAAATACAACTGTGTCAGAGACAAAGAACTGCAAGGAAATCTAGACAACCTGACTGACAGCAAAATAAACAAGAGATAGTTTTATGCCAGACCATCATTTCATGAATTGCAGGCAACATTTATTTTTTTATTTCTTTTTAACTAAAAATATGTGAGACAAAAGAACAAAGTTCCCAACTCCACTGGAATTTCATTGGGCAAGAAATAGACATGGAAAGAAATGTGGTTTTGCAAAAGAAAGCAGTTTTTATTCATCCAAATGCAAAACATTTTTCATCTAAAAATCTTTAACTTTGGTACATGATTTTCAGTTTTCTGAAGAAAAGATTGAGAGAAAAATCTAGCTGGGGAGAACCAGAAACAATGTGCTATTAATTTGTTAGACAGCCGATATAATTTTTTGTGCCTTTCATCATTTATTCAAATTGAGGGACTCTTGTATAAATATTTTTGAAAAAAAAAATCTCTAAAATGCTTTAAAGTGTTAGTGACACTTTCCATGTAACTGATTTCAGCTCTGTGCTGGCTCTTCTTCTCCTTTGTAGGACTGTCTGGACCTGAATTCCAGGAGGATTAGCTCCATAATTTTCCCAGAAAATGAGATGAGACTTTATGGGATGCAGTGTCCCTACACTCTGCTTCTTGCATTTTTTGAAAACAGGTATGATGTTTCCCTTTTCCCAGGCATCATGAACCTACCTCCTTGCCTTTCAAAGGTGATAAAGAGTGGCATTGTAAAGATATCAGCCACTTCCATCCACACCTGCAACAGCAAGCCATCTGGTGCCACGGGCTTATGTAGGCCCAAGGGGGTTAAGTGATCTCTACCCTGTGTTGGAAAACAGAACTTGTATTGTGCTTTGTTTTAACTTCCTTGGGAGGACCTGTGCAAAGGACTGCAAGATGAGAAGTGCTTGATTGGGTGGGTGTTTGGCCTTGAACCTGACAAGTAGGCAAATTTATGTCTGGTAGGGAGGATAGGCCTGACTTGTTCGCTGGGAGGGATCCATTGCTGTTGTTGTCTGCTTATCATCAAACCCAGCTGACCAATGGCTACATGTCCAGACTGTGCATGACTTGTGAAACAAAGTGAAGGCTCTGCAGTCAGAGGCCAGGATCCCAGCCTGTATTGACTTAATCTGGTAATTTGCATGCAAAGCAAGCCCTGAGTGCTAACGAAGCTTAAATTTACTTGTGAAGAGGGCAATGGGCATCTCCCTTACCTTTTTCCTAATTAAAAAACATAATTAATGTGTTAATAACCAATTAATACACTACCAGCACTCGGTCTGGGAAGCTGTGTCAGTTCAGGTGGGTGCAGAGTTAATAGAGGCCATGGATTTGTACTGGGTAGATATCATTTCTTCCTGGTAAGGCCAGAAGAACTTCAGCACCCTTTCTGCGCACCCTTCCTGGCAACCTGTTGTCCTGGTTTGAGCCAGGATGAAGCCAATTTTCCTATTAGTGATTTTTTTTCCTTCAGTAAACTCTCTTTTAACTAGCAGCAAGTGTTCCAGCTAGTGGATTGATAACACTGGAATGTTTATGTTACTGCTGAGACTCCAAGTTAACTTCTTAGCTCTGCCAGCACAGAGGCTACCGGGGCAGGAGAGTCATATCCATGAACCCCCATAGAGGGGCTGGACTAGACAGGCAGCAAAATTGACCAAAGGTATTCCATTCCATATACCTACGTAAGCTCCAAGGAAGGTCAGAGATCACAGAAGACGACTTCCTTCCTGCTTCTTCTTCCCTTCTCTTCCGTCCATGGCCAGCATCCAGGGAGGACTCCATCCACCCATCACTATCGTCCCCTAGGTTCATGTATCCCTGACACTCATAAATCTACCCCCAGCTCCTGTCCGCTCTGCCATTACCTCTGGCAGCTCTCTGGGACTCTTCAGGACTGCTCCACAGCTAAGCAGAGTGCCATGGGAGTTGCTGGGATGGGGGGAAGCAATAGGAGTTTTGCACATTCCTGAACATACTTGTATATAATTGTACATATTTTCTTTTGTCATTAGTGTTTAATTAAAGCTGTCTAATTGTGGAGGATTTTCTTGCAGAAGTATGGGCATGTGAGCAATCCAGCCTTTGGTATAAAAGCTTAACTGTGTTATAGAGACTTTAGCTGGACTACTGTTATCTCAAGGCCAACGGAGGGATAATTATAGCTGGGAAAGAAGAAAGCTAGCAGAAGAGAAATAACTCCCACCTGCAGAAGAAGGAACAAGATACCAAAGGTGCTGAGATCATGCTATGTAAGGACTTTGTGTGCTTAGGGCTAGTAGCCAATCATGTATTAGAAGCAGGTATATGGACAGTAGCAGTGCATTAATCAGGCTGAAGCATTATTTGTGTGGACAAAAGCATTAAACCAATAATGGGGGGGCTTACTGTGTGTGTACTGGGCAATGAGGTACATAACAAGGCATTTGTTTACAATAAATGGCTTTCACTTGATCACATTGATGGTGCATTAGTCCAAGATCTCACCACCGCAAATGGCGCCCGAACAGGGACCCTCAGTTTCCTCAATTACTGCAGTAAGGCAGTTGAAAGTAGGACTGTAAGGGGGCAGGAAAGCCGGCCAAAATTAATCCTTGCTGCCCCGGCAAGAAGTCTTGCCAGCAGAGCAAGAAGAAAATCCTTTCTACCTTAGCAAGAAGCCTTGTCGTTACGGGAAAAAGAAAAAACGGCAAGAAGACAGAGCGGCTAGCCAAGAGAAGCAGCCGGGATCGGAAGGGGGGATGCGCACCCAGAACTATGGAAACTCGCCCTGATCAGGTGAGCGGTTGGGGAGGAAGATGGGGTTGGACGAAAAGCAAGAGGCTGTCCTAAATCTCCTCCAACATATGCTTTCTATGAGAGGAATTAAATATGATTCCCCCGCGTTAAAGGGGATGACGAAGTGGATCTGGAACAAAGGACTGATTCCTGAAATAAATGTAGTGTTTGAACTCTCTGTCTGGGAAGTCATAGGGAAAGAACTATGGGATGATATCAGTAGTGGGGGAGCGGCAGCCAAGGAAGCAAGTAAATATTTCACCCTTTGGAGGCTGCTAAAAGAGACTCTGAGAGTAATAAAAGCAGAACATGAAATGTTTGCGTCTGCGTTTGCCGCTCCGACTCCCGATGTCTCCAATCACGCTAGCGGCATTGTTAACTCCTCCGCTGCTTCGCCGCCGCATCTAATTTAGTTTTCAATCCAGCTAAGTCTCTCTCCTTAATTCTGTCTCTCCTTCCCTACCTGGGTGGGAGGGGGAGGTGATCGAGAGCGTTGTTATCTCTGGTTTAATTGCTGATTCGGAGTTGACCCGTGACACCTGTCATGTCACAGCATTGCTGCTGCACATGCCCTGTTTGCCCACCCTCATCCCTGGATGTCCCCAGGGGATTATTTTATACATGTGGGGAGTCTTGGCTGCTGATGTTTCTGGCCCTGCCCACATCTTATCAGCTGCTGTCTGAGCTGCAGGCTCCTGTCAGTTCTCTCAGCTCTCTTGGCTCCCCCTGAGGATCCCCAAAGCAGGAAGCTCCCCCTGTGCACCATGATCTGTGGCAGATCATGCCAGCACTGGAACTGCTCATCTTGGCTACTCAATTATTCCTTATTTTTGAGAAACGGCTCCCATAGATTGCCTGTGCCAAAAATTTGTTCTCAGTGCTCAGCAGAAGCCCTGTATAAAACTCTTCTCTCAAGGTTAGCAAGCCAGATGACAAAGGTGTGTGTGTTTGTGTCACCTGACTTTTTGTTATTCATACAAATTTGGCCTAATTTCTTTGTGGGCCTCAAGAACCTAGCTGATACTTTGGTATTAACTGATTTGTGTGATTTTTCTTCTTCCAGTTTTCCATTCCATAAAAGTTAAGAACAAAACAAAACAGGGAAAAAAAAAAAAAGTAATAATGATACAGATTTAATTTCTAATTTGTACACTATTTTTAACTGAAATAATTAAAAAAATAATGTTAAAAGGAATTTTATACCTTTCCTCCTGGGCATAGCTGTTTCAGACTGAGCATGGGGAGGGTACTTTACAATTTCTTCTTTGTGATGTTTCTTTTCATTATATGCTTGTATTTTCTTGCCTATGCATAATATGCATCTAATTTTTTTGACCTCTAGCTATAGAGTGGTATTAGTCTAATTTAAATTAAAATGTCTTCACATTTTAGGTGTTAGCAGTGCCATAGTAACCAAGACATTTTGTACTCATCAGCTATCAAAAATAATCTTTTGTCTAATTAACAGTTAATAGAAAAAAGTGAAAATAAATCTTGAAAGTAACAAACCCTAGAATTTTACCTTTTTCCTTACAAAGAAAACATCATCTTGTTTGAATTCTCTTAAAAGCAAAACAAAAATCTGGGTTTCACAGGTGTTTTGAAGCTCATACTGCTTATTATAAGTTAAGAGGGAGTTTTAAAAGTATTTAATTTCTACTGATGGTTTAAGGATTTTGGTTACAAGAAAAACAAAAGTTGGCTGACTGTCCTTAATATACCTTTGATTAAAATACTAAAAGCTTTTCCTTCTTTTCCTGTCTTTTTCAGCAGTAAAGCTGCAAAATTTAGGCTTTATTCACACAGAAAACAATGAATTACATGAAAGAAATTCTGAGTAGAATCTGTAAGTTTAATCAGTTTGCTAAAAAGCGTGACAAGAATAGTAATTTTTCAGTCACATTCATAGTTCATGAAAAAACCTGTATTTTTCTCCTCAGAATTAAGTTCCCTAGCAAAATTTGTACACCTTTTTTTTCTAGGTTCTTCCAAAAACTCTCCTTCAAACAATTCTAATTATGGTCAAGCTTCAACAATATTTAAATATCCGTCTCCTAAAATCTGTCAAAAGATAGACACCTGTTTTGTCCTAATATGACATTTGCAGCAGACTATCTTTATTTCATGGTTTTCTTAGGCTAAGATAACTTGATTTTTGTCTGTTCTAAGGCTCTGCTGAAACTTATTATTTTGTTGTATAACATCATTCAAAAAAAAATAAACCTCTATTAAATTCAGTGATGTTGCTGTAGTTTACCTCATTAAAAGACACTTTTCCGATTGGCCTTTTGGATTTCTAACAGTCAACTACTATTAAAAGATCACTCAACTGTTTGAAATCCATTATGAAAACATTTTTCAGATGGCACTCTTTAATGAATTTGACGTTAGATATAATTCAGGGTGAAGGAATTAAACTTTGCATGCTATTGACACTGACTAGTAACATGTACACTTAATTGTCTTTGATACTTAGAACAAAAGATGGTGGTATTTAAACAGTACTACACGTTTATCTAAGACAGTCATAATTTCCCTTTTCACAATTTTTTTACTTGAAGATAAACGTCAAATGACTGAAATTACAGTTTTAATTTGCCTCTGTTATGTTAAGATGTTTGAATGTTAGCTATCTGATAAATCTTGTTATGTTCTCTCTGTCTAGAACTGTTTCTATATTAAAGACAAATAAAGTCAAACAAAGCATCCTTTGGTAGAAGGAATACAAGTCTCCTTTTTAGCTCCTCATTCACAAAATAAGGTCTTTCTGTTATATCATCTGAAGTTTTCTTGCATTCTGAGAAGTCTTGTTTTAGCATTAAAAATTATAATTAAAAGGTCATTATCTTCTTTTTTTTCTTTTTGTTGTTTTTTTGTTTGTTTAAATACAATAATTGATTCCTGTTAGACTATTTCACGTATGTTTTTGTGGTCTGACAGCGATCTTCTCACAGTATAAAGGAAATACAGTTGCATATCCTTCTTCCACCACATTTGTGGATGAGAGACCATATCTATTGTGGTGATAAATTGCAAAGAACATACTGTGAACCAAATAGAAAGTCAGCTGGAAATTAAAAAGCCATTGAAATATAAAAGACCTAATTCATGTAAGCTAGTTTAGAAGCTGAAATAGGCAATCTGCATTTGAGAGAAGCAAGGATTCATCTCATTTAATTTTGGCTACATGAAAGCTGGGTGCCCCTTGAAGTAGTGTGTCTTAGTTCTCTAGCTCTCAGTGGAGTTATGAGAGGACAGTTCTTCCTTCTTCCTGCCTCTCATGCATAGCAGTAGAATGGGGATACTAATTTCCTCCATGAAACACAGAGATGGGAAGTGTCACTTTTAGGAGATTCCTTCCAGATGTCCTGTGTTACTTTATATTGGAAGACTGTGGCAGAATTGGCAAATTAAGGTCATCTTTAAAACCTCGAGTGAAAATTAAATACAGTTTGTAAAGAATAGAGGAAATCGATCCAATAAGCATTTGTTCAAAAGAGATATAGCTGGAGAACCTGAAACTGACTTTTTTTTCCTTTTCGAAAAAAGCATTTCACTTCATACTCTAATATGTATATTACTGTTTATATCCGAAATACTCTCATCATAAATTAAACCAAAAATTTGCAGTCTCCTAAGCTCCTTTTCCAAAAACCTGAGGCAAAATTGAAATGTTAAATAGTCCCATTTATCCTTCTTCCTCCTATTATAAACTATCCCTTCTTGATAATTAGGTTTTAGCTTTATTTTCTGCTTTCTACTGTTATGCTGCAAGAAGCCCTTAATTATGGTTGAAACACTCCCCATCATTCAGTTTCAATATATTTTACTTCTCTAGTTATCCTAAAAAAAGTGCTCCTGCTTAGTTTTATAGATGTCTCAATTTTCTTCCTTACCAGACTTAGCTATGAAAAGAGCTTCTGAAAATATAATACAACAGAATTGGAAATGTTGGGCATTGAGATACTACAGATTGCAGTAAGTAGTTATGGTAAATAACTATTTCAATCTCAATGTAGTAGCAATGAGGGAGTGATATCTCAACTTTTTGTGTGATAAAGCAGTTGCACATAATAAAAGCAATCACAATTCAACAGGTTTAGGGACTACATTTTCATAAAATCACAACAGTTTGTTTCCTAACCAATTAATGGGAGTGAATTTTTATGGAGTGTATATAAAGGCTATTTTCTTTCCAATTATGAGTCTGTAGGTAATAGGCTGTCCACTGTATAATAAAAAAGCATTTTCAATCCACTATGGAGACTTTATTTAAAAAAAAATAAATTGCAACTCATGTTAGTTTTCTTAAATATGACACTTGAAATTTTTAATCAGGAAAACAGGAAATCTTTTTTTCCAGGCACGTTATTGATGACTTAACAGTTAATTATCTATCAGACTTTAAAATTGCCATTCATAATCTGTATCTGTTTATTACTTGATTCTAAGATCTTTTCTTCACTCTAAGTCTTCTCTTGCTAGGACATAAATCTGAGACATTTTCATATGTAGAAATTATAGGTAAGAATCAGTTATGATGTGAATGGAAATCTACTTTTCATTTTAATAGAGAGAAATTTAGTTTTTGTTTTTAGATACGATGTAAAGAAAGATTATTTTCACAAGTTTCTTACAGTAACTGCCGTTATAATGAAATAAACATTAATGAATATTAGTACAATTGTTCCATTGTAATTTGGACATTGAAATATAAAGACTTTCAGTATGAATAACAATTTGATTGCAGTCAAACTGGTCAATAGCACACTAGCAAATCTCGTACATTTCCATGTTCAACTTGTCTTGATTTTCTAATGTCTCCTCCTGATGAAAAGACAAAATGTCCCTGAGTCATTCCCTTAGGAGATCTCATACTTTTAGAAAGCCTCATCCACTGACTTGTCTGATTCGGGGCTGTTTGCTGTGTCCATCTTCTCTTTTGGAGGTCATAATGGCCAGGTATAGGTGAACAGAAAAAAAAAGCTTTTGTGTCATATATAAAAACTAATTAAACTTTAATTTGAATATAAATTACTTTCAGATTACTTAGACAAGTCATCCAATGCTTTTTTCATAAAGAGTTGCTTATCTGGCCTTTAACAAATCTGATTCTCCTCCCCTACCCTTCAGTTCAGTTCAAACTTCCATTCATTACCATGGCACAGAACTGATGTTTAGTTTCTGAGACTCTGCACACTAATTTAATATTTAAACTCAAATAACTTCATTAATTACCATAAGATTCCTTCTCACTTCCACCAATGTAGAGGAGAGCAGTTAATCATTCTCCAAATCCCTCTGAAACACTCTTTCCTGTCATTGGAGAGTGAAGAAAACAGTTTAACTTATTGATCATGTTTACTAGGTAAATAATACTTTTTTACTGTTTTGTTGGTTTTTTTTTAAATAAAAAGCAGCTTTTTAACCACTAGATATAATCATAAGCATTTGCCATGGAAGTATCCACCAGATACTGATAATGAATTGAGAATGCAGTTCAAAGGTAGGTACTATGCACATGGAAAAAAAGAAGGTTATTGGGAGTAGCCAGCATGGTTTCACCAAGGGCAAATCATGTCTGACTAATCTGAAAGCCTTCTATGATGATGGGACAGAATGGATAGATGCAGGGAGAATGGTGGATGTTGTCTTCCTTGACTTCAGCAAGGCTTTTGGCACTGTCTCCCATAAAATCCTTGTGGATAAGCTCAGGAAGTGTGACTTAGAAGAACGGATAGTGAGATGGATCAAGAACTGGCTAAACAATAGAGTCCAGAGAGTTGTGATCAATGGTGCAGAGTCCAGTTGGAGACCTGTGAGTAGTGGTGCTCCCCGGGGGTCAATACTGGGCCCAGTCTTATTCAACATCTTCATCAATGACCTGGATGAGGGAATAGAGTGCATCCTCAGCAAGTTTGCTGATTATACGAAGCTGGGAGGATTGGCTGATGCACCTGAAGGCTGTGCAGCCATTCAGTGAGATCTAGACAGACTGGAGAGCTGGGCAAAGAGGAACATAATGAGGTTCAACAAGAAGACTTGTAGAGTCCTGCACCTGGGGAGAAAAAAAAAACATGCACCAATATAGACTATGGGTTGACCTGCTAGAAAGCAGCCCCATGGAGAAGGACCCTGGGGTCCTGGTGGACAACAAACTATCCATGGGACAGCAATGTGCCCTTGTGGCCAAGAGAGCCAATAGTATCTTGGGATGTATTAAGAAGAGTGTGCCCAGCAGGTCAAGGGAAATTCTCCTCCTGCTCCCCCTCTATTCTGCCTTAGTAAGACCACATCTGGAGTATTGTGTCTATATCTGGGCTCCCCAGTTCCAGAGGGATAGGGATATACTGGAAAGAGTCCAACAGAGCTACGAGGATGATTAAGTGACTGGAACATCTGTCATATGGGGAAAGGCTAAGAGACCTGGGGCTGTTTAGTCCTGAGAAGAGAAGACTAAGAGGGGACATTATTAATGTATATAAATAGCTGAAGAATGGATATAAAGAATGGGCCAATCTCTTTTCAGTGGTGCCCTGTGATAGGACAAGGGGAAACAGCACCAAGTTACAACACAGGAAGTTCCACCTCAATGTGAAGAAAAACTTCTTTACTGTGAGGGTGATGGAGCCCTGGAACAGGCTCCCCAGAGAGGCTGTGGAGTGTCCTTCTCTGGAGACTTTCAAGACCCGTCTGGACATGTTCCTGTGTGATCTGCCCCAGGTGTTCCTGCTGCAGCAGGGGGATTGGACTCGATGATCTTCAGAGGTCCCTTCCAACCCCTATGATTCTATGATTCTATGATACTACGATTGTGCTCAAAAACATTTTTTCGTAGTATAAGCGTTTATGCCAATAAAAGAAAAATGAAGGATCCTAAAGAAAAACAAAACAAAACAAACACAAAACATACAAACTAAGAAAACAACCCCACCTAGAAATATAATTTTTATCAGTTTTTAGGAGATTAAAAAAAAAAACAAACACAGAGCCTAATCTCTACTTCATTCACTAAGCAGAAATATTTTGGGCTTCCATCTGTGACTTAGCTACTCTAATGTTGCTCTGGGGAAGATAAGGAGTGACTGTCAAGTGGGAAATCCAAGTGTCTTTACTGGAGGTTTCATACTTGTATTCTTTTGGGATCACAAGTGCCAGGACATTTCCAGCCTATATCATTAGCTTCACCTTTCCATATGCAAACCTCTGCTGTTGTGACCCTTTCCTGAAAAGAAAGTCTCTTTTCATGAATTTTCTTCTAGCACACATCCTGAGCTCTGTAGCAATCTGCAGCTCAGCTTCTCTACCTTAAAAATACTCTGTTGCTGAGTTATTGAACCACCTCTGGAAGCTATGTGTTCTTACTTGGAAGATAAGGGAGCTGCTGGTCTGATTGTAATCATCACTAAAATATATATATAGTTTTATGTGTGTGTTTGCACATGTACAGATACTGTGTAGTGATCATTACTATGACTTAATCTTCAGTAGTTTCTTTTGACATAGCAAAAGTGTAAGGAATACCTTAGCAAAAATATTTTAATAAGAAAAAGAAATTGCACCTGCTACAAAAGCTAAAATTAAATCAGCAAACATGATATGAAACACACAGTAGCTGTAAAAGCAATGCTGGCTGGAAATTAAGTGACAAAGGAACTGGTTAAGTGTGTACAGCAATATGTGCATGGTATATAGATATTTTAGAGGAGCTAAAAGAGAGTGCTAAAGAATTAAAGTTTGGGAAGTGTGCAAAGACTCTCCTAGCAGTCAGCTTTGCTGGTTTGCATGCTAATGTTCCCAAGACCACAATATTCAGAAACCATTTCCTATATTTCTCCCTTTTTTGGAAGTCTGGTCAGATTAACTACCAGCTGAAGTTTATGCTCTTAAGCAACCTTGGAGCTTAGCTTCCAGCAATCCTTTATAGCTAGAACATTAGTCATCTTCTTGATGAAAATACTTGAAAAATACTCGAAATATCTCCCAAATACCAGCCAGCTGTAGAACTGCCACAGGTGCCACTTATGGGGAAAATGTCACCATGTCTGTTAACATTTTATTTCAGCTGAATCCCGTTTGACAAGAGTGTTTTTGAGGACAATATTCAGGCATGATATGAGAAACAGTAGTATCCCACTGCAGGCGGATAGGTTATGTCCTGTCATACCTGACATTAGCCAGCCAAGTGCAACATTTTCATCCTTTACCTCCCTGTCATAAATTCCAATTTCTGAACATTACTTTCATCTGTCTGCAAATCCCACTTCTTTAGACAGAAGCATTTTTTAACCATATCTTTTCAATACCACCATGTGTTTACATGTCAGAAAAGAATAACATAAACGTAAATTCTTCTCATCTGTGACAGGCAAATATTTTAATTTTTATTAGTTTTGACAGGACTTAGTTTGCCACAGGTAATATACATTTACAAGTTGTATTTTATCAGCACATCAAATCAAGTTGCACTGCATTACAATTTGTCACATAGTATTAATGTAACATTATATCTGACAGGACATTGTTTTCACTTAAACATACAAAAAAGTTGATACATTTATGCGATTTTAATGCACTTTTTATCTCCCAAAAGGTGGGGATTTTTTGTTGATTAACTGAAAAAATATCTATTAATGTATTATCTACACCTGATAGCATATTCTGTTGACTGAAACCTTAGAATTTACTTTTTCTGTTGTTTTTTTTTCCTTTCAAAAATCCAATTTTTAACAAGTTTTAATACATTGTATAAAACTTCAACATAAAAAAGCTAGTGGCCTAATCCTTTGTCATTTTAGTAAGAAGGGGCTTTGTCACTGTCTTCAATCATTTGTTTCCTTTTAATGTAAGTGCTCAAGATCTGCTGCAATGTATTTGCATAAGGTGGGGTCTGAATGTTTCAGAAAGTAACATGATAGGATAGTGATGCTGACTGCTATCTTATACATGCTAAGAGAAATAAATTAAAGATAAATTAAATGTTTTCAGAAAATGGAGAAAGCACATTGACCGAATGATTCTTTTTACAGTCTTTCATCTATTTGAAGCAGAAAAAGCATCTCATGAGATTTAGAAGAAATCACTAATCTTTACTAGCATCCACTACAATGTGCATAGCTCCTCCAGTCAGACAGACAAGGATTCTACAATATTAGATACTTCTCATTTGTAGAAGAAAAAACCAAAACAAAACAATATTAAAAATTTGCACTAAAAAAATTCTGGACTGATATGTGTCTAGACTCACAATAAAAGTAAAGAGAAGAAATAGTTCAGGCCCACAATGAGATTACAATATCAGTTTAGTAGGTTTGAAATGCAGTGACTTATCCTGCTGGAGAAGTTAGTTGTGAAGTAACTGATTTAATATTTTTTTTCTAAGTGTATGTATACACTATAAATTATGCAAATGATTTAGAACTATTTTAACTTATTGAATTTTAGATAGCTTTAAAATAGTTTCTTATCATTACCTGTTGCTAAGGGTTTCATATTAATTTATAATATACAAATTTTCCAGAAACTATTAAATATATATAAACTATACATATTAATTGCATATAAAATAATATGTATTAAATATATATACACTGATGGAGAATGTAAAAATTAAACTCTCAGTCAGGAAAATGCAATCACACCCAAGCAAGTTCACCTCTCTTCATCTTCACAAAAGAGCTCTTTAATTTTAAGACATCCTCTGTTATGATGATGTATTATTGATGTCATCTTGGCCTGACACCTAGTTGTTCTCCATCAACACATTTATGTGTAAAGGAAACTGCAAAAGCTCTTTCAGTGTAAGTAAGTAAGAAGGGATTTAACAAATAGATGTTGCCCTAAGTATATGTTGTAGTGACTATGCATTAGAATGCACAATGTGTCAAGATTAGTGTAATAATTTCTTTATGTTCTCTTTTTTGTGTATCCAGTCATTAAAGGCTCCCTTTTTTTCATACTTCTTTTTAGAGTTGTGAGTTTTTACTTCTTTTGCTGTGTTGAGTTTCCTTGGTTGGCTGCTAAGTGCCCACCAAGCAACTCTTGCACTCCCACTTCTCAGAAGGACAGGGGAGAAAATAAGGTGAAAACCTCATGGACTGAGATAAAGGCAGTTTAATGGAGAAAAGCAAAGGCTGCATGGCGAAATGAAGAAAAGCAAAAAGATTTATTATATTCTTCCCATTAGCAGGTAATGTCCAGCCACTTCCTGGGAAGTAGAACCTCAGTATGTATTGTGGTTTCTTCAGAAGAGAAACACCTTTATAGCAACTTTGCCCCTTCCCCCCTTTACCCCAGCTTTTATTGCTGAGCATGACATCTTATGTTATAAAATATCCCTTTGGTCAATTTGGGTCAGCTGTCCCAGCCATGTCCCTGCCCAGCCTTTTGCCCACTCCTAACCTACTGGCCTTTGTTGAGGAAGGGTGGGTTGGAGAAACAGCCTTGATGCTCTGTGAGTACAGCTCAGCAGTACCCAAGACATTGGTGTGTTATCAGCATGGCTCTAGCTACAAATACATCTACCACACTGTAAGGGCTACAGTCCTTGGTTTTGGTTAGCTTGGAGCCTAAATCCTAGTGTACACAAAGTTTCCCTGGTTTTCCATCTCAAGAGCATTACATTATCTTATATCAGTTATATACTGTATATATTTCTAAAATGTTTTAGGTTCCTAGCATGAATATTTTATATGCTCACTATCACTAAAAAGAGAAAATTACATGTTCTAATAGTTTAAATACAAGTCAGGGAACTGAGTACTTGTGAATCCTTGTAGAAAATCCTGCTGTGGCTTTGGATAATAATAATAATAGTAGCTTTTGTTTAATGTTTCATGTGCCGTAGCTTGGAAATACCAAGTGAGATTATAACCAGTTCCAATCCCGCACAAATTCTACAGCCTTTTAGTAATTAGTTATCCCAGGAAAAATCTGAAATATTAATAGATAATATAAAGGAAAGGCTGATATCCTTCCAAGAGCAGAGTGGGAGCAAAAGCATTGAGTAATTAAGGAAAACATTCCAATGGAGCAGAATCCATGTGCTTTTTTTAATCCTCAGGAAAGGGTTTATACAGCAAGGCTATTAGCTGGATTTTTACTGTATTTAAAAGCAAAGAAGATTACCTTGAAGAGTTCAGACTCAAGTGTGAGGCTCAGCTAAGATGAGCAGTTTGCAATAGCCTTGCAACGAATCCTGATCAGTGCTTATTTTCAATCCATCTTTGCTCTCCTTGAATTAACCTCTAATGTAGTTAAAAGAAAACAAAACAAAACAAAACAAACAAACAAAAAACAACCGCAAGACAACAAAACCAAACCAAACAGAAAAAAACATCCACACACAAAAAAGACCCTAAGCAATCTGAGATAATGAATCAGTCCTACAGATTTGTTGTGAAGAATAACTAGAAGACCCCAGAACTGTGAAAAACCCTTACATTATAATTCTTATTTGATGAGCTTAATGCATAGCCCATTGATATGCACTGCACATATTACAGCACTGTTGCATATTATGGAGGAGAGATATTATTTACCATTATAAAATGTCACCTCTTTTTCTGCCAAAATTCTTTGCCCATCCTTAAAGTATTTAGTTTCTAATGACTAATCAAAATTCATTAATAGAAAATTCTGACCTATTAAGCATGTCCAGGGCCGAGACTCACAAATAGTGATTCCTCTGATTTACATGGATTCCTAGAGTAAATGTTTATCTGATATTGAGCCAGGACTACCTACATTCTTTTTATTATGTTATCAAAGATTAGTTTTGCTCTTGATAACACAATTTCACTACCCTTATAAAAAATGGAATAGAAGGCTCAAAAACCCATTACTTACCTGCAAGGACTAAACTCTAAAAGCATTTTGCTATTCTTCAAAATACAGCATTTCCAAAGGCTTTTTTATTTCCCTGCTGGTAAGGGAGAGAAACTAGAAACGTTAACACAAAAAATGATTTTTTTAAAAAAGAGCTCTGACTCTGCACAATAAACAAAGAACATAAATTCTCTGTTGACTACTTTCTGTTTTCCCCTTCTCCTGATTTCATATAGTCTATTGGCAAGTCTATCGAGAAATACTTGCTCCAGTGCACTGCTCACATTTTGGAAACATCTGCAAATTAACCAAACTTAAAAACATAAATGTGTTGTCTGCATTCAAAGAAAGAAGGAAAACAAACAAGCAAACTTGTGGGAACATAAAGGTTTAATGAAAGATTTTGGTTTTCTACTAAAAATTATAACACTCCTTAAATGGATTTTTTCAACAAATTGTTTTCTAGATTTTTCTTCAGAGGCACATCAGTGCATGAAGATACAAACTTGAAAACTGCTTTTATCATTGTTTGTCCCATGGAATTGTTTTCTTTGCTGAATGATTGAAAACTAGAACATTTATATTCAAAAGTTGTGCTCACTCATACACCAAGAACACCAGGACTAATTTTAAAATTACAGAGGTGGTGTTTCTAAGTATTTTTAATTATGTTATATGATGCCTTAACTATGGGAAGGAATACCAATCAGATTCTATACGCACTGTTATTATAAATCACCTAATAATTTCAATGTATTTGTTAAGTCTTCTCAGCTGTGTGTTTATGAAGTTCCAGCCTTATTTTACAGATCATTAATTAATAATACTTGTTCACCATTAAAAAAAATGAGTCACATAAATTGCTTTTATTGCTGTGAATAACATCTAAGTGCAAGGACAGCTATAAAGTGAAAGTCATAATGATCAGAAAGGTCTTAAAATGATGGGGGCATGCTGGCATTGCAGCAATGAAAGCTCATTGGGATTTGGACTTAAATTCTAAAAGTTTAAAACACATATGGAAAATAACATTTTGAAAGCATTCTACTTCTAACAGACCTGAAAAGTTAAAGAAGATTCAGGAAGCTTTTCTACATTTGGATAAGCAAAATGTTTAAGACAGTTTCCTATGACAGTTTTGCTTGCAGTTACAAGAAAAAGAAGCAGCAGCTTTTTGCATGGTAGCAGCTGATATAACTGGTAGGAATAAAAAGTGTTTGTCCATTCTGCCTTCCAGCTTGCTAGACTGAGTGGGCTTCCATGCATAATGTGCAGCATCAGGCTGTATTAGCCCTACAGTCCATTGTATCTAAGAGGGACCTGATTTGGTGTTGCTTTTCTCTTATTGGATTCCTGATTCCTGTTTAACATAAGATACCCCTGATCAGATCTGGAAATCTGTCAAACCCATTTTGAAAAATAATTTGGTTTTTAGTGTTTAAAAAAATCTTTACATCAAATAAATTATTTCGGTATACACTTGAGTGGTAGATAGAAACAAAACTTGGGAACTTTGTTGCAGCATCGTAGTCTGAATGGTTTGTCTCAGAACAGATTTTGCCACCTAGCTTTTCATAGTAATGCTATACACATTCTGCTAAGACATTGCTGTTCACAGAGAAAAATATATACCAAATATATTCACATCTCAGAGGCATGAAGATTGTTGAAGTTTCTGTCTGTGGCCATTATTAAATATAAGTGAAGCAGTGAATGAATTAAACAGGTGAGCATTTGTAAAAACCAAAACTAATTGCATCCTGGGAAACTAATTAGGGAAATGCATGCTATTAAAAGTTGAAAGATTAATAGCCTTACCATGTTCCAATAATAATTGAAAGTGTTTACTTAATGACTCTAGGGTTTGCCTAAAGACTCTGAGGAAGTTATTGTCTCTTTAAATTAAGTACACTTTGTTGAAGAGTTGGAAGTAAGGAGTAGGAATAGAACATAGAGATGGGAAACAACACAGAGACAACATGGAAAGATGGTTTAATATTTAGCACTGTACATTAAAAATTAGGACTGTAACTTACAAGCAATAAGGTGCACCTTGCACTTGTATCTTCTATGAGCTCTGGGACAAATCTTTCAGTGTAGTACTGATCTCAGCAAATGCTTCCTGTAGTCATCCAGAGTCTTTTTATAACCAATAGAGGCAAACAGGCCCTGAGCTTATCAGAATGCTTGGTCAGATGTTTATGTTCCCAGATGTGGCCTTAGAGAATGACCTTGTGATTAGTGATGGTTAGATAAAGCAGCTCGGTGTTTCTCCTAGCAAGCAGTTACAGTACCAAGTATAGCAGATAAGAAGACAGGTTAAGATTGTAGGCAACCTGAGTTCAGACAGCTGGAAGAATATAGGGATGTAGGCACTTAGAGTTAAGATTTGGAGTACACCAGGCTTCAGGCTGCACAGGCTGAGTGGTATTATAGTTAATGCTTCTAAGACCCTTAGCCATAAAAATGGGAATATCTAGTACTTTGCTATCTCATGGGGGAAACGAAAAGGATCAGTAAGCACACAGTGGTAACCAACACTAGTGACAGCAAATCCTGCTTATGGCTGATAGAGTTAAGAATCTGATTTTGTCTGAAAGAGGGTGAAAGAAAATAGAATTATGAGGATCAAGATGTTTATCTTAATCCATAATCCTAGAACTATTAGTAACAAAAGAGCAGAATTATCAGTAAGTGAATCTGCTGAAAACTAAATAACTTTCATCAGTCAAAGGAGTTAATTATACGTCATATTAAAAAAAAAAAAAAAGTTTGTAATTTTGAATTCTCCCACTTATTTTCAAGTAGATGTCTAGAAAGCCAGTCATAACTTTCTGCTGGCATAAGCTGCCTAAGGAACAAAATGTCTGACCTGCAAAACATTTCTGCCATTTACAAATGACTGCAACCTGATTCAAAAATTGAAAAGTTAAAAAATATTGGGTTTTATTACGTAGAACTGAAAACCCCCAAGTTTGCACTGAGTTTCAGAATTTCCCCAGCTGCTCTTTAACGAAGTGTTTTCTTACCAGGTTTCTGCAAACCAGCAAGTTAGCTAAGTGAGCTCTATGAGTTAGCACAGGGAGCATTCAATCACCAGAAGTTCCTAGTAGTCCCTGCTTCCAGGAAAACTTCTATTTCTACCTTTTGGGGATGTCAATAGTCTGACAAACCTGACCATCAGGCAGGCCAGCTATGTTGAAAGTGAATTGCTCTGGCCATCTGGAAAAGTTCGGAGCTGCTTAATCAAATCTCCAGACCAGTAGCCAACAGAGCCAATTGCCAAGGAAACCTTAAAGTTCGACATGTACCCTGTGAAATCCAGCTAGCTGAATACCTGATTGCCCTGCAAACCTGGTCAAGCTGGTGCCATGACAGCTTGGGTATGCCACTGTACACCTCTCTGGGATCTCTGCCTTCGCTCAGGTTAGAGGGCGGCTTTGTTCACCAACTTTGCAATCTTTTTGGCTGCTTCACAGGAGGAGCTGCTGTGGTGTGCACAGGATTGGAGAGACAGGTAGGTCAGCAGATGAAGAGCAGCAAACATTTGTAAAATGAGTTGTGGGAGCATGAGAAAATCACTTAGAATTATTTGGAAGACTTGGAGACCTGAGTGATTTGGTTTCTTGGTTTCCATATGAAATGTTGGTAAGATTTAGTATTTCCCCAGAATATTGTATTTTTCTGGATTAGCATTTTCTGACAATTTTTTCAACTAGCTCTAGTCTCAAGGTCTATTCAAAGCAGTTAAAAATTTTTGTTTGTTCCACATAACTGTGGAATAGTTAATCTTTAATATTATTATGCATTTTATTTTATACTTCTAATTTAAAGAGTTGATTTAGCCTTGCAAGAAAAACAAACAAATAAAAAACAAAACAAAACCAAACAAAAAACATTCAATTTGGAGTTTTAATAGCCCAGCTGAGAAATCCAACCCAGCTGTTAAACTGCCAGCATCCATTCTCTTGACCTTTTAATCCTGAAGCCATGTCTTTCTCTTTGGCTCTGGAGATTTCTAGGCCTGGAAGGCAGTTTTTTCTTTTAAATGTAAAATACCACTCTCCAGCTTTGGGGCTAAATTGAAAATCTACGTGTCTGATTTAACAGTTTAAAATGTTATTGGTTCTTGTACTATTATTGACTACAGTATTTGCAGATCTCTTGGGGGTGGAAAATAGTTGCTCAACAATGGAACCTGGATTGATTTTCATTCAGTAACTTTGAAAAAGGATATAAAAATCCTGAACTATATATTCATTCAAAATGTATCATTCCTCCTTAAGTTTTAATCCTGCTTTAGGAACTGATATTCTTGTTCCTTTCAAGTCAGTAGTAAGTTAATGAATTGGAACTTAATGGAAAAAAATTACAAAAAAATCTGGTTTTAAACACATTTAGCCCTATTACAACTAAAAGTTTTTAAGAATTTATACACATGCACAGATCATATTTTTATATGTATACACACACACACACATAAATGCAGATATATGGAAGAATTAAAATACATCCGGCTCCATAATTTCTATTTGTTTTGATGTTAGGATCAAGACTTTACAATATAATGGCTCTTATAACCTGCTATCACTATATACATATAAAGGATTCAAAATGGCCACCAAGGACACTAAAGGACATGGCCGCACCTTAGGTGGACCTAAATGAGGATTTTAGGTGGGAATTCAAGGCAGGAAAATGGCAACATAGTGGCAAGCAGTGAAGGGACTGCCTTGTGGCAATTGGTCTAAACGGACATGCAAATAGACAGGATTCAAAACGGACCAATCACAGACTGCAGTGCAGGCACCTAAGAACTATGAGAGAAGAGCCTGCGCCCCAGCAAACTGCTTGCCTTTCCCCAGACAAGTCACCTGTTCCAGAGATCCAGCTTGCTGTTTTCCTTCAGACAAGCCACTCCAGGGATTCAGCAGAGCTGCCACTTCTTGCTGCTGCCCATCACCAGACAAGTGCGCTACATCGCCTGAACAGAGCTAGAGCAAAGGCTAAACAGCCCTTTTTAGGGCAATTGAGCTGAAAAGCCCAACACTCACTCAGAAGAAGGAGGAGACCCTCGAGGAGCCACCACAGCCTTTCACCACAGCCAACATCATCAAGAGCTGGGGCTGGTCCCCGACTCTACCCAACTTGGGAGCCGTAAGGGTCATTTCCCCTTCTTTTCTTCCTCACCTGTATTAGTGCTCCCCTTAGACATACACTGCATCTACCCCCTACTTGGTGGGGGAAGCATCAGGTTTTAGGGCTCCCTTCTCTTACCGCAGTCTCCTCCCCTACACTTACCTTGGCGCCTTATCCCAGGTTACTTTACATTGCATTCCACATAATCTTCTTGCTTGTAGCCATTTTATATTCTGTTTAAGTGCTTATACCTTTTTGTTAAGTAAGATAAGGACACACTTAAATTACCTCGTGTCCTGTCACCCATCTCAGTAACAGTGTGTGCTCATCCCGGGGGTGGGAGTGGGGTCTGGGAGATCATTAGTTAAAAGGGTTAGGCTATCTGAACCCACTCCCATTTTGGGGGAAAGGGGAAATACACTTGATCAGTGTGAAAGTGTGTGAGAGAGACACATTAAATAATGCAAAGTGAGTGCGGAGTCCCAAGCTGTGGTTCTGTTATCCCGCAAGGGAAGTGGCCAGCGATGGACAAAGAAAAGGCATGCAAGGACAGCATGAGAGGAGACATGCCTGGAATAGTGTAATTGTAGTTCACGTGGGCGTGCCTTAATTAAACATCACATCAAGCCACACACACACACAGCAAACACTCCCTCGGACCGTGACAGGTGAACTGTGACTTATAATAGTTTTACATGCACATATGCACACACACACACACACGATATTAATTCTGAATTTATCTAATAAACTATTTTACAAATTCTGATACAGAAAATTCCCATATTCAGTTTTCTGATAATATAAGAAGCTGGTGGAAAATGTAGTGAAACACATAAAGTATGATACACACGCATCCTACAAAACCTTCCGCTATTTACCAACAGATTTTGTAATGCAATAAAAATTGTCAGAATTTCCCAATTTACTATTTTTACATCTGTAGTGTGTTTAGTATCAGAAAAAAAAATACCATTTATAACAAGTGGTGAAGTACTTCAGGTACTTACTGCAGGATAGGGAGTTGAACAGAGTGAACAACTACTGAAAGATTAATCTTCTCACAACTTTTATCTGCCTTAACCATTTAGCACAATGATTTTAGCACAATGTTGTCTTTCTCTTGTTGACTACAAATTAACCCGTAGATAGGAATTGGCTCTTCAAGGAATAAATATTTTGCCAAAAAATAGAAAAATTACCAACCCCCTTTTATTGTACGTTCTCTAATTGTATTTACTAAGTGGAGAGGAATCTGGGAAAACAGAAACAGGCTTGAAGGAATTGGATTCATCCACACTTCCGCTGCGGAGTTAGATGAAAGACACCGGAGATGGAAAAATTGTTGTCATGCTTTGCAGGTATTTAATATTAACTAAAATAAAGTAGACACTTCTTACTCTTTGGTAGAAACCATACAAAGCCAAAAGTTAGAAAAATGTTTAATGTATGTAGAACTGGTTTTAGAAAACAGAATATTAAAGAATATTGCACATATCTATAGATACTGAGTGAAAACACTTGCAGGAAGTTCATGCTTTTTATTCTATGTTTGCCTACATACCCAAGTGCCTTTTCAAATATAGCTCACAAGAAAAAAAACCCAAACAACAACTTTGGAAGTACAACTTAACTGTATCAGCTAAACAGCTTCAGAATTCTTTTATATGGAAACTTTGCTTTTTATACCACAGTCATGAAGTATACTGAGAAATGTTCAGCCTGGTGGAACTCTCATGTTGGTTGTAGTGAGGCACTTCAGAATTAACAGTTACAAGTCTGAATTTTCTGTGGTTTAGTTTTCCAACACTTATTGTCTGTCAGAGTATACAGCTCATTTGGCAAAGATGAGACGTAGAGACTACCTGTCTTAAGCTGGGCTCAAGCTTTAGCATTGTTTTGACAACTCTACAGAAGATGTTACAGCACATGAAAACTCTAGAACACAGTGGCAAGTGAAGAGAATGGGCACTATGACCTGTCAGCAGATGACAACTCCTAACCCATTTTATTAAACTATGTAATTCAACAACTGATTTAAGTGGATTTTTATGAAACATGTTGCCATTGCTCCTTGTACTTTCAGAGTTCATCCACCAGTTACTCTTCTCCTCTAAAAAAACATGATGTTTTTAACGTTTTTCTGTGCATTCTATCTTCTATACATATCTCTACAGGAAGCCTATGCATGTAGGAGGAAATAAACAATAAAAATATATGAATGAAGAAACTGAAATAAAATAATTTAAAATTCTTCAGGTAATGTTCTTCAAAGAAAACTTTCAGGTTTCAGGAACTTAATAGTGAAGAGCTGTCTTCCCAGCCTTTTCAACATTTGAGCTCCCTTTTAAAGAAATTCAGGATATTGCATGCAAGTCACTTTAGAACTTAATGAAACACTAAGTCATTGACTTCCCAGACTCTCAGTGTTTGTTCATGCAGTAAAGACTTGCCTTATTTCTACACTACTTCAGAAATTTGCTGTTACTTTTTCTGAAGTGATCTCAATGTTCTGACTGCTATTTTTTGCAGTAGTGGGGCATGAAATACTTTATATCTGTGACAGAATTTCCTGGAGCTTAAAAATGAAGTGCAAAAAGGAAGAAAATGTCACTCCAATAGACATTTTTAATATCCCTCTGTGGTTTTGTGTAGTATCCTGCAGTAGATTTTTATTGCCTTCTACTTCTCTCTTTTTTTTTTTTTAAGCTGGAACATGCAATAACATTGCTTTTCTTTTTCATGTTAAAAGAGAGTAATCTTTTGAATCAGTCTTTGTGTACAGTCACATAATCATAGAATTACAAAATGGTGACGCCCAAAGTGTTTTCTGGATGTCATCTGGTTCAAACTTGCTGCTCAAGCAGGACCGTGTAGAGATTGTTGCCCAGGACCATGTCCAGATGGCTTTTGAATATCTCCAAGGAAGGAGATGCCACAGCCCCCCTGGGCAACCTATGCAAGTGGTCAGTCACCCTCACAGGAAAAAAAATGTTTCCTGATGTTAAGAGGGGTTCTTCCATGCTTCAGTTTGTGCCCATTGCATTCGATCATGTCATGGGACACCACTGAAAAGAGCCTGGCTCTGTCCTCTTTGCACCCTCCCTTCAGGTATTTATATTCCACTATAAGACCCATTCTGAGACTTCTCTTCCCCAGGCTGGACAGCCAAACTCTTTCAGCCTTTCACCACATGAGATATGCTCCAGTTCCTTAACCATCTTAGTGGCCCTTTGCTGAACTCTCTCCTGTACGTCCACATCTCTCTTGTACTGTGGAGACCAGAACTGGACACAGTACTCCAGGTGTAGCCTCATAAGTGCTGAGGAGAGGGGAAGCATCACCTCAACCTGATGGCAAAATTTCACCTAAAATTCATTAAGATCAGGGTTAGGGAAGATTATACAAGTCATAAATCAGGGAGCTTGTCTTAATCCTCCAAATAGTAAAAAAAATTAAACAGAAGCACCAAGAGGGAAACTGGTCATACATTTTGTCTATGAACATAAAAAATATCTAGATAAATTGGGAAAACCAGGGACAAGGAGCCTAAAAGAAGTCTTCACCAAAAAGAAGTGACTCTGGAAGAAAGGGGCTTAGAAAGAAGGTGGTGGAGGCTGGAGTAATGATCTTGGAAGCTGAGGAAGGACATGAAGTTGGGGAAGAAACATGGAGATGAATGCAAGGCAAAGCGGAGGGACCTTGACCGGTAACATCCAAGACTGGTAACTGCAAGGAGTGTTGCAGCTGGATCCAACACATCTTTGTGACCAACCCTCCTTGGCCTGGAGAGACGTCCCTGATGGGAAATGGAGCTGAGACTGACCATTTCACAGAATAATAGTTTGAACAACAATAATGTAAATATTTGGTTTTATTTCTTTATCTTTTCTGTATTGCTCTTCCAAGACATGACTATTTAGTCAAGCAGGAGATTTGTTTAAGAAAGAATTCAAAAATGTTGCTATAATCATTGATGACAGTAACCCATATGACCTATCAAATGGTTTTGTTGCATTCTTTTAATGGTATCTACAGAAAATAATCTAATAGTGTTGTAACTCTCATTGAAGACATCTCAAAAGTAATTTGGCTTTTTTGGTTTGTGGTGGCTTGACCTTGCTTGGATGCTAGATGCACACCAAAACCACTCTGTCTCTCACCTCTTCTGCTGGACAGGAGAGAGAAAATATAACAAAAAGCTCATAGGTTGAGATAAGGACAGGGAGAAAACGCTCATCCATTACTGTCACAGGCAAAACAGACTTGACTTTGGGAAAATCAAATTAATTTATTACCAAATCAGAGTAGAGTAATGAGAGATAAAACCAAATCTTAAAAACACCTTCCTCCCACCCCTCCCTTCTTTCCTGGCTCAACGTCAGGACTGATCTTCTCTATCTTCTCCCCCTCAGTGGTGCAGGAGTGGGAAATGGGAGTTGCCCTCTTCAGGGGCAGGACTCCTCACACTCTACCACTGCTCCAGCATGGAGTACCTTCCACAGGAGACAGTACTCCACAAATTTCTCCAGTGTGAGTCCTTCCCATGGGCTACAGTTCTTCGGAAACTGCTTCAGAACTGCATTCTTTCTATGGGGCGTAGTCCTTCAGGAACAGGCTGCTCCAGCATGGAGGCACAAGTCCTGCCAGCAAACCTGCTTGAGCATGGACTCTTCTCTCCATGGGTCCACAGGTCCTACCAGGAGTCTGATCCAGCACAGGCTTCCCACAGTGTCACAACCTCCTTCAGGCATTCCCTTGCTCCAATGTACGGTCCTCCATGGGCTGCAGGTAGATATTTCCTTCATCATCATCCTCCATGAGTTGCAGGTGAAGTGTCTGACTCACCATGGTCTTCACCACAGGCTGCAGGGGAATCTCTGCTCTGGGACCCGGGGCACCTCTTCCTCCTCCTTCTTCACTGACCCTGGTGCTGCAGAATTGTTGCTCTCACGTATTCTCATTCCTCTCCTCCAGCTGCTGTTGTGTATCAGGATTCCTGCTATTTAAGTATGTTATCCCAAAGGTGTAACCACAACAACTGATGGGCTTGACCTTGGCCAGCAGTGGGGCTTTCTTGCAGGTGGATGGCATTGGCTCTATTGGACATGGGGAAGCTTCTGGCAGCTTCTAACAGAAGCCACCCCTGTAGTCCCTCTGATGCCAAACCCTTGTCATGTAAACTCAAAACAGGTTTCATGGGCTTCAGGGGACCATCGAATCATATACTCATAGAATGGTTTAGATAGGAAGGGTCCTTAAAGATCACTTAGTTGTTGACAAAGATGTTAAAGAGCGCTGGTCCCATTATTGACCCTTGAAGAATGGCACTCTTCACTGATCCCCATTTGAACATCAACCCGTTGACCACAACTTTTTGACTGCAACCAGCCAGACAATGCCTCATCCACCAAGTGGTCCACCCATTAAGTCCATGACTCTCCAACACAGAGATAAGGTTGTTGTCCAGGACAGTATCAAATGCTTTGCACAAATCCAGGTAGATGAGAGTAGTTGCTCTTCCCTTAGCCACTGCTGCTGTAACCCTGTCATAGAAGGCCACCAAATTTGTCAGGCATGATTTGCCCCTAGTGAAGCCATGCTGGCTGTCACCAATCACCTCCTTATTTTCCATGTGTGTTAACATAGCTTCCAGGAGGATCTGCTCCATGATCTTAACATGCACAGAGGTGAGACAGACTGGCCTGTAGTTCCCCAGGTCTTCCTTTTTCCCCTTTCTAAAAATGGGGATTATGTTTCCCCTTTTTCAATCAGTGGGAACTTCACTGAACTGCTTCAATTTCTAAAATACAATGGATGGTGGCGTAGCAGCTTCATCTGTCATTTCCCTCAGGAGCCACTGATGGATCTTGTCAAGTCCCAGGGACTTGAGCACTTTCATGTTCTTTAGATGGTCTCATACCTGATCTACCCCTGCTGTGGGTGGTTCTTCATTCTCCCAGTCCCTGCCTTTGCTGTCTGTGACTTGGATGGTGTGACTTGAGCTCTTGATGGTGAAGACTGAATTAAAAATATAATTGAGTATTTCAGCCTTCTCCATATTGTGGGCCTGCCCTGTAGGCTCGGTGGTGACATGAATGTTATTGAGGGGTGAGCGAGGTATTGGTTTTGTATATATTTGTACATATTTGTACATATTTAATTATTTTCTTTTTCATCATTTTTATTTTATTAAAGTTGCTAAGTTTAGTTTCCAACCCATAAGTCTCACTCCCTTATTCTCTTTTATTTCCCTTTCTGGGAATGGAGAGGTGTTAATAGAGAGCATCTGTCATTCACTTAATAGCTGGTCCAGAGCTTGACAGAGAGCTCTAGAAAAATAACATTATCAGTGTTATTATGCAAGTAACTCTTACTTCAAGATTTAGAATAATTTTTGTTAGAAAAGACCCTGTCGCGGGCCGATATCAAAAGCTACCAGCTGTCAGGATGCTGCCGTGACTTCCCCCCAAAATGGGGAGGTTTGTGAATGAGACCGCACGCGCGGCCACTGCGGGACCGTATCTCAGAGTGTAGATTGGAATGCTCCCTCACCATCTTCACAAATTGTTACCGAGACCAATGTTTAACCAACATATTAATTGGTTTATTAAGGGTTAACACAAATTGGGGGACCAAGGTTCAGGGAAGGTAATCTAGGCATATATTTTAATGGTTAACTTTTTTTGTTTGATTGAATTATAAGTAGTATATTTCACTGCTAATATACCCTTTGTATTCAAACTGTTTGGATCTCCTGATCTTTTTGTACATTTTTGCTATGCATGAGGCTCTTATCTTGTGTAGTTAAGATCCCAACGTTATATGCAATAAATCTTGATAAATAAATAAATCTTGATTAGTGCATATACGTCTCATCTGCCATGCATTCTGTCCATTTCCTTTATCATGGGAATCTTTCCACTCCAGGCCTGGGCCTGAAAAACTGAGGGATAAAAGCAGTTTAATCATATAGGGAAACTGAGGCAGGCATATTGAGAGATGGAGTGTCCTACTACACTCCTTAACACAATTTGCTTCAGTAGCACAGTAAATGATCTGACCAGCAACTCCCCTTCACAGTTTGCTCTTTAATTCTGTCCCCCAGTGAGTGCAACACCTCGTTTGAGGAGCCAATCATTGATTTCAGATCACATGTTTCTATGTGTTTATGTTACTGAAGGCACAGACATGGCAGTTTTAGTGAAGTCTGGTGAGGTTTGTGATTGACTTCCCTCAAGTTAATTGTCTCTAGGCAGTAATTTGGGTATGAAACTAATCCCATGTAACTCTCTGAGTACTGTTGGGCTGTCTTTGGTACTGTGCCCAGTTGTGAGCACACAGACCAGTTATGTTCATCCTGCCTGGTGCACTGAAATATGAACACAACCAAGTGCCCCATGTCATGTGTTTATCCTGAGAGGCCAGTTGGCATCCTTCACGGCATCAGCCAACATGCTGGCAAATGTCAAAAACAGTGAGTCTGCACATGGACCTGAGCTCTTTGTCAGCATTACAGTATAGATTAAATCCTCTGAAACCAGTTCTCAAACCCCAAGAGTGATTTGGTTTGGTAATGTGTTAATGTAGAAAGAGAAGAAAAGCCTTGATATTGTCAGTGGGGAAAGGGTTAAACTGGTAAAGCTCTCACAGTATCAACCACCCAAGCTCCAGTGGCATAGGCCATCTTGAGTACTTTGCCATTTGCAAGACTGTGGATGATTTGTTGCCTACCCTTCGCATATTGATCAGCATCAATTTCATTTCATGCTGGTTGGGGCCATCTGTTTCTTCCTATCCCCAAGTGGTGGCTCTGGCTATCATGCAAGTATTAAGTGTCTGCTGTGTGAGACCTGAATTATCCCTAGGCCATTTATTTTCCATTTTAATCTTTAATAGAAACAGATTATAATTCTCTGCCATGCTGTATGAGAATAATACTCTTGCTTGATTTTCTTTTGTTACCTTTTTGTTGTTGTTTTTTACCTTTGTTCCAACAATGAGGGTATTTAAAATATTTTATGTCTATTCTGTCTTGTTAACTTGTATAAATGATATCTTTATGTTTAGTGACACTAATTAGACCATAACTGACCTAAGAAATTACTGGAAAACAAATTCTGCTTTCTCCTATTTCAGAGGCTAAAGTATTCTGATGAGGCTGAGTTATGGAAGGTGGGAACAATTTGAAAACTTTGCAACAGTTTGCCTTATCTGAGATCTTTCCATGACTTCTACTAAATCACTGTAGTTACATCAGGGCTGAGTTCAGACCTTTATGTGGGATTGAGAACGGGTTGTGTCATGGAAAAACAAAATACAAGAATTTATTAAGTCCGTTCCTACAGGTAAAAAAGGAGTGAAATTCCTAGTCGTGACGTGATTTCCTCTGTTTACATAGTAGTGGCTGCTTCTTGCAAATACCCATGCAGTTAAATAATTTTTGTTCTTGTATGTTTCAGCACATATGATCTGTGTAGCAGTGTAAGCACTGGAGGACACAGCCCTCAGTCTTGCTTGACAAGACTTGACAAGTCTTGCTTGACAAGGTTTAATTAGCTACATTCCTCCAGAGAGCTGCATCTGACCAATATTGAATGTTCTAGGACCCAAGTCAGGACCTGAGATTTCCCAGTGCAGGGTGGACCAGGCTGCTTCTAGGTCTACATCATTCACTCATGAACACAGTGAAGGATTGTGTAGGATCTTTTACATGCCAGCAGTGAATAACTGAAGATATGAAATGGGAACAAACAGTGTGACATGGTATCCCTTCCGATATGTACCATTTTTATGAATTCAGTGGCACAAGCCATGTGACTAAAGAGCTGCAAGAAAAAGATTAATAGAAGCAAGATCTAGATCACAGGCTATTATCATACCATTAAGAAATTCAGCTCTTGAAATGAATTTGGTTTTATATGCCAGTCATGTGGTTTTATGGTTGAAACACTCACAGTGCAGAAAACTCTTGTGAGGAGCATGTGACTGCAGAGCTGATTTGGAAATGGCTGTAAATAAATTGGTGTCTTAATTCTTCTTACCTGTAAATTTGCAAAGAGGTCAGAGCAGCAGTGTCCATTTATAGGACAACAAGGAAAATACTTGAAATTAGTAAGAGTGGGAGTCCATTTTCTTTAGCTGTAGAGGAAAAAATCATAGAAACTTAGCAGTCAATATATTCTTTCACTGTGCTGAATATACAATAAAAAGAAAATGTAATTTTCCTACAGGTGATTTAATTGTAGAAAAAAATTGTGGACAGGGTATATTTTTGTTACCTTATAAATATATGTGCATATATAGGACAATTTAAAGACTGGATTTCAAATACTGATGAATGTGGAAATGCCATGTATATATTACAATGAAATGAATTCATTGGTGAGGATTAAAAGTTAACTTACACATTTCCAACAGCTGCAGTCCAACTTTTTATATAAATAGTCATATTGAGAAAAGACATTAAATAGTTGTTGCTGCTGAGGATGTCAAGGAGTAAATATTAGAGGTGCCATCTTTAAGGACAGAAGTGTCTTTCACCCAGACTCAGACTTATGCCCTCTGCTGAGAGTTCTGTGAAGTGCTGGAGATGAGAAAAAAATAGCAATTTAAAAAATATTGTTAAAGCTTTTTTATGCTTAAGGTCTATAATTAAGAATTGATTGAAGGATATAACGTTGAAGGAGTGCTTGATATATGTATGTGCATATATGTATATTATATCTGAAATTATTCCAATATCTCATGATACAAAAGGAAAATCTGAACCTAAGAACTGAAAAAAAAATTCCATAACGTGGGCTGACATGGCAGGATGCATTCAATTAGAAGGCACCCAATGTCATGCTCCTATACCTTTGTACTGAAATCAATGCATCTTTTGGATTAAATAAGAATAATGTGTCCAAAACCATTGCACATAGGACAATTCATTGTATAGATGAAGCAGGCAAAAAAAATTGTCTTCCACAGTCTACTAACTAAATTATAAAAAAATTATATATATTATTATTTCATTATTTTTGTTTGCATGTAATGCTAGCAAACAATTTTGAAGAAAATAATACATTCCCAACACTAGATTATTTATCTTCTGTATTACTTTACTAGTAATAGAAATACCTCTTTCTTTGATTTGAATCACTGTGAGCTCCTACTTACGCATTACAGAATCACAGAATCACCAAGGCTGGAAAAGACCTTTAAGATCATCAAGTCCAGCCTATGACCAACACCACCACACCATCTAGACCATGGCACTAAGTGCCACATCCAGCCTTTCCTTGAACACATCCAGGGATGGTACCTCCACCACTTCCCTGTGAAGTCTATTCCAATGTTTAATCACCCTCTCCATGAGGAAGTGCTTCCTAATATCCAACCTAAACCTCCCTTGGAGCAACTTCAGGCTGTGCCCTCTTGTCCTGTCACCAGTTGCCTGGGAGAAGAGCCCAGCCCCCACCTGACTACAACCTCCCTTCAGGTAGTTGAAGAGAGTGAGGAGGTCCCCTCTGAGTCTCCTCTTCTCCAGGCTAAACAACCCCAGCACCCTCAGCCTCTCCCTAGAAGACTTTCCCTCTAGTCCTTTCACCAGCCTTGTTGCTCTCCTCTGGACCCACTCCAGCACCTCAACGTCCTTCTTGAAGTGAGGGGCCCAGAACTGTACACAGTACTCAAGGTGAGGCCTCACCAGGGCTGAGTACAGGGGGAGAATGACATCCCTACTCCTGCTGGCCACACTATTCCTGATACAAGCCAGGATGCCATTGGCCTTCCGGGCCACCTGGGCACACTGCTGGCTCATGTTCAACCGGCTGTCCACCAGCACTCCCAGGTCCCTCTCTGCCAGGCTGCTCTCCAGCCACTCTTCCCCCAGCCTGTAGCACTGCCTGGGGTTATTGTGGCCAAAGTGCAGGACCCTGCACTTGGTATTGTTGAATTTCATGCCGTTGGCCTAATTATGTGATTAGTAAAGACATACATTTAAAAAAAATGTGAATATAAGCACTTCAGGCAAGGTGGCCATTTCTTATCCAATAAAGCAATTGTTTTTTCACCTTGCAATGCATGCATTCTAAATGCACTCATTTACAGGCACACATTATTCCACTGCTTATAGTTGCCACTTGCATGATTAAATGTTAAGAGTATTTGTTTAGTTATACTTAGTTTCTATTGCTAGACTCCTTCAAACATAAAATATTCAACGCAGAAAGTAACTCTCACTTTAACTGAGACTTGTTAAGCATTGTGTCAATTAGGAATGAATTCACATCTCTCTCCTCAGACTCTCAGTGAATGCTCATTTTCAGCTGTTCACTATAAACTCTTATGGGTAATGAAACTTTATTTAAACAACAGAGAGGAATAAATGGAACTCTAGAAGTAAATAAAAAACTGAGCTGAATAATCAAACCTAGTGTTGACTAATACCTTTATTTAATACTGAATAAATACAGTATGCATATTATTGCAACCACTTATCAACTTTAACTGTGTCATGAAATAAGACTCACCTTCCTTCTCTGCTGATGCCAATAATGCCATTTGCAAGGGTTCAAAGCTTTATAGACTACATAGTGTGAAATCAGAACATCAGAGGGTCATTTTAAGGGAAAAACTCAGGTGGTCTTGCTGGTGAAGAAATAAATCTTGAAACAGTCAGCATTCCTTCCCAAAACAACATTCCTAAAGTTGCTATGGATGACATCCATTTACCATGTCATCCATTTACCTCATGACTCAGTGTATTTTATAAAAAATAATAGATGATAATGAATACAAATTGACGTGAGATCTAAATGTGCATTAAATTAATATTTTAAAAGTAGGAGAGTACTATTTACTGATGGAGAGAAGTGGTTTGCAAATATGAAACTAAATTAATTAGGAGAAAAATTAATCTTCCCCCCCCAATTTTTTTTCATAATCATAGAATCATAGAATGGTTATGGTTGGAAGGGACCTTAAGGATTATCAGATTCCAACCTCCCTGCTATAAGCAGGGACACCTCACACTAGACAAGGCTGCATAAAGCCTCATCAAACCTGGCCTTAAATACTTCCAGGGAGGGGGCACCAACAACCTCCCTGGGCAACCTATTCCAGCACTTTATGACCCTCATGGTGAAGAATTTCTTCCTGATGTCTAACCTAAATCTACCCTCTTTCATTTTAAAACCATTACCGTTTGTCCTATCACTGCCCTCCCTGGTGAAAATCCCCTCCCCATCTTCGCTCTAGTCCCTTCAGGTACTGGAAGGTGCTATAAGGTCTCCTCAGAGCCTTCTCTTCTCCAGGATGAAAGCTCCAACTTCCTCAGCCTGTCTTTATAGCAGAGGTACTCCAGCCATTTGATCATAGTCGTGGCCCTTCTCTGGACCCTCTCCAACAACTCTGTGTCTTTCCTGTGATGAGGACTCCAGAGCTATATGCAGTACTCCAGGTGCAGCCTCACCAGAGTGGAGTAGAGGGGCAGAATCACCTCCCTGGCCCTGCTGGCCACACTTCTTTTGATTCAGCCCAGAATGTGGTTGGCTCTCTGGGCTGCGAGAGCAAACTGGTGGCTCATGTCGAGCTTCTTATCTACTACCACCCCCAAGTCCTTTTCCTCAGGACTGCTCTCTAGCCATTCTCTCCCTAGCCTGTATTTGTGCCTGGGGTTGTGCAGACCCAGGTACAGGACCTTGCACTTGGTCTTGTTGAACTTCATGAGGTTGGCATTGGCCCACCTCTCCAGCCTGTCACAGTCCCTCTGGATAGCATCCCTTCCTTCTAGGGTGTCAACTACTCCACACAGCTTGGTATTTTCAACAAACATGCTAAGGATACATTCAATCCCATTGTCTATGTCTCCAACAAAGATGTTGAACAGCACCTGTCCCAATACTGACCCCTGAGGAAAACTGCTCGTCACTTGCCTCCACTTGGACACTGACGATTGACCACAACTCTCTGGGTGTGGCCATCCAGCCAATTACTTATCTACTGAGTGGTCCATCTGTCACAACCATGTCTTGTCAGTTTGGAGACCAGGATGTCATGTGGGACATTGTCAAATGCCTTGCACAAATCCAGGTAGATGATGTCAGTTGCTCTGCCACTATCCACCATCTCTGTAGCCTTGTCATAGAAGGCCACCAAATTGGTCAGGCATGATTTTCCCTTAGTGAAGTCATGTTGGCTGTCACCTATCACCTCTTTATTTTCCATGTGCCTTAGCAGATTTTCCAGGACTACCTCTTCCATAATCTTGCCGGGCACAGAGGTGAGACTGGCTGGCCTGTAGTTCCCTGGGTCTTCCTTTTCCCCCTTTCTAAAATTAGGGGCAAGTTACCTTTTTTCCAATTGGTGGGAACCTCACCAGACTTCCATGACCTCTCAAATATGATGGTCAGAGGCTTAGCAACTCTATCCACCAGCTCCCTCAGGATCCATGGATGAACCCCATCAGGTCCCATAGACTTGTGCACCTTCAGGTTCTTCAGATGGTCAGGAACCTGTTCTTCTACAGTGGGGGTTGCTTTGTTCTCCCAGTCCCTGCTTTCACCTGCTGTAGCCTTTGCGATGAGGCTGGAGCCCTTGCCAGAGAAGACTGATGCAAAGAAGTATTTGAGAACCTCAGCCTTCTCAATATTCTGCATAGCCAGGTGTCCCATTTCCTTCAGGAGAAGGCCTACATTTTCTTTGGTTGTCCTTTTATCCCCAACATACCTACAGAAGCTTTTCTTATTGCTCTTTAAATTCCTGGTGAGATTTAATTCCATCTGGGACTTGGCTCTCCTTACCTGATCTTTAGCTGCTCGGACAACCTGTCTATAATCCTCCCGGGGTACCTGCCCTAGTTTCTACACTCTGTATACTTCCTTCTTGAGTTTGAGCTTTTCTAGGAGCTGCTTACTTATCCATGCCGCTCTCCTGGAGTTTTCACTTGATTTCCTCTTAGTTGGGATGCATCACTCTTGGGCCTGGAGAAGGTAATCCTTAAATATCAGCCAGCCTTCTTCCCTCCAGGATGTTATCCCATGACACTCTCTTGAGCAGATCCCTGAAGAGGCTGAAATGTGCCCTCCTGAAGTCAAGGGTAGTAAGCTTACTGTGAGCCCTCCTTGCTGCCCGCAGGATCTTGAACTCCACCATCTCATGGTCGCTACAACCAAGGCTGCCCTTGAGCTTAGCAACCTTCACCAGCCCTTCTTGTTGGTGAGAACAAGGTCTACCATAGCACCTCTCCTTGTTGGTTCCTCAATTACTTGGAAAAGGAAGTCATCATCCATGCACTCTAGGAACCTCCTGGATAGTTTGTGCTTTGCAGAATTGTCCCTCCAACAGACATCAGGGTGGTTGAAGTCTCCCACGAGTACCATGGCTTGTGAATGTGAAGCTGCTCCTATCTGTCTGTAGAGTGCCTTGTCTATACTGTCCTTCTAGTCAGGCAACCTGTAGCAGACCCCCACCGTAATGTCACCTGTCCCTATCTTCCCTTTAATCTTAACCCATAAGCTCTCAGTTGGCTGCTCATCCATCCTCGAGGAGAGCTCCATGCACTCCAGCTGGTCTGCAAGGGCAACACCCCCACTTCGTCTCCCCTGCCTGTCCTTCCTAAAGAGTTTATAATCCCCCATTCTAATGCTCCAATTGTAGGAGCCATCCCACCAGGTCTCCATGGTGCCAATAAGATCATAGCCCTGCAGGCATGCTCACATCTCTAACTCTTCCTGTTTATTCCCCATGCTGCGTGCATTTGCATAGAGGCATTTAAAATGGGCCTCCAGTGAAGGTAATTGACTAGCTGGAAGGACTGGGATTTCATTATGTCACACTCCAAGGGCTCCCCTGCTGACCTGCAACCCTTCTATAGGCTCTGGGCATCTATTACTGGTGCCAGCACCACACTGAAATTGATCACTGTGGGATGAATGGAGGCTGCCTCCCCCCTCTACATCATTTTAAAGCCCTCTTCACCAGTCTGGCTAGCCTACGGCTGAGGATGCTCTTTCCCTTTTCTGACAGGTGGATCCCATCAACCCCCAGCAGACCAGGTTTGTCAGAGCTGGTCCCATGATCCAGATAGCCAAACGCCTGGCTGTAGCACCAGTCATGTAGCCAGCTGCTGATTTGCTGGTTCCAGTTGTCCCTGTCTATCCCCTTCCATTTGACTGGCAGGACTGATGAAAATACTACCTGTGCTCCAGTGTTCTTAACTGCTGCTCGCAGGGCCCAGTAACCCTTTTTAATATTCTTAACACTGCTGGTGGCTGCATCAGTAATACCCGCATGAAACACCAGGCGGGGGTAATAGTCAGTTGAGTACAGAAGGCTAGGAAGCCTCTCAGTAACATCCGTGATGCGAGCACCTGGTAGACAGCACACCTCCCTGAAGAGCTGGTCTGGTCTGCAAACAGGTGTCTCTGTGCCTCTGAGAAGAGAATCGCCTACTGCTATCAACTGTCGCTTTTTCTTGGTCGCACTAGCTGTTGTAATTGGAACATATCAAGCTGCTTTATTCTGCTCCAACACCGGTGCAGGTTGGCTATTTTCCTCTCCTATTGTTTGCAGAGGAGTGAACTGGTTCTTCAAGGGCACCTCGGGCTTTGAGGGAGGTCCCTTCCTCTTGCTTGTTCTTTTTCCTACTACCTTCCACTCCCCCACTTCAGTTGCTCGTCCCTTTTCTGTGTGCACTGGGGTGGGAGTATTTGGCCAAATGGACATAGGCTGTGTGACCTTGGCAGCGAGTGCACAGATCACACCATCCAGCTCATTCTCTGCCTTCCTGATACTCAGCAGTGCCCTCACTGTGTCCTACAGCTCAGCTATCTGCTGCAGGAGATCATTCACTTGCTCACAGCTTTTGCAGGCAGGCTTCCCCCTTACCTCAGGCACAAGAGTATAATGAGAGTATTCAGTATTGTTTCCTCTAAATATTAGGTTAACGAGAATTAAGTAGGCTTCCATAGCTTGTAAATTTATCAAGAGAATTCTCATCCAGTCCTCATTTAAATATGAACTGCCAAACTCTATGTAACTGATACTTATTAAATATCTGTTACAGAGGAATTTATAACTTATGTTGATCTAGAATGAATCACATACAGTGCCTATCTCCTATGTACTTTCTGTACTTCTTTAACTAGACATCATACCCTCTTAAGTTTTTGAAAAAGAAACGTCCAATGCTCATTTACAACACTCTCATATCGTGTAAAATTATAATCTTCAAGGAAAATAAAAAGTCTTTAAAAATTTAGGTTTTTCTTCTTGGCAGTGTAAAACATAAAATAAATAATAATAAAAAATTCATAATCAAACCAAAATTCATACTGTTGTGCAGATAAAAGATTTTTTTTTGTGTCTGAGTAAGATTAATTTCCCCATTCTGTTCTAACCACTAGATTATGCAGTTGACCTTTGTTTCAGTTTCTTCTGACTACTCAAATGTCTATAAAATAGTTAGGCATGGATTTTACTCTAGAGAGCTTGAGATCATATCTTGATGATTAAAATACTCCTCTGGAATATAGAGAACCAAATTCATACCAACAATTCACTAAGGGTGTGATAAATCTTTGACACTGAAAGCAAGACTCATCATTAATTGACATTTATGGGATATTTTTTCCTCATTGCACATTCTGCTTGTAGCAGATAAAGCTGCTGTATATTTTTTCTGCAGTTTATAATATTCTAAAACTAAGGTTACCTTAATGCTTCGTGTATTCTAAATCTGGTGCATACAAGTAGCTGTGCTAAACACACCCTGAGGGAGTTGAGTAGATGTGGGCCTCCAAACTTAAGTCAGAGGATCTGCCCAGAGGAATACGAAAACAAATTGCTGTGGTTTAGCTTGACGGAAGATTATCTCTCTTGCCAGTTTTCAAGAAAAACATATAGCATTTAAAGGAGCATGTCTTAAAAAAGGTAGGCTGTTGGAGTGTTTTTAGGGAGTTTCCAATTTTCACACACATGCAAACAGGTCTCTCAGTTGACTCACAGACTCCATTGTCTCTCTGGCAGTTGGACTGGACCTTCTGGTCTGGTGCCTCTTGTCCACATGCCTCACTCCAGAAAACACACACACACCCGTGGCTCCCAGGCCATGTCACCTACTCACTGACTTGTCTGGCTTGATTTCCATCAGTGATCACACCCTGACTTGTGCATTCACATTTGTTCCAGCTGCTGGCACTGTAGATGTACAACAGACATGCTGGTCCCTGGGACCCACTCCAGGTGCTGCACTTAAGCCCCCCATGCACATGTGCAGAGAAGTGAGAGTCTCCCAGGAGAAAAGTTAGAAATGCAGTTTAATTAGAAGACATAACAGACTGCACTGGCCAGGGCAGGACACGTTCAGACAAGCATACTGACTAGCACACTGTTTACAGGCAACCAGATCCTTTAATCCCCTTGTCCTTTTACTATCCCATGCTTGTTCCTCCAGATCCACTTTGATATCATCCTTTTCTTACCTTATCTCACCCCTAAAGATCCCATAATAAGTCTTGCATGACACCAGAATTCCCTTCCCTGGCATCTCATGAGTGAGAATTCCCCCAAGACAGGAACCCCTCAGTATGCATTATGTTGCTCAGTCTCATCTGGCCTGTAGGGCTGATGGTCTCTGGGCCAACTCGAGGGGGGACCAGGGCAGGGGCTTGTGGCTCTGACTGGGGCACTGGTGCTCTCCCACTAAGCAGTTTTCAGGGTCTTCTATCTGCCTTTCTTTGTTGCTTGCCTTTGTCGTTGTCTTCCACTTTTCTGTATGTGGAGATGAGCATTTGACTGCATAACTTATCAGCTGCATTAAGCCTTCATTTTCTGGCCACGTCTTTGATTGATGGGCTGAATATGGTCAAACTTCAAACACACAGAGAACATCTAGAAGCCATCAGCCTTGGAGATCTGCTGCAACTTTCTCCCACCTAAATGACTGGAAATCAGCCTTAAAAATCTGACTGTATACGCCAGAGGTAACAGTCTGTTACACCAGACTGACAAAGTCAACATGCTTTTAGTGTTGTTTTGGTTTTGGTTTGGTTTAGTTTTGGCTGTCAGTGAACATTTTCAACCTGAAAAACAAAGGTATGTGCAACACATTCTACATAGGAGGATCTCCACATATCCCTGTGTCTCTTTATCTATTTTTTAATAACATCCAAAAGATATTTTTGCATATAATACATGGAAAAAAAGGTATATGTACTTCTACCTGTCTATCTATTCATCAGCAGATAACAAGTAATTGTGTCCCATGTTTCTCTAATTTTACAATATTTGAGATGATACAACATGAAATATGATAATGTGAGACAAAAAAACCAAATCACTCTTCCCCTATTTTTTTTTAAAAATATCTTCCAGAATTTCCCTCTGTCCTGTACACACAAACACAGACACACAGAGGCACAAACAGGAGCATGGTACTTGGCTAGCTTTTCTAAAACAATGCATATTCATGTTTTCCTTTATGGGCACAAGGGAAGAAATGCAGTAATTAGTTAACTTGCAAAAACATATTTTGTGAGACCTTCATGCAGAATAATCATACACCATATCCAAACCTTTTTCTTCATTTCAGCCACAGATCGAAAGTATCTTCAACTATGAAAACAGGTGTGGAGAATGCTCCGTCTTTTCCCCCCGCATAAGACTAAATAAAATGTTTTTTAAGCCAGCAGAGGTGACTTTTGCTGATTACTCAAGGACGGACAAGATCAGGCTTTTCTGTTCTACTGATAGGGTCAAAGGCAAGAAAAGGAATACAAAGGTTGTGATAAAGGCAGTAAAATGGACAAAAGGTTATGGACTGCCCCTAACAATGCCTACCTTGTCTTTGGACCCATGAATGCTAATTGGCTTTGGTCCTTATTAATATGTTAATAAGAATAATGCATTGCCGCGCTAACTTGAACAGTGACACTAAATTAAACGGGGGTCCCTGGAATATAAAAGGCCACAACTGTTGCTGGTCCCGTGCGGCGTACTGGGGACGCCATCCGCGGAGGACCTGCTTGCCGCGCTGCCGCCGGAACGCCGCCGGGTAAGTGACCTGCTGCTGTCGGGACACCGGCGCTGCTACCAGAAGCCCCGATACCGGGGAGCCGCCACTGCCGGGAAAGGCACCGCTGGAGAGGCTGGACGCTGCTGGGGTCACCGTTGCTATGGCTGCCGCCACTCATCGGAGCGCCTGCCGCCAGGAAGCCGCCCCGCCCCCCTTCCCCCCCCCCCGAGCTTACTTGCTGGAAAAGGAGCTGCAACTCACACCGAAACCTCACGGGAGGGTAACTAAACCGTGCGCCCTATCCCTTAAATCCCTGGCCCCACCGCGGTCCCTGTCCTCATACTCCCATATCGCGACCTCTGAAAGAGGATTTTTTTTTTGTTGGGCTCGCCCTCCTCCCTTTTACTCCATTTGATCCTTGCACCCCTCCCTCGGCGTTTGCAATTAATAAGGGCATATTACTTTTCCCTGATGTATCCATCAGTCTACCCTTCCTGCACCCTTGTCCCTTAGTTTGGCTTTTCACTTAATAAACCGGTTAATTCGTAAATTTAATTTGGTGTCAGTAACAATTTGTGGGCGTGGTGAGGGCGGCATCTTTCTTTCCGCTCTAAAATACAGTCCTGAAGTGGCTGTTCCTCTGCGAGGCAAACGCTGCGCGCAGCCCTGAGTCTCTTAAAAATCCCTCTCAATAAGAGAGGAAGTCACAGAAGCATCCTGACTGCCGGCGGCCCGATACTGCAGCCGTCGGGCCGTGACAACAGGAAAACGAAATTCAACAGATTGGTCTTGTCTTGCCACTCTTAGCATCAGTTTTTTAGCAAAAGCATTAAGAAAACATTTACACGGCATAAGGCTTAGAGATGATAGTTGAAGAAAACTCTTACGATTTGGACATTACAGGAATTTTCAGTGAAGAGTGAAATGTAGAATTCAAACTAGACCAGTAAGCATGTAGGGTAGGAACTCTGTTAATGAGTTCTGGTCAGTAATGTATGTAAAGTTGAATTGAAGAAGACATTAGACAATAATCTACAGGGCAGAGGAGATTAATTTTCTGAAGTGAGAGAAAAAAAAAAAAAATTGTTCTGAATGGGAAAGGACCTGAAAAAAACTTCAGAGATCGGGCTGAAATGAAAGAGCAGGTCTGAAGTTAACAGCTGAGACTGGCTGTAGATACTGGAACACAAAAAGGGTTTTAAAACAATACACAGGAAAATGAGAAGTGAATGTAAGTAAGAAGGAAAAACTGTAAAACTGTAGAAACTAAGAAGCCATTAAACAAATAAAAAAACCAAAAAACGCCCCAAAACTAATCTAATCTAATTGAAAAGTATCTGAAAAAAATTTCCAGTGTTATTTTTTATAGTGTGATACAGCAGAGCAGTTACTTCACCCCCAAACAATTGTGAAGATTATGCAATTAATGAAATAAGTTTACCACACTGCATTGCAATGACTTCTAAACACTCTGAAACAATATAAAAGCTGTAGTAATGCAAGATATACCTTTCTCCAGCCTTCCATTACTGTACCATTTGTCTTAATTTCTCACTGGGGCAAGTTTATGTTTTTAGATGCATTGCTTTGTTGGTCTGAAGTGTTCACATCAGGATCAGTATTACTTTTAAATTACTCCACTCTTCCATCTCTTTAGGCTTCCCAAAGACAAATGTGATTTTTAGCACATACACCTTAAATTAGAGATAGAGATATATTGTTACTGTTTTAGTTCTGATGATTGTCTTGCCTCTATTGCAATGCATGTTTTTCTCTTGGGGCAACCTTTGATTTCTGTTCTGTTCACATTGCCTATTATATTCCTGTTATTCACAGAATCACAGAATGTCAGGGGTTGGAAGGGACCTCTGGAGATCATCGAGTCCAACCCCCCTGCCAGAGCAGGACCAAAAACTAGGGCAGATCACTCAGAAAGGCATCCAGACCAGGTCTTGAAAGTCTCCAGAGAAGGAGACTCCACAACCTCTCTGGGAAGCCTGTTCCAGTGCTCTCTAACCCTCACAGTACAGAAGTTCTTCCTCATGTTGAGGTGGAACTTCCTATGCTCTAGCTTGAATCCATTGCCCCTCATCCTGTCACTGGGCACAAGTGAAAAGAGGTTGTCCCTGCCTTTTTGATGCCCAGCCCTCATGTATTTATAGACATTAATTAGATCCCTCCTCAGTCTTCTCCTCTTTAGACTGAAAAGCCCCAGGTCTCTTAGCCTTCCCTCATAAGGCAGGTGTTCCAGTCCCTTAGTCATCCTCATAGCCCTCCATTGGACTCTCTCAAGTAGATCCCTGTCCCTCTTGAACTGGGGAACCCAGAACTGGACACAATACTTGAAGTGAGGTCTCACCAGGGCCGAGTAGAGGGGAAGGAGAACCTCCCTTGATCTGCTGGACACACTCCTCCTAGTGCACCCCAAGATACCATTGGCCTTCTTGACCACAAGGGCACACTGTTGTGCCATGGATAATTTGTTGTCTACCAGGACTCCAAGGTCCTTCTCCATGGAGCTGCTCTCTAGCAGATCACCTCCTAACCTGTACTGGTACGTTTCGTTGTTCCTTCCCAGGTGCAGGACTCTGCATTTGCTCTTGTTGAACCTCATATTTCTCCTTGCCCAGCTCTCCAGCCTGTCCAAATCTTGCTGAATGGCTGCACAGCCTTCAGGTGAATCAGCCAATCCTCCCAGCTTTGTGTCATCAGCAAACTTGCTGAGAAGACACTCTGTCCCATCATCAAGGTCATTGATAAAGATTTTGAACAGAATTGGACCCAGCACTGATCCCTGAGGGACTCCACTAGTTACAGGTCTCCAGCTGGATTCTGCACTATTGATCACCACTCTTTGGGCTCTATTGTGTAGCCAGTTCTTAATCCATCTCACTGTCCATTCTTTTATCCCACATATCCTGAGCTTGCTCACGAGGATGTTAGGAGAGACTGGGTTAAAAGCCTTGCTATGGTTAAGGTAGACTACATCCACTGGTCTCCCTGCATCTATCCATTTAGTCACAACATCATAGAAGAATATCAGATTAGTCAAGCATGATTTCCCCTCGGTAAATCCATGCTGGCTACTCCTGATAACCTTCTTCTCTTCCATGTGCTTCGGGATGACCTCCAGAATGAACCACTCTACCATTTTTCATTTAATTGACTTCATTTCTTTAAATCTTGCACTCATTCTGTTAGCAGTTCAGCAGTGGTACTCAATCATAAATAAGCATGTGAAGCATTTCTTGCATTACACTGACCAAGTCAATATATACTATATGTAATGCATTCAAGTTACCTTTTTACACTGTAAATGAGATATTTCAAATGTTCCTTTGTAATTTACTATGGAGCAGTTATAATTCAAAGACTTGACACATTTCTTGGGTGATGGGGCTAAGCATTAATTATTTTATATGTTCATTCCTAAAGAAAATTCATAGCATATTTAAAAAGGAAAAATACATTCTTGAAAACAAAAACCACAATCCCCTTCGTTGAAATTTAATGAAAGGAAGGAATTGAAAGGTGATCAGAAATCCTTGACGATGGACAGACTTGCACATGAGTGATGAATTACTTCCATATTTTCACAGACAGACAAGCCTGAAACTAGAATGCTTAATTTTTCTACTAAAGGGAGATTTTGCATTACATAGGCAATAATCACTTGCTGATATTTCATACAAATATCCTGACAAGCTCCAGGTTGTCATAGTACTCTGCATGACATAAACCTTGATATTGGGGATGAGATCACTACTCTCAAAATGACCTGTTATAAAATAACCAGTCTTCTCTAAAATTTGTGTTTCCTTGCTTATACTGTTTACATATACCATGTATCTTGTGCAAACCAGACAGGAAATTAGCCTTTTTAATTTTCTTTTTTTTAGAAACCAGTGCAATGACAGAGATTTACAAGCCCTGTGAAAAACCGATGCACCAAATAAAAAAGCTTTAACTGAACTAATTAAACACTGCATGTATGGAAACCTATTGAACATACATATATACATAAATGGTAACAGTGTCATCAATCTACTTTATTATGTTCCTTTTTTTTTTTTTTTTTCTGTGAAATATAAATCAAAGGAAAATTGCAGTATGCCAGGTGCAGACTTCCTGAAAAGTCTCTAACCAAGTAATCCTGATATTGTGTCTCTCAGATAAAGGTCAAGGACAGAAGGAAACAGTATGAAAGCAATCAGCTCTTACATTCATTTAAAAGCAAGACACCTTTAAAGAACCATTAGCAGTTTGTCACAAAATCAATGAGTCTGATTCTCTTTTCACTAGCACAAATATAAATTGGGAGCAAATCCAAGTTTATGAATGAAGCTACATTGGCATATGTGTCAGAGTATGATGAGCCTAGAGAACAAAATTGTCAACTGGTTTTTGTTTGCATAGCTCCAGCATCACACTCCAACAGAGATAAGCCCACATAGACACTCATATATGCACTGGTTTAAATTCTCCATTCTCTCTCTTTTTTTTTTTTTTTTTTTTTTTTTTTAATCTAGATTCTAAAATAAATCTGTTTCTATATTTTAGTTCTGCACTTTTTTTTGTAGTGTGATTATAATGATGTACCAAATTTACATCCAGTTAAATACAAACTAAAGTCTCACTGGAGAAAAGTAATTTTTCCTTTTAAAACTTTGTTGATTTCCCAGTGCCCCTTCTGTGTGACTGTTATTTTTCCATTTCCATGATCAAGCTTGTGTAAATAAAATTATAAGTGCCATGCCCTCAGAGTGTGACAAGATGTAATACTTCACTGACATATACCTCATCGATTTCTTTAGATCAAAGACATGTTATGTTAGGTGCCATGATCAAATATCAAAAAAAACCAGTGTCCCAGGCCTAAACTGTAGATGGTTCCAGGGCTGAAAACAGTATTATTTTGCTACACATCGGGATGTGATCTGTAATTGAAATGATTGCCTTATCCATTAATTACCAAAAAACCCTCAAAATTTGACAAAGCATTGTTCTTACTGACTTTACTGTTATGATACGCAGTGGCTGCAGCTCTGGACAATAAATCTGACATCTCTAGCTCACTGAGTAGGTTTTGGGTTTGGGTTTGGTTTGGTTTTGGCTGCCAGTGAAAATTCTTATCCTGAAAAACAAAGGCATGTGCAACACATTTTTTAAAGCATAGAAACCTGCAGTTGGATGGCAATGGTGAAAGAGCAATAAAGAAAAATTCAGTTTTAAAATAAATACACACTTAAACATCCCTAGTAGAGATGAGCCAAATCTATGTAGGATACAATTTACTGTTTGTATCTGCCTGTGTGGTAAAAGCAGCTGGTGTAAGAAAAAAAAAAAAAAAGACAGTAAAACTTGATAGATTAAGGAGGATCACAAGAAAATTACTATATTTTAAAAAATAAATTATTTTGCTTATTGTTTGATATATCAAATGTAAGGCAGATCTATAGTCACTCTTTTCCAGAAGAATCTGCGACTCAGAGAAAAGGGAAGAGATTCACACCAGCTATCTTCAGAAGACAGAAATGCAGCAAGGAAATGAGTGTAGACATACAGATTCACCACCTGGAGGTGACCATTTCTCCTTCTTGAGGGAGATGAAACAGATGAAACTTTTAAATTATACATGTCACTTAGGAGCCCAAAATAAGCATGATTAATTCCCTGGTCAGTATTGTTAGTTTTCATACTATCTCATCATATTTGGGCATGATGCAATCATCATATTAGAGCCAACATTCCATAAAAAAAGCAAGTATGACTAAACCAGTGTGCTAGATATACTGACATGAGACATGAAACACAGTATTATAAATATGGTTCTATTTTGTAGAATGGTTCTGTAACACATTAATCTTTTATATACTCAATCTCTACAGAAATGACTGAATATAAATGTGAAATAATTGCTCCTTTTAAACAAATCACAAGCAGTGACTATACCCTTTATTCTATCATTTTAATTCTAAGCCTAAGCATTTTTAAGTACCAGATGCCTTGGGATTTTTTTTTGCTAGGTTTTCTTTTGGTGTTTTGTTTGCTTGTTTGTTGGGGTTTTTTTGTTGTTTTGGTTTGGGTTTTTTGTTTTGTTTGTTTGGTGTTTTTGTTTCGTTTTGTTTTGTTTTGTTCTTTTTTTCTTTTTTTTTGAGGGAGCTGTGTAAGTTAAATGGGGCATCAGAATTAACTTCAAAGGCTTTATAGTAATGTAAATAATTTTCATCTTAATTAAGTATTAACTAAATATGCATTCTTACAGTCTGTGCGGTCTGTTTGAATCTGAAGTAGAACATTGGAAAGTCATTGAACTCTTTCTTCAAGAAAGTCTTTATGGTTTAGACTCTATATTGCAGAAGCAGAGGTTCTTATAGATGCTGTATTTACTACTCTCTTGAACTTGGTGCAAAGTCATGCTAGCTTATAAATATTCTTTGTCCTGTTGAAGTCAGCATTAAAGTTAAGGATATCTGAATTTCTCTGCAGGGGGATGCTTAGGGAATTATCTTGAAACATCCTTTGTACTAGTGGTCCACTGCATTGACCTGGAGTGCCACTGACCTCACTGACACCAAGTGAGATGCAGAGTTTCAGCTGCATTGAGCTCATTACAGAGCTGTAAGGTAGAAACTCCCACTGCTTTCCAGAAGCTCATATTGCCTTCAGTGGGACCAGAGCATTTTTTCTCAAAGTACAAGATATTCAAGGAAAAATGAACAAGGAAGTGAAGCCTCTAAAAATTAATCTGAGGATATGCTTGATCAACAAAAATGCTTCTAAAAAATTCTATATTTTGAACAATATACATTGAAACTTGTCTCATAACGTTTTTAGTTTAATTTTATTTGGTATGGTGTATTGGCATTTTTTTAAAGGAGAAAAATGACATATGCTTAATACTCACAGGGTTTTGACTTTTATTTAATTTGCAAAGTAAGCATAGACGTAGATCAGTTTCTAAATTTCTTTTATGTTTCCAGTGCTTTTTAAAATCTGAATTCCAAGAACCTTGCTTGTGCATACAAGACATTTTTTAATAACGCAATTCAATGATAATTTATTTTAAAGGTTATATGTTACTGCTCACTGAGTTTTTTGGTAGACTTTATCTTGTGGCACACATTCCCACAGAATAGATTTAAAGAGAAATTAACTTTTATTTTGATGTGAACACTATTTTTTCAATTTAAAGTGATTAAATCTAAAGAAATAGTAACACAAATCTTAAAGTTAGAGACATACACTAAGGATAACTAGACAAAGAAAATTCTTTTTCTCTTGGTTTGTCTTAATAGTAACTAAGTTATTACTTGGTATTAACTTCTATACCATAGTAAGAATTTTCTCAGTGGAGACAGAGCACTGGAACAGGCTGCCCAGAGAGGTTGTGGAGTCTCCTTCGCTGAAGACATTCAAAACCCGCCTGGACAAGTTCCTGTGTGATGTGCTCTAGGTGACCCTGCTCTGGCAGGGGGGGTTGGACTAGATGATCTTTCGAGGTCCCTTCCAACCCCTAGGATTCTATGATTCTATGATTCTATGATTCTATGATTATTTCAAATATAGTTTTTCTAACCCTGATCATACAGAACTAAAGTGTACCTGCTTAGCTGCAAAGTTGTGGATTTTGTGTATATTGCCAGTTCAATTATCTCTCTTTTTTTTCTTAGCAGCAATTTTAGAAAATATTACCATTGTAGTAATATATATATAGGTGAGGACAGAATACCAAAGTGGTATTAATGTCACACTGTTCAATGTAACCTAGCATTCAGATACTAAACATACATTTTTTAATTTCCTTGAAGGTAATAAACACACAAACAAAATCAACCATACCAGGTCAGATGAAATGTGTGTAGTGGCATTTCTTACCCTGTTGGTGTTGTATGTTCCTATCAAGCCATCTGCTCCATAAAGACCTTGTGCATTGTTACAGCTTTCCTCTCAGCAATGTTTCAAGAGCTAGAGCTCTATGGCTATATGCTGTTGAGAAAAGAACCATCAAGACCCTTAGAACTTGGAAAATAATTGCTACCAATTCTTAGGCAGGTACATGAATTACAAAAATCAATTTGGCCATTGTTGTGCTATGGCAGGATTTTGCAATCACTTCTGACAGGCATATGGTCTCCATCATGAGGTTCCACTCACTGTGCACAGGGCTTCTTGGGAGGACCTGCACACAGGGCCTTCATAACACTAATTAGTAATCCAAGCAGGCACGTGGAGTTACTCATCAGAAGTTTTCAATGCATGTTTCTTTCTCTTCTGTCTGCACAGGGGACCTAAATACTTTGTTTCAGTGCTCCAAATCATTGTCTTTGATTTAGGCAATTACTTCTTGGTCTTTGCAGAACTTTAATTAGGCTCAAATGACTTCTGATCAGAATGTCTATTTTCAGTTACATATCATATGCCTCACTGGTTTTAACAGGACTATATGGATAAAAAATAGAAAATACTTAGTAAAAGTCAGAGAAATATTTCACGGTTGTGAAATGCACAGAGCTTCCTCTTTGAGTGCTGAGTAATAGGACAGTACCAATTCATAAGAAGAAAAAGTGCAAAAGAAGAGTGTTGCCAAACTAAGTGCTTATAACATATATTTTTTTTAATTAAATAATTATTGTATCATAACTCCTGAGCTCATTACAATTACAGACATTCTCAGTGATCTTGCTTAGTACACTTTTATACAGATGCTGTGTCAAGAGAACCAGGACGTTCTGTGATTCTAGGACAGAGGACATTTGTCCAACTTCAAGTTTAAATATGAACGTGTTCATTGAAGCATTTGTAAAAAAGGTGTGAATTCTGCACAGCTCTTGTTCTACACTAACGACTGTAGGAAGCGAAGGTTTAGAATGAGTATTTTAAGGGGAATGCTCTTTAACTTAATATAGTCAGATGTGAAACGAAGTACATGATCTAATTAGGAAGAATAACTCAGCTATCTTCACCAGAAAAATTCACACTCAGAGAAACTTGGGTACTTTTGGTCAAGCTGTTAATAACAGACTTTTGCAAAACTCCTGGAGTTTGTAATTTGGGGGTGGGGAAATGTTTTACAGTATAGATAAATATTCAACAAAATAATTGTAAGTCAATTCTGTAACTGTACTTTTTTTAGATCAGGCAAAGCTCATAAAGCCATGTTTCTAGCAACCTACATTTTCCATTTATCTAGGTCTTTATTTAATTCTGCATCTTGTGTGAAAAATGGCAAGTACTGCATCAAGCATCACTCAACTGGTTTAGAGAAACATAAGGTTTGGCTGATAGGAAAGTACTGTGACTAAGGCCTGAAACCCGGAGGCAGAACTGCAACCTACACTTTCAAGCATGGTTGGAAAATCTAATTTTTAATGCAAACAATATAATCTTCAATTAATTTTAATCACATCAGTCTCATCTAATCTTCATTCTCAGATCAAAAACCTGCATTGTCGCAGACTGCATTTATGATCTAATTCTCAGAGGTGCTGAGCATTGTCACTTACAGAGTTTATCATTTCATCATAAGTACAGTGAAAATATTAACGCTTTATATTGAAAAATGGTATGGGGTTACAGCTCTTACATCATCTCTGATTTAAGTAATCACAACTCAGTCAAGCAGAGTGGAAAAAACAAGCACAGAGGTTTGAGACTTGTGGACACAAACAGATCCAAGCCGCTCTATGCCTGCTCCAAACTGACCAGATCCAAACTGTGTCCATCTTGGAGTTGATGCAGTTTCATTGGCATGAGCCCAGCACTGGACCCACATCTGCTGTGGCTTTGCAGTTTCCAGGCTACTTGTTTTAATCTGTGGGGCTCAAAAACCCCCAGGAGTATGTGTCTGCCTTTAGCCCTAGTTCCACCATCATCATCAACTAAATTCGTACAGTGACTCCATGTAGTTATCCCCCTTTTCTATACATGACATGTATTTGCTGCAAAGTGTACCGAAAAGCTACAGGAAGTACAGAAAAGTGAATTACTAAGCAAAGAAAATACCAGTCAGGCTTCCTCCAGTTCAGTGTGTAGCATGCAAGTTCAACTGTAGGGTGATAGTTTTCCCCAGATTTCCTTGGTCTCCTCCTGAACAGGGACCTTTGTGCAAACCACACCTTCTGTGCATTTCTGGTATAATGGGTTTTGTGTATGTGTTTTAAAACCTAATGTCTGGAGTGTAGAAGTAAACACCCTAATTAAAAGGTATGATTTCAAAATCAGATACGTCTGTATAGTCATATGACCAAAACCATAAAAATTAATTAAGATAAACCATTTTGGAATTTACCACAAACTAACACTATTAAAATATAATCTAGGAAACAGACAAGTAAAATATTTGTATCAGAATGACAATTTTAATAAATCAATTATTATAATTGATCCATTTATCTTCTATAAAGCTCTGAATAAAATAATGTTATATGAAACTTCAAACTGTATATCTTTCAACAAAAGACGGCGCATTAAGAATTTACTAAATATTCTTATTATGAATTATAAAATTGTATCTCCATTTGGTTATAACATTAATGCACACATGCACATACATGCACACATAAAGAACATAGGAGAAACTACCAAATATTTTAAGCTTTATCATTATAAACACTTCATTTCAAGAAAATACAAGAACTTAAAAATAATTAATGAAGGAATAAATGACTCTGTCATTCAAATTAATTATTTGCAATGGTATGTTAACATAGATGTTAATGATTTGTAAGTCATCTTTTTATTTTATGTTATTAGCAGGTACCAAATATGTTTCAGATAAGTTTGTTTGGTGAAAGGGATGATAGGTATGCTACAATTTAATCAGCTCTTCTGTGTCTATAGGACATATGCAATACTCTTTGTTAAATTCTTCATGGTCAGTTTAAGCCAAAAGATTCATTCAATCTGCCAAAACCAGGATATTTCATTCACTTCCAGTCCCTGCTGACTGGAAGCTAGCCAATGTTACTTCAATCCACAATCTTCCCAGCCTTGTCTGTGAACGGAGAAGGACTTGTGGGTGGTGTGACGGCTGAAGGCTGTCTTGGGCATAGCAATAAAGAAAATATAGGGTTTGGGATTCTTGGAGACGTAAGGATTAGGATCAGCAGAAATGCCACCATTGACTTCTGGAGGGCAGATTTGACCTGTTTAAAAGTCTAGTTGACAGAGTCCCTTGGGAAGCAGTCCTAAAGGGCAAAGGATTCCAGGAAAGCTGGACTCTTTTTAAGAAGGAAATATAAAAGGTGCGGGAGCTGGCTGTCGTTGTGTGCTGAAAACTGGAGGGGAAGAAGACCATCCTGGCTGAACATAGAGCTCTGTCTGGAACTCAAGAAAAAAGTAGAATTTATGACCTTTGGAAGAAGGGGCAGGCCACTCAGGAGGACTACAAAGGTGTCTTTAGGTTATGCAGGGAGAAAATTGGAAGAGTCAAAGCCCAACTAGAACTTAATCTGACTATTGCTATAAGAGACAATAAAAAGAGTTTCTGTAAATACATTAGCAACAAAAGGAAGACTCAGAAGAATGTCCATCCTTATTGGATGCAGGGGAAACATACTGACAAAGGATGTAAAAAAGGTAGTTAATGCCTTCTTTGCATCAGTGTATTGGGGTCACTTCTCTTTAATCTTTCCCAATTATGTGGACACCGGGATTGAGTGCACTCAGTAAGTTTGTAGATGACACGAAGTTGAGAGGGAGTGTCAATCTGCTGGAGAGTAGGAAGGCTCTACAGAGGGAACTGGATAGGCTGGATCATTGGGCTTGAGGCCAAATGTGTGAGGTTCAAAAAGGGCAAGTGTCAGGTCCTGCAGTTGGGTCTCAGCAACCCAAGGAAATGCTACAGGCTTGGGGAAGAGTGGCTGGAAAGCTGCCCAGAGGAAAGGATGTGGGGTTGCTGGTTGACAGCTAGATGAATATGCGCCAGCAATGTGCCCAGGTGGCCAAGAAGGCCAACAACATACTGGATTGTATCAGAAGTAGTGTAGCCAGCAGGACTAGGGAAGTGATGGTCTCCCTGTCCTTGGCACTGGTGAGGCTGCTACTCAAATACTATGTTAGTTTTGGGCCCCTCACTACAAGGACATTGAGGTGCAGGAGCAAGTCCAAGGAAAGGCAAAAAAGCTGGTGAAGGGCATAGATCACAAGTCTTATGAGCAGCCACTGAGGTAATGTCACGGTCCACTCCTCAGTGGACGCGTGATGGTTCGTTTCAGCTGTGATCCCAAAGTGCAAAAAATGAAATGGCAACAAGCCCAGGGAGTTACATTATCAATACACAATTACTTTATTGGTCTTGCCTGTAAAGCGGCATGTGATAGAAAGAGGAGGTAAAAAGGGGGGGAAAGAGGATAATAGCTACCACCACGGGTCCAAAGACATCCCTATGGTCCCGAATCCAGAAGGCGTTCCGCTGCTTCTTCTTCGATCATCATGATATCTCAGTGGGGAAGATCTTCAAAATTAGGTTACTGAGGAACCATCTTTTATTCTGGGTAGCACACCTTGCTCTGCCTTGGACGCACCTCCACTCCACCTCTGTCGCGTGGAAATGTGCCAATCTCCACCTGTCTGGAGTGAGGCTTCCACGCATGCCCAGAGTGGAGTCTCTGAGGTGTGGCCAGCTTTGGAGCTTCTTAACAGGAGGTGTGTTCTTATATTATCTTCATCGGTGTTGGCACAGCAAGTGCAATCCCTCTTCCTCGACAGCAGTTCTTCGCTTTGCTGCTCCAGTAGAATAGACCTGTACCAGATACTGACACAGTTTGTACCTCAGTCTGTTCTCCATGGTTCCTGCATCTGATAATAGCCAGTTCAGCAAGCCACTGCAAACTCATGTCAAGATGTTAGTCCAGATTTTGGGGTCTAGTTACTGATGACAATATTGAGACAATACTGATCTTCTGATAGACTCTTACAGGTAACAAGGGTTGTTTAGTCTGGAGAAAAGGAGGCAGAGGGAAGACCCTCTAGGTCTCTACAACTACCTGAAAGGAGGTGGTAGTGAGGTGGGTGTCAGTTTCTTGTCCAAAGTAATAAGCAGTAGAACAAGGGGAAATGGCCTCAAGTTGCACCAGGGGAGATTTAGATTGGATATTCTTCACCAAAAGGGTTATCAAGCATTGGAACAGGCTGGCCAGGGAAGTGGCTGAGTCACCACCCCTGGAGGTATTTAGAAGACATGTAGACATGACACTTACAGACATGGTTTACTGGTGGACTTGGCAGTGCGCTAGATTAATGGTTGGACTTGATGATCTTGAAGGTCTTTTCTGACTAAAATGATTCAGTGATTCTATGATGCTGTGAAACAGGGCATGAGGAAAGATCCAGGGACTATAGAAGTGTTAGTCTAACCACAGTTCTTCGAAAAATTATGAAGATTATACTGGAAACTGCTGAAAGTAATTTAAAGAATAACGCTGTCATCTGGCAGACTTGACATGGGTTCACAAAGGGAAACTCCTGTTTAATTGATTTGATATCCTTCTATGATAAGGTCACCCACCTAGTAAATGAGGGGAAGACAATGGATGTAGTTTTCCTGGATTTTAGTAAGGCTTTTGATACTGTCCCTCACAGCATTCTTCTGGAAAAGTTGTCCAACTGTGGGAAGAGCAGTTTCATGGTGCACTGGATGAAGAACTGGCAGAACTACAGGGCTCAAAGGGTTGTAGTGAATGGGGCTACATCTGGCAGGTAACCAGTCACCAGCAGTGTTCCTCAGGGTTCAATTCTAGGTCCAGTCCTGTTCAATATGTTTTATCAATGGTCTGGATTTAGGAGTTGAATGCACCACTAGCAAGTTTGCTGGTGATACCAAACTGGGAGGTGCAGTTGACTCTCTTAAGGGACAAGAATCTTTGCAGAAGGGTTTTGACAGATTGGAACATTGGTCTATAAATAATGGAATGAAATTTAACAAGTTGGAATTCCAGATTCTGCCTGTAGGGCCGTGTAATGCGGGGCACATGTATAAATTGTGAGTGGAGTGGCTGGAGAGCAGCCCTGCAGAAAGGAATCTGTGGTTGCTGGTCAGCATCGGGTTCAATAGGAGCCACCAGTATGCCCTGGCAGCCAAGAGAGCAAACTACATCCTGGGATGTATTGAACACAGCATCACCAGCCTGTCAAAAGAGGTGGTTATCTCACTATATTCAGTGTTGGTGCAGCCTCACCTTGAGCACTGCATGTAGTTCTGGGCCCCACCATTTAAGAAGGATGTGAAGGTCTTCAGATAGGTTCAGATGAGGGCAAAAATCTGGTGAAAAGGCTGGAAGAAATCACAGAATCTTAGGGGTTGGAAGGGACCCCAAAAGATCATCTAGTCCAACCCCCCTGCCAGAGCAGGATCACCTAGAGTACATCACACAGGAACTTGTCCAGGCGGGTTTTGAATGTCTCCAGCAAAGGAGACTACACAACCTCTCTGGGCAGCCTGTTCCAGTGCTCTGTCACTCTCACAGTAAAGAAGTGTTTTCTGATGTTTACGTAGAACCTCCTATGTTCCAGTTCGCACCCATGAAATGTTCTCTGAGGAGTGGCTAAGGACTTTAGGCTTGTCTAGTTTGGAAAAAAGGAGGCTGAGAGGTAATCTCATTGCTTTCTTCACGTTCCTAAGGAGAAGATGTGGAGAGGGAGGTGCTACTCTCTTCTCCCTGGTATCCAGAGACGGGACATATAGGAATGGTTTAAAGCTGCATCAGAGGAGGTTCAGACTGGGCATTAGGAAGCATTTGTCTGCCAAGAGGGTGGCCAGACACTGGAACAGGCTTCCTAGAGAGGTAGTCGATGCCCCAAGCCTGTCAGTTTTTAACAGGAATTTGAACAGTGCCCTTAACAGCATGCTTTAAATTTTGGTCAGCCCTGAAGTGGTCAGACAGTTGGACTAGGTGATTGTTGCATTTCCTTTCCAACTGAAATAGTCTATTCTGCTCTACATTTTTGTCCCCAGACCAAACATGATCCAGGGAGCTTTTGGGAAGAGCTGATATAACTTATCAAAAGATGCAAACCACTCCTGATTCCCAAGTAGGACTCATATCCTGCCCATACCTCTTACATTGCATCCAACAGGAAAGACTAATAGATAAACCAGAAAAGTAAGGAGCTGGACTTGATGATCCTCATGGGTCCTTCCAACAGAAAACTATTTTTAATTTATTTATTTCTAATCAGGTCAAACTAAGACCCCATATAGCAAGCCCTTTAGGTAATTGCAAATGTGGCAATAAAAGTGAACAAACAGCATTAGATGGAAGAGAGTATATTGCCACTTTCAGTAGCAGATCACAGTTAGAATAAATTGTGTATAACATTATAAAGCTCTCAAAAGATGCTTTCCTATAAAATATCGAATTCTTCTGTCACTGTGGGATACTAACATTGTACTTGCTAGAATGTTTTACACCTGAGAAAAGTTATCAGTCTCACCATTTGTCAGGATACATTCAGAACATATCTGAACATATTGCTGTCCTTATTCAATCTTTAAGGTGAGCTTCCCCATTTCATTTGTCAAACTCAAAATTTAGTATTACTATTTCAGTCTTAACAGTTTGAGGATATAAGCAAGACTGAAATAGATAGAGAAAAACACAGAAGTTTGGGTATAATATTTCTCTGGATGTGAAACAGCAGCAAAGCAGACTCTTTCAGCATAGCTGTTCAACAAAGTAGAAAATCAGTTTTGATAAAACAGGTATTAATGCAAGAAATCAGCATAAATTGCAATTTCCCACTAAAATATTGTGTCTTTCAAAATCAACACAACTATAAATTGAAAAAAACAATAAATCATCAAGGTTGTTACCCATAAATCCCTTATCAATGTTATTTACAGTCCTACAGTGAATGGAACTCAAGCACTATCCACAGCATAAACAGGCAGCAAATCCAAAAGCACTGACTGTGTGTTGAACTTGCTACATTCATACATGTCTCTATCTCATTGCCAAATGACTGTCATGACATTGAAAAATCTATGATACAGAAGATGGAAAATGCGAAATGGAATTTCAAATTTAGAAAACAGTACCCAAAGTTCTTAGATTATAGAGTGAAACTATCTTTCACTAGCTGCCAAACTGATAGCTGTGTCCCACAAATAAAAATAAACCTCTGGAGACACTTTTGCTGTTTCATCTCATGGAGCAAGGACATATGTTCTAATATTGAGATTGGGATTAAATATTACTCTGCACCTGACAGGCCAGGACATCATTTTAATTGGACAGACCCTAACTGACAGATGCAGAATTGATGAAGAAAAAAATACAAATGTGATGAACAGGATTATGAAAAATAACTGTACCTGAAGTGTATGTTTCTAAGTATTTATTCACTGTCTGTCTCTTTGTATTGAGCAGTAATTCCAGATACTGCAAGCTGCCCACTAAATTATCATCTTCCATTTCCCAAAGGTACATTGCACTGGCATCCCACAGCTGCCTCTTTGTTCATCAGGCAGGTCTATCTTATAACCATGTACTAAGTGCAAGGCTGCAGCACACATTGTAGTAGAATCCTAAATAAAAATAAAATAAATGCTTACACCATTTTCTTCCATGTTGTTATAAAGAACACACTTCCTGAAAACTTCATTGTGAATATTTCTCTGCTGGTAAAACTGAGTCCTGGAACTCTATAAAGATGTCTTCGCATTTATGAGTTGTGAGGCCCTGTGGAATAAACCAAGAACAGGAATATGATTTCTATCTAAAACAGTAGTGTAATTCTTCTTTTGCTGCAGCAGGAACAATCTCACAGTGGACAGGGCAAAGCAGCAGTTCAGAAAACATAGCAAATGAACCTACCATGGTTGAGCACATGATTTGAGATAAATTTCCCTCATGTAGAAATAATAATTGGAGAAGTAGCCTACTTTGGCAGTTACCTCTGATGCAATTGCATCAGAGCACTTACACTGCAGCTTTTGCTTCAATGCATCTTAGTTTTAGCTAAACCGATTAGTGTAGACATGCCCCAAGAGGTAACCATATGGTAAGTTTGTGAGGCTACATGAACTACATAGTGGAAGTCTGAAAAATTCAGACCACTCTTCAAGTAACAGCTGTGTCTTTATTTTTAATAGTCATCATTACCTGCATCATCAAATGCTCCAGTCTTCAGGTGCTTCTGCTTGGTTCTGTGTTGTTCTTTGACTTCATTTGTACACATAGAGTCAAGTGTAAAGGAAGCTGAGGGAAAAGTAGGCATTTAATTTAGATTAAGAAAGTTGATTAAGTGTTAGTGTCTTGTTATTAATGTTAGTGGCTTTGAAATAATTACTGTGTTATACATAGCTTTTTTTTTTTAATATCTGTTACATGGACTTCTAATATTGGTACCTAGAGAATAATAAGAATTTCTTAGTGAGAAACTAATAATTTAGAAGTGTTTGTTGACAGTAATTGCTCAACACCTGACCATATACTTAAAGGAAAGCTCTAAGAATGTTATGCTCAACTTTCAGCAGCCTTCCTAGCATGTCCCATTTACTGAAACAAGAAATAAAATGTAATAAAATAAAATGTTGTGTCAGTATGGCATCGAATTGGCAGTCTAACCAATAACAATAACACTCTGGATTCACCCCTCCCTCCCCTCCTCCTCTAAGGTAGGGATAGAGGGAGAAAAATGAGAAAGAGGCTTTCTGGGTTGAAAAGTGAAACAGATTGATTTTAATTATTAGTGATAAGGGAATGTATATATGTATTTGTAAAGGGATGTGCAACACCCGATCCCCTCCCTCCTCCCCCAGCGACTCTCACAGCAACTCTTCTCCCTGGTGACTCCAGCTGAAGGGGGGAGTGTCCGGGCGCACGGACGGGGCCCTGGGGTGTCGGCTGGGAAGAAAAATGGAAAAAAGAGAGAGAGCCAAAGAGGGTGATAGAAGTGACAGTAAGCAGAAAAGTGAGAGAAAAAGGAAAAAGAGAGGCTTGACTTCTGTGATTTCTTAACCTATACTGAAAGCCAAATAGAGACAATATTATGAGAAGGGAATATTCTGGTTTGCTGATCCTGCCTTCAGTCTAATCTGCTCCCCCATAGGGGGGGGGAGGCTGCAGACAGTCAGAAGTGACCTTGGTTGTTATCAGTCCACTGGTGCTGCTGAAAAGTTCACTGAAAGAAAGAAAAAAAAAAAATCAGCAAAGACCTTGCTCAAACCAAAACAAATGTCTAACCTCTAAATCAATCATATCCAGTGTGCCCACTAGTTCTGGAAAAGATTCTACACATACAATTCAAGCACAGCATTCATGTCCTTGGCTGGTAGCACCTGTTTTCAAATTTCTAGTGGGTTCCCATGACTCTGTGACATATAAAAGCAAAAAGAATATGATAAGAAATCAAAGGCTTTATATTTTTACCTTGATAAGAGTTACAGTGTTTTCTGAAGCTTCTTGAACTGCAGTTGTTACAGTTTACTCTATTTTTGAGGAATAATTTGCAAGGTTTAAAAAGGAATTTTTTAGCTATCAAAGCAGTCTGAACAAAACAGGAAGATATGATCACCAAAAATCATGATAGGAGCACTTGTGAGAAGGAATCTCTCCTTTATTGGAAGGATTTCTGAAGGTCTGTTTCAGTAAATGGGAGAACAAACAAATGGTTTCTCCTTTGAATTTTCAGGTAGGCAAGGTTTTCATATCTCTAAGTTTTGAAAAAGAGTCTGTATCTTCCGTGGCACAGTAATTCTAAATCTCAGACTATCTACCAGTGTGATTGCTGGTATGAAAGAACAGAAAAAGGAGTTCTCTCACCTAAAGACTAATTACTTGATTTATGCTTTTTGTGTGTGTGTTTTTATTTTCCTTTTTCCCCAAGCACTGGTGAACAGTCATACTTAGAAACAATATGTTTGAATCTGACCTGTTTGCTCTTTCTATGTTCAGCAGTTTGTTGTTTTGAGGTAAAAAAGGTAGTTGTTAAACCCCAGCTCGGGTTGGCAGGTGGGTTTTTCCCTCTTCTGTAGCACAGAATGTGTTTGTATCCTAAGATTGCCTTGGAGGTTTTGTTAATAGATTCTGTTCTGAGAGTTTAGGGTTCTTATGACGCACATTTTTGCTTTCTTCCTGCAGCACATTGTAGATTCGTCTTCTGGTGCTTTACTGTAGGTTTTTAAGTTGTCTCCAGGGTACAAGGTTGATTCTTTGTGCACCAAGAAATATGGCAGGATCTATCCTGGATATTATGGAGAACTTTCTTTAAAAAGCCTTGTTTCTTGGTTACTTCCAATAAAATAGACTGGATTTTATTATTCAGGAGACTCCTTTGGAGGCCTTTCTTTCCAAATCCCTGGTTCCTAAATTTAAAATAGAACAGTCTGCTACTGGTAATGCAGAAAAAAGCAGTGGGAACCAAATTGAACACAAAAATGTAGAGCACAGAGAAACAGACTAGACAGAGAAAAGTAATCAGAATAAAAATGTTAGATGTCACTTATTTATAAATTAATTAATTTTATTTATGAAGCAGACTAAAAGAAATCAAATTAGCTGTTATCTGAAAAAAAATAGCTCTGAAATTAGGAAAATATCTTTAAATAAATACTTGAATTTTTTCCTATTTTATTTATTTTTCATAACAAAATGTTTCATTTAAGATATAAAAATGAGCCTGTGCAATAGAACTGTCAATATGAAAATCCCGTTTTTGCTAGATACCAATAATCTCTTATGTAGTTCATATACAATTGTTTAGAAAACTAAATTATATATATGAATGTTCTTATATATATCATGCATGGTCAAAAATACTTTACCAGTTGATGCCAAAAAATGATTGCTTTCTCTCGTTTTGAGGACATGCTGTGAAGCATCAGTAGCATCAGAATAATGGGACTTGCAGACTATTTTAGTACCACATCACATTTCTTTTTTATCCAAGACGCCAATCACTTTCTGCAAATTTCAAGTATATGCAACGCCCTGAAAAACATTTTAACAACCTGCACAGAAAAATAATCTAAACATTTTCAGAAATTAACATTAAAAAAAAAAAAGGAACAATGATTTTGTATAGAGCATGGAGTATTATTAACATTTTTACATTTAATTTAGGAACAATCATTCAAATTATGTGCATGTCTGACTGCTGCATATTCCAAAATATAGGGTTATACAAATTTTTTCCAGGAAAAAAATTGTAGTAGATACAAGGCCAATGGAAAAAAGAAATTTCATAGTTCTCTGAGGGCTGAATCATTGATTTTTACAACAAAACACTTCTTAGGCATCTTTCCATGTGGACAATATGAAAATATTTATTTATGTATGAATCTTAGTATTGTTTAAAACCCCATCCCTGGTTCCTTTTAAAAAAACAATGGCATACCTCATAGCTAAAAAATATATCATCATAAATAACATTAATGATGTTCCGTGTTTTTAAACAGTGTTTGACAGAGATTATGGCTGGTATTCTACAGGTCTTCATATTTCTTCCACTTCTCCAGTTCAGGATTCCATTCTAGAAAAAGTGCAGAAAATTTCACTCTGTGTGTTGTCTGATGATTTTCTGTTATTAATGGGTGAAATCGAGAGTGAAGTGAAATGACAAACAAGTTAATCCACTTGGATGTCAGCCATGTTTGAGGATGATGATGGTGATGGCATACAATCTCAGCAGTACCATAGCAGACACTGAAGATTCTGCTGCTTATCCTCATTTGTGAGGAGGACAAGACTGAAGCTGGGTCACAGATTAGTTTGTAGAAATACAGTAGTTGGCAATACTGTAGGGCAAAGCTAGTGTGCAAGGTTGTAGTTCCAGTTGTAAGCGGTAAATGACCTATTAACAGGTCATAGATGAAATGCAGAATTCTCTGGAAATAACTGGTTGTGGTCCTTGATTACCAAATTAAAGCCTGTCAGAAGATTAATTTATGAACAAGGGAGATTAAAAATCCCTTTGTTGTCCTCCTAAACTCTTTTTCCTAATTGCAAGTTTATCTTTCATATTAAAGGCTCAACATGCTTCTTAGCTTTTAGTTGGGTATGTTCAGAATCAATCCTTCAAAAATTTATTCAGTGACTTTCACGAGCACCAAGTAAGCCAAAGGAAAGAATATGGAAATAACAATACTAAATACCTCATTGACAGCAGTTAACACTATTAAGGCATGAGTAGGAGAATGTTGTGGAAAGTAGAAGAGTTTCAACCACCCGATATCTGCTGGAAAAGCAGCACGGCAAGCTGTAGGCAATCCAGGAGACTCCTGGAGTGCCTCGATGACAACTTCTTAAGACAAGAAATTGACAGCCCTACCCAAGAGGGTGCATTATTGGACCTCATGGTCAGAAATGCGAGTGAACTCATCAGGGATGTCAAAGTTGAAGGCAGCCTGGCCTGCAGTGATCATGCACTAGTGCAGTTCACTCTCGTGAGGGATATAAGGCAGATGAAAAGCATAGCCAGGACTCTAAATCTTAGGAAAGCAAACTGCCAGCACTTCAAAGAGTTAGTAAGTAGGACCCTGTGGGAAACAGCCCTCAGGGACAAGGGAGCAGAACAAAGCTGGCAGATCTTTAAGGATACTTTCCATAGAGTGTAAGAGATCTCAAACTCCAGGTGTAGGAAATTGGGCAAGGAAGGCAAGAGACCAGCATGGCTGAGTCGAGACCTGCTGGTCAAACTAAAAGGCAAGATGGAACTGCACAGGCAGTGAAAGAGGGGACAGGTATCATGGGAAGAGTATAGGGACATTGCCCAGTTGTGTGAGGATGAGGTCAGGAAGGCCAAGATGCAGCTGGAGCTGAACTTGGCAAGGGATGTAAAGAAAACAAGAAGGGCTTCTACAGGTATGTAAACCAGAAAAGGAAGGTTAAAGAAAGCATATCCCCCCTGATGAGCAACAGTGGTGACTAATAACAACAGACAAGCATAATGCAGAGATTCTCAACAAACTTTTGCCTCAGTCTTCACTGGCAACCTCTCTCCTCATGGCTCTCAAGTTGATGGCCCACAAGACAGAGGTCAGGGTGACAAAGTCTCTCCCACTGTATGCAATGAAGTGGTTTGTGAACTTCTGAGGAACCTGAACATACAAAAAATCTATGGGACCTGATGAGATGCATCCCAGAGTCCTGAAGGAACTGGCTGATGTAGTTTCCAAGCCACTCTCCATAAAAATTGAAAAGTCATAGCAGTCAGGTGAAACCCCTTGTGACTGGAAGAAAGGAAATATTACGTCCATTTTTTAAAAAGTAGAAAGGAGGACCCTGGGAACTACCAGCCTGTCAGCCTCACCTCTATGCCTGGGAAGATCATGGAACAGATCCTCCTAGAAGACATGCTAAAGCTCACAGAGGACAGGCAGGTGATTCAGAACAATCAACATGGCTTTACTAGGGGCAAATCCTGCCTGACCAACCTAGTGTCTTTCTACAATGGAGTGACTACATCAGTGGACAAGGGAAGACCTATGGATGTCATCTATCTTGACTTCTGCAAGGCCTTTGACATGATCCCCCACAACATCCTTCTCTCTAAGCTGAAGAGATATGGGTTTGATGAGTAGACTATTCAGTGGATAAGGAATTGGCTGGATGGTCACATCCAGAGGGTAGTGGTCAATGGCTCTATATCCAGATGGAAAACAGTGGCAGGTGGAGGGACCTGGACAAGCTGGAGAAGTGGGCCCAGGTGAACCTTATCAGGTTCAACAAGGCCTAGTGTAGCGTCCTGCACCTGGGCCAGGGCAACCAGAGATATGAATACAGGATGAGGGAAGACATGCTAGAGAGCAGCCCTGTGGAAAAAGACCTGGGGGTACTAGTGGACCAAAAGCTGGACATGAGTCACCAATGTGCAACTGCAGCCCTGAAGGCCAGCTCCATCCTGGTGGGCAGGTGATTCTGCCCTTCTACTCTGCCCAGGTGAGACCTCACCTGGAGTACTGTGTCCGGCTCTGGAGCCCCCAACACAAGAAGGATGTGGACCTGTTGGAGCGTGTCCAGAGGAGGGCAACAAAAATGATCAGATTGCTGGAGCACCTCTCTTATGAAGACAGGCTGAGGGAGTTGGGGATGTTCAGCCTGAAGAAGAGAAGACTCTAGGGTCAGCAACCTCCCAATACCTGAAAGGAGCTTATAAGAAGGCTGGGGAAGACCTGTTCACTAGGGCCTGTAACAATAGGACAAGGGGTAATGGTTTCAAGCTAGAGAAGGTAGATTTAGGATGGACGTTAGGAAAAAGTTCCCCATCTCTGCAGACATTCATAGTCAGGCTTAATAGGGCTCTGAGCAATGTGTTCTAGTGTGAGATGTCCCTGCTTATTGTAGGGGGGTTGGACTAGATGACCTTTAGAGGTCTCTTCCAACCCAAGACATTCTATGATTCTATGATTCTAGTGTTTTGGCCTGATATGTTCATGGTGCTTTGTATCATACAGATACTAAATTTATGAAATCACATGTTGTTTACTTGCATTTCATCTTCAACATGTGAATATTTAGTTACCCAGTTCACTGTTGAGTCTTGGTCTCTCAGTTGACCATCATGTATAATGTTATATCTCATCCTTTTTTGGTATAAACCAGGCAGTCCCTTCAGAACGAGTCTTCAAGATGCTTCTGGTGGTAGTTCAGATCTGAGGGTCCTTCTACAAAATAGTATCAGCTAGATGTTACAAAGTGTTTCCCCTGCACAGGTATCTAGTTCTAATTCAGCAGCTGAAGTATCACTCTTTACTTCATGCCATAGGCAGGCAGAATTTTGCCCTCTCCCGTAAGTCATTCTGGTGGGCTGTAACACCTATTTGTATTTATTTCAGATACTGTAGACATACACGTGTGCACAGACTTTTTCTTAGGATCACAGGAAGACCATATCAGACCCAGGATAAACCTATTATCAAGTCCTGTGACCAATCTTATGTAGAAAGGACTCTCACAAATGAGTATGAACAACATTACTTTTTAACCATCAAAATACTTTCCGTAAAAAATGTTGTGTATATAACTCATATGACATGCTCTCTTCTATTATAAATGTTCATATTCAACTTTCATGGAGGTCTTAAAGATAATATTTTTTTTACATGTTTTCCTAAAATAAATAATCAAGTAGAGTTGTAACAAAAGCTCAACTTGTGGGAAAATTTCAATTGAGGTAATTGCCTCTTAGACTCCTGAAAATGTGCAAAACAAGCAAGGAGACATTCTCTTGAATTAGCATATTCCCTAATCACAAATAGATAAAGTTTTTCTATTGGTATGGACTATGTGAAAACCTTATTTTTCTGGCTCTTATTTTAATAAAGAACAGGATTAGGTCAGGATTTAGTCTTTATTTGCAACACAGTGGCTGATTATATCTACATTGATGAAACTGAGGAGTCAAAAAATATTGAAGTGGTGAGATGAAAGGGAGAGCCAAAGTCTTACTATCCTTTGAAGTGGAAAGTAGGATATCTGGTGAATGTTAGGGATGGAGGTAATAATGGCTAGGAAATAATCTAGTTGAATGGGGTATAAACATTTTTTTTCAAATACAATAAGTCTTCCCAAACTGAGATTCAGTCCCAATTTGTAAATTTTTTAAAATACATACTTCCTTAATCAGTGATGGGAAATTATTAATTTCTTTTGCGAAAGCTTGTAGACTGTCAAAACTAAAACTGGTAAGAAAAAAGGCTGATTGATTGACTTCCAGAAATTAATCTTTTTTTTGAGTTATAGAATGTAACATTATCAAAGTTAAACACTCATTTCTTTAACCTTGAATCTTGGCAATAGCAATGAATAAGTTGTTAAAAAGTATTAAAAACTATCAAAGCTTAAATGACTTTTTTTACTTAATTTAACAGTTTGGAATCAGTTTAATTCAAGCTACAGTATCTCTTGAAGTTTAATTTTACCATCTCACTTCAGGTCTGGAGCATTTTCAGAAATCTTAAAAATTTTCCTAGATTAGGATAACAATTGTTTTTTCAATCTAGACTTACCATAAATAGCAGCTAGCAAGAAGTTAAAAATACATACAGGGTAAGTAGATTTAAAAAAACTTAGTCAAATGCACCCTCACAGTGTGTTAAAATAGTGAGAAAAGACTGCAAGAAAGCCTAATCTGTTTGCAAATACTATATGAACAGAAAAAGTTTATATCAGCAAGGCATACCAATGTACAAAACCCGTATAGTTCAGCCAAACATTTTTTTCCAGAAAAAAATAGGTAGGATTTGAGAATAAATGCATTAAAAAAGGCTTAGCAACTTATGGACCAGGAAATTCAAGGTATAAAGACAGATTTATAGCCTTTATATTTATTTGAGTGGAGCTATGGCTGCTCACAGTGACTATTTTTCCTCTGGACTGCAAGAAGAGTTAAGGAAATGCTTAAGGACTTGACAATTGGAACACAAACTGTGCCTTCATTCCAGTGCCAGAGAAAGGCAATATAATTTTTGCATTATTCACTTCATTGTCAATATCCATTGACAACCTAAGAGCAAAATCTAAAACACTTTACAGCTGCTGATATAAATTACTTTGCTATTAACCCATTTGTTAAAAAAAATGTTTCATGGTATTATTTGAAGACACTGAGCAGGACTTATCTGTTCAGCTGAGCTAGAGAGGCTTTTACTCAATTTATTATGACAAATGGTGAAAAAAGACTGTTCTGGAAGAAATTAATTTCATTCTAGGTCATTGTTCAAATGGTTATATGAATTCATCAGTTAGAGTACAACTTCCTTCCCACTAATAATAGGGTTAATGACACACTTTTCTTGAGTCAGCATAAGTAAAATCTAATATTTAGTGATACTGTATGCCACTTTCTGAATTATTTCATTATGCTGAAGTACATATATTGTAATTTAGAACAGCATTTGTTCACAATGTGGCTTTAACCAAAACAAACACAAGTACAAGTATATTGCATAAAATTATTGAAGTATCAAGAACATTTATGATCAATTTCTTTTTTTACACAGTTGAATCTGTTTGCAACCAGACATCAATATGAGGATTTAACAAACTTCCTTTATTCTTTACTCTTAGAATGTAGTGCAATAATTTGTGGTAAAACCAGCTTTTCCTGTTGTAAGACTTGAACACTGGTCAATTCAAGAATACTCTCCATTTTCTCCAAACCTTCCCAGTGCAGGTTTTTGTTTGTTTGTGGGGTGTTTTTTGTGTTTTGTTTTTTTTTTTTTGTGGGTTGTTTTTTTTTGCTTTTTTTTTTTCACCAAATAAAACAAACTATGGCACAGACCATCTTGAGAACTGATGTGAATAATAAGAGAGTAATAGCAGCCAGCTGTCACAGCATATTACATCAAATTCTTGCCTCTGGTCCCTCTAGGAAATGTTCTGAATCCTAATTAGTACATAATCAGTTTGTGTTTTTAATTAAACAATAGCCAGGTAGCCAAGTATCACAAAGAAAAATGTTTTTGTTCTTGACCTTTAAAAAGCAAAAAAAATACAGTGATCAAATTGGCCTTGTGTCTGATAATGAGAGTCCCTAGTTCCTTTGGAAACATCAAGCAGGCTCACTCAATGTGGAATCCATCCACATCTTTCTGAACATTGCAATTTAAAAATCTGAGCACTTCACCTCCAGAACTGTCAGTGACTTCAGAAAAAAAAATACAAGCAGATGGTAAGTATTTAAGAGTGTTATTTTTCCCAGGCATAAGACAAACCCCCAAGGTTTTACTACTATTTTGAAAAGTTAAACAATAACTGGCAACAATGGAGAATTGCATTAGGTTTCCAAAAGAGTCTAGGGATATTATAATGAGCTTGTGTAGTCAATATAGTCTTCTGTCATCCTAATTACACACTACAAAATAAAAGGACAATTCATTAAGAACTGTTAAATTGAATATAACTTTTTTTTTTTTAAATGAATTTGTGGAAGAAGTTGCATATCTTGAACATTTTGAATTTAATGTGAACAGTGAATTATCATATTTTCTTGATTCATTACCTTTTTATCTCAAATTAAATAGGAAGTAAAGTAGTTTAATATGCAGCTAAATATTCCAGTGCTTTCCCAAGAGACTTATAAATTCTCAATATTCTGAAAACACCAGTAGGTGTCTCTATCGCTCTATTATTTTCAGAGGTTGAAAAAACCCAAACCAAAATCAACAAAAAACCACCACCACAACAACAAAAATCCCTGTCAGAGTTTTAGCCAATAACCAGGTGACAGATGCTGTTATCCCCTCACTACCCCCCCAGTAGAAGATAAGAATAAGGGAAAGAGGCTTTAAAGTTGGAAAAAAACCACTAGAATAGGTTTAATGAAATAATAAATAAAAATAACGATGAATGATACACAATTATATACAACACGGAACCCACACTCCTCAGATGACAAAAACATCCCAACCAGAAAAGTCCAAAACTGGACTCAGCAGCAGATGGAGGTGCCTGAATCCATGACATCAGCAACAGTCCACAAAATCCTTGCAGTGTCTGTACTAGTCTTATCCAGGGAGGCAGGAGAATGTAACTTGTCTCAGTGAACAATGTTCTTTTCCAGCAAGCAAATGAGACAGGACCACCAGCACTACATGTAAGTTAACAAGTAACTCCCAACCCAATAAACACACCACCCACAAAAGCCCAAAAAGGGTGCTCTTAGGAGTCATTTTATGGGAAGGACCACTGTGATTGGTCCATTTTGGGTCACCTGACCCATCCTCTCCTCCCCACAGGCACAGCTTCTACCCCACCATTGTAACTGTCATATCAAAACTCTGACAGCATCTGGTGGCATCCTTGGTGGTCTCAGGTTAGTATGGCCATAGGAAATTTTTTGTACCCTGGCACTCCCAAACCAGGAAAACCCCCACAGAAAACCTACATTCAGCATCAATGCCCTGCTTCACCATAACATAACCCACAGCATTTCATATCTGGAAGGGAAATGTGAAGCCTACAGTGAAAAGCAGATTACAATACAGCTCTTCTACTTGGTTTCTTACAGGAAGTAAAGAGCTTGCTTAATGTGATGTCGCTTTTATTACACTATTATTATCACTGCTATCCAGATTATAATATACCAGGTGTTTCACTGGGGCTTGTTTTCTTAGAAATTGGCTTTCCCTTATCTTGTTGTCTAAGCAGAAGTTTGGACCTCATGAAGATTGTGTACTGAAGCCACATTTGGTAATAGTTCTCCTGGTAGTCACACTAATCACTCAGCTCTCCTCTTTCAGTAAAGGAAATTCCTCTGTTTACACCTATATTTGAACTTAAAGTATCTCAAGTGGTATAGTAATGTCAGAAAGACTTTAATCAAGATTAGTTATATTGGCAGCAAGATAATGCTGGCAACATACTTTCCTTTGCCTTCAAACAAACATAGAAGTGCTCACAAAGTGTTTTATTCATTTGAAAACCAGAATAGATAGTATATGTTTGCAATAATGAAGCAATACTGCAGCAGGTGAACTGGGTGAAACACAGCAGCAAAAATCACATTAGAGGTATTCTCTGGTCTTGCAGTTATTTAGAGAAGTACTGTATAGTGTTCAAAGCGTTTGTGTGTGTTTCTCTGTCAATTTTTGTGCTTCACCAACCACTTTTCATGACTTGCTGCTCAGAAAATACATAACCCATTTCTGTCTCTTTCTGCAAGTTTCTTTTCTCACAAGATGGAGGGGAATGGTGTTCAAAGAATTGTAACTTGTTTTTGGATGTCTAGCACAAAGCCATTTTTTTCCATGTCTGAAATAATTATCTGATTTTGTTTTATTTCTCTATTACTCAAGCACATAAGCATGCTTGAAAGTTCTAATGTAGGTGGCCAGGGCACAATAATGTAGTCTTTCTACACCCTTTCTCATCTTCTTTTAGGCCAGATACTTTCCCTGAAAGCCTAAAATACTATTAGGAACTACAGAGGGAATAAAAAAAAAAAATAGAAAAAAAGAAGATATGTGAAAGAACTTATATTGGGAAAAAAAAGGTTAAGTGTTCCTTGATGCAGTGTGAAACTTCAAGGGGCAGTTTAAAAATAATCCCAAAAACCTATTGAGACTCAGTGTTCAGGGCAGCACCATGCCTTTACTAACCCTTTATTTTGTGCCTCTGCTTTTGTCTACCTAGAAATGCTGTGCTTGGATAAAAAGCAGAGGGATCCCAGAAGGCGTTTATGCTGTAACATTACATTTCTAATTTTCTCAAAGAAAACAGGGATATTATATTTATTAGTTAAATATATGGGTCTTCTAAAATAATTCTGTTGGTGTTTGGGAATGCCATTGAACTCAAAGGGCATTATGAGTCAAGGAGTATTTCCAAGGAGAGTAAGGGCTGCATGCAGCTACTGCCTCCAACACTGCGTCATTGATACGGCACGGTGAAAGGAAAAAGTCAAACAATCAGAGGTGATAAAAAACAAAGAGTACAAAGAACAAAATATAACTTAAACAGCTTCTCACATGAAATAATACTCTGAATTAATTTAAATATTTTATTTTAGTTAAAAATGTCTTCTTGGCTTCTCATATTTTTGAAACCATTCAGGTTCTCCCTTTTATTCCTTTTTTTTTTTTGTAACCAGAGAGAAAAGGAATAGAGGAAGATATTCAGAAACACTCACATACAAAAAATTTAATATAACGATGTTAGTCCATATGCCAAATACCTAATTTTTAGCAAATTATTTACCTGATGTGCAGATGTCTTAAATTATGTTTGGCAGTGCACACCATAAACAAACAAAGCACAAAACAAGAATGGAAGAAAGAAGATCCAGGGCCAGTTAATCACACAGCTATAGGAGCAAGAACAGTGGGGCATTAAAGTTCACTCAGCCTTCTTAATTCATAACACACTTATCAAACAACAAGATAGTCAGTGACATTTCTCTACAAAGTGTCAAGTATTTTGTGCTGCCACCAGAATGGCAGCTCCTGTTATTTGAGCTCTCAGGTACTTGTTTGGTGAACTTGTGATTTTTAGTTGGAGCTAGCATAGCTGGTATTTGATTTTAACTGACTCTATAACAATAAAATAATTTTTGCGTATTTGTAGATGCTGGTAAGAATAAATAGTATAGGTAAGAATATTTTTCATAATTATAAAAGGATATTCTTTGGATTTAAATCCAGCAATATTTTTTCAGATATTCAGAATCATATACAAGCTTTCAATGAAATCAAATTATAATTAACTTGGTTTATCTCTGTCTCTTGTATTACACATCTTAAAGATTGAGTTAGGTTCTGAGACAGCATGGAAATAAAAAAGGTTCAGAAACCATCAGCTTAAATTACCACATATTTAAGAGTACAGACATATTGTTTCTTTTGTTGCTCAGGCCAAGAAATAAAAGTCTAACTTCTTAAAATATAATTTATAGTAAATGTCACTTTCTGTGAAAACATTTTGACTAGAATTATACACAAGAATCTTATTTCCATGGGAAAAATGCATGGGAATATAGTATGTTGTGAAACAGCTGAACATAAATCTTTCCTAACATTTCAAAACGTTTCAGGCATGATGTCTCTTTTGTTCTCAGCTTTTATTTAAAAAGTAGTTAAGACATGCAACCACTCAAATAAACATTCAAAGCTATGAAGCCCTATGAAACTACAGTGTAGAGTCACAAATCCATAATTTTCCATGCTTAGTTATTTATAAAAGTCCCATGGCTATATTAAATATACAGGAATTCCAGTATTTAACTGTTGTATGACATTTAAATAGTCTAGCATGAAAAATATGTGTTCTGTCCTTTAAATATACATATGTGAGTGTAAGAACATATAAACTTAGACTTGGAAATAAAAATTCCACAGCTGGATAGATACTGTATTTACTTTCCCTTAAAAGGACAGTGTTTATATATATACACAAAAACCCCAAACCAAAAAAAAAAACACAAAACAACCACCTTACACACAGAGGAAAGATTTACTTTAGTGTTAACTTTGCAGTTCATATTCAATATTACATGGAATATTTCTTTAATAGCATATTCATCAGCTGTAATGTACAAGCTTCTCTCTCCGTATCTTGTTTTTTTCCTACAGTAGTTAAAGTGAAAAGATTGCTTGAAGTACAATGACTGAACTTGAAGTAGCAGTTTAGTTCCCTCTGAACACTTACCTTTGCTAAAATAAATAATATTTTATGATGTTGTATTTTTGTATTTTCTCCAGTTTCATAGGTTTTGTGTTATGATTGCTGAACTGATTGGTGTGGGGACAGAAAATAATTTGCATTTGTGATGAATGGCATAAAGACACCATTCTTCCTTCACAATTTGCTGCATAAGTACTATACATTTTCTCAAATGACAGGGACTGCTCAGCAGAGACAAGATCCTTTGCCTTCACTGCTCCTAGCTGTGATTGCATGGGAATCTTTGTAGAGCTCATTCCTCCCCCTGAAAGAGCCCTGTAGCCTGCAGGGTTGTAATGTCAGAGCAGGTCTAAGCAGCTAGAAGGAAGTCAGCTTCAGGGATCCAGATTTGCACATCTCTAAGATAAAAAAAAAAAAAAAAAAGAAAAAAGCAAGGGAATCGATCGTAGAAGGAAGTAAATACCAAAAAAGTAAAGCCAAAATACAGAAGATATGGGAAGACCTTGTGAAGACTCTTAAGATGATTGTATGGATCTAATTCCAGTACTACTTACTGCTAGTCTGAAGTGCTGACCTCCAGACTGATGACAAAAACTGCTGGTTGTTGAACAGTCTGAGAGCTGATCCAATCCTTAACTTAATCACTGAGTTGTGTTTTCTTCCCCAAACCAACAATCAGCTCTTTGTCAGAAGCAGAAGGTGAAAGAGATGCACAGGGACACACACTTCCATTATGTTAAAGGGGATAGACAAAGTATAGAACAGAGATAACAGACTCTGTTAGAAACTCTATGCAAAAAAGTTTCTTGCCCTGTGTGGGCATGTAGGATTGGGCTTGAATGAGCTGCCTGACTGCCTCTAATGTGGCTAATGATTTCACATGGAATTGCACTACATGATATGCTACTATGAGGCACTAAGTCTGATATGTCATATTTAATGGTTGTACATTTAGAGCTACAAAACTGTTACAAAACCCCTACATTTACATTATCTATGACAGTTTAAATGAAATACAGTGTGAAATATTACTTTGATTTTCACTTCACTTCACAAAAGAAATTTGGACTAGGTTAATATGTAGTAGATAAAGGTGTTTGTTTTGTGAATAAAGGTGTTTGTTTGCAAAATACACAGTAGCAGAAACATTTAGTATTTATGTAACTCCAGTACAACCTGTTCTTTGAACTTCTTCAAGTTGGTTAATTTGCATCCTTATGTAATTCTTATAAACAAGAAGCCCTCAAGGTTTTTTAATTTGCCATAACAATTCTGGAAAGATGAATTGCATTTAGAAGCTTCTATTGGGCCCAGACTCTTCTGTCTGCTGGTTGTGTAAATTAGCAATGGTTAAGTAGTCTTCATGAAGAAGCTGACAGGTTACATTAAAGTGTTGCTGTCCAGCAATTTGATTACACTTCTAAGTTGTAGAGAACAGATGAGCAGATCAAAGAAAGTTTTTTGGACAGCTGGGAACTGAAGTGACTAAAATTGAAAAGACAAAGTAGAAAATAAACAGATCCTAAAATGGATTAATCCAAAACCTGCATTTTTTTTTAAACTAGTGGTATAAAGAAGTCTTCATTGATTTATGTGTAGCTTGTTTTATGACTCTTACCTGTCAAGACCTCTATACAGCAGAGATTAAATCCACTGTCTTTAAATGTGGATGCTGACAATATTGCTCTGCTACAGGTCTGGGGCTTTCAGGTTTAAATATAGCTTGACACAAAAAAGAGTTTTACAAAGGGACATGGTGTGACATTCCAGATATATTGTGTCTGTCTCAAACAATCCAAGAAATAGACAGTGAATTTGGACACTCAGGATGCCCTGGTGTTTGTCCTGAGACATCTGAGAGGTGAAACAGGACTTGTTGCTGGACTAAAGAGGTGTCTCAGCAACCCACCAAACCTTTTACTCCCCTGTGATGTGTACTGGGGAATGTGGTGTGGGACATGCTGAAATGGAAGACAAAGGAACTCTATAGCTGGTGCTGGAGCAGAATATCCAGTAATAACCAGGCCTTGAGATTTCATGAAAACCACCGACTTCACAGGAAAAGATAGAGTGCCAGTCTCAAGTTGCTTCCTAGGACCAAACCTCTACTGCAGTAAACTAATCCTGTGGTGCCGAGTTGTCTCAGCCTCCTGTTTACTGTTGATCAGTGGTTTATCTTATTAATTAGCCAAACAAAGACTATCTGCAAGACCTAGTCCTAGCACCATACCCCCCCCCCCGCCCTCCTATCTCTGAGGCACGAGAAGGTAGAGGACAAGGAGAAAGGGGAGGGAGTGGGCAAAAACTGTATAAAAATTTGGAACACTATGGGTGCATGGAAGCTCTTCCCCACTGCAGCGCTTCCCCACCGACAATGTCACTGGACCGTGGTGGTAACTATTACCTTGCTAATCTCCGTAATTCTGCTTTCTCCTTTCTTTTTTGTTTCTGTTTTCCTCCCTGTCCCATCCGCTCTAGGGACTTTGCTGTGTAACTCCAATAAAGTTCAGTGTGCATGTGACATCTGACCTCGTTCGTGTCTTACTTTCACCATATGGGATCACCTTTAAACCTTTTCACAGGTCCTGCTGGACAAACGGGTGCAGCTGCTGTGTGGCTCATACCAGGAGAGGGAAGGCAGAGTCCAGCCGCCCCAGCCTCCCACTGCAGTGAGGAGTGTTAGAAAGCAAGGGGGTTCTGCCCCATCTCTCATAAGACCGCACACCAGCGCCAGTGTCTGTTTGTGCACCTTTGTTTTGTTCTGGTGAGATCATAAAAAATTGCCACGTATCTGAATATTGGATCGTGACACATGGTTTAGTCCTAGCATTTGGCAGCGCTAGGTCAATGGTTGGACTTGTTGATCTTACAGATCTTTTCTAACCAAAATGATTCTGTGCTCCATTCTAATTTCCTACTTTTCAGCAGTGTATGTTCCATCAGCAGCACATGCTTATGCATGTTTCTGATTCAAGGAATCTACAACCACCTGAAGTCTGGTCCAAAATACGAAAAAGAGAGTTCTAAGCTAGTTCATGGTTCTGACATTGAAAACTTTGGCACAATCCTTTACACTGAGAAAACCAAGACATTGTCTTTTCAGTGTCTTATTTTCTTCAATAGTAAGGGCATATTTTTTAGGTTATTTCTTATTTAAAACTTGGACCCCAGTTTGAAAAAGAACAGATTCCTTTGCTTTTAAATGTGGTGGGAAAAAATCATTGAACTTACTATAGAATATGAGGGAGAGCTGGCTTCACTTAACTGTACTGAGCTCTTAATCTTATTTGTTCATCCAATGACTAATTACAAGACTGGAAATTACAAGAATGGGAAAGATCTTTCTGGGCTTGGAGTCCAAAGCTCACTGAGGACAATTTAGGTTCTTATGCAGATCTGCTACATTATTTCTTTAGGAATTATAATCTTGCAATTGCTAGGCTGAATATCAGCATACCAATGCATTTAAAACTACTCTAACACATTTATTCATGCTAAATATATGTTACTACTCTCTTACTGCTTATCTTAATAAAATTAGAGAAGGAAAGCATATCTATTCCCAGTGCCTGTTTTTCCAGACCAGACAGTCCAGGCTTTTTTCTTGTCCAGTCTGTATCTATAATACCTCCTTTCACTTGGGAGTTTAGCCAAATTCTACTTTTTGTGGCAAAGTGAACAATGAAAATATCATGAGAACTTACCCAAATACACTAGCAATTTATTTCCAGACCAGTATCAGAAACATTTCTGATACCACACCCATTTTGTCTTCTTTTTTTAAGTCTCTCATCCACTTTTAAGTATTCATCTTGCATTATTATTGCTTAAAAAAATAATGCAATGTGGAAGTAAAATATTTATTTTTCAGAAACAGAAACAGAGACAAGCCAACTAGCTGTTCTATCTTGAATAAGAAAGGTGTATCAATTTTATCTGTAAGGAGGTCTTTGCTCTTCAATAAAATTAATAAGTTCATTAGTATGTCTCAATGACTAATAACATCCTGACTTCAAAACAATATCCAATATGATCAAAATGTTTATCTGGTCATTATGTTATTTCACTAGCTCTGTGAAGACAGGAATTTCTAATTACTTTTTTACTTGATCAATCACTTTCAAAGAAAAAAGTCTCTTTTGCATTTAATATTTTCCTGAGAGCTTTTCAACCCTCTTTTATTTTTTTAAACATCATGACAGTAATGGTGTCTCTCTTCATGGTTCTGAGTTACTTCTCAAGAGAGGCATTCTGATAAATCAATTTCTTCCTTCGTGTATATGAGGCATTTCTAGCAACCGTTATTTTTTTAATAGCTAGAACTTTTATTTTTTAATGAAATAACTAGATATTGTTCAGATGGAAGTTTGAGTCTCCCGACACTCTTGAACAATATATGACAGTTCTTCTTATAGTACAATATACACATATTTTTCAAAGAATTCAAAATACTGAACTTTAGTATACCAACAAATAGTGTGAATTATGCTTCTCAAAGGACTGTGCACCATGAAAACCCCTGCAGGATGCCCACAGACTGATTAAAATACTTTTTAAAAAATTGTGTTACCTAGTTCAGTTTAGAATAATTTGTTTCTCAGATATTCTTTTATAGTATTTTGTTGTGGAATTTACCATCAGATATCGACATCCCAAGTGGTATCTCCAGGTTGCCATGCTATTTCTGTCAAAGAAATAAGCACATCTGAGTTACAATTCTTGTATTTTAAGTTTATAAAACACTACTGCCCATTATTTATTAAGAGAATATTTGGGTTTTATATTCGATTTTTGACATACAAGTTTTGGGATAAATCACCTTTTTTCCCATTTAAATTTTTTTTCTCAGAGGAAAACCTAGAGTAGTAGTTGTTCCTTTGGGTGTTTATTCTGAGTTTTTTGTTGTTGTTTTAAAAATGTCTGAAATCACATAGCCTAAATATTAAAAAATATTTATGAATTTCAGCAGACATGAGAGTTTTCAGCATTTTTATGGAGGAATATTGTGAGCTGATCAACATGATAGCATAAATATAAGTAGAATTAATAAATTATAGTAATATTTAATTTCCTATGTCATTTATCTATGATAAGCTACAAAAATTTGAAATAAACTCATAGAACTCTATGAAAACTTTTTTGGGTTGTTTGTTTTGTTTTGTTTTGTTTTGCTTTTTGGTGTGCATTCCCATATAAACAGAATGATATAGCAAAATCCAATATTAAATTTAATCATTAGTCTCATCTTGATTGACTGGTGTCTGCTGACTACCTAAAGCCTAGGACTTAATTTTAGAAGTTATGTTTCCTCTTTGCTTTTTCATTCCTTTTCCCTCCAGAACTTTTCTTTTTAGCTTTCTTCAACATTAATTTTATCAGTAGTTATAAACAAGGGGGGATGAAAAAGAAGAAAAAGTATTCCAAAAACTTGTAATGGAAGCGAATTAATTCTTTTACATGGATGTGATTAATTAATTTTATCATTAAAAGAAGAAGGCAGGAAAACAACAATGAAGGCCATCCAGAAAAATGTAATGTTTAAGAAAAAGAAATAAAATAGAAAAAAAGATGAGCAAGACAACAGAGACTGAAGGGGACATCCTGCTGATGTGCAAAATTATTCTACAAATGGCAAAGCTATTGTCTTTTCTATTCACAAGCTGTTTTGGCAGTTTCCTGGCAGACAGCGTGGCATTAACCACTTTTATTATAGCAAAGGAAAATGACAAAGCTGTTACAGCAGAAGAGGTGGTATCTTGCAAAGATAATATCCTGCTTGCATTTGTCTGTGCAGGACAGAATACATTAAAAGTCCTTCTATTGTATGGAAAACAATAAAATCTGAAGCTTCATTGAAATATAAACTTCTGGGCAGAAATCCTCCCACTAGCCCATGAAAAAAAAAATCCACAAATAACTGAAAAGATTAAAAAAAAAAACAAACAACAACAAAAAATTGACCCTGGACTTCGTAGGTAAACATGTAAGTAAGACATAATCAATGGACTTAAGATATTAAAACCCCCAATCAAATGCTCTCATCTCATGTATTTCAGTGTTTAAGCTAGACTAGACCTGTCAGTCAGGACTTCCAACTGGAAAGGATGGTGTATCTTGAGCCTATGATTGTTTGTTATTATAAACTTGCTAGTTTCATAACTTGCAGTTTGAATACAGTTCGTATCTCTTTTTGGAAGTTTATATATGTATTGCGTTTGATTCCTCAGTAAATTATTTAGAAACTGCCTATGTATTTTTTAAAATTATTTTTCAGTGGAAATTTCCAAATGGTAACTATGCACTTCACATTGTCACAGAAGTAGAATAAGTTAAGTACGGGAACTAGTCTCTGAGGTCTTCCTTGCAGTCTTCTGAACACTGAATTAGTCTCTCTTGCTTTATTCTGAAGTGGTATCTGAACACCTGCAACCTCCATCAAAGCAATATACTCCTGAAGATCTCAGTTTTCTTTATTTCTATCTCTGTTGATCATCAAAATAGTGTTACTTCTGTTAATTCCCTAGAATTGCCAATAATATCTGACACTTGAGCAGCAAGGGAGTAAAAGTTTAGCAGGTGGTTTGGAATTTAGTAGATAAGTACCTGGAATAATTCTGTGAATTAGTAGGAAATAATACTCTGTAAGGCTCTTCAAGAAACAGTAGAGTGAAGCAGGCTTAAAATGAGAAAGATCAAAACAAGAAATATCACAAGTGGCTGTAAGGATGACATTTAAAACATTATCTTGCTTGGAAAAGCTAAAAAGACATAGATCATTGTCTCTGTGTTCAGAGTTTGCTTACAGAAATACCAGTGGAAAGTGAGATTCAACAGGAGAGGCATACTTGAGTAAAAGGATTTTTTCTTCCAGAAGGTGCATTAGAAGTCTGTGCTAAGCACTTTATCCTTTTCTGACAAAACTTTTTTTGTCACATAAAACTTAAGAAAATAATTTTACTATAATTTTATTATTTTCTTACAATAAAAGAGCATAAAACCCATTTAACATGGGTTAAAGATTTTAATCGTTGGGTCTATTTCTGGTAGCATAATGTTTAAAAATGAGCTTTTTAAATCTTAGAATGGAATAATTCTGGAAATGTTTTAAGAATTCTTTAAGTCTCATCTGCTCCAACTCAACTGGAAGATTTTGTTAACAGGAGAACAAATCTACTACAGCTGAAACAATTATCTAGTATAATTAGAGAGAAATTTAATGAAGAACTCTTGTGATGAAGTTGATAATTAATATTGTGACAGGTGCAATTTAAGTACTTTCCATTGGTGACTAACTTCAGAAAATATTTATAGTACATTAGTGTTGCAGACATTGATAAGAGTAATGAATCCTATGTGTATGTTTTTCTTGTCTATTAATTTATTAATACGTTGCTTTTATTAGATGTATGCTACTGTCTTTTTTTTAAAACATCTACTTAGAGCTGATGAAATTCAAGGAAATCCTAATGACATTCAATATTTCATCTAATATTTTGTAGAATGCTCTGTGATAGATTATGTCAAGAGAAATTATTTGACAGTAGCCTAATTAACAAAATGCAAGTGACATATATTAAATAAAGCTCTGAAGAAATACTACAGAATATTTTTGTACTATTTGATAAGGCCCCTGTTTTTCTAAATTTCATCTTTCTGTGGGACTGCATAAGTATTCTCCCATCTTTGTCTCTTCTACAATTTAGCTTCTTTTCCTGAGGACTAGAATGTAACAATTTTTTGTAATATTTCTTTCTTGTTTTAAATAAAAATATTTAGAACATTGTGTATTAATAAGCTCATGAGAGATCCAGTAAGTGCAAGTGAAACACTACAAATACTTACCTGCAGCACTACTTTGTTACCTTTCATGATGCAAGTTAGCCAACCAGTATAAGGAGAGATTTAATTTACTGTACTTCACAGTGTTGTTTCAAGGTCAAGACAGTCAGCTGAAACTAGTTATGTGTTGCTCAAGGACAATGACAACTGCTGAGAACCTTTATGTGCAGGCTGAGATGAAGTCTGTCTGATACGGCCCGTGAAGTACATAAAAGCAGAAGTTTGCCTTTAAAATTTTAACTGAAAGCAAATGCTCCTATGTCAAAGGCATGTATCAATAAGTAACTACTACTTGTCCATTTCAGCAACACCATACAGTGTTATCAGAATTTGATGTTGTGTTTACCTGCATGCTTGGTGACTGGGCAGGCTGTTTTCTGGAGCCTCTTTGGATGGGAGTGCATTTACTGCAGTTACACTTGTGTAGACATATGCAAGAAAGCCTATGCAGTGTGTGTGCTGCTACAGCTTTCCAGGTAAGATTTGTGCTGCTGTAGCTGTGCCAGCTGTTGAGTCTGAAGTAAGAACTTGTGAGCTGCCTCCATAGAACTAAACTAACTATTATAATGGGGTAACTAATTAAGAAATCTGCAAGTCATTAATGAAACTGAGGGTTCTAAACAAAAAAACCCAAACAAACCATCAAAAATAAAACTTCTAATTTTTCAAATAACAATAGAGTTATTTGTTGGAACAATTTGGAAAGGTAGGCTGAAAATCATAAGCTCCAAAAGAGGCTGCAGTTTATGAAACTCTTATCCTAGGTAAATTAGTAACTATTCTAATGGGAGACACTTCAAAATTGTATGCAGGGTTGGGTTTTTTTGGGGGGGCGAAATTCTTTAAAAGAATGAGTTGTGATATCAATTATGTATTACAAAATATTTTAGGAAGCAAATGTAACAATTACGTGTCAAGGACTGGAATTTTGCTTAAGAATAAGCTGTATTAAGGAAAAAAAAGAGCCTTAGCAGCTTAAAATGCAATGACCTGTGTGCAGAAAAACACTGAACAAAGCACTTTCTCATGTGTCCAAAATGAAAAAAAAAACCTGAGCAGTTGTCTTATCTCAGTTTCCAAAACCTATGTATTTGTCACATTTACAGTCAGAACACCATGGTTTGAAAGGTGTAATGTGCAGCCTGACTTTACATGTTTCCTTCAAATAATCAGGAATGAACTAATATTCACCATGAATAAATAAAACTTTAGTTGTCGCAGAACCATTCTATGTTCTCCTCGGGTTAATGCTCAAACTGAAAGTCTTGTGAAAATTACAGGACGTATCTTGAAAAAATTGCTGTCAAACCAGGAAATGTTTTTATTTCTACTTTATCTCTGATGTGCCTTCTCTGATGAGAAGGATACTATACTGCAAGTGTAATAATCCAGTTGTATTTCCTACTGCGACTACCTGATAGCAGTGTTGGTTGGCAGATGACTATCAGGGTCATGCTCCCTTGTACTTTGCAAACACTAACGTTTCAAGTGCTGCAACACTACTCAATTATGTTTACCATAATCAGAGTAGGTAGAAATTGCTGACAGTTTCCATCCTAAGACATTTCTTCAGCTGATTCAAACTGCTTCATTCCAGACGGGACTTTCTATCAGATACACATTTTCCTGAACATAATTTCATTTTATTTTCATAATTTCAGAAAAAGATGTTCAATCAATGTAGTTTGGGGGATGTATTCCTATATAATTGAACCATTAAAAGATTTTAAAAAGTTTCTTTGGATACACACTTGAAACAGGTGCAGGTATGGATGGCTATAATTTGGTGTTTAGTAGAGGAAAGGTATTTTTGCCCATGTAAAATCCAACAATATTTGACCAGGTTATGGCCATCTAAAAAAAAATAAAAATCAATTATGTAGTTAATTTATCTGAATATTTATAGGTGGCCCATTTATCCTTTGTGTGCTCTATTTGCTGCAGCAAATCAACAGATCAGCTTTCTTCTGAACCAGTGTGCAAGTGGCTCACCTTCTATCTGGTGTGTAACATTGTATGTGAACTGGGCACATGAACAGTTCCCAGCACCCTGCCTTGCTCAGGCAAGCTGGAAGCACAGAGGGCTAAAGACTGTGATTATGTATACTCAGTTTTGGGTGGAGGTGAGGTCCCTTTCACATTTCTGAGTGCAGGATGGTGCAACGTTCACATCCTTTAAATTTTTGTCACTTTTCATGATCTCAGACAATATTGGATGACAGATTTCTAAATATGCAGATTGCCCAAGTCACAACAAAGCTTTTCAGACATCAAGTTAAAAGTTAATTAAAAGATAATTTTGCCTTTCCACTACTCTCTGCATTTAAAAGTAAAATATTAGGAAACTTATGTTAACATCACAAGAACATACTTTTTAAAATGTTAGATGAAACATATATTTAGATACTTCTGTCTTATAGACTAAACTGATTTTAGAAACACTGCAGTTTTTAAAAAAACCAACGTTTCTGTTGCCTTGATGAAAGAAAGTAGGAGTCAGATCATTCACTAAGGCAGGTACCAGCAACTTACAGGTTATAAAGTAGAGATTTAGAAGAAATACATGTGTGGATTCCTTGCCCAAGGTGATACTGAGCATGCATTTCAGCCCTTGCTGGATTATTGTCCACACCACTGTGGTAAAATATTCTTGAAGGCTCTCTCCACAATTTTGGTATTCATCTTAAAGACTATTAGAATGATCCAAGGTTTCCCAATTGTTACCTAGGTGTAGTAGAGACTTATTCACCAAATGCTTTTCTTCATGCCTCCCAGAACTCTCCTAGCATTTTGATGTGCCCAGCTTGTTATTTTAATTTCTTCCTGATTCCACATTTTCTCCTGTGCTGAAAGTCAGATCTGGTACATGTGTGTTTACAGACACACAAAATATTAAAAATATTAATGGTCCCTGTGCATTTATACCTACCATACAGGCATTATATTATATAGACAAAAGGACAGAGGAAATTACCTAGAAACCTGTACAGTACAATTCTAAGTTCTCAGCCTCTTCCAGTTCTCCCTGAGACCCTATTTTTTTTTCTATTCCAGATTGCTGACATAGTGCAGAATAATCAACAGGCTACAGACTTGAGATGCTTGAGTGCCTTTCTCTTGAAGTGCAGAGAACACATCCTACACTCAAAGAACCAAGGGCATTGTCATATTCTAACCCTGTTATTTATTATCTCATATCTGTTATTAATTGGGGTCTTTATTCTGTCTTCCCTACAGGAGCTTGCCAAAATCCTTGGGCTCACGACAGGTAGGAAACACTATCAGGGACAAATGAAAGAACTGCAAGAAACTATACATTCATGCACGAGTACTTTACTCAAAGAGGTTATAGGAGAGTTTAACTTTGGTACAAAGATGAAAAGAACTGCACTCTTAGGCTATATTCTACCATTATGTTAATATATTCATATTCATATTCATATATAAAAAACATCCAATATTAATAACTATGTACACCTGAAACAATCCTGCACACTCCAGTTTCTGAACTACACATTAAAACCAGCCAGTTAAAGCCAAATGGACTTTAAGTCTACCTGGAGATATAAACAGAAGAGATCTGGGGGGTTCCACTGTCAAAAACAGTGTCTGTTTTTTATATTCACCCCAATCTTGTTAACGATTATAGTGTTCTCTTCACCTACCAGGTTTCTAGCAGAAGCAATGGATTACTCATATACTTTATCTTTTCAAGGTAATCTTTAAGATCCTTATTGATCTTCTATTGAAATGGGACACATATTAATCTGTGGAATACCAGAAACTGGTTTGTATGCACAGATTCTTGACTTGTTCTTGGTAGACTCAGTGGCATTATAAGACCCAGTGTGAAAGTCAAGGATCATAGAATCATAGAATCATAGATTGCCAGGTTGGAAGGGACCTCAAGAATCATCTTAGCACAAGCTGGAACATAGGAACTTCCACTTAAATACAAAAAGGAACTTCTTTACTATGAGGGTGACAAAGCACTGGAGCAGGCTGCCCAGGGGAGTTGTGGAGTCTCCTTCTCTGGAGATATTCAAAACCCTCCTGGATGCAGTCCTGTTTAATGTGCTCTGGGCCATCCTGCTTTAGTGGGAGAGCTGAACTAGATGACCTCTAGAGGTCCCTTCCAACTCTGACAATACAGTGATTCTGTGATCTGATCCAACCTTTCTAGGCAGGAACACAATTTAGATTCAATGGCCCAATACCTTGTCAAGCTGAGTCCTCAAAGTGCCCATTGTTGGGGAATCCACGACTTCCCTGGGGAGATTATTCCCATGTCTAACTGTTCTCATGGTGAAAAATTTTCTTCTCGTGTCCACTCAGTATCTCCCCAGGAGTAACTTGCACCCATTACTCCTCATCCTTTCCTGTGGCTCCTTGTAAAAAGGGAGTCTCCATCTTCATGATAGCCACCCTTCAGTACTGGAATTGGCAATAAGGTCTCCCCTAAGCCTTCTCTTCTCCAAGCTGAACAAAGGCACTTCTATCAACCTTTCCCCACATGGCAGGCTTCCCAGTCCTTTGAGCATCTTTGTGGCTCTTCTCTGGACCCTCTCCAGCCTGTCCACATAATTTTTTTATAGATGTAACAAGGATGTATCAAGAAAATAAGAAGTCATGCAATTTCATTTTCAGATAAAGATTTTAACAGTAAATAGAACACAAAATTATATTCATAATCCTGAGTAAAGAAAGGGCTTTTATAACCCTTGATGAAACAGGGAAAAAATAACACAAACCGAAATATTTTCCCATTGTAGGAAAATGCTTTCTTGATTTTTGTCAACTCCTTATTGGGTCCTTATTTCTGTAAAAGAACTTGTTACAAACACCAGAATTCATACCTTGCAGAAATAAAGATATCTCTTCTGAGATATTATCTCCTGATAAAAGCTGAAGCAAAATCTAGCTAAAATGTTTCTTGCCAATAAAAATGAAGACTGATTTTTTTTTTTCTCTCTGCAAATACCTGAAAGCCGTATCTACTTTATGAAGAAAATTTTGTTTCTGATTTCTCTTTTAGTGCCAACTTATGAAGTGTGAGATCAGAGTAACCCTGTGCTGTACATTTAGGGGCTTTAGTATAGTAATTTTATGTCAGGACTTATTGTAGTCACCAGCTACATGAAAATGCTGATCAGTCATCACCTCTTGTAATATCAAATAGAGCTCTTATGTGAGTCAGTAGGATCTTCTTTTCCTCATTTACTGAGAGAATAATATTCACTATAAAGAATGAGCCTTTCCTAATCAGGCCACTCAGTTTTCTCTCTCATCACAGACAAGGCTATTAGCATTTACCACTTGAAGGTAAATGATAAAGATACTGTTTCAACACAGAAAATATTGAGGCAAAGTAAACCTTGAAAGCTGAATGGTTTTGAACTAACTTTTTATAATCAACACTGAGCTCTCAGTCTCTGAAACATGCATATGGATTACTAGTTTTAAATATGCTACAGCCTTGATTGTTGACTCTATCAAATATAGACCCTCATCTGTCTTTTAACAACCATCTGGTGTCTGTTGGCAAAGCATCACTTCATCATTTGTAGAATAATGTTGATGTGAGGGCTCTAGTCCTAAAGCAAATCTTGAGGCATTCATATATTCAAGATGATAAGATATTTTTTATTGTTACTCTTTTGTGGATTATTATTGATATATAAAGTGTTGTTTTCAAGAAGAAACATATTTAACTGTCCTTCAGACCTTGAGGCTCAAAATTAGATACTTATGTCTACATCTAGGAACCTAACAAGAAGCCTGTACAGGATTTTGAGAACCAATCAGCATATGTCACTCCCACTGACTCCAGCCCAAATTTTTAAGATGCTCATCTGTACTTACTCTGGTCAGTAAGTTAGGTAGGTGTTCAATTAGGTCATTGATATATACTGCTAAATACAAACTGAAGATTGTAATTTTAAACAGAAGTTTTTGAAGCTATTGACTTCAATAATTTTCCCTAAACTAACAGCCTTTGACAAGTGTTGCTCTTATTTCCCAACCATTTTATATTGTTGTCTAACAGAATATCAGTAAACTATCAGTATCAATGGAAAAGAAATTGTAGCCTCCCAAAATTTGATTTGGTGCCAAAATTTGAAATTAAATGCAAGTACAATAACAAAACTATGCAGAGTTTTTGCCAAGTGTAGACTACTGTAAATATCTTTTGAAATAACACCAGCATTGGAATAAAAGATATATTCTTATATCAGATTATTTTAAAATGTTTTAATACTAAAACACAGTCAATTTTCTCCAGTGTGATTTTCTCAGTGAACCTTGAATGGATCTTACTGTGCTCAAAGATTACAATGTAAGTGCTTGCAGGCAGACTCAATAACTTATTAACCAAAAATTCTGTCATGAAGAATTTCCCATCTTTGGGAATATGCAAAAATATGTCTTAGGCACGTTTGAAACCTATTATTCTTCATATTCTCTGTTCTTCTGAAAAATGAATTATACTGTTAGCTATTAAATGCCTGCAGTTTTTTTGTCTTTAGTTTAGATACATAGCATAATCAGAACTCAGTTGTCACTAATAAGCTGATGAGTGTTTGCATGTGGCTTGTAACTAATAATGTGCCTACCCTGCAGTCAAAAGGACTTGTGCATGGGTGATGCTGTCATTATTGTATCTGTATCAGTAGAAGGCACAGTATGTACTAGCTGCTGAAATTGATTTAGCAGCTTCTGCTGAGTTTGGCTACAGTGCTGTGAATAGTTCAATGTATTTCTGCCACGTCTATGTACTTCTGTACTAAAAGTTACTAATTGCACTTCAAATTACTTACTTTTAATTTTTAAAGATGGGGAGGGACTTTTCACCAGAGAGAGCAGTGATAGGAGAAAGGGTAATGGTTTTAAACTGAAAGAGGGGAGATTTAGGTTCGACATCAGGAAGAAATTCTTCACCATGAAGGTACTAAGGTGCTGGAATAGGTTGTTCAGGGAGGTTGTTGGTGCCCCCTCTCTGGAGGTGTCTAAGGCCAGGTTGGCTGAAGCTTTGTGGAGCCTTGTCTACTGTGCTTATAGCAGGGACGTTGGAACCTGATGATCTTAAAGGTCCCTTGCAACCTTAACCATTCTATGATTCTATGATTTGTGTGGAATAGAGAGAAGACATCTAATTTTAAACAGCTTTCAAACTTTTTAGTTCTCCTAAGCTCTTTTACTTCATTTTCATGTTTAAAATTCTCAGAATGCCTTATTTCTTAGAAATTATTTATTAGAAATTATTTCTTCTGCCCTTATCTGTTTGAAGATACATATTTTGTACTGTGTTTAGTGCTAAGGTAGAGTATGCCCAAGAAATCACTGTTTTTTCAAAGTTATTACATGAATATTCATGAAGAAAGAACATGTTTCAGTTTTTTATTCTAACCTCTGACCTTGTATATGTCCTGCTTGCTTTTGGATTAACCAAATACTGAATAAGAAATGAATAAGAAAATTCTTGTTAAATAATGTCACACAGTATTAAGTGTTCAGAGATTGGAACATTATTTACTAAAATGAAATTCTGGGTGAACTTAATTAGGAATGCAGTGCAGGAGTGCACTTGAGGTCAAACTCAAAGCCAGAATTGCCAGCTTTCTTCATTGCTTATTTAAGGCTAATGCAACCTATGTTTATTTCTGGCACAAGCTAGTTGTACAAGCTTTGGGCGTGAAGGGAAACCCCAGACAACCAGGCAAACTCAGATACAGATAAAGTAATACCTAAATTTTGAAGAGTGTAGGTATGCACTCTTGTGAAATGTGGATGTCTCCTGGCATCGTATACCAGGCTGCCACTTATGTTTTGTTTTGTTGGTTTTTTTTTCATAACAATACCAGGTGACCATCTCTGGGCTGAAATGGTTTAAAGTTGTTCCTGGAAGGACCTTTGGGGCAATTTCTATGAGTGATAATTCCAGACACAAAGTCAAATTTTATTACAGACAACCTGAATCCATTTCATAAAGAAACTGCAGCTTGGTCTCAGGATTCAAGTCCCTTATGATCGGAGTGATTTTTCTGAACAATAGCAATTTGAAGGGATAGTTTTACCTGGAATTTTGGAGGGACTAAATTAATCCTCCAGTTTTCATTGGTAGGTCATTCTTCTTACAGGCTTTATGAGGTTATAATCTTCTGTAAAATATAGTATAAAACACCTAAGGAACACATGCAGACAGTAGGAATTGAATGAATCTCTCTGAATTATCATGTTCTATACTACAGAATAAAGGCAATCTCATTTGGGCATCAGGTTTGAGAATATTAAAATAAATATTGTGGTAGAATCTATTTGCTTCCTTCACATCTGGATGTTGTAAATGACTAATGAGCTAGAATTCCAAATCCAAAGTGATTCTCTTATGAATTGTCCTGGTTTGAGCCAAGGTGAAGCGAACTTTCTCTTTGCTGATTTTTTTTCTTTCAGTGAACTTTTTTTTAGCAGCACCAGTGGACTGATAACAACCAAGGTCACTTCTGACTGTCTGCAGCCTCCCCCACTACAGGGGAGCAGATTAGACTGAAGGCAGGATCAGCAAACCAGAATATTCCCTTCTCATAATATTGTCTCTATTTGGCTTTCAGTATAGGTTAAGACATCACGGAAGTCAAGCCTCTCTTTTTCCTATTCCACTCACTTTTCTGCTTACTGTCGCTTCTATCACCCTCTCTTTGTCTCTCTCTTTTTTCCATTTTTCTTCCCAGCCGACACCCGAGGCCCCGTCCGTGCGCCCGGACACTCCCCCCTTCAGCTGGAGTCACCAGGGAGAAGAGTTGCTGTGAGAGTCGCTGGGGGAGGAGGGAGGGGGTTGGGTGTTGCACATCCCTTCGCAAATACATATATACATTCCCTTATCACTAATAATTAAAATCAATCTGTTTCACTTTTCAACCCAGAAAGCCTCTTTCTCATTTTTCTCCCTCTTTCCCTACCCTGGGGGAGGGGAGGGTGAATCGAGCACATTATTGTTATTGGTTTGACTGCCAACTCTGTGCCAAACCGTGACAGAATTTAAGGACGAAGGTCTGTGTATCTTTAGTTCTGCTTCTGTTGAAATTGATTTCTGGGTCATTACATTTCTGACTTCCTCCATACCCCTGGCTAGTGTGAATAGTAAAGAAGAGATAACCTTAGTAACATCAGCTCTCTAATCCTGTCAGATGCACTAAGTCAGCTTTACCTTCAAGGTACATGGACACTGATTCAGCATGCCTGAAAAACTTCATAATGACTAATTAATGACTTGATGACTTTGTAGTTACTGAGAAAACTTGGGAATGGAGGTTGCTTTCTTCCTTATTATAAAATAAGAAAGCAAATGTGCTTTCCAAAGTCTAAGTATAGCACAGCTAGGATGATGTCTAAGAGTGACTGCCATATTTGTGAGTATATGTGAATTTGTACATATGTATACATAACTGAAACAAACTCATATTTAGAATTTGTATGAGGATGGGATCAAATAAGTGATACAGTCTGTTGGAGATGGCATAGTAAAATGTGGACACAAGACTCTGCTTGGTTTATGGGCAGCTAAGCATTCTCTGTGCTGTGCCAGTCAGTGCAGCTGACATAATTCCAAAGACTTCTTACTTTTTTCCATGCTGTACCCTCCAACCCTGTTTGCTAAGATTCATTGTCAGTGCTGTATGTTTGAAGAGATACCACAATAAAATCTACGCAGATATGACATAGAGGCCTATATTATTCTGTCACCATAAATATATGACAGGTGACTGTGATTCAGTTAATCCAAACAACATTTTTCCCTGATTTGTAATGAACAGAGATTTCGAGAAATAGCAAAGCATAACTTCACCATGTTTTCTGAAAGAACATGAGACAAAACAACAGATGCTCTTGAAGACCTGAACTGGGAAACAGGATTATTTTGAGATATGAAAAAAGCAAAAAGACTCATAGAGCAATCGACTAGGCTTTAGGCTCTGTTGAGATTTGACTATCATGAGCAGTTAAGGTGCAGATAGATGGGGATCAGTTTTAATCTGCTCCCTCTTGCTTTCTATTTGTACTGCCTCTGTGCCACTTTCACTTTTTGTGTATGAATTTAGTACTCAACCATATTTTCCATTATGATGTGTCTCCAGACACACTTTACATGTTTATTATTATTTTACCTGACCTTGTCTTGTAGTTTATTTGCTTCTGACTCACAAGGAATCTACAAGACAAAATACTTCAAATCCTTGAGGTATTTTGCTGTGGTGAAGGGGTGGCACCTCTGCATTAATTCTGTTTCCTGTCCTCTCTGACCTCTTTGTCTTTGTGCCTTCCAACCTACTGACTGTACTTGGTACTTGAAGATACTGTATGTTACTACTTATATGTCACCATTTTCCCTTTAATCTCTTTTTCATTGATATCTCATTTGATTGGTTGTAAAATTTAACATTTTCCTCCTGCTATAATAGTTATTATGCTGTAGTACCTTGTTATATTTGGTTTTTTAACTTATTTAATTTACATTCTTGGAAAATCTATAATATCTGTAGGATAAAATTTGCCTGCTTTATTTTTGCTCTAAAGATTATTGAAGAGAAATTTAGGCCTGTCAGCTTTTGACTGGTGACAATTTTTATGTTCTTCTCCTTAGTTTCCATGTTAGACTGCTTTTAAACCCCGCTGGTTGGTCTGATGCTATATTGCCAGATGGGAACAAGGCCCAGTACCTTTCATTTTCATCAGCAATGCCTGGCCAGCCTTTACGAGGCATTTTTCTTTTTCCACTGCTTAAAAAATTTTCTAAGAAAAGAAAGTTTTGCTATTCAAGACGTGTCTTGCTAAAGCTCCTAAATATTTGGAATTACACCATTCTGAGTTTAATAAAAGAAGGTAGTATCAGAAATTACACTCATGTTGACCATAAAAAGGCTAAAATCTGATCTGGAAAAAAATTAGTAGCTGTATCTTATATATACATGCATTATCAGAAGATGCTATAATGAGGATATTCTGTATCTCATGAAAATACTAACATTTGACATATCTTTGATTGAGTTGTCACCAATTAACCAGTGCGCTCATACTTCTATCCCTGCCTCTATCTTGTCTTACAATGGAAACTCTTCTGCTGCTCCTTGACCCTGTGTTACAAGAGAAGCAGTGGTCACCATCTCCAACATGGATACTAACTAAATCCTGTTCATTAAATGAAGACTCATTAATTAATTCTATTCTGAAAGCATCTGCTAGATTTGAGGATTTAATCAGAATCATGCTCAATATCTGGGTTTCCATAGACATAGCGGTTTGGTGCTCAGCTGTTACCTCCAATCTGTCAGAGATGAGAGATTTCTTGGGGAATACTCAGAGAATTAGTTTTCAGGTGTGTGGAAAACCTTTTGCTCAGAAATATCTATACAAAATGAGTGTGTATGTGCCTGTGACTAGCTGCTGAGTGAGCATAACTAAACCTACCCCTCTTATGAAGGCCCTGCACAGCCAGCCTGAAGCTGTGTCTGATCCTGGTTCCCCTCACTGGGCCTGATCCTGACCCCTACACATGGGCTGACATCCCTGTCTGGCTTCAGCCTGCCCCCCAGGAGGTGTCTGATGCCCAGGACTGGGGCTGCCCCAGTCACCACCGGCTGCCCTGCTCCTGTCTGGGGCAGTGGAATGCGTCTCGTCAACCAGGCCCTGGCTTGCCACCCTAGGCAGCCCGAGGTGCCCCCAGACCCCAGGGAGCAGCTGGTCCATGTGGTGTCCTGACACTGAGAATGTAAAGTCAAATCTGTTAATGCCAATTCAGCCTTGCTCTAGAAATGCAATCTTACTAAAGTGACAGATGTTCAAATCTGGGTTGCTGGACAATTTTTTTTGGAGGCTAGAGTGTGTTGGGAGGAAAAGGCTAAGTGTCAGCTTTGAAAGGAGAGGAGGACTGAAAAGGTCCTAAAGAGAAAATGCTATGACCAAAATGCAGTAGGGAATTTCATATTAATTTAGGATTTGGGGGGACAGTGTCAGTGTACAGAAGGAATAGATGTGAAAACATGCTGGAAAATTCTTGCATTGTGATGGGGTTTGGCAAAATGTTGCAGGAGATTCTAATTATGTCAAACCCAGTCTCAAGTGCATGGTGAAAAGCCACAGTTTCACACTCTCCATTAAAAATAATGCTTTCAGAAGTTTAAACCATAAGCAAAGTTGGGGAGACATGACACTGTACTACTTTCTTGTCCTGACAGACCTTGTAAAAGATTTTACTCATTTTTGTAAAGGTCTAGTGCTAATTCTTTCTCAGTTGTTAACTAAGAAATCACAGCTCATAAGTGCTTTTAGACATTCCCTCTGCATTAATTTGGCTCCCTGACTGGTCTCCGACGTGTCAGTTTCTAAGACTAACCTTTCCTTTGGGTTATAATATTTCATTAATGGAGAATTTGAAGTAAACCTCTTTATATCTTCAAAAGCTTTTTCTTGTATTTCTGTCCATTCCCATATGATGGCTTTAAATATTAGTTGGCTCTGAGGCTCACAGTTTTTTGACAAATGATTAAGAAAGTCCAGCATTATCCTTAATGTTCTTTGACTAGCACATATTTATGGGACTGAACATAATTAAGATTTTTTTTCAGATATCAGTTTATTCTTCCTTTCATCAACAGAAGTATACCACATGGCACTTTCTCTTGCTAAACCAAGTTCAATGCAACTTCAGGTTAACCAGATTCCATTTGGTACTTTTCTGCCCAAGTTAATTTCAGTTTTCTGCTCATGACCTCTTCATATGCTGTGCCACTTAGATCCCAACAAGTCCATGGGTCCGGATGGAATTCATCCTAGGGTGCTGAGGGAGCTGGTGGAAGAACTGGCTAAGCCACTCTCAATCATTTATCACCAGTCCTGGCTCACTGAGGAGGTCCCAGATGACTGGAGGTTGGCCAATGTGACACCCATCCACAAGAAGGGCCGGAAGGAGGATCCGGGGAACTATAGGCCTGTCAGCCTGACCTCGGTGCCTGGCAAGGTTATGGAACAGATCATCCTAAGTGCCACCAAGTGGCATGTGTAAGACAACCAGGGGATCAGGTCCAGCCAACATGGGTTTAGGAAAGGGAGGTCCTGCCTGACTAATCTCATCTCCTTCTATGACTGGGTGACCCGCCTAGTGGATGAGGGGAAGGCTGTGGATGTGGTCTACCTTGACTTCAACAAGGCCTTTGACACAGTCTCCCACAGCATCCTCCTGGAGAAGCTAGCAATCCATGGCTTGGACAGGTGCACCCTTCGCTGGGTCAAAAACTGGTTGGATAACCGGGCCCAGAGAGTGATGGTGAATGGAGCTGCATCCAGCTGGTGTCCAGTGACCAGCAGTGTCCCCAAGGATCAGTACTGGGCCCAGTCCTATTCAATAACTTCATTGACGACCTGGATGTGGGGATTGAGTCCTCAGTAAATTCGCAGATGACACCAAGCTGGGGGGGAGTGTTGATCTGCCAGAGGGTAGGAAGAGGCTGCAGGAGGACCTGGACAGGCTGGATCGATGGGCCGAGGCCAACGGCATGAAATTCAACAAGACCAAGTGCAGGGTCCTGCACTTTGGCCACAATAACCCCAGGCAGCGCTACAGGCTGGGGGAAGAGTGGCTGGAGAGCAGCCTGGCAGAGAGGGACCTGGGAGTGCTGGTGGATATTGCCTTGTTCTTAATTAATTAGAATATCAGCAATTATTTGTGTCATAGGCAGTCTTTCTGCAATTTAGTTTTGATCAAGTGATTTCTTATATGCATAATGCTTTTAACTACACATAATTCTACAGTACCTAGGATAAAAATAATTAACTTGGTGAACTAGCCTCTGTAACTTTGATTTCTTGATGAATGATCTTAAATACAAATGTTATTTACACTCTTATGGTAAATTTACCCTAAGAATACATGGTTCTGTCTAGTTTTTCCTCAGAGTTTATATCTCTTCTTTGTAAAGCTTTACAAATTACCTGATTTCTTATTTTTCAATAAGCTTTACACATGTATATACTTCCACTTCATATCATATACAGAAATAGTCTGCATCTTGAAAAACAAGTTTCATCTTACTATAGGCCATATCACTGGTTTGGTTTTGTTCATATTCCAGACACTGAAATGTGCATTAGAGCATAATTTTGCCAACACTTTCTTTTCTTAATAATGTTTCTGTATTGGAAACATCCACAAAGACCTTGAATTTGTGATATAGCAATGATGCAATGAATAAGATTTGAATCTCTTTTATACTGCCTTTACATATGTATCCCCTTATTCTTTTATTCCATACAAGTCTTTTTATTTTCCTTCATTCACTAAAAGTACAAGGATTACTCTCTGGTCATATTTGCAATATGTCTGAAATTGAAGTGATTTCACAAAGATATGCATTAAGAACATTGATTATTGTCCTCTGTACATATTTGTGTCTTCTCACAGATTACACTCCCTCGTCAGTCCAAATATTTTCCAATACTTTCAAAGTACTTCTTGTTTTGAATTTCTAACCTTATTTTAAAAATAAGTGGACAATATTATTTCCTTATTCTCTCATACTTCAGGGAAAATTTCTCTTCCATGTTTTCCTGATCTGTTAAAGAACTCGTTCTATGGAGAGAAGACCTGAGATAAAGTTTGATCTCAATGAAAAACTTCTGTTCTCCCAATAAATACTGCTCATGCTTAAGAGTACTTTCAAAAGTGACTCATGTATGAAAAAAGTCATAGTAAATCTTCCAGGTTTAAGCATCCTGATGATGTTGCAGAGCACTCATTATGTACTTACGCATTGTAAATGGAACTGATGTTCTAATTTATACTTTATAAAAATCATTGCAAGTCAGGCAGAAATTATTTAGGCAATTGTGATAGTGATAAAAATTAGCTTAATCATCCTTTTTAACAAGCTTGGAGAAAAATTAGCTCTCATTTTCCTTTTTTTTTTTAAAAAAAAAAATTGAGGTGAGATTATCCATGGCTATTTTTCACTGTTCCTTCAGTGCAGCCCAGAGTCATAATGAAATTTTTCCAACTCCTTACCCTAAACCAGTATCAGTAATTTATTTATTTATTTATTATTTATTTAGCTGCAGATTGGTATGTTCATCAATTTTAACTTTTCCTGTAACTTGTGGAAAAAAATAAATGTAAAGTCAAAACTACCAGATTCCTTTAATAACTGCCTCACCTTACACTGAATAGAAGTTACACCCTTTAGAGAAACATCATTGCAACTTTTTCTCCCCTGCATTTCATTGTTATATTTGCAAAGCTATACAGCTGCCTCATGCTCAACTTGCTGAAAAACCCTTATGTCCTTTTCTGAAAAGCTGCTTCCTGGGGAGTCAGACCCCAGCCTTTACTGGTGCATGAGGTAATCTGTTATAGTTGCAAGGATCTGCATTTGTATCTTCTGAACTTCAGGAGATGTCATCCCATTTCCCAAGCCGGTTGAGATCCCTCTGAATAGCAGACTCCAGAATATGAACCACTCTTCCCAGTTTGGCATCAAACTGTGAACTTTAATTTCTGCATTTCTTCACCATGGAGATCAGCAGCTTGCCTCCCTCGGTAACTTTCCAGCAGCTGCTCTGACCAACAGAGCTCACCTTGGACCTTTAGAAGAAGCACCACCCCCTCCCCCAAGCCATTCCAGAACTCTCTGGAATGTCACACTCCTGCAGCCCCAGAACCTTCTAGTTCTTGCGAATTGTGCAAGTGCAAAGCTCAACTTCATGTTGTCTCCCCAAGGGTGGTCCCAGGGGACAGAACATTGTAAAAGGGGTGCAAGTGCGTCACACCCTTGTCGACACAACACTTGCGGACCTGGACCCAAGAACAGAGGCTTGCAGAGCAGGACAACACCTCAAAAAGACCTCGCTGGAACAAAATGTTGGTGTTTTGGTTTGAGGAAGCTCTTCGCTGCTTTTTGTTTTTCTTCCTTTCAGTGAACTTCTTAGCAGCACCAGTGGACTGATAATAACCAAGGTCACTTCTGACTGTCTGCAGCCTCCCCCCCTACGGGGGAGCAGATTAGACTGAAGGCAGGATCAGCAAACCAGAATATTCCCTTCTCATAATATTTTCTCTATTTGGCTTTCAGTATAGGCTAGTATATCACGGAAGTCAAGCCTCTCGTTTTCCTTTTTCTTTCACTTTTCTGCTTACTGTCGCTTCTATCACCCTCTCTTCAGATCTCTCCCTCTGTTCTTTTCCATTTTCCTCACAGCCGACACCCGAGGGCCCCGTCCGTGCACCCGGACACTCCCCCCTTCAGCTGGGAGACTGTGAGAGTGGTCAGGGGAGGAGGGAGGGGATTAGGTGTTGCACATCCCTTTGCAAATATATATATATATATATATATATATATTCCCTTATCACTAATAATTAAAATCAATCTGTTTCACTTTTCAACCCAGAAAGCCTCTCTTTCTCATTTTTCTCCCTCTTTCCCTACCTTGGGGGAGGAGGGGGGGAGGGGTGAATTGAGAGACTGCCAACTTGGTGGCAAACCAACACAGTTGGTGATACATCTGTCTCCTCATCTCTCTTTACATCTTCTCTGTTTTCTCCCCTAGTTTCTTAATGATTTCTAGCAATTGATTTGGTTTTATTCACTTGTACTACAGGTTGTGCTTATATTTTCATGAAATTACCTATCAGCCAAGAATCTGGCTCCTGAGTGGTAGCAGCCAGGTCATGCTGGTTTTATATGTAAACAAAGTATGTTTATTTTTTCCCCATGTACCTTGAATTTCACCTGCTATATCATTGACCAGTGACTCAATTACATAGGTCCTCCTGAAGTTCTTCACAATTTGTTTTTGCCTTCACCCAACCCAGTGCACATACAGAGTTTAAATAATCCTTAACTATGCTGAACTGCATAAACCTCTATGAAATATTTACAATGCTGGTCGGAAAACTGAGGATTTTTTTCTAATTTCTAATTTCTAATTTTCCTGTCACATGTACATGAACATAATTTCATAATTATACTAATTTTGAATGGTAACCTTTTTTTTCTAATAAGAGAATCATAGAATGCAGGGTTGGAAGGGACCTCAAGGGTGATCTGGTCCAGCCTTTCTAGGTACTGCTATAGTTTATATGAGATGGCTCGGCACCCTGTCAAGCTGAGACTTAAAACTGTCCACTTCTCTTGGGACACTATTCCAATACTTGACTATCCTCATGGTGAAAAATTTACCTATTATGGCCAATTAGAATATCTCCAGGAGCATCTTGTGCCCATTACCCTTTGTCTTTTCCATATCATTCCTTGTAAATAGGGAGTCTCCATCTTCTTGGTAGCCACCCTTTAAGTACTGGAACATGGTGACAAGGTCTCTCCTAACCCTTCTTTTCTCAAGGCTGAACAAACCCAGTTTTCTCAGCCTCTTCTCATATGGCAGGTCCTCCAGTCCTCTGATCATCCTTATGGCCCTTCACTGGACCCTGTCCACAGCCTTTTTGTAGAGCAGGGACCAAAACTGAACACAATACTCCAGGTGTGGTCTGACAAGCACCGAGTAGAACGGGATGATGACTACTTTATCTCCTCTGGTGATGCTCTTGTTGATGCAGCCCAGAATCAGATTGATGGAGTCTCACACATGCAGCGTAGAAAGGGAGAATCACCTCCCTTGACCTTCTGGCTATGCTTCTTTTGATGCAGCCCAGGATATGATTGACCCTCTGGGCTGCATGCTTGCATTGTTGGCTTCCGTCTGGCTTTTTGTCCACCAGTACTCCCAAGTTCCTTTCTGCAGTGCTGTCTCTGTCATATCACCCCCCAGTCTGTACTGATAATGAGGATTGCCCCCACCCAGGTGCAGGACCTTGCACTTGGCCTAGTTGAACCTCATGAGTTTCACATGGGCCCACTTCTCCAGCTTGTCCAGGTCCCTCTGGATGACATCCCACCTTCTGGTATGTCCACCACACCAGTCATCTTGGTGTCATCCACAAACTTGTTGAGGGTGCACTCCATCCTACTGTCTATATCACTGATGAAGATACTAAACAGTATTGGTCCCAGTACAAATTGCTGAGGGACACCATTTGTAACCATTTTCCATCTGGACATTGAGCCAGTGACCACTACCCTCTGGGTGCGAACATCCAGCCAATTTCTTATTCACCAAACAGTCCACCCATCAAATCTGCATCTTTCTAACTTAGAAGGATGTTATGGGAAACTGTCAAAGGCCTCACAGAAGTCCAGATAGATTACATCCACTGCTCTTTCCTTGTCTACTGATGTAGTCACTTCATTGTAGAAAACAACTAGGTTGGTCAGATAGGATTTGCCCTTAGTAAAGCCATGCTGGCCATCTCAAATCACCTCCCTGTCCTCTATGTGCTTTATCAGACCTTCTAGGAATATCTGTTCCACAATCTTCCACAGCTTATCAGGTGAAAACTAAGTGTTTTTAAGTAGTCTGTGATGCTAACATCAAGAAAAATGTAGTTTCTAATACATTTTGTACTACTATATTTATTTGATTGATGGCATCATATTCCAATGTCCATGGTGAGAGGTGGGAAAGGGATGGCACTGAGTCAACATGCCCTTGTGAGTACCAAAATATCATATTTGGCCTTGGTGAAAATAGTTTAAATAACAGCATTTAATTTACCCAGTGTGGAAATGTTTTTGGAGGTGGGATGCTGATGCTCATGTTAATATCCACAAGAATTTCTGGGGATACCATTAAGAAATTGCAAGAAGCAATAATATATGCTGGAGAAAGCTTTAGTTTTGCTGGTCTTTTTCTCCAACTGCATTTCATGGGCATTTGGATTTAAATTGAACTTACACATCACAATCTGCACGGCACTTGACAGAAGCAGAAGATATAATTTTTGCTGCATGTTGTTTATTTCACACCAAATTGTGCTCTACAGAGTTCTACCTGCAGATCATTTAAAATTCCTGTGATGCGTGCTGTAGCAATCCAGTTTACATTTCTCCCATTGGACAGGAAGAACTTCACACATATTTACAACAAACTCAACAAAAGTATAATGACTTTGAGGCATAAAATTTGAGACTGTAATGTGCTTGCCAGAGAAAAAATGTGTGTCATGACTTAACTAGGCAAAAGCTGATGATAGTAAGAAATGTTTTAATGACTTTTACCCAGAGTTCAGGGTGCCTACACTTTCAGAAAAAAAGAGAACTTGCCCTTCCATGTTTCCAGTATAAAAATTTCCCTGCAAATCAATACGGAATATGATTCCTAATTGATTCACAAGCAATTAAATGAATCCTTATTTGTCTGTCCAAAGTCTCTGTGATTGGCTTTTTACATATACATTAAATGTTTGGTGATAAACTCAAAATAATATAAATATAAAGGTTGCAGCCACTTTGTAACTTCTTTCTTCTTAATTTGAAAGAAATAAAGCTGTTGTACAGACAATTTGCTGATTTTCTTTAAAGTAGCCTCTAAAATCTTAATTCTTTGAACAGAAGGTAAAATAAAAAAAACATAGATAATTATCTAAATATTTGTGTAAATGTGCTTGTCAAACTCTTTTGCAACAGGAGGTGCTGGCTGGGACAATCAGGGTAAATGGTGCTTGTCTCGAACAATCCAAGAGGTAAGCAGTGTTTAACAGACATCTGGGCAACCCACCGAACCGGTTTTACTCAACAAATAACGGCAAGACTGTCCGTCCCCTCCCTCCCTCCCCCCGTCCCCCGCCCCCCCGCACCCCCCCCCCCGCCCTCTGGTGTCGCAGATGCTGGAGGCAGACCGGCGAGTTTGGTGTGCGATGTGCTGAGATTGTAGACAAAAGACGTGCCAGCGGTAACCAGGTCTTGAATTAATCAAGAGGCTCAGAGAGTGTTTTCATCTAAATCACCAACTTGGCAGAAAAAGTCTATACAAATAAGTGGACCAAAGGAACACAGGAGGTGATACAGAATTTTCACTGCAAACATGGAACAGTGATTGGGTAACCGCTGTGACGTATCCCAGGAATTAACTGTATAAAAGAAAAGAGTGCCAGTCTCAAGATGCCTCGTAGGACCAGACCACCACCCCCCTTCTACTATGAGACCAATGGGACACCACTGGAGCTCTGGGTGGTGACTTTCCTTTAACTCTTGATTTCCTTTCCTGCTCTTTCTGTTTTGCAGTTTAGGGTTAGTCATTGCATCTGTTAGAAGCTTATGACAAATACATAGTTATAACTCTTACCAGCTGATCTGTACCTAAATAAAAGCCTATTTGTGCACCCAATATTGTATTATCTTTGCTTTGCCCTGGCGGAATCACAAAGAATCCACGTATCTGACTATCAGATCGTGACACTGGTCCATGATGATCCTAGTAAGAAAGGCACTCAGACTCCGTGAGCTGTAATTAAAATGACATTTATTAGAGCTAACTCTGTGAAGAAAGTGAGAATGGTATAGATAATGTTACATACTTCAGAAGCTGGGAATCCCAAGTTCTGCAGCATCAAATGAGCCTCCAAGCCTCACACAGCATATCATGCAGATCCCATTTTGGTCATTTAAGCTATTACAGGTTTTTCCTATAAGAAAACAAGGCTACTCATAATTTCTCTGCTGTCCAACAGAGAGTATGTTCATATTAGAATTTTTTACTGTGCTTTAAGATGAAGGCAAGGACACAGCTGGCATAATCACCTCTCTGGCTTTGACTTCTGTTTTCAAGAAAGTTTGCAATATGTGGTATTTGTAGTTGATAACTTTTTTTATTTTAGGTGGTGTTCATTTGTATTTCTCTTCTTCATTGCTTTGTTAGACTTATCTCAGCTCAGACAGGCCTGCAGTAGGGATTGTGCAATATCCTGAACTTTGTCCACAATTGAAATTCAAAAAATCTGTACTTAGCTGCTGCCTGCTCCAAGAAGCTTTTCTCCCCTTGAGGGGAACCTACTATCTGTAGCCTTCCTTTCTACTGTGAAGATTTTTGACAACTGACACTGCATCTTGACAGAGCTGCATGGCTCAGAATATAGCTTACATTAAGTTCAGTCAGGATTTAGGAACTATTTATTGCTCTACCTAAATTCACTGATAGATTTGAGTTTGCAGGGCTTTCTAGGATCATATCAAAGGACACCACCAGGATCAGATCCTCTACAAAATACACTTATGATCCTACTTTCTTTTAAAAGCACAGAGAAAAGGCTTTCTTTTTTATTGTGACTCATGATGTATTACAGTACTCAGGCTTAAAACCTTCAGCCCAATACATACAGCATTGTACAGCATTGCACAGCATTGCCATTGCTAGCAACAGGCCACAGATTTTTGTACTATTTTTTTTCTGTTTCATTACCTGAAATAGCTTTTTTTTTTTTTTTTACTTGATTTTTTTTCTTATCTGTGTATGGTATAAGCATAATTTTTATATGGTAAGTAATAAAGAGTAATTATTTTGTATAGAACTATATATTGCAGAAAAATACAGCCCTGGTAGAATAGGAGAGACCTTGAAAGGAAAAGTGAATCAGAGGCCTCCACAGTCTGCAGAAATACAGGAATGAGATGGTAAAACAAAAAAGGACACTTGAGACTGGAACTATGAAGAATTCAACAATGGTCAGTTAAAGTACTGCAGACTTGATAGTTTGTCAAGGCCGGGTTTACAGTAGCTAAAAGAAAAAAGAGCAACTATCTCAAATATGTAAATATTGTATTTATTTTCAAAGATATAAACTATATAAATAAATAAAATATATAACAATAGTCTGAAGTGAACACCACAAAGACGAAAAATCAGCCATCAGAACCCATGCATCTTCCTCCTGGCAAAGCAAAAGAAAATCCGTCATTGACATCACTGTCCTCCAGGAGATGAACTTAGGAAGAAGACAACTTGCAGCATCCCCCCATCTGCTAGAGGCAATTGGGTGCATCAGCTGTGGGTGCCAGGGGTACAGCATAAGGATGAAAGGGAACACTAGAATTTTTATGTATAGTAAATTTTAAGCATATTATTAATGAAATTTGTCTGAGTTAGATAATTTAGACTATAAATGTTAGTACCATTGTAACTGGACTAACATACAAAGAGTTGTAAACAATTTATACATTTAAAACTTTAAATAGACTAATAATTTTTGACATCTCATGAAGCATGTTCCCTTGTTTGCAGATAAAAAGATTTGAAGGTTGCATTCTCAAAGTAGGATGCATACATGAGTTTTCTCCTCTGCCTGTAAGATTTATATCTCTTGCTATAAATCATTATAAAGCTGTTTAGGTTGAAGCTGTTTCAGTTTAAAGAAATTAAATTAAGGATGAATGATGTATTGATTTCTACTAATTGGGTCAAGAGTACCGTAATGTTAGAGGGTGCTCAATATCTCTTTCTCTTCCCTCCATCCAGCTTTTGGTGCTCAAACTTGCACTGTCGCTCAATAGTTGGTTTCTGATCTCAAAAGCACAAAAATTTATACTGGTGTTTTGAAAAGTAATATTTTGTCTATTTTACATGGCAGTCTTTCCTGAATGACATAAAGTTGGCAAAGGATGATGGCTGGAATTGGAGCATAGAGAAGTGCCTTGTTCTGTCAGGCAGGAAGTTTATGGAAGGCTTTGTAAAGCTAGGATTACACTCCATACATTCCAAATTCCAGTTCAATCCTTTAACATAAACTCATTACATTTTTATATTTTACATCCCAAAATAACCCTGAATTGATTCTTTGGTCTTGGATATTCCTGTTTCCTTCAAGGATTTTTGGGGAAAAACAAATGAACAAAAAAACAATTTCAGAAGCACAATATTTTATTAGGCTTTGGAAACTGTATAATGTCTTAATAGTGTCCAAATATTTTCAGCTTTGCTGACTGGAGCATCAACATTTTTACTGTCATGACTGAACCTCATGCATAAATAGTAGTAAAAATGTGATGTAAAAGGCCACTGTTGAGAATTCATGGAAGAAATAGGAACTAGTGGAAAAAGTATTATAATTGCATCAAAATAAGTAATTTTAAATCAGTAGCATGTAGTTGTCTTTAAATCAGAACATTTTAAAGTATCTTATTTTTTCTTTTACTCTCTACTTTTGATGACCTGTCTTTCTGCATCTATGTTTCATAACATGTGCCTAAGAAATGGTCTCCCACTTGAAGTCTAATTTATCCTCTGGCAGATGCCCATTCTCAATGTTTGCTTATTATGGTATGAATTATTACTTGCTTGCAATAAAACAATGTTATTTTAAAATACCTTTCAGCTCAAGCTTTGCAGTTACTTAAAAATATTATGAATTTACCAGTTTCAGACTAGACTATTAAATATCAGTATATTCTATGTATGTATTTTGAGGCAGAAAAATTACAGAACACATTTTTCTTTAATCCATCAATAAATTAACTTGTGTGCTGAATAGTAGAAATTGTGCAATGATTTAGATGCAGGTGAAAAGTATATTCCAATATACTATGTTACATTACAATTTTGTATAGTGTGAAGGCAAAATAAGTTTACATAGCACAATTAGGTAATTTCTGTAAAAATTAAGGAGGGATCTAATATATACTATGATGTTTGTACAGTGCTGCTTACATAAGATTCTTTAGAACTTGACCAGAAAAATAATAATTATAGTAAATAATTATTAATAATAATGTGATTTTTCTCCTCAATACTCAGCATGGTATTATATGTTGGAGCATCATAGAGAAAGTACATTGCTTTACCTCCTTTTGGAATTCATATGCAGTCCTTTATGCTAATAAACAGCATCCAGAAATTGCTTATTTTCTATATTTCAGTGGGCTTCTCTGTAATGACTCTTGGCTTCTGACTTTTCAGTCCTAACTGACCTACATGGGATCTCTTGAAGATGGTGATATTTCACTGCATTAGGACTAGAGGTAATCCAATTATTAAATTATGTAGTTTGTCTTAATTAAAGATACTATCTAAATGTTTTTTAGGATTGTTTTTGAGGGGTTTTCTGTGTGTGGTGGTTTTTTTGTTAGTTTGTTTGGGTTTTGGTTTTGTTTTGTTTTTTTCATCCAGGCCTAATTTTCAAGGAAGGTTCAATCAATACACTATAAAGATTAGAGAATAGCAAAAATGTCTGAATATCTATTAACTGATTAACAGCACTAATCAAATACATTACTTATTCTGTAGGTTTTATGACGTCAATATTTAAAAATATTAAGTGGCAGTGAAGATGGTAGTGGGGAGGATTTTCAAGTCATAAATCAAAAATTATGCAACAGCTTTTCTCTGCTGACAGTCCTATATACCCTATCACTGGGATAAAAGTAGTCCATGTTCTTTCATTACTAATAAACTAATTCCATGATATATCATTATCCTGATAAAACAGATGGATTTGAAATGACAGGGTTTTATTCTGCACATTAAAAAGCAGTTCTTTGAACCAGGAAAAATAGCTAAATAGGCTATATTTTGACAGTTTGATATTTTTTTTTATTTTTTAATGTCTAATATCCATCAAGTACCAGCTGTGTTCTTTCCTCCAGACATGCAAAGTTGTTGTATACTTCCCCCCCCACCCCGAAGATGAGGTCACTTTATAAATATTCGGCAAAATATTGAGAATTCAAATTCCTAATTTTTGCTTCTTCTTTTCCTTGAGTCATCAAAGAGAAGTATTTTGAGAGTTAGAGTCTGAGGAGAATTTACCCACCTGAATATGCAGAGATGTGAGGAACATGAATAGTGGCCTGGTTTTCAGAACAAGGCAAAATTCAAGTAAAGCCATTAATTTCCTACAGCTAAGAGAGATAGTGAAACTTCTAATGTTTATAAATTGCATGGATGGTTAAAGAAAATAAACTACGAGAGTCAAATCTAAATACTTTATTTAGCAGAACTTTTGCAGAGCCTTTTTCTGTGTCATAGATTCTCTCCGAGTAACCCTGTGTCTCAGGTTACATTATTCTAAAAGAAATGCATATGTTGAAGGATGTTAACTCTTTTAACCACTCTGGTTTTTAAACACTTACAAAAGTACCCTGCAGCTTCCATCTTTCTCTTCTAAAAATGATTTTCCTTTCTCTTTTTTTTAAGAAACTCTTGCCATCCCTCTTTCACTGCTTTGGTGGATCCGATGACATCTTTAAACAGTCCTTAAAGTCACTGATTCAGCAATACAGCACTAGATTAATTTTCTCTTTCCCTCCTTCTTTTACCCTAATTTTTTTTTTTTCCTTTATGCTGGGCCACACGTATGCATTACAGCAAGACTTTAATGCACCAAACCTTGCATTTTTAAACAATATTGTGTATCTTTGTCAACTTTGCAGAAGTTTCTGCTTGAGATTCTTGAGATAAAATCATCAGTTATTCTAGGTTGAGGCCAAATATGACTGCCCTGGCTAGATCATGGGTATGAATGAAAACATAAACATATACTGGTGTACTACCCGCTATTATTCAAAGCATTTTGAGATACCCTGGAACAGTCTGTTATGGAAGTGTATCATCTGGCTGAAACCCACGGTTGTCTTAATAGCTCAAAACCAGACTGAATCTGTTCGTTATGCAGCCAAACGTTTTTGTCTTTATGAGATGTATTAGAGTGAGACTGAAGATGCTGCATAGGAATCCAGTATTATTCAGTGCTGTCACTGCATCTCCCAGAGAAAACACCAGCTTTGTGTTCCTCTGCAGTGAAAAAGTAGAAAAGATTCAGTGAGCAAACCACTATCAAAGAGAAAAGTGAAAATGAGACCTGAGAACCATTTGTGGTGAAAACACTGCTGCAGCTAACTTTCTTCAAAATAATGTTAAGATTAAGGAAGCTGTGGGGTTTTAAATTATGCGAGAAGCAAAAAAAGAGATAGCTAATTGTCTAAGTTTTTCTGATGTTAGGTTCTAATACAAATAGTTACAATTTTGAGATCTTTGGACATTGGTAGACTACTCTTTTTGTCTGAAACATTACTCAGTAAAGCAAGAGAGCTAGATGAACAGGCTTCATATTCCATGTAGTTTCATATCAGCTGTAGCTGTGTGTAGAGTGAATACTGGATTTAACTTTGCTTAGGCACTCATTTCTCATTCATTCTCAACAATACTGCAGGGAATGTAAGACTTGCATGTTAACCATCCCCTTCACAGGTAGACAGTATCAAAGGCAAAGAGCTATATGACATTCCTTTTCTAAAAAAAAGATCAATAGCATGGTGATATTAGTCTTTAAATATTTGGTTTTTAAGTACAAGATTTAAGTCCTAACCCTGTTCCATTTTGCATGCACCACTATTTATAGCAAGATAGCTATAAAATGTCTTAAAGGCAATTTCAGAATTGACAGGATTATTGCTTTTATCCCCCTCTTTTTAGACTTTCTGCCTGACACCACTCAATGCATACTAGTAGTTTGTTTCACAGCCCTATTAGTGATAATACTGTGGGAGCAGCTGTTCTCAGAGAATTTTCTCTAAAGCATGAGTAGGACATGATGGAGAGTCAGGAGCACACATTGTGGATTCATAAAGGGTTATCATCATGTGGGAGAAAACCAAAATAGTTAAAATAGCCAAACCCGAGTCCTTTCACACAGTTAATGTCAGTATTTCTTGAGCAATCTTAATGTTGAGATGAAAAGGAATGGACATGGCTCAAAAGTAAATGTGTATGTACACATTTGTACTTAAAAATTTATCTGTGTATTTATAGGATTATATATCTAGAGTAGATTTGTGATTTTATAAGTATTACTAGTGCATGTGATCTCAGATTGTTTATTGTATTGTAAATTGCTTTCATATTTAGAAAATATTGAAATACCTTTCTTTCTATGGGAGTGTCTCACTTAGCTTTGGCTATCCTTAGGTGTTGAAGAATTAGGAAAATTAGGAAATTAGGAGAGAAAGGAAAGAATTAGGAAAGCTAGGAATCATCTTAGAAACTTCTAACAAGATTAAGACTCACTCCACAATCTAGTTTTGTTTTCCCACTGGGAAGTGGTAAGGTAAGATATTATCAAAGGGGTAATGGGTCAATAAAAGCATATTCAAATTCATATTCAAAAGCGTATCTGTATTCCTGATCCTGTTAAAATGGTAGCCAATACCAGAGACTTTACAAGGGTAGAACTGAATTTCCTTGCAACAGCTAATTACTAGAGAAAATAAATAATGTTTATAAATGGCATGAACTCCCACAGCTATCTCACTAGTGTCTCTGAGCAGAGCAGAATGCAGTGTTGCCTGAAGAATTATGTCAGTTCTGAGCTGTCTTATTCTTCTAGTTTAGAGAGCATGTTTGAGGAATGTCTTTGTTTTTTCCAGTTTAGTATGTCCCCTCTGCCAAATAGTTAACTTCTTAACTGCCTTGCTTCTGATAGCCTGCTTTAGATAAATTTTATTTATTCTTGGGCTCTTTTTTCAGGTAAAGTTTTCCATCTAAAAGAAACCCTGTTTTGTTTTTGGTTTTGGTTTGTTGTTTGTTTTTTTTTCTGGAGATACTTCACTGTCAGCATAGACACAGCAGCACTGTTTATGTGCCCTATATAGTCATCTACCACTGTCTCAGAAAGTTTATTGTCCTAAAGCTTTTTCATAACCTGACAGGACTTGCATAATATGTAATTCATGCCCTTATTTTCCTTTCTTAAGACAAGTCACTCTGGTCAGTGACAGCACATCGCTATATTATTATTTTGAAACAAAAAACACAGAAGTTAGCACTGGTATCTTGGAACTGTGGAGTCAACACATGGGTGTTTCTTCAGTGAACTGTTAAGGCATAGATTTGCTAAAAAGGGTGGTAGTTCCAGGCAATGTGGACATGACTGCTCAGCCCCTTCCAGTCTGGAGGAAGACTGTTTCCTGAATTGATTCCATTAAAGGGTATGGATGTAACCTTGCAGACCATTAATAGCAAGGCCTTTAACTTCTGTAATTGAGAATCTTCTCAGTGAATCAGAGATGGACCCTGTACTGCTGAGTCCTTTACCTCAGTTTTCCTCACTCACTTCCTGACTTCCCACTATAGCCATTCATTCTCTGGACCGTGTAGCAGACCACTTGTGATGAGAGGAAGGTTGGATTTCCTTTCTTAATGTTATTTAGTGAGCCAATTTCTGTTTTACAGATGCTTTTAAAGTTGAACTACATGATACATAATCTTACAGATTATGTGTGAATGCATTCTGGAATCAGGTTCCCCAGTTTTTGCCACTCTGAGTCCATCTTCACAGACCTTCTCAGGATTCTTTAATTTTCTCAGTTTAGGCTGGGAATTCTCAACCACTTAAATGGTACTAAACATACCAAGGAAGAAGCTGTGTAGACATCTGGTAGCATCTTACATTTTATGCCAGTGGATTACAAAGCGCTTTATAAAGAAAAAGATTACTAACAGCTTAATATGTAGCATCTCCTTCACTAGAGACTTTCAATACCCTTCTGGATGCATTTCTATGTGACCTGCCCTAGGTGATCCTGCTTTGGCAGGTGGGTTGGACTCAATGATCTCCAGAGGTCCCTTCCAATCCTTACCATTCTATGATTCTATGACAATATAATATAGGAATCACTTAACTCAGCATCGACATACAGCAGGATACAGAGGATGACTCACCATAAGTATACACATTTTCAATGACAGGATATACTTTGTTATAACATTTGTGCCCTTATAAGTAGGCATAATATCATTACCCAGCTTGACTCTTTGTCCTAAACACACATCATATAGTAGTGTCATCTAAATGTTTTTGTGGTTGTTTTGAAATAAGGTACTACTGGCAGACCTTTACCTTCTCATGCCATGCATGCCATGTTTCTGGAGTTTTTTGGTATTTCTTTTGCACATGTCCCATAACAGTTTGGAGCCAAACTATAACTGCTGTCTATCCAATAGACTATATAAAAGATTAATCCTTTTGAAATGTGTCTACAATATATATCACTCCCAAATATATGCACTTTCCCCCCCCATTTACTATATTTTATCTGAAAGTCATAAAATTATGCACTTGAAATTTCAATTTATCAGTGCTAGAAGGAAAAGTATAATTAAATTCCTTATGTTGCTTAAAGCAAGACAGGGTGAAGAAAGAAAGCATCTACATTATGAAGTAAAACATTTAAAACATAATGAGCCTGTTTATCTTAGTAGTGATTTCATATGAGTGCAAAGTAGGAGTAGACAGAACTATTACCCACCTGTTCTGGGTATCCAGATTAATTTTCAAAGGAAATTATCTTCATGCTCAGAGTAGGAGCCATGGTGCACTCAAAAGCACACCTCAGTAGGGATGATCAAGATACCAGGACATCAAGATATATGGAGAGTATAATTTCTCTGCAGTTGTCCTGTAGTCCAAGTGTCCATTCTGGAAGCCGAGTTGTAGAATATTCCTCTGTCTTGTAATCTAGCTGTGATTAATTAGCCAGGTAAATGATGTTCCTGTCAGATAGTTAAAATTTCTTATAAAAAAACTAAAGGAGGAAAAAAGTTCTTGCTTTTGAAGTTGTATACACGTTTTTAATAACCTTACATTCCTAGGAAATAATTTAACCATTTTTAATGTTTGAAAATGCTGTGTTTTTTACAAAATATAAAACACTTTTTTTTCTGAGCATATTGTCTACAGCTTTCTGTCCCCTTTTTGGATAATGTAGCAAATTCAGACAGACAGGTTTTATTGAAGCATCTATCAGAGCAACTGAAAAGGGAAAAAATGCAGAGACATTGTGCTCAAAATCAGTGAAATGTAGCCAGAGAAGAGAATTTTAGGAAACAATTAACACTATTGGAACTGTGTAGCTGCAAAAACAAGGCTGACTGTAGGCTATTTGGTTTGTTTTCCACTCTGAAAGCAAGCATTTGGGAATAGATGAGGAATGGGTTTATGTGACTTTTCTCTAGTTTATGAGCAATAGCATGAGGGCTGGGCATCAAGAAGGCAGCGACAAGGTCTTTTCATTTGTGCCCAGTGATAGGACGAGGGGCAATGGTTTCTAACTCGAGCACAGGAAGTTCCATCTCAACATGAGAAAAAACTTCTATACTGTGAGGGTTACAGAGCACTGGAACAGGCTGCCCAGAGAGGTTGTGGAGTCTCCTTCTCTGGAGACTTTCAGGAACTGTCTGGATGCCTTTCTGAGTGATCTGCCCTAGTTTTTGGTCCTGCTCTGGCAGGGGGGTTGGACTCGATGATCTCCAGAGGTCCCTTCCAACCCCTGACATTCTGTGATTCTGTGATTCTATGTGATATAAAAGCTAAAAACTAAATTCCATTAAATTAAAGTTATATTCTGTATACACTAAATTTGAGAACTTAACTACATTGTAGTGCTTTAAGCTTTTTTTTCCCCCCTTTTAAAGTCATTTGCTATAGAAAAAAATCACCAAAATTCCACGAGAAGAGCTTTTTTCTTATTTGTTCCTACATAGCATATCTGTTTGGATTACTTTTTTGGACCTTCTGGAAAAATCAAGTGTTTCTGCAGTTGGTGCACTTGAAGTAATTAAGTGATGGGAATTCATCTTACCAAATGCAAAATGAAGCCTATTGAAACAATAAAAAGTTATTTTTAAATGTCATCCTTCACACAGTCAAATAGTAATGTTTTGTAGCACAGAAGCACTACAATTTGAAAGAAGTGCATGGGAATATTGTAACATCAGTTTAAATTATTTTAACTGGACTTGAAGAGCTATTTCTGCTTTAAATATCTTTAAAGAATAGATGTTTTGTAATGCAATAACAGACTTTTTTGTGTGTGGTCACACTACATATGTCTGACTGTGCACAAACAATGAACAAAGCCCTTTATTATTCTTTAAAGTTCTCCAATAATGAAATAAGTATGTTTGCAAAGTACCCAAGAATTTTATTTTTTTTTTAATAGTAGTTAATAATAATAGTAATGTTATGTTGGAGAAAGAATGGAATGGAATAGAATACACTATTTCAGTTGGTAGGGACATACAACTATTGTCTAGTCCAACTGTCTGACCACTTCAGGGCTGACCAGAAGTTAATGCATGTTGTTAAGGGCAAATGCCTTTAAACACTGACAGGCTTCACTAACACTAACATCAACCACCTCTCTAGGAAGCCTGTTGCAGTATTTGGCCACACCTTCCATAAACGAATGCTTCCTAATCATAGAATCATAGAATCATATTTAGTCTTGGGTTGGAAGGGACCTCTAAAGGTCATTTAGTCCAACCCCTCTACAATATGCAAGGACATCTCACACTAGAACACATTGCTCAGAGCCCCAGCAAGCCTGACCTTGAGTGTCTCCAGGGATGGGGCCCCCACCACCTTTATAGGAAACCTGTTCCAGTGACCCACCACCCTCATGTTAAAGAACTTTTTCCTAATGTCCAACCTAAATCTGAATCACCTCCCAGTTCTCCACATGCCTTAGCATGTCTTCTAGGAGGATCTGTTCCATGATCTTCCCAGACACAGAGGTGAGGCTGACAGGCTGGTAGTTCCCAGGGTCCTCCTTTCTACCCTTTTAAAAAATGGGTGTAATATTTCCTTTCTTCCAGTCACTAGGGACTTCACCTAATGGAGACTGGCTTGACAACTACATCAGCCAATTCCTTCAGGACTCTGGGATGCATCTCATCAGGTCCCATGGACTTGTGTATGTTCAGGTTCCTCAGAAGGTCACAAACCACTTCTTCATTTATAATGGGAGGAACTTTGTCTCCCTGCTCTCGGTCTTGTGGGCCATCAACTTGAGAGCCATGAGGAGAGGGTTTGCCAGTGAAGACTGAGGTAAAAAAGTTGTTGAGAATCTCAACCTTCTCCTCGCCTGTTGTTACTAGTCACCACTATTGCTCATCAGGGGGGATACGCTTTCTTTAACCTTCCTTTTCTGGTTTACATACCTGTAGAAGCCCTTCTTGTTTTCTTTACATCCCTTGCCAAGTTCAGCTCCAGCTGCACCTTGGCCTTCCTGACCTAATCCCTACACAGCCGGGCAACATCCCTATACTCTTCCCATGATACCTGTCCCCTCTTTCACTGCCTGTGCAGTTCCATCTTGCCTTTTAGTTTGACCAGCAGGTCTCGACTCAGCCATGCTGGTCTCTTGCCTTCCTTGCTCCATTTTCTACACCTTGGGACTGAGATCTCCTGTGCTCTATGGAAAGCATCCTAAAAGATCTGCGATCTTTGTTCTGCTCCCTTTTCCCCGAGGGCTGTTTCTCATCCCCTCCTCACTGAGCCCTCACACTTCACTACTCAGCTGTACAGAGGACATGCAAATATAATTCCAAATATATCACTGAGCTGCTTGGAAACTTTAAATTATAATCATAGATTCTAATTATGCTATTTTCTAGTCAAATTAACAGAACAGGTTAAAAAAAATTTGTGGAGGGTTTGTGGGTTTTTTTATATATATAAATCCCTGAAATGTTGTGGTGGGTTTTTTTAGACAGAATATTAATTGTTTATTTGACATTAAAGAGAAACCAGTATAACATGGGTCTGCTCATGATTATGTACCACATACTAAATGGAATGTTGTGTTTTTCACTAAGAAAAATTGTGAATTGTTGTTGATTAAGGTGTTCACTCTGTTCTCAAGCCTGAAGCATCAAACTGTTTGTTTCCCAGAGAAGCTGATTCAAATAGTTCTAAGTAGCAGCAAGTTGCAGAATTTGAGAAATAACAGATTATGTACACTATGTAATTACACAGTATACTGTTAAACATCCAAGTGATTCTTGACCACTATTTATGACAGTAAGTTTTGGTTTAAAGTAAAAAAGATGTAAAACAATAACTACTTGACATTGATTTTCATCTGTCCTTTCCAAAGGTGTGTTTTTTTGTGTGATTTTTTTTTTTGGTGGGGTTTTTTCACCCCATTTTTGAAGCAATGCATAAGTAGATAGGAAAAATATAGAGCCATAACTGCTATAAAAAATGCCATTTTTCACTGGCCTAGATACTCAAATGCGTTGAATTGCACTACTTTTTCCAGGTATCATTGTGTTCTAATGATAGGACATAACACAGGTGGTCAGGTTTCAACTCCATTTAGGTACAACTCCATTTAAGGCATGATGGAGAGCATTTTTATGTGGTGTGGTTTTATTTTTTGTTTGTTTTTTTTGGGGGGGGGGCGGTTGGGTTTTTTTTTGCTTTTTTTCTTTGCTTGTTTATTGTTTTCATTCTGGTTTTGGTTTTATATTTTTCCCTTTATATATAATCTGTTCTAACCAGTTCTATATGTCTGCTTGCCATCAAATACATTATTTCAAGACTCTTGCTCTATCTAGTTATAGTACTACTGCTGCAATTCTTCATTTTTATTAGCCATGTTACTAAAATAGGTTGCAAAGAGCTTTTCTGTTAAGTGGGAGGAAAAAAGAAAAAACCCTGTCTCAATCATCTGAGCCTAGGCAAGTGGCCTCTAATTAATGTTTCCTTAAAAGCCCAGTACCTTCAATTTCTTTTAAAGTGAGTCACAATCAATAGCAATAAGGCTCTTTTAAACAGTGCCTTGCAAGACTGAACCACAGCTTGGACAAATATATATGCTATTATGGCCATTAGTCATGTTTCCACACACACTTCCTTCTAAAAATGCCAGAGAAATCAAGAGATCATCTTAAAGTGGAATTTGCCTTTATTGTAATTCAGTTAATATTTCCTCAGAATTATATTATTGAAATCCTCCTCTATCTACCCACCTTCATTATTTCTGTATTTATAAGTCTCTGATATGGATGAACAGGTGTCATGATCTCATCATAAAAATTATTTTCAAAGAGAGACAGGGAAAGAGACCAATTAATCCTTATCACAATCAATTAACCTCAGTTTAAACAGCAGTGTAATCATCACTTTCCCTCAGGTACTTTTGATAGTTGTGTTTACAGTGATATTTCTTCAGGATCAACGATATGACAGAAAATCATACATTGAGAAAACATGTTTAAAGCCACTTCATTTTAGCCATTCTTTGGGCAGTAGTCCATTCTTTGGTGGTTATTGTGGTGGTTGACAGGAATAGGAGCACTTGCACCTTATGAGTATTTTGTTTCTCATGCAATTGGAAGTTGGGTGCTTAGATATTCTACTTTACAAACAAAAACCTTAAAGTTTTTTGATTCAGAAGCTCTGGACATTGTGGTGGCAACCAACAAACTAAATCTGATTTTACAAATGGCTTTCAGGACACACTGAACTGGACATAAACAATCCTGCAATTGCTGTCAGCTTGTGTATCCCAGTGCTAGACCAATGCTGAAACAATCTAAAGCATCTTTACACTTCCTTTACACCTCACAGATACAGTTTAGAGCAGATGGACTCTGATTTATCTTTATTATACAATGAAAACATAGCCACATCAGTGAGTGCTTCCTTTTTCCCATTTCCAGCTCTGCAAGTGTCAAGCATTACATTTGGTATGTGTGATTAGCAGTTCTCTCATCCTCAGAAATTAAATGGGTGTGTGTGCAGCATAGTGTTTTATTATCACAGAAACAGAGAATCGTTCTGGTTTGAAAAGACCTTTAAGCTGTATCATATAGCACACATTTCAGCTATCTGTTGTGAAAAAGGGACATAAAAAAAAAGCTTTTGTGTTCATTTCATAATGACTTTTTCAGATCTTTTTTATATGATCTGACTTCAGATAAAAGGTAAAATACTAGAGGAAATCTTTACAGTTCATTGGAACCAGGAAAAATGAAATAAAATTAAAAACCTTACTACCACCCCCAAAACCAGAATCCAAACACCTTTTCAGTAAATAATCCAATTTAGAAAAAGATATGTCCACTACAACTAGTTAAATGGGGATTCCACCTGGCACATGCTTGTGCATCCTCCTGCATATAGCTGTCATTTTCAAATGTAACGACCTTGCACCTAAAACTTTGTTAGGTGCTTCTCTTCCCTTGATTTCATCACAGAAAGGGAAGAGAAGATAAAAACTGGGTATAGATCAAGAATTTTTGTTCTGACTACAAGACAGAACAAACTTATCTACCCAAATAGATTTGCAACGTGTGTAATTTTACTCTATTGCAGTTTCAGCTATGCAGTTCCCTTGAAGAAAAGCTCTGCCAGGTTTTTTTTGAGTAATTATCATTGAACCTACCGTGTTTTCTTGAAAATGGAACCTTTTATCACATTTTCTTTCCAAGAATCAAGAAACAAGCAAACTTTGTGTTTGACTGATTTATACGTGGAAAAAAAAGGTGATAAACTCATGTTCAGCAGAAAGCATGCAATTACCATTACTGTTAAAATGCTAATTTGACTTTTCTAAGCTGGAAAAATGTAATTAATTTAAGTTCTGGATACTGGCTCACATTTGCTCTTCTTACATTATCAATGGAGAATTGTGTTATACTCCTTCCTTCCAGTATATTGAATAGCAGAATAGAATAACAGAATTGTATTAGCATGAACATGAGGATTTTTCCAGATGGATGCATTTGAAATATTGTATCCATTGAATATCAGAGGCACGAGGACTTCTTTCCAACCAAGATAGATGCTATTAATGAGAAATTATTCTTTTTGCCTGAACGATTTCTTTAGAGGGCAGAGTGAGTTTGAAGAGACACTATGTGAAGAATTCTTATAAATCTCTTAATCTTACATTTCCTTTTCAATAGGATTTATGCAGATGACACACAGAAGGTTCTATACTCAACTTTACATCACTTTACATCACTATAATCAAGCTTTATACAATCAAAACACTCTCTAATGTATAGAGCTATGCCACCACCTCTCCTTCCTTGCCTATCCATTTTGAAGAGTTTATATCCATTCATTGCATCATTCCAGTCATAACAGTCATCCGACCATGTTTCCCTGATTGCAACTATGTCATAGCTGTCCTACTGCACAATGGCTTCCAGCTCATCCTGTTTGTTGCCCATGCTATGTGCATTAGTGTAGATACACTTGAGCTGGGCTATCGATTTCACCCCCATCCTTTGCACTTCACCCTTAGACTCCTCTCTGGTGGGCCCGGTTTTATTCCTCTCCCCCTTCGAGTCTAGTTTAAAGCCCTGACCATGAGCCTTGCTAACTCTTGCCCTAATATCCTTTTCCCTCTGTGAGATAGGGTTTTCCCATCCATTGAGAGCAAGCCCAGTGTCCTGTAAATCAAACCATGGTCATAAAACCCAAAGTCCTTCTGGTAGTACCAGGTCTGGAGCCAGGCATTGATCTGTTGGGTTTTCTTGTTTACCCATTCATCATTCCCCAGAACTGGAGGGATAGAGGAGAACACAACTTGTGCTTCCAACCCCTTGATCAGTCATCCCAAGGCCCTGAAATCTTTCTTCATTGCCCTCAGACTTTTTATCTCTACCTCATCACTGCCTACCTGAAAGATCAAAAGAGGGTAGTAATCTGAGGGCTGTACCAGATCAGGAACTTTCCTGGTTACGTCCCTAACCTGGGCCCCAGGGAGGCAGCAGAACTTCCTATGGGAAGGGTCCAGCAGGCATATGGGACCCTCAGTTCCCCCTAGAAGGGAATCTGCTGTAACAATCACCCTCCTTGTGGTCTTAACAGAGCAGTCTTAATGTGTGGAGCTAACTGTTTTGGCAGCTTCCTGAATGGGGTTTTATCAACATCCCCATTTCCCTGGTCCTCTATCTCCAGAGCCCTGTATCTGTTCTGTAAGGGCACCTGGGAAGATGGGGGAGGTCTGGAGGGGACTCGCCTGCTGCCCCAAGCAGGGACCTGTTTCCATTCCTCCCTGTCATCTCTTAGGTTCCCTCCTTCTGCCTGGTGACAAGAGGGCACGGGATCCTTTACCTCTTGCGAAGCCTCTACCTGCTGCCTTTTCCTTAAGGATGGTAGGGTGTGGCTCCACCAGTCTATTTCCCTTTCAAATTCCCAGATAGCCTTTAATCTCTTCACTCAGCCACCAGGCTGAGCAGATCATTTACCTGGCCACAGCACACACAGGTGTTGTCTTTGCTGTCCTCTGCCAAGAGTGACAGGCTTAGACATTCCACACAGCCTGACATCTGGATGGCTGCGTGTTAGATCAGTCTGGGTCACCACATTTCTTTTGACCATGGCTTTGGACCGAGTGGAGACCATTGTTGGACATTTTCCTGGGAGGGTGAGGACTTCCAGCTGAGACAGCCTGCCTGCTCACCCTGCCTTTGTGAACTGCTGCTGCGCAAGCTTCCACACCATGCCCTTCTGAGCTGCCACACCCAGTTTGCCCACCCTGTTTGCTGTGCTCCGGGACACTCACACTCCCTGGGGGACTGTTTTGTATGTGAGGGGTTTTGGCCCGCTCACAGAGTCAGAGACACCTCTTGTCAGGAGCTTGCTCTTCTTGCTTGGGGAGTGGTGGGGGTCTGGGACACCCTTTGTCTCCTTGTGTTTTTCTGCTTTTTTTTGCCACTACGGAAGGGTGCCCTGGCATGATTCTCCACTCAGGAGCCTTTCACCTCAGTGACTTCGACAAAATGAACACAGTACTCGAGGTGAAGCCCCACGAGTGCTGAGTATGGGGGGGATGATCACTTCCCTAGTCCTGCTGATCACACTATTTCTGATACAAGCCAGGATGTGATTGGCCTTCTTGGCCACCTGGGCACACTGCTGGCTCATATTCAGCCAGCTGTTGATCAGCACCCCCAGGTTCCTTTCCTCCAGGCAGCTTTCCAGCCACTCTTCCCCAAGCCTGTAGCAGTGCATGGGGTTGTTGTGGCCCAAGTGCAGGACCTGATATTTGTTCTTTCTGGAGCTCATACAATTGGCCTTGGCCAATTGATACAACCTGTCCAGGTCACACTGGAGAGCCTGCATATCCTCAGGCAGATCAACATGCCTGCCCAATCTGATGTCTCCAAAGGTACTAAGGGTGCAGTTTATCAAGATAATTGATAAAGATATTGAACAGGAGTGGCCCCAGTACTGAGCCCTGAAGAACACCACTTATGACTGGCCATCCACTGGACTGAACTCTGTTCAGCACCTCTCTTCGGGCCCTGCCACCCAGCCAGTGTTTGACCCAGCAAAGATGTTGAGCACATCCGCCAACTCCCTCAGCACTCTAGAGTGTTACCTATCCAGTCCCATAGACTTGTGTATATCTAAGTAATGTATCATGTCACTAAACATTTCCTCTTGGATTATGGAGGTCTTATTCTGTTTCCCTTCCCTGTCTTCCAGCTCAGGGTGCTGGATACCCAGGGAATAACTAGTCCTACCATTAAAGGCTAAGGCCAAAAGAGGCATTAAGTGCCTCAGACTTTGCCTCATCTTTAGTCGCTATGATTCCCCCTGCATTCAATAAACAATGAAGATTATCCCTACTCCTCTTTTTGTTAATATATTTATAGTAACTTTTTTTCTTGTCTTTCACTGAAGTGACCAAGTTGAGTTCTAGTTGGGCTTTGGCCCTTCTAATTTTCTTCCTGCATAGCTTCACTATTTTGACTGGGTGACCCGCCTAGTGGATGAGGGGAAGGTTGTGGATGTGGTCTACCTTGGCCTTTGACACAGTCTCCCACAGCATCCTCCTGGAGAAGCTAGCAATCCATGGCTTCGACAGGTGCACCTTTTGCTGGGTCAAAAACTGGTTGGATGACTGGGCCCAGAGAGTGATGGTGAATGGAGCTGCATCCAGCTGGCATCCGGTGACCAGCGGTGTCCCCCAGGGATCAGTACTGGACCCAGTCCTATTCAATATCTTTATTGACGACCTGGATGTGGGGATTGAGTCCACCCTCAGTAAATTCACAGGTGAAACCAAGCTAGGGGGGAGTGTTGATCTGCTAGAGGGTAGGAAGAAGCTGCAGGAGGACCTGGACAGACTGGATCAATGGGCCGAGGCCAATGGCATGAAATTCAACAAGACCAAATGCAGGGTCCTGCACTTTGGCCACAATAACCCCAGGCAGCGCTACAGGCTGGGGGAAGAGTGGCTGGAGAGCAGCCTGGCAGAGAGGGACCTGGGAGTGCTGGTGGACAGCCGGTTGAACATGAGCCAGCAGTGTGCCCAGGTGGCCCGGAAGGCCAATGGCATCCTGGCTTGTATCAGGAATAGTGTGGCCAGCAGGAGTAGGGATGTCATTCCCCCCTGTACTCAGCACTGGTGAGGCCTCACCTTGAGTACTGTGTGCAGTTCTGGGCCCCTCACTTCAAGAAGGATGTTGAGGTGCTGGAGCGGGTCCAGAGGAGAGCAACAAGGCTGGTGAAGGGACTAGAGGGAAGTCTTATAGGGAGAGGCTGAGGATGTTGGGGTTGTTTAGCCTGGAGAAGAGGAGACTCAGGGGGGACCTCATCACTCTCTTCAACTACCTGAAGGGAGGTTGTAGTCAGGTGGGGACTGGGTTCTTCTCCCAGTCAACTAGTGACAGGACAAGAGGGCACAGCCTGAAGTTGCTCCAAGGGAGGTTTAGGTTGGATATAAGGAAGCACTTCCTCATGGAGAGGGTGATTAGACATTGGAATAGACTTCCCAGGGAAGTGGTGGAGACACCGTGCCTGGATGTGTTCAAGGAAAGGCTGGATGTGGCACTTAGTGCCATGGTCTAGCTGATGTGGTGGTGTTGGTCATAGGCTGGACTTGGTGATCTTAAAGGTCTTTTCCAGCCTTGGTGATTCTGTGATTCTGTGATTCTTTTAAGTACTCATAAGTTGTCTTCCCCTTTTCCAAAGTCCATAAACTTTAATTTTGTTTCTGAGATCCAGACAAAGCTCTCTGTTCAGCCAGGCTGGCCCTCTTCCCTTCTTCAGCTCATCATTTGAGACATGCGGATGGCCTGCGTGTTCCTGTGCCTTTAAGACTTCCTCCTTGAAGTATGACCAGCCTTCCTGGTCTTCTTTGCCCTTCTGAACTGTCTGCCAAAGGACACTCATAACCATGCTCTGAAACAGGCAAAAAAAAAAAATGTACTTATGGGCCAGAAGTGCCCATGGGATCAAACCCTTCGTGGGGTGAGGCACAAGAAATTGTGAAACACCGAAGTAACTGCTGGGCTATAGCTGGCCCATTGCATCTTCAACATTATTGACAGTAGCTTTCTCTAGTCTAGCGTGGATAACAGTAGCATTGAAACACAAAGACAGCCCATAAAATTCACTAGCAAATAGAACATTTCACAAAGGGTTTGTGAACCTGTATAGTCAGCTAGTATATTCTGCCTTCAAAAGTCAATGAGAGCTGCTCTAACAGAGTGAAAAAATAATATACACACACTTATTCTTGTCTGAAGTTCCACTAAATTCACTGGGACTTATTAATATACACCAAATTAATTAGGCACTTCAGTAGGAAAGTAAAGTATGAACCATGTGTTCCAGTAGCTAGACATAGAAGAACCATACACTGCAGTCTCTCACTTGCAGATTAAGGCTTCTCATAGTTTACATCATATTCGATTGCATGCACACATGTATCACGATGCAGATTAGCATACATATGGATATCTGATAATTCCTATATGGTGCCATATTCTTTTTCTAAAACTGTACTTTTTGAAGGATATCCATTCAAACGACGTAAACCTTTTCCTTTCCCCATGAAACATGAGCATTTTTTTGAGAAATGTAAGGTTTTTTAATTTGTCTCTGTCTGTTTCTTGCCAAATCTATCTAAAATCTGGATGCACATATTGTCAGAGATTGAGATTATGACTTGAATTCAAGAGGAAGATACAAGTGTCAGTTTGCTCATAGAGCAGACGTGCTATGATGGGAAATGGTTACTAAAAAAAACATCATCATATTACTAGTGGTTTATTTGCACAGCACACCCACAGATATATAGCAAAATGAACTAACTAATATTCTGCCTTCTCTTGTTCTTTTCCAGTGTGCTATCAATTTTAAGATGCCTGATAGAAAAAAAACAATATGATGACAATTTTAGCAGCAGAAAACCCCACAATGATAAAAGTCTAACTGCCACAAACAAGTCAGATCTATTCTACAAAAAGCTTTTTTTTTGCTTTATCAGGAATTTTAAGATATTTAAGATATTATAGTATCAGGTAATGGATGATTAGCAACTATGTTATACATGTATTTGCTTTACTGTCATAGTGCTTAGCCAGTCACTTTGGCATAATTTAAAAAAAAAAAGGAGGCTGTGTTACCCCAAGCTACAAATAAATGAATATAATGTATGTATAGTTGCAGGCATTCACTTCCTTTGTTATTATCAGTTCTTCAGGACTGCTGTCTTATCATACCTAACTTTTCTCTCTCTGTGTACTTGCAGCTGCAGAATTCACTTCCACATGGGAGTTTTCTAGCATTATGTAGCACTGTTTCATCTAATTCCATCTCATTGTATTTCCCTCTTTTCCATCTAAATATATTTTTCTCTGAAATTTGTGCCTTAAAACTGTATATAATATTCTCTTTTTTTCCCCTTCCTGGTAGACTCCTGAAAGATGATCTAATAACATATGAAACAAGGCAGTGAGGCACACAATTTATTTTAAATGCTATTATGGGATACAGCTTTTGCTTTCTTGCCAGTATTATGTGTCAGTACTCAAAATCTCCAATGAAATGCTGACTTCTGAAAGAATAAGAAACTTCTGGTTGGAGACTAATACTGTAAAAATATATGCAGGAGCCTTAACTCATGTAATTAGCTGGGAAGATTGTAAGCTTTCTTAATTCTCCAACACATCAGACATGACTATTTCAAGAACTAGAGCATAAAGCAGTGGTAGCTGATTTTAAGCTCCCACAATATCAAGCTGAAAAAAATCCTAACTTCCTGCCCTCCTGTGGTCTCCGCTTAGAAGCGGATAGAAACACCTGTGAGTCCCCCTGCTCCCCCCCCAAAAAAAAAAAAAAAACCACAAAAAAAACCAAAACCAAAACCAAGCAACCAACCAAAAGTAACACCCAAGAACAAAGCTAAAAAGAAGTGCTGAGCAAATAAAGCATTTCTCATTTTGCTGGAGGGTCTCAAAACAACAAGAAAATGTTTCCAGCAATACATAAAAGAAAAGAAAAAAGAAAGTCATGTAACTTGTTTAAACAAAACCACATGGTTTATCTAAAAGTTATGTGGTATCCCTAGATTCTGAATTAATTAAAATGTTTGAAATGTGATGAGGAGTGACTTTAAATGATTTTTAATGTAATACTAAAGGAGTAGCTTCAATACTTTTGTGAACAGAAGGGAATAAACTACTGATAAATAAATAGGACACTGTCTTTGTCTAAATATAGCTCTTTAAAAGCTCTTTAAAAGCTCTTTAAAAGTTGGTGAAGGGCCTAGAGCACAAGTCTTAAGAGGAGTGGCTGAGGAAACTGAGGTTGTTTAGTCTGGAGAAGAGGAGGCTGAGGGGAGACCTTATCGCTCTCTACAGCTACCTGAAAGGAGTCTGTAGCAAGGTGGTGATTGGTCTCAAGTGCAAAAAGGCCTCAAGTTGTGCCAGGGGAGGTTTTGATAGGAAATTAGGAAAAATTTATTCACTGAACGGGTTGTCAGGCACTGGAACAGGCTATCCAGAGAAGTGGTTTAGTCACCATCTCTGTAGGTATTTAATAGATGTGTAGGTGTGGTTCCTAGGGAATTAGTTTAGTGGTGGACTTGGCAGTGTGCTAGGCTAATGTTTGGACTTGATGAATTTACAGGTCTACAATTCTATGATTCTATAAAAAACCCAACATAGCAATATATTAAATAAATGTTATATCCATTTCTGCCCATTTCATTTGGAGGTCTGGGATACAAACCAAGCAGGAAAAAAATTTTCCAATGATTGAACTTCCAACTTTGATTTGTGTGTTTGATATTAACGTCCACCTATTCCTTTTTGAGTCCAGATTCCTTTGATACACCATGGGTAAACCTGATTCAGGAATAAGATGTTTGATATCTTTATGTTTAAACTTAGCCTTTCTTTTCTCAAAGCTGTAGATTAACTATTAATTCTAAGTGATATCTTGAACCTTTCTACTGTGCAGTCCTTCCAAAAGCAATTCAGAGAAAAGATACTTTACAGTTCAAGTAGGAACAGAGAACAAGGAACTCTCAAGCTAATTTAACAGTACCTCTAATATCACTCTTTCATTTGGTTCTAAAGGGGAAGATTCACTTTCATGAGTCAATGAGCAACCTAAATTAATGAAAACTTGAGACCATGGCCTTGAATAAAGGTACAACACAAATAAATTCCTACTGATTATCAAAAGCATAAATATTCACATTTCTTAATTAAAAAAAAAGTCAAATGCATTTAAAAATAATATTCTGTTAAATTATATTTCAAGCTCCAATTTTACTTTGCAGAAAAAGTTCCAAAAAGCAAAGTACGCTAGACTTCACAGAAGTAGTGTTATGCATTTTCCTATATTCATTCATTTTTCATGTCAGGTTCTTCTGCTGTAGCCAAGTTGCAACGTGGGAAGCATTTGTCTGAATCCTGTAACTCCACCAGCTGTCCAGAGTTGACTTGCTATTGTCTATTAAAGGGAGAAAAGAAGCATAGCAAAAGATAAATCTAATGGCATGCTTTACTTAAGAATTCAGGCTCATTGACCTGAAGCAGGATTTTTCTTTTTTCGCTTGAGGAAGAGTTAGTTGCATTGCTATATGCTGAAGTTCTTTTCTTTTAATTATTTCCCCCCCCCCCCAAAAACCCATCTTATCATCTTATCTCTCAGGACCATAAGCTATGACTTGCTTTTAAGTTTTCACTGGTGCCAGCTTGAAGATGACCTACCAGAACCTGGAGAGGATCCCATCCATGTCACAGTATGCCTTTATGCTGTGAGGTTTTTACATCGTCTATTTGATAACCTTATACTTTGTTCTAATATTTTTTCCTTCTGAATTCCAGAAGTAAATCTGTATGTTCACAAGTGACCTTTTGTGAAGCAACTAAGCAGAGTTAAAAAATAAAAGTCAGCAAGTTGCTTGCCATGTGATTCTACTTGGACAGGACTTCACTGAGCTTTACTTTATAACACATTCTGTTAAAACTGCTGGAGCTTTCCATGAAACTTTGAAACAAATAAAGCTCTGGCTTGTCAAGCGTCTGTGCATGAGGACAGCGGGATACACACTGTCTTAGGGAGGGTTGCCTTCCCTCTTAACTAATTATTGTGAGTATCTCTGAAAAATGCTGCCAGGGCTATGAAGTCCCTCTGGATATATTCATAAGGGTGATCAGTTTGTAGCATGTTTACGCAGTATGCAGCATATTTTGTTGATACGATTATGCCTATTTGGTTATCTCTTGGGTCCTATTAACAGAAGATGATACAAAGAAGCCAGCCAAAATAAATGATATATTAGTTCCTCACTAACCTTGAGGTTAAATTGTAAGAGCTGCTGGCATTCGACTCAATAACTAATTACAAGGGCTTCTCTTTCATTGTTGCAGCTTCAGAAAGAACAAAGCAGCTCAGAGGAAAAGAACAGATGCACAATAAAATATCTATTGAACTGTAAAAATCTTAGTCAATTTATCATCTGTCACTTCACAAATTTATATTTTTTGTGTTTTCGCCAAACTTCTAAAAATTCCTTTTCTACAAGCTCTGATTCTTTTGTATGTTTACAGATATGAAATACACCTGATTTGTCTTTGATTGGTCTGTATCAAATATATCAACTGTTCAAATATATTGCCCATTCTGCAAGTGATGAAGAAGAAGAAAAGACATTCACATGCGGGTTTTTTTAGCATATAAAATGCACTTCACTGGCAAAAGTTTAATTCCTTTGTCACTTCAAGACATAAAATCAACCTTGCAAGCACATTTTACAGACTAAATTCACAATTTCTCTTCAGTTTTTTCATGCTTTTGCCCACTGGAGTTTAATTTCAGTTATTTCTTTAGGTTTTTTTGTCTGCTGTTTATTTCTGAAGCATCCAAAGTTACATGGATGTCACAAAGGTAATTTAATGACAAAGCAAAAAGATTATTTTTTTTTCTGGGAAAAAAAACAGACCAAACCAAACCAAAGAACAAGAGACAGCCAAAAACCTAAGCAACATTACTGGGAGGGAGGGGAGGAGAAAAGCTCTTTCAGTTGAATTCTGTATTTTAATGCAACATAGGTTCCTTGGGGCTTCCCAGTTCCTAGATGCTGGTAGATGAAAGTGTTCCAATTCTAGGTCATCTTTATATAGCCCTTTCTTATGGAAATAAGAGGCAGTTATTAGAAAGACAATCAACCCCTTTTTTACTGAAAGGAGGGACTTTAGGAATAAACACCTCAAGTATTTACTTACATGAAGTCTCAGCATACTATTTCAGAGACTAGAGCAGGCAAGATTTTTAAACATTCTTTTGCTTCAGAAGTTTCAGAGTATTATTTCAGAGTAGTAAAAAGCGCCGGTGAACTGATGTCCACACTGTCAGAGTTCTTTTTGCATTCTTCAGAAAGGAGGGACTGCCAGAGCTCCCAATTCTGAAGTTGATTTCATTAACCTGGTCGGCTGCCTCTTAGCTCTTCAAGTTGGAACAGCCCTATGAAAGAAGTGGGTAAGGAAATGAGGTGTTAACAACAGACATACCCCTTACCCAGTAAACTAGAATGCTTATAGTGTAAATAACTGTATAAAATGAAAACCAGTATGAATTAGCAGCACTGGCTTTATTTTTTATGTTCTCTGGCTTTACTTTTTATGTTTTAGGTTTAATCTATTTTTTTTTCCTAATGTAAAATGTAAGATCACTCTGTCTATACTGATAATTTTATTAAGTTACTCCCTATTTTTTTAATTTCTTCTTCTTTATCAACAATCCACCAGCCACAATCACTCTTTAAAGTCTCTGTTGAATGGTCTAAGCCACTTCTGTTCTCTGAGGACATCATGCTTTGTTTAAACAGATGTTTTCTTCCCTTCCTTTTTCAACCCTATGCTTCTGGCTGACTGTTTTCATGACATACCAACTCATTTCATGCTTATTCATTCAAATCTCTGCCATTTGCCTTTGTAGGTTTTATATAAAAGTTCAAGAATCCATGCACAGTGAGGTAGCCAATGGGGTGTCACCTTCTTTTCAGTCCTATAATGGTATAAACCATTTAAAATTTTTACCTATTTTGAGCTTTGTTCTTTAGTATGACATGCACTTTGCTATCAACTTCCAGTTAAATCCCTGCCATTGTCCGGGAAAGGAATTACTTTACATATGCTTTTTGTATCTTGTCTACTAGATTTGATTGTCCAGACTCTGATGATTTCTTTACCAATTATACTGTAATTTTAGATTCTCATTTTACCTTTTTTAAGTTCAGACTCCTAACAATTGATATACAACTATGTAAACATTGACAGATTATTCAGATAACTTGAAGCCTTATTCTACCCCTATTAAGTTTGGAATGAGTGCTGCATAATTTAGAGCTATGTGTCTCACAAATGTAGGCTGAAGAGACATCTGCCTTTTAGAAACACTTTGTCAAGGTTTGACTCAGGATCGGCAATTAAACCAGAGACAACAATGCTCTTAATCCCCTCCCCCTCCCACCCAGGTAGGGAAGGAGAGAGAGAATTAAGGGGAGAGACTTAGCTGGATTGAAAACTAAATTAGACAGCTTTAATTATATGTACAATTATATACAAGTATATTCAGGAATGTGCAAAAGCCTCCTGCCTCCCCCCACCCCCAGCAACTCCCCCGGCACTCTCCTTAGCTGTGAGCAGTCCTGAAATGTCTCAGCCCACAGGCAGGAGATAAGGCAGAGCAGACAGGGACTGGGGTAGAGTTATGAGGTCAGTGATGCCTGAGCCTGGGGTCAACGGTGATGGATGGAGTCCTCCCCGGATGCTGGCCATGGATGGAAGAGAAGAGAAGAAGCAGGGAGGAAGTTGTCTTCTGTGATCTCTGACCTTCCTGGGAGCTTATGTAGATCTATGGAATGGAATACCTTTGGTCAGTTCTGCTGTCTGTCTAGTCCAGCTCCCCTACGGGGGGGTCACAGATACAACTCTCCTGCCCCGGTAGCCTCTGTAGCAGCAGAGCTAAGAAGTGACCTTGAAGTCTCAGCAGTAACATGAACATTCCAGTGTTATCAGTCCACTAGCTGGAACACTTGCTGCTACTTAAAAGAAAGCTTACTGAAGGAAAAAAAAAAAAAAGTCAGTAAAAGAAAAAATAGCTTCATCCTGGCTCAGACCAGGGCACACCTGCAGTACAATTGATGATATATGCATAGATGTTCATCACTAACCTTTTTTTCCTTGACAGTCTTTTTCCTTTTCTCTCTTATTCATCCATCAAAGACAAGACTAGAGAAACTTCTTGTGCACAGTTCTTGGCTGTAGCCTGACTTAATCAAGTATTTCACCAGCCTTTGGATGACTCGTTCAGTTCATTCAGTCTGATGCACTGGTTTTTGACTCTTCAGTTACACTGAGAGAAGTGTTATTTAATATGTCTACTGCCTACATAGATGACCAATGACTTTTTTATTTTCTTCAAGTTGTCTTCCTTTTTAGAGAGAATCTATTAATTTCTAGGCTTGGAGTAGGAAAGGTAGGTATTGGGAAAGGCAAACAAAAATGGCTGTCCCTTCTTCAGTACAACCATAGCTAAGGCCTGAGAGAATAAGAATAGTTTTTACTGTGTTATGTCCACTTCAGATTATGCTGATTGTAGTGCTTAAGTGCTACTTTACCATGACATAAAGCCTCTCACATTCTGGAGGTACCTGTCACATATTGGTAAAATACTGTGAATTGAGAAACAGAAAAAGCCTCCATCCATCTCCCTGTTGACACCAGACATTATAGTACTTCATCTTTAAAACCTAAATATAAGAAAAAGACAGCAAAATGTTTAAAGCAAATTTATTTCACACATGAATAAACACTCTTTTTAAATTGTGCATATTTTCAAAGCTACAGAAAGTTGCTAAAAATTTTATTATCAGAAAGTGTGAAAATTCTGTTTAGTTCTGAAAAGTATTCTGAATCACTTGAGAAAAAAGCTGGAATTCTTCTGCCTGATTCTAGAAAGTTTCCCATTTTAGAGCACTCTCCTTCAAGTAATGCAATAACTTCTACATATTAACATTTACCTGTCAGGCTGTGGGCAAGAATTGGTTTCTTGCAGCCCTGATCAGAAAACTTGATTTTTTCAAAACAGACAAATTAGTGGAAATAAGATCTCTCTATACAATATTTTTTCTTAAAATGTGCATATATAATTAATTATAATAAAAAAACCCAACATTAGTTTAAAGATAGACCCAGTTCAATGGATGAGTTTCAAGGTGCTGTAGCACAGACTGCTTTAGTATAGGATGTCTTAGTATCAAGTAAAGATAAAGTAGTCTTTAATGGGGAGTTTCAAATTCTTGCCAGGTGGATCTCCATGCAGACCAACTCTCAAAATATAACACATTTCTTATAAACTCTTGAATAGCCAGCTGGTTTACAGACATGAAAATCCCAGTTAAATGTGCTAAATTTATGTTAGCATGCACCTGGAATAGGTTTTTAAAAAACTCAAGCTTGAATGGAAGCAAAAATGTATTTATTAACATGTGTTATCATGGAAGGAAGATATTTTCTTAGTGACAGAAAAGAATTTTCCTTTTTTCTTATTTCTCTATGTTAACAGTTATTTCCTAAAGCTTTTCTGAACTGATGGGTATTTACCTGGACCTTATTCTAGTGTAAATATTTTTTTTCTCTGCTTTTCTCTTCCCTTCAGTGCTTTCCTCTACTTCTTATTTATTCTCATTTTGGGCCTTGGCTGCCCACCCTTGTAAAAGTTTCTGACAAGTCAGTGTTGTCAGAATCTGATAAATGGGTGTTTCTATTTGGAACATATTCCATACCTGCAAAATCCCTAATCATTCTGCTTACGACAGTGATTTTTGACAGATCTGTTGCACTGGCATTTCTGTCAATATTATTTAACTATACTTTAGACTGGACTGTTCCATTGCTTCACAGCTCTTGTTATTTTTTGATTGCTTTCAGAATTGTGTAACAACTTTTGCTGATCTCTAAAATGTGCAGTTTAAAGTAGATTGTGTAGTTTGTTTTCTATAACAAATGCAAAATTATGTACAGTAATTGCATACTGATTTTTTTCTTTCGTCCTTCCATTTGAAAGCAGTGACATTGGAAGGAACAGGACGATCCAATCGATCAACACATGGGTCCAAGACTGGTGTCACTGGCACAATTTGGGGTTTTTTGATAATGGGATGGCCTACATGGCACCAGGAATGCTGGCATCAAACAGGAGACACATTTTTCAAAGGGGGAAGAGGGTCTTTGACCAAGAGGCTGTGGGGCTGATTGACAGGGCTCTAAACTAGATGCGAAGGGGGACGGGGATAATCATATCAAGATTGTCTGTGACAAGCGGCACCAAGATACACCAAGGTTGGAAGGGTGGAGTGATAGTAAGGGCTGTCAACCTGTTGCCCTGAAGCATGCTGTGGACACTGCAGCACTGGCAAAGTCTTACAGAGATGAGCCAGGGGCTCCTGAGGTAATAGGAGACAGCAGGGTAGCATCCATGAAACACCTTGGGGGAATAAAGGGGTGTCCCTCTAAGAAGGTAACACGGCCAGCAGCCCAGCTGAAGTGTCTCTACACCAATGCATGCAGCATGAGCAACAAACAAAAGGAGGTGGAAACTACTGTGCTACAGGAAAGCTATGACATAGTGGCAATTACAGGAACGTGGTGGGATGAATCCTATGACTGGAGTGTAGCTATCAATGGCTACAAGCTGTTCAGAAGGGACAGGAGAGGAAGAAGAGATGGAGGTGTTGCACTCTGTGTAAAGAAGTGGATAGAGTGTGAAGAGTTGTCCCTAAAGAATAGCCACGAGCAGGTTGAAATGGGTAGGAATTACGGATTGAGGCAACAAAGGGAGTCTTGTGGTTGGAGTCTACTACAGGCCACCCAATCAAGTGGAGTCTATTGATGAAGCCTTCTTACTCCAGCTTGAGGAGACATCAAGATCACAGGCTATCATCCGGCTGGGGGATGCATTACTGGACCTGATGGTCACAAATGCAAGTGAACTCACAGAATCACAGAATAGTCATGATTGGAAAGGACCTCTGAGATCACCAAATGCAACCATAAAAAACCCACAAACAAACAAACAAACCACACTCCCAAAAAACCCCACAAACACGCAACCTACAATCTTGGCCACTAGAGCATGCCCTGAAATTCATCATCTGCACGTTTCTCGAATACATTCAGAAATGATGACTCCACCACCTCCCTGTGTAGGCTGTTCCGGTGCCTGATCACTCTTTCAGTAAAGGAATTCTTCCTAATATCCAATCTAAACCTCCCCTGCTGCAAATTCAGACCATTTCTTCTGGTTCTGTCATTATTCAGTTGGGAAAAGAGGCCAACACCCACCTCCCTACAACCTCTTTTCAGGTAGTTGTAGAGGGCAACGAGGTCTCCCCTCATCTTCCTCTTCTTTAAACTAAACAGATCAAGAGAGGTGATTCTGTCCCTCTACGCTGCCCTGATGAGACCTCACCTCGAGTACTGTGTCCAGCTCTGTAGCCCTCAACACAAGAAAGACGTGGAGTACTTGGAGTGTGTCAAGAGGAATACAAGAAAAAATGATCAGAGGGCTGGAGCACCTCTCTTATGAAGACAGGCTGAGGGAATTGGGGTTGTTCAACCTGAAGAAGGGAAGACTCTGGGGGGACCTTATAGCAACCTTCCTATACCTGAAAGGGGCCTATAAGAAGGGTGGGGAAGAACTGTTAACAAGAGCATGTAACAATGGGACAAAGGGTAATGGCTTTAAGCTAGAGAAGGGTAGATTTAGGTTGGACATTAGGAAAAAGCTCTTTAATATGAGGGTGGTGGATCACCGGAACAGGTTGCCTATAAAGGTGGTGGAGGCCCCATCCCTGGAGACATTCAAGGTCAGGCGTGCTGGGGCTCTGAGCAATGTGTTCTAGTGTGAGATGTCCCTGCTTATTGTAAGGGGGTTGGACTAAATGGCCTTTAGAGGTCCCTTCTAACCCAAGACATTCTATGATTCTATATTGTTGTAGTTTTAACATTGATGCACCATAATGTAGCACAAATCAACAATATCTTAAAAAAAAAAATAGAATTACCTCTAGAGTTGTAAATGTAATGGTCAAAGAATAACTTTCCTATTAGTTGATACATTGTAATTAAAAAAAGTTTCTACATTCTCATGTCTATATGAGAATTTTCAACTGACAGTTTATATTGCAATTTTTATTGTTTTATTGCAAGCTACTTGCAGAAACATATGTGACTGAATAAATAGTTAAAAGAGAATAGTAAATTCAAAAACTTTTTACATTCAGTATTGCTTTGTTATGGTATACATAACACATTCCAACAGTCCATAGATAGTGTTCTTCTTCAGTTTTAATTCACAGGATAAGAAGGCATAAATGAGGCATGGCTCCTTGATTGACAGGTTTTGCCTTAGCAAAAATTCCACAGAAGTGATATATTCAAAATAAATTAGGTTTTTTTTCAATAGGTGACTCAACAGCAAACTTAGATTATTCTTGAAAGACTTTATTGTCTGTTGGATAGTATGATAGTAAGTGGTATTTTTGTGAGTACAAGGAAGAAAAATGTGACTAGTATGACTGCAAGCTTTCCTACGATAAATTATTTTGAATTTAATCCCTTCTAATTTTCTGTAAAAAACTTCCACCTCTTCAGGAAGTTCTTCCTATTCTGTGTTATGCTTGTGACTCTCAAAAGCATTACTAAATGCCTACTGATCCACCAAAGAAGCAGTAGGTGAATAGCAAAAGGTTTGACTCTGCAGAGATTTGTATGATAAGTACTTTTGTATTCAAGGCCATTGTAATCCAGCATGACTGAGGATGGCAATTCAGATATTCCAAGAAACGTAATAATTACATTACCCTAAGTAGAGGTAAAATCTAAATAATAATGAAATAAAAAATGAGACATTTATATTAAATCTATTTTTTTTTTTCAGATAATAATACTGAATTTGTTTGGTTGTTCTGGTTTTTGTGGAGTTTGTTTTTTGTTTGTTTTTTGGTTTTTTTTGCGGGGTGGGGAGGGAAATTCTGCCAGTCCTGACAGGCTTCCTGACTTCTACACACACAAGGTTTAAAAAGAAGCTGTGTAGACACTAGAACTCAAATTTATGAGAGAATAAAATAGAATAAACCCTTAGCATTCCAGTCAGGTTTTAACTATACATATTTCTGAAATTTGCTTTCCCTAATCCACAACAAAATTGTTTTGAACTTCAAGCAAGAACTCTGTTTGAACTCAGTCTCAAATTTTTTTGCTTCTCTCAGTATCATAAAAAAACTAAGGAACTGCATGAGAAAGAAAACAGATATAAATATATGGCCTGTATCTACAGACTGGCAACAAACTGGATAAGTCTGCAGATTGTCTATTATTGTATTGCAGGATTATTGTATTGCAGTTAGGGTTCTCTTGTGCAAGTGTTTCAAGCATCAGGAAGACCTCATAGGATTGGACCTGTTCACCATTCTTTTCTGACCTGTCTCCAGATACGTAAGGACCCAGCTTCAGAACAATGGGATAGAATTACTGGCAAGTATCAACAACTTAAGTCTTTCCAAAATCCTCTACTATTTATCATATAGATAAGTTCTAGAGTTGTTTTAAAGACTTTAAAATTAAAATATATTAGTTTATTGGAAATCAGTACAATTTATTGTAGAACTAAGTGCTATTCTTTCAACAAAAACATGGCAAGCTTTCTTGCTTCTGAAGTTTTTTCTGTTATTAAATTGCATAATTGCTGATGTCCTGCTTCAGTAAAATGTAATTTAATCTGTGATTCAGACCAGTAAACTGTTTTTGCACAGACAGGACTACAGACTTTAATCTTGTCTTCCTACCTTCTCTTATCCTCCAGAGCTTTCAGCCTCAGTGTCACACCTAGGAAGACAAGTTTTCCAATTTCTTTCCTCCACTATGTAGTTTGTCCACATCTATTACAGAGACTGATCTGAATTTTTTCTCTAACCTGTGTCCTGGCATGTCTGCATCACTGTCATTTTCACCTTTGATGTTCTCAGTTATAAATTTATTTTGCTGTAAAATCAACTCATTCGGTTTGATGTATGAAAATATTTCCTCTATCTCTCTTCTCACTGCATTTTAAAAAGTGTCAAGTTTTTTTCCTTCATTCTTGGCCTCATAAAAAAGCTTTGAGATGCCTTTGGAATTATGATGAGGGTTTTGTGTTACTTTGTTTTCTTAGAGTTAGCACATACTTTTTTGTTGACACTCAAGGATTTATTGTGTTTTTGAAGAAAAAAGGGTTGAACAACTCGTATTTTGTTTTTGCATTTGCAGGAAGACTTAAAGCCATCCATGGGGAAGCTGGTGGACTGTCAGGGCCTGTTTAGAGCACAGGTGAAAGACAGATTTAAATTTTGGAAAGTATGTCCACATTTTGGAGATTTTCTTTTTGGGCAGCAATGTCTGCCCAAAAAATGCAGAAGACATTGGAATATTTTGATCATCCTGTAAGAATCCAGTTTGAATGTAAACATATAAAAACTAGACTTTCAGTAAAATTAAAGTTGAACTTAGATTTTATGAGAGACATCAAATGAACCCATAATTTGCTGATTATGCTTAATTATTTTATTTATTTACTACACCACTTATTTTAAAGCTGTACTGAGTATTCAAATTATATATGAAATACCAGTACCAACATATGATATTTTCAAGGATCCAGAGAGTCAGCATAATAGTAGCTGCAAAGGCTGTCATAATACTTATGCTTTGGTGCAAAAGTATAGGGAAAAATATTCTACAGCATTTCATATCCAGACATTTAAAACTTGATTAAAAGGAAATTCAGGTTGGTGAAGGGTGTTCAGTAAAGAGATCTCAGAAGGCTATTTGAATACTTGTCTCCATACCTACTTTAACAGTGAGTGCCATGCATTAGCTCAGTAAGAGTGGACACATGGATTGAAACAGGGGCTGAGGATCAACATCCAAACTATATATATATAATGCATGTATAGACATATATTACATGAATGCATACATACATACACACATGTACATATAAATATGTGTATATACACACACATAGGGACAGGAATTCCTCTGGAGTGGCTTTAATTCAAATTAAACTGAAAGCTCACCACAGTTTGGAGCACATTAGTTGCACTTGCAGTTTAATTTCTCATGAAATGAATCCAGTTCTTGCACTCCTAATCTGAACTAAGGTTCTGAAATAGATGTAACCTGTGTAACTTCATTTTTCGTCTGACAGACTGCACAGTGCTTGTGTTTTTCCAGAGTAAGTATTCTTATTTTGGCAAGTTACTCTCAGTTTGTCTGATATCCACAAGCACATACTCACAACTTTTCCTGGTTGTTGAAAACCAAGGAAAATTGTAGAAAAGTACTCACCATAAATTTGCACCAAAAAAAAAAATTATCAAAACCTTACAGAAATTTACCATTTATTTTAAAATATGACTAGCTGGGATGGACAAGTTGTCTACTATAGGTTCATTGGAAAAAACAGCTTTTACTCTGTAAATCTTACTTCTATTTTGCAGATTCCTGTTTCTGAGGAAAAATGTCATGATTAACACAGATGCATTCCTACAGTGCTTGTCATCTCTGTGGTGTTGAGCTTTTAATTTTTGAAGTTGTTTAACTTCTTTAACTAATCAGTTTCAAGTTACTGTTAAGATTACAAAACCAGGAAATAACAATATGTACTTCTATGTGTATATCAACATTCAATCTTGACATTTGTCCCCTTATAAAGTGTATTTGCCCTTTCTAAGGAAAACAAGAATATCTTAAAGTGATGTTATTTCTTAGAAAGACTAAAGGGAGCCATTTTGAGAATTTACCTCTTACCAGAGCTCTATAGATCTTTTTCTGCATGCATTGCTTTAGCTTAATTCAGAGCTACAAGTATTTTACAAGTAAATTTTACAAACTGGTCTCTACATTACTATTATAACTACCATGGACTCAGGAATTCCTCAGTAAAATAATTGTTAAAGTATTTTCTCACATCGTGTAGATCTACAGGGCTTTCAGGTTTTGGTGTTGAGAATTTCTCCTATTTTGTTTGCTTTTCAGCTATCAAAGTATATCCTAAGTGGACTATAATTCCCTTGCTGTTTATTTTCCTACTCCCTGCTCTATTAAATATTAATATTGTTGTTTTATTAAATATTAATTATGAAACATTTTTTCCCATATTAGTGATTGTTTATTATATTATTTGGATAACTCTCTTTTCAGGATAAATTTCTACAAAAACTTTAAATATTTTCAGTCATTGTGACTTGGAGTTCTCTTTTGTTTATGTTTTTTAAAATAATGTAATATTTATTAAAATTAGAATATAGTTTTATAATAAAATTCTAAATTTTATTCTAAATTTTATTCTATTTTAGAATAAAATCCTGTGCTTGTATATCACTTTCTTACGGAGTTGATCTATTTCAGGTATTGAACCTTGTTGATTTGATCCATAAGTGACAGAGAATTAAAGCATTTGTTCATTGTAATGGCAATTTATTTCTAGTCTCAATACTGTCATCTTTTTCTTAATTCCTTAATAATTGATTTCTAATAGTTTCATGAACAATTAATTAATTGTAATTACAGTACAGACTGGTTTTCTTTTTGTCATCTGTTCTTATTCCAGCAGCCTGTTCTGACCTTAGTGCTGGTGTTTGAAAGAAGTTTGAAATGAACTGTTGCTGGATTTCCTAAATTTCTGGGCATGTGATGAAACCAAAAGTCCTTTGTCAACATTTTACATTTATAATGGTGTACCAGCTTAATGCAGCCAGGAATTCAAACAAAAGAAGGATGTCTTATACTTTTTTAAAGGTGTGCTATTGATGAATATGAGTCCATACTGTTCGGGGTTCACATATAAAATAAAAACATGGTAGCTGAGCAGTTGTGTTGGTTTGGGTGTTTTCCATGCTATTATAAAATACAGATTTTTGGCAGTTGCACCACCATCATGATGGGACAGCATAAATTTATAGTACAAGACTTCTAGCAGATTTCAAATCTCAGCCTCAGATACCTGCCACTGACTTAGGTAGCCAAGTCTGCAAGATAAGAAAAAATTATGAAAGTGTCTCTCTTAATCTCTTACTGGTAGCTTGCTTCAGTATCTTTGCCCTCTTCTAGCTATAGAAGTGCACAAATATCCCATTTTATTTTCAGAGACACAGAAATGGTTGAATGTCCATCCTGCCCAAGTTTGTCAGTGGGGAACATGAGCCAATTGGGAAGGCAAATATATCTGCAGGATATAAACCATGGAGTGTGGACCAGATCATAGGACAGAGAGGGAAGAATTTGGCAGACACAAGCTATAACAAAGTTTTTGGGTACAGAGAAGTCAAGCTGGGAATTACAGTAGCAGTACTATAGCAGTGTGAAAAGAGTGGAGCAAGTTCATGAAATTAAGCCTGATACCTTTTATTTGAGGAAGCAGCATGGCACCTGTGAGGCCAAAGTCTAGGTGGAGACATTCATGGTGGGGAGACATATGAGATTCATAATCTCAGAGGTAGTGGCTGAAGCTATGGGAGCCCTTAGTGGATAAAAGAAAAATCCATTTAATTCAGCTTTTCTTTGCAGTTTAAAAATCAACTAACCATTCAGTAACTCAGGTTACTGAAATAAAGGTGAAATGGTTTGCATTCCAATGAGACGTTTCACGAACACAAGATTCCAGAGCTTCATCAACTGTTAAAGTATTTCAAAACTATTTTCCACTTGTTATGTTTAATGTAACCAATATTTACTTGTAGTACTTGATGAATCAGTTTAGTATTAAGTATGCTGACTCATTATTTTAACTGTACCTAAATAACACAACAGAATTAAGACATCAGTACATATTTATTCAAAAAGTGTAAAGATTGTCTTAGAAAGTAGTTAAACTTAGACTTCTGGAATTTTAAAATATTAATTAAGTCAATAATTAGTTTATCATTGAGAGGAAGTAAACCTAACTGTATCAGTGATAAAGAGTTTTATAGCGATTTTCCTACAAGTAACAAATTATAGAAGTTAGGAAGCATAGGCAATACTTTTGTGAGAATAAAATACTAAATGTGATAGCTAATATGCTAATTATTATATAAACCTAATCTTTTAATATGTTACTTTCCTGTGTTCTAACAGAATTGCATTTTCAATCATAATACATTGTTCACAATGGTTTACTATTGGTACATTGGTACACAGAGTTGCATTCTGGATCAAATTGACAGATCTGAGAATTGCAACAATCACAGAATCAAGTGTCTGGGCATTGTAATATGATGTGTAAATTTTATCTGCCAGTTTGTTCTAAATGAATGTGAATGATTTTTACTGGTTTTATTAGAGGAGCATTATGCAATAAAGTAAAGCTGAATGATAATGAGTACAGATTAGAGGATTACAGGAAAGACCAGGAGGCTTCATGGTGGATTAATCACTCAAAAATAATGTGAATTAAGACAATATTGATGCATTATATTTTTCATCACAAAGATCTTCCCTTGTGTAGATAATAGTAATTCTTTCTTAATGATAACTATGGCGTAATTTGCAAGTATGACTGAGATTCAAGAACACAAATATTCAAAATAAATTCAAGAAGTTGTAAATTACATATTCTTTGGAAGTCACAATTTCTATAATCTCCTATACAGATGTAATTTGTTTAATATTTTAATACTTACTTCAATTAGTAATACTGCCACGTGCTTCTTTCTTTCTTTTTCTTTTTTTTTCTGGGGGGGGTGTAGAAACAGGGAGTGAGTTTTGGTTTTTGGGTTTTTTTTGTGTTTTGTGTGTGAGGTTATTTATTTATTTTCTATGTATTTATTTATTTACTTATTTGTAAGCAAACATGTACAAGGTTTTCCACATGTTAAGCATTTTAGGTGTTCCAGAAAATTTTCAAACTCAGATCAGTCCTTAAATCTCACTAACATTTACACAAAATTATTTCTATCTATCTTAAATTTTCTTTCTTAATGATCTGGTATGGAAAAAATAATAGAATCTGTTCACACATATGAACAGATTAAAACAGAGTTTTGTTCTGACTTTTCTAACAGCATATTTTGTACTGAAACCTGAGTAAAGGAAATCTAACCATAAGAATGATTTGACGATAGAATATTAAAAGATTCAGATTTAGAGCGAAAAAATTCAAATTTAGCTAAAGAAATATTAATCTAATTGTTTAAGTTTTTATTTAATATTCTGTTTATTTTCTTGAATTAAAGTGCTGTTTTAAAGGTATCTAGGAAACTTAAAAAAACAGATTATTTTTGTAACAGCAAAAGTAATCTGAAGCTATATTGGAAGGAAGGATTTGCGCATTAGAAATTTTGGCTATGTTGGAAAAGAGAGTACTATCACATCCTTCAAATAGTTTACCCAGGTTTGGGAGAACAAATAGTTCAGCTAAAGCTATATAGGTTAAAGGCAAATTGGTTTCTTGATTGCTGCACATCTTTATAGAAAATTATAATAGAAAAAAAAAGTATTTATTTGATGTTAAGCTTTTAAAGTCACCTTTGCTTTAATCAGCTATTAAGATTATAGGGCTATACACTGTGTTTGTGTGTGTGTATATATTCATATATGCATATGTGTGTGTGTGTGTATATATGTGTTGCTGAATCTGTTGGCCCTTCTTTCATAAAACAAATCCCAAAGGATTGTATCATAGTTGCACCTAGCTAATTCCTGACTTTGAACTACCTGGCTGATCTTAATGGAACCGGAGATCCAGTTTACCTTTACAATTTATGATCTTACTGTGCTGTAGAAATTGTTATTGTGCAAGCAATTATTAATCAGATAGTAGCATTCCTCAGTAACCATGTTGCATAGTTTGTATCTCACTGTGTGATACTACAGAGGAAGCTAAATAACTTGATAGAGCACTGTTATGCCCTGAAATGCCACATCTACATGTTTCTTGAATACATCCAAGGACGGTGACCCAAACACTTCCCTGGGCAGGCTGTTCCAGTGCCTGACCACTTTTTCAGTATAGAAATTCATCCTAATATTCAACCTAAACCTCCCCTGCCACTGAAAGTGTGGCAAAATTATTGAATGTTACAGACTCATGCAGACCTATAAGTTGTTAGGCAATGCATATCTTTGTGAATGTCCTGCTCTAACATGCTGCCAAAGTAATGATTTATTTAAGTCAAATGATGGTACTGTATATATGATGCCAAATTTTCAGAAATAAAACTGTTTTGTGCTGTGTTCAGTAACTGCATTTTACCTTAATTTGTGGCATCTCTGTGATTAAATATGACCCGAAGACTTTGCGCTTGTTACTGAGAAGCTTAAATAACACTGTTCACTTGAGAAATCTTTGAGATACCAACCAGTTTAATAGAAGCATTTCAAGGCAATATGTTAAATCACTCTGGCAAAACAGAACTGATGTTCAATTCATTTGAGACATGTTTCAAGCTGAAAATACGCTACTGCATATTGTGTTTCTTAACTTTATTTGAGGACACTGAATTCTTAAATTCTGGTGAAAGCAGACACTTTGACAAATAAAACTGACAGTTGAATTAAGACACCACCAATTAACATCCTGTGCATCCAGAAGAGGTATCTGTTTTTTAATTCACTGCCTCATACACTCTTGTATTGCCCCATCCTCAAGCAATAGGCAACGGCTAGCTCCAATTGACCAGCTTCAGGAGGTGGAACTTCCAGCCCCCAGTATCAGTAACACTGAAAATATGGTTGATATTTTTGCAGTCTAAAACCACGATGCTCACCTATCTGACCTCTGAGTCACTAGTCCATAGAGAAAGGAAATAAGATTAAATGAAGAAGGCAGTGAATACCCAGCAGCTTTATGCTCAGGAAATTTTCATGTTGGTTGGTTTTCCCAGCTGTGTAGGCAGGATGAACGTTCACTGAGTTTCTGTCTGTATCTCTTGGAGACACAACTTTTGAACTAAGGAGAACTACAATAGTCTAATGCTAGAAGGAGTTCAGATCAATATTTTTATAAATTATGCCTATTAATAAATCCTACTGGATACCCCTCTGCTGTCATTTTACATTATTCTTTTACACATGGCTGGGAACTAGCTCTATGTCAAGTTACACAGTCCATATAATATATTGTTTTCTTCAACTTCAGCTCTTTTTACTTACCATGGAGTAAACCAAATAGTTCTGAACTAGGATTAGGATAAAGATCTACATTTACTACTTTTAGTGTAATAACATAAACCTAGAATATATTTTTTTATATAATCCACAGCAATGGAAGGAACATTCTGTTGGTTAATGAAGAAAATTCCTCATATGTTTACAATGAAAAGACACAAAAGCATAAAGGTATCTATAAAAGGTTGTCAGAGGATTCTGACATGAACTTTTGGTGCAAATGCACCTTGATATGTAACACTGAGGCATTTTGATTCCATTCTTGTATACTAGAATTTACAAAACTGGCATTCTGAAAAAGGATCTAGTTATATAAATACAGTAGAAAATTAAGTGAAATTTGGACTGGAATTTCCTTGTAGTGGGATACTCATGCAAACACACTTCTATGAGTGTTTACATATAGGGTGGGAATTTCCGAAAGCCTTTCTGCTTCACCACTTTGCATGTAGCAAATGCTAAGTCTGCAGATACAAGAGAGGCTAGATGAGATAGCATGGAATCCTTCTTCCTCATGCCTTAGCATGACAGAGAATGAGACTCTTGGCTCACCAGTGAGAGAGGAGAGTGGTTTTCTAGAACCTTATATTGCTTCTTAAAAGGACTTAATGGACTTTTGGCAATAATGCTACTCTGCATGCAGGATGCTCTGCAACCTCTTTTCCCCACAGCCTGAGATGTTTTGCTGCCTGTGCTTAAAACCAACTGTAATATGGTGTCTCTATTCTTCTGAGATGAGCTGTGAGAAGGTTCATCAGGAGTCTCCTCCCTCCTTTGCTCAGGAGCTGCATTTAGGCCCAGGTCCTGGCCCCTTCTTGAACTCCTTTGCAGGATGTCTGTGCCTAGCCATAAAATTCCCTAAATATGGACATTCCTAAATATGGATTGTACCTGACAAACTTGACATCCCAGCTTGACCATGGGTCTTTCTCAATACTTTGGACTAATTTGGCTACTTTTACTTTTGTCTGAACATGGTCAATGTCATTGGAATGGATCCACTCAGGGGCAGTTGTGCAGATGAAGCTCCCTGAGAAGCTGTGGGGATAGCAGTTGCACTTAGGGTCTGACACTGAGCTCTGCCATAAACCCAAGGAATAGTTTGTATAACATTTTTATAAAACCAAGGAATCTTAGGGGTTATCAGTTTACAGAAGACACATTTATATCAAACGAAAACTAGCAATTTTAACATGTTGTTGGCAACATGGATTGTGGGATTGAAGGCATCCTCAGTAAGTTTGCCAAAGACACCAAGCTGTGTGGTGTGGTCAACATGCTGGGAGGAAGAGAAGCCATCCAGAGGGACCCTAAAAGGTTTCAGAGGTGGGCCCATGCCAACCTCATGAAGTTCAACAAGGACAAATGTAAAGTCCTGCAGCTAGGTCAGGGTAATCCCAAGCACAATTAAAGGCTGGGCAGAGAATGGACTGAGAACAGCCCTGAGGGGAAAGACTTGGGGGTGTTGTTTGATGAGAAGCTCAACATGAGCCAGCAATGTGTGCCTGCAGCCCAGAAATCCAACCATGTCCTGGGATGCATGAAAAGAAGCATGGCCAGCAGGTCAAGAGAGGTGATTCTCCCCCTCAACTATGGTCTTGTGAGACCTCACCTGGAGTATTGTGTCCAGTTCTGGAGCCCTCAACACAGGAAGGATATGGAGCTGCTGGAGTGAGTCCAGAGGAAGGCCATGAAGATGATAGGAGGGCTGGAGCACCTCTCCTATGAAGACAGGCTGAGAGAGTTGGGGCTGTTCAGCCTGGAGAAGAGAAAGCTCCAAGGAGATTTTCTTTAAGGTCATTTCCAACCCAAACCATTCTATGGTTCTATGATTGTATAAGCAGTATACATAGCAATCACAGTTGCTTACCGGATGTGAGTGATATACACCAGATGATAAACTGAGTGTAGTTTAAAAATTATAGAATCATCTTTGATTAGATTGTGACATACAGAATATATGCATTGTTTTAGTTTGTTCTCTATATCTTAAAAATATAATTACTCTAGTTGGATACTATGAAAAACTGCTAAATGATATGTATGCTCAGTACTATTAACATAACTCACTGTCTGAAAATATTGATCACTCTTAACCTGTTTGTAAGGTGGGGATTTTTACAAAAGCACTAGCCTGGAACACATGGTCTAAGAAAAACCTCTTGTTTTTTTATTCTGTGTGGTTTTAGTCTGGTTCATAAATCTGGGAAATCTAGTACTTTGTTCTGTGGTTCCTGCAGTTGTCTTTGATTGTTATAAATTACAGCTGAAATGCTGAATATTCACAAACAAACTTACAAAATGATCAGAAGCCTCAGTTAAATGAAGTGACAGATTTCATTTCCATGTCATTTCCCTCTGGTGTCATTCACCTGAATTCACCCAGTGTCAAGACAAAAGAACTCTTTGAAAGATTATTTTCTAGACTAAGACCCTTCTATAGAATCATGGAAAGCCAGGTTGGAATAAACACGTGTACTGATTGTTCCCATTTCATGTGACCCACATATTTTATATACTTTTCTGCTTGCCCCCATTTTCTTACTCTCAGTTTCCCCTTTTGCCAGCACATCCCCTACGAGGTTTCAATTTCTGCATGTCTCAAGGGCCAGGTTCTCCCTGGGTTTATAACTGCCAAGGTTAAACACTGGGACTGCATCTAAAGATATGGCAGATGCTCTCTCTAAACTCCTTTCCCTTCCCAGAAAGGGAAAGAGAATAAAGGAGAGAGACTTATTGTTTGGAAACTAAACTAAATAGATTTCATGTATAAACACATATACACAAACCCAGTATCACACTCCTCCCCAGTAATGCTCAGATCACCACCAAGGCTGCAAGGCAGGCCCTGGGAAAATCCCAGGCTGGACTCCTGGAGTCAGCAGCAAATGTGAACTGGATTCCGGAACGCACAGATTCAGGAATGCATGGATTGGGATCAAAAGCAGAAGAATAGATGGAGTCCTCCCAAAATGCTAGCCACGGATGAAGAGGGCTTGACCCTCCTGATCCTTCAGATTTATATTGATTATGATGTGTATGGGTTGGAATACTTTGTTTGGACAATTTTAGGTCACGTGTACGATCTGCTCCTCCCCAAAGCAGGGTGGCAGGTGTGACCCCTTTTCCTCCTTTTTGCTTCCTGCACATAAGAATTTTAGCAGAACCAAGCAGTGACTTTGGTGTCTACTGGTATTAGTATAAGCAAAAGCCTTTCTGCATACTGTTCTCTAGCAATAACTGTAACCATCAGGCATTGTCATTCCTAAAAGCAGACACTGACTGAAAAACATGCTGTTAATTTCAGAATGTCCAGTTACTTAGAAGAGACTTAACTGAGATGTAAAATTACTCAGAAAAACACTGGTTCTGTCCTAGCTCAAACCAGGACAATAATCTTATGAGTTGCAAAGTCTAGGTTGAGCTTCCTGGAAGTAGTGTCTGTAGTTTCTTGATAGTCCATCAATTAGTGTGAGTGATGACCTTTGTTTCTTGTAATTGTCTCTACATTTGCTTTGTCTGTGTCTCTGTATATTTTGTTTCTAGTTTCTCTCTTTTCCCTTAGTTTCCTGAGTGTCAAGGTCCCTGATCAGATAACCTCTCATGGCCTCATCAAGTAGTGTGACTGAGAAGGTTTGGTTCTCACCACTGTCTCCCTTATCATTTGTCTCCCAGGTTTGTGTCCCTGTATGTTCTTGTTTACTGGTTTCCTCCTTTTCTTATTATCCCTTGAAGCATTGAAGAAGATCCTTCACCATTGAAGGAGCCAACACTCTCCTTCCACATACTTGTACACATATTATAAAAAGATATTCTGGGATTGAATTTTCCACCCACAATAAGATATATGTGGAGAGTTATACCAGATCAGAAACTTTGCTATTTTGTCAGTGATCAGTGTCTCCCTGTGGTGTTACAATGTTCCCATCAATTTGTTTTCTTTTCTTTTTACTATACATCGTAAATAGACCTGTCAGCACTTGTTTAAAACAGGATAAATAGTGTCTCCCAGTTCAGTACATTATCTGTTCCATCCATCTCTGTCTCCATAATTAATTTATCTTTAGTTGTCCTAGTAATTAAATTATTGTAATGATTCCAATTGTGTTATTGTATTGTAATATTATAGTGCATTCTAGAGTAGTTTTATCATAGAATCATAGGATTGTTAAGGTTGGAAGGGACCTTAAAGATCATCAGGTTCCAACGTCCCTGCTATGAGCAGGGATACCCCACACTAGACCAGGCCCCACAAAGCCTCATCCAACCTGGCATTAAAAACCTCCAGGGATGGGGCATCAACAATCTTCCTGGGCAACAGATTCCAGTACATCACTACCCTTATAGTGAAGAATTTCTTCCTAATATCTAACCTAAATCTCCCCTCTTTCAGTTTAAAACCACTATTCCTTGTCCTATTGCTATCTTCTCTGATGAAAAGCCCCTCCCCAGCTTTCCTGTAGCCCCTCTTCAGGTACTCGAAGGCTGCTGTAAGGTCTCCCCAGATCCTTCTCTTCTCCAAGCTGAACAGCCCCAACTGTCTCAGCCTGTCTCCTTAGGAGCTCGAGCCCTTTGATCATCTTTGTGGCCCTTCTCTGGACCCCCTCCAACAGGTCTATATCTTTCTTGTGCTGAGGGCTCCAGAACTGTATACAGTATTCCAGGTGCACAGTCACCAGACCAGAGTAGAGGGGCAGAATCACCTTCCTAGCCCTTACTGGTATCTGTGTCCTGGTTTGAGCCAGGATGAAGCTAATTTTCCTTTTACTGATGTTTTTTACTACAGCAAGCTCTCTTTTAACTAGCAACAAGTGTTCCAGCTAGTGGACTGATAACACCGGAATGTTCATGTTACTGCTGAGACTCCAAGTCTTAGCTCTGCTGCTACAGAGGCTACCGGGGAAGGAGAATCCAATCTATGACCCCACTGTAGGGGAGCTGGACTAGACAGACAGCAGAACTGACCAAAGGTATTCCATTCCATAGATCTACGTAAGCTCCGAGGAAGGTCAGAGATCACAGAAGACAACTTCCTTCCTGCTTCTTTTTCCCTTCTCTTCCGTCCATGGCTGATGTCCGGGGAGGACTCCATCCATCCATCACTGTTGACCCCAGGCTCAGGCATTTCATAACCCTCGCAACCCTCATACCCCAGCCCCTGTCTGCTCTGCCTTATCTCCTGCCTGTGGGCTGGGACATTTCAGGACTGCTCACAGCTAAGGAGAGTGCCGGGGGAGGTGCTGGGGGTGGGGGGAGGCAAGAGGCTTTTGCACATTCCTGAACATACTTGTATATAATTGTACACATAATTAAAGCTGTCTAATTTAGTTTTCAATCCAGCTAAGTCTCTCTCCTAATTCTCTCTCTCCTTCCCTACCTGGGTGGGAGGGGGAGGGGATTGAGAGCATTGTTGTCTCTGGTTTATTTGCCAATCCTGAGTCAAACCATGACAAAGTGTTACAATTCTGCCCTACAGTGTGGTTTTCCAGTTCTTTGATGCATCCATGCCAATAGCAATACTTGAATGAAAGTGTATTCAGGGCTGGTGTTTGGAGACTAGTGTTTTTGAAATAATTTTGGACTTCTTCTCCGGTATTTTTTTTTTCCACTGAAAAAACTATGGTTAATACTATTGTAAGGTCTTTGTACATTTGTGAATTTATAGGAACAAGCAATGAAGAATAATGAAAGTCTAGGAATAAAAGCAGCATTTAAACCAACAGTCATTTTTCTGAAGGAGATCCATAGCATTGGGGAAGATAGAATCAGCTCTCCTTTCCTTTCCTAAATGCCCAGTGACTTAAATATAGAACCAAATGTTTTTCTTTACAGGGTAAAGACAAACCACAGTGGGAAGCATAGCTGTCAACAAGAATAAAATTCCTAAGGGAAGGAGGATGCAAACTACTGAGAAATAAAAAAGATGGAAATAAATGCACATGCCATGCCAATTTATATTGTAAAATCAAAGAAAATCCAGGCAAGCTGGCGACATAATACAGATTTTGAAAACCAGAACTTCTCAAATAATATGATATACCACTTTTGGAAGTAATTACGCATTTAAAATAAGTTTATTTACTTATTTATCATTTAGTGACATAATGTGTATACTATGTCAATTAAAGTTCAAAGCTCACCTAGCAGACTGGTGGCCTGACTTAAAGTTTAGAGGTCAGAATCTTATGAGTAGTGTCTTGTTGTGGACTTGATCAGCAAGTAGAAGGCATCCAAGAAATCTATTTAATTAATCGGCCTTTAATTTAAAACCTTACATACTCTTTATTCTGAAACTTTTTCTGTTTTTAAGATAAATGAAAAACTGCATGTAAAACAAAATTACTTGTGACTGTTTTTCAAACTTCTGTTTAAAGTCTGGATCCTTGAAATGCACCTTTTTCTCACTCTTTGTTCTGCAACATAATTCAATAAAAGCTTTGTCAGAATAACACACATTTTTGAAAATAAAGACGGACTATGTGGAAGAAAATGTTTCTTCATGAAACAAGCCACAGGTCTCAAAATAAAGGTTATTAATCTCAGGGCTCTATTTGTGACCGTGCTTCCCTGGTGTCTGGGCCTTTTTGGAGCTCCCCTAGGGTAGCAGGACAGGGCCTGGCAGTCCAGGCACACCTGAACACCTCAGCCAGGAGCAAGTAGTGGGGGAGCACCATGGGCAGCTTTAGCCCTCATTTTCAGACACCTCCCTGAGAATAGGAAAAGGCTGGGCTAGGATGTGGGCCTGTAGGTGGGGCCAGGTGTAAGAGACTGAACTGTTGCTGTGACTCAACATTGTTTTGAAGCAAACCACAAGACTTCCACATGCAGGATATAAAGCAAGCAAGCAAGCAGCAAGGCTTGAGCAAACTTTGTATGCAGGCTTGCTGCTATGGCTTAACAACAACATATCTTGCTAGTAAGCAAAACAAGACAGGATGTTCTGGGCCTGTATCCACCAGGTGGGCATCCACTCAGAGTGCATGCGCTCAAGACAAGAGGTAAAAGCCAGTTACAGTGAAGAAGACTCACAGAATGTGAAGGCAAGCTGCGAGAGACCCCCTAGCAATGCTGCAGGGACCCCCTGGTGGCTCTGCACATGTGTGCCGGAGGGAGGAGATAATGCAGATTGATTCAAGATATCTCCACACCTTTTTGGAGAAAAGGCAAAGACATAATCATAAAAGGAGCAACGACCTGACAGCACATTGAAGATCTTGCCCACCGACTGACTGAAATTTGTGGACCATCAGGATGCCGCTGGTTTTGTGCTTGTGACTATCCTGTCTCTTGTGATCTCTCTGTATTTCTGCTACTTTCTTGACTTTCCTGGTCTCCTCCTCTCCTCTCTGCACCAGAGATTGTTATTGTGTAACTTTAATACAGTTTGATGTGTATGTAACATTTGACCTTAATTTTGCCATTAAGATCACCTCAAATCTCCCTTGACTCGGTAATGGCTTGAGACACTGGGTCAGCGGGGCCCATAGCCATGCTGGGCCCATGGTGTGCAGTGTGGTGTTGCAGGGAGCTGGAGACTGGACCTCCTGTGGCATTGCTGGGACAGAATCTAGAGGTCCCATTGGGCTGCAGTGGGGTCCTGGGCTGTGGGCGGGGTGAGAAGGAGGTCTGAAAGAGGCTTCACCGATAAGGTCCATGGATGCAGGGACCCTGGCATACCATAATTCCTGTTTATTGCTTACTATAGATATATTTTTAATATCTGTTGCCATTTGAACACTAAGTATGTTAGTACTTACTGCACTTAATGATTATCTGGACAGTCAGGGTAGTGACTATAATCAGTACCTAAATATAAAACCATGTATTTTCTTCTTCACGTTTCTTTGGATGTCAGTCTTAAAAAAACCCCACATTTATAACATGCTGAGCAACCTGTTTATCTTGGCTGACTCTCAATAATAACGAGTCTTAGTAGAGTAAAAGAATTTTTTGTGAGAGTTTTCAATTCATCAAGAAATGGGAGAAAAATAAAAATTAGAAAAAAACCCTTCATTTTACTGACATTTAATTAGTCCCCAGTATTGCATTATTTTTATATCAAATGCATAGATGTAATTTGTCCAAATATTTTTTAGAACAAAACCACATTTTACTGCAACTCTGTTACAAAATCAGTTCTTTAGTGTTATTTAATAGTTTCTAAATCACAAACAAAGGGCTAGCAGAAACACAGCCAGCTAATGTCCTGAGTTTATGCAGCATAAAATGCTCACTTGACAATCCAATTAATCACTTGGGTCACTGAAATTATAAATAATTTAATACTCAGTACCTGTAAAATATTTTCAAGAAGAATTTACTTGCTTTAATAATGTGATGTTGCTGCTTTATAAGAATAAAAAAAAAATACACATTGAGACTACACATGTCAGGAAAAGTATTATTTTCCCTATTACTAACAGGTTTGGAAAATCATATGTGCAGTGTTTTGTTAGCCTCATTACATAGTTAAGATAGCAACAGAAATGAAACTAATGCTTTCTAATAAAATAATCTTTAACCAAGAAAAATAATTCTGGAGAGGTCTTTGACCAAATTATACCAATCTGAATCTCCATAGGTTTCCCAGTCTGGGTCCTGACAAATTACTATGTATTATGTAAATTTGATGTAAATTAAAATTTCTATGCTTGTACAGAATGCTAGATTGTGATGTGTTGTTTATCAGCATTCCTCTGGTACTAAAAGGAAGGATATAAAAGGCTGTAGTTGAGAAAAACATGGTTGCATAAGAAATAGAACAAATAAAAATGATGTTTCTAAACACTTCAGAAGTTTAAGAAAGCATTATTTCCTTTTCAGGTTAAAATCTCATCTCCTAGACCCATCCTTACTCTGTGTTTAAAAAATGCACACAATCTCTACATGCATTACCCTACTACAAAAGCTAATGCCATAAAATTGGAAATGTATCTCTGTGACATATTGATCTTGAACAAAAATTAATAGGGAGAGATGAGAAGGAAACCGTTCTGGAAGATTTTGCAGAAGGTCCTCCTATGCAATAATATATTCCATCTATGAAATTCAGTGCTGTAATCTTATTCATAAGGCAAAATACATCTTGCTGCCTTATACTTTAGGTTGCTTATTCAGAATACACATAATTGTGGTAATTGCATATATGTGAGCTACTGTCATTTTTTTACATAGAAATTTTCCAAGAACCAATACCAAATTATATTTGTATGTGTGTGCGAGATGTAGATGTTTGCGTTTTAGCCCATTTTGAAACTTGAGGAAAGAAAGTCACTGTTCTTGCCTGTGATGCTCATATGAGCATTCATAATTTTCAAAGCAAAATGGAGGCAATTAAGAAGTTGTTGTGGGTTAGCCTCACCAGGAACCTAAGCCTTGTACAGCTTCTTGCTCTTTCTCCTCAGTGGTTAGGTGGAGAGAATCGGAAGGGCAGAAGTGAGGGAACTTGTGGGTTGGGATAAAGACAGTTTAATAGGTGACAAAAACGCTCTGTGGAAAAGCAAGACAAAATAAGGAATGCCTTTATAACTCTCCATTGATAGGCAGATGTTTAGCCATCTCCATGAAAACAAGGCTCCATCATGCATAAGAATTACTTGAGAAGACAAATGCTGTAACTCTGAACTTCTCCCTCCCCACCTTCCTGTAACTTTTACCAGTATTTAGCAAATATTACCTATACTTCGGAGCCTTTTGTCTTCTCACATGCCAAGTTTTCCCAGTCTTTTTGGAGACCAACTGCATTATTCTTCTTGATAAAAGTGTCTTAGGCAGAGTGTCTTTTTTTCTGTCCATATTGAAAACAACAAAACAGTACTAAGTCTTTTTTTGGAGTAAAAAAACTTCTGGTACCCTAAAGGGATTAAAATGGAGCCACTCAACTTTTCATTAGTTTGTGTATTTAGTTTCTTATCTGTCCTACAGCTGGAGGTTTTAGCGTCACTTTGCAGAATTCTGTTTCTTTGTTTGCAACTTTTGCAACTTTAGAAAACATCTCATAGTGCTGATGTTTCTCCTTGGAACAAAAAGGCAGTGTGCATAGACTCCACAGTTAATGAAATCCATCAATAGCTGACAGGTTCGCTGTCCTGTATAGTGCTAATATTTCATTTCAGGTAAAATTCTTATTTTAGTTAATGTCTGTTTTTCTTGCTTGAACTCCTTATGCTGAGGTGAATGAGATGGCACTAGCCCATATGTAGTATCTGAAAGATGAGTGAATATTTAACACTGTATTGGGTTTACATGGCAAAGTTTTGGTAGTGGGGGAGCTACAGGGGTGGTTTCTATGAGAAGCCAGAAGCTGCCCTTATGTTGGATTAAGTCAATTTCAGTTGGCTCCAACACACCCACCACTGGCCAAAGCTGAACCAATGAGTGACATTGGTAGCACCTTTATGATAACTAGTGATAGGACAAGATGAAATGGGGTCAAGTTGAACCAGAGGAAGTTCAGATTGGATATTAGGAAAAATTTCTTCACAGAAAGAGTGGTGAGGTATTGGAACAGGCTTTTCAGGGAGGTGGTGGAGGCACCATCCCAGGAGGTGTTAAAAAAAAATGGGTGGATGTGGTGTTTCAGGAGATGGTTTAGCAGTTAGGCTTCGTACAGTGGTTGGTTGGGCTTGATGATCTTGAAGGTCTTTTCCAACCTTGATAATTCTATGATTCTGAGACTAGTACGGAGAGGCAGGTATATCTGAAGAGATGAGGAATAATATGAAATATACCTTTGCCAACAAGCAAAAAACCAAGGTGGCTGGGGGAACCCAGCTTAGGTTTACCAAGGGCAAATTGTACCTGAAGGACCTGATTGCCTGCATTGATAACTGACTCTGTGAACAACTTGAGAACAGAGGTGTTTATAATAAGGTTTTTGACATATGATCTTATAGCCAAATTGGTAAGGTGGGCTAAAATATGGAAAAGTGACAGGAGTGTTGACCCCAATGGAGTGTTATTAGCTGTGTAAAATCCAGCTGGAAATCAGCTAATAGTGGTGCTCCTCAGAGATGGACACAAGCCAAGTATGCTTGCAGCAAGGAAGGGTATTGCATATCATGCTGTATTAACCAGAGTAGGGACAGCAGGTAGTCTCTATTTGGTAATTCTAAGAGCAAATTTAGTGCACTGTATCCAGTTTTTAGTTCCCAGTAGAAAACACATACGAAAAAAACAGAGCAAGCTTGGTAAAGGGCCACAAAGGAGATTAGAGGTGCTAAGTGTATGACATACTAAAAGAGAATGAGAAAGCTGTTTCCTCACTTTTGAGAAAGAAAAACTGAAGGAGGATCTTACTGTTGTTTTCAACAACAGTGTGAGGGTAAAAAGAAGATGGAACAAGAGTTCTCAGGGATTCCCAGCAAAGAAATGAAACTTAACGAGAACAAGCTACAGCAGAAGAAATTTTTATTAGAAATTAGGAAAAAGTACTCTCAGTAAGTGTGTTGAAACACTAAACTTACAGAGAGATTATGGAATCCCTACTTGTGCAGATACTCAAAATAGTACTGAATTTAACCCTAAACAAACTCTTTTAACTTGGAAATTCTATCTACATTCAAAGCAGTCCTTGATTTGTATAAGAGGGGTTTGAATTAGTCCCTTCCAAGCTGTGTTGTTGTTTGGTTTTGTTGTAGGGTTGTTTTTTTTTGTAATTCTGTGATTTTAAATGGCTCCTATATCTCAAAGTCTTCTTTTCTTCAGTCATTCAATACATTTGAGATAGATGGTAAGTTTTATGGCAGAGTAATTTCTTCTGATGAATTCTGTAAATAGAATTGTGGATGAAAATACCTTAAAGACGCATTCTATTAATTTTTTTCCCAAATGTCAATTTTATATAAATGAAAATTAGGACTTAAGTGATGTTCTAGCTGATGATAGTGGACAAGCTTTTGTTCCAGTGTATGAACAGTATAATTGATGCAGCTCTAAAAAAAATATAAGTTTGTTGTCATAAATTCCCTGCATGTCTCTTGAAATTGTGCTGCATACTTAATAATACAGGTAAAATGAATCCGGATATTAACAGACTGGCAAATACTGAGCAGATAATTTTTAAACTTATTATCAGATTGTGATTTTAAAAAGACTGTTTATTTCATACTTTCTTTTTCCATTCTGCTAGGAAAAAGTCTAAATATCAAGATAGTTAAAATTAGAAAAAATATTTGTGTATTGATCTGAGAACTTACATTAAGAATTTCTAGAGTCAAAACAATAATGTTTTGTCGTTATAGTTTTGTGTTCTAAGTAAGACCAGCACTTGATCTACATCTGTACTGATATTTTGAACTACTGGTACTTAAATAAAATAATTCAAGCTTTAATCATTGTAGCTATTCCTATCATGTCCGTCAAATACTGTTTGTTAAGTTAAAGAGTGAGTATTCAAGCACCTGCATAAGATACTGAATAGTTTGTTCTCTTTTCTTTATTATATTTCCAGTTGGTTAATCTCTGTCTAAAGACAGCAAGGTTACTTTTTATCCTTGGAGGTCAAATACTTATTATTTAATGCATGGTCCACAGGGTACTAGATTCACCATGTAACTCTAATGATATGAATAAAAGAAGTGGTTTTGGCTTTGAACTGAAAAGAACAGTAGACGCAAATAGAAGTTTTTCTAATTTACATACTGGGAACATTTCTGTTTTTTTTTCTCAGGACTTCAGAAAGATCCTCCACAAATTCACATTCTACACATTCACAAGTTTTCACCGTCAACATAGAATAAAATGTATTGTATCTATACACAGAACTCTATAAAAGGTTGATAAATCCAAGTGTAAAATATGTGAAATAAAAGGAATTTAGTCCATTCTTATGTATGTAGCACCTTTTTCTATTTTTAATTTTATTCTACATTCAAAATTTGTCTACAAAATGCACGTCATTTAAGCAATTTGGAAATTCACTGAAAATAGGGATTATACAGTGCATGTATCATTATCATAAGTTCAGGTTTTATGTTGAAATCAGCAAGTTATTTAAGCATTTAACAAAAATAGTCTATAATCATGTACTCCAGTCTGAATATGATAAAGGAATTGTTTTGATTAGTATCAAAAAGTGTGTCAAATGCTTCCCGAGCAACTATGCCATGTGACAGCAGCTAACTCCATTTGCAAGATGAGATATAGGCCTGTGACAGATGTATATATGCCAGGTGAACATTACTCACTGTACTGCTAGCCCTTAGTACTGGGTCACATTTAGTCTAGCATAGCAATGTATGTCAGCATATAGCAAAGGTTTCAGAGGAAAAGAAAATGTCTCAGTCAATTTTTCAGTGGTGGGAATAAGTTTCAGGTCCCAAACCAAACACTTCTCACACGTATTTAAGTTATTATTTGGTTTAAGCAGTTCAAGAACTTCCTTATGTAAAAGACTTCTGCTAAATGGGTCATTTTCCTAGTCTAATCCAAAATTGTCTTCTACATAATGTTGCCTAGAGGTAAAAATCTGTGTCCCTTCTCTGTCCTGAAGCATTAGATCTGGTTCTGTTGGTGCCACTGAACCCTTAAATGCATTCTGAAGCTGACATATATCACTTAAAAGTATGATGTGCTCTGGCATGTTCCCCTCCAAAATCATTTTCACATGCCAGTCATACAGTAACAATGACATTCCTTAGGGCTCAGGGATTTCATTCCTACAAGAAGGATAAATAGATAAACTGTTTGTCTCTCTATGAATATCTACCTTCTGAAGAATGGACAGATTTCCAAACCCTTTGGAAGAACAACAGAATAAATGGGCCTGATATCTCCTACAGAAAATGTGATCTAGGAGGTCTTCTCATTCTGAAATTTATTTTTTTTTTCTCCTGGAGGATTGTCTTAAGTTGCAGGCTGAGTTTAAGTAAAAATACATTCTTGTAGAGCCTCATCTATTGGTCCTTGTCAATATTTGGAAGATGTTTTTCAGTATTATACACATCACTACCCCTTCTGTTTGTTTGGGATATTTCTCATAAAGATATTTATTATTGTGCACAGACTGCAAGGGAAATGTAAAATAAACTATTTGGAGAAATGTAAGTCAATCAGTTGTGAGATGCTGCTTAATTAATATTGGTGCAGTAGTGAAGGTAGATGTCTGGGTGTCCTGAGGCTCACTATGAAATCTGGACACGGTTAGACTATGACCCTATAGCTAACAATGTACTCATTGGCTCAGGGGCCAGTCTTGAATTTAAGGTTTGAGCACTCATAGAGAGCACTGACTATATTAAATGGAAATGCTGTGATAGAAAATCCCTTAAAACGTACAGTGGACTGAGGAAGAGAGTTACTCATGAATGTGTAATCCATGACTCCTGTTAGCTTCTGCAGATGACTTGTACACACCAGAGACTATGAAATGTGTGAGGCTAACTAATGTCTCATGAAACGTTTAACATGAATTTATTAATCCACACAAAGGCACAAGGCACAGTCAGCCAGCTGCCTTAATAGGCAAGACAAGAATTAACTTCTAATTGCCCAAGGCATCAAACTCCAGACAGACTGATTATAGTATTTTCCATGTATACCTTCAAACCTGAAGAAGGGAGTAATTGTGCAAGATGTGTCACGGCTGCCAAGTGTACAGATGTAGTTTTAGTCCATTTTAGATATGGGAACACAAAAATAAAAGCTGGAAATGCAATTTGACAGGGCAACAAAGCCAGTCTATTAAGTAGTTGCTGTTAAAATTGATAGTTCAATTTCCTCATCTACAGTTTCCCTTCAAATACTTGCATGACTTTCTCTGAACTTTGGCTGTATTTCTTTGCGTTACCATGAGGTCAGATGATCTGAAAAGAAATGCAAAAGGAGGAAAACCTCAAAAAAATGTACATAATCTTCTAATAGTTTATCTCCCTGAAGCAACTTAAAATGAGGTCAGGCAGTAACCACTACCGGTACAAAAGAGAGGACAGAATCTCTCAGATGAAAGTTGGAGGTCATCTATATTAATTCATTATGCTTTACACATACATTAGTTAATTAAGTATATGTTAATTAGTATACAGATGGCATAAAGGTATGATTGTATTAAAATGTACATAGTATTTGCAATATGTAAATGTATATGCATATATATATGCATATACAATATATCATACATGTATATATGTATGATATCATACATGTATATGCATTATACAATATATCATATAATACAAAACATATAACATATAATGTAAAGTATAACAATAAATAATACAAATTTATTGATTGTATTATTTAATTATTTATCAGGACTGTTCTTTGGACCAAACATTTTCTAACCGCCTATTTTTAAATTCTCCTACTCTTTGAAACAAAGTGGTCAAATGAAAGCTTTCTTTTGGCTGTCCTCGGGTATAATTTTGGGGAGTCTTAGGTGACTTGGGACAAAACTAAAAAAGGGACTGTGCCAGCAAAGACATTATTAAATTCCCGTGCCTGAAAATTTACTTTTAATTTACAAATAGATAAAACCTATTAAAAAAGATTAGACTTAACCCAAAGGAGTACCTAAAAGAAACAAACAAACAAAAGCTATGAGGGGGTTATCTGGAGCAAGATGGCCCTGAGAATTTAGGTCTCCAGCTTGAAGTTTAGAACAGAAAATAGCTTAGAGTGGATCTACAATATTTGGATACACCTCAGACTCTAAAGCATTCAGAAAGCTATATACTTGGTAGATGCAGACTATGACTGTGTTTTACTTGTATTCAATGCAGTATTAAATGTTGTAATTGATACAGGAACAGATTTTAAGGGTGCTGACTCTTGGCTGAGCCAGACTTCTTAAAAAGCTTTAAAACTCTCTTTTAAAGAACAGTGAAATAATGGAACAGTTTAAAAACTTTACCATTACCTGAAAACTACTTTCAAAGTCTAGGCATATTTCTCCTGAACACTTTTTCTAGTTTTATTTTAAATAATCTTTCATTACTATGAGAAGACTGAATTGTCCCACAGGGATTAATATTTTAATAGCCTTAAAGCTTTTCTCATATGATAATTACTTTTCAAATTCTGAATTATGTTTTAAGGCAGAATGCTTTGATTTTTGTGTTCGAATGTAAACACTCTCAGTGGGTAGTTAAGAATTCCATAAGTTGATGAATATTTATATGCATTTATGAGGCTTGACATCTTCCATATTGTGCATATTTATGATCTAGTCCTATGTTACTGTTCTTGAGGGAGGTCAGGTAGAATAAGCCCTTACTACTTTGCAATGCAGTTTTTAATGTTCCTGAATTTGGAATATAGTTGCTTGGCAGGTTAAATGAATTGCCACTGTGGGTCTACTTGGGACAATCTTAATTTCATGAAAAGTAACGGAATTGCATAAACTACAGAAGGACAGTGATGTAAAATCTTTCATAATAATTCTCATAAAATCACAGAATCTGAGTTTGGGAGGAATCTTTGCAAATTGTCTTATCCAACTTCCCTGCTCGAAGCAGAATGAACTACAGTAGATTACTCTTTGTCCATCAGGTTTTTAACAGCTCCAAAGATGGAAACTCTACAACCTTTCTGGGCAACCTGTTCCAGGATTTGGCCGCCCCCACAGTACAAATTCAGTCCTTACTTCTAAGTGGAATTTCTTCTGTTTCAATATTTCAGTTGCCTCTTATCCTGTCACTGGGCACCACTGAGAAGAGTCTGCTTCCCTCCTCTTCATTCCCTCACATCAGCTATTAAAACCAAACTGATAAAATCAACCTGAGCATTCTCTTCTTCAAGCAGCCCCAGCTTACTCAGATCCTCCTTGTATGAAAGCTGCTCCAGTCCCTTTATAATCTTTGCATCTCTTCACTCTACTCCCTTGAGTATATCAATGTTTCACTTGTACTGGAGCATTGGACAGAACACCCCAGATATGTCTCAGCAGTGCTCAGTAGTGGGTAAGTATCACCTCCCTCAGTCTCCTAGTAGCATTTCTACTGCAACCCAGGAGGCTGATGGCCTTTTTTGTGTCAAAGGCACATTACTGGCTTGGTTCATGTTCAGCCCTTTTACTGACAAGCTTCTTTCCTGTTTGTTGGCCCCTAGTCTGTAGTATTTTTGATTGTAGGACTTTTAACTTAATATTTAATGGAAAAAAAATAATTTTAATTTAATAAGATTCCTGATAGCCCATTTCTCTACTCTACTGAGGAACCTCTATGTAGCAGGACAACTATCTGGTGTATCAGCCATCCAACTCCTCACAGGTTTTTAACATCTGCAAATTTTTGAGAGTCATTAATGAAGAAAGCAAAGAGTATTGGCCCGAGAATCGACTCCTGGTGTACACCACTGGTAAGTAGTCTCCAGCTTGGCTTCATGCTGCCAGTTGCATTCATGTGAGCATAGCACTTCTGTCAGTTTTTAATCTAGATCCACAGTCTTTTTATTCTTTATATTTATATATATATATATGTAAGATCCTAATTTTATTTGGAAGGATGCTATGAGAGACAATGTCAAAAGCCTTGGTAAATCCATAATAAGTAACATCCGCCACTTCTCTCATTCACTGAGGCATTTTTCTTGTAGAATGCTGAGAGGTTGGTCAGGCATGATTTCTCCTTTTAACATCCATGCTGAATGCTCCCAGTCACCCTCTTGTCCTTGGTATGCTTGGAAATGATCTCCAGGATTATTTGCTGCATTACTTTCCCAGGGATTGAGATGAAACTGACAAGACTGCACTTTCCTGGGTCTTCCTTCTTGTCCTTCTTGAAGACAAGAGTGACATCTGCTTTCTTCCAGCCCTTTGGAACCTCTTCTAATTTGCGTGACCTTTAAAGAATAATTGAGAATGGCCTCACAATGACATCAGCAAGCTCCCCTGGAACTTGTGGGTGCATCCCATCAGATCTCATGGACTTCTGTATGTTCAGTTGGTTTAAATGTTCCCTAACATGATCCTCCTCCACTGAGTGTAATGTAGGTCTTTGTTGCTCCAGACTTCCTACTGGTCTCAGGGACCAGAGACTGCTGAGAGCTTAGTTTACCACTGAAGAACCACGTAAAGAAGGCCTTGAGTACCTTGGTGTTTTCTGTGTCCCTTGTCACTATGTTCTCCAAACCATTCAGCAGCCAACCACATTTCACCTAGTCTTCCTTCTGATGCCGATGCATCAGTAGAAACTCTCCATGCCCTTCATGTAACTTGCCAGATTCAGCTGCAGATGGACTTTGGCTTTCCTAACCTTTTCCCTGCATATTCACAGTGTCTCTATATTCGTCATGGTTGACCTGAGCCAGTTCCCACCTCTTCTATGACTTATTCTTTTTTATTTGAGTTTTATAGAATCAACTTCTTAATGCATACAGGCCTTTTACTGCTTTTGCTTGACTTTGTCCTTCTCTTGCATCTCTGTCATCTCAATGAGATTGTAGGACTGCAACTACACACAGACTTCCTGTTTAAACTTATTCGTGTGCATGGGATAGGACCCCTTCAAACTTTTTTTGCTGATCACAAGGTTTCTCCTGTACATAACACCTTGCACCAATTGCTTGCCATCATGGTCCCCTACTTCCTTACTTGTCTTTGAGCCGACATCTCCCTCCCTGTCCTACTTTAAAGTTTTCCTTTCCAGGCTGACCAGCCTATTGTCAGAGATTGTTTTTGCCACACTTGTTCAATTGGATCCTCTCTTCTTCCCAGTAGTCTGAGGGTTCATGGTTGTAAAAGCCAAATCCTCTCAGCACAAGCTATGCAAGCAGGTTTTGACTGGCAGAATCTGTTCACTTCTCAAGCTCTTTCTCCTCATTAGCAGGTCTTAGGAGAAAGCCACCTGGGCCCCCATGTCCTGGACCCTCACCCCAAGAGTCATGTAGTCACACCTAATATGAGCCATGCCCTTCCTTCTATATCATTGATCCCTATGTGGAAGAGCAGCAGTGAGGAATATCTCAGGGCCAGACAAGCCTCAGCAGTATCTCCACAGCATCCTGGATCTGAGTCTGCACAATCGGTAAGCTTCCCTAGATAGCAGTCAGGTCAGCAGGTGGGGGCCTCTATCCCCTGCAGCAGGGAGTCTTCCACTGCTGTTACTCCTTCCTTCCTTTGGGTGCTGCTCTGGGGCTCAAGCTCAGCTGTCTTGGGTGCTAGGTTAAACTCAGCTCCCAATCCATCATCTGTTAGTAAATCTTACCCTGTTAAATTTACATACTTTTTTGTGCGAGTGAGATACAGTTAGGATTTGAACAAATGCAAGCAAAGGCTCAGTTATTCTTCAAAAGTGCACTAATATGAATTATGATGTGGTCACAATGCAGTTAGTGTAATTGCATCATGGGAAAATCATCAGCATTGCTTCATATTACTGGATAAAACACATACCACTGTTCATGTAAATGCTACATGTCAATATTTTAGAATGCAAAAAATTTAGTTTTACACTAAGTATATATGTTATAAGAAGTATTTTATTAATCAATAGTAAAGTTCAGCAAGTATCCACACATACCTTAAAATTATTGTCTTCCTAAACTGAATGCTAAACTTCAGGAAATACAGTTTTCGATCATAACATTTTCACTGTGCTGAACAGTTGCAGAATGTAAAAAGGATCACTGCGGTAAAGAATTCAATGTGTAAAAATAAAATAATTTAAAAATATATTTAAAGATTATATTTCCATCTACCTTCTAGCTGTTAGTCACTGCATCTACATCTATCCTAGAAATAAATCAAAACCGGGAACTTTTGTGCTCACTGAAACTCAGTTGACACTACTGTTGTACATGCCCATGTATTTTTGCTTTACTACAAATATTAAAATCAAGCTTCAGTTTTATTAAATGTGATTGGCTTGGGTACAATACCATATAAGTGGAAATACATTGATATCACAATGTTTGTTTGGATTTAGCTTGTCAAGATTGCAATGTATTCCTTGTAGCAGGCAAAAACTAAATTTATGGAAAATTTCCACCAATTTGTCAGCAGACTAGCTAGTAAAAAAGAGACTTTGACGTTTGCTTTATGAGTACACTAATAAAAATAAAAATTGTAGCTCAGTTCTTTTTTATGAAGAAAAAGTAATATTTTATTAATTAAATTACATTTATTATTTAAGAGGTTTTTCCACATTTTATTACTGGCTGCTGCAATACTTGGCCAGATATATAATGATCCAATATATGTAGCACTTTCATGTAAAAATAAATAACTAAATAAATACATACATAATTGAAGGGAGAAAAGTAGGAAGGGAGGAAGGAACCATGTCACTGACAAAGATGTTAAATAGCACCAGTGACAGTACCGACCCTTGAGGAACTCCATTCATCACTGCTGTCCATTTGGACATTGAGCTGTTGACCACAACTCTTTGACTGTGACCACCCAGCCAATTCCTTATCCACCTAATGGTCCACCCATTGAATCCATGTCTTTCTAATTTAGAGACAAGAATGTTGTGGGGGACAGTGTAAAATGCTTTGTACAAGTCCAGGTAAATGACGTCAGTTGCTCTTCTTTTGCCCACCAATGCTGTGACCCTATTATAAAAAGCCACCAGATTTGTCTGGCACAATTTGCCTTCAGTAAAGCCATGTTGGCTGCCACCAACAACCTATACATTTTCCATTTCCAGGAGGTTCTGCTCCATAATCTTTCTGGGCACACAGCTGAGACTGACTGGCCTGTAGTTCCTTGGGTTTTCCTTATTTCCCTTTTTTCCCTTCTGTTCCACAACAGAGGTCAACTCCTCACCATACATAGAATGTAAGAGTAAATTATTCAATATTATTCTAGCTGTCATGTCACTATTAATTGGTATTGCTTAAGATTTAGGACTAAAAAGTTGATCTTGAAAGAAATGGGATCAGTGTACAGTTTTGCTGTCTTCAGTGGTAGGGATCAAATTAAGATACAGTCAAGTTACCCACCAGCATACCACTGAGAGTGAACATACAGAACTTGCCAGCAAATAGAAATATGCAGCACATATAAAGTTCCTCTAGATTAAATGAAAGAATAATCATAAAAGAAGTTATTTCTTTTATGGAATTTGTGAATAAAAGGTCTGTTTGATGTAAGCTCAGTCAGAATATTTTGGATACTTTCCCACCTCCAGGGCTCTTTTCTCTTCTTTTTGCCAGGAATGAATATTTTTAGATGTAATCCTGTATTTATTTTTTTTTCACAGCTATCCATTTGTCCTAAGACTAGTTGTACTTTTTAAATTTCTGTAACAGTGTCTAGCATGTATTATGGTTTTATAAATAGATATTTAGCATTACGTAGTTAGTCAACACTTGGCCCAAATATTATGACAGAATTCTTTAGACAGAGTCCCAAATTCAGCTGGGATAGTGTTAATTTTCACAAGAAGCTGGCAGGGAACACAGCTAGAATAGCTGAGCTGGACTAGCCAAGGGGGTATTTGATATCATATGGCATCATGTTCATTATATAAACTGAGGAAACTGCCCAGTGAAGGAGGTGAACGGGCTGGGTGTCAGGTTCCAGATGGTGATCAATTGCATTGTGGATCATTCACTTTGTGTATTCTTCTATTAATATTGTTGTTGTTATTGTTGTTATTATTATTTCTTCTCTGTTTGTAATGTCCTATTTTACTGTCCTTATCTCAACCAATGATTTTACCTTTTTTTTCCAATTCTTGTCCCAATCCCACTGGAGAGAAACGGAGTGAGTGAGCAGCAAGCCATGTGGTTCTGAGTTGCTGGCTGTGCCTAAACCACGACACACAGATACAACAATTGAAAACAAAACTAATTTTTTCTTGACTATTGATTGCTTAGGAAAAAAAACCAATAGAATAGGCTCTGTTGACAGATTCACTCAGTATTGGAACCACCATATTTTTTTCTTGAAAAATGTGTATTTCTTCACTTTTTATAGAGGAAGAATTAAGGAGTCTTTTTTCTTCCTGGTGAAAGGATGGTTATTAATGTTGCCATGAATATAAGCTTTAGCTATGCCCTACAGTATAGCCACTGGTTATCACAAAGAACCACTTTCCACAGAAGAGAAAATACTGGGTTCTTTCAAGAAGTCAGGACACCCAATGACCTTTAAACCCCAGGTCTGATTCCAAGTTTTGCTGCACAACACTATTTTTCACCTGTTGTTGTGTCAGCTTCCCAGCCCTTTTACTTGAACTGTCCAGGTCTAGACCTGCTCCTGGGTATCTGCTTCCCTTTATGCTTTGCTTGGAGTTCAGTTGTCTCCTTGTCCTATTGTTTCTCTCTGATTGTTCTGAGTATATTCATATATACTTTCTGAAATTTGTTCCTAGACACAAGTTTTTAGCTTGCCTCAGCTACTTTCTCTGCTACTCACTCCCTGAACAAGAGCATCACCAGAAGAGATAAAGAAGTCATCATCCCATTCTACTCAGTGCTTGTCAGACCACACCTGGAGTATTGTGTTCAGTTTTGGTCCCTGCTCTACAAAAAGGCTGTGGACAGGCTGGAGGGGGCCCAGCGAAGGGCCACAAGGATGATCAGAGGACTGGAGGACCTGCCAAATGAGAAGAGGCTGAGAAAACTGGGTTTGTTCAGCCTTGAGAAAAGAAGGGTTAGGGAAGACCTTGTCACCATGTTCCAATACTTAAAGGGTGACTACCAAGAAGATGGAGACTCCATATTTACAAGGAGTGACATGGAAAAAACAAAGGGTAATGGGCACAAGATGCTCCTGGAGAGATTCCAATTAGCCATAATAGGTAAATTTTTCACCATGAGGGCACTCAAACATTGGAATAGTGTCCCAAGAGAAGTGGACAGTTTTAAGTCTCAGCTTGACAGGGTGCTGAGCCATCTCATATAAATTATAGTATTACCTAGAAAGGTTGGACCTGATGATCCTTGAGGTCCCTTCCAACCTGGCATTTTATGATTCTATGATTCTGTGTGATGTGGCCTCACCAGTGCCACACTGGTGTGGCGCAGAGGGGAAGGTTTGTCTCCCTCAACACCTGCTGGCAATCCTTTGCCTAATACAGCCCAGGGTGCCATTAGACTTCTTGGCCAGAAGGGCACATTGACTTTAACGAAGTCCAGGTAGAAAGCATCCACAGCCTTTCCCTCTTCTACTTGGCAGGTCACCTGGTCATAGAAGGAGATCCTCTAGTCAAGCAGGACTTCATGAACTTATGCTGGGTGGGCCAGATTTCCTGGTTGTCCTGCACCTGCCATGTGAGTGCACCCAAGATGAACCACTCCATGATCATTCCTGGTACCAAGGTCAGACTGACAGGCCTGTAGTTTCCCAGATCGTCCTTCTGGCCCTTCTTGTAGATGGGCATCACACTGTCAAGCCTCTAGTAGTCTGGGACCTCCCCTATTAACCAGGACAGCTGACTAATGATGGAGAGTGGCTTGGCACGCTGCTCTGCCAGCTTCCCCAGTACTCTTGGGTGGATCCTGTTGGGCCCCATAGACTTGTGAGTGTCCAGGTGCCAGTAAGAACTTTCTCCTGGATTATGGGAATTTCTTCTACTCTCTATCCCTGTCTTTCAGCTCAGGAGGCTGAATACCCTGAGGATAAGTGGCCTGACTATTAAAGACAGAGGCAAAGAAGGCAGGAAGTACCTCAGCCTATTCCTCATCCTTGGTGGTAATGTCAAACCACCTATATCCAATAAAAGATTGAGATTCTCCTTGGCTCTTTTTTTGCTACTAATATATTTGTAAAAACATTTTTTAGCTATCTCTTATGACAGTGACCAGATTGAGTTCTAGCTGGGCCTTTACCTTTCTGATTTTTAATATGCATGACCTAACAAGATCTCTGTACTCTTCTTGAATTGCCTGCCCCTCTTCCAAAGTTTGTAAACTCTCCTTTTCTTCCTGAGTCCCAACAAAAGCTCCCTGTTCATCCAGACTGGTCGGCTGCCCCACCAGTTTGTCTTATGACACATGGGAACAGCCTGCTCCTGTGTCTTTAAGACTTCCTTCTTAAACAATTGCAAGACTTCCTGGACCATTTTGCCCTTCATGACTGTCTTCCAATGGGCTGTCTTAACCAGTGTCCTGAACAGGCTAAAGTCTGCCCTCCAGAAATCCATGGTAGTGGTTTTGCTGGTCCCCCTCCTTGCTTCACCAAGGATCAAGAACTCTATCATTTCATGCTTGCTAAGCCCAAGGCAGCCTCTGACAACCACATCTGCCACTAGTCCTCTCTTGTAAACAGCAGGTCTAGTGAGGCACCTCCCCTGGTCATGTCTTACCAGTGGCATCAAGAAGTTATCTTTCACACACTCCAGGAACATTCTAGACAGCTTCCTCTCTGCTGTGTTGTATTTCCAACAGATGTTCCGTAAGTTGAAGTCTCCCACAAGAACAAGGGCTGGTGATTGCGAGACTACTGCCAGCCATTACTTATCCAGGAGAATACAATGGAAGTGCTCTTTGTTTTGGTTTGCTTCTTAACAAAGCTTTTACAAATATCAAAGGCTTTGGATGTAATAGTTGAATTTTCTGTTACAAAACATGAGAAATTTAGTTATGTCAGTTAAATAACAGCCTCCTCAGGAGATTAACCTGGTATCTTTGGACTACATTGTTTTCACTCCTTACTTACCCAGGCTGTGAGATCTTTGATTAAAAACTTTGATGATATATGGAAGTTATATTCCTCCCGTGTAGAGTTACCTATTTTTCCAGTTACATAACGATGAAATTCATTGTAGACAGTGCACAGGCACATGGTTTAGTGGTGGACTTGGCAGTGACAGGTTAATGGTTGGACTTGGTCTTAAAGTTTTTCTCCAACCAAAACGAATCCATGATTTTACAATTTAACATTATTGAAACAGCAGGGAAATATTAAGAAAAAAAAAAATTAAAAAAAAAAATAGAAGACATATGAATTTCCATTTAGTTTGCATAATGTGAGGGGAAGATCACAGAAGGCTTTAAAACCATTTGACCCTTTCCCTTTCTGCACCAGTACGTATTCTTGTATCACAACTCATAGGCAAGGATTGCCTAACCTCTATTCCCTGCACCATTTAAGTAAAAAGTGTGCCTGTCCATTGCAGAGGTTTATTTGAAGATTTATGATACTACAGAAGTTCACAAAAGCATATTTGGAAATTTTTTATAGAAGATGTTACTGTTAGCCAGAATGTGTTACAGAATGACACTCTGAAAAGTGTTATTTTATACCAATTCATTACAAAAATGATCAAAAGATGTTTGGAGTAAAGTGCATGATGTTTTCACAACAATGCAAAAAAATGAGACACTGTAAATGAAGTTTCACAGATGTTGGACTTTCATAAATAGAATTCCTAAACAGAAATGCAACATATTTCACAGACAAAGGTCAAACAATATAAGCATTTTTCATATTTAAGCCTTTCCATATGTCATAAATAAATACTTCTTTCTTATGTGGTCATATACGTATGTGTTTATAAATTAGTCCGGATTATGTATCATGTAACTTGTGTCTTCTTTCTACTTTAATACCTGCCTTTTTTCTTAATTTTTTTTTTACTTTATGCATGTCCATATTTTAAACATTAAATCATGTCTTTGTTATCTGAACAAAAAAAGCTCCATAAAAACCCCTTGAGATTTTTCCTTAGGTTTTTCCTTCCTCATATGTTGTGAGGTGTAAATCTTTTGAAGTTTGTCTTTCCTTTTTTTTTTCCTTATAGATTTCACTTTCTCCTTACTTGTTTCAAAGAGAAAGTGAAATAAACAAGGAAGAATATAAAGAATGTGGAAAATACCTGAAAATTCAGAAGCTTGAGTTCAAAGAGTCGGAAAGGAATCTTACTTTTATAAATTGATGTTTCTTTACAGAAATATAATCTTTTATTTCCTTTTTAAATTAAAGAGGAAAATTCAATAGCTGCAGTTACCTCCCTTTTTCTTATCCATTTGTTAAGTAAAGACGGTGGTTATAAAAGTATAAAGTATAAAAGAACAATCAGATCTTTCTGTTCTACTGTGACAAATTTCATATGCAGTTTTGAAAGACATCTGAAAAGAAGGCTTATATTTTGGCATTGCAACTTTTAAGTCATGCTTAAGAGTTTGTGACTACATAAAAATATTTTTATGTTGATTAATAATAAAGAAGGAACTCTAGAATTCTTCATGTATCATATCCTGTCAATAATCATTAATGCTGTAATCTAAATTGCCATATTTTACCACAATGTATTCATTATCAGGAAGTACATAACGCATTGATTGAAATATATACTATTTGAATTAACTAGAACAATTACTGGTTTTCTTTTCTTCTTGTTCCATGTTACTTTTTATTTTTTACATTTTCTTATATTTCTGTATTTTCCAGTGACAGTAGTAATTCTTTTACATAGTGAATTATGATAGGAATTCAGAATTTTAAAATTCAAGCACTACACAGTAATAAATCATTCAAAATTGTGAGATCTGCCACTGGAAGAGAATTTGGAATATTATCAAGGGAGTTGACTCTTGATGAATCTGGTGGTGATAATTATTGATAGTCCTTTAAAGACTTCTAAATGGCACTTATTCTTCTGTCTTTTATACAATATAATTGGAAACAATAGAGCAACAGAAAAGAGTGGAATGGAGAACACTGATTTTATTTAAAAACATTTAAGTCACTTGTTCACTCACATGTTCTTTCTATTTTCCATCTGTAAAATGATTATATCAGAGAAAAAAAAAAAAACAAAACAAAAAACAAACACAATAACTAGTTATTTCCATTTTACACAATTAAAAAAAAGGTTATTAAATTTTATTTGCACAACTTTCTATATACTTTAAATAAAAATAGCATGATAGAATTTTTGCTTTTATAAATATTCTAACAGTGCCTCTTTAAAGAATGTACCTCCTCTCAGCATGAAGTATTGATGTCATGCGATATTGGGGAAAAAAATCAGCCTTACAGCTTTCCTTCACAAGATAAGAAATCTCATAGTCCATAATGGCTACTTAGAATAGAGGATTACAAATTCATATAAATACCTGAAGGGAGGGTGCAAAGAGCACAGGGCCATGGTCATTTCAGTGGTGACCAATGACAGAAAGAAGCAATGGGCACAAACTGAAACACAGAAGGTTGCCTCTGAACATCAGGAAAAACTTTTTTACTGTGAGGGTGACCAAGCAGTGACACAGGTTTCCCAGAGAGGTTGTGGAGTCTCCCCTTTGGAGATACCAAAAAGTCACCTGGACATGTATGTTGCCATATGTCTCTTGGTGGTCCTGCTTAAGCAGGGAGTTTGAACCACATGAGCTCCAGAGGTCCCTTCCAATGCCAATTATTGTGTGATTCTCTGTTTTCCAGTTCATGCTATTCAGACTATTTGGCCTCTCTGTTGTTAGAAGATAAATTCTTCATTGTCAATATCAAAGATACTACCCAAAACACAAATTCCAGATAGAGATACCACACAATTAATTTATTGTATGCTACTAGGATAAGTTTAAGCATGTTGCATGTATATATAATGTATATAACATATTTTATTAGTTAAATAGAAAAAGAGAATCACAAAAGTTCTGAAAAGATTAAGAAATTTTCTATGAGAGTAAGGTTTTTTTCTTCACAATAAATAGTAATTTATTTTTGAAGTTCTATTGAAATAAAAAAGCAGAGAGAAACAGCGGAGCAATTAGGTCTAAAAAGAGTCACTTATGAGCACAGGCTTCACCCACTCTGATAGTATCCATAAAAACTTAAGGCAGACACTGTGAATTGTTAAGGCTAATGAGTTTTTATTTAACTTCCTATTTACCTGATCTAGGGTAAAAGGAACTGCCACGTAGGCAAATGAGTGATTAGAAAAAACAGTAACAAGTAACAGCTACCTGTATTAAAGCAAAACTCATGCAAAAACTGCAGCAAAACTTACCATAAATAACTCCCTAAGCTCTGCGCCTTTTCTCAGTTGATCTGTTTGGATTTAAAAGGTTGTTAATGTCTTATAAAGTGATGCAGAAATATTCTTACTACTGGAAATTGCAAAATAAAAATATACTGTGTCTGGCTTGGAGAAAGTACCTGATTAATTTAACAGAGTATTTCTTTGTTTCACAAAATAACACAACTTCATCAAATACCATTTAGCTTAAAATATCTTTTCCTTAGAAATTATCAAAGTTGGGACATATTGAAGGGAAATAGCACATGGTAGAATGAGCAATTATTTGTGTCAGAATATCAAAGTACCAACTGTAAACAAGGCACCATTGTAAACTCCTCAAATGCAAAATCCAAATAAACAGAAGAGACAAAATGAAAAACATCCAATTCCTAGTGTTATTTTGAAGTTAAGAATATAGTTTCAGAAAATGTTTTCAAATTTTTAGACCTCTAAGTATCCTTATGACATGTAGGAAACCCGTGAAGGAGGAACAGAGATCTGAATTTTGCCCAAATATATGTAAAATTCTATTATTGAAAATTTGTCTGGTTTTGCCTCATTTTTTTCTCTTACCAGAAATTGTCTTGGACTTAGAAAACTTCCATGATAAATAATCAATTAAAAGTTGATAAATTAAGGCTTTCCAACAACAAAATACATTGTTGAAAAGTTCCCAATAACCTCTACTGTTGATTGCATTTTATAAAAAAGTAATTGAAATACAGGGAGTAGAGACTCGCATCCATTAAAATTTCAAGTTCCTACTGTCCATTTAGATGCTTAGTTTCTCGCTGAAAGGAATCTGGTCTCTGAAGTGTAAATTATAACCCTAAATTTTGTTGAGCTGACCCTAACTAACTTATCTAAAGCAATGTCAGAGATATACCATGGAGTCAAGTATTAAGTTAATGTCTCCTGGCTTGGAGGGCATTCTTTCATGGTACTGAACAGGATAAATTGCACTGAACTTCATACTGTCATTGCAAAAATGACAGTTGCATTTAAACTATTTCCTACAAGAGTCACTATGATGGCAACAGTGTAGATTTAATCTAAATTGTTCTATTTAAACATAGGTAGCTCATTGTAGCTTGTACCACCAACTAATTTGAGTAATACATGGCTGAAATTTGCTCAATTGAGATTTCAAGGAATCTCAATTAAGTTGGAATACTCTACAAAGTCTTCAAATTGGCATAATGTCCTGGTTTGAGCCAGGATGAAGCCAATTTTCCTTTTACTGATTTTTTTTTCCCCTTCAGTAAGCTCTCTTTTAACTAGCAGCAAGTTTTCCAGCTAGGGGACTGGTAACACCGGAATGTTTATGTTACTAGTGAGATGCCAAGGTCAGTTTGTTCTACCCAGTTGTCGCGAACCGAGATAGGGAAAGCCGCGACCCACTGCCTTTCACAGAGGAATAGAGGGCTGAGGACCACTCCCTGTCGCACTCACACACAACGCTCAAGAATCAGTGGGTTTATTAAAGGCACCACGGTTTAGACAAGGTTATTTCTACAGAACAATAACAAATATATACAAGAACAATACACATATATATAGGAATAAACAAACAAACAAAACAAGACAAACACGATAGGAATGATTCTACCCCTCCCCCCCCGTTCTCAGTCCCAGACAGGGATAGGAGGGGAAAACTTGGAGAGAGCCTTTAGGAAGATTAATAGCAATAGGAAGATGCAATCGGTATGTATGAGCGTATGAATGTCTGTAAGTGTTAATAGGAAATGTCAGAGTGTAGTCAAGTTCACAAGTCTCACCACCGGGGTACGGCCAAAGCCGATCCCTAGTCGGGATCCTTCTCCAGCGACTGCAGGCAGGCAGTCTGAAGTCAACAACCACAGGAAAAGGCGCCTCTGGCTCCACGGCAGCCCCCACAGCGATGCACACGTGGCGGCGGGCACCTCCGTAGTAGCTGTGTCTGTTCAGAGACCGCGCCTGCCGGCTCCACTTCCGGCTCCGCTTCCGGCTCCGGCCCCGCTGTGCCTCCTGGGAGCTGTAGTTTGTGGTCTTGTGCGCATGCACCTGGTACTCACCAGTGCCGGGGAGCACATCACTAGGAAGGGCCAGCAAACGTCGCTGGCTTAAAGGCCATCATGGAGTCCGTCTCTCACACCAGTGAATCTGAAGCCACAGATGCTACCAAGAGCAGAAGAGTCATATCTACAAACCCCATAGGGAGGGCTGGACTAGACAGACAGCAAAATTGGCCAGATATACTCCATTCCATATATCTATGTGAGCTTGGTGTAAGGTCAGAGATCACAGAAGACAACTTTCTTTCGGCTTCTTCTTCTCTTCTTTTCCATCCACATGGCCAGCGTCCAGGGAGGACTCCAGCTATCCATCACCGTTGATTCCTAGGCTCATGCATTCCTGACCCTCATAACTCTCCCCTCAGCTCCTGCGTGCTCTGCTGCTCTCTCCGGCAGCGCTCCGGGACATTTTGGGACTCCTCACAGTGCAGGAGATGCTGGGGGAGTTGCTGAGAGTGGGGGGAGGCAATAGGGTTTTGCACATTCCTGAACATACTTGTATATAATTGTACATATTTTCTTTTGTCATTAGTGTTTAATTAAAACTGTCTAGTTTTCAACCCAGAAAGTCTCTCTCTCTTTCATGTCTCTCCTTGCCCTACCTGGGGGAGGGGCAGGGATCAAGAGCATTGCTGTCGTTCATTCAATTGCCAATCCTGAGTCAAACCGTGACAACAATTAGTTGGCACCAAACGTGAGGCTCGATATTAAGCCCAGGCTGTAAATTATCACTAATTGATGAATGTTGAAAATTCCATCTCTGATGGGAGGAATCCCTCAGATAGAAATGGGCAACACTTCTGCTGAATATACAGACAGGTTGAAAACTGAACAGACACTTTCAACAATATTTCTGCTGGACTTTTTTGCCTACATGCAATCGTACATATATGGTATGCAGCCATGTAAAGGTTCAAAGAGGAGAGAAAGGGGTTTGAGCGGTTAACCCCTCCTCTTTTGATTTTACTTGATACCTGTTAAAACCCCCCTCACGGGTAGTACACACTCTTACTCAAAAAGGGAATGAGGACACAGGGTGAAGGTTTCTATATGTTGTTGCTTTATAGACAGAATTAGATGTACAAATATAAATATAATACAAGCTACAGGGGTGCAAAAATAGGCAGAAGATTATTAAAGGAAAGATTTGCAGAGGTGGCTTTTACACTCCCGGCTCTTTGTATGTAACGGCAGCAGCGATTCTGGGGAAAACTCCAACGGATGCTGATGGGGCTGGAGGGCAGCGACACGCACCACATAAGCGGCAGCGGCGTGGCAGCGCTCGTGGCCAAGGCGACTGCGCGGCAGTGCTCGACACTCGGGCAGTGGCGGCAGCACCTGGCGGTGGTGCGTGGTGGCGCTTGGGCAGCAGCAGCAGCGCCCGCAGGCGGTGCCCGTGAGGTGAGAACCACACCTGGCAGCGGTGCTCGGCAGCACCTGTGTAGCCCGGCTGGGTCTCGGCTCCCCCTGGCTTGGCTCAGTCTGGCGGTGGTTCAGCCCCTCCTGAATCAGGCTCGGCCCTGCTCAGCTCTGGCTGGCTTGGCTCCACCCAGCTCCTGTTGGTCCTGGTGCTGGTCCGGTCGCCTTGGGTCTCTGATCCTCTTTGGGAGCAGCTTTCTGCTCTTAAAAGGGCAGTAGGATTTCAGTTCTTCAGCTCCCTCGGGTCCCACAAGGATCCACCCACAGATTTCTGCTCCTTCCGTCTCTAGGGGCAGAAGGTGCCCCCCCCCCACCCATTCAGGGACTTTCATCGAGGTTATGGTGACCCATCTCAGGTGCCGCAATGCATTAATGTAATATTCATTTGCATACAAAGCCTGGCTCAGCCAACCAGAGCGCTCACAGGGAAGCAGGCCCCTCCCCAAGAAGCCTGGATCCTGGTGCCATAGGCACTAACTGTTGCAAGCGCAGCGTCCATCTAGTCTCCCCTATACAGTGAAACAGTTTCATGGGAGGCATACTTTCTGTGGTAAGGGGCACAACCCTTACATCATCTTGCTCTGTGTACCCGCTCTTGTTATTGTTTTATGGTTTATTGACGAGACTATAGCCATAATCAATTGTGTAATTACCTGTCTAGTGACCACAGGGGTTTTGATACTGATCTGTATGGTGGCACTGTATGTGTACAGTACAAATCCACCTGTGAACAGCAAGGTCTATGTTGGTAACGGGAGTAGCAGGTTCAGTTTTAGCTCTCCGTTTTCTCTCAGGCTGAATCTCCAAGCTCTTGATCTAAACAGCATTGTTTCAGTAGTGATGCTTCTGCTGAATGTTTATAATACATTGTGGATGTGTAGAGCAAGATTTTGTTCCGCTCACTGCCACTCCCCTGCAGGCAAGGCTGCTGCCACCACTGCTGCAGCTGCAAAGACCAAGGCCACTCAACCCAAACAAACAAAAGTTAAAGTTAATCCTGTGACCAAGAGCAAAGCAAAGAAACAGCCATCCAAGACCACAAGAACATGTTTAACAGTAGAGGACTCTGATTTTTAAAAGGTGTTAAAAGACCTAGTCAAAGGAAACCAGGAAGAGAGTGATGGAGAAGATTCTTCTCAAGAAGATGAAGGAGTAGACACTTCTAAAACAGATAAAGTAGCAGGCCCTTCTCAAGGAGATGGAGGAGCAGGGCCATCTCAAGCAGATGACAACAATTTATTGGCACCCAACATGCATCAATGTGCAAATGAATAAATGAAAAAATATTTTCCAGTGTGCAATAACACCATAATGGAATCCCAGCTGTTATCTGCAAAATATGGCTTCAAAAGGAAGAAAAAAGGAAGAAAACCATCAACAAAAGAACTTTCTCCTAATAATTTACTTCCAAATGAGAAATTGATACCCTGTACAAAGCCTGAAATAGGAGGAGGATTGCCTGCATAAAGGGCAGAACTAGAATCCTCAGAAAATATGCCAATTGACTTTGCGTTCCTCAGCATGATCACTGTCACTAATTTGCTTTCATGCAGTGAGTAAAGTGGAAGAATGACACAGGCTTAACAATTTCTGAACTGGTAAATACAAATATAGAAATACAAATTGTACCTAACAAAAGATTTTTATGAATACTAATGGTATTTCAAAAGAAAAAAAAAATCCAGCTGGCTGCTAGGAGGGGACAGATTCAGATAAAAAATAAAACAGAAAGGGAATAAAACTTATATTCTAGTAAACTACTTCAACATTCCAAATTCATTTTTTACTGCAGAAGAAAAACATTAAGTATTCTATGACTTAAAATCAAAGAGGCATTCCACTTTTTTATCAACCATATTTCTGATATTAGTATGAATTTTCTAGCTCTAAGTGAGTCAGAAAAGTTTTATCTGATCACTTAGCATGAGTTAAAAATATACATAAATGCATAGTGTATTTTAAAATTGAATCATGCAGCACTGAACTAGGCACTACTTATAAAAAATATACTATGAGACTGATGTAGATTTTGGGTCTCACAGTGACCTCAGCCCTGACTCATTATGTTAACCTAGGGGATGCTTGTGGTGTTATACCCATGTTATATATAAAGGCAGCTGCCTACAAGACTCCTCTGCCTTTGTGTCATGGAGCACTGAGTTTCCTTCTAGAAGAACCTGCTGTTAAATGGTATCTCTCATCCACTGCACTGTAGGTAAAGGTGTAGTTGGATGGTACTGTAAGAAAACTTGTAAAAAACTCTTTCATCAAAGCTTGTATGATGCTTGTGGTTCAGCATAAGCTTGTGTCTAAACTATGTATAGCTCCTGATTTTGGACTTGATACTGGCTCAGGTCAGTGAAAGATGCAGTGCGTATGTAGTGCAAGTGGCCCTAGCCACTGTAATTCAGGTGCTTCAGTTATTTGGTGCGAGCTCTGAACTTCCACCACTGCTACTTTTAACTCTTCAGTGATTCTGTTTATGGGAAACTTCTCCTTTATTGACATGGGGAATGCAGACTGCATTGTGTTGGGGTTTGTATGTCCATAACCTAGAGCCTTTTCTGGATTGTTTCCTGCTATTAATTACAAACAAGCAAGCAAGGAAAATCCTAAAAAATATTAAGTAATTGGCTGGCTACAGTACTGTGCCTCTTGGTCTGTGGTGAAGACTTTAACACCCTGGTTTATCTGGTCTTGAACTGCAATTTATTTGACTGCAATTCACAACTGCACAGCACTGGGTTAAAAAGTGGATGCCACATCAAGGACACACATTATTACACCTCATCAAGAAAAAGTGAACTTTTAAGGACAAATTTAAACTCTAGGTATAGCATGCTGAAAGTCTAGTGGGAAAAGATCTGCCAGACATCTGTCAGATTATTTGAACTGACATGTATGAAACCAAAACAGAAAAGCAATACTTCCTTGAATTTCCTTCTCAACCTTTATATTAAACATTTTATGTTTTACCTTTTCAAAATCCCACTTATTTTACCTGTGAATTATTCATTATCATTATTTCCTGTATTTCTCTGAGGTTAATTCTTTCTTGTTACTGATTGTTGTTTCTCACTGGTTGCATTTAGTAATTTCCCACATTTCTCATCTCCCTCTTCCTGCTATTTCATCTTCTCTGTCATCTTCTGATAATCAGTCTTTTCTTTCACTTTTGTTGTGTTTTTTTGTTGTGGTTTTTGTTTGTTTGTTTGTTTGTTTCTGTTGTTGTTGTTTATTTCTTGTGATAGCACCCTCTTCTCTAGTTTCTTTTCAGCCTGTGTGAAAAATGGTGAATCTGCACACTTTCATAAGCCACCTCCAAAAGATAAATAAGAAAAGTTGCTAGGACCTGAAAACCTTCATTTCAGAGAGTATTCACAAAATTATAATGCAAGGTTTCAAAATATAAGATGTAAGAGTCTTGGTTCATAACACAGGACCATCTGGAACATTTCTTCGGAGTTTTACTGCTGTGTTCCTCATATTCTGTATATTTTGTCCAGTTTTTTCAATAGTATACGTTCTTGGTGAAGGTAACAACATACGTAAAGTAAAACTGAACTTATTAAAAATACCAATAGTTTCTGAGAGATTCTCCGAATGTGTAATAGTGTAATAAAAAATATCAATTTGTTTTTATTTTTTTCATTAAACGACCCTCACAGTTTCGATTTTCAGAACTCATAAATATTACCTTTAAATTTAAATCACAGACCAGAGGCTTCCAACTCAGGTAAATTTCTAAGTATACTGGAAATACATGAAAGACTTTTTTCCTAATCTGTAAAATCTTAACTATAGGTTTATATAATGTTTTTGTGATTATCATACAAGTGCTGGACAGTAAAAGTAAATAGCTTAACAAGAAGACTAATGTTCGTGTTTGCCTATTTTTTCTGTTTCTGTTCTATTTGTTGTATTATGCACTACATATTACAGTTTTTAGTATTAATCAGAGATTTTGAAAAATAATTGATTACTACAATTATGAAATTGTTTTGACTGCTAATGAACTTTATACTCATTAAGAAAACAAGTGAGTTATTCAGAAGTTCAATGAGTATTTGCAATAACTATGAGAATTAACAGCTTAATTTGTAATTTTACCTAAAAAATTTGTAGACAACTTGTTTCTTTGGGGTAACTTCTTCAGGCATATTTATTGACTTGAAAAAACAAACAAACTGTGAACACAGAAAGACTTTGTACAAGGTTCAGAATAACTTAATTGAGTTGTAAGACATACTTTGTTTGGAAACTTGCTGGCCTGGAGAAAAATATTTTGTGTGGTAACTCACTTTGGAAATGTGTATTCAGATACTTTTTATGTAAATATTCCAAATGTGCTTCAACTTTGACCTTGTGGGACTACAGAGATGATGCATTTCTCATGTTTGTTCAGTCCCCCAGCTCTCCACCCAGTGACAGTGAGTTATTATCTGCTCCGATTTTCAAATTGAGTGCTTCCTTCTCAGGAAGCTGTCAGTTGATAGAGGAGATGAAACTATCAGAACAGTTATTTTTCAACATTACGAAGATAAGGAGAATTATTATGAATAGCAGTCTTGCATTCCTTCTATACTGGAAATAACACTACAAATTTCAGGGAATTTTCAGCAATATTAAACTGTATGAGTCCCATGTTTATTATAACATGACACGTTATAAATATGAAAGTTGCACCAGTCACTTCAATTTGTTGTATTATTTGGCTTAAAAGAAAGAAAATGAATGGTCTATGGGGTTTCCCGTTTAATCACTGGTTTCCTCAACCGTCAAATTTTGTAAACCTACTTTCTCTTGTTTTTTATCATCCTTGAGCTGTTTCTTTTTGCTATCATATATTCCTGGCCAATTAATTAAAAAAAAATAAAAATAAAAAAATCTGCTGGCTTTTCCTTGATGTTTCAGATGCAATATCCTACTCACTTACAAAATCAGTAACTTAAAAACATAACTCAATCTGAACCTAAGATTTGTCAAGATTCCAAGGAATAGTATTTTCTGGACATTTCTAAGTTCTAAGATAATACAACGTTTGTGGAAAAAAAAATGGGATTTATGCATAACTAAAGACAGTTCTTTACAGTGCAACTTGACTTTCCCAATGCTAAAGAGAAGGCAAATCAGTATAGCTACTGTTAATTTCTTGTTGCAGAATTTTGTAGAAGCTATATGTAAGAAAATCTTTGGGGTAAATGCAGAGTTAGCTGAATGAGATACAAAGCTGAATAAATTTCACAGGCTGAACTTGCCAAAGTATTGTTTTCTTCATGGACAGCATAAATGGCTGAAAATTGGTAATTGGGCAGATGGTCAAGATACCACTCTGTGAGAATAATATTGAGCAAAACTATGATGGCATTCCTGAGAACAGAGTCTGCTGCTGTTAGTCTGTCTTCAGTTAGTCCTTATCAGTAACAATTACAGGTAAAGAACAGAGTTGGGCTGCGTTGTGAGAAGTGGGAGAGGTGGGAAGAACAAGAATAAACAGCCACTGCATCACACTGGAGAAGATATTGCTACAGAAAGAAGGTGAGGAGTAGCTGGTCTCTTCTAGTGACACAGTTGTGTTGTCAAAAAAGAAGGATTATTCTGACAGAATATGGGAAAATCAGATGCTTTACAGTGGTTCTCTCAATGTTTCAATCAAAATGGTAAGTTCGCCTACAAATTGTTCTGCACATTGTAAGAGGCAGAAAACCTACAGTGACTTCTAGAAAAAGCTGAGCTATTAAGAAGAGACCATTAACATACGAAAGGTAACCGAGCATATCAGCTCAGTAGGGTGAATCATATTTTCATTTTGAAGATCTACGTAAAAGTAAAGTTGGGGTTTAAAACTGAGTGTGGTGGTGAACCTGGACTATTTGCCATTTTCAGTTTTGTTCTTTGTACTTCAGAATAATCAAATGCTATATTTTTAAATATATTACAGAATTCTTAAGTTCAATTTGACAGACCTAACATTTTTATGTAGAAATCTGTTAAAAACTGGAAATGGTTTGATGCAAATTAGATGTTTGCAGATATCAGCAAATGCATTGGTTTAAACCTTTCTTACATTAATATCCCACAGGAAATTGTTTTTGTTAAGGTTATGCCCTAATTTTCTTATTTTATTAATAAACAATTATATTAATTAATATTTTTACATTAAAGAGGAAATTCACAAAGTGGAAATTCTTGTATCAGCTTATAAGTGTTAAAATGTACTGTAACGTATGCATGTGGTTCAATAGCTCAGGTAAAGAAAGAGCTGTGAGTTTAACCATAATTTTACAATATGTCATATTAATGTTCTGGCAGAAATAAGAGGTGGTTTAAAACTGATGTGCTGCTGCTATGCAATAAGCAGTAGTAGCATCAGGTAGCTTTAGAAGTAATTCAGTTTTTTTCTTGTCCAGCAAGTTATGAGTATCTTTATTTAATTAATAATGTTCTATATAACAATAAATGAAAGAGTTCTTCATGCATATTTTCACTTTTATAGGAGGATTTGCATTTCTTTTTTTGCATAGAAATGTGAATGTTCAGCATAGCATAATCTACAAGGCTCAGGTAGGTCACTCATTAATCCAGTTCAGAGGTATGAACTACATATGCTTGCACTGGAATGAAAGGCAGGCCTAAATTGTAAATTATTCCCAGTTGTAACCCTTCATGTGTAATGAGAAAGGTAGAGATGTACAGTGATACATATACCTCATTCTCTTCCTTCCTTAGTGTTGTAACGTCAGAAATATTCAGCTGCTTTGTATTTGTAAGAGTAACTTCCCAGAAGCAGTCCAGGATTCAGACTATTCAAAGGACCATTCTTATTAGGCAGCTTGCATGCAGCCAGCCTCCAGTGGAGTCCATGCTCTGTAAGCATAAATTCAGGCCACTCAGTGACAGTTAGCCACAGTGCCTGGGAACATTCCTGAATAAATGTTATTACTAATACCAGCGCAGCCTTAAGAATCATGGAATACACACATTTGGTTTTGTTCTTTATGCAGCAGTTATCACCCTATTGACCTCTTTATATACGCATGCTAATAACTTTATACAAGAGATATAAATAGAAAATTCTGAAGTGTCACGGTGCTGGGTGGGCTGGTAGCTCACTGGGGACCATGCACCAGGAGCTGCAGGGGCTCCCCTGTGGTGGCAGGGCAGGGCCTGGCAGCCAAGGTCTGTCGCACTGCCCAGAAAGTTTTGGCCAGCTAGGGGGCACAGGGGCAGTCCCAGCCCCAGCCATCAGGCATCTCCCTGGGGACTGGGACACACTAAAGCCAGGCTGGGATGTAGGTCTTCAGTTGGGCCTGGCTTGGGGGGTCCATGGCTGGGCAGGGCAGGGCTGTGGGGAGCTGCAGGCCAACCCTGCTGCGGGGTCCCTGGGCAGGGTTAACAGCACTGGATGAGTCTGAAAAGGGGGTCCTGATCTGTGGGCAGGGTTGGGGGAAGATCCCATGGAGTCTGAAAGGGGGTTCTGGGCAGGACAGGCCGGCCCATTGGTGCCCTTTGGGCCCTGACATGGAGGTCATCAGAGTTTTTAAGCTACTGCTGATTCTGGCTCTATTATTTATATTCAAAATTAGGAATACTGGAAAAATAATTCTTCCATGCTTTCACTGTATCAGAGTTCTTCTCTGTATTAATATGAAGATTCTCTTTCAACAAAATTTTGTGTTTTAGTATTTTTAATACATAGAGATTATTCCAACAATAGAATTTCTTTTATGTATATATATGTGTGTGTATGTATATATGTATGTATAAATGCAGCTTATGCAACTTTACCTTTGAAAACTTTGTGTGATTCTGGACATGTGTTAAATATCAGTGCAAAAAACAAATGAAAATACAAGAAAACCTCTGCTATTTCTCTAGTTATGGAATACTTTGGCCTTATTGAGTGGTAAGTTGAAGCTCTGCATTGGTTAATGAACTGCTTGAGATTGTTTACCAGTACAAAGGGAACCAGGGCTAGGAGTAGATAGTTTCAGTCACTGAAATTAAGCTTTAGGGAATCTTACCTTCACTCTTTTGTCTAGTGCCAAGTACTGGCATCCCAGTTGAGGCTTTCCTTTGTAAGCCAGTCTCAAGACAGCATATATGGTGAATTCATGCATCTGTGTATTGCCAAGGTTTATGACCCAGGCTAAGGAGTCAGGCTTCAAGATTACTAACATTTTTTTACCTTAGTACTAGATGCATGTTCTGGATTCAGCTGCTCAGTCATGACTTGGGTTTTTAAAAGCTTTTGGATAACTTGGGTGGCACCACTACATCCCTGAGCTATGCCTGGATTAATTTATTAAACAGAACTATGTTTAATTCCTGGACATTGCAATTCATTTTTTTGTACTAGTGTATGATCAGAACAGTCCTTGAAATTTAGGACTGTGGAACTGTGTAATGGAGAACTCCTCCAAATGCTTTGGAGGCACAGCTTAGAAGTTAGGACACCCAAGAACCATCACTGGCTGTCTTTGGAAGCTGAGAGAGTTTATAAACATATAAGCTCCCTGCTCTGGACCCATTGGCCTTTGTGTCTGGGAATATGCCTCTTCATACTTAGTTTAGCAGCACAGATGTAGTTATAGGGACCATGCAGAAGGGAGTAATGCATCTGCTCCATGTTAAGAAAAGGTCTCATTTTCTTTGCCAACTTGCATTGAAGGCAGTGTAAACTGTTTGTGTGAGACTGATGAAATGTCCTTATTTAACATTTTCTTTTTGCTTTTGAAGATACACTTTTTTTGCCTAAGCATCAAAAAAATCAAGGAAAAAAAGCACACAAGATATTTTTCGTATGTATATACTATTTGTCTATGTCTTTTAAATACCTGAAGGTAATGTAGAAAATAGAAAAATATTCAAAATATTTCTGTATTTACTGCATATGATCAGTGGTTTGTTTTCCCCTGTCCCTTGCCCCCCCCCCAAAAAAAAAAAAAGGTCTAAATTATATTTATTCGGAAAATAATGGATTAAAGTCTTGCTTTGGGCAAAAAAAAAGGAAAAAAGAGCCTAGCTGTGTAACCAGAAACTTTGGAATTGAACAGGCAATGTGATTTAGAGAGTTGTCTTTGCCGAGACAGTGGGAAGCCTCAGCCAATGGACATTAACTTTTAACATTGAACTTCCCTGGAGTGAGCTTCAAAAGAAGCATGTAGACTATGCTTAAGAAAAAAGCAGAAGAAAATGCAGACAGACACTGGAAAGAACGGAGGCTTCTAAATCCTTAGTGGATTCTAAAAATTTTTTGGGGTTGTTTTGGCTCTGAGAACTTTCATTCTGTAATGAAATAGTTATTAATGATTATTTGGTTTAGGAAAAAAACACCTCTATTTCTTAATAATGATCACTGATGATCAGCTGAACTTCCCAAATTTATTCAGAGCTAATTTAAGTACGTCTAGGGCACAGATGATGAACAGAGGTATTGTGACTCACAGTCCTAGATTTAGAGTAAAGGAAGCCAAGGAGGCTCAACACTATGTTAACTCTGATAGTTGGCTTTGAGAGTAATCAAAGAAACTATCTAAAAATCAAAATTGTGAGCAAAATTCAGTACCACAGTCCATAACATGTAGAAATGCCTCATTGAAAGAAGAGATTACACCTTGGAAAATAGAGTGAGAAAAACTGGAAGTCTTGCTGTCACAGACAAAGTGATTATTAGAAAGGAGTGCCTTTCTCTAGACCTATCTGGTATTTCCCACCACCTTGGGAAATACAGAAGTAGATATGATAGTAAAATAATCTTCCTACTTTTTGTTTCATGCAGATAGATCATGCTTCTGAGGTGTAAAAGCAACTAGAAAGAGACTATTATATTTCTGTTTAACTATTTTTACATTCAAGGCACTCTTTCAAACTCTTCCAAAAAACTCAATATGAGCAGAGAGAGGTCTTGAATCCAGAGTTACCATATTCCAAACCATAGACCCAGACACCAAATCATGGATAACTATTGACTCAATGAAATTATTCATAGGAATAAGTGCTAATATTCACTTGTTCAAAGATATTTTTCAATGTGCATGCTAGTAATAGTGTAAGTTAAATAATCTTAGCAGTCTTAGTTACTGTTCTACTTTTATTTCAATATTACCTTTGCCATATTTAGTCTAAATTGAAGGAAGGCACTGTTTTGCTCCCTAATACCATGAGTGTTTTGGGCTTCTTTAGTTGCTATTAGCTTGCCAGCTGCTAACCCCTCCTGAGTTTTCTCTACACAAGGAAGCTTGGTCTGTCTTATGGAAAGAACACCACTAACTATAGTGTTATTTTGATGCTGCAATTAGTGGAACTCTGATAAAATGCAGTTTTTTTCCATTGCCTATACTGGAGTTTGCGGACTCACACTGGTACAAATAGTTTAATAGATTAAAATAGTGTAAATAGATTCATAGTTCCTTCAGCAAGCCACGTTCTTCTAGCTAAAACAATCTTATAAAGCATCAAGGAAGTTATAACTTGGATAACTAATTTTCTATTCTGGAATGATCTTTCAGGACTGCTAAGATCTTCTGATAAAAGATAAGCATTCACAAATATCCTTGGAACCCAAAAGATTTTGTTGAATTAGCCCCAGCAACAGTGAAGTAGAATTACTGGGGAATACTAATTAAAATTACTTCAAAATATTTAATTTTAAAAAATTCAAGTATAGTTAAATATATTCTGCTTTCTGTTAAAACATCTTTTTTCTTATTTTTCAATTGGCCAGGGTTTTTTTTTAGTGAGGAGAAGTAATCAAAGTAAGCAGGAAGACAGAAAACCAGACTCTTTTTGACCTGTCCTGCTACTGTTGTAAACAACCCAGCACAGACCTTATATTGAAGCTACACAATATATATCTCATTGAGGCTTTAACACATTTTAAAACACTCAAGATTTTAAAATCTAGAAAAAGTGGTTGCAAATGCATGTGTGTGTTTGAAGAAGGGCCATTAAGTATATTAGAACAATGGCATTGTACTGTAGTGTAATACTACTTTAAAATAAATCTATTAATGTTATTACCTTCCCTCTAAGAGATACAGCAGTTTGTCATAAGGCAATGGGAAAAAAATTGTCATATCTTCATCAAAATGACTCATGATTACTTCATTACAGCTAAAACCACCTCTTTATAATTTTTGTGATCTCCCTTAGTATTTTAATTGCCTTTTCTTTTAGGCTTTCAATCAAATTAAAAAAAAAAAACCAACACCTCATTACCAAAACAAACCCACAATTATTAGCAAAGTCATTTAAAAAGGGGTAATTAGCTTCCTACATAGAAACAATGTTTTGTAGATCTTAATAACAGGGATTTAATAAAAAGCATAAATACAACTTAATATTTGAAAAAATCTGTTTCACAAACTGCTTAGACACAAAACACTTCAGTTTCATCTTGCAAATTAAAATCTCATAAACCAAAACCTCAGAAGATAATTGTTACAATGTTGCTTTCAAGAGACAGATAGGGAAGTGCATTGAAAATACAGCTCCCATCTTTTCTTTTAGGGTTTTGAATGCAGAATATGAAATAGGAAAATTCTATTACTTAAAGAGAACCTTTAATCTGTTGAAAAATAATAGTTTCCAGGCACTAAGAGCAGGCTCACATTCAAAAGAATTATTACATATGATAACAAGGTTGGGCTACTTCTGCTTCTGAACTGAACCTCAACGGGAGATGTGAGAAGCTTCTTGCATATAGTATATTGTTTCTATGAAAATGGCAACTTCAATGGGTCATCAGCAGTAGATGAGAGCTACTTTTTACGGAAGCATGAGGTTGAGTATCATCTTGCCTCTTTCAAAGTTTAGCTGACTTGTAGCAGGATTGGTACATGTATTTAGGGGGTTGAATGTGGGAGCTATTTCTTCTTAGGGCAATTATTTCTGTAAGCTCTGATGCAAACCAGATACTTTCTACCTTACATTGTTAATTTCTCCCTTCTTGACCACCACATGATGGGAGGGAAAGAAATAAACTGCATAGTCAAAAACTTCAGAATACAACTGGTAAGTCTAAAATATGCAGGAATAAAACAGTAAACAACACAAATGCTTGTTGTGATGCTGATAGGAAGTAAACACCAATGCTGTGTTTCAGTAAAGTAATGATGAAATATTGCATGTCTTTAATGCTTAAAGTTTTGTATTCATATATAGAATTCTTCCATTCACAGTTTGAAAAATATGAGAACTGTAGTGGGAAATAAAATTGAAAAAAGAATAGAAGTGTTCTGAATATAAAGAGGCTGAGGAGCCAAATGCACTTCACTACGGTTCAATCAATATGGAGATCAAATCAATGTCTGAAATGTGGCATCTTACAGCATAATACAAATCAAAGGAATTATTCACAGCCTTAAAAAATGACAGGAGAAAGAGTAATAGCCAAAAACTGAAAAAAAAGAGCAAGTCCAAGTTGCACATTGAAGGTAAACAAACAAACTAACTAACTAACAAAAAACCCTAAGGAAAATAGTAAAGAAGACTACGAGATTATGAAGGAATTTGGGACGATCAAAACTGCCTGTGTTTGAAACTAACTTACATTAAATAATAATGAGTACTCCTGAAAATACTGAGAATCAGAATATGCAACCTGAAAAGTCCTTCCTGGTTCTGTCACTTATGATTCACTAGAATTTCTGTTTTCTTGTGCAATGTGTTGATTTCATTTATAATTTCCTCAGAAATAGCCCTCAAGGCATTAACATTATTGTATTATTCTTTCAAAGTACCATTTATTTTTTAAAAACTCTCCTTCCAACTTTACTGTAGGATCTACTTTCCATGCCTCAGATGCTTTTAGCTTAGATTAATTTAATCTCCAATTATTTAATTGCTTCCAAATGTCATGGATCACCTTCTTTACTGTTTCCAATCCTTTAGCTTCCTCTATGGAATTGGCTGCAGGAGTTGTGCTGCCCTCTTTTATTTTGGCTGGTAGATAGTAGTTTCAGGGAAGGAACTCTGCATCCCCACAGAGCTGTCACATCTGTGTGCTCTTTATTTTGTGTAGGTCCATGGATGAAAAAATTGTTGAGTTTTTACCTTTTTCTTTCTTCTCCGGAAATGTGATCCAAAGATGACAATAGCAATGCAGTATCCATGTAATACTAAAGTTCAAAATAAAGACTTCTGACCTCAATGTGCCCAATGAATGCTGATTTTAGAATGGGGGAAGAGGAAAAAAGGGGGGAAAAATGCTATTTCAGAAGTTTCATTGTGACATGCAAGTTTAAGGAAGCCTTAATAAAAAAGAAAATAAAAGTAAAAAGGCTTCAAACTTTGAATTTTAGGAAGGCAAAGTGCAGCCAGGAAAAAATGAGAAAAAAAAGCGCTTTATCTCTTGCATTCAGAACTGCAGATCAGTTCTATTGCCACTCACATCCTCTGGTGCCTTCTTCCTACCCTTCTCTTATCTCAAATGGTCTTCCTTTGTCATTTCTCTGATCCATGGTAACAGCATCCAGAGCTCATCTTCCACTTGCAGGATGCTCCTAACAAACATATCATTGATAGACGACTAAAAAAATCTGTTACTTTTTATTCCTCATGAGACCTCTAGATTTACAATAGTAAAGCACCATTCAAATTATGTATTTGCTTGCAGTAAATATATTACTGTTGTTATCCTTCCAAGAGAAAAGACAAGAAAATATTGTAATATAAATGCTTATGTAAATACCTGATACTTTACCTATTCCATTCATAACTGATAGTAAAATGAATATAACCTGTATCTGATCTTACACACAACTTGCTCCGTGGCCCCAAATAAAATGGACATGATTAAAATCTAGTCTAATAGTATTTAACTGTTCTATCACATTTCTAATAGTCTATAAATGAATCATATTAAAACACTGAGTGGGAGAACCCATGGTAATAAAGCCCAAAACAACCCTTTTCAAATTTTTTTTATCTTTCCATAAGCATGCAGCCATTAAAAATGGATTAGTATGTAATTTTGTACTGGTTTTGTAGTAAGTTGGTTTTTACATTTTTCAGCTTCCCTGTTATCAAAATGAAGTACGTTCTGCAAATCTAAAGTGAATGAAGCAAATTTGAGCATATATAAATATATAAATAATTATAAATAATTGATACAACTTTCAATGATGTGCATATTTATTTATTTTCCTGCATTTATGTCAAAAGTGTTTGAATTGTCTGACCATCTGGTGGTCATCTTGAAGACTTATTAGAGATTAATGTCTGCGTGGTGCTGTATGTTTTCTACTCTACAGAGTCATGCAGCCCTATCTATTCAACAGTGGCCCAGTCAGGGTCTTCAACAGAATTCTGAATCATGCTGTCTAGAAACTGAGTGTGGCTTGCTGCACCAGACATGACATCATGAACAGACAGTGATACTCATAAATAAATTTGACAGCAGTGACCTTGACCCTAACCATACCACTATGTTCTGCTGTACTTTTCAGAGTTCTCAGGAGCCTGTAGTCACTAGAAGTAAAATCAAGATGGTTCTCCTTCGCATAGTCCACCATCTCAGTGTCTTGACTTCTGTGATGGAAAAGTAGACACAGTGTATGTGATAGCATATGTTAAGATGCTAAAACCTTGGTCCTATCACTACACAACCTCGTAGAAAGTCCTTTCCTGGCTTTCCTGTAGGCTCTTCAGGTACTGGAAGGCTGCTATATGCTCTCCTCAGAACCTTCACTTCTTTAGGCTGAAAAGCCCCAACTCTCTCAGCCTATCTTCATAGGAGAGGTGCTCTAGCCCTCAGATCATCTTCATGGCCCTCCTCTGGACTCGCTCCAAGAGCTTCATGTCCTTTTTGTGTTGAGGGCTCCAGAACTGGACACAGTACTCCAGTCTCAGGATAGTGGAGTAAAGGAGGAGACTCACCTCCCTCGACCTGCTGCCTCACTTCTTTTGATGCAGCCCAGGATATTGTTGGCTTTCTAGGTTGCAAGTGCACATTGTTTCATCAAACAACACCCCCAGGTCTTTCTCCTCAAGGCTGTTCTTGATCCACCCTCTACCCAACCTGTATTTGTGCTTGGGATTGCCCCAACCCAGGTGAAGAACCTTGCACTTAGCCTTATTGAACTTCATGACATTGGCATTGGCCCACCTCTCCAGCCTGCCAAGGACCATCTGGATGGCATCCCTTCCCTCCAACATGTCAACCACACCACACAGCTGGGTGTCATCAGCAAACTTACTGAGGGTGCACTTGATCCCACTGTCCATGTCACTGACAAGAAGTTGAACACAATTCTCCATTTGGACATCAAGCCATTGATCACTACTCTCTGAATGTGACCATCCAGCCAATTCTTGATCCACCAAGTGGTCCATCCGTCGAATCCATATCCTTCCAGTTTCTATACCAGGATGTCATGTGGGACAGGTTTGAACACTTTGTTCAAGTCCAGGTAGATGACCTCAGTTGCTATTCCCTTGTCCACCGATGTTGTGATACCATCATAAAAGGCCACCAAATTTTTTCAGGCATGATTTGCCCTTAGGGAAGCCATGTAGTTTGCCACCAACCACCTCCATGTTTTCCATGTGCCTTAGCAGAGCCTTCAGGAGGATCTGATCAATGATCTTGCTGGGGACAGAGGTGAGACTGACTGGCCTGTAGATCCCCGGGTCTTCTTTCCTTCCCTTTCTGACAATAGGGGTTACATTTTGCCTTTTCCATTCAGTGGGAACTTTACCAGACTGACATGATTTTTCAAATATGATAGAAAGCAGTGATAACACTGCTTTGAAGAAAGGTCTTCCTTTACGGGATATTTTTAAGACTGGCCATTGCAGGGTCTTCAGACCTTATTGCTTCACAGACTGAAGTTGTATGACCAGATTACAGGTGTTGCTATTTTAGACTGTCAGAAAAGTCAGTAACGTCATTAGAAAAATAAATTATTTCCAATCTCCTTTTATTTATAGTTGTAATAACCAAATTAGTTTCATCCTTTCAACTTATGTTACATTCTATCTTTTTATTCTGGCAACAAAAAAACATATCCTAGTGTGAGAGACGGACTCTATAATGGCCTTTAATCCAGCGACGTTCACTGACCATTCCTGGCGATGCTCCCCCCCGGCACTCGTAGGGAGAGGACAGAGGTACCAGGCGCATGCGCACAGACTACAGACTGCAGCTCCCAGGAGGCACGGCGGGGCCGGAACCGGGAAAGGGAGGAGCAAGAAGGCGCGCGCTCTGTGAACACACACGGATCCAGCCGCCGCGGTGAGGGTACCGCTGCGGGGGCTGCCGTGCCGTTACGGCGCTGCTCCCTGTGGTTGTTGGCGTGTGGACGTACCGAACGGATCGTTTGCCTGGAGTCTCAGGGGACAGGACGTGGATCCCGACCAGGGATTGGCTTCGGCCGTACCCCGGTGGTGAGAATTGCGAACATCTTACTAACATTCCTACAAACATTCCTACATAATATTCACACATACCAGACACTCACTTCTCTTTTCCAATATTCTTCTATTTCCCAAAGGCTCTCTCCAGGCTTTCCCTCTTATCCCTGTCCGGGAACGGGAACAGGGGGAAGGGGAGAGGTTCTCTCTTGTTTTCTGTGTGTGTTGTTATTGATATATAGATGTATAGTTGTATAGCTGTTGGTATATAGATATATAGGTGTGGATATAGATATAGAGATAGACCTTGTGTGTTATTTGATATTGGACTTGCCAAACCCTCAGTGCCTTTAATAAATCTCTCGATTCCTAAGCATTATTTGTGAGTGTGACGGGGAGTGGTCTTCAGCCCTCGGTTCCCCCGAGGTGGGGGTGTGAGTCGCGGCTTTACCTATCTCGGTCCGCGACACCTAGACAAAGCATCCTTCATTTTTCAAGAGTCAGTCTGTTTTCTACTGGTAATTAGAGAGAACTGATATTCTACAGGGTTAAATATTCTTAAAGTCTGCTTTTCTAGTGCAATGTAAACAACAGAACAATAGATAATATAACTGTAACACTAGGTCAATTCCCAAATTTTTAAACTTGTAGTCCTCCTACAGTCCATTTTCAGATGTTCTGTATCAACAGCTATATGTTGAAATAACAGTTTAGGAGATTAGTTATTTGTTATGAGCACTAAGCTGGGGAGGTTGAGCTGAAAAATATCTCTATATATTGAAAGTCATAGAATCATAGAATCATAGAATCCTAGGGGTTGGAAGGGACCTCGAAAGATCATCTAGTCCAACCCCCCTGCCAGAGCAGGGTCACCTAGAGCACATCACATAGGAACGCATCCAGGCGGGTTTTGAATGTCTCCAGCGAAGGAGAATCCACAACCTCTCTGGGCAGCCTGTTCCAGTGCTCTGTCACTCTCACAGTAAAAAAGTTTTTTCTGATATTCACCTTGAACCTCCTATGCTCCAATTTACACCCATTACCCCTTGTCCTATCACTGGTCATCACTGAGAAGAGCCCAACTCCATCTCCCTGACACTCACCCCTTACATATTTGTAAACATTGATGAGGTCACCCCTCAGCCTCCTTTTTTCCAAGCTAAAGAGACCCAGCTCCTTCAGCCTTTCCTCATAAGGGAGATGTTCCACTCCCTTAATCATCTTTGTGGCTCTGCGCTGGACTCTTTCAAGCAGTTCCCTGTCCTTCTTGAACTGAGGGGCCCAGAACTGGACACAATACTCCAGATGCGGCCTCACCGATGCAGAATAGAGGGGGAGGAGAACCTCTCTTGACCTACTAACCACACCCTTTCTAATGCACCCCAGGATGCCATTGGCCTTCTTGGCCACAAGGGCACATTGCTGGCTCATGGTCATCCTCCTGTCTACCAGGACCCCCAGGTCTCTTTCACCTACACTACTCTCCAGCAGGTCAGCCCCCAACCTATACTGGGACATCGTGTTGTTCTTCCCCAAATGCAAAACTCTACACTTCCCCTTGTTGAATTTCATCATGTTTCTCCCCGCCCAACTCTCCAGCCTGTCTAAGTCTCTCTGAATGGCAGCACAGCCTTCTGGTGTGTCAGCCACTCCTCCCAGCTTAGTGTCATCAGCAAACTTGCTGAGGGTACATTCTATACCCTCATCCAGGTCGTTGATGAAGATGTTGAACAACATCGGTCCCAGTACCGACCCCTGAGGGACTCCACTAGTCACACACTTCCAACCAGATTCTGCCCCATTGACTACAACTCTCTGACTCCTTCCCATCAACCAGTTCCTGATCCACCTCACTACCTGATCACCAAACCCATACCTGATCAACTTATCTACAAGGATGCTGTGGGAGACGGTGTCAAATGCCTTACTGAAATCAAGATAAACCACATCTACCGCTCTACCATCATCTATCCACCTAGTAATTTCCTCATAGAAGGCTATGAGGTTAGTCAAACATGATTTACCCTTGATAAAACCATGCTGACTGCTCTCGATGACCCCATGTCCTTGATATGCCTAGAGATAGAGATAAGAACAAGTTGTTCCATTACCTTTCCAGGGATGGAGGTGAGGCTGACCGGTCTATACTTACCCGGGTCCTCCTTCTTGCCCTTCTTGTAGACTGGTGTGACATTTGCTGTCCTCCAGTCCTCAGGCACCTCTCCCGTTACCCATGACTTACCGAAGATGATGGAGAGTGGCCTAGCAATGACCTCCGCCAGCTCTCTCAGCACCCTTGGATGCATTCCATCTGGACCCATCGATTTATGGATGTCCAGATTACTCAACTGATCCCTAACCCAATCCTCATCTACTATGTCAAACTCCTCATCTACTATGTCAAACTCCTCATCTATCTTGACTACTTCTGGGGCTATATGAGTCTGGAGCTCATGGGGAAATCCTGCAGGAGTAAAGACAGAGGCAAAGAAGGCGTTCAGCACCTCAGCCTTCTTTATATCCTCTGTCACCAGGGCTCCTCCCTCATTCAACAGTGGGCCAATATTGCCTCTAGTGTTAGTTTTGTTAGCTATGTATTTGAAAAAGCCCTTTCTATTATCCTTAACCTGACTTGCAAGGTTAAGTTCCAAGGAGGCCTTAGCTTTCCTAATTGCCTCCCTACATCCTCTGACAACAGCCCTATATTCCTCCCAAGTGACCAGCCCCTCCTTCCATGATCTGTAGATTTTCCTTTTCCACTTAAGTTTGCCCAGCAGTTCCTTTTTTAACCATGCTGGTCTCCTAGCTCCCTTACTAGATTTCCTAACCATTGGGACGCTCTGATCTTGTGCTTGCAAGAAGTGGTCCTTGAATGTTGACCAGCTATCTTGAGCCCCTTTATCTTCTGGCACCCTGTCCCATGGGATTTCCCTTAACAGTTGATTGAGGAGGCCAAAGTTTGCCCTGTGGAAGTCCAGGGTTCTGGTCCTGCTGGGTATTCTGTTCCTTCCACACAGGATCCTGAACTCCACCATCTCGTGATCACTGCAGCCAAGGCTGCCATTGACCACCACTGCTTCAACAAGGCCCTCCTTGTTGGTTAGTACAAGATCCAGCAGCGCTTCTCTTCTAGTCGGCTTGTCCACCATTTGCATTAAGAAGTTATCATCAATGCACTGGAGGAACCTCCTAGACTGTGAAAGGCTGGCTGTGTGAGTCTTCCAGCAGATATCCGGGTAGTTAAAATCTCCCATGAGGACTAGGGACTGCAGTTGTGAGGCTACTTTCAGCTGCCTGTAGAAAGCCTCATCAACTTCCTCGCCTTGATCAGGAGGTCTGTAGTAGACCCCCACAACTGTATCACCCACACCAGCCTGCCCCTTAATTCTTACCCACAGACTTTCAACTTGCCCCTCATCTGCCCCTGCACAAAACGCGATACATTCTAGTTGCTCTCTCACATAAAGAGCAACTCCACCACCTCGCTTCCCCACTCTATCTTTCCTAAAAAGCACATAACCATCCATGGCCACATTCCAGTCATGTGACCTGTCCCACCACGTCTCTGTTATTGCTACCAGATCATAACCCTTAGCCCGCACACTGACCTCTAACTCTTCCTGCTTATTCCCCATGCTGCGTGCATTAGCATACAGGCATTTCAGGAAACAAACAGAGCCCACTGGTGGGACTAAATCCTCCTTAGACCACCTGCTTTCAGTCCCTAAACTGAGGGCTGTTTGTTGCTTTGTATGAAATGAACTGAGTGATCTTAGTCCATTGATTGCTCACAAGCAATGTTTATAAACATATAAGCATATTCAAATGCTAGACATGTTTGGAAAATACAGATATGCTCCTAAAAAAAATGTTGTGGTTTAAAAAACAAAATTCAAAAGATCAGTTAATTTAGGAAAAGACATTTGAAGGTGTATCAAGTAAAAGCGGAAGATAAGGGAGATGGTTCTTTCAAGTATTATAAAAATCTATTTTATTTTATTTTAAGTTTCCATGGAAATACTGTAATTAACAAGAACCATCAGCCCAGCTCAGGAGAAACAACAAGTTGGTTTGATCAGTGTCTGCAGCCAACATTTAGGACACTTATTAATCTGACTTTCAGCCTGAGCAGTTAACTGGGGTTTCCATTTCAGTCCTCTGGGGTCCTCAAAACACCCTCAACTCTTGACAATTCAGTGTATTTGGTTCAAAGCACGTGAGCTCCAACTGCCACGACCACCGTTAGGAAACTGCATCCCATCTGCTAGAATGGGTGTCACGGTTTGGCACTTTTTCCAGGAAGAACCATTTACTGCACCTTTTCTACCTAGCAGCTCTTGTACACGTAGCTGGAGAATATCAGTGGGTTTATTATTCCAGGTTCTTATATCCTCTTTGTAATAATCACGCAAGAAGAACCACAGGTGATGTCGAAGTGGGTCCCGTCTCTCTCGTTGCTGTCTTGTAGCAGGCCGTCTGCTCTTGATGGCTGCAACACAAGCCTAGTTGTCCTTAGGGAGCTGCTGGGGTATAGGGAAAGGCTGGGATTTACCTTCCCATCTGTTCAGATTCCTTCTGTCAGCCACCTTTTCAATGCCTGAGGTGTGGAACTAACGATAATCAGAAAATATATCTCCATACTTTTGTGCTTTGAAAGCCAATTCACACACAGTTGGTGTATTGAATTCATCAAAACATCCCATGAAGGAGAATATATGGGCATGTGTTGCTGGTACAGCCTGCGCAAACCTCCGGAACATGGCCGTGTCACACACGACATCATCAGGATTTAGAAACCCTTGTTTGTCATAGATCACTTCTCGCACTGCTAATTTTCTCAAATATGTGATGGCTCTTTCAAGAGTGGGCACTCTGCATCGGCATGGGTCAATGTCACCCTTATGGCGGTACCTGCTCTGTATGGCTGAAAGAAGTTGTCTCCACAGGGTGATATGTCCTGTCTTATCACCAGTTGCTCTATCAGTACCAGCATCTTTAGCCAGTGATCCCAACTGTCTGGCTTCTCTTTCATCCAGGGTGTAGGTGTCAGCTCTACCATCAAAACATCAGAGCAGCCAGGAAAGAAGCCCCTCATTTGTATTGTGGGTAAAGTCCTTTCTCATGAGATGCAATTCCTTTAGGGAGAAAGGCTGTAGCAGGTCATCATTCTCCATCTGCTTGAGAGGGGCCTGCCTGTTTATTTACTTTATTTATTTTTCTCCTTAGGCAAATCAAGTTTATTTGCAACACCATGTGTCCTCTGTAAATAGAGAAAGTGAGATTTTTCTGGTTTTACTTCACATATATATATGTAAACTCAGATTGCTTTTTTCTACTTTCTTAATGTTCATATTCTTCTATATTTAAAATTTCTGTTAATAACTTCTTGCAAGATAAGGACTTAAACAAAAATTAAAAGGCAATGAATATTTAGCATTAAGGTTTTAACATCTTGGAGTAGCAAGGCACTAAAATGTTTAAATTTCTATCCTAAGATGATTTATAATACTCCAGATACACACCAGGTATTTAATATTTCTACCTTTCATTCAAGAATTATTCTTAATATGGGGAAGGTTGATGTTGTAATAAATTAAAAATAATCATGTTACTTCTTATTCCTTTTCACTCATTGTAAGTATGTGATACTCATTACAGGTGTAAGATTCAGTTTATTAAAAAAAGCATAAAATACCTAATATTCTGTAACTTTCAGTTCCCATGTCTCCAGAATACACAAGAGTTATTACTGGTTAGAGATAAGTGATGCCCTTCCTTAGACAATGTGGGTTTTTTTTCTCCACAGTGCTGTCTTAAAACAAAACGGGCTTTGTCCTTAGAGAAATGTACTGTGAGAAGCCTGACTGGTTGAATTTCTAGATCTATGATTACAGAAAGTGGTATTCTCACATGGATTTGGATTAGGTTTGAAATAAATGAAAATAATAGCAGATGCTTATTAAATGTGCTTCTGTCCTAGCAGCTTGGAACTGCAAACTTTTTAATGCTGAGACTTTTGTGGAAATAATTGTTTTCAGGCCACAAAAATGTACTCAAACTGTTGTTAATCTCAGATACAGACCGTGTCTAGAATATTGTATCCAGTTTTGGCTTCCACTACAAGAAAGAAGTTGATAAACTGTAGTTAGTTTAGCAGAAGGCCACTGAGGTGGTTGGGGCTAGAAAACATACCCTTTGAGTAACGGTAAGGAAAGCTGGGTTTAGTCAGTCTGGAGAAGAGACATCTTTGGGATACCTATTTTACCTTCTGCTTCGATTTGTTGGTAATGTGTTTACTTTTGTTTGTTTTTAGGGTATGTGTATTATTATTCATTATTTTCTTCATTTCCACTCTTATTTAGGGATTTGTTTTAAAAATTATGTTCCTGTCTCTGAGACTATATCTTTTGCATCACCTGACCTTAAAAATGCATGCACTTCTGATAAGAAATGGCTTTCTCAAGGAGATCACAAAGCGAATAATAGTAAGTGACCCAGAAGACTGCTATTTCTGTTTCCATTTACTTTTATTTAATCATTAAACCATGCACAGAAAACTGCTAAGGCAAAATACACTATACCTACATGATTTTCCTGGCTTCTTTTCAACCTAAAAATTCATATACTCACCACACTTAAATTAATGAACCATATATGACTGACTGCATCAGTGGCTTCTAAAGACATTGCTACTGAAACATGTTACATATTACAATAAAATGAATAGGGAACCTAATTAGAAAATAAAATAGACTATTTCATTTAATTATTTCATGGCAAACATTGCTCTCAGACTTTCTACATACAGAATATTAAGTAAAATATTGGGAGGAGAAGATGAATCTTGGCATCATTACTTGATGGACATTTTGCACTAAGCAATCAAATTACATTTCCTTGAGGACTGGTCCTAAATCTCTGAAAACACATTATTATAAACAATTGAACAGAGACATAAGAAACCAAATGTGACAGATCGTTATCAATATATGCAGACACACAGACACACAGACACACACACGCACACAATGTATCCTGCATAAAAATACTATGTAGTTTAAGGGTAGTGAAACTTAAGCAATAGAAAATCATAGTTCTTGAGGAATAGTGTCAAGAGAAAAATATGAAATAAAAATGTTGAGTATTGTAGGAGACAAATGTACTAGATAACTAGATTAATAAGTGATTTTAATGCAATAGATAAATGTACATACATATATGCAGATCTTGATAAACATCTGCATCCAAGGAAATTATCTCTATAGTAGGATCCCTGTAATTTCAATTGTCATAACTTCTTTCTTTCATGTACTGTCAATTATTGGTATGGTAATGATAAAATAAGAATCAGTTGGTCCTGGGACCTATGCTGTTTAACAACTTTGCTGGCAACACCAAGCTGTGCCTTCTGGGTGACATGCTGGAGGGAAAGTTTGTGATGCAGAGGGATATGCACAGGCTTGAGAGGTGGGCCCATGCCAACCTCATGTTCAGTAAAGCCAAGTGCAAGGTCCTGCACGTGGGTCAGGGTAATCCCAAGCACAGTTGCACGCTGGTCAGAGAATGGTTTGAGAGCGGCCTTGAAGACAAGGACTTGGGGATATTAGTTGATGAGAAGCTCCACATGAGCCATCCAAGTGTGCTTGCTGTACAGAAAGCAAACAATGTCCTGGGCTGCATCAAAAGAAGTGTGGCCAGCAGTTCAAGGGAGGTGATTCTCCCCCTCTACTCTGCTATCCTGAGACTGGAGTATCGTGTCCAGTTCTGGAGCCTTCAACACAGAAAGGACATGGAGCTCCTGGAGCGAGTCTGGAGGAGGGCCATAAAGATGATCCAAGGGCTGGAACACTTCTCCTATGAAGAGAGGCTGAGAGAGTTGGGGCTGTTCAGCCTGGAGTAGCAAAGGCTTTGGGGAGACCTCATAGTTGCCTTCCAGTATCTGAAGGTACAGGAAAGCCAGAGAAGGACTTTTTACAAAGGCATGAAGTGATAGCATGAGGGGGAACACTTTTAAGCTGAAAGAGGGTAGGTTCAGATGAGATTTTAGCAAGAAATTATTTAGTGTGAGGATGGTGAGATAGTGGCACAGATTGCCCAGGGAAGTTGAGGATGCCCCCTCCCTGGAATTGTTCAAGGCCAGCTTGGACAGGACTTTGGGCAACCTGGTCTAGTGAGAAGTGTCCCTTCCTGTGAAGGGGAGTTGGAACTAGATGATCTTTAAGGTCCCTTTCAATCCAAATAATTATATGATTGTATGATAATGCATTGAACTTTTTAAATATCCTTCTTGAAAATTTGGATGTCACTAACTGTGTAAGGTTCTTTTTAGAGAAGGGGTTAGTTCCATCTACTTTTGATTTAGGCATGGCTGAAGGCCAAATTATTTTGATTATTATTTATTCAATGCAACGCAAATAAACTTTTGCAAAAAAAAAATGGACAAAACTTAAAATTTGAATGAATTAATTAATAAAAAGTTTTCCTCTTATTTGAGATTGGCAATTAATATACTTTAGAAAAATCACTGTGGGGTTGACTGATGAATATATGGATGTATAGGAGCATAGCTTAACTATTCTCTGTGCAATGAATTTTGCATTTCAGTGATGCAATTCATTGTCCAACAGCCTCCTCTTGGAGACACTGACTCATTATGTCCTCTACAAGAGGTCTGTGTGGTGGGTGAGGAACTGGCTGAGAGACCATACCCAGAGGGTGACAGTATATAGTTCCTTCTCAAATTGGTAAGGACTGGAGGACCTGCCATATGAGGAGGGGCTGAGAAAACTGGGTTTGTTCAGCCTTGAGAAAAGAAGGGTTAAGGTAGGCCTCATTACCATGTTCCAGTACTTAAAGGGTGGCTTCCAAAAGATGGAGACTCCCTATTTACAAGGAGTCAGATGGAGAAGACAAGGGGTAATGGGCACAAGTTGCTCCTGGGGAGATTCCGATTGGACACAAGAGGTAAATTTTTCACCATGAGGACAGTCAAACATTGGGACAGTCTCCCAAGGGAACTGGTAGATTCCCCCACATTGGACAGTTTTAAGTCTCAGCTTGACAGGGTGCTGAGCCATGTCGTATAAACTATAGTATTAGGTAGAAAGGTTGGATGAGATGATCCTTGATGTCCCTTCCAACCTGGCATTATATGATTCTATGATTCAACTGCCTCCCATGCATCAGTGAATTTAACTTTACAAACCCTTAGTGAATAAGACATGTTTTGTATCTGGAAGCGATTGAAAGAGTATTATTTGCCTAAGAATAAAAGATCAGATTAAGCTGGAATTCAACCCACACTGCAAAAGCCATTCATCAGTTTGTACACAAGTATGTGGGTTTTTTTTTCCCCAAAATATGTCGAAAGAGACTGCAGAGCAGTTTAATTTTCATTAGATACAAAGGGAAAAAAATCACCATTAAAGTAATTGAGCCATGGAACAGATTGAGCAAGAAGACTGAGAAGTCTCCATCCTTGGAAACTCACCTAGTCAAAACTATGACCAACCTTATTTAAGTTTGAAATAAGCCCTGCTTTGAACAAGAAGCAGGATCAGATAACTTATAGAGGTCTTTTCCACCCCCATATATTCTATTGTACCTTAGTTTTTGCTGTTCTTCATAGTCCAACAGAATGTTTCTTCCTCTGCTGAATGTTTTCAAACAAACACTAGAAATACAAATGTAAATATGATACCTCTGAACTATGGCAGACAGAAACTACTGTGGAAGGATTCAAGGATTATTAACTAATTCAGACTATTTAGAAAAGCTTCATGTCCTATCTCATGTATGTTAAGCTATCCTGAAATCTCCCAACAGGCTGTTTGCAATTCTTTATAGCCAAAGAGATATTATCCACCTCTTAGCTGCAGCTACATTGAAAAGTAAAGTTCTCAGAAATGTTAACCCTCTTAAATGGAAAGGTTAGAAAAAAAATATTACTTTTTTTCTTTTGAGTAATGTTCAAAAGAGTTAAAATTCTTTTCTCAGTTTCTTCCATAGAGGTCTAGTAATTTCAAAATTTATATTGCATAAGCAGGACCACTTAATAGTTTCTATAATTTTGCACAAGTTTTTTTCTTTTTGCTATATGAAAAAGACATTGACTTAAAAGGAAAATACGGAATGTAATTCACTTTTCTTTAAAGAATTGTTGCAGAATGTATTATATGTTGCTACTCTTAGTTAATAATAACACTTCTCTCATTACTTTCATCTGAGCTATTCTGAATGTCTCAAAGGACAAGTTTTTACCCAATCTGCAATGTCTGCAATTTCTCTTACTTCAAATTCTGCATACTGAAATCTGACTTCACAAGTTGCTCACGTAAGCATAGTTTGTGAAATATTGACAACATATATTATCTTTCTTAGGCAGAACATATGTTGCTCACAAAAGTAAGTTTGGCTTTAGTTGGCTCAGAGAACTGTAAGAAAATATTTTTGTCCATTTGTAGGAGACATCAATTTACAAATTCTTTCTTTGAGATTATAACAAAACCTCTTTGAAAGTCAGTATAAAGGAGAATTACCAGTCAACCCCAGGATTATGAATAGGTATTATTCAATTATTTTCTTGTCACATCCTTTCCATCATCCTTCATTTATTTATTATGAATACAGCTCTGATCTTGCAAATCAGTCCATTCTGGAAAATTATTTATTGTAATCTATTTATAACTAGGCACAGAGATCTGGATATGTCAATCAACTTGTCACACTGGTGACTCATACTACAAAATTTTGCAGCTTGTAATCTTGGTATTTATTGCTATGTCTCTTAGTATTTAAGGAGTATGTTTTTAAGTAAATATATGTAAATAACCATGAAAAATAAAGGGATAAAATGTATGCATTTATTTCATTTCAGGATACCCCAGATGGCTAATGCCTTTAATGATTGTCTTAAAAATCTTATATTTACACTAATTAATTGGTGTCAGATTTTAGTACTGTCATGGAACATGTAAAAATGTGTCCTGGGTTGAGCCAGGTTTAAGCTAATTTTCCTTTTGCTGATTTTTTTTTCCTTCAGTAAGCTTTCTTTTAACTAGCAGCAAGTGTTCCAGCTAGTGGGCTGATAACACTGGAATGTTTATGTTACTGCTGAGACACGAAGGTCAGTTTGTTTTACTCAGTGAATCTGCCACTGCAGATGTTACTGAGAGCAGGAGAACTGTATCTGTGACCCCCCGTAGGGGAGCTGGAGCTCCGAGGAAGGTCAGAGATCACAGAAGACAACTTACTTCCTGCTGCTTCTTCCCTTCTCTTCCATCCATGGCCGGCATCTGGGGAGGACTCCATCCATCCATCCATCACCGTCGACCCCAGGCTCAGCTCTGACCCTCATAACTCTCCCCACAGCCCTGTCTGCTCTGCTGGTATCTCAGACAGTGGACTGAAACTCTTCGGGACTGCTCACAGCTAAGGAGAGTGCCAGGGAAGTTGCTGGGGGTGGGGGGAGGAAAGAAGCTTTTGCACATTCCTGAACATAGTTGTATATAATTGTACATATAATTAAAGCTGTCTAATTTAGTTTTCAATCCAGCTGAGTCTCTCTCCTAATTGTCTCTCTCCTTCCCTACCTGGGTGGGAGGGGGAGGGGATTGAGCGCATCGTTGTCTCTGGTTTATTTTTCAATTCTGAGTCAAACCTTGACAAAATGAATGAAATTTTGGGACTTAAAAAAACAACTAGCAATCCAGCCTTTTAAAAAAAAAAATTCTGTAATGCGGGCTTCTAATTTTATAATTGTCACTTCAATGGAACATTAACAGTGACATGACGAAAAAGACTCTATAGCCCCATGAAGCTATACAGCAGGTATTCTTTATTACAGCGCCGGGTGTAAGGGCAATAGCTCCTCCAAACACGCACACTGTTCTGATTAATCAACAATCATTTATACTATTAAAGATATACATATGCATTACTTTTCTGGGAACAGGCTGGGTTATGCAAACTGTTTCTAGAAACTCATTAAAATATCCTAAGAATCCATTATAATATTGTACCTCCTACTCGCACATGCGCAGTGCCTCTTGGTGGTTGTGGGCAGAGGTCTCTTGGAGGAAGGCTCATAGTCTTCTTCACTGTGCTGGGTCATGTTGTTCCTTATTCTTGCGAGTTGACTCATGTTGCAGCCACAGACTCAGCTGAATCCTGCTTCTTGGGCTGTCAGGCAAGACACATTCTAGTTCAATGCAATGCCTCTAACAAACATTAATAGATTCTAGTATTCAGCATCAGACAGGTTTAGCAGATTTAACCCTTAAGTCTTTAATTCAACAGTTACATTTTTATGTTTTGAAGGGAAATTGTTATATTTAATTTACCTTGAGAAGATTATCTGATTAATGTTTCCAGTCCTTCATTTTGATGAGATGAATAAGCTCATTTATCAGCCTGATGCAATTTTAAGTGTCGGAGGCATTTAAAGACCTCCACTCAGGATTTTGTGGAAGAATCATCTAAGTCTTACATCTATTACCTTTTCTGGCAAAGTGACAATATGAAAATAGAACATCCAATAGGGCAAATATTATCTGCTTTACTCATGCTACAAGGGAATTTAATTGGATACAAAAATAACAAATATTTATGAAGAGTAAAAGAGGCTTATGAAAGCAGAAAGGTAAACCTAGACATGGTATTAATCTTTCAACCATTTGATGTGTCCTGTTAAATCATTCCATATAATATGACATGGTACATACACCAGACATTGAGTGTAATATGTGGCATACTGTATGCATTCTGAATAATACCACATCATGTTACCTATCACAAGATACTGGTTTTTGCTGTGGTTATCAACTAAAACTGAAAGAACAGCCTGGGAAAAAGTAGCAATGTAGAATAGCAAAGGGCAAAAAACCCACAGGAGTAATACAAAGTTTTTATTGCAAAAAGAACATATGAAGCAGCTATATTACATTTCCATACTCTGTCTCTAAGCTGAATCTCCTCAGTAATAAACTATCCAGCTTTTCTGGCAGGCTGTGAAGTTTCAATACTGCAGTAAAACATTCACAGATTTTATTCAACTTTATGGAAGCAGCATGCCACTGAAACTTTCAGAGCTTTCTCCCGCTTCCCAGTGAAAGTACTGAAATTGAAAGACTATCGAATTTCATATCAATTGATATATTTAATGAGTTTTAATCTAGATTTCAGTTAAATTTATTTTGACATTTTTTAATGAGTTCAGTGCTTTGGACTATACTTAAAGCTAATGAAAATTAGGAGATTTCATTTAATGTCATTCACAACTCCTCAAAAGTGGGACCGATAGTCTTAATGAGTAAAATATATATTTTTAAAGCACAAACCTTATTCAGTATCATGAAAACATCCAGCAGTTACTTGACAGGGCGGAACTGATTGCTTAAAAAATCAGATTCCTCTCTATCTCCCCCACAAAATAGACTCCTGAAAACCTTTTAATTTACCATAAATAAGTAAAATAAAGGAAAAAGGTGCATGATTGGGAGTACATTATCAGATTTTTGATTCATCAGCTCCTTACATCGACAATTTTTTGAAAAAGAAAACTAAAAAATAAGGTTCTGCTTGATGAAACTGATCTCTTTCTATGACAAGATGACTTGCCTGGTCGATGAGGGAAAGGCTGTGGATGTTGTCTACCTGGACTTCCATAACGCCTTTTACACTGTTTCCCACAGCATTCTAGTGAAAAAAACTGTCTGCTCATGGCTTGGATGGGCACACGCTCAGCTGTGTAAAACACTGGCTGGACAGCGAGGCCCAGAGAGTGGTGGGGAATGGAGTTAAATCCAGCTGGTGGCTGGTCACAAGTGGGGTTCCTCGGGGTCAGTGTCGGGACCACTTCTTTTTAATATTTTTATCAACCATCTTGATGAGGAAATAGAATGCACTCTCAATAACTTTGCAGATGACAAGAAGTTCAGAGGAAGTGTTGATCTGCCTGAGGGTAGGGAGTCTCTACAGACTTGGATAGGCTGGATTGATGGGCTGAGGTCAATTGTATGAAGTTCATCAAGGCCAAGTGCCAGGTCCTGCACTTGGACCACAACAACCCCATGCAACACTACAAACCTGGGGAAGAGTGGCTGGAAAGCTGTCCAGCAGAAAGGGACCTGGGGGTTCTGATTGATAGGTGGCTGAGTATGAGCCAGCAGTTTGCCCAGGTGGCCAAGAAGGCCAATGGCATCTGGCTTGTATTAGAAATAGTGTGGCAAGCAGGAACAGAGAGGTGATCATGCCTCTGTACTCGGCATTGGCGAGGCCACACCTTGAATACTGTGTCCAGTTTTCGGCACCTCAATACAAGAAAGACATCAAGGTGCTGGAGTGTGTCCAAAGAAGGGCAACAAAGCTGGTTAAGGGCCTTGAGAACAAGTCTTATGAAGAGCAGCTGAGAAAACTGGGGCTATTTAGTCTGAAGAAGAGCAGGCTGAGGGGAGACCTCATTCGCCCTGCACAACGACCTGAAAGGACGCTGTAAAGAGGTGGGTGCTGGTCTCTTCTCACAAGTAACTGGTGGTAGAACAAGAGGAAATGGCCTCAAGCTGCACCAGAGGAGGTTTAGACCAGAGAATAGGAAGAATTTTTTACTGAAAGGGTTGTCAGACATTGGAACATGCTGCCCAGGGTGGTGGTTGAGTCACCATCCCTGGATGTATTTAAAAGCCATATAGATGTGGTGCTTGGGAATATGGCTTAGTGCTGGACTTGGTAGAGCATGGTTAATGGTTGGACTTGATTATGTTAAAGGTCTTTCCAACCTAACTGCTTCTAAGATTCTATGAAATTATGGAAAATTGATGGAGAAAGGAATCAGAAAGTCTGTCACTCAAGACATGCCATTGTGAGATGGAGTAACATGAAGCAATTAACTGAATGATTGCATCATCAAACAGTGATTAGAGAGGAAAAATAGTGATTTTGAATTAACAGATAAATAGAATTTTCTATTTATAATATACAAAGTGTAACTCAGAGACTCTAGTCTAGAAGCACATTATACCTTGTTGCCAAATAAACAAGATAAGAGAAATAAGTTTTCCTGGGTAGTTTTCACAGAATAAAAACACTCTTACATTTCTAATTCTCATTCAATATTTATGTATTTGAAGTCTTTAAACTACAAAGCCACTACAGTGGCTTTATAAAAAGATAATATGATTGTGCAATTGTGGAGTAAAATCTACCTAGATACTGTACTGGAACAATGTATTTATCTTAATAACAGAAATTTTACAATGTATAGTTATGATTCTGCTCCTCATTAAATTATTTCATACTATCTTCAGATATAAATTTTTTTTCTTCTATATTTCTAGATACAAAGGTTTGCTTTCTGGGTCGGAACAGAAACATAGGATCTGAGATGTAGTGTGAAAAAAGAAAAAAGTGTTGTATCCCATTGTAGGTCTCATTATGTGGAAAAAAATGTAGACAAGTACTGTATTGGCTGTCCATGGCAAGGTTTTGGTGGTAGAGGGTCTGCTTTGTTAGGATGGATGGTTGCTTTGAGAGGCAGTCAAGGGCTACCCTGGGGCAGATATAGACCCACAACAGGACACAGCTAATACCTTCAACCAAGCTGTTGGCACCTCTGTGTTAACATTTTTGAGAAAGGTCAAAAAGTATCAACTAGAGGGAAGAGGAGGGAACAAAAGAGTAAGAAACAGCAGAGGGAAAACCAAGGTCCAAGGAGGAGAAGTAGGTGCTCCAGGCACAAGAACAGATAGTCCCCTGCAGCCAATTGAAGAGGCCACACCAGAACAGAGAATAAGTGTAAGGAAGAATTGAGAGAGTACACCCACTGTGTACTGATCATAACCTCCTATCCCACCTGTTATTCTCAGGTAAAGGTAAGAGAGAGGAATTGATAATGAAGGATGGAAGGTGAACTTGAGAGAGAGGAGAGGAAAGGTTTTTTAAAACTTTGTGTTCTTTTTTCTCAGTACATCGACCTATTTTATTTGGGAAAAGAAAATAATTTAATAGAATAAAACGAAATAGAACAAAAAATTTTCAGTTTGAAGGGACCTACACCTATCATCTGACCACATAATGCTTGCCCCTTTCACAGCTGACCAAGACCATATTATTAAGGGCATTGTCCAAATGCCTCAATCTCTGACAGTCTTGGGGCTTCAACTACCTCTCTGGGAAGCGTGTTCCAGTAATTGACCACCCTGTCAGTAAACAAATGCTTCCTAATGCCAAGTCTGAACCTTCCCTGAATAGACAATAAATAAATTAGCCCAAGTCAATTCTGTTTTACACACAATAGTAATTGGTAAGCATCTTCACTCTTTTAATCTCAACTTAAACAGTTTTTCTGTTCTTGCTTTTCCTGCTTGTGACATCTACCCCACTAAGAGGGTGAGTGAGTAAGCAGCTGGGAGGGAGTGTGCCTGTTAGCCAAGGCAAACAGACCACAAGTATCAAGTTAGACAAAAATTTCATTCCTGATCCCACCCAAAGTACGCATAGCTGCCCAAAAACTTTCTTTTTAAAAATTTGTCTTTCAGCAACATTTTCCCGTTGAGTTGCTGCTATCTTGACTGCCTCAAAGGAGAGCTATTGTACGCTTTGCCATGTCAGATTGAAAAAATAAATTGCAGGCTGATGATCTGGTCTTAAAGGTTGCTTTTGGTTTTGTCATGAGTTATTGTGAACAGATCTATATCTGTCCAAACAGACAGAGGCTCCAAATAAGAGTTTATTATAATGCTGAGTTGAGAGAAGGGAGAGGCAGGGGGGGAGCAAGGGGAAAAAAAAAAAAAAAAAAAAGTCAGTGATTGGAATTAATGAAAAGCAACCTAAATTACCAATGTGAAATACCTTGGTGCCTTAGAAGAATAAATGAATAATAGTAGATTTAATGTAGACACTTCACATAAAATATACCTAAAATTATAGTAGTCCAAGAAAATTTATATTTCAGATTTAAAGGTGACCTCCTCCCCATTTACTCAGCTCTAGTGAGACCCCTCATGGAGTACTGCATCCAATTCTGGAGCCCCCAACAAAAGAAGGACATGGAGCTTTTAGACAAAGTCCAGAGAAGGGCCACAAAGATGATCTGAGGGCTAAAGCACCTCTCTTATGAAAGCAAGCTGAGACAGTTGGGGTTGCTCAGCCTGGAGAAGAGAAGGCTCCAGGGGGACATTATAGAGGCCTTTTGGTACCTGGAGGGGGCCTACAGGAAAGCTGGGGAGGGACTTTTAGCTAGGGCTTGTAATGAGAGGACAAGTGGTAATGGATTAAAACTGGAAGAGGGGAGATTTAGGTTAGACATTAGGAGGAAATTCCTTACTGTGAGGGTGGTGAGACACTGGAACAGGTTGCTCAGGGAAGTTGTGGAAGCCCCATCCCTGGAAGTGTTCAAGGCCAGGTTGGATGGGTCTCTGAGCAACCTGATATAGTGGAAGGTGTCCCTGCTAATGCAGGGGTGTTGGGACTAGATGATCTCTAAGATCCCTTCCAGCCCTAGCCATTCTATGATTCTATGATGATTTGATGATTCCTTTTATAGTAAAACAGGTAAGTCCTGAAAATGTAATACGGTAAATTACATTGCTGTGGCAACTTCAAAGGCAACTTCAACTGTCAAACAGGGTTCCAGACCATTACGACTTTTTATTAGTAATACTTTTTGTGCATTCCCAAGAAAGAAAAACATTTACTATATATTTTAATATTCAGATTATATAAGGACTCGTAAAGGTTTAGGGGACAAGTGCAAACCAAAATTAACCATTGACTGGCTGAATGGGACCACTCAACTGTTTCCCCTTCAGAGGCATGAAATAAGAATGTTTAATTTATTTATTTTTCAATTATTTTTTTCTATTTTTCTATTTTTTCTATTCAGAACAACTCCCATGAATATATTTTTCCACAAAATTACAGGGTTATATTCATTATCATGCATTTTTCACATGCCTTCTTAGAAACATTAACAGCAACAGAATTTACTAGTGTTTAAAGTCTCCTGTAGCTACAGTTGCATTATAAGAGCCTGTCCTGAAGATTTGGGAGGACATGGCCTCAGTCCAGAAAATCCTTATTTCTTGACAGGACCCAGGCTAATGCAGTCATGAACAAATATGTATGTATGGATCTCTGGATCATCAGTTACTTCTTTGTGTAGAAGGAGTATTTCTCTGACATGTCCCTGCTGGCAGATCCTTAGAAAGAAAGGATTTCTTGTACCTGGAAGGTTCCCTTTCACCTGTAGAAAATAAATTACTTGCATCCATCCAAGATATATCAACAGAAAATGAGGACACAGTGACATGGACCAAAAGTCATGCTGGTTGCCACTGGCAGATACCTGTTTTTAGTCTGCTGACTGAAAAAGGTTACAGTGCTTAATGATGACAGCATGGCATTCCGTTGTCTGTAGCAATGCAATCTGTGCTGTTCCAAACAGTCCCTCAAGCTCACTCATCTAACAGTCATTATCTTAGTCACCCAATTAGAATTATTCTGCCAGCAATTACAGTTTCTCACAGTCTTCTCTCTCATACACTTCTTACTGTGATCTGTGTGCTTTTCTACTTAGCTTAATTAGTTGTGCTTTTACCATGACTGGATTCTCCTGTTCCTTCAGTGTGTCCTTTTTCTCAGATTCTGAAGACTGAAGTCTCATAAATGCTCTTCTAGGGAGTGTTATGTTCACCTTAGTGTTAGGAGCAGAGACAATTATTGTTTGTTTTATTATGATTTTAGGAATCTAAACAAAATACAGAAGCACTTATTACTAGTTCACTTACAATGATGCAAACATTTGTAGTCTAACTTTCCTTGTTTTTACAGAAAAACCTCATTAGTAGTATCATTTTATTTTTTTTTTTACAACACCCTAGTATCTACCCTATTTTTCTGGTGTGCTGTTTATGCATCCATTTTGATGGTGTTAAGGTTGGTGGTGTCAGGTTATCTCAAGCAGAAATGGAGGAAGGATGAGGTGCTGCAAGGTTTCTAAGTCCTTTCCTAGGAGGAGCTCAATGTTGAAAGGTGGACCCCTCAGCTCTGGGGGTTCACAGGGGTTATTTTTCCACATTTTATTAAGAAAAGACTTTTATTTTCATCGATTTCTAGCTAAAGTTTGGAAATTGCACAAGTCGAGGAACTTAGAGTGAGATAAAAATAAAATTTTAAAATGAGTACTTAAGGTGTCTTACTTTTCTCATGTTTCTGGGTATTGTGGTAGTAAGGGTTGGATACAAAAGTTTTCTCTAAAAATAAGAAAGACCCAATGTTTCTGCTTGCATCCACCAACATCCTTAACAGCTACTCATCATGGCTAGTTTTATCCATAGAATAGATAAAATATATTAAGAATGTCTTGAATTTGTCTGGTAGGATGTGACAGTAGGTCACTTGCACACTATACAAATAAATGAACAAAGTTTGCAGTATCCTAATTTTTAAGCAACTTTCTGGATGCAACAGTGAACTTTGTCCTAAATAGAGGGAATCAGAGGCATCTTTTCCAATCATTTTGATTTATGAATACTTCTGAACATGTAATAATGTACGATTTAAAATTTTAGTAGCAGTGTTTTCAGTTCCATTCTGTTAACACACTTTTCAGGACTCCCTTCTCTAGCTTATTTAAATGTATTTCATGTTGTTGATAAAAAACCAGATTTGTTAAATGAAAATAATCCAGAAGTGCAATGAGAAACCAATACTTTGAAATTTATTAATAAAAAATACCCAGGGAGAACTATAATTTGCAGACACTGAGAATATTTCATAAGAATATTTTTTTTACATTCTCTGTTTTGATAATTCAGTAAAAGCAATTTTATAAAATACTTTAAAAACAAAAGAAATTCCAAAATTTGAAAAAACCTGCCATTTCCAATTTCTATGATAGTATAGTTATTTCTAATATTCCTTTTTAAAATTTTGGTATTTTCCTGCCTTTAAATTAAACAAGTAAGTTTGGATAAGGTCCTCACATTTTCATTGCAAAAGTAGTTGTTTTCAGAATGGCATTTCCAATTTTAAAGCTCTTTGAAGAATTATTTTCAATTCAACTCCAAGTCTCACACCTTTTGAAAATCTGATCACAGTTTTTGTGCTCACCGTGATCCAATGTCTGTCATGTACAACACAAAATAATATAGCAAATCAACTTAGGTAAAAAGTTTAAGAAGGAGATTACTCAGTATCTCATTTTCTTTCTCTGCTTTGTAACTCTGACATCAGTATGTTTACCATCTCTTGAAAAGCATAATTCCAAATTTTATTGTAGAACCATGTAACCATAAGTATGTTCTAGATGAAAAAATAAAGCAAATGTAAAGAAGTTTTTAAGAAGGAATTATAAAAGGGTTAAAGAAGGGACAAAACTATACAAATGTAAACTGAGAGTGGTATTCTGAATTCTGTCAAAAGAGTTCTTGGACACTAGAGGATAATAGTCAGTGAGAGAGAGAGTTTAGTCAAGCCTAAATCACCGGCAGGTAAATTCCTAATTTATGAAAGAATCAGGAGTAGAGGACTTGAAGGTAAATTTTTGGAATTGCCACTGACAGCTGTGACATTGACATATTTCTCTATCCATATGAAAGACATTCATGTTGGTTTTAACATATTTGGCAATATAAAGGCTAAGCTTTTAAGGCAGGAAATCACTACACGTTCAGCTTTGAATTAGAATACCATTTGTCTCTGGGCTCTGTTTATGTATCATCTTCTTAAAATCTCTAGTCGTCTGGCATTTCTTATGAGTTCAGGGCATCTGGTTTCCCCCCCCCATCTCTTCTTAAAAATCATAGTGATATCATTCACAATATTTCAGTTGATTTTCTTCTAGTCCCAGTGTCAACCTTCCACTGCCACATGTCAACAGTGCTCTAGACACCTACAGAGCTTGTGCTGATGTTAAATAACCTGCAGAAACCTGCTGGCACTTGCATAAAATCTAAATGTGATCCCCAAACTTTCAGACAAATAATTCTGCCAATTCTTCTCCTTCCACCATACTACCACCTCCACAGAAAAGAGGCTTGTTTTTTGGTGGGAGGGAGGAAAGATCTAAAATAAATTTACAGTGACACTTCGAAGTCTAAACCATAAATCTATACTACTGGGGATTACACAGCTGGAGTGAAACAAAAATAAGTAACTTCAAATAAGGTGGAAATGAAAATATCTCAAGACTAGTCAGATGAAAGAAAGGGTTTGGGGAAGGAGTATGGCTTCACATAACTTCTTTTATCTGCTTCACTGCTTGAGTGAGACTTGTACAATGCTAGTTTAGATTGCCACTTCTTTTTGGATTAAAAAAATAAATTGTTAGACTAATGTGTTTCCAGGAAAATTAGTGACAAGCAAACTTCAGAAATATAATCAGATAAGCCCTAAGGAATTTTGAATGCTTATCATGTTTCTGGATCTTTTGCATCTTCAAATTATTCTTCCTCAATGGATTAGTCTCTCTTTTCTGCCCTTAATCATGTCTTTCAAGTTATCTTATATCCAATTAATTTAAGAGATATACTGTTTTTTAATGGTTAAAGAGGTAAGCCATGTCAAGTCTATTGATCAGCATGTGGGTACAACAACTAGCTTTTAAAGGACGTTGAAATGATGGTTCAAAATGCAGTGACTTTCTGATAACTGCAACACACCAAAACATACAAAATAGCAGTTTATGTCAACCAAGAACACATAAATTGACACTGATTTCAGTAAAAGCCAGATAAGTAAAGGAAAATTTGCCAAAAATCCAAGCTCAGTAAAACTCCAATAACCATATTGTCTCAAATTATGAGTAATAATTTTTTAAATAGTTTGTGCTTATTTTCTAAATTATTTCTGATTCACTGAATATGGCATTAACCAAATGAGACTGTTACTCTGAGGAGATTGTGTAGCAAGTTCTCCAGTTCTGGAAGGCAAAGCTGGGGGATCTTTCTGTGTTTCTAAAACTATTTTTTTGGTTCAATCCAATAGAAAGCTATGAAATTGTTTGAATGTCAGAATAAGAAAATAGAAAGGAAGAGAGTAGAGTTGCTATAGAACACTCAATCCTAATATACCATCCCTTACCACTAAAGCAGCAATAACACTTGAGTATAACAAATAAGCCTTAGCATATACCAAAAAAAGAGTTTACCAAACTCAAATTAAACATAATTTAATCTACCATATGAACTATGTGTTTCTGGCTTTATACTGCTTTGTTTTGGAGTCACCCCAAGGCAAAGTCCCCAGGCATTTGATAAGAGCATTTTGAGACTGATCAGAAGTTGGTCAGTAGGAAGATAATACTGAGCTTCCAGAGGGTATTTAAATGGGGATGCTGGATGAAGAGAAGGAAAGCATGAGTCTTTTGATTACAATCTAGATGTTTCTGCCTTGATTTCTGTATATCATAGAATAATAGAATCACAGAGTGGTTTGAGTTGGAAGAAACCTGAAAGATCATCTAGTTCCAAACCCCCTGCATTGGCAGGGATACCTTCCACTAGACCAGGTTATTCAAAGCCCCATCCAACCTTGCCTTGAACACTTCCAGGGATGAGGCACCCACAATCTCCCTGGGCAACCTGTTCCAGTTACTCACCAACCTCACAGTAAAGAATTTCCTCCTAATGTCTAACCTAAATCTCCCCTCTTCCAGTTTTAATCCATTACCACTTCTCCTCTCTACTAAAATCACTTGCTAAAAGTCCCTCCCCAGCTTTCCTGTAGGCTGACTGCAGATACTGGAATACTATGGCGTCTCCCCAGAGTCTTCTCTTTTCCAGGCTGAACAAACCCAACTCTCTCAGCCTGTCTTCATAGGAGAGGTGCTCTGACCCTTTGATCATCTTCATGGACTTTCTCTGAACTTTCCCTAGGAGCTTCATGTCTTTCTTCTGTTGCGGATTCCAGAACTGGACACAATACTCCAGGTGGCGTCTCACGGGAGTGGAATATAGCATACGAATCACCTCCATTGACCTGTTGGCCACCCCTCTTTTCATGCAGCCCAGGACACAGTTTACTTTCTGGGCTGCAAGCACACTTTTCTGGCTCATGTTGAGCTTCTAATCCACCATCACCCCCAAGGCCTTCTCCTCTGGGCTTTTCTCTATCCATTCTCCATCCAGGCTATATCTGTAAATTATCTGTAATTTACACTTAATAAAAACAAAACCAAACAAACAAAATAAACGAACAAAAACACTAATACCAAAACCAACAACAACAACAAACACACACACACACAAATAAAAAGAGGAAAAGCCCAAACTAACCCATAATATTATAACTTTATTTATCATCTTCAAATTCTTGAACCTTCCTTAGATGAAAAATGTTGGAGTTTTTCTGCAGAATGAGGCAGATGACAGAGACAATCACAGAATGGTAGAAGGTGGAAGGAATCTCTGGAGATCATTTAGTCAGACCCCCCTGCTAGAGCAAGATCCTCTAGAGCAGATTACACAGGAACACATCTAGGCAGGTTTTGAACGACTCCAGGGATGGAGGCTCCACAACCTCCCTGGGCAGCCTGTTCCAGTATTCTGTTACCCTCAGAGTACAGAAGGATTTTCTCATATTCAGATTAAATCTCCTGTGTACCAGTTTGTGACTATTACCCCTTGTTCTGTCACTGGACACCACTGAGAAGAGACTGACCCCTTCCTCCTGACACCTGCCCTTTATATGTTAATAAGCATCGATGAGATCCCCCCTCAAACTCTTTTCCTCTAAGCTAAACAGACTCGGCTCTCTTAGACTTTCCTCAAGGGAAAGGATGCTCCAGTCCCCTGATCATCTTAGTGGCCCTGTGCTGGACTCTTTCCAATATTTCCTTTTCCTTCCTGAACTGGGGAGCCCAGAACTGAACACAATAATCCAGGTGAGGCCTCGCTAGGGCAGAGTAGAGGGGAAAGATAACCTCCCTCGACCTGCTGGCCACTCTCTTCCTAATGCACCCCAGGATGGCAACCTTCAGTGTCTCTACATTGAAACAACTCAACCTCGTTGAAAGAAGACCCAGAGGTTAGATAATAGTCAAAGAAGTGATCCATTTAATAAGAATGCCCTAAAGTTACAACTCATAAACCTCATTGTTATCACTCAGAAGGGCATGTGCTGCAAAATTTCAGGAAAACTGCCACAACTCTGCCAGGAAAACAGCACTGGGTCTGCCTTGGGTGCAGATTCTTTTTAACTTCCCATAGTACAGTAATTATACAGGAAAAAAGTAGGAAAAAAAAATGAAATTAAAGGGAAAGAGGAGTACATTGCCAGTAGCATAAAACTAACAAAATTTCCCTCAGTACTCAGTAAGATGTGAAATAATTTTTATTCGTTTTGAGAGTTTTTTGTAATGATTGCTAACCTGAAATTTCAAGTAAAGATTGCTGTCTAGTCACTAAACTTGGAGCCCAGGTCCATGGCACTGTTTGTATTCATGTTACATAGATCAAGGTCACAAGACAGGTTTAGTACTGTTTATGCATTCTTTTGCATAGCTTTGGTCCAGACTGGAAAGCAACCTCCAAGACAAAGGTGAGGGATATTTGGAGGACAGTGTGTGTGAGTAAGAATTTCTCCTAGAAATTTAAATGTGCTGGGGTTTTTGTTGTTTTTTTTTTGTTTGTTTGTCAGTGTGATTGGAAGAAAAGTCTGTGTGATAAGTGTGATAAGAACAATAAGGTAACCAGAGAAATGAATGTAATAGGTAGACCAAGTTAGAAAGAAGTTTCATAGATTGTTTTATTTAGCTTTTCCTTTTGTCTTTCTGTCATTTGGTTTCTGAGTCTCTTATCCTGAGCATATTCAAGTTCTTTTTTTTCTTTTTTTGGGGACTGTCATCTGGGTTGTATGGCTAATCTGTCAACACTGACATGGACTAGTTGTGTCATTTCTCACTTGAGGACTTGTATACAAGATTTAGAGTCAAAAAAAGAATATATTAAGGTACAGATAAAAAAGGCTTACCAGCATTTCCAAGAGAGTGTTTGCTGTTTAATTTTGTAACATTTTTTTCAATTCCTATGCTGAAGCAAAACGTTTTATCAGCTTTTGGAAAACAAAGCTGTATAAATTGTCTCGATCCTCATGTAGGCCTTTTTGATTAATAGGTTAGCATTTCTTACACTATTGGCAAAACTAGTTCTTGCAAAAGTAGTGAAGATACCAGATTTTATAGAGGAATTCTTCCTGTAGATTTTTCTCACAAAGCAGAATGCACAAAACCTCCCTATACGGCCTAAAGTCAACCCTCATATGTTTGTGGCTTGGAAGCACTCTGCTACTATGTCTGCAAACAAAGCAAGTTTGTAAAGTCCTGTACTAGACAGAAGAATACATTGGATAGGAATCAGAAACTTACTTTTTTATATCATTAATTGTATCTCATAAGTAATACAATCTGTAATACGATTTTCCAAGAAGTTTTATTAAATTTCACATTCCTCCAGACATGCTTGCAAAACAAAAAGAATCTTAAGGACACAGCTTCAGAAAAACAGACTAATATATATAAATAATCCCACTTATTCTAAAAGACTGTTGCTAGAAATATGAATTATGGAATACTAACATGGAGGATTTTGTGTAAGTCAGCTGCAAGATCTGGGCAACACCACACTGCTGGGCAAAGTGAGTGGATAGAAGTTTTTATTTGAGATTAAAATCTATTTTTATTTCTGTTAATAAAATCACAGAATCTTTGAGGTTGGAAGGCATATCTGGAGATCACCTAGTCCAACCCCACTGCTCAGAGCAGGTTCAACTATGATAGATTGTTCAGGGTTGTGTTTAGTCAGGTTTTTAAATCTCCAAGGATGGACAATCCACAGCTTTTCTGGGCAACGTGTCCCAGGGCTCAAACATCCTCACAATAAAAAAAGTTTTTCTTATGTTTGAATGGAATATCTGTACTTATATTTATGTCCATTGCCCCTTGTTCTCTCATAGAACACCACTGAGAAGACCCTGGCTTCTGTTTTTGACTTCCTCTCACCAGATACATTAATTACATTCTCCCTGAGGCTTTTGCTCTTTGGACTAAGCAGTCTGAACTCTTTAGTGACTCTTTCTATGAAAAATGCTCCAGTTCCTTAATCATCTTCATGACCTTCTACTGGCCTTGTTCCAGCATGTTCATGTCTCTTCTACTGGGGAGCCTAGAACTGGACACAATACTCTGATGGGGTCTCACCAGTGGTCAGGGAAAGAATCACTCCTCTGCACCTGTTGTCTACACTGTTGCTGAGAGACCCAAGGATGCTGTTGGCCTTCTCTATCTCAAGGGCACATTACTGACTCATGTTAAACTTGTTGCCCATCAAGAGCACCCAGCCTTTTTTTTGGAAATCTGCTTTTCAACCGGATAGCCCCAGCATGTACCAGAGCATTGAGTTATTCCTCCCTAGCTGCAGGATTTTGTGTTTGCTTCAGTTAATCTTTGTGAGTCTCATAATGGGATTTTACTCACACACTTCACATTCATGTCAATTGACTGTCAAGCTTCTCCTGTCCACTTATGACCAATGCCATGGACCAAGCAGAGCAGGACACTTGCTTCAATTATGTGATGAGTCCAAGTCCTGGAAAGTGGTCTGACCCTTATGTGTAGTGGTTCCATCTTGGGCTCAGACTTCAGTATGGTTTCAAGTGTCAGATGGTTTTGTTACCCCACAAAGGGCTACTGTCTTAATGGTTTATTGCTTTTCTGAATTAGATTGTGGGCATAAGCTGCCAATGGACTTTTAAGTTGGGTAGCTTCAGGCCAATCTCTCTTACTTTGGTATTATATAAAGCAAATTTACAATTATTGCCTGGGTGACTATCATCCTCAAGCCTCTGTCCTTGACAAAGAAAAATGTAAATTTGGCAACAGTTGCACAACAAAATGCTTCTTTGTTTTCCCAACACATACAGGAGTAACCTAATCAACTAGATACTGGTGGATGTAGTCAAGGTCTCACTCGTTCAAGCAGTGCTTTCGGATAGGCTTCTTCCTGTAGCAAATACAGAATAATAATTTAAATATTATAATGTAGATGTTTAAAGTTGTTTAGGAACAAGGTGAGCAGCAAGTCTTTTAAGAGCAAACTTTGTCCAAGTTTCAGACAAAGTTACATGAAAGTGAGGACTTTCTTCTACCTGAAGGTTAGAATGTCAGCATAAATGTGAAGTCATTGGCAGAAACATCTTGCTCTACTGCAAATACTTCTAATCATTAACGCAAATCACATTATATAAATAGTAAAATAATTTAAGTAGAGTGTCACTCCACCTCCAAGAAAACTAACTTTGAGTCTAACTCTTATAGTCTTCTTAAACTGGTTTGATCCCATTTTATAGTCATGCTGTTGGTAAAAATATTACTGTTTCTTAAGCCCCTCCTTTATGACCATAACCTTTTATTCCTCTTAATTTTACAACTCTTGTTAATCTAATTTAAGCTAGAGGTTAAAACTTCTAAAGCATTTTCATGTCTACAACAAAGCTTTTAAAACCTGTTAGTATTCAACTCTAGCACACTGATGCGTGCTCCATTTCCCATTTGTTCCTTCGGTAAAAAGCAGTTTTTTTACTTTGCCAATACATGGTTCATAATTGGGTTTAATTCACAATTTAGATTCCTGGTACTGTCAAAGTTTAACGAAAAGGTAGTCCACAGTGTAAATTAGAATAGTTGCACAACACCACAAAATCAGATGTACAGTCCTTTGTACATGTAAGTATAAAAATGGCTTTGAAACTCAGTATGTCTCTTTACATAGATATTTGATGACAATCTAACTAAAAAAGTTTTCATGAAACTTATATATTTTGTGTGTAAATGAGGTCTATAAAAAAGGGGATATGTGATCCAATATATAGAACTTGTCAAGACTTTGTAAAAATTTACAAATCTGATTTTTTGTTCTGTTTTGCTTTGCAGGTCTTCTGCAAGCTTCTCTAAAAAATGAAGCTGTATGGTAGCTCATTTTCTGTGCAGATGGAGTCACATTGGAGAAAAAGATGTGCAGATATCTTGAAGAATATGTTGCCGAACTTTACATTGTTTCTACATTTTCTTCTGTGACTAGTATTCCTGTGGTTTTCAGGGAACTATTAAATACTGTGAATTTAAGACTAGATAGAAGTCATTAATGAACAGAGGAGAAAGAATTTCTTAAATATCTCAAATGATAATTTCAAATTAATAGAGACTTACTGCAATATTCTTGAAAAACAGCAGTGAAAATTTTTATGGATGAAAATAAGGAAAACTTAGGAAACTTAAAATATTGGAACACTTTGCCTTTTACTAGTGGACTGTGGAAAGAACTCTGTTTGAATTCTGTCCAGAAAATGTTTTATGGTTGCATCAGTCCTACATTTCAGAATGCTAGTTTCTTTCTTACTCATCAGCAAAGATTCTTCCAGTTTGAGCTTCCTTTTGAGTTTCCTAACAATTTTCAGTTTTGAGTCTCAGCCTGATCAATTGAAGGATTGATGATTACAATAATTTATTAGTAGATGCATATCTTGGTGACTGATAAGAAATGTACCTTTATTATAGTTCATACTGTACTATCCCAGTTTGTTCTTCATGTACTTACCAAAATGCTTTCATATTTCTCTATATATAATAAAATTTGATTAAACAAGGAAGCAGCATGGATTAGACATGACAGAACTGCTAAATTTTACTCTGCCATGTAGTCATAACAAAAAATGAAAATATATGTATATATTACCTGAATTTAAAAAAGGTTATATTTAAGTAGTGTATGTACTGAATATATAATCAGTTCATAAGAGATGCAAGATTGCAAGAATGCTTTTTTCTAAGGAAAATATGAATATTGCCCAGGAACTAGAAACTGTGAAAATCCAATGTCCATTACCCAGTAGATTGCCTTGTGGTTTTCCCCATTCAGTGCTCTTCTACTTTCTGCAGATAATTTTGAGGATTTTGAGGAATGCAGTGATACTGAAGTTTGCACCCAATTGAAGTAAACCATATTTTGCACTTTGTAATTTTTGACTGGGATCTATTACTAAGAATGTTAATTTTTAGGGAAGTAGTAGAAGGTTAACTTTACACCCTTTGTACTTTGAATGAATGCTAAAAAGTTCACATATTCTTAGGGTTAAATTATTTGCTTTGTACAAGCAATTAACTTCTGAATATGGGATTGGTTTCAGAAGAAAGATGGGTTTTGTTTGTTTTGTTTTTTTCTTCTGATACTGGTTTGACTGCCTTCTATCTCGTCAGTCATAGACCAATAATTTCACCCATTCTAAGGGTATTGCAAAGTACTTAGAGTACCCCTACAATCTAAATAAAATCGTAAAATTGGCTTCATATAAGAAATGGATGTTTTACATTCAATATGAAACTCTACAGAGTCTTAATGTCAAAACCTCTCAAGGCTGTTTTCTGCTTTAGCCATCAACAATTATGCTCCAGCTGACAAAAGACCTGTGTGTATCCCTTCACTTCACCCTGTGTAAACCATTCCTATGAAAGTATCTCATGTTAGAGTATGGCTTCCATTACACCAATTGTAACTTTAGTGTGCTTGAAAACTTTCTTAGTAGTATTCATACAGCTCTATTCTTGAGGGACCATCAAATATGACACGTCTTATAAGCCTTGGGCAATGATTTCTTATTAGTTTTTTTGCCTCATGTTGATTGAATTTCACACATGTAACTAACAGGGTCTTAAAGGTCATTTAGCAGCATTCTGTACTGTAACATACTCAGACTAGCCAAGAAAAGCAAAAAATGCAATCTGTCCTGGTCTCAGCCAAGATAGAACAAATTTTATTCTTTTTGATTTTTCTTTTCAGTTAAGATTCTTCTAAGTAGCTGCACTTGCTGAAATTAACAGCATGTTTTTCAGTCAGTATCTGCTTCTAGGACTGATAAAACTCCATGTTTATTGTTATGGCGAGAGAATGGTATGCAGAACCAAGGCCACTGCCTGATTCTGAAAAACATCTTATGCTCTGGAACCAGAGGGGAGTAAAGGGGTCACACCTGAGACCCTCTGTTGGGGAGGAATGGACCAAAGAAGTGACCAAAATTAACCAAAGTACCCCATCCCATGCAGGTCATACTGGATAGAAATTTGAGGGATCATGAGGACCAAGACTCTTTCTCTTCAACCATGGCCAGCATCCTAGGAGGATTCCATCTGATTGTCTGCTGTTGATCCCAATCCCTGTGTTCCTGCACCCCAGTATTCCTGAATGCAACCTCCCATCTGCCACTGACTCCAGGAGTCAAGTCCAGGACTTCTACAGGGCCTGCCCTGCACCTTCTGTGGTGATGTGGGCATTACTGGGGGGGAGTGGGGGAGCGTCATAATGCTTCTGTGTATATTTATATATATTTGTATGTATTTCATTCATCACTACTGTCTCATTAGAGCTGTGTAGTTTAGTTTCCAGCCCATAAGAGTCTCACTCCCTTATCCCTCTCTTTTCCCTAAAAGTGGAGGGATAGGGTTTAACAGAGAACAATCTGTCATTTGTTTAATTCCCAGACTAGCATTAAAGTATGACAGAATCATAAACCTTAAATTTAGAATGATAGAATCATAGAATGGTTAAGGTTGGAAGGGACCTTAAAGATCATCAGGTTCCAACCTCTGTGCTATGAGTGACACCTCCCACTAGACCAGACTGCACAAAGCTTCATCGAACTTGGCCTTGAACATCTCCAGGGAGGGGGCATCCACAACCTCCCTGGGCAGCCTGTTCCAGTGTCTCACCGCCCTCACACTAAATAATTTCTTCCTAATGTCTAACTTAAATCTCTCCTCTTCCAACTTAAAACTCTTAGCCCTCGTCCTGTCACTACACACTCTTGGTACTGCTCTCTAGCTATTCTCGCCACCGCCTCTATTGGTGCCTGGGGTTGCACTGACCCGGGTGCAGGACCTTGTACTTGGCCTTTTTGAACTTCATGAGGTTGGCACTGGCCCACCTCTCCAGCCTGCCACCATCTCATGGTCGCTACAACCAAGGCTGCCCTTGAGCTTAGCATCCTTCACCAGCCCTTCCTTGCTGGTGAGAACAAGGTCCACCATAGCACCTCTTCTTGTTGGTTTCTCAATTACTTGGAAAAGGAAGTTGTCATCCACGCACTCTAGGAACCTCCTGGATAGTTTGTGCTTTGCAGAATTGTCCCTCCAACAGATATCAGGGTGGTCGAAATCTCCCACGAGTACCATGGCTTGTGAACATGAAGCTGCTCCTATCTGTCTGTAGAGTGCCTTGTCTATACTGTCCTCCTGGTCAGGCAGCCTGTAGCAGACCCCCACCGTAATGTCACCTGTCCCTGTCTTCCCTTTAATCTTAAACCATGGGCTCTCAGTTGGCTCCTCATCCATCTCCAGGGAGAGCTCCCTGCACTCCAGCTGGTCTTTGACATAGAGGGCAACACTCCCACCTCATCTCTCCTGCCTTTCATTCCTAAAGAGTTTACAGCCCTCCATTCTGATGGTCCAATCTATTACTGACGCTCTGGACATATATACATTCTGATGCTCTGGGCATCTATCACTGATGCCAGCACCACACTGAAATTGATTGGCATGGGATGAATGGAAGTTCCCTTCTTACCACATCAGTTTAAAGCCCTCTTCACCAGTCTGGCTAGCCTATGGCTGAGGATGTTCTTCCCCTTTTCTGACAGGTGGATCCCATCAGCCCTTAGCAGACCAGGTTCGTCAAAGCTGGTCCCATGATCCAGATAGCCAAACCCCTGGCTGTAGCATCAGTCACGCAGCCAGCTGCTGATTTGCTGGTTCCGCTTGTTTCTGTCTATCCCCTTCCCTTTGACTGGCAGGACTGATGAAAATACTACCCGTGCTCCAGTGTTCCTAACTGCTGCTCCCAGGGCCTAGTAACCCTTTTTAATATTCTTAACACTGCTGGTGGCTGCACCAGTAGTACCCACATGAAACATCAAGAGCGGGTAATAGTTGGGTGCATGAGGCTAGGGACCCTCTCAGTAACATTCCTGACGGAAACACCTGGTAGAAAGAACACCTCTCTAAAGCGTTGCTTGCCTCTGTGAGTGACCTAAAAATATGCCTATAATAATTATCTCTGCTAAATGCTTCTACTCATTTATGCCTAATTATTAAGCTGGTTTAGCCTAAAAGATACAGTAAAAGACTACAGAAAATTTAAATATACTGTATGATAAAGATTTCGGAACCATGATTCAAGCTAGTGTATTACAGTTATGGACTTCAAGAAACAACCTTTATTGTGAAATTCAAGCAGCACTGCTCTTCTGCCATGTAAATTGCTCATCATCTTCCCTTTAAACACTAATTAGGCTTTTTGACTACTGTTGTCATGTGACTGCTGGTTAAAGTCATCTTAACAGCTAAATTCTGCTTTGTCTTGTATTCACAGTGGCTATTCTGAAATCAGAGCAACTATGTGAAGAAATTAATGCTAAATATACATGTAGAACCCTGAACAGGTCTTCTCTATTTTCACTACTAAATCTGTATGTACATGCTGCATGACTTTTCCTTTGACTGTGACATACTATACTTCTGCAATAATAAGTAGGAATCACTTATGAGGGCACAGTTAATGGGTATTCTTAACCCTAGGTGGAACCAAATAGAGTTTCAGGTAAAAATGTGGCATTATATCACAGCTGGAGAGCTTTGTACGCTGAGATGGGAGTTATAATGCAGAAAGGCTTATTCTTCTACACAATGCAAAATGGCAATTTTCTGATGGCTGTATCTCAGGAATAAGTAGAGTTGTCATCATAAAGTATAGCATGTAGCACTGGAGATGGACAGTTCCCACAAATGTTTAGTCAAATTTTGTTCAGACTTTTCAATTCTGCAAAGAGGTCAAGGTACTGTGGGATTTATGTACTCACTGAGATGTCATTGTCCATTAGCATGAATAAAGAGCCATTTCCATTAGTGAAAAAAGGTGAAAATTGACTGACTGAAGAGTTTACTTAACCAGAAAAGTTTTCATTTTTTGAGAAAGATTTTATATAGAAATAAGAAAAAGTGTTATAACATGAAATAAAATTAATCACATAAACAACTAATGCTTATCATTAATTAAGATTTAATTTAGACAATATAAAATATGAAGTTGACTGACACTCATGAACTAAACTATTAAAAAAATCTTCTTCAATAACTAATCAATTTTTAGGCACAAACCATCTGTTTTAATCAATGGCAAAACTCCCATCATTTGCAATGGGAGAAGACAAAGGGGCAGGCTCTGAAGTAAAAAGAAGGATCAGAAGCTTTTGCTGGCTGAAAAGGGATTAAGCAACTATGGAAAAAACAAAATGCCAAATATAGGATTAGCACAGTTAGATGGATAGAACTCAGCTCCCTCAATTTGAGTAGAAAAAAAAAACAGATAACAAAGGACATCACAAGTATCTTTGTAACCTCATTTACATGTATTGTAAATTTAGCATTGCTTAGCTGTATTTCAGCATGTAGATTTAGCAGCAGGAGAACCAAGATGACTCCACAGCAGAATCAAACCAAATCAGTGATGGCAGGAGCTGCAGCAAGGGTGGTTATACCTCTGATTGGGAACTTCTAGTATGGATTCCTCTTGACAGAAGTTGACAAATAGAGGAGAATGACATGCTGGTATTCCTGAAATACAAGAAACTTGAGTCTGCAATCTGTAAATCTGTAAACTAAGTATGCCAGGGAATGTGTGATCATAGCGTGACCAACTGGCACGGTACAGCCCACAGCCACAGCTGAAAATTCTCTGACAGCCCTTAACAGGTTGGCACATCTAAATTCACTGTACAGAATGGTGTCCAGCCTCAGCTAACTTCTGCTTGTTGCCAGGCTTAGTAGGAAAGAACTGGAAGAGAAGCACCAAGGGATTGTTTCAACAATATGAAAAGATTTTTTTTTTTCTTTTTTTCCCTGCCTTTTTCCTCTAAAATGAAAAGAAAAAATATAATATCCCTAGTACTGTCAATAGCAAGCCAGTGAAAAATAACTCACAAAGACACTTGGAAAGATTTTTCTTTCTTTTCATAGATGCACAAAGTACAATATAGCACTGTGTGTAACATTTACCATAGTCAGATTTCTTGCAGAGAAGACCTTGTGTACAAGTTGAACCTGTCTTTCTTTATGCTACAGGTCCTTGTAGAAACTTAACCATAAATATAATTCAGTGTGGAAGAAAAATAAATTTCATATTCCTATGTACTCATAAGCTCTGTAAAAACTAGGAGTCTTCTGTATTTCCTCTGTATTTCCTTAAATAAAATTGTAGAATCATAAAATCACAGAATGGTTAAGTTTAGAAGGGACCTTAAAGATCACCAGTTTCCAACCTCCCCGCTATGAGCAGGGACACCTCACACTAGATCAGGCCTCACAAAACCTCATCCATCGTAGCTTTGAACACTTCCAGGGAGGGGGTTTCCACGACCTCCCTGGGCAACCTATTCCAGTGCCTTACTACCCTCATGGTGAAGAATTTCTTCCTGACATCTAACCTAAATCTACCCTCTTTCAGTTTAAAACCATTACCGCTTGTCCTATCACTGCCCTCTCTGGTGAAAAGCTCCTCCCCAGCTTTCCTGTAGGCCCACTCCAGGTAGTGAAAGGCTGCTATAAGGTCTCCCCGAAGCCTTCTCTTCTCCAGGCTGAGTAGCCCCAACTCTATCAGCCTGTCTTCATAGCAGAGATACTCCAGCCCTTTGATCATCTTCATGACCCTTCTCTGGACCCTCTCCAACAGCTCCATATCTTTTCTGTGATGAGGGCTCCAGAATTGGATGCAGTACTCCAGGTGAAGTCTCACCAGAGCAGAGCAGAGGGGCAGAATCACCTCCCTTGCCCTGCCGGTCACACTTCTTTTGATGCAGCCCAGCATATATGGTTGGCCCTCTGGGTTGCAAGCGCACACTGGCAGCTCACGTCAAGCTTCTCATCTACTACCAGCCCCAAGTCCTTTTCTTTGGGACTGCTCACTACCCATTCTTCCCCCAGCCCGCATTTGTGCCTGGGGTTGTGCTGATTGTTCTGGTTTGAGCCAGGATGATGTTCTTTTTCCTGATTTCTTTTTCCTGATTTCTTTTTCTTCAGTGACCTCCCTTTTACATAGCAGCAAGTTTTCCAGCTAGTGGACTGATAACTGTTTATGTTACTGCTGAGACGCCAAGGCCACTTTGCTCTGTGGCCTCAGATGCTAAAGAAGCAGAAGATTCGTATCTGAAACACTCCCATAGGGAGGAGTGGACTAGATGGACAGCAAAATTGACCGATGTATTCCATTCTGTGTACCTACGTAAGCTCAGTGTAAGGTCAGGGATCATGGAAGTCTAAATCCTTCCTGCTTTTTCTTCCCTTCCCTTCTGTTCATGGCCGATGTCTGGGGAGGACTCCGTCTATCCATCACCACTGATCCCTAGGCTCATGCATTCCTGATGCTGACAACTCTCCCCTCAGCTCCTGTGTGCTCTGCCTCTCCAGCAGTGCTCTGGGACATTTCGGGACTGCTCACAGCACAGGAGATGCTGGGGGAGTTGCTGGGGGTAGGGTTAGGCAAAAGGGTTTTGTACATTCCTGAACACATTTGTATATAATTGTACATATCTTCTTTTATTAGTAGTATTTAGTTAAAACTGTCTAGATTTCAATCCGGGAAGTCTTTCTCTCTTCATTCTTACTCTCCTTTCCTACCTGGGTGGGAGGGGGGAAGGGATTGAGAGCATTATTGTTGCTGGTTTAAAAGCCAATCCTGAGCCAAACTGTGACAATAATTTATTGATGCCCAACCCGAGGCTCGATCTTAAGCCCAGGCTATAAATTCTCACTAACTGGTGAATGCTGAAAATTCCAGCTCTGATGGGAGGAATCCCTCCGATAGCAATGGGCAACCCTTCTGCTGAACATGCTGATGGGTTGGAAACTGAAGAGACACTTTCTGCAATGTTTTTGCTGGACCTTTTTCTGAACATGCAGTCGTACATGTGGTATGCAGCTGGTATAACGCTGCTCTGTGTAGCTGCTCTTGTTAGTGTTTTATGGTTTTCATAGGGGTTTTTGCTACATCAGTCTTCTCTGTCAAGTGCTCCAGCATCATCACAAATTCCAAAGCAGGTGAAAACAGGAACTCTGACAACGAAGTAACCCCCACTGTAGGAGAAGAACAGGTTCAGGACCATCTAAAGAACCTGAAGGTGCACAAGTCTATGGGACCTGATGGAGTCCATCCACAGGTCCTGAGGGAGCTGGTGAATGAAGTTGCTAAGGCTCTGTCCACCATATTTGAGAGATCATGGAAGTCTGGTGAGGTTCCTGCTGATTGGAAAAAAGGTAACATGGCCCCTATTTTTAAAAAGGAAAAAAAAGGAAGACCTGGGGAACTACAGGCTAGTCAGTCTCACCTCTGTGCCTGGCAAGATCATGGAACAGATCCTACTGAAAAATCTGCTAAGGCACATGGAAAATAAGGAGGTGATTGGTGACAGCCAACATGGCTTCACTAAGGGGCAAATCATGCCTGGCCAGTTTGGTGTCTTCTATGACATGGCTACAGAGATGGTGGATAATGGCAGAGCAACTGATGTCATCTACCTGGATTTCTGCATGCCGTTTGACACTGTCCCACACGACATCCTGGTCTCCAAACTGACAAGACATGGATTTGACAGGAGGACCACTCAGTGGATAAGTAATTGGCTGGAGGTCTGTAAGGTTGCTTTGAGGGTATTTTATTTCATAGACTCATAAAATCGTAGAGGGGTTTGGGTTGAAAGGGACCTTAAACATAATCTAGTTTCAAAACCTGTGCCATGGACAGAGACACCTCCCACTAGACCAGGTTTCTCAGAGCCCCATCCAACCTGGTCTTGCACACTTCCAGGGAGGGGACTTCCACAACTTCACTGGGCAATCTGTTCCAATGTCTTGCCATCCTCATGTTAAAGAATTTCTTCTTAATGTCTAACCTAAATCTCCCTTCTCCCAGTTTTAACCCATTACTCCTTGTCCTCTTGCTACAAGCCCTTGTAAAAAAGTTCCTCCCCAGTTTTCCTGTGGGGTCCCTTTCATATACTGAAAGGCCACTCAGTCCAATGAGATCTCATGTTTTGAATTGTGACATTTCTGACAAATACTGAATGCCTTTTCACTCTAAAAAACTTAAAGGGGTTTTCAAAGAACTGAGTGTTCATCATAACTCTATAAGAAAAACGGGAATAGATAAAGACCACAACTTGTAAAAAGAAGGGTCTAAATCCAGATTCTGGAAGCTTTACTGCAGTTCCCAAAGACATGGTCACACAGACCACTAAGCAATTGAATCAGAAACATTTTGTGAAGTACCACTCTTAGAAAGGTAAGATAATTGTGTGTATTCCCATAATATTTCACTTTTCTGTAGTTTTAAAACATATTTTTGTTTATAGAGCCTCAACTGAAGGTTCTTCACTTCTAGTTGATGAACTATGAACTATGAACTACATTTACACATAGAATTTCTTAAAGTAAGATCTTGCAAGTGACTTGATTTTTCAGCAGCGCTGAAAACCCAGCAGCTATTCATGGTATAGTGGCTCCACTTAAGGAGTCAAGTGCTGTGCCCAGTGAATGAGATTAATAGATTTTGGCATTTTAAAATACAGTCTTTAAAATGGCTAAATTTTGTTGATAATTGCTATATACTGATACATACCAATCTTTTGCATCAGTCTAGTGCAGACTGCTTTACATTTGGAAGATAAATGCAGGCAATTTTGATTGCTTCTGTAGCAAAGACAATGCTAATACTTTTGCATCCTTATAAACTACATTGCCTGAAATCATCAATCCTCCAGCTGAGCAACTCAATCTGACAGCAGGAGCAATACTGAAGAGGCTCTTACCCTGCTATTTGCCAAGATAATCTGACATGTAATGCAAAATACAGATTGGAAAAACAAAAATCACATGACAGATCTAATGTTTTTAATGTGTTTAAAACAGAAAAACAAAAGATCAATTTTTTAGTGTCCTTGCAACAAATAAACCCAGCATAATTTCTTTTTCAGTCATATAAAGAACTGTGTTTTTCTTTTTCTGTGAATAGTATATTTGAAGCTTTAAGATTGTAGCAATCCACTATTGCGATAAGGAATAATTACTTACCCAATTTATAAAATAATGTGTTACATAACACACATTAGCATTAACCATATACAGGCTTCAAAGAGGGACTTGACCATACTTTTTAATACCAAACACAATAATTAGCAGACATTTAAGATGTAAATTATTTTAAAAATCTAACCAAAGAGTACTTTTCCTGATACTGTTTCATGAATATTGTCTGTGAGAAGTGCCAGACTGAGAGTTCCAGTAGTTCAATTCCATTCTACTTGCCTACATTCAAAGCTTGAATATAGACAGTGTAATTTTGTCCCAGATGTAAACTGGAGGATTTTACACAGTGAGAACAGAATGGGTTTTGAATGCTGATGGGAACATGGATTTTTCTGTCTTTCCAGAGAAATAACCACCAACACCATAGTTACCAAGGTCAGGAACAACAGCCATAATGTCCTTTAGAATACAAAAAAAAATAAATTGTAATATTACAGTAGGTACATATTATCTTATCTGCTTGTCACTTTATTTAATAGTGTAAATTGTGCTACTGTTACATTCCTTAACTGGACCTCCACCATTTAGGAGTATCACTAGGCAACAGGTTCCAGTGTCTTATCCAGAGAAGCTGTGGAGGCCCCATCACTGGAAGTGTTCAAGAGCAGTTTGGATAGGGCTTTGACCAACCTGGTCTAGGGGGAGGTGTCCCTGCCCATCCAGGACATTGGAACTAGATGGTCTTTAAGGTCCATTCCAACCCAAATCATTGTATGATTCTGATCATGAAAATTCTGCTTCAGATAACACCTCTTTTGAAATTTACATTCTTTCTTATGAAAATATTCAATATTTTTGTGAGACTTCAGGGAAGCAGAACTGTCTAGATCTAATCTGCATTTACATGAAGTAGTGCCACACCTTCTTGAGCCACCACGCTCAAGTTGCAGTTAAAAGAAATCATCTTACACTACACTTCTCTATGTTCCTATGATCTGCCATTTTCTTTAGAAAACAGTCTAATGACTTTTTTATTTTAGCTAACTGCCAGATAGTTCAATTATTTCTGCATTTTAAAATAAACCTGCCAACATTATTTTACCCATAGTGCTCTTGTTTTTAAACTGTATTTTTTTTCCCTCCAATAATTGTTAATAATGTGGTGTTCTCTGATTAATACAGTAACATAATAAATAAAAGTCAGGTAAACACATGCAGAATATAAAATTACATATATCTTTTTATTTTATGTCTTGTGTCTATTGCCCAGCAGAAAATTGCTTCGTGACTTGCTTCTTGACTGTGGTTACTCATTGGAATTCAGGTAGAAGTAATAGTACAAAGGCAGTAATCAGTATCTATTAAACTGTGGTTTTCACTAATTTTTCCTTAACTTCAGCACTAAAAATATAATGAATGTAGGGCACTATCTTTGGAAAAATGTTATTGACTGAGAGAATTTAACTGAGCTTTAATTTATTGCTGGTTATATGAAGCTTTAATTACTATTTTGCATATTGAGATGCAATGAAGAAAGTAAGTTCAAGAAAGACTTAGGGAAAACCCTTTTCCTCCTCCTTTGCCTGACTCAGCTTCACTCCAGATATTGTCCTTGGCCCTTCCTCGTCTCTTTTCCCCTTGCTTCTGCCACACATTACACTCAGTCCCTTCAGAGATGATGCACAACACAGGAGGAGAGAGGGTCAATGCATGGCAGTTCCTTCCTGCATTCCTTGTTCCTTACTCTTTTTCTTCCCCCCACCCTTTTATCTTACTTCCACTGCTCTGGTGTGAGTCATACAGAGGCTGCAGTCCCTTTCAGGGTGTACCTGCTTTGATGTGGGTCACTAATGGGCTGAAGTCCCCTCAGATGCATACTTCCTCCTGTATCTCTTTTAGTGTGTCCTCACATGCATCCTCACACTGCTCCTCCCATGACCTCCTTTGTAGCTTTTTTTGTCTGTCCTCACATGTCACCTGCCCCTCAATCTCCTCACGTCTCCCTTTGTTCCTCCAGTGGCTACCACTGCTTCTGAAATAGGCTTTTGCAGAAGTGCCAAGGGCTCTTCTGACCTGGGTCAGGCTTTGATGCATGTTGGATCAGTGTCATCCATTGCAGAGTCAGCTGGAACCATCCATTTTAAGCACAGGACAGCCCCTTACCTCCTAGCCAGCTCATATGTGCAGCTCCCTCATACCGAAATCCTGCTGGCTATGCCCAAAAGAGGTAATGATTCTTGCTGTCACATGTTTTAATTTCTTCTTCGTAAGGCCTAGGAAAAAATAACAGCTTGGGGTTTTTTCTTACTTTTATTTGAAATTCTGTTTCTGTATGTTTTCTGAGAACATGATCATTATATCTATCTGCATTCCCACTTGCAATGAATGATCAGATGTTCTCTGAAGCTCTAGAAATCCATATTGGACATCATTAAAGGGCAGCTTTATTGTATCTACTCTTAGGAGAAGAGTATCTACTATCTATCTTAAGAAAATGAAGCCATTTTTATTATTCCAAAAAGAGGAAGATTCAGTGGGTAATTTATACAATATGAGTAACCATCCTAAAATGTAGCTATATCCTTTTCAATCTAGAAGTCTTAAGTCTACTGATTTCATAAAACAGGATGATTAAAATAGATCTCTTGGAAGTACAGCACTTGACAGATAAAACTGTGCTACTATCCTGTAAATATAAACATAAGCCTAATTATGATATTATAATTGAAGTTCACATAATGTATAGAAAAGTTAATAGTAACAGTATATAGGTAGAGTTCAGTCTGCAAAATTATTTATATCTTATATCTTATTTTTATATATAGTTATTCAGTACCTTTTAATGACTTAGAAAGTCATTAAAAATGACTTTAAAAAGTCTAAATTTTGCCCTAAAATTTCCCTTAAATAAATTTAATCAAGCCAAAGAATACAATTTTTACAATACCAGTGAAGACAGTGTTGGAGTCACAGCTGTCTGAATGTTACAGAAGGCTGAAGGAGCTGGGTCTCTTTAGCTTGGAGAAGAGGAGACTGAGGGGTGACCTCATCAATATTTACAAATATGTAAGGGGTGAGTGTCAAGAAGATGGAGTTAAGCTTTTCTCAGTGGTGACCAGTGATAGGACAAAGGGTAATGGGTGCAAATTGGAGCATAGGAGGTTCAAGGTGAATATCAGAAAAAACTTTTTTACTGTGAGAGTGACAGAGCACTGGAACAGGCTGCCCAGGGAGGTTGTGGAGTCTCCTTCACTGGAGACATTCAAAACCCGCCTGGACAAGTTCCTGTGTGATGTGCTCTAGGTGACCCTGCTCTGGCAGGGGGGGTTGGACTGGATGATCTTTCGAGGTCCCTTCCAACCCCTATGATTCTATGATTCTATGATTCTATGATTCATTATGTGTTGCTCTTCTAGTTTTAGCAGTATGCAACTAATTGTTTTAAAGTGACATGTTTCACTTTGCCACAGACCGTATAATGTATAATGTACAGTGGGAGACGTTGTGTAAACTATGGGGTGATCAAGTCCATAGTATTCACAAGGTAACCCCCTCCTCAAAACCAGTCTCAGGCTGATCAGACCCCGTCTGAGACCCTATTTATTATCCTGTTGATAGTTCCAATATATCTACAAAAATTTCAAGTGTAGTGATTGTCTGCTTAGATTTACTTTTAATATTTCTTACTACTTTTTTTATTGATTTATTTATATATTGGACTTGAGAAAATAATTTTATTTCATCTCCTGGCAGTCTTTTCAGTATGGAAGACAAAAACATATGCATAACATCATGATAAAAAAGACAGGTAAACAAAAGCTCCATGTTTCTTTTGCAGAATCAGATATGTGTGTCCAAAAGCCAAACAGAGATATAAACTGCTGAAAAACACAGTGTGTGCCTGTACGTATTAGTGATCTTTTTATACCAAAAAATTGTTATATTTGTATGTTTTATATAAATTACCAATTTATGGTTTAAATGGCATTCCAAATCTGTACGAAGTGAAACAGTAAAAGATTTTAGAAAAATATCATTTATTTTCATCTATGATACATTAGTTTTAACTTCTGCCAAGATTTAGTTGCTGAATACCTATGTGCACAGAACAAATGTGTATCTAATTTTATCATATTTAAAAATAAAATACACCCAGGCCTCATTAGACGCTTAATTCAATTAATAGTAAGAATATTTGTGGGGGAGATAGACTGTCATGTAGAGTGTTGGAGTGCAGGCTGATATTAAATAGAAAGTAGTTTGTAACGATTTGTTTTAATACAGCTACACTCTTCAAGGCACTTATTAAGTAAAAAATAAAACAGAACCAAGAAATCTTATTCTGTGCCTGTCGATTATAAAAGCAACCAAGGATGTGACAAAGGCATAGATAAGCACAGCAAGGGCACCATTTAAATGAAAGAAAAAAATGCTTTCAGAGAAAAGTTTAAACAAATACCCTGGGGTTTCACCATCCCCTGGGTGCCAAGACATAGCCAAGGAGCCAAGGACCATTAGGAATATTAAGACTATGTAGCTGCATAATCAGGAATAAAGGGAGAAGATACTTCCTCCCCAGTCTGTGACAACAGTGTACAGTCAGAGTCCTATTAGCCAAGAACATCTTCCCTGGGTTTAGGAGAGCAGACTATTTTACTCTATGTTCTCTGATTTCTGCATCTCACACCAACATTACAGTGATGGAGATATCTGTTGTTCAGCTACCTGCAGGTCCTAGCTGACTGGCAACAAATTTTCAATCTAATCCCAGCTGTGTACTGTTTCCCCAAGACATGGTTGAGAGGACTTGTCTAAGCAAACACAACCTTGCTAGGCCCATCTGTGCTGAACTTAAGGCTTTGCCCACCTTTCCATGACAAGGAGCTTTCTCAAAGGAAAGACTAAATTTTGAGTAAAGTCAAGTAAATTTGGTCTTCAGAGGATAACTCTGTAATATTAATGTTCATTTTCATTTCAACATCCCGAGCAGTACTGTGGGGAACGGACTAGTTCTCCCCCCACACAACGGAATGCCTTTCAAGCCAGCGAAGTGCCTCTTGTAACCAAGGACAGACTGAAAGAGCCATGGCAGAAAGACAGATAGCAGACTCCCCCTGAGAGACTGGGCACCCGACCACATACCAAAGGAGAACGTTATCTGAAGGGAGGCTGTGCCGGTGGAGCCGCTGGACCCACCGAGCCACCTGTCGGAGTGCGGCTGCGCGCAGGAGGGCCGGTGCTCGCCTGCGGGGGAATCGTCTCCCCCTCGCCCTGCCGCCCGAAGCGGAGCCGGGGACTCGCTCCTCCCTGCTCGCCGCTCGAAGCGGAGTCTGGATCGCTGCCTGCTGCTGCTCGCCGGTGCCAGGGAAGATTGTCGTGCCGTGGTGTCTACAGGGCTGCGCCTGCCAGAGAGGTCGCCGCCGGGCACGCCCCGCCGGCGCGGGCTCGTCCCGTCACCGCCACTGCTGGCTCCCCGGACATTGGTTACATCTTCACTGCAGAAGGGGTAACACGGGTACACTTAGACACCGTAATTGGTACTTAGGCTTCACGTCCTACCCTTCCCTTACATTAATCCTCCCATACCTCTTCCGCGGGGAGTGCTCTTACTAACTCCATAGACCCCTGATATATACCGAGATAACCTTCCCCGAGCCTTGGTCCTTCAATAAACCTCCGAGGGTGTGAGCGACATATTGGTCTTTGTGAGCGTGGGGGAGGGGGGGGCGTTGCACTGCACCCTCTAAGGTACGGTCCCATCCACGGACCTCTCTGCTCCCTGCCGAGAAGGGGGGGGGAGGGATATTCGCGGAAGCATCCTGACATCCGATAACCATTGATATCGGTCCGCGACAAGTACCCTGGCTGTCTTCACTCTATGACTGAGGAGGGACCATTTCGGTTCTCATAGCAGCAGAGCAGAACTAAAGTAGCTTTATAACCCCAGTATCAACATGTTGGAGAGCAATGACACTCGGAATCACAGAAGAAAGTGGTAGGAGAGACTTAAATGCTGACAAATTTTTGACTCAACAAGGGAAAGAAATCACGTTAGATCTCTCAGGGAGAAATGTATTCTGTGATTTATATTATCCTACTTTAACTGTTTTTAAGAACAGAACATTTTTAGACCACTTACAATATTTCAGAGTCTACAAAAGGTAGAATATATTAAATAGGCTTTTTTACTAATGTCCTGGTTTGAGACAGGATGAAGCCAATTTTCCTTTTACTGATTTTTTTTTCTTCAGTGAGCTCTCTTTTAATTAGCAACAAGTGTTCCAGCAAGTGGGCTGGTAACACTGGAATGTTTATGTTTCTGCTGAGACTCCAAGGTCGCTTCTTAGCTCTGCTGCTACAGAGGCTACCTGGGCAGGAGAGTTGTATCTATGACCCCGCCTGTAGGGGAGCTGGACTCGATAAACAGCAAAATTGGCCAGAGATATTCCATTCCATATATCTACGTAAGCTCCAAGGAAGGTCAGAGATCACAGAAGACAACTTCCTTCCTGCTTCTTCTTCCCTTCTCTTCCGTCCATGGCCGGCATCCACGGATGACTCCATCCATCCACCACCGTCGACTCCTAAGCTCAGGCATCCCACTGACCTCATAACTCCACCCAGCCCCTGTCTGCTCTGCCTTATCTCCTGCCTGTGGGCTGAGACATTTTGGGACTGCTCACAGCTAAGGAGAGTGTCAGGGGAGTTGCTGGGGGTGGGGGGAGGCAAGAGGCTTTTGCACATTCCTGAACATACTTGTATATAATTGTACATATAATTAAAGCTGTCTAGTTTAGTTTTCAATCCAGCAAAGTCTCTCTCCTTCATTCTCTCTCTCCTTCCCTACCTGGGTGGGAGGGGGAGGGGATCGAGAGCATTGTAGTCTCTGGTTTAATTGATAATTCTGAGTCAAACCGTGACAACTAAGAAGGATTTTCAAGAGTACTTTGTAGTCTCAGCACCTCAGCTATGCAGTCAGAAAAAGCAAAAGAAAGAAGCTGTTCCTGAAAAAAATAAGGTCTGTGTTAATAAAAGCATTTAGAAATTGCATTACTGCATACTTAATTATAGTAGTGTCAGAACATAATATAAACACTTCAGTCTGTGGATTTAATTCTTATCCTATATTAATGGTAAAAGTATAAGTACAGCATAAAAATAATCTTGTGATTGTTTTGGTTCTAATTTCAACCTTTTAGTCTTCTTCTAATGATTGGAGAAGGGTAGAGACATTGTTCTAATTTGATACTCTAACAGACCAAATCATACTTTCATCAGGGAATATAGTTGTACTAACAGAAGGAGACCTCAGTTTCATGTCAGTAACTGAGCTCTGCATTACTTACATACAGAACTGATCTGCTCAATTCATTTTCATGCCAGGATACCATGGAAAAATTATCTGGTTTTGCTGTTACACATGGATTTTCCTTTAGAAAGTTGTAATAATTAGCTACCTTTTCCTGTTCTATCTGTCTTGCTAAGATGTGGTTCATTCCTTATTCTAGACATTTTCATCTGTGAAACATGACCTTTATTTATCACTTGGCTCTAAGATATCAATTCATCATAGATGTCAGAGATGCCTTTTTTCTTGTTGTTTTATTTGTTTTCCTAAAAATATTAAGCTTAAAAAAAATCCAACATTCTTGAGTTTTCTTTTTTAGTAGCTTTCATAAACAGGTCATTTTTTCAAATATGTCAGATGTTTTATATTTGTTAAAGAACACCTCTTTTTATCATGTAAAGATTTGCTTTAGGAACTCCCTCCTTCTGTTATGGCTTCTAGACATATTTCTTTCTTCAAAAATCTATATAAAAATTTATTTTTATTATTCTTCAAGAAGGCCATAGTCTTTCCTCTGACACTATACATTTTTCCTTTGCGACTTTTAGAAGGACAAAGTGAATTAATTGTAGACAATTAACACAATACAAGATCATCTGTAGAGGTTTTTTATTAATAAAGTTTGCCAAGCACACATTGTGATACTGCAATTCATTATGACTCTGAGAGAAGGAGAAACAGCAACAAAAATTTCCCTCTTCCACTTGTCTCTGTGGTTTGTAAATTCCTTTCATAAGTCTGTTTCCTTCACTTTCTGTGTTTCAGGGGGTTTTGTTTTTTGTTGTTGTTTCGGTTTTTGTTTGGTTGGTTTTTAAGGTTAAACCAGAAGCTAATGTAGTGACTTGGGGTCTATGACTAGAGAAAGAAGTTAGATTGGATTGATGCACCTTCCTAGAAGCTTTCTATTTTGTTTGGAAGTGTATGAGACCCAGCTAATGGATTCTGTAACAGATAGACCAGCTAAAATGCTCTCATTTTACTGAAATAGGTATGTTAGAGAGAACAAAATGTTCATGGCCTTTGAGGATAGGACACACCAATTTCTCTGCACATTAAACTAACTTAAGTTTCTTTCCCAGAAAGAAACAGAGAAATCTTTGGCACATGAACAGAAGAGTAGCTCTCTGAGAAAACGAGGTGTTTTGAAGTATCAGCAGAGATTCAACCCAGAATGAAGGAAGAAGCCACTCACTCCCAAAACCACTCTCTGTGTTTTGTTATTAATAATATTTAGACTGTGGCATCCTAATCAATAACTGAAAGTTGTCTGTAAATTTAGAAGGATGAGCAATTATGCTTGGCTTTCTGCAAAAGGCTTCACTGATCTGACAGTAGTATTTACTAGCTTAAGAGAATTACGAAGAATTACACAAAGAAATGGTAATAACTCCCCTTTGCAGTCCTCAATACTTTTGAAGTGAAAATGTTTTTTTTCATTCCCTCTGAAGCTTTTCTCTGCATCTTGTTTACATTTAGTGTTCTTCCCCTCATTTCAAATTTAGCTGTCTTCTTGTCCGATTGTGTTTCCATCCCCTTTCTCTCCTGAAGCATATAATGTCAGCTTTCGAATGCACTTTGCATCCTGTTCTAACAAGAACCGTGTTTTTCTTTTGTTCTCCTAGTTCTCTCTTGCATAGCAAATGCCCCTAAGGTTTAAGCTAAAAATTTCCTTTCCTCTTATTTGGATCCACCTTTAAGAATAACTTCCATAGTGCTTTAAAACATTACTCAGGGATATCAATAACATCATTTTTATCTATTGTTATTTAAAGAGAAAGAAAACTCAGTTACAAAAGGATTTGCCAAGCAACCTTTTTAAATGTTAATTAAAAGGACAATTGCAATGCTGTTTCCTACTGTTTAGCCTTCTTACCATAATATATCTTCAAAGATTAGACTGAAGAACCTTAGCCTGAAATGCTGACTTTTATCCTTGCATTACTCTTTGCAGCCTTTTTGATGATGTAAAATTATATATGAAAATAAAATATAATGTGTGTTGCTTTTTATTATTTCCCATGCAATAGATAAGAGAAGAAAGATTAATTTTGAATGCCAGAATTGATAATTGTTCTACTTATGTGAGTGTTTGCAACACAGTGGAAATGTTGGAGAATTGGGATTTCACTTTTATTTATTATCTGAGCATTCAACCCCATTATGTGTCTGAGTTTGGCTACATATTGTCTTCCAGTATCTGAGTAAAATCTTAAGAATGTATCTGAGTAAAAAATTAAGTACAAAGTTTAAGAACATCAACCAGCTTTTCCATAGATTTGAATTTTGTAAACAATATTTAAATGAGTGCAAAACTGAACATTGTTTCTTATGATGACATGGTTTCATTACAGAATTTTTTCACAGAACTTTCTTATGCTTGTCAATCCTAATGTATGTTTCCTAATTGATTAATGGCTAATTGGACAAATTTACTTTATAATGTAGTACAGAGGCTTTTGCATGGTTGGAAAACAAAGCCATGCAGGAAATATACATATGACTGAGATTTCACTTAAATCTAAAAGCAAAATGGAAGTAATAGTCTCTTTTCTCAGCTGCAAAATATTCTTCAGTTTCTTCTAATGCTAAGACTATATTTCCACACCCAGTTGGACACATTTGTACCCTGATACTTTCTCACACATGCACACTTTAAAAGTGTAAAATACTACCAATTATTTTTGAGATGTGAAAGAGTCTTGTCTATTTCAGTATCTGAAGGAGGCCTACAGGAAAGCTGGGGAGGACTTTTACAAGTGCACGTAGTCATAGGACAAAGGAAATAGTTTTAAACTGGAAGAGGGTCGATTCGGATTTAGATATTGAGAAGAAATTATTTCCTCTGAGGGTGCTGAGATACTGGAACTGGTTGCCCAGGGAGGTTGTGGATGCCTAATCCCTGGAAGTCTTCAAGGCCAGGTTGAATGTGTTTATCAACAACCTGGTCTACTGGGACGCATCCCTGCCCACACAGGGGTGTTGGAACTAAAGGGTCTTTAAGGTCCTCTTCAACCTAAACCATTCTATGATTTTATTATACTTAATGGAAACAGTGAAATTTGCACAGTGCCTAGTGTCATTACCTGTAATATATTCCTTAAATGTCCTGTCACTTTCAGGAAGGAAGATGGATGGTTTAATGGTTGATACTGCAATGCTTACAGTGCTATATGAATAGTACCGATACCTGAAAGTGGTAAATAAGATAGATCCACAGTTTTATGGTGATATCATACAAAGTCAGTTTTGTTTTGTTTTATTTTTTTTCTGAGTGCAATAATTGTTTATTATTGTAATTAAAGTTTGAAAACTTTAGGAAAGAACAGAGTCCAAACTTTCAGTGAGTGCTGCCATTTACTAGCAAATTAATGTGGAACGTATTCAGTAATGTCTGCCTACCCATATATACTTATATCCCAGAAAATTCCCAGGGGAAATGCTTTGAATCTGCTGGCTTTATGACCAGAGGTCAAGTCTGCAAGCTGAACCTTAAGGATTTCAAAGAAATCTGACCTGAGGAACTTAACACCTTAAAGGTGTCATGAATTAGCATTTAATGTGGGTCAATAGCTCATATCAGAGTCAAGCATGTGCACCAGGGAGAACAGAGTTCACTGCCACCAGTCGTACTGTGTTGCTTGCATCCTTCACTGTCCATTTTAAGTAGTAATGCATAGAACTCTTCCTGCTGTCTCAAGTACCACAGTTTATAACAAAAATAACATTAGAATGTGTATATCTGTTAATGGCTTAGGTATATGATTACTTTATCTGTAAGAAGCTTCTGAATAGGTTAATCCTGCACAAGTTTAAGTGGCATGTCTCTTCTAAAAGAATAACAGCTTTTGATGACCTGTGGTTATGGTCATCATAGGAATACTACCTTGGGTGCTGGGTAAATTCGGATGCAGGGATAGCAGCAAAACGAAAATATAAGCGTTCAATTTATGTAGAACATAGTTATGTAGTAAATTTCAAGCATGATGAAGAGTTGAAGACCAGTGAAGAAACAGAAAGTTGTAGAACATGACAGAAAAATATATGATCCTGCAGCTCAGAGGAAGAAGCCCCTGCTTCGTATTTCTCCCAGCAAAGTGAAGTGTTTAATTAAATGATTGCACATTACAGCTAAAAATGAAAAAATAGTTGCAATTTGAGTAACATTTAATTAATGGCCTGAGGTAATTCACCTTTGTTTAGTTTGTGGTATAAAGAAATACTATTTTCAAAAAATGCTTGATTTCCTGAACATAGAAAATGGGAAAATGTTTCATGTAATGAGATGCTCAAGAAAAGGGTAGTATTACATTGAACTGCAAAGCAAGTGTAGTGGGAAATGCAATGATACCAGTCCAGTGACATAAACCCACTGTTGCTAGGTGCTTTGATAACAGCCAGAAATATGCTGAGAAAATTAATTAGAGAAAAATCATTACTGAAAACATAATGTTGCTTAATTGGATAATTTTTGTTATTAATATGGAAACATAGATTCCAGTTAGCATAATAATGATGTATTTTACCAGTTTCTATCAGCATCTTTAAAAAAATTACTGTTACAACCTGGAAGTGTAGCAAATTATGGAAGTCACAATTACCTAAATTAAGCTAATTTGCAAAGAAGAGGAAATGTGCAGGTTTTCCACCCTAGTTTGTTTCTTGTCATTGTGAATGTTACATAAATATTTATCTCATTAAAGTGTGCTTCTTGATTGTTTCATTGGCTTATGTTGACACACTTGCAGTTATTTTATAATGACTTTGTCTTCTAGTCACTGTTGCAGCCTTAGAAAAAGATGTTATAACTATTCAGTTTTAAAGTAATAAAGCAAATAAGATTTGTTTCCACTTTCTTTAGAAGACTTGACTCCTACTGACAGACAAGGCAGAGCAGAAAAGTCACCACTAACAATTAGTTGATCTATAGCACATTCAAACTTGTTTAGATAACCTAGATTAATCTACATCATTATTCATCTAATATTAGATTAGATTATATATTATAATATTATATAATCTATTATTAATCTAATAACCTAGATTGTGGGTGATAATTGTGTAGCCACACGGTCTTAATGAAAGCTCATTACATCTGTGGTCTCTGTCTTGGAACAAGAGCAAAGGTGCTGAAAGGGACCAAGGATAATGAGATCATACGTGGCACCACAGTTTTCCCAAGACAGTATACAGGATTTACCGAAGGTTTTCTTGTTGTTGTTATTTGTTTTGTTTTGTTTTGCTTTTCTTACATGTACTTCATTCAACCTTTGGAACAAAATAAAAAATCTACTCCTCTCAAAAACTGTAATCTGTGCTACTATATTACCAAATCCTCAGTATAGGGCTATATCCAAGCTACTCTGTGCTCTCTCCAAGAGCTTAATATCATGTAATCCTAGAAAAAAATAATAATACAGAAGTCATCTAGTAATTTCTCTGGAAGTCGTCTAAACCAAACTCCCACTCAAAACAGGGCTAACTGGAAAATTACATTAGATTGTTTAAAGTTTTGTTCAAGTGAATTTTGAAAACCTCCAAGGATGAAAAGACTGAAGCAACTTTGGAAAAGCTGTTCCAGGGCATAATAACTCTGATTATGAATTTTTCCTTATATTCAGTGGGAATTTCCAACAATTTGTGCCTTTTATCTCTTTTAGTTTCCTTATGGGTCTCCAAAAGGAACTTGGTACAATCTTCTCCAAGAACCACACTCTTCAGGCCATGGAATACTGCAATTAGATCTGTTAGGAGGTAGCAAATGCAAGCAGCATCCAAGGGTGACTCCAAAGGAGGGGGGGTTACATCACAGACAAATGTCCAGTCCCACAGTACCCCAGCAAGGCAAGCAGAAGAGGTAAATAATTAATTCCTAATGTCTAACCTAAATCTACCCTCTTCCAGTTTAAAACCATTAATCCCTGTCCTATTACTACATGTCCTTATAAACAGTCCCTTTCCAGCTTTCCTGTAGGCCCCCTTCAGATACTGGAAGGCTGCTATACTATCTCCCCAGAGCCTTCTCTTCTACAGGCTGAACAACCCCAACTCTCTCAGCCTGTCCTCACAGGAGGGGTGGTCCTGCCTTCTCATCATCTTTGTGGCCCTCCTCTAGACTTGCTCCAAGAGCTCCATGTTCTTATGTTGGGGGACCCAGAACTGGACAAAGTACTCCATTTGGGGTCTCATTAGAGCAGAGTAGAGAGGGAGAATCACCTCCTTTGATCTGCTGGCTATGCTGGGCTGCAAGTGCACGTTGTTGGCCCATATGGAGCTTTTCATTGACCAGCACCCCCAGGTTCTTCTCTTCAGGTCTGCTCTCAATTCATTCTCTGCCCAGCATGTAATTGTGCTTGGGATTGACCTGACCCAGTTGCAGGACCTTGCACTTGGTCTTAATCCACATTTATGAGGTTGGCATGGACCCACCTCTCAAGCCTGTCAAGGTTCCTCTGGATGGCCTTTCTTCCCTCCAGCGTGTTGATTACACCACACAGCTTGGTATCACCAGTAAGCTTGCTGAGGATGTGCCCAATTCCACTGCCCATGTCCCCAACAAAGATGTTAAACAGCACCAGTCCCAGTACCAACCCCTTAGGACCTCCAGTCATCACTGGTTTTCATTGTGACATTGAGCCATTGATCACAACTCTTCGAGTGCCAATTCCTTATCCACCAAGTGGTCCATCCATTCAATCCATAGCTCTCCAATTTAGACAATAAAATGTCATGTGGGACAATCTCAAATGCTTTGCACAGGTCCAGGGTAGATAATGTCATTTGCTCTCCCTTTGTCCACTGACACTGTGACCCCATCACAAAAAGTCACGGAATTTGTCAGGCATGAATTTCCATTGGTGAAGCCATGTCGGTTGCCACAAACTACATCCACATCTTCCATGTGCCTTAGCAGATCCTTCAGGAGGATCTGCTCCATGATCATGCCTGTACTCAGCCTTGATTATATATATTACCTGTGACAGATTGCATATACTCTTTTTTTTGTATCCAACCTTGAAAATGCCCACAAATTCCTGTAATAAAATTTAATATTTATGGACTTCAGCAAATGGCTATAAAATAAAGTCAATTTTCTGCCTTTTACTATTTATTATATAGAGCTGGAGAGGTATAAAATACTCTGTTACTTCAGTGAGCTTGCAGATGAGGACAAAAAGAATAAAGGAAAGAACCTTAATAGAAGTATATGCAAATCATATTTGCATACAGGAAAAGTATGCTGATAATGTTCATGAAAGACTGTGCTCATTAAGGAAATCATACCTTCTTTTTTTGAGTCTCACTAACACGACCCCTTAAATACTGCAAAAGTTAAAATATTAACATGACTTAACTGGCCTACACTAGGCAAACAGAAGGTTTAATATTTCCCTTGAATAGATTGCATACCTGGACATTTATATTCTTCTGCAATTATTGGTTATCCTTGGATGCTGGTTATCTTCCTTAACGACTAATTGTAGCAAACTAGTATTTTTTGAAATTTACATCACAGAAGATACTTTTAAAGATTCTCAAAGCCTTGTCCAACCTGACCTTGCAAGTTTTTGGGGATGGGGTTTCTACAGTCTTTCTGGGCAACCTGTTCCAGAGTCTCACCACCTTCATTTCTTCCTTAGATCTAGTTTAAATCTATCCTCTTTTAGTTTCAAACCATTACCCCTTGTCCTGGGCTCTACTAAAAAGTTTGTCCCCATCTTTCTTATAAACTTCCTTTAAATATTTAAAGGCTGCAATAAGGTCTTCCTGGAGCTTTCTCTTCTCCAGACTGAACAACCACAACTTCCTCAGCCTTTCTTCACAGTAGAGCTGTTCCAGCCCTCTAATCATTTTAGTGGCCCTCCTCTGGACCCACTCCAACAGTTCCATGTCTTTCTTGTACTGAGGACTCCAGAACTGGATGCAGTACTCCATTTGGGGTCTCACCAGAATAGAGTAGAGACAGAATCACTTCCCTTGACCTGCTGGCCACGTTTCTTTTGATGCAGCCTGGGATATAGTTAGTTTTCTGGGCTGTGAGCACACATTGCCAGCTCATGTCCAGCTTTTCATGTACCAGCACCCCCAAGTCCTTCTCACAGGGCTGCTCTCAATCCCTTCATCCTCCAGCCTGTATTAGGGGAATGTCTCAAACCACGTGCAGGGCTTTGCACTTGGCCTTTTTGAACTTTGTGAGCCAATAAGGGCTCACTTCTTGAGCCAGTATGGGCTCACTTCTTGAGCTTGTGCAGGTTCCTTTGAATAGTATTCTCTCCCTCAGGTGTGTCAGCTGCACCACTCAGCTGGTGTAATCAGCAAATTTGCTGAGGGTACACTCAATCCCACTGTCTATGTAGTTTCTGAAGATATTAAACAGTAGTAATCCCAGTGCAGACCCCTGAGGGACATGACTCGTCTCTGCTCTACATCTGGACATTGAATAATTGTCAAATTAATTGCAGGCATGACTCCTTCAATTTTTTCAATGAATAAGGCTATAGGAAATGATGTACTACTAATCTGTTAAAGCATTTTCCCTTTTATATCCTGTAAGATGAACTTGGCTATATTAAAGTTTGGACTGGAAAACTTTTATCAGAAATACCCTGTCTGAGCTTTTTCCCACTATGACATATTGAAAATAAATAGGCATATGGTTATTCTACAAATGTAAAACTTGTGATTCATACTGTTGTCTCATTATATTTTATAATAGTTTTTAGTTTTATACTAGTTTTTCTCTGACTCTTCTGCTAGCTATCAATATCTGTATTAATATAGCTACACATTTCAGGATATAAAATGTAAATTTTTAGATGTTTCATACTAACATTTTGTTAAAATTAGTATCTCATAGTAGGTATCAAAAATGCAATATCTGTAATTTATACATAGCTCTCACTAAAACAGAAGCTGTCAATATTTAAATGCATTGAGAGGAAACAAGCTAAAGATACAAAAACAACTCCAAAGAGTTGTAAGCGACAGGGTAGCTTTTCAAGTTTCTTCTGGAGGCATTTAAATGTCTACTAATATAATTAGGAAGTTAAATTCTATTACCATTGGATCTAATAGTACCCAGACAAGAAAATGTTCCTGAGAAGCAGACAGACTCTGCTTAAAACTCTCTTAACATCAGAAAAGAGTTGAACTCATAGTATTGTGTGGCAGGAATCACAGGACAGTACTTGGTAGTGCACATATATATATTGTTAACCCTCAAAAACCAGGACAGACTTCTCATTAGTTAAAATGCTTGCAGTTCTGCTGTTGAAGCATAGAAAACCATCTTCATGTATCCTTCTGGGTATGTTTTGAATTTTTTAATAACTAATTGGATTCACATAGTCCTTCGTATTTGTTGAAATGTCTTCATAATACCCTGATGAAACATGTTAATATGGGTTTAATAAAGTTAAAGAGAGGCATGGTTGACTTAGCATAGTGCAAGCAGAAAGGAAAGTTTCCTTTTTAATGTTATTAGTTACTGTGTTCTGTAAATCTGTATACTCTTCTAGTTCTTTAGTGAAAATTTTATTCCATTTATCTGTGTAGATCCAAATATTGATGACTTTTACATGTTGAACCATTGACTTTAGCACACAGTTAAAACTCAAGTGTGTGATCAGATAAAGAAATTACAAATATTTGTGACTTGTGATTAGTTTAGTGTCTGTGGAAAGCTGTACATCAACAAAGAAAGCAAGAACTTAAAAAATAATAAAAAGTAAATGAAAAACAGGAAGTATTTTTAAGAGGAAAAGGAGTAAGAGAATACGTGTTTCAATACTGATGAAATCTCATTTGCTTCATTTAAATTATTACACTGAAGAATGCATTGCAAATCATCCTTCTATGAGTAATTTGTTACAAATAGTATTTACAGACTTCCTCAACAAGGCATTTTACAATATTCTTCCACATCTGTTAGTCTTTCTTCCACTATATCTAAATCCACAGAAACTAGGAAAATGTTGCTGGTATTGTTTAAACAATTATTTTATTCTTGTAAGCCCTGTGAGACTGTGCATAAAAGTTCTCTTAATTTGTTAACTTTAATTTACTTTTTTTTCACCATTAAATTCTAAACTTAATGGTAGCCCTAAGTGATGCTCTCTGTATCCAGTCTCTCTGAGATTTATGCTTCCACTCCTGCTCGGCTGGAAGGCCTATCTCTGAACAGTAAATTTCCTCTCAAAAGCATGCACTGTTTCCCCCCCTCCTGCTGTTCACTTGGCATGTCATAGATTTCCAGTCAGTGGTTTGGTATTTTTTTCTTTTCAATATGTCTGTGTTATCTGGATTTTCAAGAGATACACTTGCTCATAAAATGCTTCTGCTTTGATTTTTTTGTGCTAAAATATTAGCAGACATGATTGGTGAAACTCAATCTTCTTCATGCATGATTATTATTTTTTTCCTTTCATCAAAAGAGAGAACATTTCCAGAAGTAGTGCACTAGCAAATTCTTTAAGATGCTGAATGTTGTGGAAAATAATGAGCAATACTCCCTCACCTTGGAATTAGAGATATTTCTTGACACCACATGCTGAAAGAAGAAACACTAAATAAAAGAAAATATTATGCTGTATATGCAGTTTTAAACAGGAAGTACACTCCAAATGAAACAACACATTTCAGCCAAAAAGTCTTTTCACAGTTCCAATACAGCTTACATTAAGTCACCTACTTCAATTCTTTTTTGAATTGTACTGGATCCACAATATCAGTCAGACTATTCTTAAATCATTCAAGGACATCCTTTCAAGTGCAAGAGTCTCAGCAGACTCTTCCCTTTTTATGGATAAGGGTATTGTAACATTTTCCTATTTGTCTCGTTCAAGCAGTGCTTTCCCACACCATGCACAATGAAGCAGTGAGAAAATGGCTGTAGCCATGTATATGATTGAGGAAAGCTGATACCAGCACTCTTGAGGCTGCTGTAATTCAAAGGATTTGAAAGTTTGTTTTGATAAAAGATAAAGAGATGAAAGTTCAAGTTCTGTGATCAGAGGCACAAAAAAAGGGTATTTCTGATAAGCTTCACTTGTTAGCTTTGGACTGTGTGCACTCAGACTGTCAAAGTTGCCCGCATGGCTAAGCTGGATAAGAAAATGAGTGACACGAAGAAAATAAGGGCCACAAAGAAAGTCAGATGAGAAATATATGAACACTTCTCAATGGTGAGATTCATAGGAAAACACGGTCTGTTTTGGTACTAGAAGTATTTCATAGGCATGAACCACTCAAAATACAGTACTTGCAGTCTCCCTAAACTGGTAATTCTTGCCTAAAAGAAGAGAGAATCACCCTGTAGACAGGTTATGGAATAGGTTTACCTGTATATATTCTTCCAAAGGCTTCTTTCCAAGGCACTCTTCATTTTTTCTTCAGGGACCATGAAGCTCTGAGATTTTAATATGATTCTGCAAATCACAGGATCACAATAAAATTCATCCTGGAAGAGACGACCAAAAGTGATCTGGTCTCACCTCCTGCTCAAGGCTAGTTTAATTTCAAAATTGGATAGGTTCCTTCAGCCACTTGTCATAACATGTCGTTTAGCTCCCTTACCACTTTGGTGGCTCTTCATTGCACTTCCTCCAGATTGCCAGAACTCATCTTGTACAGTGTGGCCCGAAAACTGGATCTGATACTCCAGATACAGCTTTGCAAGTGCTATGTGAAGGGAAACAATCACTGTCTTTTCACCTGTTGGTAACACTATTTTTGATGAAACCCAGTATGCTGTTACAGTTTGTTGCTATTTAAGAGCTGAAGATACCCTCTCTGGCAGTCCTGAAATTCCCCTTTGGCTGGTTTTCACCCACTTATGCTTTTCCTCACTCCAGAAATGAAGTGATTACCTATCCTAATTTACACTACTCCCCTTGCAAGGTTTTCATTAGGAGGGCTGGCATGTGTAAGAAGACACTAATGAAACTGATGCTTAAATCCAAACACCTGTAATGTGAAAGTATAGAAATGCAAGGTACAATGAGAAAGATCTCGTGTGAATGACAGGCTGCTGCTTTTTGCCTGAGCCTTTTCAAGTGAGACAGTCTCCGTAGTGATGACTGATTTTATCATGTTCTCTGTCTGCACCAGAGGTTATCTCCATGGAACAAATCTGTAATATTTTCTCATTTCCCTTTTGTTGTGATGTAAAGCAGCTAATTAGTCAGAAGCCTAAATAACTTTATTTTGCTAAGACAATCCTTCATTTGTTAAGCTTACTTCAGAATATGCCTTCTATTGTGTTTTATATACTGTAAATATAATATGAACACAAAAGTAGAAGTGCAATATTTAGTAGGTTCTTTACAATTTAGTTGTTGTTCTGTAATCTAGGCACTAGAAGCACTCCTGTATTTTCCTTCTAAAATGTATAATGGTCATACATTCTTGGAATGTTCCTCAATATAAAATTCTAGAGTTACAGTTTGGAGCGTAACTAAAGAAGAGATTCCAATAAATGCTCTTGGAGAAGGGAAAAGTCCATTAGAAAAAAATATTTTTATAACTGGGAGCTGATCACACTTTCAATGACAATTCACTTATCACTTCACTGTACATTCTTCTGTGTCTATCACTAAAAGCTTGATCTTTTAACTTTATTTTTTCATTTTTGCTTTGAGCTTTTTCCTTAGCACACTTCCTTTTCTAACAATTTCACTTGTGTGTAGCTCCTTAAATACTTTTGTATACATTTCCCTCCCTGAATACTAATCAATTTAAAATGACAGTCAAAGGGAGTTAAGAGTAGTGCTCTCCTTTAAAAATATTTAATTTTTTTTTTTTTTTTTTTTTTATGGTATCAGGCTTTATTGGTGGTGGTCCTTAGTGGATTTTTAATCAGTCAACATTGATTTAGATAGTTGAGGTAGTCAGCGTTGCCTTACTAAGTCATCATACAATGTTAAAAAAAAGGAACCCTTAAGCAGTTTCAAGGACACATTCAGCTTAACCTATACACCATAGTGGTGTAGTTTTGAAAATAAGTATAGCATAATGAAATCAAATAAATTTATTTTTTGTCTGTATTTTTAAATCCCTACCTGCACAATATGAAAAATGTAAACTAAACAAAGCAATTGACTTGAATATGTCATGCAAAATTACATAGGAATTAATATATAATGGCCTTTAAACAGTTGTTCCTTTGTAATTCAATTGATATTGTGGAATTTTACATTTGAGATTTGTAACTCAAAATTAGAAGTAAAATCCTGTAGTACTGGGGAGTATGTGAACAGCATGTTAAACAGAAGCATTTCCTTCATTATCTTTTTGCAGCTCCATTTTCTGTTCCATTAACTTTCAAACTTATGAATGTTGGTTTGCAGGTAGGTGGTTTGCAGGTAGATTTCTAACTAAATGACAGAGTTTTAAGCTTCATATAATGTGTATATAGAAGGATATGGTGCTTAACTCAGCTGCCCCATCGTGGCATCTCCAAACTGAGGACGAAGAGAAGAAGCTACTCTAAAGTGGCATCAGCCATCCGTGACTGCTCAGAGGTATTTACTGATTTAAACTGAGCATTTTGAAGTACATACTTTTATAGCCATAACACCTTGAGAAATACTGGAGTATATGTGTAAAGAGAGTGAAAGCATTTTCAAAGTGGCTCTATATAGAAAGCAGTTTTAAACACAATGTACTACACAGGTGCTTGGAATCTTTCACATCTGAAGCATCCTTGGGGTTTTAGTGAGCAAGAACGCTGTCTGTTAGAGACAGAAGTGCTGTATGAATACTCCCTAGAATATTTCTGCATATGGAATCTTTTGTGAACAGTCTGTGTATTGATTAAAGCCAAAAGGCTAAATTCACTAGGGAGCATATGTACATTAATCTTACTCAGGATGTCTGATGCAAACATTGAAGTGGTAATAAAACTGTAAAAAACTGCAGTAAGCTGTAGCCTAAACATGTAACCCTAAGCCTGAGTCATATTTTCTGTTTAGTTTCTATCAGAATTTAGTTGTCTAAGCTTTTCCTAGAAACAGTGACAGCCCTTCTTCCAAGACTGATTCAAAGGCCTCAGGTATGTCTCCTTCTCTTTGCAGATCATTCAAGAAATTAAAACTTTAGCTTCACGTAAGAACCTATTTGTCAGCTACTTAACATTCACTGAATGAAATACACCTGAATATATTAGCTGTAATACAGATAATAGATGTTAAAGCTCATTCATGAATGGTCTAACCACCAGGCTATTATAGGTCTGTGGTGGGTTTCTCTTAGTCTCTTCTTATTAAGTTCTTTCACTTCATATGGATTCTTTCAATACACAGAGAACATGAAAAAGTGATTAATTCTTTAGTCATAGGTCATCCTCTGTTGGAGATGACACTATGGACAAGTTGAGTTGAGCACTACATATTTCCATATAAACATTACAGGAGGCTTAAACTGCTTCCAGATCTAGGTCTCATCTGAGATCTAATGATATTTACCCAGTTACAGGTTGTCCACAGAACTCCAACCATACCTAATCTGAATGAAAGATCAGGAAGAATGAGGCTATTGCCTCCCTTACCTTTAAAAATCTGACCCAATTTCTGTTAATTACTCACTGTGAATGGCTAAGATCCCCAGTTTTAAAAACAATTGTGCTAACTATATGACTAATGTTGCAATTGTCCCATGAGGAGTGACTAAGAACTCTGCGTTTATCTAGTCTGGAGAAAAAGAGGCTGAGAGGTGACTTCATTGCTCTCTACAGCTTCCTGAGGAGGTGAAGTGGAGAGGAAGGTGCTAGTCTCTTCTCCCTGGTATCCAGTGATAGGATGCATAGGAATGCTTCAAAGCTGCACCAAGGCAGATTTAAACTGGACATTAGGAAGCAATTTCTCTACCAAGGGAGTTGTCAAACACTGAAACAGGCTTCCTAGAGAGGTGGTTGATGCCCCAAACCTGTCAGTGTTTAAGAGGCGTTCAGACAATGCCCTAAATAATACGTTCAGCTTCGGTCAGCCCTGAAGTGGTCGTTGGTCAAACAATTATTGTATGTCCCTTCCAATACCAATGTAGTTTTTTATGAAATCTGATAAAATACAACAAGATGCACTTCCACGTTTTAATTACATTTCTTACTATTTCTGTTGCCAATACCTTTATTCTACATGTTCTTGGACTACCTTCACTTTGATCAGTAAAATTCTTTGTATGGAAATAAAGTATCATAAAACTGAGGTTAGTATTAAATATTCACTCTCTCTTACATCTACTGCAGTTTCATAATGGATTTTTTTTAATCCCAAATATTCAGCATTTTTTTCTTCTGGTAACAGAAATACTAATGGTATGGAGAGGAACTGAAATTTTACTCACTCCACAAAGAATTTTGCTATGTAAAAATTTTACTATGAGATCAGCATTAAAGAAGCTTTTAATTCTGGAGCATTAAAGGATTAAAATAATTTCAAAATTTCATTTATCTAACCAATCAAGATGGAAAGAGAAAATAAAATGTTAGTGAAATTTCTTAGGTGATATTTCACTTTGTTCCTACTTCTGATACATCAGTTTACAAGAAAAACAAAACTACTGCATGAACAGTTTTTCAAGAGGAAGAGTAGTTTGGCCTTTAAGTATGATTTCTGTATTATATGTCTTGCTTTGAGGCAGGAAGCAAAAAAAAAAAAATAGTAATATATATTTCTTTTTATCCTATTAATATAATAATATATTTGATTTCACAAAGTAGTACAGGTAAACAGACACTGAGAGGAAAAAAAACAAAAACGCAACAACTTGAAACAAAATTTGCACCTCTGGTGTTTTTATGAAAGATCTTCAGGTAAAAGAAAAGCAAGAAAAAGAGCATATGCTTTCTAAGGGAATTAGCTGCATATCATATATGCAGATATATCCTGAAGATCATATCTAGATTTTGCACTCTCCTCTGATGTACATAATTTCAAAGAGTGCAAGTATAGATCTTTTGTCTCTTGATGCTGTATTCAATGCCTTGACTAATAAAATGAATAACTTTGCATGTTTGTTGGTTTTTTTTTTAATATGTTTCATGATGAAGGCAATGCTTTGTAACTTCAGGATATCAGGAAATATTAGTCATACATAAACTGGCAATGCTCATAGTTTAAAATTATTTGCTATTTTAACATACTAACATGCTAGAGCCATAAAATTATTGAGAAGAGACGTTGTTCCAGGGTTGTCACTGACAGTGAGTTACCCAAGACCATTTCCAGGTGGCTTTTGAATATCTGCAAGGAAGAAGATTCCCAAGCTCTCTGGGCAACCCTTTCCATTGCTCGGTCACTCCTCCAGTAAAAAAGTGTTTTCTGATGTTCAGAGAGAACCTCCTGCTTCAGTTTGTGCCTATTGCCCCTTGTCCTGTCACTTGGCACTGCTGAAAAGAACCTGGCTCTTTTTTCTTTGCATCCTGCCTTCAGGTATTTATACACAGTGCTAAGGTCACCCATGAGCCTTCTCCTCTTCAGGCTGAACAGTCACAGCTCTATCAGCCTTTCCTCATGTACAGTGATGCTCTACTCCCTTAATCATCTGAGTGGCCATTTGCTAGACTCTTTCCAGAATATCCACAGGCATTTTGTACTGGGAAGCCCAGAACTGCACACAATACTCCAGGCGTGGCTTTGCCAGTGCTGAGGAAGGATCACATCCCTCAACCCGCTAGCAACACTCCTCCTAATGCAGCCCAGGGTACAATTTACCTTATTTGCAGCAAGGGCACATTGCTAGCTCACATTCAGCTTGGTGTCTGCCAGGAGCCCCAGGGCTTTTTCTGTGAAGCAGCTTTATAGCCAGTGGTCCCCCAGCACATTCAGATGGATGGGGTTGTTCTTCCCCAGTTGCAGGTCTTCATACTTCTTGTTGAACTTTATGCGGTACCTGTTAGCCCATTTATCCAGCCTTCAGAGGGACTAGTCGAGGTCCCTCTGAATGGCAGTAAAACCTTCGGGCATACTGGGCACTCTTCCCAGTTTGGTGTCATGTGCAAACCTGCTGAGTGCACACTCTGCCCTGTCATCCAGATCATTACTGAAGATGCTAAACAGAACTGAATCCAGTATTGACCCTTGGGGTACACTGTAAGAGACTTGTCTCCACCTAGTCTTCATGATACTGATCACCACCCTCTGGGACTGGCTGTTCAGGCAGTTTTGGTCCCAGTATCTTCCATATTTAAAGAGAACAATCTTGTGAACTTGTGGTTTTCCTTGGAGTAGCTAGAATCACCAGTTGGGTCCCTAAAATTTCCCAGTTTATGTGAAAAATGAAGTAAAAATCTGGAGTATACACTAAAAGAGTCTTAATCCTGTGTCTAGAACCATCAAGTATATTAAATATATGACGGGTGTTATTATATATGATAACAATCTAAACTTTCATAGACTAAGCAGATGTTATTTGTAATTTGTAATTTGTGTTTTCAAAGAGAAAAAAGAAAAAGGAAAAGGAAAAGGAAAAGGAAAAGGAAAAGGAAAAGAAAAAGGAAAAGGAAAAGAAAAAGAAAAAGAAAAAGAAAAAGAAAAAGAAAAAGAAAAAGAAAAAGAAAAAGAAAAAGAAAAAGAAAAAGAAAAAGAAAAAGAAAAAGAAAAAGAAGAAAAAGAAAAAAAAGAAAGAAAAAGAAATTTCCACTGAATTGAGGAAAGATCCCTGATGCTAAAAGGAAAAAAAAAAAAAAAAAAAGACTTTCAGAACAAAATTACTTAAATATTCTGTTGTGTTGTGGAATATAAAATCTATAAATAACAAGAACTAAATTCCATGGCAGTAACAGCATTATATTTCAATAATTAGTGGAGTGCCTAAATAAGGATATTTCTGTTTGTATGATGCAAATGATATTTTGTCTGCATGTTCATTTGGAAGCATTTTTAGTCTTTGAATATGTCTTATAATCTCATTAGTTGGGCTGTATTTAGTCAGCTGAAAACCTTATTTAAAATTCCTAATTTCTAATATTTATGGAAAAAGGCAACACAGTAAATAACAAGACATCATTCTCCAAAGAACTGCAGGCAAGATAAAATATTAATACCTAAACATCAAATAATAATTCAGTTCATATGCTGATATTAATTAATTTGTCAATATGATTTAAAAGTCAATATTTGAGTCAATATGAAACACAGGAAGAGACTGATGAACATTCATTAGTTTTTTTAATGGATTTTTACTGTTCTAAAAAACTGAACTGTGAAGAGTGCAAGAATTCACTCTTTTGAATCTGTTATTTAAAATATTTAAAAGCTGAATTTTTTTCTCCCAACAAAAACAGCACACTTTTAATATATGACCATTCTAAAATAATTATTTAGTGATTAAAACTGAATTATTTTCTACTTTATCTAAATAACAGAACATATAGGATTATGGCTCATATTCTTCTCTGTAAAGGTTTTATTCAGCTGACTCTATAAAGCTTATAGATTGGCAGAATCTGTCAAGCATTAGGTTAAAGATATCTCCTTAAATTATTATTTTTTCACATCACTGTGTATTTTACGTAGCAGTTTTATACCCCTAGGCATGGTATTATTTCAGCTAATAAAAAAGCTCAAAAAATTAATTTATTTAATAATTCACAATTTTGGAGCTCTTCCTTCTTCTGAAGTGCTTCATCATTTAAAATTACCAGAGTTTATTATATCAAGCTTTCCAAAAGACATTTCTAAGATCCATATCTCTAAGTTTTTATGGATATCTATAAGAGAAATTAAAAATACAGAAGTGAAAATACAAGTTAGATCTTAAGATACTTTCAGCCAGTTCATCAGTATTACTATTGTTCTGACCAGCTGGTGACTAGAATGATTTGTATTCTTCACCAGTTAGTTCCAACTGGCACTAGAGCAGAGCCTACTGGAAGCAAATCACCACCTGGCTGATAACTTAATTTACCAAATACCATACTTCTTCTGTTGCACACTTTCATGCATATTCAGATCAAATTTTAATTACCTGAGATTCATGAAGGCAAGAACTAGCTCTGATATGGAGAAATGTTAAACAAAAGTATACTACAGAAAAAAGAACAACACACATACAAAAAAACCCCAACAACCACAAAAGCAAACACATAAAAACCAAACACAAAAACCCCAAACAATACAAAAAATAAACTGACTAGAAGCATTATAAATCATCATGGGGAAAAAGGCACAGATCCTCAGAACACCAGTTCCTTGCATTTAAGTCTAGAATTTTTTTCTCAAGAATCTCAAAATTACTGTATTTTAATTTCTGCTCTCCTCTGTGGAAAATCTACATTTTACATGTCTTGCAAATCTAAATCACAAGCAATTTAATGACTTTATTAGTTCTGAGATGTTTTATTAGCCACTGATAAATCATATTTGTTCTTGTTACTTATGCCTAGCATAGCTTTCCTTTTCTATTAAGAAGGATAAATAAAAGTCTCTGCATGTGCATGTCATGAATTTTAGAGTGGGTTTTAGAAGGGTATATATAAATACAAAAATTCTACATTATAAAAAGTGTAAAGAGGAAAAAAAAACACATAAGCTCTTCTATTTTTCATTCCAAAAGCTTTCCCTTATTTCTTTTTTCATTTATTTTTCAAGACTAATGAGCCGAAGTGTTCATGAACCTCCTAATTTTATGTATAATATTTGTTCTAATAGAACAGACAAATTTTCACTCTAAAACATTATAATTACTCAAGGTATTACTTCTATGTTCTATCAGCTTAAGTAATAATATTCTTTTATTAATTTATGCTTTCTTACACTCAAGACAAAATACCCATATTCCTTTTTTTAATAATTGCAATTTAAATGCTTAAAACATGCAAAAGAAAGTCATAGAACACTATTAACAAAAAAATTCACTGAACACATTGATTCGCTATCTAATATAACTTCAATGAAAACACATTATATGAAACAAATTGCATACTGTGACAGTATCAACTTGAAATTATCTTAAGGTATTTACAGGAATGTAATTTTTTGTTATTTGGATGGAAATAAGATGGGACTTTTGGTCTTACACATAAGTTTAAATATTTCTTTTCCTTCTTACTAAGCCAAACTAGCTTTCATGCATTAAAAGGGTGTAGATGGAAGTAATAAATGCTATATTCAAACAAGAGCTGAAGAAAGACAATCATTTAGTCACAGAATTTACTCTGAAGACCACTAATGTCACTGAAAATGGGCTTCAATCATTAGAAAATGCCCTGTTTACAGTTGGGATTATTTTATGTGTGAACTGTGTACAATGGCACATGTGGGTATAAGACATATACCAAAGAAGCTGGTGTATTCAGAGGGCATGGGCAACTTTGATATCAGAGAAGTTTAACAGACAAGTGTTAAAGAAATAGGAGTGTGAGCTAACAAATGATTTTACTAGAATCATAATATTCTACTAAAGATTACAACTAATAAATATTTTCAGAGTTAATAAAAATCTTCCTCTCACTTGATAGTTCATTAAAGAACAAATAAGAGCTGGAAAATTAAATGTAAAGTTTTGGATCTTTAAAAACTTGTTAACTCGTATTTTTTACCTCATGGGGCCAGTCCATAACAAAAGACTTCCAATGAGATTTTTGCTTATAATATTTCCAACTGTCTGTCAGAGCTGATTAGTAAGACGTAAAAGAGGATGTTCTCCATTGGTGCTGGGGATAGGTGAAAAAAATCCACTAGATATTAAAATATTGAAAAAAATCAGTAAGGAGACTCTGATCCACAGAAGTGTTACTAGATTAGTTACAACTTCTTTCACATGCATTAAATCAAAACATTTGGCACCGAGTTGGCAGTCAAACCAATAACAATAACACTCTCAATTCACCCCCTCTCCCCCAAGGTAGGGAAAGAGGGAGGAAAATGAGAAAGAGAGGCTTTCTGGGTTGAAAAGTGAAACAGATTGATTTTAATTATTAGTGATAAGGGAATATATATGTAATTGTAAAGGGATGTGCAACACCCGATCCCCTCCCTCCTCCCCCAGCGACTCTCACAGCAACTCTTCTCCCTGGTGACTCCAGCTGAAGGGGGGAGTGTCCGGGCGCACGGACGGGGCCCTCGGGTGTCGGCTGGGAAGAAAAAAGGAAAAAAGAGAGAGAGCCAAAGAGAGGGAGATAGAAGCGACAGTAAGCAGAAAAGAGAGAAAAAGGAAATGAAAGGCTTGACTTCCATGATGTCTTAACCTATACTGAAAGCCAAATAGAGAAAATATTATGAGAAGGGAATATTCTGGTTTGCTGATCCTGCCTTCAGTCTAATCTGCTCCCCCCGTAGAGGGGGGAGGCTGCAGACAGTCAGAAGTGACCTTGGTTATTATCAGTCCACTGGTGCTGCTAAAAAGTTCACTGAAAGAAAAAGAAAATCAGCACAGACCTTCACCCTGGCTCAAACCAGAACAAGTTTTGGATCTTTAATTCAAACTTGTTAACTCCTATTTTTTACCTCATGAGGCCAGTCCATAACAAAAGAATTCCAATGAGATTTTTGCTTATAATATTTCCAACTGTCTGTCAGAGCTGATTAGTAAGACGTAAAAGAGGATGTTCTCCATTGGTACTGGTGATAAGTGAAAAAAAACACACCAGATATTAAAATATTGAAAAAAATCCATAAGGAGACTCCAATCCACAGAAGTGTTACTAGATTAGTTATGACTTCTTTCACATTCATTAAATGAAAACATGTTTTTAAATTCTCCTTGGAATCAGACCCCAGATTTTGGGCTGATGAGAATGACAAGGTACAATGAAGTATCTGTGAAATATGACACCTCCAAATCCCAAGTGGTTAAGACTTATAGATAGGTACAGTACTTCCTTGTTAAAAAAAAATCTTTATTTTGATGGTTATCCCAAATGACAGGGACAAGACACCTGCCAGATGGCATGCATCTTGATTTGAGCAAGCAATGTTGCACAAGAGTTTTCAGTGTTTGCAAAGTCCCTCTTTTGAATCTGTACTGTAACATACCATTAGGCAGAGGGGAAAACACATGCACTCGAGTAGAAAAGCTGCTGGGAAGAAGAAGTAGGAAGGGGATTGACTTCCATGATCCCTGACTTCCGTGTATATATAAGTATGGAATATTTCTGGTCAAATTTGCTGTCCGTCTAGTCTGCTCCTCCCTATGGGAGGGTTGCAGATACTACTCTTCTGCTCCTTTAACATCCAAAGCAGAGCAAAGCGTCTTTGATCTCTCAGCTGTAACAAACATTCCAGTGTTATCAGTTCACTAGCTGGAAAACTTGCTGCTAGTTCAAAGAGAGCTCACTGAAGAGAAAAAATCAGTGAGAATAAAATTGGCTTCATCCAGGCTCAAACCACGAAAACCCCTGAACCATATCCAGTTCTAGCATTTTCAGCACAGCAGCACTGAGTGGTGGTGTAACCTCTTCCAGGCCATGATAGTTCACTGTCAGCCTTCACTCGCTATCAGGCATTTGCACTGGCCACATGGAACTATTGAAGGGTGAGTGAGTCCTGCTGATCACTCCCTGGCTCTCCAGTTGTCAGATCAGCTTATGAATGGGGATCACAGAGTCTCTATTGGTGCGATATTGTCATCTATGCACCATTGAAGTGGCAGTGGACACCTGTTGGTCTTCAATCTTCAGCAACCCCACTAGAGAAGGTTCATATGAAAGGCCAGGTGAAGTATGCAGCTGTTCAGTGTCCTCAGTCTCTACAGCTGCTATACCAAAGGCCCACCAGTACCCTTTCAGGTCCCAGAAATATCCTTTCTTGAGATAGTCTATGCCAAGGATGCATGAAGCATCTGCGCCAGTCACTATAGGGGGCATTTGACACTTTTTACCAGTAAGGCTCACATCAGCCTCCACAACAGTCAGTTCTTGAGACCCTCCTGTCACCCCAGAAATAGTGATGGATTCTGTCCCTTTTATGATTCGATGGCATTAGGGTGCACTGTGCACCAGTGTCCACCAAGGCTTTATACTTTTGTGATTGTAATGTGCCAGGCCACTGAATCCACACAGTCCAATAAACTCAGTTATACCCCTCCTCCTCCTGGCTGGAGACAGGGCACCTCTAATGTTGAGCATTTGAGGTTGATGCACCATCCTGATTGGAGGACCAGTCACTGGAGACTGGAGTAACCTTCTTCCTGGAAGGACTGTCTCCTGCATTTGTTCTATTTAGCAGCTCTTGTACACCTACCTGGAGAACAGCAGTGGGTTTATTGTCCCAGGTTCTCATGTCCTTTTTATAACAATCACACAAAAGACCCCACAAGTGCCATTTAAGAGGGTCCCGTCTCTCTCGCTGCTGTCTCATAGGAGGGCATCTCCTCGTAACAGCTGCAACACAAGCCCAGTTGTCTCTAGGGAGATACTGGGATTTACCTTCCATGTGTTTGGCATCTTATTCCTTCTGTCAGTCATTTCTCTGATGGCTGAGGTGTGAAACTGATGGGAATCAGAGAACATGTCTCCATACTGTTGTGCTTTCAAAGCCAATTCACACACAGTTAGTCTTTTGTAAGTCAGTGCATCCCATGAAGGAGAATATAGGAGCATGTGCTGCTGGTACAGCCTGCGCAAACCTCTGAAACATGGGCATGTCACAGAGGACGTCATCAGGATCTGTAATCCTGTTGTTATCATAGATGACCTCTCACAGAGCTAATTTTCTCAAATACATGATGGCCCTTTCAAGAGTGGGCATTCTGCTTCAGTGCCAGTTGATGTCACCCTTATGGGGTTATCTCTCCCTTACAGCTGAAAGAAGTCAGCTCCATAGGGTGGAGCTCAAACCAGTATATGGGTGAACATCGTAGAGTTAAAGGTGGGACTTGATGATCTTGAAGGTCTTTTCCAACCTGAATGATTCTATGATTCTATGATTCAGAATTTGTTTTATTTTCAGTTGTTCCTCTAGCTTAGTGTCTCTGAAACAAACTGTTAACAAAGCTAAGTAGTAGGACCACTAAATTGAAATTAGGGCAAAAGTTAATAGCAGAAAAATGTCAAAGGCTGGTATAGATTATATTCTTACTGTCTTACACAACACTGATGTTTCCTATTCATTCGTCTCTACCTTCTCTTTCACCCTCAAAAAATGTGTTTTCAGTGAAACAAAAAAGTGATGATTTCCCATTTAAAATATTTTCAATATGTTCAGTATGATCCTTAAGCAGATATGGTAGTTCCTGTCCTATACAAATGCCAATATAATAGTAAGATATACTTTCTTTATGCATATACTTATTGATAATGGTAACCTTCAGATGTTTATAAATGACAGTTCTGAAGACTGTGAAAACAACCATGACATTTAGTTTTCCATTCCAAATTATTATCCATAGTAAATCAAAACCTTCTTTCAAAACTTTGATGAGAATAGTGGAAATGATGTCGTCTAAAAGTGTTGGTTTTAAATGTCTCACAATCACTTAAATGACTTTGCTATATATAGTAAGTCTTCAGGGAATTTTTAATTAAGTCATAATTGCAAAAAATATCCTTGTCAGCCACTACAGGACCATAGGGAAACGGAAATACATGTAGAGGAGGATCTCATTATCGAAGACCAATTTTAAACAAATTAAAATTGACTCATTCCAAATACACTAGATGAAAGGAGCAGTTTAAGTTGTTGCAAATTAACACAGTTCAAACATATTACAAAATATAGATACAAGAATATATTAAAATAGGAAGCATGTATTTGGTTGGGATATAGAGCTCATGAGTAATGAGTACCCCAAAAATTACCCCTAAAATTCATATGACAAGAACTCTCAACAATATGCCACATACTTCTATTTGTCTCTGTTGTTGTGAGTTGTATCTGCTGCTGTCCTGGTTTAAGCCAGGATGAAGCCAATTTTCCTTTTACTGATTTTTTTTTTTCCTTCAGTAAGCTCTCTTTTCAACTAGCAGCAAGTGTTCCAGCTAGTGGACTGATAACACTGGAATGTTTATTTTAATGCCAAGATTCCAAGGTTGTGACTTTGCCCTGCCACCTCAGACACTTCCAGGAGAGGAGAGTCGTATCTATGACCCCCATGTAGAGAGGCTGGACTAGACAGACAGCAAAATTGACCAAAGTATTCCATTCCGTATATCTATGTAAGCTCAGAGAAAGGTCAGAGATCACAGAAAACAACTTCCTTCCTTCTTCTTCTTCCCTTCTCTTGCATCCGTGCCCGGGGTCTGGGGAGGACTCCATCCATCCATCACCATGGACCCCTAGGCTCGTGCATTCCTGACCCTTATAACTCCCCTCAGCTCCTGTCTGCTCTGCCGTCATCTCTGGCAGTGATCGAGGACTTTTTGGGACTGCTCACAGCTAAGGAGAGTGCTGGGGAAGTTGCTGGGGGTGGGGGGAGGCAAGAGGCTTTTTCACATTCCTGAACACATTTGTATATGATTGTACATATTTCTTTTATCATTAGTGTTTAATTAAATCTGTCTAGTTGAGTGTGCAATCCAGAAAAGTCTCTTTCTCCATAATTTTCTCTCTCCTTCCCTACCTGGGGTAGGGTGGAGGGGATGGAGACCATTGTTGTCTCTGGTTTAATTGCTGATCCTCAGTCAAACCGTGACAGCTCCTCAGTCCTGTACATTGTATGCAGCTTCTAGGGTGTATTAAGCAGTACATAGAATTGAGCTATCTCATTACTCTATTCTTCAGTCTTAAAATTAGAATATGAATAACTATAACAACATAGCAGGACATTCTTATTACTTTCATTGTACAGGGACAGATCAATCAATTTAGTGAATAAAGTCAACACCTGCTACAAAATGAAATCCTGATCTCTTTACTGAGTCACTTACACAGACACAGAATTCTGACTTTATAGATTAGATTTGAAAATACAGGTTGTTGGTAATTTCAAATGTTAGCTTGTGACTTTATAGGTGGATAAAGACAACAAAGAATCATGCTCTTCATGCTTTACTTCACGAAATTATACAATCCTAGAATCATAGAATGGTTTGTGTTGGAATGGACCTAGATGATCATCTAGTTCCACCCCGTCACACAAAAGGGCAGAGACACCTTCCACTAGATCAGGTTGCACAAAGCCCTGTCCAACCTGGCCTTGAACACCTCCAGGGAGAGGGCATCTATGACCTCCCTGGGCAACCTGTTCCAATGCCTCAACACCCTAACAGTAACAAATTTCTTCCTAACATCTAACCTAAATCTACCCTCTTCTGGTTTAAAACCATTACCCTTTGTCCTATCACTACACACCCTGGTAAAAACTCCCTCCCCAGCTTTCCTGTAGGTGCACTTCAGACACTGGAAGACTGCTATAAGGTCCTGCAGCCCAGGATGTGGTTGAATTTCTGGGCTGTGAGTGCACATTGCCGATTCATGTTGAGCTTTTCATAGAACAACACCCCCAGGTCCTTCTCCTCAAGGCACTTCTCAATCCATTCACTGCCCAACCTGTATTTGTGCTTGGGGTTGCCCCAACCCATGTGCAGGACCTTGCACTTGATCTCAATTGAACTTCATGAGGTTGACATGGGCCCACATCTCCAGCCTGTCAAGGTCCCTCTGGACAGCATCCCTTCCCTCCAGCATGTCAACCACACCACACAGCTTGGTGTCATCAGCAAACTTGCTGAGGTTGCACTGGATCCCACTGTCCATGTTGCTGACAAAGATGTTAAACTGCACCTGTCCCAGTACCAACCCCTGATGAATGCCATTCTTCACTAGTGTCCATCTGAACATTGAGCCGTTGATCACTACTCTCTGAGTGTGACCATCCAGTCAATTTTTTATCCCCTGAGTGGTCCATCCATCAAATCCATATCCTTCCAGTTTTGATACCAGGCTGTCATGCGGGACAGCGTCAAACACTTTGCACAAGTCCAGGTAGGTGACATCAGTTGCTCTTCCCTTGTCCACTGATGCTGTGACCTCATCGTAAAAGGCCACCAAATGTGTCAGGCATGATTTGCCTTTGGTGAAGCCATGTTGGTTACCACCAACCACCTCCATGTTTTCCATGTGCCTTAGCAGAGCCTTCAGGAGGATCTGCTCCATGAGCTTGCCAGGCATAGAGGTGAGACTGACTGGCCTGTAGTTCCCCGAGTCTTCTTTCCTTCCCTTTTTTGAAAATGGGGTTTATGTTTCCCCTTTTCCAGTCAGTGGGAACTTCACCAGACTGCCATAACTTTTCAAATATGATGGAAAGCAGCATTATAACTTCATCTGCCAGCTCTCTTAGGAGCCATGAATGGATCTTGTCAGGTCCCATGGACTTGCACACTTTCAGGTTCTTTAGATGGTCTTGAACCTGTTCTTCTCCTACAGTGCGCAGATCTTCCTTTTCCCAGTCTCTGCCTCTGTCTTCTGTGACCTGGACAGTGTGGTCAGAACCCTTACCAGTGAAGACTGAGGCAAAAAAGTTGTTCACTACCTCAGCCTTCTCCATATCCTGCGTGAAAAGGTCTCCTGTTTCCTTTGAAACGTTCAAAAAGTAAAAATTATAGCTAGGGTAAGTAAGTGCAAAATAATACTTAAGAATGCAGTAAGAGTTCTGAATTCTTCTTGGGTTCCTAGTAAATGGTAGAAACATTATGTGCTCTTATCAAAGATATCTGTTACTTAAACCAGAGTTTTGTAAATAGTTCATCTTTTTAAAATGAACCACAAAGAATTTCTACAAAAATTAGGTCCTGTCTTCATTTCTTCCCTGACTTCTCTAGTCCATTGCTCGTAAAATATACGTCAGATATACAGATAGTATAAACCAGTGTCTCTTCCTTTACTTCTTCAGAATACATATTCTAAGAATATTGACTGTTTACACAGTCTGACAATATCTTTCTCTGTGTCATTTTCACTTGAGCTTTTCTGGCATCATGGAACTTTCCAAGCATTATTCTTCATGATACATGTCAAATTAAAACATGAGAAGAAAAAAGAAACCTGATAACATGTTTCAAAAATAGACTTGCCCTTGATGAATATTAACATATGTTCCAGTCTCATTCCTCCTTCCCACTACCCGATTTTGATGTCTCTTAGTTAGAGTAGAACACAGGCTTGCAGCTTGTACAGTGTAGATTATTGGGCAGGCTTCCTACATAGTCCGAAAGAACACCCTGAGGTATTTGTGTTTGCTTCTCTTATTTTACACCCGTGCTTGAACATCAAACTGAGTGCCCCTATGCTAGCTCTTTTGGACTAACAGATTGGAAACTCTCAGGATCTCTGGAGTCTGTCCTGCTGATACCATCTTTTTACAGATCAAGAAGCGAACATCTCTGAATGAACACTACAGAGCCAATAGAGAGATCATAGTTCAAAAGAAGTGTTGTTTACTGTTCCTTACCATATTTTAGAAGGCTGAATATCAGTTTTACTTTCTTCTTGAGTGATTTACCTGAAACACCACAAAAGCAAGTAGAATTTTTAAATTCTTTAGAAAAGAAGCCGAAGGATTAAAGATTTTCACCCTGATATCCTGGAATTTGCTTTTTATTCACACTTCTTAAGTTCATGCTGTGTAAATATCAGGGAATTAAATCCTTTGCCATAATTCCATTCACTTTCATTCACTTTCCTGAATTAGCAGCTGGTTTACTTATCTTCTGAAAGATTATTTTCTTTGCTGTTCCATTTTTTGGCACACAATTTATTAAAGCATGTACAGCTTTAAAGAGATATAATAGTCTTCTAGAGAGTAGTAGTCTGTCTAATTCTTAAAGTATTACCTTCTATAGTATTTATTTCAGAATATTCTTAAAAAGAAAATATTACATTACTTGAGCTATTGAGCTTACATTATTTGTATTTACCTGCTAATGTATCTCATATGTCTGTCTCCAAGCATATATGTCAATGGATAATTCTCCAACACAAATCTGCCCATTTCATTAGATCCTTCTTATAAAAACATTAGTAAAAGCAAACCCAGTTTTGCAATTTCCTGATTTATACTTCTAGATAATATGATGGAAAAACAATTACTTAGAAAAAATAAACATTACTTGAATTTCAAGATGAACTTTCCTAGCCTTTCAGAACTTTTTTTTCCTTTCCTTTTATTAATATTTGCTCGATTTTCTGATAAGAGTCTTAGTGTTCACACCTGGACTACACCTTCAGAAGATCATGTTCTACCTTATCCTGGAATATTTCTTAAAAAGTACTCCTATCCAGATGTATGCCAAAGCAAAAGGAACATGGTAATTAGGCAGGTAATGGGTATCTTAGAATGAACTAAATTGCTTTCTATGGAATGATTCAGTTTATCAAATCTGGCTTGTAACGTTATTTAAACCATGACAAGATCTTCTTATCTGGCCTCTAACTGCAGGTCCAGAATGTCAGGCATCTCCCAAGCGTGTATTTCTTGTATCATATTTGACATATATCTTCAGGTGGTTTGCATACTCTGCTGCTGTTATAATGTCATTTTGTGTTTGTATTTAAGCAACTGACATGAACTCTTTGTTTTGGAGAAGTGACTCACTATAGGCTCTGATTCCTATTTAGATTCAGAATTTGTTGACAAAAGCTAGGCATCTATTCTCACTGGAAGTTCCAGACTCAGCTGACAGCCCAGAAGGGCACAAGTCTCCTGTAGATCCTGTCACATACAATCTCAGATTATGCTAGACACTTTTACCTAGGCACCTGACCTGAATTGCTCATATCTGAAATAGACATTTAGATGCCTAAATGTGTCAAAGTTGCATTAAATCTCTTCCATTATGATGGAAAATAAATGTTCCTGTTCATAACTAAAATATATGTTAAACATTGGTAGTCTTACCAAAGACCATTATATAATATATTTTAGTTTTATTTAAGAAACATAAGCTTATTTGAAACCTCCAGCCCTTTCACTGAGTCCTGATCTAAAGAATTAAATTCAGCTGACTAAATATTAATCAGGCATTACAACTAACTTTTTGTGAACTGAATGGAAAACAATATTTGTGGGGTTTTTTGTGTAGTCCAGTCTAGTTCTTAGTGTGAAGAAAGGATGTTAAGTGAATTCTGTACAATCTGACATTACCATTACCACGACAGGCTCCTGCTCAGCCCTCACAATAGTTTCTTTTCTAATCCTCTTGATAGTATGAACTTATTTTGTGTGCTGAAGTCTTCTAGTATGTAGTTCATAGGAAGATCATCTTCAGGTGAAAAATGTAAAAGAAAAAAAATGGTTGAGTCATTTTCAGGTGAGTGATGAGAGAAATATATCTTTGCAAGTGAGAAAGAAAAAGAAAACACTATGTTTTAAAAAAAAATAAAAATAAATCACAACACCTTCCTTGTCTTAACAACCAAAACTCCCATAAGCTAAAAAATAATAAGTGATGGGGACAAACCTTCACAGAGAACTTATACGCTGCTTCTGAGATCAATTAGGTTTGATACCAAACCAGCAGAAATGAAAAAGTTGTCAAAAGATAATTTTCCATGCATGTTTATTTTGAACTGCTGAATTCAAGGGTTGAGAAAACATTGTTTATACCTTAATGTTTAAACACTTTCACTGATCTACCATTACTTGAGGGACTCTAATTGAAGCTTATCAGAGAACTGTACTGTTCATGACTCCTCTAGGTTACCTGTATTTTAGCCTAAATAGCAAAGTGGTAGGAACAAGGAAAGCTCTGAGCCTTCTGAAGTAGGCAGAACTGCTCAGCAGCTTCTGTGGTCTTTGCCCATAACCTTTGCAATGCTTGCCCCTGAGAAAAACTCTGAAGAAAGCAGCTGTGAGAGAGAGAGGAAAATGTGAAAAAGCCTTATGGACACTAAGATCAGAGCAGGAGTGGGAGCAGGTGCTCTGGGCATCAGAACAGAGATTCCCCTGCAGCCCATGAAGAATACCAGGGTGAAGGCAACTGTCAAACTGCAGCCCATGGAAGACCACGGTGGAGTCAATATCCACCCCGCAGCCCATGGTGGAGCCAGCACCACAGCAGGTGGCTATGCCTTGAAGGAAGAAGCAGTCCATGGAGAGCTCATGCCAGAGCAGGCTCTTGGCAGAACTGCAACCCATGGAGGACTCACACTGGAGCAGGGAAAATTCTGAGTATGAAGGAGTGGAATTGGAGAGGTTACAGACTGACCATAACCTCCCATTCCCCAACCCCCCTATATAGCTCAGGTCTGAGGGATTAAATGGTAGAGGAGTCAGGAATGAAAGACTCAAGTTGAACCTAGGAAGAAGAGAGGATTGGGAGAAAGTGTTGTTTAAATTTGCCTTTGTTTCTCCTTATCCACATATATTTTCAGTGGCAGTAAATTAAATTATTTTTTCCCAAGTCAAGACTATTTTATCCCTGATGGTAATCGGTAAATTATCTCCCTGTCTTTATTTCAACTCATGAGCTTTTCCGTCTCATTTTCTCTCACTATCCTGTTAAGAACAGGGAGTGAGAAAGTGGCTGGGTGGGCATGAGGCATCTGGCCAAGGTCAATCCATGTGGAACTTACAGTTTCCAGAAATAATTATTTGGGCAAGGCTAAAATATTTTCTGTTCCTAGATAAGGACTTACACTAAGTGTATGTGTAACTGGTTTTGGCTGGAATAGAGCTAATTTTCTTCATAGTCCAATCTTATGTGGGGGAAAAGAAAATGGTCCGTTCCCCACATCAGCTCATATGGTGCTAAATTTTTTTGGATTTGTGACCAAATGATGGGGTCACAGTGTCAATGGACAAAGGAAAAACAACTGACATAATATACCTGGACTTGTGCAAAGTGTTTGACTCTGTAGCACATGGCATCCGGGTCTCTAAATTGGAAAGATATGGATGCGATGGATGGACCACTCGGTGAATAAGGAATTGGCTGGATGGTCACACTCAAAGAGCTGTAGTCAATGGCTCATCTCCAAATGGAGACAAGTGACAAGTGGTGTTCCCCAAGGGTCGGTACTGGGCCTGGTGTTGTTTAGCATTTTTATAAGTGGCATGGACAGTGGAATTGAGTGCACCCTCACCTAGTTTGCTGATGACACCAAGCTGTGTGGTGTGAACAACATGCTGGAAGGAAGGGATGCCATCCAGAGGGACCTTAACAGGCCCATGCCAACCTCATTAAGTTCAATTAAGACCAAGAGCAAGGTCCTGTACTGGGGTCAGGGCAACCCCATGCACAAATACAGACTGGGTGGAGAATTTATTGAGAACAGCCCTGAGGAGAAGTTCCACACGAGCTGGTAATGTGTGCCTGCAGCCCAGAAAGCCAAGCATATCCTGGGCTGCATCAAAAGAAGTATGACAAACAGGTCAAGGGAGGTCGATCCCTCTACACTTCTGTTGTGAGACTCCAGTTGGAGTACTGTGTCCAGTTCTGTGATCCCCAATATAAGAAGGACATGGATCTGTTGGAGCGAGTCCAGAGAAGAGGGCTGGAGCACCTCTGCTATGAAGACAGACTGAGGGAGTTGGGGTTGCTCAGCCTGTAGAAGAGAAGGCTAGAGAAGCTTATAGCAGCCTTCCAGCACCCGAAAGGGGCATACACAAAAGCTAAGGAGGGACTTTTTACAAGGGTATGTAGTGATAGGATGAGGGAGAATGGTTTTAAACTGGAAGAGGGTAGATTTAGATTTATATATTAGGAAGAAATTCTTTCCTGTGAGGGTGGTAGGGCACTGGAACAGGTTGCCCAGGGAGGCTGTGGAGGCCCCATCCATGGAACTCTTCAAGGCCAGGTTGAATGGGGCTTTGAGCAACCTTTGAGTCTAGTGGGAGGTGTCCCTGCTCATGCAGGGGGGTTGAAACTAGATAACCTTTAAGGTGACTTCCAATACAAACTATTCTGTGATTCTATGATATGATTCTATAGTTCATCAATGTTTCAGTTATCTCTGAGCAGCACTTACACAGACTCAAGGCCTTTTCTGCTTCTCACTCCACTCTACCAGTGAGTAGGCTGAGGGTGCACCTGAAGTTGGTAGGGGACACAGCTGGGCTATCTGACCTTATCTTACCAAAGAGATATTACTCCATACCATACGTTTTTGTGCTCAGCGATAAAACTTGGCTGAAAGGCAAAACGTTCGGATTTTTAGATCTATGGTGTTTGCCTTCCTTAGAAATTGTAATGTGATAGAGCCCTGCTTTCCTGGAAATGACTAAACACCTGCCTGATGATGGGAAGCAGTGAATTAATTCCATGTTTTCTTTGCTTGCACATGCAGCTTTTGCTTTACAAATTTAAATGTCTTTATCTCAGCCCACAAGTTTTCCACACTTTTACGCTTCTCATACTCTCCCCCATCATGTTGGGAGTGGCTGTCTGGTTCTTAGCTACCTCCTTATCCCTCAGAATTATGAACACAATATTTTCTTCCTTGTGCTCCAATACTTAATGTTTCCAATGCTTAGTATTTTTAGGTTTTTTTATTGGTTTTGTTTCAATTTTTCAAGCTGTTATAACTTCAATTGTTTCTTCTTTTGAGAAATTTTAGGGACATGTATCTGAAGAGCAGTTCTTTAGAGTTCAAGTTGTACCTGTCTGACTACAGTCAAATGCTCCCTGCAGTGTAGGGTTTAGGGGTTCATCCAGGAAGCAGGGATGAAGGTAGGCTGGAGACTGGTTTTCCCATGTTATCACTGGATCCGAGACTGGTGTATATTTTTTCTTTTTGCTTGGCTTCCATGTAAAATTATAATGCACTATCACATAGAGATGTGTCGCGGACCGAGATAGGCAAAGCCGCGACCCACACCCCCACCTCGGGGAAACCGAGGGCTGAGGACCACTCCCCGTCACACTCACAAATAACGCTTAGGAATCAATAGATTTATTAAGTATCACCTAACACACACAAGGTCTACCTCTATATCTATATTCACACCTATATATCCATATCCAAATACCAACAGCTATACAACACTACATCTACATGCCAATAACAACACACACAGAAAACAAGAGAGAATCCCTCCCCTTCCCCCCCTGCTCCCGTTCCCGGACAGTGATAAGAGGGAAAGCCTGGAGAGAGCCTTTGGGAAATAGAAGAATATTGGAAAAGAGAAGTGAGTGTCTGGTATGTGTGAATATTATGTAGGAATGTTTGTAGGAATGTTAGTAAGGTGTTCGCAATTCTCACCACCGGGGGGTACGGCCGAAGCCAATCCCTGGTCGGGATCCACGTCCTGTCCCCTGAGACTCCAGGCAAACGGTCCGTTCGGTACGTCCACACGCCAACAACCACAGGGAGCAGCGCCGTAACTTCACGGCAGCCCCCGCAGCGGTACCCTCACCGCGGCGGCTGGATCCGTGTGTGTTCACAGAGCGCGCGCCTTCTTGCTCCTCCCTTTCCGGTTCCGGCCCCGCCGTGCCTCCTGGGAGCTGCAGTCTGTAGTCTGTGCGCATGCGCCTGGTACCTCTGTCCTCTCCCCACGAGTGCCGGGGGGGCGCATCGCCAGGAATGGTCAGTGAACGTCGCTGGATTAAAGGCCATTATAGAGTCTGTCTCTCACAGATGTCTGTGGTTTAGGCCTGTAGTGTTTTAAAGCTTATATTTTATTTCTCTTTTCAGGTGGTAATTTGTTTATTAGTAAAGAGGCCTCAGGTATAAAAGAAGGGATTTATCTTGAAAAGCATTGTAATCAAAAGTGGATGAATGCATGAAGAATACTTCGCAATGCCCAAGGGATAGTTTCATTCCATAAGACTGGGCCACAGGAATAGTTTTGTTGAATTTTTACTTGTCTATGTTTTCTTCTTCCCTAAAGATTTAGTAAATTGCTTTTTAGAACTATAGTGCTGTATTACCAGGGGAAAAAGTGGTTGTAAATATATAAGTTCAGCATACATTGTATCCTGCCTAAATTAAGAAGAATCTCTGAGGATATTGCCTATGCAGAAGTTGAGAAAATGACTGCAGCTTGTGTGGACTGAACCAGACGTAAATTAGATCTCTCAGGTACAGCTATCGGTGTAAATATGGAAGCACAGAATTCCAAGCAGCAAATTAGGTGGTTCCAGAAAACTGGGTTACAGCACTGTCGTGGCACTTCACAGAATCACAGAATCACAGAGTACTCATGCTTGGAAAGGACCTCTGAGATCAACTTCTGAGTCCAAATATTATATAAAAAAACCCAACAAACAACCAAATGAAAAAACACTAAAAAAAAAACCAAACAAACAAGCAAAACACCACACAACACAACACCCAGAAAAACCCCACACACAACAAAACCCCAAGCAAACACAAACACCACACACACTTGTCACAGTTTGACTCAGGATCGGCAATTAAACCAGAGACAACAATGCTCTCAGTCCCTTCCCCCTCCCACTCAGGTAGGGAAGGAGAGAGAGAATTAAGGAGAGAGACTTAGCTGGAGTGAAAACTAAATTAGACAGCTTTAATTATATATACAATGATATACAAGTATGTTCAGGAATGTGCAAAAGCCTCTTGCCTCCCCCCACCCCCAGCAACTCCCCCGGCACTCTCCTTAGCTGTGAGCAGTCCCGAAAAGTCTCAGCCCACAGGCAGGAGATAAGGCAGAGCAGACAGGGGCTGGGGTATGAGGGTTATGAGGTCAGAGCCTGGGGTCGATGGTGATGGATGGACGGAGTCCTCCCAGGACGCTGGCCATGGATGAAAGAGAAGGGAAGAAGAAGAAGGAAGGAAGTTGTCTTCTGTGATCTCTGACCTTCCTCAGAGCTTATGTAGATATATGGAATGGAATACCTTTGGTCAGATCTGCTGTCTGTCTAGTTCAGCTCCCCTATGGGGGCTTCATAGATAGGATTCTCCTGCCCAGGTAGCCTCTGTAGCAGCAGAGCGAAGAAGCGACCTTGGAGTCTCAGCAGAAATATAAACATTCCAGTGTTATCAGCCCACTAGCTGGAACACTTGTTGCTAGTTAAAAAGAGAGCTTACTGAAGGAAGAAAAAAATGAGTAAAAGGAAAATTGGCTTAATCCTGGCTCAAACCAGGACAACACTCCACAAAATAACACCCCCCCAAAAAAGCCCCTACAATCTCGGCCACTAGATCTTGTCTTGAAGTTCTGCATCTACATGTTTCTTGAATGCATCCGAAGATGGTGACTTCACCACCTCCCCAGGCAGCCTGTTCTAGTGTCTGACCACTCTTTCAGTAAAGAAATTCTTCCTAATGTCCAGTCTAAACCTTTCTGCAGCAACTTCAGACCATTTCCTCTGGTCCTGTCATTATTCACTTGGGAGAAGAGGCCAACACCCACCTTCCTACAACCTTCTTTCAGGTAGTTGAGAGAGCAATGAGGTCTCCCCTCAGCCTCCTCTTCTCCAAACTAAACATCCCTAGCTCCCTCAGCTGCTCTTCATATGACTTGTTCTCTAGAACACCAGCTTGGTGGCTCTTAGACTGTACTGACATGGTACACGAACAAGATACTTTGAAAACTATCTCAGATTTTTCAAAGATGAGTAAACCTATTTATGAAATTTCTTGTATTTTGATAAGTAAGAATTATATGAGTCATAAAATTTATTCTAAATTACTTTGACACCAACATATATAGATATGTTCTGGGCATTTTACGAAAACAAAATCATCTGCAACAGTGGAAACAGCCGTTTTTGAGAAAAGGCTGCTACTGTAGAGAATGCATACACATGGTCCTGATAATGCTTTGTACTTGTTCTTCATCTGAGTGACATCCATTTAATGAACATTTCCTCCTGTTAGTTGCTAAGTATTGTATAGGAGTATGTGTTTATACATGATAAAACTGTATATACAAGTACATTATTTTCCATTAAGTGTTCCTAAAATGTTTATTTCCACATTATTAGCACCCCTCTATTGTTTTTGGCTGGGGTAGAGTTCATCATCATCATAGCAGATAGCCTGGGGCTGTGTTTTGGATTTGTGCTGAAAACAGTGTTGATGACACACCAATGTTTTAATTACTGCTGAGCAGTGCTTATACAGAGTTGAGGCCTTTTTTGCTTCTCACATCAGTCCACCAGTGAGTAGGCTGGAGGTGCACGAGAAGTTGGGTGCGGACACAGCTGGGACAGCTGACTCCAACTGACCAAAGTGATATTCCATACTGCATGACATCATGTGCAGCATATAAACCTGGGAGAAGAAGAAAGAAGGGAGAGATGTTCAGAGTGATGGCATTTGTTTTCCCAAGTATCCATTACGTCTGATGGAGCCCTGGTCTCCTGGGAATTACTAAACACCTGCCAGTGAATGGGAAGTAGTGAATTAATTGCTCCTAATGCTCTGCTTGTGTGCCCATTTTTTGCTTGACCTATTAAATTGTTGTTATCTCAACTCATGAGTTTTCTCACTTTTACCATTCCGATTCTCTCCACTGTCCCACTGGGGGGAGTGAGAAAGTGGCTGGACCAGGCTTGGTTGCCAGCTGGGGTTAAACCATGACAACCACTCTTGCAGCAGAACTTAAATAGTATATGTAATTGTTGCTTTCTTTTACATCAGACCTAGGTATTTTAGAAAATCAGTTAATTTTCTCTGTGTGGTGGAGAGGAAATATGTATGTATGTATTTATTTGTTTAAAGTGATCCATAGATATTGCATCTCTAAACTTTATCTAATAATTCAGATGTTCTCTTGAGCTTTTCCTCCATCTTGCTTTGTAATGATTTGATGTTCAATGAAGGCTGAAGGTACTCATCTTTCCTGTCTTTTTATGGTCTGATGACTGGGACAAGTTCAGATTTTTTTTTGGATAAGCCTTCTGTGAAAGATTTTTCTAACCTGCTCTGGTTGTTAGCCCTAAGTCACCACAACTAAAGGCAGCTTGAACATTGCTTTATTACATCCATGGTTAATGCTTGCAAGTGTATAACCTTATAGGTTCCTTAATCTGCTTGAAATTTATGACTTCGTGAGGATTTTTGTCCAATTACAGATACAGTAGGCAAGACTTAGCTTGGGTGCATATTAATAATTATGTTCTTGAAATATTAAATGGTATAGTTTGCTATCATCGTTGTTCCTTCTCTCTTTAGTGTGCTTACAGTCACAGTTAAATCCTGCCTTTTATGAAAAATGCCAAGATGGCCTGGTAAATGTTCTTCTAAAATGATTATTAATTACTTTTTATATTACTGAATGCTCAGAATTTTTTGGGGTAGAATTTGCATCCTTCAGCATTCTGAGATTATTTACATGAAAGCATATTTTTCCTTGATCTATGTAATTACAAGTATATTTGAACCTGTGATTTCAAATGCATATTATAGGCAGAGAAAATAAAAATTCATTAGAAATTGTTTTATAGACAATATTATTTATTAGGAAGGTATGATTAGGGGTGGATCTGCTGGAAAGCAGTTCTGAGGAGAAGGACCTGGGAGTCCTGGTAGATAGTAAATTACCCATGAGCCAACAATGTGCCCTTGCCACCAAGAAGGCCAATCAAATCGTGGGTTGCATAAGGAAGAGTGTGGTCAGTAGGTCAAGAGAGGTCATTCTACCCATCTACTTTGCCCTGGTGAGGCCACAGCTGGAATACTGCATCCAATTCTGGGCTCCCCAGTTCAAGAGAGACAGGGAACTCCTAGAGAGAGTCCAGTGGAGGGCACCAAAGATGACTGGAAGCTTGGAGCATCTCTCTAATGAGGAAAGGCTGAGAGAGCTGGGACTCTTTAGCCTGGAGAAGAGAAGGCTGACGGGGGACCTTATTAATGCCTATAAGTAGCTGAAGAGTGGATGCAAGGAGGATGGAGCCAGACTCTTTTCAGTAGGTCCCAGTGACAGGATGAGGAGCAACAGACACAAGCTGGAATACAGGAAGTTCCACTAATATATGAGAAAGAACTTCTTTACTATGAAGGTGATGAAGCACTAGAACAGGGTGCCCAGGGGATTTGTGGAGTTCCCTTGTCTAGAGATATTCAAGACCCACCTGGATGCAATCCTGTGTAATGTGCTCTGGGCCATCTTTCTTTAGCAGGGCAGTTGGACTACATGATCTCTATAGGTCCCTTCTGACTGACTATTCTGTGATTGTGTGATTCTGTGATTAATTTAATATACTAAGGTGTCTTCTGACTACACAGGCACAAGAGATGCAGCAAATATGCCTTATGATTTGATTAGTTCTTCATCTATGTGTGTCTCTATAGCTGTTCTAGTCAAACACAATATACAAGATTCTGGAATAGAGAAACTGAAATCATTAGAATAACCTTAAGTTTTTACAAGCATATGTACAAAATAACACAGGAATATGTAGGAGGAAAAATAATTTTTTATCCATTTCTTTGACACCCATGTTTGTGTCTTATTGTAGTTATATTAGGTACATATTTCTTCATAAGTCTCAAAACACTAAAAGCTCTTAGATACAATCTTGAACTGTCAACTAAGCCAAATTTACATTATTTTTCTAATCAGACTGTTTTGCAGTCTTTAAATGCTACCATTAAGGGCAGAGTGAATAAAGTACATGTTTTTTCTACAAACATAGGATATAATCTATATCTTTGTTTTAAGGATCTAGATCTCTATACAATGCAAGAGGAGACCTGTAGGCCACAGAATAGTCCACATCTGCCTGACATTAAAAGTTAGCTCCCTACAGAACATTAGTAGGTTCAAACCAAGCCATTAGTGGCTTCACTGTTCACAGTTTGAAAATTATTATTCTCCTTGAATATATAAACCTATCCCAAGTGAATTGAAGCAAACTTGAGCCTCCCCTTCAAAATTAGATGCCTTTGCTAAATACAACCTTCATTTGCTTGGTAGAATCGTTCTCTTAACAAGCTAATTTTGCATTTACAGACTATTAAAATAGTCTATCAGTATAAAAAAATTACCTTGTAGAGTAATTAATATCAATGCTTCTTCCCAGCAGCATGTTTCATAAATCTGTAATTTTCACATTCATGTCTTTTGCATCTGTAACACACGGGGCCTGATAATTGCTTACACAATGGGGACTGTATAAGATCCTGAAACTAACAATGGAGTCTTCAAGTTGAGGTAGTTTACGTTACACAAACGTAAAGGTTCACATAAATTACCTCAATAACATGGAGCAGAAAATTTCTCTGTAAACTAAAATCAAATCCGTGATGTTTGCAGATACTTACTGGGATTTGCATTTGTTGTTGTTTCATTGTTGTTTTTGAGTCCTACTCTTAATTTTTGACTCCACAAAAAAACAACCTGGGTCAAACCAGATTTGTGGTATAGTGTGAGTAAAACCTGCTTGTGAACAGTTTTGTAGCTTGCTAGCACTCCTGATGGTATCCCTTAATGTATTTCTGTAGTGAATTCACCAAACCTGAAGAAAACCTGTACTCTCGTTGTTTGTTTTTTCTATGTTGTTATCATTTTAAGGTTTTTAGAAAGAAAAGTCTTCTAAGCCTATACACGAATCAGTCACATTAACTGCCATGAAAGTTTCAGCAAGCACTGAACAAGCCCTGGTGTCTCAAAATTAAGTGTGGAAAGATACAGATACTATAGACAGCATTAAAACCATAGGTTTCCTATTTGCAGGTCAGACATGTAGTGACATTTTAAATAAGGTGAAAAATTCCCATATGTTTTCCATGTTTTGATTTGTGGGGTTTTTTAAGATTAATTTTTCAAACATTTTAATGTTTATCACAAATTCGGGGTCTCTTTTTTTTTTTTTTTTTTTTTTTTTTTGACAGCCAACCTTAATACTTTCCAGGTCTGAACATTACCAGGTCTGACCCATTTTTGGGGGTCATGGTCTGACCTAAAAATTCTTCTTTCTCTTGAACACATGGGAGGAACTCAATGTGTTCTTTTTCTTTTCACTTTGATCCTTAGCTATTTTTGGGATCACTGGTGGTACTGAACTTTATTTATGATGTTGGTTATAACTACTTTATTTTATGATCCTGAAATACTTTCCTTAGAAGATGTACTCAGAAATATTAGAGGAGACTTTTAATATGCTTTTTACCTTAAGCAACATTCTATTGATGTTCTTCCAGTAGCAATGGTGCTGTATCTGTATTTATTTCAGAATGATAATAATGTTCAGAAATGGAGCTACGCATAGTGATTAAATTAACCAGTACTAGAGTCATCCTTACTGGTACAGAAGAATCTTACAGCTGATGCTTTGCAATATCACACTGCAACGTTTCTTTAAAGAAAAAAAAAAAAGAAAATAGAAACACATTTTTCCCAGGACTAGAAGAATTTCAAAAGACATAGAATTTTGAAAGGAATTAATTGAAACTTTAAGATTCAGGTTTCTTGCAAAGGTTCTGAGGCAGTGGATCCATCCAAGTACAGACAACAAAGGGCATGGTCTGACTGCTTTGTGACATAGTAGAACTCCTACCTATAGAGGGAAAAATAAAAATAATTTTGACCTTCATCAAGTATTGGGTTTGTTTGACTTCATTTTAAGTATTAAGAAAAAATACTTTTACCTGAAGGGATTCACTGGCTCCAACATTGTAACACCTATAGCAATAAAGCAATACTTATGTTCTTGGTGTTGTTTTCTTTCAAGTTGATTTTATTTAACAAGTTACATTTTCTTAGACGTTGGTGCAAATTAATGAATACACCACAAGTGGCCCCATAGCTTTTTACAACTCTAACACTGCAGAAAATAGCGTGAAACACACATGATTTAGCAGCTAACTTTGGCAACAAAAGAAGATAAAAGTGTAGTATCTATGTCTCTCAGTAAAGCCACAATAATAATACTGATTATTACTTTGGAATAAGACAATGCTTATGTGTTAATAAGATTTTTTTTCTGTTGACATAATGAAGGTCTAATTTCTGTGATTTTCATCATAAGGCTTAAGTTTCTATACCCCATATGTTGTCAGGTGGATGCATAACATCTCAGTGGCACAGCTTTCCTATAGCTATTAACTTGAATATCAAAGATAACAGTGGAGAAAGCCTCTAATGTATCAATTACCTCTGCTCATCAGAATATCTGTTTTAGATTATTTGTGGTGTTTGAAATTACACATGTTGAACTTACAGAAGTGGCCCTGCTGCATTTAATCAGATATGGACTTATTTTCTGTTTTTAAAATGCTTGGATTATTAGCTGTCATTAGGCGTTTCTGAATTGTTAACATTTTTCCAACAGATTTGGCTCAGAGCACCTGTTTAGTGATTTCTCTGTTTAAAGATACTGTAATAGATCCACAGAAGTATAAACTAATTATACAAATGTAAAAATGTCCATTTAAACCACATTTAATAATGGTTAATAATAATAACGAATACCTAAAGAAACCTTATTTTTTGACAAAAGAAAGATAACCAACATTCATTGATATGTTGAACTAGATTTTAATCATGCTGAAGTTCCAATCTTTAAAGAATTTCTCTACTTAAAAGTTCAAACATAGTATTTTACAAATCTGTTTCACATGGTAAAGTCTATGTTTACATAGTTCTTGAAAGTGGAAGAACTTCAAAACTGAACTTCAATTGTGGAGGTTGATATGTTTTATGATTATTTAACTTTTATAGCTAGAAGAATAAAAAGGAACATTTATTACTGGTGAACTGTTCAAGTATCAAGTTCTGTGAACACTTTCTAATTTTTTTCTCCACACAATGAATCATAAATTTACATTTCAGGAGTAGAATGCATTGTGGGTTTTAACCTACTTAAATTTGAAGTAATTAATTGTAAGATTTGATTTTGAATATTTAACATTTTATTTAGAAACTCTGTAAGTAATTAAGCCATGCTTAAAGACCTTTCTAATCAGTAGAACAGCTGTTCTTGCTTTCCATGGCTTTTTTAGGGAAGTCCCACATTTGCTTAGAGCTGCAGGACATCCCACTGAATAATAGAACTAAACTGTGAGTCAGGCCATGTTTTTTGGTACTATAGGAGTATTGTATTAATTTACATTAATAACGGTAAACATGTACTACATGACTTATAAATTAGAGAAATTATTAATTAAGAGCTAAAATAATTTTATTCTTCTGTTATTGATACCTGGCTTTCTCGATGCAGTATTGCCAATGAAAAATAATTGTGTCATCTGTCATTCTTTGTAAGACTAAAAAAATCAGAATATAGCATAATTTATGTTAAAGTGGATACTGAATGGTCCCCTCCAGTTTGGTATCATCCGTGGACTTGATGAGACTGCATTCTGTCCCACCCTCTAGAATAATTAATAAAGTAAAATTGTGCTAGCCTCAGTACTGGGTTGTCTCTAGTAAATGGGTGGCAATTGATCTTTCTATCACAAATCATGAAAGTCCTGCCAGTTTTCTGCCCACTTTATAGCCCACCTAACCAAAACTGATCTGACCATTTTGACTCTCAGGAGAGATATGAGAGACCAAAGTCTGCTTAGGTTTAATCAGATCCAAGCATTGTTTTTACTTTCTTGCTTCCAATAATTATTTCATAGGTTTTCTCAGGAACCTCTATTAGATTCAATTCTACAGAGAATATAAATGAGGGAATGTGAAATGCCCGATTTCTGCCTCTCTGCGGTCCTTCTTTAGTCCAATAGTTCAGTGGTTAGAAAGCATCTGGAGAAACAGATGATCTGCCTAGAGAAATCCTCTTTTTGTCAGATATATAGTCAACATTATAAACTAATATCCCAAAGCAGTGGGAGAGCAGGAAGAATGCTTATTTTTATTCTTTCTGAAGAAAGGTTAATTGAGTATTCATTTAACAAGCAAAAGAAATCACTATATAGCTTTATAATTAGACACCTCACCCTGAAATATGGACATGTAGGTTTCAGTCATATATAACATCTCATGTTTAAGTATTTATTTCAGGAAGGGATGGAACATCAATATTCCCTTGCAGGTGAGTTTCTTAACATTGTATTGTGAAGTCATTCATGTGTTTAATCACTGGTCTTCCCAGTGAGTATGCAATGAGAAGGGGAGAGGGAGAGCTCAAGGAAAGCACTGCATTCACGTAAAGCAAGGCTTCATAGCATTTTGGAAAAACTTGAATTTTTCCACTCTCTTTGAAGGTGAAGGTTTCTTTTCTGAGGTGTTGTAGAGCTGAACCAAGGTAGCAGAAGAGTCCTAGATCTCCTTTCACAGGGAAAGGATGGGGTGGACAATGCCAGCTGCTGCTTGGGAAGGTCATTCACAGAAGACATTGCACACAATATCACACCTTCCTTCACAGTAGAAACAGCTAATTTCCAGGCTACACAGAAAAAGACAGCTAAATAAACATCATTTTTGCCACATGCCATCCTGTACAATTGTGTACTATGTTGATGTCTGAAGATATCCTTGGTCTACTTAAAGAATTTACTATATTTGGGAGATCACATCAGCTTGGTCAAAAGGTAAAGATAATCCAGATTCTCCAGTACACTGTGTAAGTGTGTTAACCACTGAAAAGATGGTTTAAAGATGAGGGTGAATCATTTATCTGGGTGACTGCAAAGGTTATGAATTGTGTCAATGATACATTTCTTCTAAAGATTACAGCACAGGACTATAGATATCTTTTTAATCACCCTTTTATCAGCATGTCTTATTAACTAAGTTAGGCAGCTTCTGACTCTTTACTATGATTTTTGAGGGTCTCTTCTCAGGATGCTAATTCTTCTATTGAAATAAAAAGTAGATTTAATTCAGGCCTGCAGATTCCACCAAATAGACAGAAAACCATATTCTTTGAACAAAAGCTTGGGACTTTGGCATGTACTTCCCCAGTTTTGGCAGAATTATGATGAATCTCAAACAATTATGGTTTAGTCTCATGTGATTCTAATATCCATAAAAGATTTCTGTTTATTCTTCAAATTCTGTTGTCCAAACATCATTCCCTCAATGTATTACTTCCACTCAATTAGATCACTTCTGTTTAACTTCTTTTTTAAATGCTTCTTGATACATTTCAGCCTAAATCTTGAAAATGTTTTCAAGTAAGGGAAAAAAGAAAAAAAAAAATCTATTTTATCTGATTTTCTGCTTAAAATGCCTTCACGCTTTTTTTAAATTTTCCAGGTCAGTATAAAACATAATGCAGATATTGATGAGTTCTTCTGTGAATAATGGAAGAGATTAAAAAATCACTCTCTCTAAAATTCTCTTTTCTTAAACGTATGACTCTGTACCTTGAACTTTGAATCTAAAATATTTTTATTCCCAGATGCTCTAATTTTACGCAGTCGTTTGGATATTATTTTACTCACCCTATTTGGACACTTTCAAAATTGCACTTAGAACATTATTGGAAACTGATTCATCTGACAATAAAGAGTTCCTTTCCTAAGTTTGTTACCAAAAAAGCTGCCAATCTGTAACAACAGCAGAGACAATATTTAAAATTTAATCTGTGTTTGTGAACAAAAAAGGATCAAAGAAGCAAAAAGCATAATGGTGTTTTTGGTGGTTACCTCAGGGTCTATTTCAGGATCTTTGATTTCTCTTAGAATTGTACATTCATTCTTGTTACATTAATGGTTTTAAAGGAAACAGCATACATACAAGTTTCCATTTCTGCATAGTTTTTGACAAGTGTGTAAAATACTTGCAATGACAGAATGTTATTGTTTAAATACACTTTGAATAGTAAAAAAATATTACACTGTTTTCCAAGGGTGTTTTTATCCTGTGTGATGCTCTTGCTAGGTGAATAAGAGCTAATGCAAATATATCATTGATGTGTTCAAAACAATTTGCAAAATCTGGCCTGAATCTGAACTCTTAAAGGACAAAACTATTTTTTCATATATATTTGCATTGCATCTAGCCCAGCAAGATCTTCATTTCTTGTTGCACATTTGGAGCATTAATGTCACAAAAATATTAAAGAGTAGTAGTAAAACAAAGTATTTTTCTGACTTTCTAGGATTCTTAAAGAAAACAATACAAATCACTTTCTCTAGAAAATGAAGCACAAAGTCACTTTGATAGAAAAATATTTTATTCAGTTTCTAAGTTCACCAGTTAATTCTAGTTTACTTATTGTTTTGTTGTTGTTGTTGTTGTAAGTTCTAAATTATACTTATCAGTTCCTCAAAATATATGTAAGAAATTACTGATGTTAGATTAATAAGTAATGGTATACGCAGTAGTGTAAATGAAAATTAAAGAGGGGAAACTGAAACTGATAGAAACTAGGGGTAATGCTGTGCAAATAATAAATACTTCCAAATATGTACATAGAGGGGATTAACAAGTCTATTCTAATGTGTTACAGTAACTGTATGAAAAAATTAACAAGGGTGATGAATTTTTAACACGGAATGCCTAACTGAAGATACAAAGGAAAACCACAAAAAACCCCCAAACTTCCATCTTGTGGAAAGGGGATAGGTAAGGAAGCATTAGTTATCCAAATCTTTCTATCCTTTCTCTGTATTTGGTAACATTTATTTCTTATATAGAAACTTTTACATATGCCTCCTAGCTTTGCATTACAGAGTAAAATATCTTGTATGAAAGTCATCTCAGCTAGTTTTTTATTTTCATCACTGAACTTGGTCTGATGTGAGATGAGTCTTGCCCCGTGGACCTATTTGATATTGTCCTGATCCTCCATGAAACATTGTTAATACTTACGGTAATGCTTAGCAAATCAGTTTTAGGTAAAAGGAAGTGTTAGATTAATCATGGTAAAGTAAAAATATTTTGTTTTCCATATCAATATTTTGAAACTTCAGTGTGTCCAAAATTTATCCTCTGAATGTATTTATAGAGACCTTCTTTTCTAGATTACTAGGTAGAAAAAGATTGTGAGGTTTTTTTCCCCAAATTACCACACCTGTCTGGTGAGAAAAATGCAGAGGGTTGTTTTGCACTGACAAATAAAATACAGCATTGATGGGAGTAACATCTCTGGTACCAACAATAAAAGAAGTAATTGTGTAATTTCAGTTAGAAGCATTGGTCTGTATGAATTAAACAATGAGACTCTGAAGATTTCAAAGGATTGACAAAAATTAAACATTGACTGTTCACATGAAATCTCAGTCCACCTTATGCATACTCTTTCCTTATTCTAATTAGTAAGAAAATAAAATGGTCAGTGAACTACTGCCCTGGTTTGAGCCAGGATGAAGCCGATTTTCCTTTTATTGATTTTTTTTTTCCTTCGGTAAGCTTTCTTTTAACTAGCAGCAAGTGTTCCAGCTAGTGGACTGATAACACTGGAATGTTTATGTTACTGCTGAGATGCAAAGGTCTGTTTGTTCTACCCAGTGAATCTACCACTACAGGTGCTACCAAAAGCAGGAGAATTGTACCTATGACCCCACCTGTAGGGGAGCTGGACTCGATAGACAGCAAAATTGGCCATAGATATTGCATTCCATATATCTACACAAACTCAGAGGAAGGTCAGAGATCAGAGAAGACAACTTCCTTTCTGCTTCTTCTCCCCTTCTCTTGTGTCCATGGCTGGTGTCTGGGGAGGACTCTGTCTATCCATTGCTGTTGACCCCCAGGCTTGTGCATTCCTGACCCTCATAACTCTCCCCTCAGCTCCTGTCTGCTCTGCCACTCCCTCCAGCAGTGCTCCGGGACATTTTGGAGCTGCTCACAGCTCAGGAGATGCTGGGGGAATTGCTGGGGGTGGGGGGAGGCAAGAGGCTTTTGCACATTCCTGAACATACTTGTATATAATTGTACATATTTTATTTCATCATTTTATTACATAATTTATTTCATCAATTTACTCTGCACTGGTGCAGCCCCATCTTGATTACTGTGGGCACCACAGTACAAAAAGGATATGAAGCTGCTGGAGAGTGTCCAGAGGAGGGCCACAAGGTTGGTGAAGGGTTTGGAGGGGATGCCATATGAGGAGCGGCTGAAAGCAATTGGTCTGTTCAGCCTGGAGAAGAGGAGACTGAGGGGAGACCTCATTGCAGCATCCTGCTTCCTCACTAGGGAAGGTGGAGGAGCAGGCACTTACCTCTTCTCTCTGGTGACCAACAATAGGAGCCGAGGGAATGGTAGGAAGGTGTGCAGGGGGAGGTTTAGGTTGGACATTAGGAAGGGATTCTTCACCCAGAGGGTGGTGGAGCACTGGAATAGGCTCCCCAGGGAAACAGCAATGACACCAAGCCTGACAATATTCAAGAAACATTTGGACAATGCCCTCAGGGACATGGTATGAACCTTGAGGTTGTCTTATTCTGGGGCAGGAGTTGGAAATGGGGATCCAGGCTGTCCGAGGAGTGTTTGAGCCACCATCCCTGGATACATCTAAAAAGACAGATGTGGTGCCAGGGGGACAGGGTTTGGTGGTGAACATGGCAGAGCTAGGGTAGTGGTTAGACTTGATGATCTTGAAAGTCTTTTTCAACCAGAATGATGATACTATGATAGCGTTTAATTAAACCTGTCTAGTTTAGTTTTCAATCCAGAAAGTGTCTCTCTTTTATTCTCTCTTTCCTTCCCTACCTGGGTGGGAGGGGGAGGGGATCAAGAGCATTGTTGTCTTTGGTTTAATTGCTGATCCTGAGTCAAACCGAGACAACTACAATAGATTCTGGCTGCAGGTCCTAAACTTTATCACTTTGGGCAATTTTAATAGCTAGGAAGAGTATAGAAATGACATTTCTTATTATCATAATTCTGATCACCCCACAGAGAATGAGGTGAAATTTTCATACTCACTGTGTTGGATTAGTGTCTGAGCATAAGCACAGGTGATTACAGAAAAGGAGTCACCCATGATGATGGAACAGATGATAATAGTTAAATGCAGTACAAAAACATCCTTTTCTTAAGACTGACTCTTTTCAACAAGAATATAAGGTATCTTAACACTTCATCTTACAGCACATTCAACTTGGGAAGTTGATTTAAAAGAAAGCTGAATTTAAATATTTGTCCCTTTTGACAGAACAACTGTTCCTTCAATTATATGTAATATGTATATTAAGATAATATTTGCAATACCCCGAAGACACAGTGAATATGGTTGAATGCCTGTACAATAAAAATATAAGTTTGTCTTTGTCAGTTACAAAGATGGGCATTGCAAATGTTATTGCAAGGGATATCCCTATGTCTGCATGGTGATGGAAGCATACCCTTATCTGTCTTCTTACTCATAATTAATCTTTTGCAATATTTCAGGAAGCATTCTTAAATTCTTAAGCCACTTAGATCTCAGTTTGGTTTCTTAATGTATTTTCTTTAGATTTTAATTTTTGATTTTTTTCTATGTCTCAAGTTTTCTTTTACTTATAACTGTACTCTGCTGTTCATTAATCATCTACAGCTAGCAACAGTCAGTGTTTTGCTATAGCAGTATCCACAGAATAAACAGCTACTACAATAGATGTGAATATAGTCAGATAAGACATTTGGAAATCTACATTTTCTTGATTGTTTTCTTTGTAATGATTCCTCTACAGTTGCTCAGATTGAAACATTTTCTCTAAAGACATAGAAATCAAAATGTCAAAACTTTTAAAAGCTTTTGAGTTTTTATGTAGCTGACACCAACTTGCTATATGCTGTGTATATATGAAAATGAAAATGTATGATATGAATTATTAGTCAAAACCCAGCACTAACTTGATTCATAAAGTACATTCCCAAGTTTCATGTATGAAGGAAACACCACTGTAAAAGTCCTCCACCCAGTCTTACATATATAGGTCAAATAGCAGATACTTATTTTCATAGTTATTCTATAACATTTAAATACAAGTTAGATTCATTATGTTCCAGTTTTATGTAAATCTGAGCCCATTAGTTCATGTCTATAATTTTTTTTTTTTTTTTTTTTTTTTCCTACAGGGAAAGAGAGGAGAAATTCTCAAAAGCTCATTTACTGTGACAGTAGTGGAGTGCACAATGGATTTGTACTATTGATAAGAACTGCAATATTGCCAACTTTGCTGTTTAATTTGTGTAGGTCAAGTAATTTCCTGATATTTTCTGTTGTCTCATCATCACTGGAAGAAAAGGAACGTGGAAGCACTTATTCTGGCTGTTGCTTTTAATTTATCTCTATATATTTGTGACACAGTTTATAGGCACTTCTTTCAGAAACTGTTTTTGTGTTTTTAGTTCTGTACACTATGTTTTAATTTCTCTACACTATTCTTGTGCTATTGTCCTGATAACATGATTATTCCATACTGGATTCAAGTATTACATTAATCATTACGTAAGGGGTTACATAACATTTTCGCTGTTTCTTTCTGGCTGAAGATCATCTTTTCTAGAAAATGCACTTAGTTTTCAAGTTTGAATTGTAAATGAATGGACCACTGTGGTAATGCATCAAAATACTTTGGTAACGATTTTGTTGCAGTTTCAGAAACAAAGTTCCTGGAAAAAAGAGTTTTCTGATTTATTTTACAATGTCTTCTTTTTAGGTTTTCAGAAAATTAAATACTCTAACAATGAAAGAAATGAGAAATATTAAAACAAAGAAAACCTATCATAACAAGATACGAAGATGCAAAAATTTCATAAATACAGGTACTGATATACAATCAACGACCTGGATGAGGGTATAGAATGTACCCTCAGCAAGTTTGCTGATGACACTAAGCTGGGAGGAGTGGCTGACACACCAGAAGGCTGTGCTGCCATTCAGAGAGACTTAGACAGGCTGGAGAGTTGGGCGGGGAGAAACATGATGAAATTCAACAAGGGGAAGTGTAGAGTTTTGCATTTGGGGAAGAACAACACGATGTCCCAGTATAGGTTGGGGGCTGACCTGCTGGAGAGTAGTGTAGGTGAAAGAGACCTGGGGGTCCTGGTAGACAGGAGGATGACCATGAGCCAGCAATGTGCCCTTGTGGCCAAGAAGGCCAATGGCATCCTGGGGTGCATTAGAAAGGGTGTGGTTAGTAGGTCAAGAGAGGTTCTCCTCCCCCTCTATTCTGCATTGGTGAGGCCGCATCTGGAGTATTGTGTCCAGTTCTGGGCCCCTCAGTTCAAGAAGGACAGGGAACTGCTTGAAAGAGTCCAGTGCAGAGCTACAAAGATGATTAAGGGAGTGGAACATCTCCCTTATGAGGAAAGGCTGAGGGAGCTGGGTCTCTTTAGCTTGGAAAAAAGGAGGCTGAGGGGTGACCTCATCAATGTTTACAAATATGTAAGGGGTGAGTGTCAGGGAGATGGAGTTAGGCTCTTCTCAGTGATGACCAGTGATAGGACAAGGGGTAATGGGTGCAAATTGGAGCTAGGAGGTTCAAGGTGAATATCCGAAAAAATTTTTTTACTGTGAGAGTGACAGAGCACTGGAACAGGCTGCCCAGGGAGGTTGTGGAGTCTCCTTCACTGGAGACATTCAAAACCCACCTGGACAAGTTCCTATGTGATGTGCTCTAGGTGACCCTGCTCTGGCAGGGGGGGTTGGACTAGATGATCTTTCGAGGTCCCTTCCAACCCCTAGGATTCTATGATTCTATGACTCTAGGATTCTATGTCTTTGGGAATAAAAACCAGGAAATGTGTCCCGTTGCAGTGTAAATAATAAATTAATAATGAAAATGCAAATGCTAAGTACTAGAGAAGGAGGAAAAGTCAACAACAGTCAGTTGTTATTAATTCAAATCCCTGAATTTGAATGTGTAATCTGATTTATAATACTTTTTTCAAATACATTGAGCACCAGCAATGTTATTTAAATTGTAGGTGTTGGGTGAAATGGAAGGTCAAGTTGAGTTTACTTGATACAGACAGATTTAAATATTTAATATAAGCACACAAATTCGAAAACTTTGATCTAACTAGAATTTCACATAATTATAAAGAGGGATTAATAGATCAAGAGGAAAATATAGTAAAAAATATGTGTGCATACCTGGCAACTACTTAGGCAAGGTTTTGGTGTAAAATTTGTTTCTTCAACTGTCCAAAATCTTCTCTTATCCTTTTTGTGATTAAGGTATGAATTTTTAAAAGAGGACTTCCAAAGTTCAGGGGACTTCCAAGACACAAAATCTCTAATAAAAAGCTCCATATTCTTAGACACTATATTATGACTATTACATTTTATTTTATTTTATTTTGTATTCTTTGTGTGTAAACAATAGGTTTCATGATGTCTCATACTGAAGGAAGTAACTGGATTAAATTAAGTGATGTGTACTTATGGAATCTCTTCTTCATGAATGTTTCTCAATGATAGACCATTCTACAGTCACACCCCTAGGGTGGGGAAGGAGTCAAGGTTACTGATTAAAAAAAGAACCAGCCATTCTCCTTCACCATATAGGATGTTACCAAAACTGTCATCCTTTTAGTAGTCAGAAAGCAGCTCGTGTCTGCCATGGAGAGGAGAATCTGTGGAAACTCAGTGAGCAAACATTAAAAATGACAAAGTTTCCATGGAATAATGGGTGAAACTGGTTTGGCCAAGCTTACTGATCTCAGGATTATCTGATACTGTAAACCTTAAGAGATCTTAGTAATTTATATCTTCTCATTTTTGGGGATTACCTAGTAGCTTGCATTGAAGCACAATTCTGTCATGGCAGTGATGTAACTCCAGGATAAAAAAAAATAATATTTCATTATACAACTGGAAGTCATATTTTGAATAGTTCAGTTCCAAGTCCCAAGTCAGTGATTTAAAGTAATTTTGATAATTAAGTAGTGATATCACCATAACTAATAGATATTAACAGCAAATAGTAAAGCATTTTAGATAGCTATAAATACATAAGTATGTGTATGTATATATATGTATAACTAATTAGATTTTGTTAAGAACACATTTTGTTATAGTATTAGGAAGTCATATGTTAAAGGCTGATAACAGAGATCTTGATTTTAACAGTCAAAGAAATTAATGCTTTTAAAATTCATAATATAATATCTACGAGTCAAACTTTTAACATCTACCATCTTTGATGGTAGAACACATGAAACAACTGTTACTACCAATCTCAGTAAATTTTAAAAATCTCATTTCTAAAATAAATTCCATTAAAAATAATAGGAAGAGATAATATATTTTCAAAATCTTTGTAAATAAAACAACTACAGGCTCCGTTCCTCACTCCAACTCAATAGGAGTACTCCTTAGCTAGTAACTGGAGGGCAGGATGAATTATTATCTTTCTATTTCAATGTTAATTTCAGCTGCTAAATTTGAATAAAGCTTACTTAGAAGTGGTTTATATATATATATATGAAACTTCGAGTAATGTGAAGTATATATAAAATATAAATTCCATCCATAATAAATTCAGAAATAACTCTTCCAAAGTCATAATAAATAATCTTTGCTATGTGTTTTAAAAGAGGACTGTCAGAGACTGTTCAGTGACCTGCAAGGGTATGTGGAATATCCCTTGTTGTGTCTGAAACAACTCAGAACAGAGTCCTGTGCTAGGCAAGCATGAACACTTCAGGCAGGGTGGCAGGCTATACCCCTCCCCCTCGCTCCTCAATGGCTTGCCTCCCCTGGTAAATTTCCCACTGCTGCTGTACACATGCACTGACCACCAGAGCTCACCTTGGAAGAAGCCCACTCCCTAGTCCCGTTCCAGAATTCTCTGAAATGTCTGACTGTGGGCCTCAAAAGCTTCCAGAAAGATTAACTGCACAAGTGAAGAAGCTCAACTGGATGCTGCTGCCCCAAGGGTGGTCTCTCTGGAATAGGACTTTATACAAGCGGTGAAAGCGCATCACACACTTGTCGACCCTCTGCCTGCTTGTTGACGCACCACTCAAGGACCAGGACAGGAGGCTGAAGGCTTGCAGAGCCAGACAGCACACTGAAGGAGACCTCGCTGGAATGAAGGGTGATGATATCTGTCCTATATTCTCATATTTCTTTCCATCTTTCCTTTCTTCTGTCTTCTCCTTTCCTTCTAAGAGTTAAAGGGTTACAACATCCGAGCTTTTTTCCCTAGTTTGAACAGAGTAGTCACTTTGAGGCAATGACTTTGCGATTGCCCACCGTTAACATCCAGGTAGTGAGCTCTTAATACAGCATTTGTTGTGGTTCCTCTAGGCCATTTGCTGTGCTTCTTTTTTCACTGGCATTGCTGCTGAGACTGCACTTGGCACTCGCACACTATTTGGGGTATAAAACGATTCACCTCCTTCAAAACCTACCAAGTGGGATGAGACAAGGATTTGCTGAGTTGTTCTCTCATATTGCAAGTGTGTAAAAAGTCAGTCCTATTAGTCAGCTATGTGTTATTTGTAGAAATGATAGAGTTAGCAGAGGTGGCCTGCCTGATGTTTCCCACTTGAGTTTTCTTTGAGAAGGGGACAATGCCCTAAAAACTAATTAGTTTTTCCATCCTTTATTATTAAAAACTTAATTAAATGGATCTGAAGTGCTGCTAGAGAATTGCTAACACTTGATCAGTTTCTAGTAAAAAATCTTAAAAATGGTTAATATTGGAGTTTTTAGTTTCGTTTTTTTTTAATGCTTTAATGCTGGCACTCTTAATATAAATTCCATAACAGGCATTACATAGTTCTGGGAAAACTATCAACTTTCCAAACAAGGTTTAGCCTCATGTTTATAAAATAACACCTAAAAGCACTATCTCAAGCTAAATTATTTAAAAGCAAGAGCAAATCTGTGATTGAAAGAACATGTCCTGCATAAATTAGGAGAGAAAAATCTCTACTCAGAAATAGAGACTATAACTGCTTCTGTATATGACTGTTGTAATAAATTCTGCGATATGAAGTGTGAATAGTGTGTTAATTCCAAAATGTTTTTCTTTCATTCTATAGTTTCCAGATAATGGTAGTTGACAATCTTCTAAACATGTCTTCATTGATGAAACACACTTCTGGAGCTTGGTCATGTTACAGATGATAGACGCTATCACATAACAAAGGAGCTGCTTGACAACTGTAGCTACAATGGTGATCTAATCAAAGACATGATGAAAAGAAATAGTCTGCAACTTACTTAAACTAATTTGGTAATGGAAAATTTTTGTTATTCTTCCTTAGTTGTATGTTATTTAATTTTCTGTTTATTTAAACAAACTTGGTTTTATTTCAGAGGCTTTAGTTTATCTTAGAACTGAGAAAAAAATTAAGAGCCAGCGAAGCTAAGACACAAAAACCAAATTCATTTATGGCCTCTTTCAATTAAGTGACTCATCTCTCTTTTAATTCTCACAATTTGCCTGCATTATTCACTTTGAAATAGGTTATCTTACTATGTACACACAGAATAGTATTACATGGTGGGTATAATGGTTTTTGTTTCCAGGAATTATTAAAAAACAAAACAAAAAAAAACACAAAAAAACCCCAAACAAAACAAAAACACACACACAAAAACCAAACAATAAAAAACAAAACCAACAGCAAAACAAAAACAAAACAAAACAAAAAACTCAACAAGAAATAAAGAGGAATTAAAATATAAGAGATAAAATCACCTAGGATCCTCAATGGATATCTACCTAAATTCTAATAAACACAGTACCTGAAAAATTCAGCTTGGAGCTTGGCTGTGAAAGCCACCTCATTTAATAAATGTCTTGATTATAATATTTTTTTAGGGCAGATAGAGAAAAACAAGAATAAAGGAGTTAAAAAAATAATGTATGATGAAAGATTACCAGAACTGGATTATGGAAGTACATAAAGAGAAAGCACAAGTAGAGTGAAAAAATCATGTTTATAAATACAAACTAAATAAAAATATGTTCTGTAGGTGATCTAGGTTTAATTGACCCTGCGTGTGCACCATTGCCTGTGACTCTTTCCAACCTTGTATTTTTTTATTTTATGAGCAAGATAATCCTAAGATATTTTAAAACTGCAATGATGTTAGAAAATAAGTGTTTCCACTGATATATTTGTTAGACGGCTAGGATTATCATGGTTGGGTGAAATACAGTTTAACAGAGGTGCTAAAAGAGATTGGGTAAACCATTAATTATTTTTGTTAAAATAACCTTTCTTATGACTTAAAATAAGTAAGAAGTGTTTTGATAGAAACAGAATATGTGCATATAAATTCTGAAAGGTTACCAGATATTTTAAATAGAAACTGAAAGACTATTATAACTCCCTGATTATTAAGGTTATACAACAGGGGAGGCCCCAGGTGACTGGAGGCTTGCCAACATGATGCCTATCTATAAGAAGAGCCCAAAGGCGGATCCTGGGAACTACAGGCCTGTCAGCCTGACCTCAGTACCAGGGAAAACCATGGAGGCTCATTTCAGTGCACTCACATGGCAAGAGCAGGACAGCCACGGGATCAGGCCCAGCCAGCATGGGTTCAGGAAAGGCAGGTCCTGCTTGACTAACCTAATCTCCTTCTATGATCTGGTGACCCACCTGGTGGATGAGGGAAAAGCTGTTGATGTTGTCTATCTAGACTTTGGTACAGCCTTTGACACGGTCTCCCACAGCATTCTCCTAAGGAAGCTGGTGGCACGTGTCATAGACAGGTACACTCTCTGCTGGGTAAAAAGCTGGCTGGCTGAGCACAGAGAGCTGTAGTGGATGTGGTTGGATCCAGCTGGCGGCCCATCACCAGTGGTGTGCCCCAGGGCTCAGTTTTGGGACCAGTCTTGTTCAGTATCTTTATTAATGACCTAGATGAGGGGATTGAGTCCTTCCTAAGTAAGTTTGCAGATGACACTAAGCTGGGAGGAACTGTCAATTTACTTGAGGGTAGGAAGCCTCTGCAGAGAGACCTGGACAGGCTGGATCAATGGGCCAAGGCAAATTGTATGAAGTTCCACAAGGCCAAGTGCCGGGTCCTGCACTTCGGTCACAACAACCCCATGCAAAGCTACAGGCTTGGGGAAGAGTGGTTGGAAAGCTGCATGGTAGAGAAGGACCTGGGGGTGCTGGTTGACAGACGACTTAACATGAGCCAGCAGTGTGCCCAGGCAGCCAAAAAGGCCAACAGCATCCTGGCCTGCATCAGGAATAGTGTGGCCAGCAGGAGTAGAGAGGTGATTGTGCCTCTGTACTCAGCATTGCTGAGACCACATCTTGAGTACTGTGTGCAGTTTTGGGCCCCTCACTACAAGAAGGATGTCGAGTTGCTGGAGCGTGTCCAGAGAAGAGGTGAAAGGTCTGGAGAAGAAGACATGTGGACATATGATGAGAGGCTGAGGTAACTGGGATTGTTTAGTTTGAAGAAGAGGAGCCTGAGGGAAGACCTCATTGCTCTTTACAACTACCTGAAACGAGGTTGTAGGGAGGTGGGAGTTGGCCTCTTCTCTTAGTTAATAATGACAGGAAGAGAGGAAATGGCCTGAAGTTGCACCAGGGGAGGTTTAGGGTAGATATTAGAAATAATTTCTTTACTGAAAGAGTGGTTTGACACTGGAACAGGCTGCCCAGGGAGGTGATGGAATCACCATCCCTGAAAGTATTCAAAAGATATATAGATGTAGTGCTTAGCAACATGATTTAAGCACTCAAGAGGTAGATTAGATTATGGTGGGTGGATGTAGGTTATGGTTGGACTTGATCTTCGAGGTCCTTTCCAACCAGGATGATTCTGTGATTCTATGAATTGAAAACTAAAATTAATTTCCTTTTCCTTTCTCTCATCTAATCAGCATTACTTTGCAATTCTGTCTAGATTCAGAAATGTGCAGGCCCTTTGCCTAAATGGCATAACTGATTCTTCTTTGAAATAATGATGAAGTTATGATAAAAAGTAAAAGCTAGAAGGGCAAGAAAACAGAAATGGATTGTGTGGCCATAAGCACCTCCCTTTGTTTTTTCAAGAACAAAACTGTGTGATCTCCAAACAGAACTGTTTGTTTTCTTTGGACTTTGAATACACTGCTTTGGTACAGTAGTCTCTTTGGTGTCAGAAATGTACTTTTGAAAATCCTGCCTTGACAGGATGCACTTCCCCAGGCAGTTCATCATTTCCCACAGTTAATCAATCTTCTGGAAATGATGTGGCTATGAACACTCCCCAGGAACTTTGTGGGTGTGATTCTCACGTTAAAATTCTTTGCCATAGTCCTTCCTGCACACTGTGCCCACTGTGCTGAAGTTCTTTCAATTCCTGTCCGTGGGAGTCAACAGATAATAGGCAGTATCTAAGTAAACTCAACAGCTCAAGAAATTTTGTTATTCCTTGAAGTTCCAGGAATGGCTGGTAATAATTCAAAAGAGTACCATGAGAAATTAATGGTTGCATTTTATTTTACTGCAACGTCAACAATGGAACACATTTCCGAATACAGTATAACTTTTTTTAACTTATAACAAAATGGAGTCCTGGTGTTTTACATAAAATAACCTCCTTATTATATTTGGTTTTACCAGCTATCTTGGAGGCATATCTTACCCCATAGAAATCTGTAGTTTAAAAAATAACCTATCTGGCTTGTTAAGGGCATTAATGTATCAAGTCCTTTGCCTACTTAGATTTCTTTCGTTCTTCAAGGAAAATAAGCTTATAAGGAACACTTAACTATTGCATACAAAAATATTCCAGAGTTTTAGCAATTACTGTTTCTGTCTCTATCACTGGAACAATAGGTTTCACCTCACTCAGAATCGAAGGTGTCAGCTATTTCATGGGGTAAATATTAAAACAAAGTGTTTTAATAAAAATGAGAAAGACTGAGCAGAATCTTATTTCTGAGTAAAAAGAAGCTCTTTATTTTGAAGACTGAACACCAAATGACTTGGTGAAATACACAGTAATTTCTTCTTTATAGTAAGATAAAACCATTGTTTCACCTGATAAATTGAAGTAGTAAGAAAACCTTGTCTGATTAAAATCTCTATGGTATGGCCCATATGGGCAAGTATCTGGACTCAGGAGAAGCCTAACTGATTTCACTGGTGCTGATTTCACTGTAACTGTGATTGAATGGGTAGATGCAGGAAGACCAGTGGATGTAGTCTACCTTGACATTAGCAAGGCTTTTGACACAGTCTCCCATAACATCCTTGTGAACAAGTGGGATAAAAGAATGAACAGTGAGATGGATTAAGAACTGGCTACTTAATAGAGCCCAAAAAGTGGTGATCAATGGTGCAGAATCTGCTTGAAGACCTGTAACTAGTGGAGTCCCCCAGGCATAACTGCTGGGTCCAATTCTGTTTAACATCTTTATCAATGACCTTGATGATGGGACAGCGTGTCTTCTCAGCAAGTTTGCTGATGATACAAAACTGGGAGGATTGGCTGATTCACCTGAAGACTGTGTGGCCATTCAGCAAGATTTGGACAGGCTGGAGAGCTGGGAAAAGAGGAAGCCAATGTTCAACAAGAATAAGTGTAGAGTCCTGCACCTGGTCAGGAATAACAAAATGCACCAGTAAAGTTTAGGAGGTGATCTGCTAGAGAGCAGCCCCATGGAGAAGGACCTTGGAGTCCTGGTAGACAAATTATCCATGGGACAACAGTGTACCCTTGTGGCCAAGAAGGCCAATGGTATCCTGGGGTGCATTAAGAACCAGCAGATCAAGGAAGGTTCTCCTCCCCCTCTACTCTGCCCTAGTCAGACCTCACCTAGAGTATTGCATCCAGTTCTGGGCTCTCCAGTTCAAGAGGGACGGGGATCTACTTGAGAAAGTCCAACAGAGGGCCATGAGGATGATTAAGGGACTGGAACACCTGCCTTATGAGAAAAGGTTGAGAGACTTTTAGTCTGGAGAGGAGAAGACTAAGAGGGCTTCTAATTGAGGTGTATAAATACATGAGGGCTGGGTGTCAAGAAGGCAGGGACAATTCGTTTTCAGTTGTGCCCAGTGATAGGATGAGGGGCAATGGATTCAAACTTGAGCACAGGAAGTTCCACCTCAACATGAGGAAGAACTTCTTTACTGTGACGGTTACAGAGCACCGGAACAAGCTCCCCAGAGAGGTTGTGGTGTCTGCTTCTCTGGAGACTTTCAAGACCCATCTGGATACATTTTTGAGTGACCTGCCCTAGATTTGGTCCTTCTCTGGCAGGAGGGTTGGACTTGATGATCTCCAGAGGTCCCTTCCAACCATTCTGTGGTTCTGTGATGTGAAACTTACTGAATTTTATTTCTGCCACATAAGGAAGCATAAAGTGAAATTAAATGTAGGTCCATTTAAAGAGTGAAAGCCAGGCATAGGGACATAAAAAGATCTTCAACATGTATATAGCTGCCACTGCAAAGAAGGGACTATCCTGTTCCCCGAAGGGTTATGGCAGGAGGTGACAAGATAGCTTATGGAGGCACTTCTAGTTTTATGGGTCTTGTAGTTTGTGTCTAGTAGAGTTTAGCTTTGTGCATGGATCTGCCAGACATCCTTCCACAAGTGACATATTTGGAATATTCAGAAAATTGCTTAAAAAGAAGAATAAAAAACATTTACTTACAATTTTTTGAAAGGATAAATATGTTAATGTATGCAAAAACAATAGAGCAGGCTCTGAATAAACAGCATTAAAATTCACAAATTCATCCTTGTTTCTCTTTGGCTACTAATATGAACTCTCAGCTCTGCCATGAAATTAAAAAATGTTTCACAGCCTGTTCAAATCAAGCAATAATGGCTTGGTTTGATTTAAAACAACTATTTGTCAGAAAGGGTTAGTAGTAGTGAAACTTGCTTCACCTGTTAACTGCCATATCAAAAATAAGGAATATTGAATCAAAAGCAATTTGCTGTTGACTTCAGGCAGCCCAAAAGATCTTCACCATGAGCTTTGAAAATTAACCAGGAAGATGAATTGTGACCATTTCTTGGCGTATTTTTGTCTCTGGCCTTGTACAAACAATAGACATTTAAGCACTCCCCTTTCTGTTAATAAATGTTATTTATTAGTAAATGTTTGCAAGGGCTTTAAGTTCAACTTTCTGATGTTTTTTCAGGACTATTGCTACTAATTCCATTATCCCTACTAACATGTCATACCTAAATAAGATGACTTTTCTAAAACTTTTTTTTTTGCACTGCTGCTGTGTTTCAGGCCATTGCATTTCTCTGGACTTTCATAATCTTTCACTTGTTTACTAAAATCAGGGTATTTAATGTCACTATTTTTTGTAGGTAGTTCATTATACCTAACATGTTAAAACAGGAATGTGTAAAATTACTTTTTTTCCATTTTATTTTTTTGTCAAGATTTTCTACTGTAAGTTTTTTCAGCTTTTTTTTGTTGCCTGCAAATATACCTCATCTTTTTATATCTTGGAGGTATTTACAGAAGGCTTCAAGTTAAGATAATATTTTCATTTAGTTGACATTTAATGTATTGCTCTTCTCCATGTAATTTATGGAGATGTAAACATATCTAACACCTGTCACTGCAGTGTTTGCATGGAAAATCCTTTCAAATCAATGCAGTGGTTAGAGGACTGTAAGTGCTGATATTTTAATTGCAAAAACCTTAAGATATATCACAATTATTACTCAATTCCTTTGGCCATGGCTCTTTCTTAGAGAGCATTGTTGTCTCTGGTTTGTTTTTCGATTCTGAGTCAAACCATGACAACCTGCCATGTTGTGTTCTCTCTGGGCCACAGTACTTACACCTCACAGTCTGTTTTCTGTGGGATTTTATGGCTTTCATTTTGTTTTCTGAGGAAGGTTGTGGTTTTTGTAGGGAAGGTTTGAATATGAAAATGCCAAAGCTAGTATTAATTTTTCTTAAAATTTTAAGTTGTTATATCTTTGCTTACCAGCTCCATAGGCTTTTACAGAGGAACTCAGAAATGACTGTTGTACAGTAAACACATTTATTAAATCCATTATCAGTCAGGAATACGACCAGTCCAAGTGGTTTGAATTCAGTTTATGAAAGTATCAATATCCACTAACTTCACTAGGTTTAAAGAGAGTGTCAGCAGGACTTGCAGAGGGGTGAATGAGGAAACATTCAGAAAAAGACAAATCATTTTAGGTTCTTCTCAAATAACCAGAGAACAGGTGAGTATGGTATCACTGCCAAGCACTTTGAGTAAAATGTGGCAAAGTTAACTCTGATATGCAATGTGATTTTTGTAAAGCCCATGTTTCTAAAAGAGGATGGATTCACTTGATTACTGTCCCATCTGGTATAAAAAGGCTGTCATGTGCCTGAGGCTCTTATACTGGTCACTGAAGAAACTAAAAAGCAAAGATCAGAAGAGAACAGCAGACCTCATGGGCTTTTTTAGTCTCGTTTTGTTTTCTGCATCTAAAGTCTTTCCTCCAAGAGAGATTGAGAGAGGATATGCCTGTAAATTGTACCAGGTTATCAACTTTTTACATGCAAATTTATTTTGATCTATTTGTTAAAAAAGAGCAACCTGCTTCACCCGTCTGTCACTATGCTGATTTCTGATAATCTATGTAATGTTTCAAGGTAATTTTTTTTTTGTTCTGTGTGAAAAACAGACATTGATTTACTGGTTTAAGGATCAGATACAGAAGTACTGGAGCAAATCTAGGCTTTATTTCCTTAGGCTGAGTTACCTAATCCTGATTAGGATGAAAAAACTCAATAATCTCTAAAATAATGCAAAAGCAGAAGCATCTGAATCCAGTTGCATTTGTTATAGCAAGTTCAGTATTGCTCAGTACATGAAGTGTACCCCCCTTTTGCAAGAAATAGCATATCCACTTCTCTTTTTTTCTCCTCTAAACTGTTTATAAACTGTGCTAAGCTACTTTTGTCAAGACAGGTAAGAGAACTCAAGTGAAGAAACAGTAGAATTCCATTATTTTGGTATAATAACTCTTCTTTCCCTCTAGCAAATCTTATCAGTCTCTCCCAGTCAACAGTGTCAGTTAGTGTTAGGAACAAGGGAGCCACATTTTCCACATGGTATACAGACCTCTTCAGCAGGCTTCGACAGCACACTGTGTGCTACATGAGTTATTCTCCGAATCAATAGCCAGAAGAGATGAGAGCTTTAAATATTAAGGCAGTTATGTCAGCACACTCCATCTCAGCAGGAAAGCTGAGCTCGACAGTTTCGACTCTGGTTTTCAGCCACTTCCTCATATATGTGCAAGCTTTAAACTGTTGGGGTTTTTTTGCAAACTTTCTTCTTCCACAACAACTTTGTTTCTTGCTTTTGTGCTTCTATTCACTTCTACATGGTCATTCTTATATTTAATGGTCTAACATTTCTTCTGAAGAAATTTCTAGGACTAGATTATCAGAGAATTGGAAAGAAAACAGAAAGTTCAAGACTACAGCCTGAGCAATACTAATGTCCCTCTCTCACATTTTCCATGACATTACCAGGTGCATGATAAGCTGCTTTTAGTTATAAATCCTATGGGCATCTCTGTTTGAGGCTCTTTCTGTCCTCAAGTGTGCAAAATCTACAATTTATTGAAAGACATACAATTCCCTTGTTTTTGTTCTGACCTTGTAGTGAATTTTTTCAATTGTTTTCTTTTTGTACTAAACTATGCAATATTTTCAGAGAGTTTTTATTTTCATGTAAGTCAATATTTTACTCTAAAACATGGACTGCTTGCAAATAGAATAAACTGCCTCTTTTAACATTTCTCAGCACTTCCAATCTTGTTTTAAAAGCAGCAGAAGTCTTACTGCTCCCAAACACCTCCCTCATAGATATACAAGGAACTGAACCATTAATATTAACGAGAAGTATCAATGTAGTTTTTACTATCTCTCATTTTTTTACTTTTGCCATATTTTTAAAAACTTAGATGTTCTGCCTTGTTTCATTTTGGGGATTTTTTCCCCACAAAAAAGAATTTATATTCTACACATAAATTTCCCCTTCTATACCTTTGTGAGAATGAATACATTTCAAAAATACCATTACTAGCATTGATAACACAGCTAACATAAAAATTTTCTTAAGTAAACATGTTTCTATTAAATTATCTGACAAGCCTTTGTACATATAGTTTTGTTGTTATATTTTTGCACCTTTTCAAAGTGAAGTTTTAAGCTTGATTCATTATCTGTGGGAACAGCTAGTACGTTCTTTTAAAGTCAGGTATTCAATTATTGGCATGTCTTTTGCTTAAGCATGGAAAAACAACCTTGTCTGTCCTCAAAGCAATTAATAAAATAAATTCAGCTACTTCTTTAATCAGCTAAATATAATACGGAATTACAGGATCGCTTAATGAAGTAAATGGTCACATCTCAACCTAAACCATGTGTAAAGACTCCGAGACATCAAGCAAGCACAACGTCTATGGTAAAATAGAAATCTAGAACACCAAAACTGAGGATTTTCCCAGGGTGTTTTGCCTCTTCTCTAAATCTGTCATTAGTTATTCCCAGATATGCTCTGCTTGATCAAGTAGACTGGATACACAGTTTCATTATGAAATTCAGTTTTGCTTTTCTTAGGTTTATGGTCTATATAATGCTCGGCTAAGTTTAACTTAATTGCTAAATGATTAGCATGTAATAAGTAACTAATTGACCCTGCATTAAGTAGTTAAATATGGCATCTTACAGGCTAATGAGCATCTAACACAGAATCCTTCCTAAAGCCATTAATAGTATAAACTAGACATGAATGCCTTAGATTTCTGAATTTCATTGTAAGTATGTACAGGACTAAGTGTCCAGTTGCTTTAGGAAGAGAAAACATAAGATATTCCCTATAAATTAAATTTTAAAGAAGGTGGCTTTAAACAACTATGCGGATTCTAATCCCCAAAATTCTTACCTGTTACATTTATCTTTGTATGTGCATATACATGTCTAAGGACTGGATTTGCCCAGAGCAATGCAAGAACTGTGATGGCCTGGAATAAATATCGGTGCTTTGCCCTGCTAACACATCCTGACTATGACATGAAAGAAGCAAACATCAGTCTTTAACAGGTCCAAGAACTCACTGAAATGGTACATTCTTAAGAGGGGCCAAGCATGGCTCCATCTCCTCTGTACTATGGTGAGCCAGCATGCAGTATTTCCAACACACTACTTCCTTTTCTTTCACAAGGAGAAAACAAAGGTCAACCAACTTAGTGTTATATCCATGTCAAAAATGTAATCTTTAAAAAGTCCATTAATACTACACTTAATGACTTGCAAATTTCTTAAAGTGTCATTTTCAACGATTTCTGCAAGGTACTGACTCTCACTACCTAACTAACTGCAGAATATTGATTCTAAATATTTGATGGCAAATCTTAGTGATTCAGTTGTCATTTTAAAAGATGGATATATATCTTCAGTCTGAAGAAAGTTAGTATTTAACTGTCATTAAGTAATTTCCTAGTCAAAGCATGACATACTTCCTTTTAAATTATGCTTTTTGATAGAAATGAATGCAAATTTTTCTTTTAGTTAATCTTTTCTATAAACAGAAATCACCCGTCCTGTGTAATTTTTCTAATGATTGATCATAAGGACCAAAAAAAAAAAAAAAATAAGGATCTTGAAAAAGCCAAGAACTTTTTTTTTCCCATTGACAATAACATAATTTCATTTTTGCTGGACAGTCGCAAAGCTGGGTCTAATAGTTAATTGAATATTGTCCAGTAGATGGCAGCATTTTACAGTGATTGGAAATAACGACTACTACCTATAGAGACTTCTAGCTGTCAGGTTGTCGTGCCTTTCATCTGCAAACATGGGTTAAAAGGGGTTTATGACTTTGCTTTTCAATTTAGGAATGGCTAAAACTTGTCGTGGATGCTTTCTATTTTCCTGTGTCTATAGGAAATTTCTATGTCTATCTATATCTGTTTTGAAAGGACTAAGAGTACTACCTAAAACCAGGAACTATCTAAGAAAATGCTTCAGTTGATTCACTGGATTCTATCTTAAGTCAAGATGATTTAAATTTTTAATGCTATTAAGCTGATTATGGGCCAGATATTGGAAAACCTTTGTGATATGGCTGAGATTGAGGTTTTTCAATATTGGAATTTATATCCATATTTATTTCAGAGCATGAATAAAAGAAGAAACGTTTTTCTAAAGATTTTCTCAAAATTTACATCCTTGTATTTATTGTAAATATTCAGCTTATTGGGAACTGATCCTTCCCCACTCCTAATGAAAATTCATTAGGTATAAGAGTTAACATATCTAATATATTTGCACGTTTACTGTAATTCAGAATTTAAAGTACATTTCTGAACAAAAGTCCAGCAGTTTTGGCATGTGTTAAGTGATGCATGCACTATGTAACCTATTATTCTCCAGCCACCTTTACTCTTTCTAGCTTTCAGTGTCAGCTACAGAACTTGCACTTTGAGAACAACAAGGATTTTGCTTGAGTACTTTGGCGTCAGTGAGACAGGATTTGATGAAAAAAGGTACTATATTTAAGGAGAGCTATGTCTTAGTAAGTATATAGTTCAGATGTGACCTACCAACTGAGACAAATGGAGAAGACAGAGCCAGGTGATTTTCAGTGGTGTGCAATGACAGGACAGGAGGCAATAGGAACAAACTAGAAAAACGTGAAAATCCATCTGAACACAAGATAAGGCTTTTTCACCTCGGGGTTGGCTGAGAACTGGAAGAGGATGCCCAGGGAGGTTATGGAGTCTCCATCTGTAGAAATGTTAAAAAAAAACCATCTAGACCTAATTCTGGGCAACCTGCTCTAAAAGACTCTGCTTGAGCTGTGTGTGTTGGACTAGGCGATCTCAAGAAATCCTTTCCAACCTCAGGGATACTGTCAGTATATGCATTATATGTAGACCCTTTCAGAGGAAAGGATATATCCCATATTAAAAGACAATGCTGTATTAAACAGCCATTGCATTCCCTGTCTAGTCGACTTCTGGCAAGTTTCATATTTTTATTGAGGAATTTCACTATCAGATCTAGGCAATCTAGGAGCACTATGATGAGTTAAAATTGTTCAGAAGTCAAGGGTGTGAGACTTGCTTTTGACAGTGTAAAATCATTATAGGTTAGTGACGTGGAGAACAGGACTGCAAGATTTAAAATCAGATGAAAAAAAAATAATTTTTGTTTGGGTTCATCTTCACCACTCCATTGCACCAGTCATTTCTCTACTCTGGTTCCTGTAGAGTAGATCAATGTTCTGCACTGCTTCTTCTTAAAAACATGAATTCTAGTTGATTTTTACTTTATAGAAAACCAGAGAATGTGAGGATTTAGTTCTGTTTTTCCTTTTTCTACAGGTGGATGTTAATAAAATGGTGACTGGAAAGTCAAAGTGCCTCAATTCTTAAATGAAAATCCCTAAGAACCAGAAATAACATGAGAATGAAAGAGGTACTTTATTGATCCTGGCATCTGAAAATTTATTTGAAGATACTGAATATTTTGTCTCTTTTATCAAAAAGTAAGTAAAAAAACCCCAACTATTAAAATAATTCAGAGGAAGGCTCAACATATTTTGCTCAGTCCAAACTAATTAATTTCAATGCATACGTACTAAAGATGGTGTTCGACAGCTTTGATACAAATGGTAATTAACCTTGGCCATAACTCATGTTTTACACAATTCTAATACTATTTTCAAGGAAACATGCAGTAGGTGTTCATCAAGTTAGAGTATTAAGGAGCAAACTCTGATAAATATTCATGCTTAAAATTCCTTCAAAATAAAGTAGTTATATATGCACATCTTGGATAATAATTCAGCTTTATATTTGTTTTTAAGTGCTATAGACAGATTGTATCCCATTAAGCACCATCATAAAAACTTTCAGTCACCTTGCAATTTTAGATATTTAGCTGAAATTATTAATTTACTGAGAAGTGTCTTACACATTTATTTTGATGGCAGTTTTATTGCTTTCTGAGCAAAATTCCCCACTTCTATAAGTCATTATGGTAGTGTCTGGATTCATGCTATCTGAGGAATCCAGCTGTCCCTTATTACTAACATCTACTTACTTTGTATCCAGGTTAACCCCAAGTATTGGACAAGATAAAAAGAACTGAGAGCAAATGCAGTCTACTGAAAATGACCCATTTCTTTTATAATTAGCCTAAGTATTCCATTGTCTAATTTAACAAGAATTTTTTTCTCATGCAGAGTCTCAGGACAAGGACCCTGAGAGTGCTTATGAAACATTTTTTTTTCTTTCATTGACAGACAATATTTTATTACCAGAAAGTGGTTTCCTGTTGTTCTCTCTCCCATAGGTTTTAAGAAAAACATGCATCTTAGATATGTTGCTATATCATTGCTTTTGTTTATCTTCTTTTGCTTTATAGAATTTATTTTTACATTTTAATTCTAGGTGGTGATATTTCTTTGACCTGAATGCTAGATTTTGAAGGCAGACAGGTGACAACTCTGTAGAAACCTTACTTCTTATTAAAGTAATCTGTATAAAGTATTTTCTTAAATTCCTTATAAATCTATGCGCTTGGTCCCTTGAAGTAGAAATTAATAAAATTTCACACCCATGGTTAGGATACATGAGTGCTTATATTTTGTAAACAAGAACAGGAAAACATACAGGTTAGCCATATTCAGAGTTTGCTCTCCATGATCTTCCCCAAACCAGTGATTTGTTCTTTGTAAACTTTAGGATGCATCTTGGATTTTTCTGACTTCTGTACATATTTATTTCCTGCTTTATGCTATGTGGTTGTCTTGTAGGAATAATCCCTCCAGTATGAACAATTTTCATAAGTTAACAGTATACCAATGCTTTCTGTGTTGCTTTAATTGTACCATTTTCTTAGGTTTTGGGTTCTTGAATTATACTCTATGTAAGTGTCCTTTGCAGAAAAGCAATTACCATAATATGGGAATGAAAGCACCAGCTTGGCAAGTTATTTTATCTTGTTTGAGTTAACCTTTATTTGATAGCCCTAAGTTCCTGACACTGAAGTATATATGAGTATGCCATAAATAGTGTTCTAAACATAGTCCAACCACAATTGTACATGCTAGTGTTTTCTATTGGATAAGTCAGCCTTAATGTTGATCATCTGTTCTACTCTTGGAGTAGTAGCCTCACTTTTGTGTTTTCAGAGAGTTCCTGGATCAAAGAGAGTTTGGCATCCCTGCAGATATGTAATGTCAAAAGGAGACGATTGTTTGGCAGTAACGAAGAGGTGTTGATGGACAAGAAAGAGGAAAGTAACACAGGCTAAAGTCTAGCAGGCTTGTAGAAATGTGGATGTCCTGAGAACAGAGCTATTCCTGAAACTCAGCATTGTGCTCACAGTCCAGCACCAAAAACTGGGGTTTTTAACCCACAATTAAGTTAAATACATAGGACATACCGTTTTGCATGAACTTCTTATAGGTTTTCAAAATCTGTGTAACAAAAAATGGAAAATACAAGGGACACAAATGTATGTCAGCAAAAACAGTCACAGGTTTTTCTGCATCCATGACTGAGAAAATCAGTTTGTTTTATTGCCAAATACTTTATTCAGATCTTGAGATATAATTGATTTCATTCAGCCAAAATCTGATTAAGGCAGATGCTTTCAATAATAATTTCTTCACAATAATAACTTTAGTTTTATTCTACCTCCATTTAGATGTGTATAGGTATTTATGTGTAAGGTGCTTGCACCTTAAAAAAGGTAGAAATGTAGTTTCAAATATTTAGTAATTTGAACATAGAACTTTGCCAATGTCAATGCAAACTATGATTCAACCTTAGATTAAAAAATTGCAGTTTCCACTTGGTAAAGAATATTCTGAATTGTACCATTATGACCTTCAGAACACAAAAAGCATTGAGTGCAGAATTCATCCCGTAGGAACTGACTGGCAGATGTCAACATGTGTCATCTCTAACTGTTCCACACAGTTATGTAATAAACAACTGCTTAAAAACATCTAGGACCATCTTAATAAGTATCAGTCTTGTAATTTCTATGCTATTGCCATTTTTTTAACAAACCTAAGAAGAATGTTCCTTTTTACTTTAGATACCAAAACAAAGCACTTCTTAGCCATTGTCTTGCTGCACTGCTTGCAGACAGTGGCTTGGCATATTAAGGTATGGGTGCCCATTCTGAGATTGTGAGGGACTAATTGTAATAAAATCTGCTTTGTCACCTCTTCAGTTCCACCATCCATTTATCAATCTTCCTCCATCTGCTCTTCCTGTCCTACTCCTAAACTGTCAACCATTTGGTATGGACTGCTTTTGTCCTAATAAAGTGAAACATGCCTAACATGATAATGCATCTGGATGTCATTCCAGTAAAATGGATAAAAATATGATGATGGATGGCTCTGGTCTTTATCACCTTGGAAGACTCCATTGATTTCTTATGTAAGGTAATTAAGCATTAGTTAGATCCCAAAGCAAACTTCTGGTATTTGTGTATAAATTGCTATTTTAGTTCTGTCCAATTTATTTTTAATCTCTCATTATTTTGCACATCAAATACTAAACATTCATGAAAACCAGTTGAAAACTTTTTCGAGGGTTGAGTTGGTTTTTATGTTTGGTTTGGTTTTCTGTCCCCAAGAGAGTAACATCAAGAATGTTTATGAAGACAATTTTTAGTGAAAAAGTAATTAGTTTCATCTTATGTGTGGGCATTTGAACTGTCAGGATGACAGCTACAGGTTTATTGTTTTAGGGTTTTTTTTTTTTGTTGGCAGGTGGTCCATTAAATTGGCAGAAACGCACCTAATGAGTTTTGATAGTTAAATGCTGAAACTGGACAAAAGAGTAGTTTTTTAACATGGAGGTAATAAATCATTGTATAACTGATATAGCACTGTGATGTATTCTCATCAATTTCAGCCTTTTAAGTCAAGGTTAGGCACCATTCCAAAGGGTATGTTTCTTAGCTGAAGTTCTTTCATTTGCATTATGAAGCACATTAAAATCGGAGATCAAAATTAGCCTGCTGCTGTTAAAAGCTACTTATCTAAAAAGACACATACATGGATTCAATGCTAGTCTGTAAGCAGCTGCCAAAATATTCATATTGCTTGAGATACTTACAATACCTGCTGGGACTCCAGTATGTGGTCCAAACATGGGTTCCTTCATCTCTTATCTACCAGCTCTGTGAGGTTGTTTTGAACACCATCAGGCAGTGTAAATACAATTTGTTGCCACAAATACATATCTTCAGGCAACTGAATTTATGTTTCTTTCTCAGAATAACAAGTTATTCAAGTTCATTGACAGTTCTCATCCTAGGAGATGAGAATTCTCATCCTAGGTAAGGAGAAACATAGATGAACCAAATAAAAATGAAAAGTTTATTCTGTTTTTGAAAGGTTTTCTTGGTTTTGATACATTTTTTGAGGCCAGGGGAAAGTTTTTTTTCTATAGTTTTCCTGTATTATGTAGTGTCACAACTCTTGAGACAGCTCCAAGACTCAGAGTTTTCATGTAATAACCTGAAAACTGTTCCACATGCTGTTGGACATACATTAACTTTATTTATATAAAGCAGTAAGTACATATAGGTGAGATGTGTCAGCTCACCCCTGGAACAGAAACAGGAACCCCACTAAAGATGTTCCTCTTAAACTATGTTAAAGCTATGTCCTAGTAACTGAGCTATCAACTATTTTGATACTTTTCACCTGCTAGCTTGATATAATGTTGCACTGCTTGCAACACAAGGACAAAACTTTACTATGAGGGTTCAGGAGTTTTCTGTCCTTTACCCTGCAGAATTTCTCCCTTGATGACACTCGGGACATTTCTCCTTTGTAGATGTGGATCCAAAATTATTAGAGATAAGTAGGCACTAAGGAAAAGTTTTCAATTATCAAAGGAGGTGTTAGCACAGCTGTCTATTAAGCAAAGGGAAGATGCTGTGGAGAGCTTCAGTGTCCATGCTTTCTGCTCTAAATCTGGTGTTACTAGAAAATTCTATGCATTGGAAAACAAACCAATCAACCAAACAAACAAACAAACAAAAAAAGGGGAGGGCTTTTGGTGGTTTGTTTGATCTTTCATTACAAAAATGGTTTGTGTGGAACTATTCCTGCTCTTGTAAGACATGAGAAGTAACGGCGATATATTGTAAGAGGATTCAGTGGGAGAGAAAACTTTATACTGGTTGCTGTAGTTTACCTGTAACTGAGTTGTTGCTGTATGTAGTTCACCAGTCCTCGGAATGACAGGTAATCATGTACAAGCCTGCTACAAGCTCAGGTGATAATTTGTTTGTATGTCAGAACTACACATGGAATTGTACTGAAGGTGAGGTAAGGATTTCTGTATTTTTTTAGACTGGCATGTACATTACTTGTGTCTGGTGTATCTCATGAAAGTGACAGAAATAATGAGTAACAAGACTTTCAATAGAAAAAAATAATGTTTTAAGGGTACTGCAGGGAAAAGAAATTGAAGAACTTGTCAGAGACTCAAAACTAAAATGTCAGTCCTGTTAAAATATGTAATTAAACAGTAGATCATTTCAGGTCATAATAAAAAAAAAATATATATATATATATAGAAACACTTAATGAGAGATGGAACTAACATTAAGCAGTACAACAGATACATATTCATGCTAAGCAACCAAAAAATTATAAATCCAAATAAAAGGCCACAGGTAAAGTATAATAGGCCAAATTCATTTATTTTAGAAGACAGACATGGACATAGGAAATTAGTAAAAACATTGGAAATATTCAGGTTTTAAAAAAAACCTTAATGCAGAAATAAATCAACAAAAATACTCTGTGCCAGGGTGTTCAGAGAAAACAGAAAAGCGTACGTTTCAGAAAGGAGTGTTTCCAGTAAGAAAGTACAGAATTAAGGGAAGCTAAAGTTTTAATCCATTCAGTATCAATATTATACTTGTCAGATAATTGAAATACAGTGAAGCAGTAGCAAACACAAGAACTGTAACTGGGATGTGCAAAAAACTTATTCAAATAAAGGAATACTAAAAATACTAAATGGAGAGACAGACCTGATATGTAGAGACTGTTCCATGCTATAACTTTGAGTGTGTACATATATACACATGTAGTGATGGTTTCCAGAATGAGCAAGCATAGGGTTTACAGATTTGAGTTAGAATTAGAATGACTTGGCAACATGTTAAATAGTATCATGGAAGGAGAGAGACAGAGGGCGGGAGGAGGAAGAGAGGCAGGGGTGTGTTTGTATAATGCCATAGCACACTCTATCTCTGAGCCAGGGCAGTAGAGTCAGTCACTAGTAGTACAAAGTCCCAAAGGTATGTCTACATGTTTCTTTTCAGCAAATAGATAGTTTAGACAGAATATTGGTCTGAAATCAATGTTTACCTGTCAGTGCACAGTCTGTACACACCGAATGTGCTAGGTCTCCTGGGGTCTTCTGAGGAAGGGAGTGAATTCTATACTCATTTAAGAATTGCAAAGAAGCTTTAGGCACTGAAAACTCGGTCTGAGACTTTTGCTTCTCAATGATCTGGCAGTTATGGACTGTAAATGAGCTGAATCATCTCCTGAGCTTAGACACCCAAATTCTGCCCAGTACAATTCAAAGTGACTCCATTGTTTCCAAAAAGCCAACTAACTGTAAGAAAGCTATCTTCCAAGTAGTAAAAGAACAAGAACAATATTAATGGAGGACATAATGTTAGACTGATAACACCCAGAAAAGCTGTGCTTTCATTCCCTGTAAAGCATCTATGAAATAAATCAAATCAGACATAGAGTATACACAGTAGTGAAGAGGTGAGCTCGAGTAGTGAGGGTATTAATCAAAGAAATTACTCATATTATTCCCACTCATTCCCTTTATTGTGCTTTTTAATCAGTCACAGATGGGAGTACTAGGAAACAGGAAGATATATAGGAAAACACAGAAAATAAGTATTACTACAATGTTAACAGAATTTCACTGTTGGCTGCTCATGCCGATGTTGTTAAGGCATACAACAAAGAAATACTGTACTAAAAAGCTTTTGTACGAGGGTAAAGGGTTAAGCTTTGGTTTTGCATTTAGAGTTGATTTTCACCCAAGGAGTCTGAAACATTATAAAATATTTTGTGACACATAAGAAGGTAAATGCTAATTTGTTACAGACAGCTGAATTCCATGGGTGTCTATGATATACAATCTGTAAAAGGAACGATTTATTAATATTAGTATAATCTCTCATACATCATGTTGATTATTAACCCTGTTACTACACAGAATATATAAATGCATTTTATAATTTGAACTGCAAATATGAGTGATTGAAACTGGCTTAGATTTAAGTAAATTCCAAGATTAGATTTTGCTAGAAATATGTCAAAGATAACTCTTTTTGTTGCCTTGAGCATGGACATGTGACTTCAGTTAATTTCTTATTAATGAGATGTAATCTGCTCTATCATGTTCAGGTTCAGAGCTTGGTTTTGATTATCTGGTGGTGACAATAGTAGCTACTACTGGAAACAAGTAGGTGTCAGATTCTAATATTATGTGAGCTGGTTCTTTTAGTCATAAGAAATGTGGGGGACTAATTGTTTAATACCAAGTTTTATTCCTTGAAGTTTGTTGATGCTAAAAAAACCTTTGATTTAGAAGAGTGATTGTATTAACTTAATGTGTTAATACTAGTATTAACAATTATGTACTTACATAAAAAAATAAATTTAATGCAGTATGAGAACAGGAATACACAGGTGCATCAGGATACAAGTGTGATACCCACCATATGCTGTCTCTAACACACTCACTGTCAAGAGGCTGGGTAGCCTGGTTGTCAGGGAGGAATGTGTGGGTTGACACTAGCTCAGGTCCATTGCTCTATTTGGAGTTCTTTTTGTTGATTGTTCAGTTTTTATACTTCATGTTGGTCTTCTGATAAAGTCAGGGACAAAGAGTTACACAACTAGTTGCTTCACTCAGCTGATACAACTGCTTGATATGCTCAATTCACGCAGCTGGTTGATCCACTCAGCTCATAAACCCACTTCTTTAGAACAAAGGTCACCTTCTGATCACCTTTGTGTTAAGTTAATCTCTCCTCCTCAAAGACTTTTTCTATTGTAGATTGTTTTTAATTGGTCACAGCAGATTGAAAGTACATACTTGCCATTTATAGTACCATATTCTTGCTTTTCTACATGCTTTAATGTTGAAGTAAGATAGCACTATCAACAGAATAATTATTATTAATGATACTGCATTCCTGTTCTTAGATGCAAACAAAAGAAAAAAAATAAAAAAAAACATGTAGAGAACCTAGCAAGCAGCTGGAAGCTGAGTCTGATTGAAGCTGAGGTTCACAGAATTTTAACTTATTTTTTTTAGCAAATTTGCACTCTGCTTGCTACCTAGGAAATCTATGTAGATTTTGGGGGGCATCAAACATAATGGGCATGATCTAATGGCCATGGTTTTCAGTTCTGTTGCAGATAAGTCTCTAGTTTGTCCCTATGTCTACCTCTCATCCTCTCTTTTAATAGAAGAAATGAGAGAGGAGAAAGATATGCTGTTCTGTGCCAGCAGGTATGTATAAGAGATTATTTCTGTTGTAAAGAGTTTACAGATTCAATACATAATACAAGGATGAAAACAAAAAAATGATATGTCACAGTTGGAAAAATTAATGCTAATGTTCTCTTGTTTTTTTACACTGTGTAGAAAAGAGGCCCTAATCCACCAGTATCTTCAGTATCTTCAGCTTCTGTCTTCTGGGGATGGAGATTAAAACCAACAGAGTTTGAGTTGCCTTTGTGTTGAGTATTAAAATAAGAATCTGGAATTCTCCTTACCTTTCTTTTTCTATTACTTTTTTTTTTTTTTTTTTTTTTTTTTTTTTAGGCTGCTACAGCTCCAGGAATAAACTTAATTAAAGTCAGAAACAAAAACAGCAATCCTTTTCGCAACTTTACTTTCTTTCTAGTCTGAAAGAGAGGTTGCTTCTTTTAGGTCACAGAATCACAGAATCATCCTGGTTGGAAATGACCTCAAAGATCATCAAGTCCAACCATAACCTAAATCCACCCACCATAGCCTTTATCTACCCGTTCAATGCTTAAATCATGTCCCTAAGCACCACATCTATATTTCTTTTAAACACTTCCAGTCGTGGTGACTCCACCACCTCGTTGGGCAGCCTGTTCCACTGTCCAACCACTCTTTCAGGAAAGAAATTCTTTCTAATATCTAGTTTAAACCTCCCCTGGTGCAACTTCAGACCATTTCCTCTCTTCCTGTCATTATTCACTAAAGAGAAGAGACCAACTTCCACCTCCCTACAATATCCTTTCAGGTAGTTGTAGAGAGCAATGAGGTCACCCCTCAGCCTCCTCTTCTTCAAACTAAACAACCCCAGTTCCCTTAGCCTCTCATCAGAAGACTTTTCCTCCAGGCCTTTCACCAGCCTGGTAGCTCTTCTCTGGACATGCTCCAGCAACTCAACATCTTTCTTGTAGTGAGGGGCCCAGAACTGAACACAGTATTCATGGTGTGGCCTCACCAATGCCGAGTACAGAGGCACAATCACCTCTCTACTCTGGCTGGCCACACTACTCTTGATGCAGACCAGGATGCTGTTGGCCTTCTTGGAAGGAAAGGTTAGATGTGGCACTTAGTGCCAAGGTCTAACCAATGTGGTGGTGGTGTTAGGTCATAGGCTGGACTCGATGATCTTAAAGGTCTTTTCCAGCCTTGGTGATTCTCTGTGTGATATTCTATACTATATGATGTCATGCTCAGAAAACAAGGAGTGACGTTGGGTATTGTCTTCTCAGGAAACTGGTACATGCTAAGGCTTGGCTGTCCAGGATATGGTTGTCTTTGTTGGGCTGCAAGCACACATTGCCAGATTGTGTGGAGCTTCTCATGAACCAGCACTCCACAGTCCTCCTCAGGGCTCATATTTGCATTCATAATACACCTTGTCTGTTGTGCAGTGTGATAAAAGGGTATGAAAAAAAATGAAAGTTTTCAGTGTCTAGCCAATATTATAAAATCTTGATTTCTCTATTTTAGTTTAAAAAGTAGAATTACAATATGATTGCACAAAAAAAACCCAACCAATTATTTCTAAAACCAAGTGACTGGGTTGAATTAATTTAAAAGGGCTAAGACACACTCTCAATACTTTTGCCATTAGTTGTGGTCTGTTCAGCTTCAATTTCTTGCTGCCTTTTGCAATGCAACATCTTCAAATATTACAGAGCATGAAGAGCTTAATCCCTTTGCACCCTATGAAGATAGGATGAAAAAGTTTAGATTATAAATGGCTTTAAAATGCAACAGCATGGATTAGATTAGATATTAGAGAGACATTCCTTAGTGTGAGGGCGGCGAGCCACAAGAACAGGTTGACCAGATGAATTGTGGATGCTCCCTCCCTGAAAGTGTCCAAGACCAGGCTGGATGGGGCTTTGAGCAACCTGGTCTAGTGGGAGGTGTCCCTGCCTGTGGCAGAGGGTTGAACTAGATTATTGTTAAGGTCCCTTCCAACCAAACCATTCTATGACTCTATGGTTCCATGATCTAGTGAAACTGTGTGTTTGGTTGTGTGTGTCTTTTCCTTCTGAACAGGTCAAAATTACTGTACTTGTTATAAAACAGAAAGTGCTATGTAAGAGCTCTCTGTTAGCATGGATAACTGCACAGAAAGCTCCAAGAGCTGCCATTCATGATGGCATGTTTTACTTTCATTTCTTGTGTAAAGACGAGTGGCTGTCTTATGAATCAGTCTGACAATAAAATACTACTTGCTGCAAAACAAAATGAATGCTATGCTTTTTCTAATGTTAAAATAGAATTAAATATTACTCCTTTATCTCAGGTCAAATGCAATCTTACAGAATATGCATTCTGAGTTTCAGAAACAGTTCACACAATAAGGCCTTTAATAAGTGTAGGAAATGATATGTTATTTTTCTTTCTAATCAAGGGACGGATTCTAAAGAACTATGTTGATAAGGATCTATTGATGTTTCAAAGAGCTGCATGTCAGAACTGAATACAAAAAGGGAACTCGTTTGTAAAACGATTACCAGTGTTGTATCCCTGATCTCAATTAACTGCCAGCTGAAGTCAGATTCTCTTAATGTGATTCATTTTAACATAACAAGAGTAAATAGTTTTGCCATGCAGAGCAAACTGATTATTTAAGACACTGTGGAGACCTTAGTTAAAATGTCAGCCAGATTATGAATTCATGCTAAATAAGTAAATGAAAAGATTAATATCAGTGACAACAGTGCTTCCAGATGTAACTCATATGATGCCTAAAAAGGAAGCTCTTATATTTTCTTTTTTTTCCTACTTTTCTTTTTTTTCTCCCAGTCTAATAGACATTTTCTTTGAAATGCATAATTTCCTGTACCACTTGAAAATAATTGGTAAGTTGAGAGTTTCATCTGTTTTCACCAAGATTAAAAAATGCACATATATTTCTATGGATTAATCTTGTTAATTTTCAGTCCTTTGGTATAAGAGTCTGCCAGTGGAAATTGTTTTTACAATGTATAACTTGTACAAAAATAATTTCAGCACACCCTCAGGTAAGATTTATGTAACAGTTAACCCTAACCACTCCAAGGCTTTTATCGAGTTAGCTTTCTTAAAGAAAGACATCGATAAAGTCTCTCATCTTTCAACAAATAAGTGGTCCTATTGATTTCAAAACACACATTTTATTCCTTGTTCTTCACCAACTCCTTTAGTTTTTCCTGGTTTTTGTTCTTTATTTTTTTTAAACTTGTCCTTCTCCTTGCTCCCTTACACATTCTTGAGAGGCTACACGATAAGAAAATTGTATTAGAATATTAAAAAAAATTAGCCAGCATTGTGGTGTTTCAGCAAAGAAGAAGCTAGTAGTCCTTCACTTAGAGTTCTCCACAGCTTTTTCTTTTTCAAAAAAGGGGGAAAATTCTTAGATCTTTCCTTTGAAAACACCAAAGGGAAAATAAAATGCTAAGTAAATAGAATCATAGAATCATAGAGTGGTTAAGGTTGGAAGGGACGTTAAAGATCATCAGGTTCCAATCTCCCTGCTATGAGCAGGGACACCTCACACTAGACCAGGCTGTACAAAGCCTCATCCAGCCTGGCCTTAAACACCTCCAGGGAGGGGGCTTCCACAACCTCCCTAGGCAACCTATTCCAGTGTCTTACTACCCTCATGGTGAAGAATTTCCTTCTGATGTCTCCCCTAAATCTACCCTCTTTCACTTTAAAACCATTACCCCTTGTCCTATCACTACCCTCTCTGGTGAAAAGCCCCTCCTCAGCTTTCCTGTAGACCCCCTTCAGATACTAGAAAGTCGTTAGAAGTCTCCCCAGAGCTGTCTCTTCTCCATAAATGCTCTGAAAGTTATTGACATAAACATACATTGTAGACAGGTGTGATACTTCAAACTGTTGTCAGGCCTTAGTTTTGCAAGATTTATTCACTATGTTTGCTGAAAAATTTTGTCCAGTCTTCACATCAAACACATGAAATTAGAAAAATATATGATGAAGTAAACATTATGTTGTTTTTATAAGGTATGCATATGTCTGGAAAATTAATTTTTTCAGTTGTTCAATCAACGTTGGCACCCTACAAATAACGGAAGTGATAGAAAAACAAAAATAAGAGATAATGGTACTTTGTTACTCCTCTCATTCTAAGTGTTTGGAGAGCAAACCTAAAACATTTTAGAAGTTTTCATTGTACATTCTTTAAAATATCTTTATTTAATTAAAGAGAGATATATTAGGGCTTTTCTGTTTCTGAATAATGTTAGTGATTAAATATGAAAATTTATTTTATGAGAGAAAACCAGTTTCTTTTCTTTCAAGATATATTTTGTAAATACTTAAAAGATTGGATCTAATTAATGTCTATAAATACATGAGGGCTGGGCATCAAGAAGGCATGGACAACCTCTTTTCACTAGCGCCCTGTGATAGGACAAGGGGCAATGGATCCAAACTCGAGCACAGGAAGTTCCACCTCAGCATGAGGGAGAACAACTTTACTGTGAGGGTTACAGAGCACCAGAACAGGGTCCCCAAAGATGTTGTGGAGTCTCCATCTCTGAAGACTTTCAAGAACTGTCTGGATGCCTTTATGAGTGATCTGCCCTAGTTTTTGGTCCTGCTCTGGCACAGGGGTTGGTCTCAATGATCTTTGGAGATCCCTTCCAACCCCTGACATTCTGTGATTCTGTGATTCTGTGATATTGAAGTGTATGGTTGGTGTTTTTTTTCAAAATATCACGGTTTGACTCAGGATCAGCAATTAAACCAGAGACAACAATTCTCTTGATCCCCTCCCCCTCCCACCCAGGTAGGGAAGGATAGAATTAAGGAGAGAGATTTAGGTGGGTTGAAAACTAAATTAGACAGCTTTAATTATATGTACAATTATATACAAGTATGTTCAGGAATGTGCAAAAGCCTCTTGCCTCCCCCCACCCCCAGCACCTCCCCCGGCACTCTCCTTAGCTGTGAGCAGTCCCGAAATGTCTCAGCCCACAGGCAGGAGATAAGGCAGAGCAGACAGGGGCTGAGGGTAGAGTTATGAGGGTTAGGGATGCCTGAGCTTAGGGGTCGATGGTGATGGATGGATGGAGTCCTCCCTGGACGCCGGCCATGGATGGAAGAGAAGGGAAGAAGAAGCAGGAAGGAAGTTGTCTTCTGTGATCTCTGACCTTCCTGGGAGCTTATGTAGATATATGGAATGGAATACCTTTGGTCAATTTTGCTGTCTGTCTAGTCCAGCCCGCCATGGGGGAGGTCATAGATACGACTCTCCTCCTCCCAGTAGCATCTGTAGTGGCAGGTTCAAGCGACCTTGAAGTCTCAGCAGTGACATAAACATTCCAGCGTTATAAATCCACTTGCTGGAACACTTGTTGCTAGTTAAAAGAGAGCTTACTGAAGGAAAAAAAAAAACAAACAACACAGTAAAAGGAAAATTATCTTCATCTTCAACTCGAGTCAGTAAGACCAGACAAAAACTTAAGGAATAGACAGACATATATACTCTACCGTCTCTTATGCAGTAACTGTGAATGACATGCTCTCCCTGAATAGCATCTCCTATTGTCACTGTGCTGGACAGGTCACTGATAGGAAGCAGAACAGCATTTCTCAACTGTTTTTTTCTTCTGTTTTTAAGCCCATTTCAAGGAGTACAGTGTCAAGGTAGACTGAGGTAATGAAGCTTCATGGTAGACATGCTTAACTCAATTCTCTTATCTCATTTTTTTGACCACATCTCAGGTGTAGAGATGAACCCTTGTATCTAACCAGTCTAAAGGAGAGGAAATAAAAAATGTGAAATAAAAAATATAATTTTATGTTGATTAACTGACATTTCAAGTATACAGGTTAAATAAAATAGCTATGACTTACTGTAAAGTGGTGAGTAGCTGTCAGAGTAATTTTAGCTCAGTAAGTAATTTTGTTCTACATTGAAATACATTCTAGTTGTGAAAGAAAGCTTTTGCTAAAAGAGAGGGTTGAGTTGCAGGAATAACTTGAGTACCATGTTAAAATCTGATTCTAAAGTGATGACTTAGAGACACCACATTTAGTAAATAAGTACATTTTAAGGACTTCCTGCTTTTGTATCATGAGAAGGCTAAGCACAAGGTCTTATATCCACAAACACTTACAATATCCTGTTCAGTCCACTAGTCATCTCAGTTGTACTGCAACAATGACTGATCAGAAGGAAGGCAGGAGAACCAACAGCTTGAAGTTACAGTATTATCTATCATGAAGGAAATTTTTTTTATATTTTTTAACAGTTCATATTTCAAGGAGTCTTCTCCAAGACTCATGCCTGAGTCTATGTTATGAAAACATAAAATGTTTTACTTTTGCAGTCACAATTCATGATATATAAATATTCTTGCAGGCTGTATAGAATCAACCAGCATCCCACTTTTGTTCTACATTTACCATTCACTAGTTCCACTCTTCTTTTTATTATATTGCTGTTTCTTTTCTGAAATGTGATGAGAAAGGTAATGAAGTAATTACATCACCTATCGTATTACTGAAAAGAGTGATTTTATCCTATATTAATATTCCGGTTGAATTAAGAGTATTCCATGACACAACAGAAAATTATTTAATGAAATTTGAATGCATTTTGCTGCAAAAGGAGCCTTTCCCTCCAAATCTCTGACATTTCTCTTATGAGTATTAATGCAGCTGCTTTGTTGCATATCTATGAAGTAACCATCTTTACCTTCTTTCTAAAAAGCATGATGATTCCCCTCATTTTTGTTTTATAAAGAATATAGGAGCACACAGGCACCTGGAGCTATCCCCCTTCGCTCAAGATTTTCCTAAGTGAAGATTTGTGCATACCATAAAAATACTTTCCTATAATTTATTCAAGCTTTTCTCTATTATATATCATACATTTGCAACAACAAATGACATGTTTGATTAATAGGATTTGACATGACATACCTCACTTAGAAATTTCAGAAAGGAATGCCACTCAAGATTAGTCAATCAGAAATGACACATATGTCACCATGTGACTAGCTTTCCAGACAAGGCCCAGGCATTGCCTCATTTCTTTAGGCATAAAAACACTGACACTCAGGAAGAAAGGATGATGTCTGTCATGTCCTCTTTTTCTTTATAGAAACTCTTCCAAAAAGCCTCTAGGGCTTTACTCTTTACTTCCAAAAGACTACAAAAGGATTTTTGTTCAACACCTTGCTGTGAGAGACCTACTATTAGTTGTACTGCGATCACCTTTGAAAACTGTATTTGATATTACTCACAGTGATTTTCTTTAAGTGAGGGATTCTTACAAAGCTGAAGAGGGAAACAGAGATACGTGTTTGTATATACACACAAAGGTGCATACACATTTGTTTCATTAATTTAATCTTATACACTTTCTGTGTGAAAGAAACATTTGGTGAAAAAGCTGATGTACACATAGTTCTGGATACCTGGTTTCACTCTTAATTGTTGTAAATATGTAGTTTATTTTACAATGTATTTATTACCACCATGAGAGTGAATGATAACTATAGAGGACAGATGAACATGTTCAAATTTGAATGTTCTTCTCTGTACTCTAAGAAAATAATGAGTAAATAATTATCAGGTCAAACATAGTATTTAGACATTTGTATATATATGCACACATGCATAAACTCATAGAATGGTTTGGATTAGAAGGGACCTTAAAGATCATCTAGTTCCAATCCCCCTGCCTGTGCAGGGACACCTTCCACTAACTCAGGTTTCTCAGAGCCACACCTAACCTGCCCTTGAACATTTCCAGGGATGGGGCTTCCACAACTTCCCTGGGCAACCTGTTCCAGTGTCTCACCACCCTCATACTAAAGAATTTCCTCCTAATGTCTAACATAAATCTCCCCTCTTCCAGTTTAAATCCATTACTCCTTGTCCTCTCACTGCATGCCCTTGTAACCTCATATGTCTATATTACACATATAAATGCAGGTACTTACATGTTATAAAGCAATTAATCTTTTGTGGAGGACAAAAAAGAAAGAAAAAATTGTGAAAACTCAGCTGCCTTTGTGCTACAGAAGCAGTTGTTGAAGTCAGTACTTTTAACCACTCACACGTTCAGACAGAAAAAAGCATGAGAGGTGGCTGCAAATGCTTTCCAAGACAGTATCTGAAATTGAGAAGAACAGCTGTACATTTTTGCTTCTTGTTCTTTACAGCAAAAGATATAAGAGATTGTAAGAAAGAAAACCTCTATAAATTGTGTCTGACTTTTAGTTGGGAATCAATATTAGGAATGTTAGTAACTTTCATACTATCGTATGTGCTGAACCCTTGTTCATGGACGTAATATGATTTAAACTGCTTTTCACCTTGGCAATATCTAGTCTACCTAGTGGTGTATTACACAATGACAACAGGACTTAAAGCTGGGAAGGTCAACTCTTGAGATAGTGATGCCTTGGGGAAAAAAGTGTTCCCACTTCTCAGCCTATACAACCACTTGCATCCCAGATAGTCACAAAGCACTTCACTGCCTTAGGCTATTTCAAAGGCAAAGCTGGTTCATTCTAATTATAATATATTTTGTAAAAAATAACCTTTTACAAGAGTGCATAATTGTGTGAAAGAAATCCCAGTAGTTCCTCTGAAAGCTACTTACATACAACAGCATTTGCTAAAAAGTCTCCTAAAGAAATTAAAAATACTTGAATTGGGAGAAAACATGATAAGAGATGGATAACAAGCTCATTTTAACTGTTCTCATAAAGAGAAGAAGCAGCATGGAGGCTGTTATAGTACTTAAAAAGAAAAAGTCTAAAGATAGGTATAAATTCTTCTCAGAATCCACCAGTAAATTATTCTACAAGGAGGGCTGAAGGAGTATCCAGGGAACTACAGGCTTGTTAGCCTGACCTCGGTACTGGTTAAAATCATGGAGAGGTTCATCTTGAGTGCCCTCACTCAGCAAGTGCAGGACAGACATGGGATCAGGCCCAGCCAGCATGGGTTCAGGAAGGGCAGTTCCTGCTTGACCAACCTGATCTCCTTCTATGACCAGGTGACCTCCCTGGTGGATGAGGGAAGAGCTGTGGATGTTCTCTCTCTAGACTTCAGTAAAGTCATTGACACCATCTCCCAAAGCATTCTCCTAGAGAAGCTGGCTGCACATAGCATAGACTGGTGTACTCTTCAGTGGGTGAAAAACTGGCTGGATGGCCGAGCCCAGAGAGTTATAGTAAATGGGGCTGGATCCAGTTGGCAGCCGGTCACCACTGGTCTTCTCCAGCCCTCAGTTTTGGGACCAGTCTTGTTTAATATCTTTACTAATGATCTGGAGAAAGGGATTGAGTGTTTCCTCAGTAAGTTTCCAGATGACACCAAACTGGGCAGGAGTGTTGATCTGCTTGAGTATAGAAAAGGTCTGCAGAGGGACCTGGACAGGCTGGATTGATGGGCTGAGGCAAATTGTATGAAGTCCCACAAGGCCAAGTGCCGGGTCCTGCACTTCGGTCACAACAACCCCATGCAAAGCTACAGGCTTGGGGAAGAGTGGTTGGAAAGCTGCATGGTGGAGAAGGACCTGGGGGTGCTGGTTGACAGGTGACTTAACATGAGCCAGCAGTGTGCCTAGGTGGGCAAGAAGGCCAACAGCATCCCGGTCTGCATCAGGTATAGTATGGCCAGCAGGAGTAGAGAGGTGATTGTGCCTCTGTACTCAGCACTGGTGAGACCACACTTCGAGTACTGTGCAGTTTTGGGCCCCCTACTGAAAGAAACACATTGAGCTGTTGAAGTGTGTCCAGAGAAGACCCACCAAGCTGGTGAAGGGTCCAGGGTACAAGCAATATATGACTGAAGGGACTGGGGTTGCTTAGCCTGGAGAAAAGAAGGCTGAAGGGAGACCTCTGTTGCTCTCTAGTGCTACCAGAAAGGAGGTTGTGAGTCAGATGTTGGCCTCTTCTCCCAAGTGAATAACAATAGGACTAGAGGAAATGGCCTCAAGTTGCACCAGGGGAGATTTTGACTAGATATTAGGAAGAATTTCTTTACTGAAAGACTCATCAGGCACTGGAACAGGCTGCCGAGGGAGGTGGTGGAGTCGTCATCCCTGAAGATATTCAAGAAATGTGTAAATATGGCAGTTCAGGGAATGGCAGTTTTCTTGTGGGTTGTGTGTTGTTGTTGGTTTTGTTGGGTGTGTGGTTGTGGGGGTTTTTTTTATTTGTTTGGGTGGGTTGTGTTGTTTCCTCCTCCCTACCCCCCCAGTGGACCATTAGACTAAGTGATCTTAGAGGTCTTTTCCAACTGTGACAATTCTGTGCTTCTGTGATTTTAATTTGTCCCTGCATATTTGTTTAAATAAATTCATATCTATCCCTAATCTACCTCACTGTTGCATTATGTGAGTTTCAGAAGATGACGAAGCATTTTGGAATTGAAACTGAAGAGAAAATCTCAAAATTGAGAGGAGAACAAGCAAAAAATACACAAAAATACCCCCAATATTTTCTTTGTCTCCCACCTTCTCTTTCTTTTTTAGGATTTCTGTGTTACAAACAAAACAAAATAATGCATCTCCACTAACCAATATTAAGCAAACCTACTTGCACTATCATCCGTGTCTTTGTAGCTCTTTAAAAATGTTTTTAGAAAAGAGTTGTTTGGGTTTTTTTTAAAGGAGGCAAGTAATGAATACTGACAGTTTTTCCAATATAAACAATGGAGAAGAAAAAACTTTTCAAAGCCAAATTTTACTCTCTAGAGTCTGTTTCTCAAAATACATCTGTACCAGGCTTGAATTGTCTTACAGGATGGAACTCTTAACAGTCATCTGGTAAAAACTGAGTTTCTGGGGAAAAGGAGATGTCATGCAATAACCTAGCAGCCTGAGAAAACATGCCAAAGAGACAAAGGAAATCAGCTGAATTTACATGAAGAAAATTAACCAAAGACCAAGAAATGTTGATTTAAAAGAAAGATTCGTAAAAATACAGTAGGAAGGTATGTGTTTGGGTTTTTTTCTGTGAGTAGCCCCAAAAATGAAATCAACACTGCTAAAACAATGGTGTATTTTATGTGTTTCTTTCAGTAATGTATTTTATGTTTCTTTTAATGCTGATGAACAATCTAACAGCTGAAGACCATAACAAACGAAAAATAAGGTTATGAGGATACACATGCTGACATGTCATTAATAAATTTCTCTGTATCTGAGTCAGAGGAATAATGGTCACATTGTAGTATAACAAAATATGCAACTGAAAAAGGCCAGAAAAGCTTTTCTTAATATTGAAGAGTGTAAGGAGATTGAAGAACAATGTGGTTTCATACACTGAACTTCTACTCATAGTCTACAATTATATAAATGGAGACAATCTAAAATGTAGACCAATGTCTAGAAAACTAAAGTAGAATAAAAAATTAAAACTTCAAAGGTATTTTATCTTAGCATAAAAAAGTAAATTTGCACAAGCTCAGGTGCAGCATGGGACTTTATAAATCAAACATTTATAAATTTCAAGCAATTTCTAAAATGAATAAATTCACCTGATGAATTACAAGGTTTCTGTCACATGATCTTAAAACTAATGAATTTACTCTCTTCATAGACCATTGTTGATTACTAATTACTTGATTTAAATGCATCAGCCTACTGAAAACTCTGGACTTCCACCATCACTTACAGTGATGTAGTTCATACTAAATATTTCTTGAAAACTGATTATAGTCCTGTTATAGTACTGTTCATAATACTTAAATAAGGAATCTTGTAATTTCTTTAATTTCTATTTGCTAGACTGTACATGTAAAGATAAATGCTAAGACCTGTAGTTTTTTGTGCGTGACATGAGTCCACAACACTTTTCCTTATAAAGAAAAAAAGGATCACAGCTGTTGTTGCTTTAAGGAAAAGCAATAACTTGAAAATATTATTGTCATGGTTTGACTCAGGATTGGCAAATAAACCAGAGAGAAACAATGCTCTCGATCCCCTCCCACCCAGGTAGGGAAGGAGAGAGAGAATTAGGGAGAGAGATTTAGGTGGGTTGAAAACTAAATTAGACAGCTTTAATTATATGTACAATTATATACAAGTATGTTCAGGAATGTGCAAAAGCCTCTTGCCTCCCCCCACCCCCAGCAACTCCCCTGGCACTCTCCTTAGCTGTGACCAGTCCGAAATGTCCCAGCCTGCAGGCAGGAGATAAGGCAGAGCAGACAGGGGCTGGGGTATGAGGGTTATGAAGTCAGAGCCTAGGGGTCAATGGTGATGGATGGATGGAGTCCTCCCCAGATGCTGGCCATGGATGAAAGAGAAGGGAAGAAGAAGAAGGAAGGAAGTTGTCTTCTGTGATCTCTGACCTTCCTCAGAGCTTATGTAGATACATGGAATGGAATATCTTTGGTCAATTCTGCTGTCTGTCTAGTCCAGTCCCCCACAGGGTGGGGGGGTCATAGATACAATTCTCCTGCCCTGGTAGCCTCTGTAGCAGCAGAGCTAAGAAGCAACCTTGGAGTCTCAGCAGAAACATAAATACTTCAGTATTATCAGTCCACTGGCCGGAACAGTCGTTGCTAGTTAAAAGAGAGCTTACTGAAGGAAAAAAAATCAGTAAAAGGAAAATTAGCTTCATCCTGGCTCAAATCAGGACAATTATTATGTCTTCTGGCAATGAAAATGTTGCAGTCTACTTTGCATGAGCTGTATTGCTGCAACACACCAATAACTGAAAAAGAAATGGTCTTCAGAATTTATCCCTGGTTTTATGTTTGGTATTTGACTTCCCTACTCATTCACTGTAGAAATAAATGTCATGCTGATGAGGCACTCCTGTATTAAATTTTATCTAAAATAACAATATTGCAAAACAGTTAACTTCACAGGAGTAAAGCACTGTGTAGCTGTGTAGTCCTATAATATAATACTGTTGTAACAGGCCATAAGCTTTGTAGAGAGTTTGCAAGGGAGGGAGTTACCACAACTTCCCTGAGCAGCCTGGTCTTGTGTCACATCACATCATAAAAAATGTCCTCCTTGTGGTCAATCTAAATCCACCTTCTTTTAGTTTAAGACTATTACCCTTTGTCCTGTCACTACAGGCCTTGGTAAAAGTTTCTCCATCTTCCTCATAAATCCCCTCTATATATTGAAAGGCCAAAAAAAGGTCTTCCCAGAGTATTCTCTAGGCTGAACAACACCGATTCTCTCAACTTTTTCTCATAGGAGAGGTGTTACAGTCCTCTTACCATTTTTGAGTCCCTCCACTGGACACATTCTAACAGGTCCTTGTCTTTCTTGTATAGGGGACCCTGGAACTGGACACAGTACTCCAAGTGTGGTCTCACAAGAGTGGAGCAGATCAGGAGAATCACCTCCCTTGACCTGCTGGCCATGCTTCTTGTGATGCAGCCTAGGATACAGCTGGCTTTCTGGACTGTAAGAGCACATTTCTGGGTCATACCCAATTTTATATCCAGTGTCTGTCCTTTGGTGATGAAGGATGTTGATAGAATAATGCTTGTACTAGTGTCTTTCTCTGTCACTAAATTATCCTGTTTTTACAAAAACAAACACACTTTATCTCTTATATTCTGCATTTGGCAATTTTCTGATGTATCACTGTAGTACATCATCAATTCACAGTTCCTTTCATAATGTATGAGAGTTAATGCGTAATCAACACGCTATGATTTTCATGATAACTTGCTGTTATGAATTACCAGAGTGATGCCAGAAGATGCATACTAATGACTGATCATATCACAGTAACATGAATTTTTTGCTGTTTTTACAAACAAGGAACTTACTGAGAAGGGTATGACTGTTTACTTCTGGTAGAATCATAGAATCATAGAATCATAGAATCCTAGGGGTTGGAAGGGACCTCGAAAGATCATCTAGTCCAACCCCCCTGCCAGAGCAGGGTCACCTAGAGCACATGACATAGGAACGCATCCAGGCGGGTTTTGAATGTCTCCAGTGAAGGAGACTCCACAACCTCCCTGGGCAGCCTGTTCCAGTGCTCTGTCACTCTCACAGTAAAGAAGTTTTTTCTGATATTCACCTTGAACCTCCTATGCTCCAATTTACACCCATTACCCCTTGTCCTGTCATTGGTCATCACTGAGAAGAGCCTAACTCCATCTCCCTGACACTCACCCCTTACATATTTGTAAACATTGATGAGGTCACCCCTCAGCCTCCTTTTTTCCAAGCTAAAGAGACCCAGCTCCCTCAGCCTTTCCTCATAAGGGAGATGTTCCACTCCCTTAATCATCTTTGTGGCTCTGCGCTGGACTCTTTCAAGCAGATCCCTGTCCTTCTTGAACTGAGGGGCCCAGAACTGGACACAATACTCCAGATGCGGCCTCACCAAGGCAGAATAGAGGGGGAGGAGAACCTCTCTTGACCTACTAACCACACCCTTTCTAATGCACCCCAGGATGCCATTGGCCTTCTTGGCCACAAGGGCACATTGCTGGCTCATGGTCATCCTCCTGTCTACCAGGACCCCCAGGTCTCTTTCACCTACACTACTCTCCAGCAGGTCAGCCCCCAACCTATACTGGGACATCGTGTTGTTCTTCCCCAAATGCAAAACTCTACACTTGCCCTTGTTGAATTTCATCATGTTTCTCCCCGCCCAACTCTCCAGCCTGTCTAAGTCTCTCTGAATGGCAGCACAGCCTTCTGGTGTGTCAGCCACTCCTCCCAGCTTAGTGTCATCAGCAAACTTGCTGAGGGTACATTCTATACCCTCATCCAGGTCGTTGATGAAGATGTTGAACAACATCGGTCCCAGTACCGACCCCTGAGGGACTCCACTAGTCACAGACCTCCAAACAGATTCTGCCCCATTGACTACAACTCTCTGACTCCTTCCCATCAACCAGTTCCTGATCCACCTCACTACCTGATCACCAAACCCATACCTGATCAACTTATCTACAAGGATGCTGTGGGAGACAGTGTCAAATGCTTTACTGAAATCAAGATAAACCACATCTACCGCTCTACCATCATCTATCCACCTAGTAATCTCCTCATAGAAGGCTATGAGGTTAGTCAAACATGATTTACCCTTGATAAAACCATGCTGAAGGGGAACTCATGAGAGGTAGAAATGTGGTTGTAAACCCTTGTAAATACTACTTGTACTTTCAAAATCTTCTTGTTGACATAGAGAGCCACAAGCAATTCTGCCTTACAGGTTTTAAAAAAATGTATGTGCAATAAAAAAGGCTAGTTCTTGTTTTGTGTTTGCCCATTCAAGTGTTATGTGTGTGTTCTCAAACTGAAACTCATTTTCAGTGCAGATTTTAATGAGAATTTGTAGTAAATTATATAACAAGGGCAAGCAGCCATAAACTGTGGCCTGGAAAGTTAAGACTGTACATCCAAAAAAGCCAAAATTAGATTGGAGAGTAAAGCGGCACTCTAAGAGACTGGCCAGAGATTATCTGAAGTCTCCATCCTTGGAGGATTTTCAGAAGCTGGCCAGACAAAGCCAAAGCTGAATGACCTAGTAGTCAGATAAGCTCTTGTAAGGGTTGATCAACTTTTCTATGATATTGAGTTTTTTGTGACTAAATATACCAGAAAGCCCTTATCCCCTGTACTTATCTTTTCACCAATGATGGTAGAATTTCCTGTCTAGAACAGCTAAGTATTTACTACGAATGCACTGTGAAAATATCTGTGTGATTATTAGTTGCTCATATGTTCCTGAAGTGAAATTCATTTTTATAGAGAATTAAATAAGATCTTTTTATTGCCTTGAAGTAGAATATTAATTGCTAATGGCTTCATTAAATGGTCATATAAATAGTATTGTTTAAAAAGTAGACATCTGTATAACATTAATATGACTGAGGTGGCATATTTTAAAACCAGTAATCCTCCATAGCAACTAAATAATTAAGGCTGAAATGGCTTTCTAAGGAATTCCCAAAAAAATCCACATATAAAAGTTTTTCAAAACTGTACATTTTCTAGCCAAATGTAAAGTCGATAAAAACAGACAATAATTGCAGCTAGACCATGACAGCTTCAAACACAAGTAAAAGCTAGATTCTTAGACTTTGTGGAGTACAGTCTTAAGAGATGCATTTCTTTGAGAAATAAAGATGTCTCTCCCAGGGCTTCTACACATATTTAGACACTATTCTTTGTAAATTAAGGTAAGAATACACCTTACTGAACTACAGTCTCTCAAAAACAGTAAGAACTGAGCAGTAACAAAACCAGTAAAAAGGCTTGCATAAGAAAACTAACCACAATAAGTACAAAAGAAGAGTGATCAGAAGCAGTATCTCTGTCCAAACTGGAAATTAAGAGAAGCTCAACAATACAAAGTAAGCCAACATGATTTTTTGGTTCTTTGTTAGGTTGTCTTAAACAAAAACTACACTTTATAAAGTCCTTTTAATAAATACTTCGTAGTGCTTTAAAAATATTTAATTAGGCTATTTATATAAATAAAGTCCTTTCTTTTTGGAGAGGAAGATTTTTGCAGATACATGATAAAATTCTAAATGCAAACGCAACATCATTTGCATATGTTCCTAATCTACTTACAAATAACTTTCTGATAAAAAATTTGTACTGTTTTTTTTGCTTTTTGCGTGGCTTTTTTTTCCATTTGTTTGCCATATCGCACAGGTTTTTCTTTTCCAATATTATGGACAGCTGGAAAGGAATTATTTTTATAATTTTTTAACATTTTCCCTTCTGTTTATTTGATGATTAAACATCATCAAATTACCACCATAAAAAAGTCTGCAGCTAATTATCTCCCTATAACTTCTGCAACTTCTGATATTGTTCATGTCTACTTTCATGTTTTTCACAAATGAATTTTGTTTTGACCTGATGTTATTTAGTCCATACTAAAATAGGTCATAGGTCATAGAGTTAAGTTAGAAACCGCTGTCTCAACCTCACAAAACAAGCAAACAAACAAACAAACAAACACAAAAAAACCTTAAAAAAATCGACCCACCAAAAAAAAACCCAGAAGCCCAATCAAATAAAAAAAAAAATACTTTAAAGAATCATTCCTATGAAAAAGCTAATAAATGCTGCTAATGTCTTTTCAAGCTTATTTCTAAGTTTTTGTTTCATGGTTTCATGAACAAGACTTTTTTATTATTTTATGCATAAACTTTTAATTCTGTCCCTCGGACTTGAAAAAAATGTCCAATGTACTATTTTGGTGTTCATTTGTTATGAGCTCTGTGCAGTCCCATGTCTAATCCTTTGTACGGAGCAGAACCAAGTGTGTATGTAGTTTCTCGCTTACTCAGCAGGCACATGGGTAAAAATTAATTAAAGTATCCTGATTAAAAAAATTAAAAGCAGATCTTTTTGTTCAAATCCATAGCTTTTTCTACTTGAATGAAATGCTGTAATGCAATGTCTTTCTCTGAAAATCCTGAAGCATAAGGGGAAATTGTGTCTACTCCAGGTGTTGGCTAAATGGTAGAATTCAACTATTGTGATCAAGAACTAGCTGTACAGCTTAGAATAGTGTCAAGGCTGAGGAAAGCTTTCTAAAATAAAAGGAATACTGGGATTTAACTGCCTGTCCGATTTTAAAGCAGACAAACCAGTATGGTGGAATTTCATCCATTACTATTTGCAGCCTGTGGATTTCAACTAAAATGCTGGCACTTCTAAAACATCACCATTTTCCTTGTGGTTTGCACACAATTTTCCGAAGTTCTCACTATAAATGGAACTGCAGTTCATTTACAAGGGGATTATAAGTGGTAAACAAATTGATAGTGTGAGAAGTTTAGTTGGCCATAGTTGGTTTCAGATGTAAGAATATCAGCCAGATATTGAAAACTGAATTTCTATTTAGATTTTCACTTATATGGATCATGCCTTGGAGACATTGACTAAAATGGAAACTTGCAGCTGTGGCCAAGAAAAGGCTAATTTACTTGGGGCTTTTTTCATAGCTTTCTAGTGATGTTACTGTTTCTGAATTGATTTTTTCCACTGCAGCAAACTCTAATCTTATTCATTCGCCAGGGTGGTCTTTTGTTTGTTTGTTTTGTTTTGCTTTCGGGGCTTTTTTGTTGTGGGTGTGTTTTTTTTTTTTCCTTTTTTTCCCTTGCATACCTTCTATGGATAACCACTAGAAATACAATCTCATAGACATTGAAGAATAAATTCTGAACACCTAGCTTTATTGGGAATTTTAGCATGCTTTTCAATTCATAACATAGTTACTCAAGGGAGGAAAAAATGCAAAAAAAATCCAACATGTTGATTGTTAATCAATTCAATCTATCCTAAAATTATCTATATTGATAGGATTCCAGGACAATGTATGATTCTTTTTAAAAATCTTATTTCAATACAATATCAAGATAATACAGGAATTTTTTTAATCAATTCCTGTATCACATCTAAATATTGTTATGCTTTAGATTCAGGTTATTTGCAAATGAAGAGGGACATTTTAGGATGTTTGAGTTGTTTTTGTTTGTTTGTTTGTTTCCACAAAGTGTGACCTTATTAAATAGTGAATTAGTACATTTTAATAATATCCTGGACAGTTTTCACAGAGGGATGCAATAATTAGAAGAAAGAAATTTTAAGGGGCATAGTTCTGGAAATTTCATCCCTCTCTTCTCACCCATCAGAGACCATCTCTATGAAAATTTTACAGCCAAGATTAAAAAGATAAAAGCCCTCTAACAATCTGATCTAAGTTTTTATCTGACTTTGTAGCTGGCCCTGCGTTGATCATTGTATGACTAAATTGTTTAAAAGACAATGGTTGTGTGATGAGTTGACATTTGCTGGATGCCAGGTACCCACCAAGATGCTGTATCATCTCCCTTCTCAACTAGAAAGGAGGAGAGAAAAATATGGTGAAAGACTTGTGGGTCAAGATAAAGAGAGCTTAATAAAGCAAAAACAAAGGCTGCACACGGAAGCAAAGGAAAGCAAAAGATTTATTCTCCACTTCCCATCAGCAAGCCATGTCTAGCCACTTCCTGGGAAGTAGGGCTTCAGTTGCTCTGGAAGACAAATGTAGTACTGAATGTACCCCTCCGCTCCTCCTTTCTTGTAGTTTTTATTGCTGAGCAGACATCATATCCTGGGGAATAGCTCTTAGTTTGGTTTGGGTGAGCTGGCCTGGCCTGAATTTGTGCCAGAGGAGGTTTAGACTGGATATTAGAAAGAATTTATTTACTGAAAGAGTGGTTGGACACTGGAACAGGCTACCCAAGGAGGTGGTGGAGTCACTATACCTGGAAGTATTTAAAAGAAATATAGCTACAGTGCTTAGTGACATGATTTAAGCACTGAATGGGTAGATTAGGTTAGGATTAGGATGGAGGATTTATGTTATGGTTGGACTTGATGATCTTCAAGGTCCTTTCCAACCAGGATGATTCGATGATTCTATGATTCTATGTCCCTTTCCAAGATCTTGCTCACACCCAGCCTACTGGCTTTTGAGGATGAGGGCAGGGGGAAGGAATATTGGAGAGACAGCCCTGATGTTGTGCAAGCATTGCTCAACAATACCCAAAACACTGGTGTGTTAGCAACTATCGACACCTTTCTAGCTAACAATACAAAGCAAAACACTGTAAGAGTTGCTGTGGGGAAGGTTAACTCCATGTCAACCAGAGCCAATACAGGAAGTTTGAAGCTGAAAAAGTCAGTTAATAATAACTGTCAAAAACATGCACTTGTTGAGCTTTGAATTATTACTTTCCTACTAAAGTAAACACCATCTCCACAGGTCAAGGCAAAGTGCAAGGAGATTCCAAGACACCTCAGAAAGATATTTTCCAGAAGTGAGTTCTATCTATGGACTTGGTAGGTTCTTGACAACTCTTGGGTTGGTAGTGATCTTAAAGATCATCTAGTGCTGACGCCCTGCCATGGGCACAAACAGTTCCCACTAGACCAGGTTGCTCAGGGCTCCATCCAACATGGCCTTGAACACTTCCAGGGAGGGGTATTCCGCAACTCCTCTGGGATAACCTGTTCCAGTGTCTCAGCATCCTCACAGGAAAAAAAAAATCTTCCTAATATCCCATCTAAAATCTACCTTCTTTCGGCTTAAAATCATTCCCCCTCATCCTATGGCTACATGTAAAAAGTATCCCCCCCATCTTTCTTGTAAGCCCCTTCAGGTACTGGAAGACCACTATAAGGTCTCTCTGTAGACTTCTCCAGACTGAATCCGAACTCTCAGCCTGCCTTCATAGGAGAGTTCCTCCAGGCCTGTGGTCATATTTGTGGCCCTCCTCTGGACTCACTCCAGCAGCCCCATGTCCTTATGTTGGGTCTCCAGAACTGGACACAGTTCTCCATGTGGAGTCTCATGAGAGTGGAGTAGAGGGGGAGGATCACCTCTCTTGACCTACTGGACATACATTTTTGATACAGCCCAGGACACTAATGTCTTTCTGGGTTGCAAGCACATATTGCTGACTCATTTTGAGCTTCTCATCAGCCAGCATCACAAGTCGTTTTCCTCAGGGCTGTTCTCAATCCGTTCTCAGCCCAGCCTGTAATTGTGCTTGGGATTGCTCCTAACCATGTGCAAGACTTTGTATTTGGCATGGATGACACTATCCTGAAACAGAGAGTTCTTCACTTCTTCAGCTCCCTGACCACAGCTGACATAAGCATATTTGTTTCTCTTAGCTTATGTGTAGAATATCACCCAAAGGTAGGTATTCAGGGATCTAATATCTGTCAGTTGAGCTACATTTTCTACTGCTTTGGTCATCCTCCTTGTATTAATCTCTTGTGGAAATAAGAACTGCAACAGATGCTACCACTTGTAGACTACTTGGCTAATAGTCTCAGGTAACAGTTCTTTTTCTTCACTTTCTGTAATACACAGATATGTAGATACACATTTACATTCTGGAAATACCACTCTGACCCACAGACATGAGGTGGTGAGGAACTGTCTCCCTTCTGAATGCAGTAGCAGTTGCCCTGATGCTTTTCAGTTGTTTTACTCCCAAGGATATTTATTTTAAAGAGCTCTAATGCATGTGTAGACCTTACAGAACTGGTAAGATATTAGCATTATCACCAGAGGAAGTATTGTAAGATAACAGGATTCTGGATCCTTCACTTCAAGTTACATACTGATTCTATTCTGTAACTGGGCAGTTGAACACTGTGCTGTCCCACCAACCTTTTGTGACTCACCGTTCTTCTACCAGTCAGTATTAATGGGAACTGAACAAATTTATCATGGGATGAATTATGCTCCAGCTTTTGAGTAGAAGAGAAAAAGAGAAAATCAATAGATTGTTCAACTAATACCAGTGGGCCATCAGAAAGGCTGCTAATCCGTTATATTGCATGAAAATCTTATACTGTATTTATCCTTACATCTCAGAATCTCACTCTATTTTATCACAAAGTCTGTTCCCATGCTAACAAAAAGGAGGATCTTTGATCGACTGCTGTGCCAAGAATTTTGCTTTTCCGCTGTACATACAAGAAATAATTAAGGATAGCAGCTCATATAAGGAAAGCAGGTGTATAAGCCAAAATCTGAAGAAACATTCATTAGGGAGAAGTACTCCCTTTTCAGAAATTCTGCCTCATTAAGGGATAATCAAGAATGCATCAATAAAGTGACATAACTGATTGTTTGTGCATCTATCTCAGTTATTTTTATGCTGCTCAGGTCTGCCAGCAGTGGCAAGCAAGAACAAATTGCCATTGCGTTATGATGTTAGATTGATATTAGTGGAGTTACAATTGATTAGTTCATGTTGATTTAAATAGTAAGATCCTATAAAGTTGCTTTATGCAGATGTTGTTGAATTTGATACATAGATGATTGCTGCTGACACAAAAATGTCTATAAAGGTCATTACCAGCCTAAAAGCTGAATTCTATTGAAGAACATATTTATAATTTTCATGATTAATCATAAAGGGTGGCTGTTGTACAAACAAAAGTTTCTAAAAACAGTGTCTGCTCAGCGTTGCTTAGCAATACTTATGTATATTTAGATGTAAGGATGTGTGTTGGGAAAAAAATTAAAAGTTATAATTTTTATAAAGCAAAAAATAAAATTCAGAACTGTTGAACTTTATTTTTAAAGTACATAGACATTATGTACTATATATTAAAAAATTCAGGCTTGTTTGATTTTGAGACAAGTGGTTTCAAGTTGCATGTAAGTGAAAGGGAAGGGAAGAAAAAGCAGCAAGAGCTTATTTTCTTCAAATTACATACAAGTGGAAGGCAGAACAGCAAAAATTCCCCCCAAATATCAGTTTTGTTCATGTTTTCAGCAGTATCAAGGAAGGTCATAGAATCATAGAATGGTTTTTGGTTGGAAGGGACCTTAAAGATCATCTAGTTCCAACCTCCCTGCATGGGCAGGGACACCTCCCACTACAAGAGGTTGCTCAAAGCCCCATCCAACCTGGCCTTGAACAGTTCAAGGGAGAGGGCATCCACAACTTCTCTGGGCAACCTGTGCTAGTGTCTCATCACCCTCACAGGAAAAATATTCTTCCTAATATCCCATTTAAATCTACCCTTTTTCAGCTTAAAATAATTCCCTGTCATCCTATGGCTACATGCTCTTATAAAAAGTCCCTCCCCAGCTTTCTTGTAGGCTCCTTTCTGGTACTGGAAGGCCACTACAACGTTCTCCCTGGAGCATTCTCTTCTCCAGCTGAACAACCCCAATTGTCTCAGCCTGTGCTCATAGGAGAGATCCTCTAGCTCTCTGATCATCTTTGGGGCCCTGCTCTGGACTCACTCCAGCAAGTCCATGTTACTAAAAGGCAACGTTAAGACCTCTTTGGCATCCATAGTCACTAGACTTTTATGTGAAGAAGATTTCTTTTTCCTGCCACAAGATAATCAGAATCTAATCTCACTTCACAGACAAGCCTAATAGAGTGAGGATCACTTGCCTGGTTACTGTTTTTTTTGTCTTCCATCTGGGAATTACTGGTTCAATTTGATTCAATTAGTGTAAATCTAGTGCCTGTGCTCGCAGAAGCAGAAATCCACAGTCTCGCTTGATCTTTCTTTTTTCTCAGCGTATATTACAGAAGTATCAAAAGACACTTTACCTCCCTGTATTTGAGTTTTTGCTTCTTTGTGATTCAAGCACTGGAGTGAACTACAAAAATTCAGTGACTTCTAACCAATTTCTGCTACAGACTTCCTTCATTTCTTTGGGCAGAATATATAGCCTCAAACCCTCAAAGAGAGGTAAGCTTTTACATCCAACAGACTTTAAAGCTTAGTAGGGGTGTTATTCATTGTCAAGAATCCATTGCAAGTTACTGCACTGTACTTACAATTCTTTGTTCTAGCCAGACAAAAATAGCTGTATTTAGAAAGAACAGATACAGGGCTGAGTTATTTGGTATTTGAGTCCCAACTCATTAAATAATATTAATTTATTATAATTATTATTATCAGTATAATAACAAGAACATGTTTGAACATAATTAAGGAACACTGGACTTCACATGACTTCAGAATGGGGCCTTTAAAGAAATGCTTCACATTTCCCTTATGATAGTACTTTTAGAGTTAACTGTACTTATAGTAGGAGAACAGACATCTGTGTAATGATCTTGTCTTGCTGAAATAGATTTGCTGTTTATAAGCTGCAGTCATTGCAGTTGTCAATGTTGTCTTGTGACAGTCATGTAAGATTCAAAATAACTATTAAAACACATTCTACAATTGAAAGAACACCACAAATAGTGGTGGACATTTTTAGGGCACTGTTCTCTGGAAGCTGGGAAGATAATTAGAAACCGAAAAATAAACAACTTTAAAAACATGAGTAAGGCCTGAAGTTTTACTGTAAAAACTCCAGATTCCCTGGTTTTTCCTCTTGTCTAATCTAGATACAGTATACCCTAAATTATTCTAAATGTTAATAAATCTGACTTTTTTTTTCATGAAGCATCTTTCATAACTACCATGTTCTTTCACCATATCATTGAACTACTTACAAAAGGACTTTTCATATTTTAGATTCTTTACTTACAAGAGACTCACCTTAAAACACTCCTCAAGTTTTCCACGTCATTCAGAGCATAAGCAAGTGAAAGGGGTTATTACACAATACACTTCCATTAGCTTACAGCTAAATGAAGGATTGGGAAATATCCAGCTGCTAATGTGTTTGAAATTACATACTCTTATACTGTGTGCTTTCTAATATTAGGAAAACTGGTACTGTCCCCCTCATACTCAGACAAAAAGAATTAATGTAATCTCCCATTGGGCATCTTAGTCTTCAGAACATAATCAGGAGTATTAATTTTCTGATCAAAAAAGGAAAAGAAAAAAAAAGAAAGTGTTTCATCTTGCAGTATAGCAAAAGCAGAAGATCCAGATATAGATGAATCAGAGAATAAAGACAAACACACTTCTGCCAAATTAAACTTATTTCCTTCAGTGTCACAACTACTGGTGAGTTTCCCTGCTAAGTCACTCAACAAGGTGCTGTCTCACGTCCTATTTCCAGAATTACTGATAGACTGTAACAATTTTTTTCCCATTGATGTCTGTAGTATACTCTCTGAGCCCTTCCGTCTGCCTGTTGCCTTTCCACAGTTTCATACTACTAATACGAAGTTTCACATTACTAAATTCTCCAAGACTCCAGATCATCTCTTCCTTTATACTAAAAAAGAATCAGCAGGATGGAATGTCTAAGCTGTAAGGATGCAAGTGCAGCCAAAGCTTTGCATGGAAGCCAAGCAAGCCAAGAAATAGGAATGGTCTCATCACCCCCCAGTGCAGGAGAACACGTTCATGACCATCTAAAGAACCTGAAGGTGCACAAGTCTATGGGACCTGGTGGGGTACAACCACAGGATCTGAGAGAGCTGGCGGATGCAGTTGCTAAGCCTCTGTCCATCATATCTGATAGGTAATGGCAGTCTGGTGAGGTTGGACCGATTGGAAAAAAGAGAACATAGCCCCTATTTTTAAAAAGGGGAAAAAGGAAGACCCAGGGAACTACAGGCCAGTCAGTCTCACCTCTGTGCCCGGCAAGGTTATGGAAGAGGTTGTCCTGGAAAATCTGCTAAGGCACATGGAAAATAAAGAGGTGATAGGAGACAGCCAACATGGCTTCATTAAGGGCAAGTCATGCCTGACCAATTTGGTGGCCTTCTATGACAAGGCTACAGAGATGGTGGATAGTGGCAGAGCAACTGACATCATCTACCTGGATTTGTGCAAGGCATTTGACACTCTCCCACATGACATCCTGATCTCCAAATTGACAAGACATGGATTTGAGAGATGGACCACTCAGTGGATAAGGAATTGGCTGGATGGCCCCACCCAGAGGGTTGTGGTCAATGACTTAGTGTCCAAGTGGAGGCAAGTGATGAGTCGTATTCCTCAGGGGTCAGTATTTGGACAGGTGTTGTTGAACATCTTAGTTGGAGACATGGACAGTGGGATTGAGTGTGTACTCAGCAAGTTTGCTGATGATACCAAGCTGTGTGGAGAAGTTGATACCCTAGAGAGACGGGATGCCATCCAGAGGGACCTTGACAGGCTTGAGAGGGAGGCCAATGCCAACCTCATGAAGTTCAACAAGGCCAAGTGCAAGGTCCTGCACCTGAGTCAGTGCAACCCCAGGCACAAACAGAGGCTGGGGGGAGAATGGCTAGAGAGCAGTCCCAAGAAAAAGGACTTGGGGGTGGAAGTAGATGAGAAGCTCAACATGAGCCACCAGTGTGCACTTGCAGCCCAGAGGGCCAACTTCATCCTGGGCTGCATCAAAAGAGGTATGGCCAGCAGGGCCAGGGAGGTGATTCTGCCCCTCTACTCTGCTCTGGTGAGACCCCACATGGAGTATTGCTTACTGCTCTGGAGCCCTTATTGCAGGAAAGACATGGAGCTGTTGGAGAGGGTCCAGAGAAGGGCCACAAAGATGATAAAATGGCTGGAGCACCTCAGCTATGAAGACAGGCTGATAGAGTTGGGGCTACTCAGCCTGGAGAAGAGAAGGCTCTGGGGAGACCTTCTAGCAGCCTTCCAGTACCCAAACGGGCCTACAGGAAAGTTGGGGAGGGGTTCTTTTCACCAGAGAGGGTGATGATAGGACAAGGGGGAATGGTTTTAAAGTGTGTGGGGAACGGAGGGTAGATTTAGGTTAGACTTCAGGAGGAAATTCTTCACCATGAGGGTAGTAAGGCACTGGAATAGGTTGCCTAAGGAGGTTGTGGAAGCCCCCTCCCTGGAGGTGTTTAAGACCAGGTTGGGTGAGGCCTTGTGTGACCTGGTCTAGTGAGAGGTGTCCCTGATTGTAGCAGGGAGGTTGGAACCTGATGATCTTGAAGGTCCCTTCCAACCTTAACCATTCTGTGGCTCTATGATTCTATGATTCATACATGGAGCTGAGGTGTTTGGGCACGCACCTAATTCCAGAAGCTGTGGCACATTCATTGGTGACATGGGGTAAAGATGTACCTAACTGCTGTTGCCTGTCATACAGTCCACAAATCACTTGAAATCACCACAGTGATGATGTTCAAGAAATTCTGCATAATTAGTTAATCTAAGAGAAGACTAAGGGTGACATAATGATCACAACCTATAAAAGCTTACGGAAGAAATGAAAATCAAATAACAGAAAGTTCTTCATTCTAGGTCATGAACATATAACACAATCCTATCATTTCAAATTAAGCTAGAGAAATTCAGACTAGACACACAATTTCAGCTGCATTTTCTGAGCCAATTGCGGTGACATCTCAAGAATTCTGGTGGCTTCTCTGTTGCTGGGGACATTTATACCACGACTAACCATTTAGCTAAACTATGCTTTAGTTTAGCACCAGCTGTAGGACTGACAAATTGTATAAGGAAGCTCATTAGACTCCCCTTCTGTCAGAGGTCAAACTGCAGGATTATTTTCTTGTCACATTCTTCATGAAGAATGTGACAAGAAAAGAAGTGTCTGCTTCAGTACAGCATTCCACAGGGCTCAAAAACACTGAACCTGCTGTTAGCCTTTGGTAAGATTAAAGTTTCTATATGCTATTCAAAGTCTTTCATTGACATGTATATTAGTGTAAAAAAATATAATCCTTTTTCTAGTACCTGCTAACCTATTTAGTAGAAGAGATCTTCCACAGGTGATTTGACCTTCTATACTGGCAGAAAAAAAATTCACTAATTAACATGTTTAACCTTAGTGGTTGCTAAGTAATGTAGTGTATTAATTTTAAGGATATATTTGTATATAAATATATATATATGTATGACATTTTAATTGTATAATTCTTATATTTAATATAGGTAAGAGATAAATGTCTATCTCTGCGTAATAATTATTCCTTGGCATCCTTGTTTGATTCTTTAAGTATAACTAACTTGTAATTGACATTATGAAATTTATTTCATTCTTGTGCAAAAGGATTTTGAGGTCAATTTCATAAGCTGAGCACTTGCAGGTTAATCTTTTGACTGCCACTCTGCATCTGATTTTAGGATCGTCTAACAAGCTTCTCAGTTTGAAGGTCTCAGATCTTAAGACAGGAGATATTCTGAACTACAGAAGCACATTTTTTTTCTATTTGAATACCCTAGAATTAGATATTGCTGAAGAAGCAAAGTGTCTGAATACTGGGGGAATCCTTCCAACATGAAGATCAATCAGCTATCAAAAGTCACATGAATTATTTTTTCTTCTTCCTTCATTTGCTTCCAAATTACTGTGTGTCAAGCAGACACTGATGGCATGAGTCCCAGTCCTGATACATTTGTCTTTGCCCTGGAAGAATTCTGGGAGTAATTGAGGGACAACATTCAATCTTCAATCTTAAAGACAAAAAATGGCATCATTCAGCAGAGACTAACCTCACTTCTTAATTGAGGTAAGAAGGCAGTGATCTTGAAGGGAGTAGTGTCCTGTGTCATACAAAGTTAAAAATAATTGTGCAACAGTTCACTAGTAAAGGATTACAGAGCAGAAACACAGTTCCACATACCCTCACCTTCAGTCCCCTCACTACCTTTTTCTATCACTTTTTTCCTTGTACCTTCCCGCAGAAAAAGCTTTTTATCTCTGTATCACTAAGAATACATTTTATAATATGAACAATTACCACAGGTCAGACTCAGAATCTGAAGATTTTTCAGACTAAGCATCATAATTCCATTTTCTGTCATGCATTTAGCCTGTAAGACTCACATAATTATTTATGACATAGGCATCATATTCATATGCTCTACACTAATTTTTTAATAAATGTGCTTAAATATATATATTTTTATTACAAAGAGTACCAGGAATATTCTTCATTAGCAATTTATATTCTTGAGTTTTAAGTGTTCAAAAGATCATCTATCCGAACTTAGAGTGTTGTTGATTCCTACAGATGTGACTACAACTTTAGATCTTTTATTACAAAGCTGGTCTTAGGTTTCTTGGGTAAAACACACAAACAATCAGCAAAGAAATGCACACTTTTACTCAAATTAAATACACTTTTTAGAAGAGAAGATTGTTCATTTGTATTCACTGTGAACTATACTTTGTGCAAGAATCAATTTGTAGCAAATTAATTTATGGTTAGAAATTAAGAATAATATTCTAACAGCAAGGACAGTTGAGCACTAGATTAGACTGCCTCTGCAACCTACATCACTTGAGGTTATTGTTTGTTTTTTGCACTAAATATAATAAATTAAAATTGCTAATGTTTTTATACATGTTTAAAAATTTAATAAATCAGATTTGTGATGAAAGAGCTAATGCTCACATTAGCTAATTCACATCTGCAAAAATCAGATACAGTAAATATTTGTGCTGTAATTTAGGAGCTGAAGTTCCACTGAGACTCAAAGATCAGTGTGAAAGATACTTGTAATCTTTTTCTTCCTCTGTGTTTTATTATGCTGTTTATTTTTTGACATTAGCAAGGATTGAAACTTCTGATGTAGTCAACAAATGTACGTAAGAATTCAGGTAAAATTAGTGCTGCATATTGAAATTCCATCCTAGGCATTGATATTGACTCTTCCCTTACTGTCTAGACTAACCATTGCAATTGTAACTTAAAAACAGAATAGTTAACATAAGCTCAGAAAACAGCAAGGTGTTTTTTAACTGCACTGATGAAAGAGTAGTAGCAAGCTGAAATGCTTTGCAGCCATGACAATAAATCATTAACAAGGAGAGAACATAAGTGAACCAAGTTCTGATGTCATTTTCAATTGGCAGCAATGAAGCAGAAAATTGTTATACTATGGAGAAGAATGTCCACTAGTAATGTAATAAATCATTTACTGAATATTATCACAGTTTAAATTAAAATAATTTATAATTAAGTTTAAAGGAACTTTGAACTTATTATTTTATTTCAAAGATAAACTTGTTTGATATAACTAGTAAATGTTATCCCACTGCATATTAGCTTAAAAGGAAATACCAAAGATCTCATTTAAAAGGATCCTCTGTAACAGGCTTCAAGTGTTATTTTCAATAACTGCTTCAATTTCTTAGCCTGAGAAGAGTTCAGCTATGACCCTTATTATGCAAATGAATAATTCTAAAAATTGTTTTCTTAAAGGTTGCTCACAAGAAGAAGAGTTTTTGCTAGAAATATGTACAAACTAAAAGTAGGTTGAAATACCATCTGAAATATTGTTGCATTGGTCAACTAAAATGTGCTATTCACAGTAAATAACCAATGAAGGAAAGTGAGGGAAATTGTGTTCTGTAACAAAAGCCAGTATTTATGGATTCCACAGAGAGAAAGACAGGAGAGAAAAATTGTAGTGCCAGGACTGAATAACAAGCATTTTCTGGAATAAAATTTGGAAATTATTTTATACCTATTTACAATTGGCATAGTGTCTTTGACAAAAGTAATCCTGTTGAGAGGCTTTCAGGACTTTCCAAATCTGCTAAAATCAAAAAAGGTAAATAAATTGGTATTCTTTCTACCACAAATTCAAAAACATGAACTGGAATTTTTCCATACTGCATGCAAAGGGTCTCTTGGGTAAATGGTATAACCATCAGTGTAATTCTTCATGTAATCATAAAGTTATTTCATAGATTGACTGCATGTTAATGCAGAGCCATGATTTTCAGTGAAATATGTTTTACCCAGTAACATTTTTTAAGATGTATCATAATGACTATATATTTGCATATCACTCTAAGTTCCTTTAACATTGTTTATTACAGTTGTAGTTGGTATATGTATAAAATAGATGTACACACTCATATAGAATGAAGAAAAGGCTGTATTTTAAGAAAATACCACTACACTTTTGCTTACTTATAATAAATCCTGAAAACTAGTAAGCATAGTTTTTCATTACAGCTTATTTTTCTTTAAAAGTAGGCAATTCCTGAACACGTTTTGAAGTATTTTTGTATTAGCTCTTCATCAGTTCATCCAATGCATTTCCATCTTAGGAAAACTTAAGTTTGTGTCTGATGCTGGAAGGCTACCAACTGCAAAAGGACCTGGGAATGTTGGTAAATGTGGTTTTCAGAGACATGTTTTAGTTGTGGACTTGGCAGTGCTAGTTTAACGGTTGGACATAATGACCTGGGAGGTTTTTTCCAACATAATGTTGTTGTGATTCTAGGATTAAAAATTTAATATCTGCTTATTTAGTAAAAATATTTCAATTTTGATCAGTTGCTAAGGTCTGTAATTCTGCAACGGTTAAGCCATTTACATTATTCAATATAAGGCACATGTGCAGTGAGTTAGAACACAGCTTACTGCAGTTTTGGCAGTTATGGCTTCTTCAGAAGCTCAGGGAAAGACCAGAATATGTGTACAAATAAAAGAGAAGCTTGCCTGGTTCATGTTCCACAGTAGCTCCATGTAAGCTATCGACAGCCTTGAAGGCAGAGATATTTTGAGATGAATCTGCACAATCAGCTACAATATCTCACTTCTAACACTAACGTAGTTACGTGGCTACTGGGAAGACACTGGTTTGTAGGTGTCTGGCTGGGCCCTCGACTAACCCCTTTGCTTTAACACCCACCTGCAAGGAATCAGCTGGTCTTTGGACTCTTCTGTGCCCTCGTTTCTTAACCTCCACCTGTCCTGACAGTTTAAGCTAAACTCTTGCAACCAAATACCAGTTTATGCTTTGTACAGCACTTAGCATAATGGCTCTCAATTTCATCTAGAGTCTCTGGACACTACCCTAATGATTTTGTTGCTATGAACAACATCTGGCAGGATGGCATTTATTTTACCTCTGATTGGAATTCTGCTGCTGAAAGGCTTCGTTTTATTATTACAGTATGTGTTGGATTTGAACAGTTCTCAAAATCTCATGTTCTACAGCTTTTTTTTCCTGTCTAATCCAATTATCAAGCTGTGTGATATCTATCAGAGTTAGAATTCAATCATTAATATTATTTTATGCAAATATTAGTTACTTGGTTTCTTGCCTCTGATAATGATTGGCATGTGAATAATTGCAGCAAGGACACTCTCTACAAGTAAGCTGATCGTTCTCTGGATGCTAGGTAAGCTCTTCACTGCCCAGCTGAGCCACAAACATACCTCTATAAATTTTGTATTTCAGGTGATTCTGATCACTAATCATTGTGGTTTTTCCAAACTGTTCTTCAGCCATGTTTTTAAATTTGTACAAGTTTTGTGCTTTCCAGTTTTGTTAACTACAACACCAAGAGTAAACAGAAATACCTTCATTTTGCTTATTCCCCACTGAAGACCTCCCCCACATTATTATTTATTATTAATTAATATTTTCATCATTTATTATTTCTATTCTTTTTATTCCTTTTCATTATTTATTAATACACTAATAATGATTATAATAATAGAAGCAAAACAAATATATTTATGCATTTCAAACATACTTACTTTGATTGATAATTTTGAATTATATTGTAACAACTCCTTTTTATTTCCCCTGGAAAAATAACTTCCAGCAATAGCAGATACTGTTTTGTAGGCAAATCTTACCCAAATGCTGAAAAAAAAAATAAAATAAAGCTTTATGAAATCTTGTTTATTTAATCCTTTCCAGTTACTAGGGAACAGATGTGCCCCCTCTTGCCTACAGAAATAACTTGAAGAAAATAGCTGAATATTTTAAGTAGCTTCCAGCTCCTAAGTCAAACTCTGGATGATTCATCTTTCCAACAAGAAAACAACAATAGTATTAAATATTCACAGAACATAGACACAGCATTTACAAAGATAGGTTCTGAATCAACAAAAGGGGCAGACAAAGTATTTTAGAAGCAGCAATGTGAGCTTTAAAAAATACATAAAACTCTTAATAATATAAGCTTCCTTTATATCAATATATGATGCTTTTGGAATCTGAATCTGGTAGGGAAACAAAGAGGCCTATTCTTCCCTCAGCTTGAATTATATTAATATTAAAATACATTATTAGCTTACAGAAATTTGTATTTTATTTTGCCAGAATCATTTTAACAAAACTTTTCTATGTTAGTGTTTTGTAATGCAAACTGAAATAGTTTTGGGTTTTTTTCCCCAAATTAGCAAAACTGTAGATATTGAAAATGAGAAAGACCTATGAGATCATTAAAGTCAAAGAAAGTGTATCTTAAATCTATCCATATTCAGACTAAGTCTAGAGCATCATTACCATACACACAGTTCATGAAAAATCTGTTAGAACACCATACTTGTGGTTTTTTTAGCACTACAGATAACACGTGTTTGTGTAGCACATAAATAATTTTACTGTAGTGATTCCTTGTTCCCAGTGGTTTTTGCTTCATAGAATCACACTACATCTTTCCCCACAGTCCTTCCTCTTCCTTATCTTTTTTCCTCTCCTTTACCTCTCCACATGCTCCACAACACTCTTCTCAAGAATTTTCTTTCACACCACACATTTTCAGTATACATGGCTAGGAAATAGAATAACGAATATAGTAGGGAACATAGAATAATATCAGTCTTATATTACCTAAGTGCACAGACAATTTCAGACCTCAATTTACTAAAAAAAAAAAAATTGAGGGAAAAATTATTTTAAAGATGTACATTTACATTTTCTGTCATAGTATGTGAGTCAAACATATGCTTGCATCTTATCCTTAATAAGTGGAGCCAATTTTTACAGGAACCTGCTGCTGCTCCTTGGAACACAAAGACAAGCTCAGTGCCTGTCTAGGTTTCCTTATGAATTCATGATCAAACTTAATCTTTACAACTAGTTATTCTTTCTGATTAAGGCAGAAACATAATGAGAAACAGTGCTTCCCATATTCTCCTCTTGGTTAAATTATAGAATTTCTTCTGTATTACATAAACAAATCAATATACATCCCTGATTCTTGCTTGAACCATATTTAACTTCTCGGGTATATTTTTAAAGTCATATTCATTCTGGAAGTAGGGGTTTTTTATTTGTTTATTTGTCTTGTGAGTTGGACTGCTCTAGTATAACAGTGCCTTTGAGGAGAAATTTTTTGAATGTTCTGTTGTGATGCAGGTAACATAGTGAGGAGAGTTATTATGCAATGGAATCAGTAGAGATAGACATAGACATAGAGTTTGTAAGGGGTTTAGTCAAGAAAAAAACATTAGTGATACTTCATAAAGAAATGTACCTACTTTTGCAAACTTCTTTTTAAATGTTTTTCAGGTTCTGAATGAAGTTTCTATTTAAAAAAACCAACAACACAAAACCAAGCAAAAAAGCCAACCAACCAACTGAACAATCAAACAACAAAAAAAAGAACAATAATGAAATGTGATCCATCTACTCTAGTGAACAGACAGAGCACTCCCTGAAAGAGAGATGTGGCAGTTAAGGAAATTCCATGTACTTCTGAGACTTTAATCTCTTTCCTTCTCTTGCTATTTTGCTTTCTTTTCTTTTTTTTTTTGAATGTATGTATTTATATCTGCATGTATGTATGTCTCTGTATGTTTATATGCATATACAAAGACATATAAACATACATACATAGAGGTAAGTCCTTCATAAGGTTGTATACACTTGCTTCTTTACTTTGTTTCCCATGCCTTTACACATTTCCTCAAATCCTTCTTCTGATGTTGTATTTGCTAAATTTATAACAGGAGAGAGGAAAACGTCTTCTGATCATACATTAATTGAAACCAGACTTTCCACACATTTTTTAACATGAAGTAACAATTGTTTTATAAAAGAAATAAATGGACTTAGCAGGAAAATAATTAAGAATTAATTAATTCCAATAACTATCTATTTATTTGAAACACCAATACAGAAAAAATATATGGAGAGACATCAGTCTGGAATGCATCTGGAATGATGCATAGATAATTGATTCAAAATTGGGACAGCATCATGCATCCAGTCATTGCCACTATTTTTATTCTGTGATGATGCTAAACTAAATGTTGCCTGGTTAAAATATTCAGAACCTGTTCAATCCTGTTGAGCTGTAAAATGATGAGAAAACTGAAGCATGGACATGGTACCCATCTGCTACGTCATCTGGATATCCTGTGCATCCTTTGTGCTTTTTACTGTAAGAGAGTCTTTTTTGAGTACTGAGCTTTATAAGTAATCCAAAATACGAAGATTTGTGTTGCATGAAAGATGTCTTTTGTTTCCTTCGATTTTTACTACAGGGTTATCACAGATGATATAAAGAAGATTTTCTGTGACGTTCCACTGTTGTGAAAGGAGGCAACAGAAAGCATGATGTACATGAAGTGTATGACACAGGTCAAAGACTAGATGTTTCAACCTGCTCCAATCAGGCAGTTTAGTACAGAAACTTGCTACATATCTAAGAGAAGGCAAAACAGCTTTCCGCAAAAGACAGTGGTACTTTCAGAGATGCTTTTGTATGTTATGTACTACAAGCATAGAATACTGGTTGCATAGCCTTGTAAAATGACGAAGCATAAAGATGAATTTGCTGAAGTAATATTAATTAGGAGAAATTTTCCACTTCTCACCCATCACCCTACAACATTAAATGAAAGGCACTTACGAAGAAAGATAACTATTTTTGTTGTCTGCAGCAGAAAGGAGGTTATAATCATGTCTAGTTAGTTAATGTTTACAAAGCACTTCAGATCCTTGGATGAAAGGTACTACATAAATACTAAGCATGATCATCATTATGCTTTTTTCTGTAGTGTAGTTATGTAATTATGATGACTGCACAGACTTTTCAATGAACATATAAAAAAAAAATTCTTTTTGAGGTACTTATGCTTACCAATGTTAGACAACAAGGCTGAATTTTCTTCTGTTTTATGTCATTTGTGAGTTCATTTATCAATGCCTTCTTGACACTCAGCTAATCTAACAACTTTTGCTTGATTTTCCTGCCACATATATTTTCAGTAATGCAGATACATTTTTTCTTTTGATCTTTTCCTGCATAAATATTTATTAATGTATATTAAGGAAATGTTTGTCAGAACCTGAAACTTTCTTAGAGGAAGATTTATTCTTGATTATAACTTCTCTTCTGAGAAGTGTGGCTTCTTACAAAATAAGTGGAAGAAAACAAATATAATATATTATATATTATTCCCTTTTCTGTTTTGTTGGGGTTTTTTTCAGTATCAGTACATAAATATTTTCAGATGCTTATCAAATGATCCTACTGATGAGCAGGGTTTTGGGATTCTTTGAACTCTATAGAGATCCTTGTAAATGCCTAATCCTAAATACTGGATCAAATGCTGTAATTTAGGGTTTTGAAGTCTGTTCTGAGTAGTTAATCTATAAAACTCTTATAGGTAATTGGAATGTTTTTAAAGAGAATTCATCCCACACATCTTGGATTTGTCCTGTATTTCTTCTGCAAGACTTACTGAAGGAGGTTGATCATTATTTTAAATAGCTTCTGCTTTTAAAGTGAAAGCAGAATAGCAAACACTTTTTTCATGAAGTATGATTTTTAAGTTCAGCCTCAGGAAAGCTACTGAAGGAGATTGCAAGAGTACTTCATCTCCCCTATAAGATGCCATTCCTTTATATATATGCTGCTCTGATTCATACAAAGAAGCACTATCTATCTCTCTAGAGAAATCTTCACCATTATAAAGAAAATAAATCAAATTCAAAAAAGAAACTGAACTCAGATCTGGAGAAAGGATGAAGGAAATGTTGCTGAGAGAACAAAATGAAGCATGCTGGCTAGAAAGTAGGACAGTTGCAGGGAGGTTAAAGAAACCAAGGTTCAGGTTTCTGCTCTCAAACTCTTTCTGTATTTTATCCAGTGACAGTTTAATGACAAAACTGGGACACATGTGATTTGCACAGTGACAAATCTCTAGGGACCTGTAGAAGTGCAATGTGAAAAAGTTCAAAGAAGTTAATCAGGACTTTTTAAGAGTTTAATTGATCTAGATACATAGATCTAAGTTAGTAACCTAAGAATAAAACAATTTTAGATAATTTTAATAACATCATAGATTTGGTATGTCAAAATATAATTTATTTATCTTTTTCTCAAGTGAAAATCCTAGTTTTGCTTTTGGTTAAGAGTGCTACTGGTTGGCATCAAAAAACCTTTATTCCACAAAATAAAATTTAGCTGAAATGAGACAGACACCATCTATTTCAATAATGTGAACTCTTTCATTTTAATGTCAAAGCATTCCATTAAATAATAAAAATATATCAAGATAATTATTCAACATATTGTCTGGTGTGAAAACTAAGATTTAATCAGTTATAAATGTAGGAAGATTGAAATACTAAACCCTTTGTTTCTGCCTTATTAGAATGAAACACATCATTACTACTGAAATAGTAGTTTTTCTTTCTGAAACTTTGTGGAACATTTCTCAACTTGAATTGTGAAAATAATAATAGCAAAGGAAGTAGGTTTTCTGTTACACCCAGACATCAGGTATTGGACTTTTGATTTATTACAGCACTCATTATTACTTTTTATTGTAGCTGCAACTGTTTCTTATCCACGGTACATAACGTACTACACAGTACCATTCTGTAAACATGATTCACACTTATCAACTACCTATAAACTGTTAAGTGTTACACATAGTTACAGGGAATAAAAATAAGTTTAAATTATTAATGGATATATAAAACATAAATTTAGAGACCCTAAGTACTCATTTTTCTATTTACGTTTCCCAGCTATGGGATAGATATGAACTTCCTATCCTTAATTCATAATTAGCAAGTGCTAAAGAAAACTACGGCAAGATCACGATTGTTTCATGTAAATTGAAACAAAGAACAGGATATTGTGTGAAATTACATGACACGTGATAAAAGATATTCTTAACTGTGAGGGTGGTGAGACACTGGAACAGGTTGCCTAGAGAGGTTGTGAATGCCTCATCCCCGGAAGTGTTCAAGGGCAGATTTTATGGGGCTTTGAGTAACCTGGTCTAGCAGAAGGTGTCCCTTCCCATTCATGGGGCTGGAGCTAGATTATCTTAAAGGTCCTTTCCAACCCTAACTAGTCTATTGTTCTATGATTTTATACTGAGCAGCATGGGAAGAAATACTACAATTGGTCCATTTGGGTCAGCTGACCCAGCCTTTCCTCCCCATAGGCACTGCTGCTCCAACCCCCATTGCTATTGCTATTGCTGGCAGCAGTTGGAGGTGTCCCAAGTGGTTTCACAGAATCACAGAATCACAGTTATCATTCAAGTTAGTATGGCCATAAAAAGATTTTTATCCTGGTATTCTTAAACCAGGATAATACCTCAAGGGAGTGGGGGTTAAAGAAGATGGAGCGATGTTTTTTCTGTGGTGCCCAGTGACAGGACAATGGACAAAGGGTGAAAAATGTAATACAGAAAATGCTACTTACACATATGGAAAAAAATCCTGCTGCAAGGATGGTTGAGAATTGAAGAAGGTTGCACAGACAGGCTGTGGACACTCCATCCTTGGGGATATTTAAAGCCCAACTTCACATGCTCTTGAGCAACATGCATTATCTGACTTTGAGTTGAGCTGCAAGGATTTGTTCGGATAACCTGCAGATCTGCCTTCCAGACTCCTCTAATTTTTGTTCTGTAACTGTATGTTTTGAGGGGAGGGAGAAAGAAAAGAAAGAAAATACTATGTGGTGGGTGTTTTTTTTTCCTTCTTTTTAGTGATTTAAACTTAATTTAGAACATTAATAACAGGCTTTGCTCTGGATAGCTCTTATACTGAAACTAAAATCAGCCATACTATTTACCATGATTAAGAATATCCAGGCTTCTAAATCCATCTGGATATAACAGGTTGAAACCTCTTTGGAATATTCTTTTGATTTTGAACATTCAAAATTAGGAGGAAGAAAGCAAATAGGCAGCACCACTCTATACTAATGTGTTCTTTATTTTCTACTGCACTTTTGTCTGTGTTTGTTTTTTTTTTTAATGAAAAATTCAGATTCTAGTCATGTTTCTCTAAAATTAATAAACAAAATTGTTCAATATTGACTGAGTTCTCAAGAATTGTCTGATAGGTCCATATGAAAAGAAAACATGAGAAAGCAGAGTCAAAGAGATTATATTTAGTATTTTCTTCAGGCAGACTGTAGAAAGCAAAATATAAGCAAGAAGAAGCAATATGTGCTTCAGTAAAAGACTGAAGATTAATAGAAGTGCAGGAATCTCATATTGCAATAATTGAAACTCCTGGAAGCGTGCATTTTTTACTGGGATCCCAAAATAGAAAGTTGATGGTATTGTTTTATGTACTACTCTGATGATATAAAAAGAAAACTAACATTTATAAGGACTACTGTTATGAGTCCAAAAAGCAATTTCTGAAATTATTTTATGTAGATTTGTTAGTTATTAGAAAGGAGAAAAGTGATAAAACAAAGATGGTTAAATTCATAGTGTAAAACTGAGTTCTAATTATTTTGTTCAAGGACTTGTGAATTATATATTGTCTTTTTTCTAAATTAATATATTTCCAATATTGAATTGAGGCATTCTTGAAATAAATATTTTTTACACAGTACCTTGGAAAATGGGAGATCACAAGAGTAAAATATGTACAAAAATGGAATCATCTCAGAAATCCCATAATAATACTTTCTTACAGACAATGTAGAAGAACTGCAGAAATGGTGAACTAGTAACAACAGATGAGGAGAAGGCTGAGATTCTCAACAACTTTTTTTCGATGTTCGTTGGAAACCCCTCTCCTCACTGCTCTCAAGTTGATGGCCCACAAAGTGGAGACCAGGGAGACAAAGTCTACCATAAGTGAAGACAAGGTTTGTGACCATCTGAGGGACCTGAACATATGCAAGTCCATGGGACCTGATGAGATGCATCCCAGAGTCCTGAAGGAATTGGCTCATGTAGTTGTCAAGCCACTCTCTATGATCGTTGAAAAGTCATGACAGTCAGGTGAAGTCCCTGCTGAGTGGAAGAAAGGAAACATTACACCAATTTTCTAAAAGCATAGAAAAGAGGACCTTGAGAACTACTAACCTGTCAGCCTCACCTCTGTGTTTGGGAAAATCATGGAACAGAAGGCATGCTAAGACCCATGGAGGACTGGGAGGTGATTCAGGACAGCCAGCATGGCTTTACTAGGGGCAAATCCTGCCTGACTAACCTTGTGGTTTTCTACAATGGAGTGACTGCATCGGTGGACAAGGGAAGACCCATGGATGTCATCTCTCTGGACTTCTGCAAGGCCTTTGACATGGTCTCCCACAACATCCTTCTCTCAAAGGTGAAGAGATAGGGGTTTGATGGGTGGATTGTTCAGTGGATAAGGAACTGGCTGGATGGTCTCATCCAGAGGGTAGTGGTCAATGGCTTAATGTCCAGGTGGAAAATGGTGACAAGTGGTGTCCCTCAGGGGTCTGTACTGGGACCAGTGTTCTTTAGTATCTTCATTAATTATATTGACAGTGACATTGAAAGCACCCTTAGCAAGTTTGATGATGACACCAAGCTGGGTGGTGTGGTCAATATGCCAGAGGGATGGGATACCATCCAGAGGGACCTGGACAAGCTGGAGAAGTGGGCCTAGTTGAACCTCAAGAAGTTCAACAAGGACAAGTGAAGAGTTCTACACCTTGGCCAGTGCAACCAGAGATATGCATACAGGCTGGGGGAAGACATGCTAGAGAGCAGCCCTGGGGAAAAAGACCTGGGGGTACTAGTGGATCCAAAGCTGGACATGAGCCACCAATGTGCAATTGAAGCCCAAAAGGCCAACTGCATCCTGGACTGCATCAAGAGAAGTGTGGCCAGCAGATTGAGAGAGGTGATTCTGCCCCTCTACTCTGCCCTGGTGAGACCTCACCTGGCTTCCTAATACCAGTCAAGTGATCTACTCCATTTGGACACCATTAATTTTTCATAATACTTTATGGGGGTTAACTGATAATATCTTTAAAATTGAAAGGTGGAAATTTCAGAAGTTTACATCTTGCTGCAAATACAGAGTAGTCTGATCCCTGTTCCTTTTATTCTGGTAAATATTATTTCTGTGTTCGTAACTTGGGTGATATATGGAGACTGGCTTTAGGTACCAGAAAATAACAATAGTAAAAATGAGGTGTTAATGTTGACATCTGGCCTCTTCAATGTGTAAATGAACTGGAAATGGAAATCAAAAATAAGCCTAAGTTTTCTCTCAAAATGAAAATGTATTTGATTTTTCACTAGGGAGCTATCTTCATTCCTAGCTATTTCTATTTCATATTTAGTTGAACAACTCTTTAGGCTACTGTGAGGGACTAGCCCTCAGGACCCGTACTTGCTGGAATTGGTGTCCAATCCCCATTGTAACCCCTGGGACAAAGTCTTGTTTGCATCCCAGAAGGCCTGCCTGAGAGATGGAGACACCGATGACGGCTGAATATGGGCCTGTGGCCTATATTCACAGTGATTGAGATAAGGACAAGATCGTGGGGCAAAGGGGGCAGAGGTCCACTCCAGCTGCTCAGTCTTACAACTCAATCACACTTGCTCATCCTTGTGAAACAAGGAAAGGAGGCCTATAAAACAGGGAGCTGCATGGTGGGCTTGGGGACCTTCATTGACACCAACTCTCCCCCCCACTAGATGGCCCAATGCTGGATCCAGAACTGGTGATTTTCTATTATCTATCTATCTATCTATCTATCTATCTATCTATCTATCTATCTGTTTATCTATCTTTTCTTCTCCTACTCTCTCTCTGTCCCTTCCTGACATCATTAAGTAATGCAAGGCCTAACAATGATTTTTTTGTCAGGTTGTGCAGCTTAAACATATATGTATTGTACTCTTGTGATCTAAATGTCAGCCTTTATGATGGTGTAGCCTAAGATAATAATTGAAGTATAGTTTTAATTAAACTTAATTCAAATACAGACCTTGAATGTTGTTTCACCTTAAGCTGATCAAGGGGTATCAGATGGTCAAGCATTTCCTCGGACCATGACATTTTAATCACTCTTCCTGGAAGGGCAAGTTCTGAGACAAAGGTTGGATCCAGCTGCACCTGGGGTCCTCTCTGGGAAGTTTAGAAAGCAAGAGGGTCCAATCTGAATCTCCCTGGGTTGCCCTACTTGGTTCTTGACAGCTACATGTAGTATTATTTACCAGAACAAGTTAGCTAACTTTGTGCAAGAAAACATGTCAAAACTACTATTGATTTAGAAGCCGGCTACTTCCTTATCCATCCAGTACCTACTTATCCAAAGGCAATTCATATCTGCAGCTTACTCATATTAAATTGTATTTTGCTCCCCAACTAATTGCAGTGTTCAGTGGAAGTATTTTCAGACATAAATTGTTGCTTCATAAATGAAAGGAAAGCAGAACTGTGCCCTCTAATAATTTGAATGCTTGTTTTACTGAAAATGGTTTATCTTCTGTCAAGGTAATTGCCATTTATAATTTAAGAAACAATTGTCTTCTCTGACTGAAGCATGTGATCATCTGTCACCCTTTTATTGGCTAAAACCATGACAAGTTTTTATACACGTGGATGAAATCCCCCTGAACCTTATGTTCTCTAATCTAAGCAGTCCCAGCTCATTTAGCCTCTCATATGAAAGATGCTTCAGTCCCTTTATAATCTTTCTGGCCATTCTATATACTGAGTGCAGTATGCTCAAGTCTCTATGGTAGTGGGGAGTTCACAACTGAGATATCTTACCAATCCTGAAGGAAGGATTACCTCTCTCAGCCCTCTGTCAGCACTCTGCCTAGTGCAACCCCAGTGACTGCCTTGTTTGCCTCAAGGGTATATTGCTGGTTTATGCTCAACTTACTGTCCACCAGGACCCCCAGGGTCTCTTCTGCAAAGCTGCTTCCCACATGGTTGGCCCCAGCCTGTACTACTGCAGGAAATTATTCACCTCCAAAACTTTATAGTAGCCCTTGCTGAACTTTATGGGGTTCCACTGTGCTCATTCCCATAGCCTGTCAAGGTCCTTCTGACCAGCAGCACCACCACTGGTGAATCACACTTCCCAGTTTTGTAACATTGCAGCCTTTCTGAGAGTGAGTTCTGCTGCGTGGCACCATCACATGCATGAATGGCACATATTAGTTTCATAGCTCTGTGGATAAATCTTTATATTGTCCACAATAAAATGCACTGACTGGCAGTGTGTTCTCTTTTTTGACATATCAGTAGGAAACTAATTTTTAAAAATTAAAAAATATAGAGGGTAATCTGCCGTATGTCTACAGGGTCTGATAAGATTGTCATTTTGACAACTAAATGTAAGGAAGTAATAAATTCTATCGCTATTTGCTTTCCTAAAGGGAAAACAAAGCTGTCCACCTTATGTCTTTTAATCAGTTACTTAGTGATCTTTGCTAAGCTAGCTACTCAGAGTCTGGCATTCTCTTTCCAATTAAAAGTGGTATCCCCATGAGTTCGGTGGAAATCTTGTTAAGATTAAATTTTCAATGGTTGTCTGTTTCTGTTGCTGGCAGTGTTTTAGAGAGTGTCAGAATGTTTAGTATCCTGAAGCAGCTATTTGTAGACAGATTTATAGGAAACAGCTGCAGGTAACAATCAATCATATTTGGTTCAGTGATGGAATTTAATTAGATGACAACCAAGTGGAATACTCTATAAAATAAATTAATTGCTATTTGTGTACAAATACATTTCCTTCTCAGGTCTTTATTTAACATGTAAGAGACAAGTGAATATCAGCACAAATAATGATACATGACTGACTCCAAAATCAGAAGCAAAAGTAGCATCCCCTCTCTCTGCCAGTTGCTAGGATGCTTGTCTTGTAACTTCTTTCACCAGCCACACTATATTTTTTCTTTCTGCTAGGTACTTTCTCTGATATATCTGCTTTTTTCATTGATTATTAATGTAAGATGGGTCAGCTGGTTACAGATACATTTATTCCATACAAAAGCAAGATATGTTTCTGTATGAGTGAAGAGTAAAGTCACATACTCTCTCACAGATGGTATAGTGATTCATGAAAGACAGTTAAAATAGTGAAGGCATTTCTTGGCATTTTGCTATCTATCTGAACTTCCACTCCAGCTGGGTACATTGGACCCCTTAGACAATGGGAAACCTGATATAACATAAGAGAAGAACTCTAGAAAACAGTACTTTGAAGAAGAATATGGAAAAATTTGTGTCCAACTGTTGAAAAGGATCAACAAGAATCAGGGAAAACTTTTCTCTGCTTGAATTTTACACTTTGCCCAGACATCAAGTTTAGTTATACTTTTCTTGGCATAGTAGCAGGGAACAATAGCAAGAATTACTTGTTATATCCAACAATGCAGTACTGAATTTAACTTCAATTTGGAGAACTGTCTTTTTGTACTTCCTTTAAGCATAATAGAAAAGTAATTTAATCAGTTATTGCGTTATAGAGTATTTTGAAAGTGGGCTTTCTGAATGGCTCTTTGCAAAATTAAAACATTCTGTAGAACATAAAGAAATTAAAAGCTAAGAAGGCATCATATGACTCAGCTATCAAACATTCAGAATATCTGACTCAATTAAGCAATATGCTGTGACATGCACCAAAGCTTAACATGTATAAGAGAACAATAAGTGATTCAGCAACATCACAACTTTGATAATATTTTGTGTTAACTAACTGACTAGAGGTAGCATATTTCTGTCTAGAATCTCCTTATCAAAAATATATGCACTGTACTCTTCTTAGAATCATAGAATGATTTTGTACGGAAAAGACCTTTAAGATCATAAAGTCCAACCCTTAATCTAGCATTGTCAAGTCCACAACTAAACTATGTCCCTAGGCATCCTGTCTACACATCTTTTAAATACCTCCAGGGATGGTGATTCAACTACTTCCCTGGGCAGCCTGTTCCAGTGCCTGACAATGCTTTGGTGAAGAAATTTTTCCTAATATCCAATCTAAACCTCCCCTGGCACAACTTCAGGCCATTTCTTCTTGTCCTATCACTTGTACCTTCAGCAGCCAACTCTTCACCAGCTTTGTAACTCTTCTCTGGGCTCAGTCCAGTACCTCCTGTAGTGAGGGGCCCAAAACTGAACACAGTAGTTAAGGTGCTGCCTCACCAGTGTCGAGTACAAAGGGACAATCACTTCCCTAGTCTTGCTGGCCCCACTATTTCTGATAGAAGCCAAGATGCTGTTGGCCTTTTTGGCCACCTAGGCATACTGCTGGCTCATATTCAACTGGGTGTTGACCAAAGCCCCCAAGGGGGGACCCAACAGTTGGCCCTGTTGTACCTCACACAATTGGCCTTGGGCCATCAATCCAAGTCTCTAAATCCCTCTGTAGAGCCTTCCTACCCTCAGGCAGATCAACACTTCCATTCAACTTGGTGTTGTCTGCAGACTTCCTGGAATGCACTCATCCCCTCATCCAGATCATTGATAAAGATATTATCATAGAATCATAGAATAGAATCATAGAATCATTAAGGTTAAAAAAGACCTTCAACATCATCGAGTGCAACCATAACCCAACCACTACAACCACTAAACTATATCCTGAAGTGCCACATCTGGACACTTCTTGAACACCTCCAGGAGTGGTGACTCCACCACTTCCCTGGGCAGCCTGTTCCAATGTCTCACCACTCTTTCAGTAAATAAATTTTTCCTAATATCCAACCTAAATCTCCCCTGGCAACTTAAACCTATTTCCTCTTGTCCTATCACTAGTTACTTGAGAAAAGAAACCAACACCAGCCTGTCTACAACCTCCCTTCAGGTAGTTGTAGAGAGCAATAAGATCTCCCCTGAGCCTTCTCCGGACTGAAGAATTATTTATTATTTTACACAGAACTGGTCCCAGTACTTAGCTCTGGGAAACACCACTGGTGAGCAGCTGCCAACTGGACTTAATTCCATTCACCATGACTCTTTGGGCTCAGCACCCAGCCAGTTTTTTACCCAGCAAAGAGCACACTCATCTAAGCCATGAGCAAGCAGTTTCTCCAGGAGAATGCTGTGAGAAACAGTGTCAAAGTCTTTGCCTAATACCTAGGTAGACAAGATCCACTGAGCTGGTCACCTTATCATAGAAAGAGATCTGGTTAGTCAAGCAGGATCTGCCTTTCAACCTCTGCTGACCCATGGGCCTGATCACCTGGTTGTCCTGCATGTGTTGTATGATGGCACTCAGAATGATCTGCCCTATAACCTTCCCTGGCACTTCCTTTCTCAAGAACATATAAATTTATTTATTTTTATATGAAATGCTTATTACCTTGATATATCTTGGACAAACTCTTCTGTACATCTTCTCTCTCTTCTCCTCTTCTGTAACTATTTATTTTCTTTGAACTATACCATGAAAAAGATGAGAGTCTGTATTGATGGTGTGTTTTTATCAGCAAAAAATTTAAAAAAACCTAACTTATATTGGTAACATACTCTCATTACTCTCAATAAAGATATGAAGGGGAAAATATACATTTGCTACACTTTTGTGTGGATTTTGCCACCATAAAGTCCAGCAGAAAAGGTTGAAAGAGTGGCTAAACAAATTATATTTCAAGAAAAGTAGTTTGGTCAGAAGTAAATTCCTAATTTTACTGGTGTTTTGCTATTGATCTCAGGATAGACCTGATTTCACCCTTTCATTTGTGGAGCTGAACGGCAGCATTTTTAGCCTTTTCTTACAAGACTGTTCAGAAAACACAGCTCAGCTATTCTAATTTTGGCAGCAAAGGCACAAATAACTTCTAATATCAAAAGATTGTTGAGAAGTAAGTATTTTATAGATCTGCATTTTATATATATTAGACAAGCAGTTGCATACCTACTGTACAAGATCAGTTTCTCTGATTGCACATGCCAGTCAGGTAACTGTAGGCTTAAATGCCTATTTATATGCAAGAGCAGTTTATTCAATCTACATAGATAATTACAGATAAAGCATATGTAAATGGAGTTCACAGTTGTGCCTGCAAGAAGCTCATGGCTTTGTGTACTTGCTCTGTTTAAACATAATGATTTTAGCCAAAAAACTCCTGCTTCACATGTGCTTTATTTTATACTTCTTTTCAGCTGAGGAATTATGAAACGAGACAACATAATACAAAATGTAAAATAACTCAGAATTTCACTAATATTAAAAATTAAGAGTAGTATTGAAAATAGAAGAAGTACTAAGGATTACTCAGAATAAGGGATAATAACTTTATTAACATTATTGGGAAATAAGCATCACTATAGTTTCTTAACCATATGACAGTTTATTCCTGTACTCTGAAAACCACACAGAGATAGATGTGAGATATACTGCACTGGATAATCATGTAAGAATAAGAACAAAAAGACTAATGTCTTTCTAGCAATTATCAATTTCAGAACACAATTTACCTGTCAATGTAGCATGAGTATTTGTGTATTAACAATGTACTGTATCTTAAAAGTTTTCATTAACTACAATAAATCCGATCTATTTCTCCATTTAAATCTTCTTTGCAGAATGTGTACACATTAAAATTTGCATACAAATTTTATGTGGCAGATAAGGAAAAAGTGAATTAGTATATTAATTTATAATTAAAAGGGAGTACACCACTTTGGAGTACAGTACAGCAGCCATGATACTCAGACTTTCCTAATGGAAGGCATGAAGTTTTGTCCTTTCAATGTCCTTTTAGCATATGTACAAGTTCAAGACCTTAGATCAATGTTATCTTCTGATACAAAAATTGTGATGTTCAGCTGTTGAGGGGGTTGCCTGGCTCTTGAACATGTAAACTTTGTTAATTCTTAGACAATAAAGAGGGAACCTAATAAATTGAGTATACCATAGATACATTATCTATCAGGGTTTGGGTTTTTTTTATAATAGAGATGAAAAATGTTTCAGAAGGCAAAATATAGTTCATATTAACTCAGAGGTGGACCAAAATCTCTCTTGGGAGTTAGCATACATTATTACTTAGTCTGGAAGAAACTGAAAACAACATATTTGCTTCCTTCTGGTAGGAAAATGACTTAGAGTCACAGAATTTGTTGGAAATCCTTTAACATTCTCTATCTAATTAGGCTGATTTTAAATGCCCCTTCCTTTTTATTTATGTGTTTTTCTTTGGTTTAATCATCATATAGACAGTATATTTCCTCTCTATCATTGGGATTAAATATAACATTCAGAATTTACCAGTCAGGAAGAAAAGTACCTAGCTCCCTTCTTAATGTACAGGGAAATTCTCTCTCACTTCAGTAGCAGCTGGATCAAGCTCATGGCCAAGTCTTTCTCTCTGTACTCACTTTTCATTAAGGGTCCTTGGTGTCTCTGCCCTCAAAAATTGAGTCATTTCATATGACTAAAGATTGTGAATCTGCTGGGTAGGTTGATGAAGTGTGACCAAGAAGGACCAAGAGAGCTGGCCACCATTGGGGAAGCCAGAAGGGAGCAGAGGAAGAGGATTTTGACTACACTGCTTGGAAGAGGCTGCCCAGTGCAGGCAGGACCTGTGGTGTCTGATGGGATATGTGAGTGCAGCTGCCCCCAGCTGACAGCCCCCAGATTCCAGTAGGTCCCTGGCCTGGCAGTCTGGGGGATATAAAAGTCCAAGGTCAAGCACAGCTGTGAGATCTGCCTGCTTGTTTAAGGAAGCCCACATCTCTGAGAACTCTCTGTACCAGCCTGGTTGTTGCCCAGGGTTAATGCAAGCATTACTGTTTTTCTCTGAGCATGTTCTCTCAGTTAATTCTGAAAATCAGATATAAAGACTTATTTTTCTCTTATCATCCTTTTTTTTTTTTTTGTTAGGAGAAGAAAAGAAGGGACAGAAAATGTTTGACTTTTAGCAAATGATTCTTGAAATGGATGATCATATCATTAAAAAAAAAGGTAAAAAAAAAAAAAGGACCGTCTAGATAAAACAGATCAGGAGTAATTGCCAATGCTCTTTCTTTTCACCTCATTTTACACTATCAACTACAATACAAATAGAATTCTACAGTCTGTAATAAGGGATAAACCCCACCAGATGTAGCAGATAAGCAAATCAGTATTTAAAGTGATAGTTTGTAGGGTGCAGCAATTCTGGATTAGGCATTAATTTATTTGGCATTCTAGGGATGAAAAGGACTACAGTGTTTGTTCTGCAAATGAAATTGGTAGCTGCTAATATCATGTAAAGTAGGAATGGCTTTTATCCCAGGATGCATGAGAAGGGCAAGGTATGAGACTCTGGAGTGCAGAGAAAATTAAAATAAGTTCTACTCATAATTAGTGATCAAACACAAAATACACTCTCTGTAAATAGCAGGGTCATGGACAAAATTATATAGAGGCTGTTGGCTTACATTTCAGGAGCCACATGACAGATACAAGGAAAGTAGTCTACACACTGATCAGAGAGTTCTGCAGAGCTGTCTGAGCCCTGTTTCCAGAGGTACTTAAAAAGGGGTCATAACTGCAATTTTCGAAGATGACTTTGACCCTCCTCCTCATCTGAATGATTCCTGTACCATTACACCTCTAAATACAGAATTCTGGCACCTAAGTAGTATAGGCCCAAAGTAACATTTAAGTGTCTATATATTTTGAAGGATCTCGATTTAGGATCCCTTACTTTTATTATCAATGTCATAAATGAAGTTCTTAAGAAACAAAGCTTTTAGAGGACTGCTAAACAGTATGCACTGCCATGCATAGGTTTTAAATGGTGGCACTCAGCAGAGAATCTCAATTCTGTATTACCTATATATCATGTTTAAGAACAGGGTAGAAGAGTATCAACATGGTTGGAACAGATTTCCCAGAGACTCTAGCATCTCCATCTTTGGAGATATTCAGAAGACATCTGGACATGGTCATGAACAACCTGCTCTAGATGTTTATGCTTCATTAAGGGATTGGACTAGATGACCTCCAGAGGTCCCTTCCAACCTCAGCCATTCTTCATTCTGAGATTCTCTAAGCAAAAATAACAAAGAGCCCAGAATAGGAAACACTGAAGTCAGGAATTTTGAACACTACTGGCATGTGGAAGAAACAGCTTTTTTGTGCCCTTTGGTTGGATATTCTTTCTTCAGATGTATTGAATAACTAGGTTGAATGAATGAATATGCTACATTTTGTAGCATATTTGGTTTCAAGTCACTGGGCAATGGGAGAGTTTCTGAGTGTTGAGCAATTGAAATATTGAAAACTCTGTTTGGTACTGATGTGCTTTGTTTTGCCTGTATCAGGCTTTTCTGATAAGCCTTAGGGCAAGAGCATGTCTGTCCCTTGCTCCCTGGCTATCTCTACAAATTACTTGGCAGCTTGTGGTCACCTAACTGTGAAGTAATATAGTACCAGTGTGGGCCTCTGTCAGATACATGCTCAACATATTGTTCTCAACCAGAAAAGCTTTAGGCGATCAGTATATGATAATACATCATGGGTTAGAACATTTCCATTTAATACCACTTCCAGCTATTGCATCAGCTGTTGGTTCAGGTTCATTTTGTGGCCATTTCTCACAAATTTCTTATTGCACCCTATCTGCCATGTTTCTTACGGTAACCTAACACAGCATATAACTTCATGTACTAAATATGTTGGATAAAGCTGTTCCATAAATCTTAAGAGTTCTTTTAATTATTTTTTTAGGTGTATGACAGAGAAAAAAGAGCTTGGAATAACTCTAGTGGTAAACAGTTCATTTTGTAAGTGGTGGCTATGTATTTTAAAGCACGTCAATAAAAAATCAGCTCATGTTGAAGAATACTGCAGAGGATTGTTTCCCTCATGTTATCATGTATAGCCTTTGTTATCACAAACTAGGTCTTCCTCCTTTACAGAGATGATATATATAAGATAAACTTTCAACTAAGTTCTCCCATAATAGCTCTGTCTTGGAAATAGTAAGTTATCTGGAAACCTAAATAGGGATTTTATTTTTTATTATTATTATTATTATTATTGTTGTTTTATTTTTAATACTTTGGTTTTGGTTCTTTTTTGAAGCAAGAATTTAGAAAAGGTAGGAAAGGAAATGTACAAGAATAAACAAAACTGCAAAAATGCAGAAATTAGAATTGCCAGTGGAGATCAGTGTAGTCTAGAAAAAGAATTACACTGCTGTCTTTCTTTCTGTATGATATGAATTAATGTGTTAGTCTTTATCCCAGTGTTTATATATGCCTAAAGAAGTAACAATTTTTCTCCATGCTAATAGAAGAAAAGGATCAATTGTAAACATCCAACAAAAAGTCTGAAGAGGTATTTTTATGTAGTAATATTTATATTGTGTATTTCACTATAGGAAAGAAAATAATGAAACAAATCTAAAAAGACCTTTCAGATAAAAACTGGGGCTTTTATTTTACTTTATAGAATTAATTTTTATATTGTTTACCTCTTTTTAAGTTATTTATGCTCTTTCCAAAGTACACACCCCACGTTTGGCCTTTCTCCTCTGAATTTTAAAAATATTTTCTTAAAATTAATGTTGTTCGTGGCATTCAAGAAAGGAGGTATATATTTTAATGATCATTTACACACTTATTCTTCTTTTAGTTAATTTTCTAAATTTCAGAGCTGAATTTTGATGGAGATCAAAGGTTTGATGTTTAGCTGAGACAAAGAGCTTCATGTGACTTCATTCTTATTTTAATATCTTCAAAAGACTGTGGCATCATGAAACCCAAAATAAGTCATAGAGAAAACTAATTAGCTAAAATAACATCAGCTCTGGTCTTGGTTATATTACTGAAAGATAAATTCCAACAAATAGCCTACTGAGAATCATTGGAACAAGCAGAGATTTTATTCCAAGTTAATTGTTGTTTCTAAAGTCAGAGCTTGTTTTAATGAGTTTCTGAAAAGACAGCGTAACATCAATTTTTAAAGCATTTAATGCATTTCTTTGCAACTATATATATAGTTTTGAAATCTGATGTATTAGAAAGTGCTGTGGTGCAGTCCTTCCAATGATCCACCTTTAAAATTACCATTGTCAGAAAACATCTATGAATGAGCTGTGTAATTTGAGCTATGTTGATTTATTGAGTCATGAGCAACATATGATCTGCACTATTATAACACTGTACAGAGTGCCCCCTTTCCTTTGTCTCATATTCCAATTTATAGATTGATGAGTAAAAGATATTCTTGGAATTTGAAAGTGAGAGAAATACTTATCATCAGGTTACTTGGAGCTTCAACTCAGGTATTTTAAGTTCTGTGAAAATGTTCAAATCAGTACACTTTACAGAAGAGAGTTCTATGTTTTCTAATTGATATGGTGTGCTTGTTATAAGTATTGGTGGCTCCAAAAGTTTTGATTCAGTAAGTGTGTGCAGGAGAACTCTAAATGCTAAGATCAGACTCTTTAAGAGTCACTGGTAGTATTAAACCTAGTGCCTGTACTGAGTTTTAAACAGTCAGTTCTGTTCAGTGGATACACACTAGCATTCAATGGAAATCAGCAGTTGAGGACTCAGCTCCAGGTTGAATGAAATCCAAAGGATAGGATTGAATTCAAAGTGGTGGCTTTTAGAATAAACACTCTAATCACCAAATACTGGATAAAAGGAGGTCGCCACTAACATCTCTGAAAGACACTTCCTGTTCATCAGAAACATAAGATTACATTAGAAGTTAACTGCTGGAGATGAGAAAAGCAGAGGAACATCTGATGTTTTGATTCTGGTATAGCTTTGAAGGGTTTGTTGCCACGCTCAAAGACTGTGGGCAGTCTGGAAGCAGAAGAAGATTCAGTAGAATATATGATGCCAGAGCCAAATATGCAGGATGTGGCATTCAGAATGTATAGTGCTTGTCTCGAACAATCCAAGAGATAAGTGATGGACTCTGGTACTCAGGATATCTGTTGTCTGTCCTGTGGCATCTGAGAGTTAAACAACAGCTGTTGATGAACTAAAGAGATGTCTCAGCAACCCACCCACCCCTCCTGCAGCAAGTAACTGGGGAGTTTAGTGTGGGATGTGCTGAGCTTGGAGAAAAAGATCTACAGCTGGCTCTGGGAGCAGGATACCCAGTGATAACCAGACCTTGATATCTCATGAAAGCCACCAACTTAGCAGGACAAGATAAAGAGTGCCACCTCCTAGGACCAAAACCACTGCAATAAACTAAGCCTGTGGTGCCAGTTGTCTCGACCTCCTTTTTGTATGCAGAGATCTCCAAACAAAGACTATCTGCAGGACTTAGCCCAGACCTACCGCCCCCCCGCCTCCTATCTCAGAGGACTGAGAAGATAGTTTTTCCCTGACGCAGGGAGAAAAGTGGGGGTGCAGTGGGCAAGAACTGTATAAAAATCTGGGACTCTGTGGGTGCATTTGAAGCACTTCCCCACCAGGAACCACTTCCCCACCGACGACATCTCTGGACTGTGGGTGGTAACTATTCTCTCGCTTGCTGTCCTCTTATCTCTCTGCTTTCTCATTTCTTTTCTGTCTCTGTTTTCCTGCCTGTCCTATCCGCTCTAGGGACCTTTGCTGTGTTGCTCTAATAAAATTTTGTTGTGTGCGTGACATCTGACCTCGTTTGCGTCTTAATTTCACCATTTGGGATCACCTTTATAAAAAATTGCCACGTATCCGAATACCGGATCGTGACACAGGAGTAGTGAAAGTAGTCACACTGTATGTCTAATTAATTGAACTTTGCAGCTACCATTCTTTTTTGAGTAATCTAGAACTGTCATTAATCTTCTGGTGAAATAATTCAGACCTCAAACTACAGACTGTGCCTGAAATAAAGAAAATGAGATCCAGGTCTGGAGTGAAGTTTCTGGGTTGGTTTTATACCTACATTTCTGGGAGCAGGATGTTAAGCACCAAGCCATCAGATGTTCTGGACAGAGCTGCTCTGCATACTCTGTGATAAAGTTACTGGGTTTTGCAATAATTTCATAATGGACATGAAGGTGTCTGCCCGTGACCGAAGGGAAAAATTATTGGACAGACTAATTTCAGAAATTTCTTGAGCTTCAGATGTTAATAATCATCTTATATCAGATATATACAGCACAAAAGAAAAGAAGGAGCAATTTCTTTTAGAGAGCTGCAAATTTTAAGACTAGTCTTCCTGAAAAAAATTAAGGTATCAGATTTCATTAGGTAATTTCTAGTAGTTTTTGTAGTTTTTGTGAAAAATAAGATTAGATTCTGGTTTTAAAATTTTGTGTAGATATGAAAGCCGCATTACCATATTGAGAATCATCAGCATGGTTTCTGAAGAGTCTTTTCCTTTTAACATCTAGATTTGTGATAAAGAAAACATTTTTCATATTCTGAAAGAAAAATATTAGCTATTCTTACATTTTAAAATACAGAGACAAAACTCTGAAATCTTCAGACTCTTAATGCTGCAGAATACTCTTATTTTCAAGTCAGAGCTACACCTATCTGAACCGTTACATGGATTCAATAAATCTGTTTCTACTAACTGTAAGGATTATTTCACAAGTAAACATATTCTGCAGCTGCTATCTTGATATTCAGTCTTATATTGCTGTAGCCCATCAGCACCTCATATTACTATGCTACTTTTTTTTTTTTTTTGTGATAGTTCAAAATGACATAATGGAAAATATAATTATAGGCATGAGAGCTATTTTATGCTACTTATTCCAGTACAGACACCTTCCCCTGTGTGCACAACTGTAGTAATTAGTTTTGGTTTGTTTTCTCCCTCATCTGGGGGCTAGCAGGAATTTGGCCATAACTAATAAGTGCATGATTAGTTTAGAACCTTTTAATCCGTACACTCTTTTCTACTGACATCCTTAATAATATTTCTAGAGGCTCCACTGGGATTCTGAGAGCTGTAATCACGGTAATACAATCACAAATTACATTCTAGTAATCCTGCATTTATTAAAGAGGATTCCCTTTAGAAGAATAAATGCAGCTAGTCTCATAATTCACAGATTTCAAGAAAATATTAGTCACTTGCATGAGATCTGCAACCCTTTCTGGTGGTTCACTTAGCATTGTCATATAAATGTAAGATGTATTCAATGCAGCCAATGCACACTGAACTCAAATTTAATTTCTGTTCCTATTATCATATCTATAATAACACCTATTGGTAATAATTTAGAGATTTGAGGAGATAATTTAAAAAAGGTCTGATTTGATGACATCATTCCCAGATCTGCTTCAGGTTAGAACGACAGGTTTCATGTTTCATTGCTGCCATATGTCAGCATTCAGAATACATATCTAAGATACTCTTACATGTAGAAAAACACAAGGAAAGAAGGACCTTGCACTAAAATGTTTACAATGTAAAAAGAAATACTGACCACTTTACGGATTGGAGGTGAAGAAAAGAGAAGATCAGTGACTCACTCAAGGTCAATCAATAAGCCTAGATCAGGAACAGAAACTCACTTAACCACAAAACTATTTAACCAGTGTTTTCTGAGAGTAAAACCTGTCTGGATATGAGGTATACCCTTAGGTATTCCCTCTGTGCAAACAGAGAAATAATGCTTAGATATTACTCTTATTAGCTTCACTACTTGTAACTTCTGTTCTATAGCACATAACATCTAGGGAATTGATGCTTTTGATTAACCAATAAATCAATAAATATATTTTGATGCAATAATAAAAGAATTCTGGATTGGAAAAAAAAAGTATATGAGAAACAGTAAATGTTGGGTTCTGTTTAAAGTATGGTTAGGACAACCCAGGTGGTCAGGCCCAGTCAGCATGAGTTTACAAAAGGCAAGTCCCGCTTGTCAAAAAATCTCCTTCTATAACAAGATGACCTGCTTAGTGGATGAAGAAAAGGCTGTCGATGTTGTCTAAGCTTTAGGCAAAACTTTTAATGCATTTTCCCACAGCATTCTCCTGGAGAAACTTGCTGCTCATGGCTTGGAAGGGAGTACTCTTCGCTGGATATAAAACTTGCTGGATGGCTGGGCTCAAAGAGATATACATATACAAGCATGTTCAGGAATGTGCAAAACCCTTATCATCTCTCCCCCACCCCCAGCAACTCCCCTGGCACTCTCCTTAGCTTTGAGCAGTCCCAAAATGTCCCGGAGCACTTCAGAGATATCGGCAGAGCAGACAGGAGCTGAGGGGAGAGTTATGAGGGTCAGGAATGCACGAGCCTAGAGATCAATGGTGATGGACAGATGGAGTCCTCCCTGGATGCTGGCCATAAACAGAAGAAAAGGGAAGAAGAAGCAGGAAGGAAGGGGCTTGACTTCTGTGATCCCTGACTTTAGACCTAGTCTTGCGTGTGTATATATATATGTATGGAATATACCTGATCAAATTTGCTGTCTGTCTAGTCCGCTCCTCACTACAGGAGAGTTGCAGATACAACTGACCTGCTCCTTTAGTATCCGAAACTGAGGTAAAGCAAAGTCTCCTTGATGCCTAGGCAGTATGTATAAACTTTCCAGCGTTATCTACCCACTAGTTGGAAAATTTGCTGCTTGTTAAAAGAGAGCTCACTGAAGAAAAAAAAAATCAGTAGAAAGAAAATTGGCTTCATCCTGGCTCAAACCAGGACAGCCTCTAGATAACAGGGTACTGGTGAATCATTCTGATAAAAATGAAATTATCTTTCAGCAAGTGCAGTTATTTAGAAGACACTTACATGAAAAGTAAAATTATGTGAAAGAAAATTTGTTCTATCCTGACTCAAACCAGGACACTTTTCTTCTCTTTCCTCATAATTGATCCATTTACTGGGTTTAGACTGTTGAGAAGAACTCTGAATGTTTAAGGCAGACATGGACTCTTTCTTAGGAAAATGTGCTTATCTGGAAAGAATTTTTATTGCTTCATCAGTTCAGGATGTTGGTATCAGCTATTTGTCAACTGTCACGCCACAAAGGGGAAGAAAATAGTATAATTATTCCTCCTGTAGCAAAGTGTAAAGGTCTGCTGAAATTTGTCACCTTATTCCCATATATTCTATGACAATAGAGGAATACTGACAGATTTTTTTTTAATTGTTTTAAAGAAGGATGGTCTAGGCCAGTGTCACAAAACCGTGAATTACTTGTACCAGTGCTGGTTTGGTTTTTTTTCCCTCAAATTTACCAAATCAGTTCACGAGATTTTAAATTCTGCTAGTATAGAACTACTCAAATACTCAATAAGAATTCCTCTAACCATACCCAGGAAGAAACTGCCTGCAGAGCAGGGAGGGAAACCATGCTAATGCACGGAACGACTAACAGGTATATATAAATCCTTACCTCCACTCCCAGTCATGTTTACTTCTACACAAAGTATTCGTGCTTCCTAGAACTAGAAAAAAAAAAATACTTCCTCAGTCTTATGACTTTGGTCATCAAGAAACGTGAGCTAGATTCTAAACCTTGACCTGGTGAGATTTTCTTGCTAGTTATTTTTCAGCTACTTATGAAATTACGTCTTACATGAAATAGTGTACTGTACTGCTCCAACACTGTGCTGTGCCTAAGTGATATAATTAAGTCACCTTTTCTTATTTAGACTATGATTTGGATTTAGACCTTACCATTTCTCTGAGAGTGGATTTTCATTTATCTGCTAAAAGATGCAGTTTAGCTGTAGGTCTGTTTTTCACACTTCACTGATTTTCCAGATTTCACAGATCTGTTTGATACATATAAACTGAGATATCACTGAGTCATCTGCAAAGCTGTTTCATACACATATTCTCCCATAATTCTCATATACATATGTGTGTTAAATTGTTCAGTGTTAATATTTTCTGTCTCTTACACATAAGGAAATTAAAACGAAATACAGATGAACAGAACTAATGTTTCTGAAAGTCTGTTTCTGAAAGGGATAGTACATTATTTTTAGAGAAACCTTGAACAGCCTTGTTTTTTTTAAGAAATCACAACAATGTTGCTGCAAAACATCAATTATACATATTCATTTCTTATCATTACCCCAGAAGGTATTTCTGTTTCCCTTCCTATTTTTCAGTCTTTAGTGGTGCCTTTAGAATTACAGAGGGTTTAAGTTCTCAGTTTGCATCAGCAATTTAAAATAGCATTGCTATCATTAACTTGCTAAAAATTAGAAAATTTTGGAAGGAGAAAATATTACTTAAACTGGATTTTTTTTTAATGCAATACTGATCATTCTAAAATATTACAGACATGTAAGGAACTGAGTAACTAATTCCCCTGCTCACTACTGTGAATTCATTTCAGAGCATCTAACCTCCAACCTCTCTTCAGAAACATTTCTCCTGAATGTTTCCTCCTTGTCTGGTTCTTCTTTCCTGTAGTCTCATAAACTGTTGGAAAACAATGGGCAGCAAAACCACTTATACATGTGTTTATTTTGAACACAGGGTAATGACTGCTTTTAGAAAGAAGGAAACAATTCCTGTCTACTTCACTACATAAAAACTTTTACTTGTAACTTAAACTTTTAATTGTAAATGAAAATGGGAAAATGTCATTCTATGAATCTGAAAAACAGCTCAAAACTTGCCCATAAACAAAACCAATAAACAAACAAACAAAAAAACACTGATTAAAGCCTTTTAGGAACTAATATTTCAGCTGAAACTAGGACTAAAATCTACACTGAAGTGTTATTTGCACCTTTACCTCAATCCATTTGATATAAGAGAATGGTATAAATGGTATAAATAAAATCTACTTCTGGATATCTGATTCTAAAAACCAACAAAATTTCAAAAAAATATAATGGTTTGAGTTGGAAGGGACCTTGAAGATCACCTAGTTCCAACCCCCTGTGTGGGAAGGGACACCTCCCACTAGGTCAGGTTGCTCAGGGTCCCATCCAGCCTGATCTTCCACACACTTCCAGGGATGGGTCTTCCACAATTTCCCTGCGCAACCTGTTCCAATGTCTTACCACCCTCACACAAAAGAATTTCTTCCTAATGTCTAATGTAAATCTCCCCTCTTTCAGTTTTGATCCATTACTTTTTGTCCTCTCACTACAAGCCATTATAAAATGTCCCTCCCCAGCTTTCCTGTAGGCCCATTTCAGGAACTGGAAGACTGCTATAAGGTATCCCTGGAGTCTTCTCCAGGCTGAACAGCCCCAACTCTCTCAGCTTGTTCTCATAGGAAAGGTGCTCCAGCCCTTAGATCATCTTTGTGGCCCTTCTCTGGACTTTCTTCAGGAGTTCCATGTCCTTCTTATGTTGGGGGCTCCAGAACTGGAAACAGTACTCCAGGTAGGAGTCTCACAATAGCTGACTAAAGGGAGAGAATCACTTCCCTTGACCTACTAGCTACGCTTCTTTTGATCCAGCCCAGGACATGGTTGGCTTTCTGGTCTGCAAGCGCACATTGCTGGCTCACGTTGAGCTTCTCGTTCACCATCACCTTCAGAGAGGTCCTTCTCCTCAGAGAGGTGTTTTGATCCATTCTCCACCCAGCCTGCATTTGTGCTTGGGATTGCCTTGACCTGGGTTTTGGACCTTGCACTTGGCCTGGTTGAACTTCATGCATTTTGCATGACCCCACTTCTCAAGCCTGTCAATGGCATCTCTTCCCTCCAGCATGTCGACCTCAGCACACACTTTGGTGTTGTCAGTGAATTTGCTGAGGGTGCACTCAATGACACTGTCCATGTTACTGACTAAGATGTTAAATAGTACCAGTCTGAGTTCCAGCCCTTGGGGAACACCACTCAACACTGTTCTCCCTCTGGACATCAAGCTGTTGACCACCAATCTTTGAGTACGACCATCCAGCCAGCTCCTTACCCAACAAATGGTCCATTCATTTAATCCATACTGTTCTTCAATCCACTAACTTGACTTCTTCATTTTTCTTGATGGAAAGTCAGATTTATTAGTCCAGATCTATAGACAACAAATATGTACCAAACATGTTCCACAGAGGTCTAGCAACCATTAAGCTTTCTGATCATCTTGACACAGGAGTGCATTAAAGAAACACTTACAAAAAGAAAAAAAAAAAACAAGCAGAAAAAAAACCAAACAAACCCAAAAGAACAAACTAAAAACCTAAGCACCAAAATGATAGGATCTTTTTCTTTCAAAGTAGAATATATGTGCCTTGTGTACATCACTTTTAGTTTCTTGGTTTTCGAAGTATATTATAAAGAACTTGTTTCTCAAGGGGGTACACAGCAGAGGCAGACAGAATGCACAAAGCCACCGTCCCTGTAGTTGCCAGTTAACTTCAGCATAATTTGCTTTGTTTACAGTGTTTTGCAGCATGCTGTGTTTTGCTAATGAATGATAGTGCCAGCAAAAACAGCAAAATAAGCTCCAGGATTTTGCCAGTGTATGTCAAGGCTGATCTGTAAGATCTCTCCCCTATATTTTAAATATGGGAAACTTTGTGGGCAACAACATATTTTGATAGATGATGCAGTATGTTTATGGCAATGACAAATTGATATCTCTTCTGAGAAGTTGTGACAGTGCTATGCACTAGACTGAGATAAAAAAATACATTTCACATATTTCATCTGATCAATGTTCAAATCTGCATGAAGCAATGAAGCCACTAAAAAATCTTGTATCTTAAGGCTTTTAGAATTAATATAACCACATCTGGTTTTTAGAAAGTTAGACAGCTGTAGAGAAGAAAATAATTCAGTCTTCAGATTTGACACTTTATTTTAAAAGAAAATATGCAAAAGCTCAGTCCTGTGTTTCTGTTTGATATAACTAAATCTGATAGAAGACACATATCTAAACTCTCTGTGAGGTCTTCTTTGTTGGTAGACACAAAGACATATATAAAAAAACCCAGTCAAACCAATGGAAGCTAAAATAAAGCCAACATTGAAATCTAAATGTACCTTTCTTTTTTTATTATTTTTTTGTCCCATGGAGTAAAACCATACTCTCAAAATACTGCTTTTGTTCTGGGTAGTGAGACTGTGCAGTGTCTAGAATTTTACAAGTAGTATGTTGCCAAGCTCATAAATGTCCCAAAGGAAGCCAAGGTATCCACATCCTTAAAAACAGAGATTTATTTAAATGCTTTCAGGAAAATCTGAGCATGTTATCACACTGAGAAAGCAAAATTGTGGAAGGTTGGATTCCACTGATAATGAGATAAATTAAGAAAAATAGCTATAAAATCCAGTTCTTGTAATACTACATGAATCATAAAAATCTGACACAATGCAGTAAATATACATTGATTCTCCCTTGTGGCAACAAAAAGTATACTTTCCAAATAGTGTCCATCATTACTAATGAAAAGTCTAGCTTGTAGAGATGCTAATTGATGCTGTTACTTGGACACAGCAGGCACAAACACAAAGACCCATTGCACTGACTTTAATAAAACTGAAACCCCAGAGTTAGCTCCTCAATAATGTGATGTAGAATTCTGATGTGAAAAGGTTTCACAGATGCCAGCCCTGGTTCACCTCTGAATATAAATGCTGACAATTAATTGCTATGACAACCACTTTTGCAAGTGTTAGTTTCTGTGGCAATAAACACAAATGCTTGATGAATTATCCAATACATCTTATGGACTGTTCTGGGCCTTCTCCTAGGGAAGAAATTACAACACTTAGAACTTTATGAATATAAGGAAGGAAGGAACCTCTTCTTGACAGAAGAAGTGATAGGGAAGTCAAATGAAATGTGCTAACTTCTCATGTGAACATTGCCAACCTTTAAAAAGGCAGAAAAGGATCTACATAAATCATGCTTGGTATCTAGTTTAGAGTGATACAGAATAATGGTACTTGAACAGCCCATAAACTTTGATTAATTACAGTATGGGTAACACTAATGTCAAGAAGCAGAGATGTTGATGGTGGTGGAACCTTCAGTATTGCTATACCCTTAAAATAGTAATTCTGGGACTCTATTCTAGATGTCATTTATCACATAATCACAGAATAGTTCTGGTCGGAAAAGACCTTTTAGGTAATCGAGTCCAACTGTCAACTGATCTCTACCAAGTCCAATGCTAAACCATGTCCCTAAGAACCACATCTAAACATCTTTTAAACACCTCCAGGGATGGTGACTCAACCACTCCCCTGAGCAGCCTGTTACAATGCCTGACAACACTTTCAGTAAAGAAGTTTCTTTTAAAATCCAATCTCCCCCAGCACAACTTTAGGCCTTTTCTTATCCTTTCCCTTGTTATTAGGGAGAAGAGATTGACACCCACCTTCATATAGCCTCCTTACAAGTAGCTGTAGCCTCCTTTTCTCTGGGCTAAATAATCCCAGTTCCCTTGCGCACTCCTCATAAGACTTGTGCTCTAGACACCTCAACAGCTTTGTAGCCCTTCTCTGGACTTGCTCCAGCACTTCAATGTCTTTCTTGTAGTGAGGGGCCCAGAACTGAACACAGGATTTGAGGCGTGGCCTCACCAGTGCCAAGTATGGGGGGACAATCCCCTCCCTAGTTCTGTAGTTCTGATACAAGCCAGGATGCCCTTGGCCTTTTTGGCCACCTGGGCACACTGCTGGCTCATATTCAGCCAGCTGTCAACCAGCAACCCCAGGTCCTTTTCCTCTGGGCAGCTTTCCAGCCACTCTTCCCAAAGCCTTTAACGTTGCATGGGCTTGTTGTGACTCAAGTGCAGGACCCAGCACTTGGCCTTGTTGAATCTCATTCAATTGGCCTTGGCTCATCAATCCAGCCTGATCAACTCCCTCTGTAGAGCCTTCCTACTTTCAGCCAGATCAACACTCTCTCCCAGCTTAGTCTAATCTGCAAATCTACTGAAGGTGCATTCAATCCCCTCATCCAGTTCATAGATAGAGATATTAAATAGAACTAGCCCCAAAACTGAGCCCTGGACAACACCACATGTGATTGTTTGATGACTGGATTTAACTCCACCCACCACAACTCTTTGGGCCCAGCCATCCAGCCAGTTTTTAAATCAGCAAAGAGTACACCAGTCTAAACCATAAGTAGCCAATTTCTCCAAGAGAATGATGTCAGAAACAGTGTCAAAGTCTTCAACTGAAGTCCAGGTAGACAACATCCACAGCCTTTCCCTCATTCACTAAGTGGGTCATGTTGTCATAGAAGGATATCTGGTTTGTCAAGCACGACCTGCCTTTCATGAACACACGCTGACCCATGGGCTCGATCATCTGGCAGTCCTGTACATGCCAGGTGATGACACTCAAGATGATCTGCTCTGTAATCTTCGCCAGCACCAACATCAGAGTAACAGAACTGTAGTTCCCAGTGTCCTCCTTCCTCATGAAGTTCAATAAGACCAAGTGTAAGGTCTTGCACATGAGTTTGGGAAATCCCAAGTACAATTACAGGTTGTGTAGAGAATGGATTGAGAACAGCCCTGAAGAAAAGAACTTGGGAGCTCTGGTTACAAGAACTCCACATGAGACAACAAAATGTGTGCTGGCAGCCCTAGAAAGCCAAGTCTATCCTGGACTGCATCAAAAGAAGCATGGCCAGCAGGTCAAGGCAGGTGATTCTTCCCCTCTACTCTTGTGAGACGCCACCTGGAGTGCTGCCCCCAGCGTAAGGACATGGAGCTGTTGGAGCAAGTCCAGAAAAAGGCCACGAAAATGATCAGAGGGTTGGGTTAGATTGTTATTACAAGACAAGACATTTTAAAAAGTCATCTTATCACAAATCTTTCCCTGTTAGATGCTAAAAATCAGAGTTTTAATTATTGCTTATATTCCAGTGAGGTGCTTTTCCTGTAAATATCTAGATATTGCAGAGGGACCTAGACAGGCTGGATTGATGGGCTGAGGACAATTCTATGAGATTCAATAAGGCCAAGTGCTGGGTCCTGCATTTCAGTCACAACAACCCCAGGCGACACTACAGGCTTGGGGAAGAGTGGCTGGAAAACTGCCCAGCAGAAAAGAACCTGGGGGTGCTGGTGGACAGCTGGCTTAACATGAGCCAACAATGTGCTCAGGTGGCCAAGAAGGCCAACGGCATCCTGGCCTGCATCAAGAATAAGATGGCTAGCAGGACTAGGGAGGTGATCATACCCCTGTACTCAGCACTGGTGAGGCCACACCTCAAATCCTGTGTTCAGTTCTGGGCCCCTCACTACAGGAAGACATTGAGGTGCTGGAGCATGTCCAGAGAAGAGCCACCAAGGTGGTGAAGGGTCTAGAGAACAAGTCGTAAGAGGAGCAGCTGAAGAAACTAGGGATGTTTAATTTGGAGATGAGGAGGCTGAGGGGAGACCTCATTGCCCTCTACAACTACCCAAAAGGAGGTTGTAGGGAGGTGGGTGTTGGCCTCTTCTCCCAAGTGAATAATGACAGCACTAGAGGAAATGGCCTGAAGTTGGGCCGGGAAGGTTTAGATTGAATATTGAGAGGAATTTCTTTATTGATAGAGAGATTAGGCACTGGAATGGTCTGCCTAGGGAGGTGGTGGCACCACCATCCTTGGATGTATTCAAGAAATGTGTAGATAAGGAACTTCAGGGCATGTTGTCATGGCTGAGATTGTAGGTTGTGTGTTTGTGGGGGTTTTTTGGGGATGTGTTTTGTGGCTGGATTTTGTGTGGTTTTGTTTGGGGTTTTTTTATGGTTGGATGTGGTGATCTCAGAGGTCCTTTCCAAACATGACTATTTTGTGATTCTGTGATTCTGTGTTAAGAAAAGCTACTGTTTTGAATCTATTTCTTAGATGCAAGAACAAATGAAACTTGTGACTAGCTTTCTACAAAGATGAAGTTTAAGAAAATTGTGGAAGTATTGATATAATCCTCTTCATTTGCAAAAGAACATAATGGTTAGTACAAAAAAGAAGTTCTGCTTTATGGAAAGTTCTGTGATAGACTTAGGCAAGGAAGAGTATAAATGAAGAGATACCAAAGGTTTTAGAAGCTACTCTTGACTTTCTCTCCCATTTGTAGAGAATAGCTTAAAAAAATGCATGAATGTAGCCATGGACAAATGTCTTCCTGAAAGTACGGGTCCTGAGGGCTGGTCCCTAACAATAAGTATGTAGATAAACAGAGTTTCTGAATTTCATTTTTTTTTTTAAGTTTATTTTGAAATGAGGCAAATTGGTCATTCCTCATGGAAAAAAAATGAGTTTATCAAACTGTTTTCTATGATCTTCAACTAATTGATACAGAAAGCACGCAGTTCAGTATTCTAACATGCAGAAGGGGCAGGTCTTCCATTCAGTACGAGGAAAGAAAACAAAAAATGAATATTTATTTTGTGTTAATTTTGAAACACTCCTATTTTCTTTGGTTGTAGAATAGCTTACAGTTTGCTTTTTGATTTTTCCATCCAATGTGATTTTGCTGAAAACAGAACACCAGCACAATGAATCCAGAAATCCACAAAACCAAAAAACACACGACCACACACCCTACAAAATCAACAACAGCACATAACCCTGAAAAACCCACTATGCCCACTAAAGCATGCCCTGAAGTGTCACATCTACATGTTTCTTGACTAATTCTAGGGATGGTGACTCAACCACTTCCCTGGGCAGCCCTTTCCAGTGTTTAACCACTCTTTCAGTAAATAAATTCTTCCTAATACCTAGTTTAAACCTCCCCTGCCTCAACTTCAGGCCTTTTTTTTCTTGGGTTCTATCATTATTCACTTGGGAAAAGAGACCAATACCCACCTCACAACAACTTCCTTTGAAGCAGTTGTAGAGAGCGATGAGATCTCCCTCTTACTTTTCATGTTATATCTTAGCTCCATTTCACACTAAGTTAGGCTGGACCATTAATGTGCCTAAGAGCAACCAAAGATTATGAGAATGCCTTTCCATAAAGTAACTCAAAGAGTGTCTTAGGATGATTCTTCTAATGTGTTTGAAGTAAGAACACTCAATGGTGGGGTGGTATATCACCATTTCAATGTCATGCTTTAAAAAAATATAGAAAGAGAAATTCCAGTGGGGGTTCTAGCCAACAGGAAAACACAAAAATATGGTAAATAAGAGTTCTGTTAACTAAGTCAAATTGTTCTAGGAGTAAAATGTAGCTTATATAAAATAGTGTAAGTGAGAGTAAGCATTTATATTTTCTAAAACACCTTGAAAGGCCACGGTCACAAAAACTTCTTATAATACTTCATACAGTAGGCTGTAGTCTGGATATAGCTTATGTACAATGAACATAGCTAGAGTGCACTTTAGATCCTGGAGTAAGTAGATGACAATAGCTTTTTTTTCTTTTCATATTTCCCTGTATCTGATGCCTAAAAATGATAGATTAATTTTTCACATTAACACTGACATTACCCCTAGTTAAATGTTTTTGAGAAAGTAGTTAGGCAATTACGGAGATTTTATATTTACAGTTAAAGGATTAATATAACCATCAAAACTGGGTGTTACTAAAGACACTTACCTTCATTAGGACTTCATAGGACTTAATAATAGAGAATCCTGAGTTCACAGTTTTAGGAAACATTTCAATTTCCACTTTAAACTGGAGACTAAGTTTTTAGTATGCTATTAGTAATTTAGTAGTACGAAGACACTCTACAAACGCTGACCCACCTCTATAGAAGCCTTTTTTTTTTTTCCTTTAACAAGCCTGTCTACATAGAGCATTTACCAAAATAAGGAAGAAGCCCCTAACTATGAGCACTAAATAAATTTATTCACTCTTGCAAAAATACTACCATTCAGAATTCATTAATTTCTCTATAATTCATTAAAATTAAAAGCAATGGTGTTGAATGTAGTTTCTATGCTAGAAAACTAGTACATGTAAAACATGTTAATGATAAAAAAGAATGTGAAAAATTAAAGGGTTGTATAAAATGTTTTTAATCTCTACAATGAATTCAGTGTAAACAGCTTCCACTAGATGTGCAGAAAAAGAAGAAATAAAAAGAATTACTAGATCTAGTACTTTGAATTTGCTTTTCCAAGATATTTAGGTAATATCTAGAAATATTTAAGAGAGGGGAGAGGAGAGGAGAGAGGAGAGGAGAGGAGAGGAGAGGAGAGGAGAGGAGAGGAGAGGAGAGGAGAGGAGAGGAGAGGAGAGGAGAGGAGAGGAGAGGAGAGGAGAGGAGAGGAGAGGAGAGGAGAGGAGAGGAGAGGAGAGGAGAGGAGAGGAGAGGAGAGGAGAGGAGAGGAGAGGAGAGGAGAGGAGAGGAGAGGAGAGGAGAGGAGAGGAGAGGAGAGGAGAGGAGAGGAGAGGGCGATATGCAGGAAGTTGGAAGGACTGAAAATAATCATCTAGTTGAGACAAAAAGTTAAAGCCTGTTATTAAGGGCATTGTCCAAAAGTCTCTTTTTAGGAAAACAGATGTCTTATTCTTTCAAGAGTAACTGTAACTGAACAAGAGTGGAAACTGATCTGTGTGCCTACATCCTAAAAAGGGATGCAGGTCCTTTATCCGGTGTACAGCCTTGAACAAGAAAGCAGGATGATTCAGTGTGCTTATTTTACACCAGAAAGGAGTAGGGGTGGGAATAAGGGTCCGTTCACTTCACTAAGCTAAGCCGTGACCTGGCTGTCAGAAGTGGGATGGCTGAACTGCAGACATTGTGGGCAGCAATTGGCGCAACTTCTGGAATGGAATGAAGGTTCTGTGGTCAGGAGTTGTATCAATAGGCAACAGTCTCTCCTCAAAATATTTACTCATATCTTCTTCTTCCATTTCTTCTTCTAGAGCTATGAGTTATTTTCCAATGGAAACGTCTGGTCAATAATTCTGCAGAAAATATCAGGAGATCTTTATGAACCCTCATTTTATTTGCTACATTCTGTTCTTCTCATTGTTAAGCTAATTTAAAAGGTATGGCAGACTGGCCAATTTGGTGAGGCGGGCTTTTAACTGAACTACTTGGGAGCAGAGAACTAAAGTGGCAGCACTCATGCCACTGCAGCCAACTGGGAAAGAAGCCAGGCCAACCAAAGCAGTGACACACATTCCTTAAATGCCTCCTTAGATGTGAGCCAGAAGACCAACAAAATTGAGTATGTGTATACCAATACCTAGGGAACAAACAGGAGGAACTGGAGCTCCAAGCCTAGTCAGAAAGACATGTTAACGCAGTAATAACTGAAACATGGTGGGACAAGCCACATGACTGGAGGATTATTCTGGATGGCTATAGGATGTTTCATAAAGATAGGCAGAGAGGAAGAGGTGGAGGAGTTGGATTCAATGTTAAGAACAACCTTGAACTACAGCAATTGTGGAAGCCCTACCAAACGTCTCTGGCTGAAAATCAGAGGGGTTGTAACAGCTGGTATGTGAACTATTACAGGGACTTGACCCCTATAAATTGATGGGCCTGGATGCCATCCACCCTAGGAAGTTAAGAGAAGTGGCTGAAGTAATTTCAAGGCCACTCATCATAATCTTTGAGAAGTCACGGAGAACAGAGGATGTCCCAGAAGACTGGAAGAAGGCTTATGTCTCTCCCATCTATAAGAAGGGCTTAAAGGAAGATCTAGGAAATTGTAGGCCCATCAATCTTACTTCAGTCCCTGAAGTCTTCTCGGGCTATCCCAGGTCAAATGAAGCACATGACTGGGAAAGGCCAGCATTGATTCACCAAGGGCAAATCGTTAAGTATCACAAACCTTATTGCCTTCTATGATAAAGTAACCTGCTGAGTTGATATGGAGTGAGCAGTGGACATTCTATTCCTGGATTTCTCCAAGGCTTTCAATACAGTTTCCCACAGTTTCCTCCTAAAGAAACTGATGTGCTGTGGTCTAGAAAAGTGGTCTGTGTGGCGGGTGTGGAGCTGGCTGACAGGGGGCACCCAGAGGGTGGTGATAAATAGTTCCTTTTCAAACTGGCAACCTGTCACAGGTGGCATCCCCCAGGGATCGACATTGGGCTAAACACTGTTTAATATCTTCATAATCGATCTGGACGATGGGATCAAATGCGCAGTGATGAAGTTTGCTGATGATACCAAACTGAGTGGGGAATTTGATATTTTGAAAGGGAGAGCCACCCTCCAGGAAGACCTGGGTAGACTGGAAGAATGAGCTAACAAGAACCATATGAAATTCAACAAGGATAACAAGCTATATTTATATGAGCGATCAGTGTGCTGCTGTGACAAAGAAAACCAACAGGATGCTGGGTTGCATCAACAAGGACATCACTAGCAAAGATACAGAAGTCATCATCCCCCTGCACTCAGTGCTTGTCAGGCCACACATGGAATACTGTGGTCCGTTCTGGTCCCAACTGTACAAAAAATGCAGACAGGCTGAAGAGGGTTCAGAGAAGGCCCACAAAGACGGTCAAAGGACTAGGAAGCCTGTTGTATGAGGAAAGGCTGAGAGAACTGGGTTTGTTCAGCCTTGAGAAAAGAAGGCTTAGAGGACACCTTATTGCCATGTTCCAGTACTTAGAAGGTGGCTACTAAGAAGATGGAGACTCCCTTTTTACAAGGAGTCACATGGAGAACATGAGGGGTAGTGGGTGCCAATAACTCCTGGGTAGCTTACAATTGGACAAAAGAGGAAAAAAATTCACAATTAAGACAATCAGCCATTGGAATAATCTCCCCAGGGGAATGGTGGATTTCCCAACATTGGACACTTTTGAGATCCGGCTTGCCAGGCTGCTGGACTATCTTGTCTAAAAGGTGATTTTAACCAGGAAAGGTTAGAGCAGATGTACATTGAGGTCCCTTCCACTATGGTATTCTATGATTATTTTGTACATTATAGTTTGTAGTTCAGTGAGTTTATGTTCCTCTAGCATCTCTTCAGTGAGTACAATCAAGTGGTGGCAAGTTACTATTATCTGAATCAGAAGTTTTGAATCTCTTTTCTTGACTCTTATATCTGAGAACATTCCTTAGAATTCTCTTTTCCCTGCTGTAGAAACTTCTTAAATTTCCCTGTAGTGAACACTGAAAATACCTTCCTTGCGTATGGTTTTTCTTATGTATGCTACTTTTTCTTCTAACTATATGCTGGGTTACTGTTAGCCTGTAGAAAGCTGTTTGCTTATTACAAATTGAAAAACTTCTAAAATTTGATGCCTTGAGCAATTTGCTTCCTCAGATCTCTGGAAGGTTCTTTTCTACTCATTTTCATATAGTTTCTACTTCTGACGGGTATTTTTTATCTCCTAATGGCCTCTTCTAGGCTGCTGTCTAATAATGCTGAGGAATTATTTCCTTCTTTATGTGGTCTTTTCAAAGTCCATTTTGTGTGGCAATCTACATTTAGCCTCAGTATCTAATATTTATCCTTCTGCAAGCACAAAATTAATAAGCATTTTATTCCTTCAGGTGAGCTGTTTAATTCCTTTCTAATGCATCTCTTCATCTTCAAAGCTAAAAAGTAGAATTTTTGGTTTTCCCAGCTATTCTTAGAAAACAAAAAGCTGGTTTTATGTGCTTTTTTTTAAAGTGTGATCTGACTTTTATATTCCAGTATCTTGAACTAGGTGTTGGGCACGTCTCAGGACTAAATAAATATTTTTTCTTACCTGAGTTTTCCTAGCAATTACTCAAAGAATTGACTGACAGCTTTTAAACATTTCATCATATCCTGATGTGTAATTTCTCTGACATGTATAGTGTCAGTCTACAGTTATTACATTGTTTTTGGTGTTGGCAGACTGCTCTGCTGTAGCACGTCATGGTCCTTGTCCTAATCATTAACCCATGCCAGGGAAGCCATGTCAGGTCCCTCCATACACTGGAAACAGGTCAAGCATATGCAGAGTGCAGCAGTGAATTTACTGTCCTGTTTCAAACTGCAGTATTGAGATACAGAGCTCTTTGACATAGACAATCAAACAGCACTGATCACATGATTTGCTACTCCTTGTATTAACTATTTCTTCCCTTTCTTTTTCTTGTTTCTTTCCCCTTTAACTCTCTCAGCCCCTCCCCAAAAAATTATCTTAATTACCTTTTTTTTTTCCTTATTGGTCCCAGCTTTGTCATAGTTGTACCCAGAATTGATATTTTTAATATTGCTATGTGAGAGACCTTGGCAGTGCACAGAATTACTGGCACAGTTACCCTGCTTGCCATGGACAGCTGCACTCCCTGAGGGGTTCCAGCACCCCCTCCACGGGTCTATAAGGCTTAGTCCTTTCCCATGTAACATCTTGCACACTTTTGAAATCCAGATGGCTTTCAAAGAGATGCCTATAATGTTTGTCAGCTTTTCACAGTTCTCTGTTTCATCCAGTTGTTTTCTAATGTCATGTACAGTAGTCCAATTCAATTAACTTAACCTCAGTCGAGAGCCAAATGTCTCAGACATATGTCTGAAGCCTGAAAACTCCAGTAAAGTTCAAGCTTAATGGAAAAGCTCAAACTGCTCTCAAAGAAGTGTCAGATCTGTCACTACCATGAATTGGAATTTTATTAATTGATATCAATATTTTAAGGATTCGATAGCTTGTTTAATCCTGTTTTTTCATAGAACCATAGAATGGTTAAGGTTGGAAGAGACCTTAAAGAGCACCAGTTTCCAACCTCCCTACTAGGAGCAGGGTCACCTCACACTAGGCCAGGCTGTACAAAGCCTCATCCAACCTGGCCTTGAACACCTCCAGGGAGGGGCTTCCATAACCTCTCCGGGCAATGTATTCCAGTGCCTTACTACCCTCATGGTGAAGAATTTCTTCCTGATGTCTAACCTAAATCTACCCTCTTGCAGTTTAAAACCATTACCCCTTTCCTATCACTACCCTCTCTGGTGAAAAGCCCCTCCCCAGCCTTCCTGTAAGCCCCCTTCAAGTACTGGAAGGCCACTATAAGGTCTGCCCAGAGCCTTCTCTTCTTCAGGCTGAATAGCCCCAACTCCCTCAGCCTGTCTTCATAGCAGAGGTGCTCCAGCCATTGATCATCTTTGTGGCCCTTCTCTGGACCCTCTCCAACAACCCCATGTCTTTCCTGTGATGAGGGCTCCAGACCTGTACGCAGCACTCCGGATGAAGCCTCACCAAAGCAGAGTAGACGGGGAGAACCACCTCCCTTGGCCTGCTAGCCATAGTTCTTTTTGCAGCCCAGGATGTGGTTGGCCCTCTGGACTGCAAGTGCACACTGGCAGCTCATGTTGAGCTTCTAATCTACTACCACCCCCAACTCCTTTTCCTTGAGACTGCTCTCTAGCCATTCTTCTCCGAGCCTGTATTTGTGCCTGGGGTTGCACCGACCTAGGTGCAGGACATTGTGCTTGGCCTTGTTGAACTTCATGAGGTTGGCATTGGCCCACCTCTCCAGCCTGTCAAGGTGCACTTAAGCCTACTCTCTGGTGGGGCAGTCTGAGAAGCAGAAAAGACCTTGACTCTGTGTAAACACAGTTTAACAATAACTAAAACATCTCTGAATTATCAACATTGTTTTCAGCACAAATCCAAAGCATAACCCCACCATACTAACCACTGTGAAGAAGATTAAGTCTATCCCAGCCAAAACCAGCACACTCAGTTACAACGATGCTAACGGTATCTAAATTATTAATACTAAATAAATCTCATTAACCATGCTACAGTAGCAACTTATAGAAAAAACCCTTTTTTTTGCTGGTATTGTGCTCCAAGATTTCTACTGCTCCTCTGGGTCTTAATATCAACAGTTTCTGTCTGGAGGGGAGAACTTCAACAAGTTGTCAGCATCCTGAGTATGATATTTACAGTAGGCATTTCCTTCCTTTTTTGGTAGAAGGAGCAAGATATTGATATTCATGGTTTTTTTCCTTCTTCATTTAATTTCCTCAAAGACCAGGTACATCTTCAAATAGATCAGGTTGCTCAGAGCCCTGTCCAACCTGACCTTCAAAGTTTCTAGGGATGGGGCATTTACCACCTCTCTGGGAAACCTGATCCAGTGTTTCACTACTCTCATAATCTAAAAAAAAATGTCTTCCTTATATCTAGTCTGAATATACTCTCCTTTAGTTTAAAACCACTACCCCTTCTTCTATCACTACAGACCCTAATAAAAAGCATGTCCCCATCTTTCTTATAAGCCCCCTGGAGCCTTCTCTTCTCCAGGCTGAACAACTCTGACTCTCTTAGTCTTTGCTTATAGGAGAAGCATCCCAGCCCTCTGATCATTTTTGCTACCTTCATTGAAACACCATGTTATATCTCATTTTTCGACCTTTGGCATGTTTTACATGTGTTAGGCATATGTCATGTTTAATTTTTATTACATCTAAAACTAGTTTTGTCCACCTCCTATATTTGCATTATGAACAATAGATCACTACTGGTGACTTCTTGATAGACTAGTGTCCAGTGTCATCATGTGCTCACATTTTCAGCTGTCACTGTATGACTGCAGTCCTTTAGCTGCATCTTTGACCTAAGGTAACTTCCCAGCACACAGAGTAACTACTTTTTTTTTCCTGTCTCCATCAAAAATGTTAACAGTACTTGTTAAACACAAATACCCCAGGTTAAAGAAAGCTAAGGTACACTCAGTAAAGTAATGGTTATTAGACAAATGCTATTACAGATAAATAAGCAAAAACAAAGTTGTAAGAAAGGCAAGATAAGTTCAGAGAAAATAAGTGTGATAGACCTAGTCCTGATATGTGTGATGTTAGTTTAATACAAAGACTAGGCTGTTACTGTGGATACCAGTGCTTTATTTAATGACTACAGAGCTAAAAGGTCTTTGACAAGGGAGAGCTCCTTCTTTCTTTTAAATATTTCTATTAGAATTGAGTTTTGTTCTCATCTGAACTTCAATGCTACCATAGAAAGAAAAGCAGACTCCTGAGAACAAAAGCAGACATACTTCACTCTGGATGGCTTTTTGGAATACCATAACAAAGCAGTCACAGATAAGTTTGGGGAAGAAATTACTAGGGATAAATTTACTACAAATGATTCGGGACAAACGGGCTGTCTAATCCCAGTGTATTACATACATTCCAGCATCTGATACAGCAGAGAACATAATGAAGACTTAGAATCCATTAGCTAAGAACTCAAGTTCTTAAGTCTCTAATATAGCAAAAAATCAACTAAAATATGTAAAGGAAACAACTTATTATAATGGTTGAATGATTTTGATGACACATGATCAATCTGTTCATCAGTTCTGAGCAGAATGAGCAGAGGACTTTTAAGTAGGGGCTGTTACATTTTAATTATGGCTTCTTAAACAGGTTGCAGTTATTGTTCCTAAAAATGGAATATTAAAAATATAATGCTCTGAAAACATAATATAATACAATCAATACTTTCATATATGTACTGGAATTCATTTCAGGTTTAAATTTGTCCTCTTCGTAACTGCATGATATTATCAATTCATGCTCATAATGTGATCAACTAATTTGTTTAAAAATTTCTACTCTTTCTTGTATTTTAAAATAGGAAATTTCAATTTATCTGAGAAATTTTTACTAATCTGTAAAAGCAAGACGCATGCATCTATTTGTTTTGTCTCTTTTCAAATTCAGTTTGTTTTTAAACCCACTCTTTTTCTTGATCTTTATTTTGTTTTGATTATATGTCCCTTGTGCAAGGTCACTAATGGAAATATTAAATCAGTTAGTTCCGAAAAATCCTGAGGGATACCATCTTCTTCTTCATGCCAGATCTCTAAGTTTTCTGGTTAGAGGGAGAAACCCTGGTGATAAGTACAGACTAGGGAATGAGTGGCTGGGGAGCAGCACAGTGGAGAGGGACCTGGGGGTCCTGGTTGATGGCAAACTGACTATGAGCCAGCAGTGTGCCCTAGCAGCCAGGAGGGCCAACCGTGTCCTGGGGTGCATCAAGCAGAGCATTGCCAAATGGTCAAGAGAGGTGATTGTCCCGCTCTACTCTGCACTGGTGTGGCCTCACCCTGAGTACTGCATGCAACTTTTGGGCACCACAGTATAAAAAGGACATCAAACTATTGGAGAGTGTCCAAGGAGAGCCATGAGGATGGTGAAGGGTCTGGAAGGGATGACTTATGAGGAGTGGCTGAGGTCACTTGGATTATTCAGCTTGGAGAAGAGGAGGCTGAGGGGTGACCTCATTGCAGTCTACGGCTTCCTCATGAGGGGAAGAGATGGGGCAGGTCCTGGTCTCTTCACTCCTGTGACCAATGACAGGACTTGGGGAAATGACAGGAAGCTGAATCAGGGGAGGTTTAACTTAGATACGAGGAAAAGGTTTTTCACCCAGAGGGAACAAGCTCCCCAGGGAAGTGGTCACAGCACCAAGCCTGCCTGAGTTCAAGAAGCGTTTGGATGATGCTCTCAGGCACATGGTGTGATTCTTGGGGTGCCCTGCACATGGACAGGAGTTGGACTTGATGATCCTGATGGGTCCCTTCCAACTCAGCATGTTCTGTTCTGTTCTGTTCTATTCTATTCTATTCTATTCTATTCTATTCTATTCTATTCTATTCTATTCTATTCTATTCTATTCTATTCTATTCTATTCTATTCTATTCTATTCACCTGTCAGTACATTATGCAATTGTTTCTTTGATTTTCATTATCCAGGCTAGATATTTTTAACAGCATTTTGAATTCCTTTCTATTAATTCAGATTTTTTTTTTCTTTTCAGTGACATACTGCATGTCATTGCTCTTCTATTAATTTGGAAATGTTGGTTAAGTAAACTTTCAGTTCCTAGGGTAATTCTGCATCAAAGGTTATAAACAAGGGAGAAACAGTCTCTCATTTCTAATTTCCTCTGCCTCTAATGTCAAAAAGAAAAAAAATGTATGAATGTCATGAGGTTTGTAAATCTGTATTCAGTTGTATCATTCTATAAGCTAAGTTCCTGATGTGTAAACATACTCAGCAAATACACATCTATCATGTTTATCATCTGTGCTAAACCCTTCAATACCCTTCTTTAAGAAAACAAAATAATTTACTCTCCAAAGCAATTTTACCAGGGGATAATGTTCCTTTCCTGAAACATTTATCTGAAAAACAGACAATATTTCTATAGAGGATTTTTTGTTTTGTTGGGGTTTTGTTTGGTTGGTTTTGGTTGTTGTTGGTTTGGTTTAAAAAAATAAAAAAACAAAACAACACTCAAAAAACAACAACAAAAAACCCCACACAACAACAACAACAACAAAAACCAAAACACCCTCACACAACAAAAAACCAAAAACCCTCCTCAAACAAACAAAGAAACAAATTAGTGGGTAGGAAATAAACTTTTTTTTACCATGTGATGTACAGAATGAGTTTGTTTGCTGTCACCAACATGCTGCTCTTTTCATGGACAATGTTGTAATAGTCACTTGGACTAGCATACACCCTGAGGAAAAAATGGCCATGATGGGGAGAAATAGTTGAAAGACTGATCTCACAGTAATGAAAAAATGTGCAAGGATTTAGAATGGGAAATCCAAGCTTCTAATGACTTAGTGGACACCATTTAATGAGAGAAGAAGCAATTATATATGATAACAAGCTAGTTAGCAGGTAATGGAGGAGAAAGAACTCCTGAAAAAATGGAGGGAAAATATCTAGATTGTACCAGGTAATAAATGGACTAGGAACAGAATTCTACCAAAAGAGCACATAAAATGGCCCTTAAAAAATAGAGTGTGAAACAATGAACTCTGAAACCTTTGCTAGCTTTTTGTGTAATCAAAAGATAAGAAAATCTGTAGCTGTAAAATGCTACTGACTTATTTATAAAACAGTACTGTATTTTTTATGAGGGAGCTGCCTACAAAGTGAATAATCCTTCTTTATTAAAATATATTTAACTGTAGTAAATTTTATTTTATTCCTTGAGGGTTTGGTTCAGTGGGGTTTTTTTGTTAATATGTTTGGAGGTTTTTTTGGGTTGGGAGCGGGAAGAGAATGGTGTGATGTACATACTGTCATAGGAAAGGAATTGAAGAGTTGAGGGATAATGTTGTTTGGATAGCTTTCTGAACAAAATACAACCTTCTTTTGATATAAAATCTATCGGTTCTCTAGTTATAGCTCTTCCACAAAAAATTCAGCCATTACTGCAGCAAAAGAGTTGTTCTTGTAGATGGGACTATCCATCAGCTTTTTTGAGAAAGGTCACTCAAAATTTGTATCATTTTCTCCACCTAACTGCACCCACAGATATATTCTACTACAGCAGCTCTTTGAAAATTGATCCATCAATCAATCTCATCCATGATCACTCTTTTCTTTACTTGCTTCTCAACCTTATTTCTCTGTTGTTAGCTCTTTTGCAGAATACAGAATACAGGACACTGTACAGCTGAACAAGTTAATGTATAAGGATGAAACAGAAAAAAAGTAAGAACTTCCAGAGTGGTGTGACCATTGCATCCAAATCAGAAACAAGTCTCAGGGGTGCCAGCCCAAAACCATCATGATAAAGAAACATACCTTGCTTGTCAATCCTGAAATATACTGATAATTAGATTCCTAATAGTTTATTCAAAATTTTATGGTATTCAAATTGCAATGATGATAATATTTATAATATTAAGTTCTTACCAATGCTCAAGTTTAATCCAATATGCACAGTCTTTCTTGAATCTATCTTATTCCCTTGGCATTATGCTCACCCTTCCTATACCTTCTGTGCCCTAAAGTTCATTGGGCTGCTTCACTCAAGAAAGCAGTAGAAAGGTTTAACCATAAATTGTGTGTATCATAATTTGTTTTCCAGAAGGACTATGACAATGGTGGTATTTCCTTTTACTTACTCTGGAATCTGCTTGAGGTTATATTTATGCATTTTTGGAACATGCTTTACACCTTGGTCTTTCATCACTGCTCAGCAATTCCCTGTAATACCAGAATTCACAGTATATGGTACTTTTTACACAAGCTGGATACTTGTTCTGTGTTTATTTTGTGACCCCAAAAGCCAGTATTACCCAGTTCCCAAGGCTTCCTTCCTTCAGTGACCAGTAACTGACAACTAATTATTTCTTTCTTGCTTTGAGCTGCTGTTTTCATGTTGTGTTCCTATTTTCTAGTTCTCCACTATCCCTTTGTGCTTGTGTGCTCACTGTAAACACATATAATTAAACCTCAGCTATTCCTTCCTATTAGTTACAGAAATGTATCAAAATTATAAGAATAGTAGCTGTTACATTGCACAATTACCTAACCAAACTGTAACAGGCAATAATTATCTGGTTATTACACAGTTGTAGCAGATAGACAAACAAGATCCTGGCAGGCCAATATAAGTCCAGACCAAGGAACCTTACCAATCCTATTTCTGAGGCCTTGAAGAGTTAATAAAAAACATGTTATGTTTTAATACCTATGGTGATAGCATATTACAGGACAGAGAAAAGTCAGATGGTACAGCAGATTCCACCATTGCATTTTGATTACAGGTACAGGACATGTATGACCCTTACAGATGCAACACATTTTAAACGCTGCAGTAATATGTTGCAGTGTTAGAGAGGATGTCTTGAACAACATTATTTGCTCACCAGAATTCCTTTTGACAGTTTATATTTTTAAAAGCAACTGTATATGTGTCACTGTTACTTATTACAATATGATATAGTTACAATAAAGCAATTATGTTTCAATTACATGACTCTTGAAAGGCAAAAAAAGCAGTAACATTGACTGAAGTACTATGAGAATAAGCTGGGCTCCTGAGGTATACCAAGAACTTATGATGGTAGCTGTAGTTAGTTACTAATCTCAATTTATAGCATGCCTTGTTTTAATACTTCATCCTGAAAATGTCAGGTTATTCTTGAATCTTAGAGTGTTTTTATATAATAGGATTCTGCCAGGACTTGTACTCTGTATCCAGTTTACTATTTTACCATCTCTTTGAACGTGGAATTTGCTTTAATCTTCATGTCAGCCACCAAAAGTAGAAGTGCTTGATAGGCTGAACACTGATCTGCATAGTTTTGTTCATCAAGCCTACCCATAGCTTCTAGTATCACATCAACACAGAACCTTAACCTGATTTAAAGTTCAAATTCCATTCCACATTTTTATGATAGAGCTTCAAATGGGTTTCTTCCTTATTCCTAATGGAAAAGAACAAATTGAAAAATCCATTAGGATTTTATGCAGCTGCAAGAGCATTAGCAGACCAAAGCCTAAAGCAAGATAGCTGTTAAAAGCTGATCATAATCAGTCCTACTCATAGAATGTTACCAAGTATTTATCAACAACATTATCTTTGAGTAGGTTCTGGGCTAAAAAGACACTTGCACTGGGAGTTTCTTCCAGCTTCACAAAAATCAAGATTGGAGAGGAAACAAAAGAAGACAGAACAGTGTTTTTTTATAACTCAATACGTGTGTGTTCAATTTACAATATTTTCAAGGTCTGATTTTTAGGATGTGTTTAAGGAAGCCTACTGGAAAGTGGACCTCTTACAGAAGTCTCAAGTTGCTGAAGATAATCACTTGTATATGATAGAAATACTTTTTAATTGAGAGTCAATATACCTGCATTCACTAAACAAGCTCTCATATGTTTTGGGAGCTTTGTTTTGGTATGTTTTTTTATTTTCTCCTCTTGACCTTATATTCTGACCTGGAAGAGAAAGTCTCTTTTTGTTTCTTCAAAAAATACAAATATTTCCTGTATGTAGCTACGCCACTTTAAAATCACAGGACATAAGACCCTACATTTAGACTATCAGTGTTTACAGACCTCTGTCTGGCACTTTACATCTTCAGGCAAGTTTTATGGACTCTGTCAACTCCAGTTTATTTCATAACACTTTTGTCTATGTTAGAGTGCTTGCAAACAGACTGCCTTAGGAATGTATTCTCATGTCACATACATTAAAATATCATAAGTGGTTTTCCTTTTGTAATACATTTTGCTGAAGGGAAATAGAAAGTGACCAACAAATTTATCTCTTTTTTTTTTCTTACCCAATGTCAAATACCCTTTGTTTGTAAATAAGAAAGATGAAATATCAGTTTGTTATTTATCTTAACCAAATACGTTGCCATATATCATGATACCAACCTGCTAATGTTAATAGTATTTATCTGCCACATATATAACTGAAAAAAAAAATGTTTTTTTTTTTTTTCCTCTCATAAAGTATTTTTTGAATCACAGAATCACAGAATCACAGAATCTTAGGGGTTGGAAGAGACCCCGAAAGATCATGTAGTCCAACCCCCCTGCCAGACCAGGATCACCTAGCATGTTGGTAGACTCTGTACAAAGGTTTGAAAATCTGTGCTAATTCTGAACTAGATTATCTGGCTATTTCCAGAGTGCTAAATGCTTCTACTACAAGGAATAAGCCCCAGCCCCTGTGCCAAGGCTGTAAAGTTCTTACAGTTCACACACCATATAATATGAGCCACTTCCAGAGCTGATTAAGTCTTACATGATATCTGGAGATTCTCAGACATAACTAAAATTTCAGAGGGCATTTTAATTCTAAGTTTCTGAATTAAAATAAAGAATAAAGCACAGTCCAGTGGGGTACTAATGATACATGCCAGAGTAAGTTAGGTGTGACATAATGTAAGAAATCTCTAGATGTTCTCAAAGTGAAATATCAGACAGAGTAGTGTTAGTTAACTAAGTAGAACAGAAGGACAAAAAAATGGGGCATTTTCACCTGTAAACATTATTGCAGGGGTCCCTGGAATGAACTATCTCCAGAATCAACAATTGCATTTTGTTTTCAAGAAATTCTCTTTCTTCCCAGAAACAGAAGCCATGATGGTATACAATGTGGACAATCAGGAGATGGAGGCTTGGGAGTAAGCTAGAAAACTGAATTATTTTGGAGTGCAGATGTCTTTTTTTTTCAGTTTGGTAGGGAGCTCAGCAAAGTATAAAATGGAATCATAGAACAGTTCGTGTTGGAAGGGACTTTAAGATCATCTCTTTTCAATCCCTAAAAATGACATTGTCTTCTTCTAGGATACTGTTATTATTTGCAAAAACTACTACATGCTAAATGAGAATAATTTCCTCAGATTTCCAGGCTCCATTGCTATACCCCAAGAGGCAAAGTTGTACAGTATAATTGTGTTGTTTTACAGATGAAGTGCCTGTCTGTATCAAATTATGTCAAATGTCCTGCAGGGAAACCTGAAAAACTGAAAAGTATGATAATGTTGAAGAAAACTGTTTAGGAGTATTTAGATTACTGTATTAAATAGTATAACCTGGAAGAATTATCAGTCCATTCACAGGTAAAAATCATGTAAAATCAAATACTTCCTTCCATGGAAGAAAAAAAAACAACTCAGCAGCAAAATTATTATTTGTACTGCTGCAATATCTTGCACTTCTGCACCTGATCTGTGTAATTGTTAATGAAGTCACATAACACCATCCGTACTGTAAGAACTGCTATTCTTCATATTACATGTAGATTAGTTATATCTCAAAAGATTTCTCTTTGAAGTTAATAATAAAATCCGTTCATTATAAACATGTTACAGTAAATACACTCAGAGAAAATGACTGAGTTATCTAATGTAGCAAAGTTTTTTGCCCTTATTAATGACACTCACTGCACTGTTCTATGATGTCTGTCTTCATGATTTATTCAGTACTGGCTAGCTACAGCCGACAGTTGTTGATGATCTAAGCACAACAAGACTATTGAAATAAAACAAATTTCTCCATCAATCTCTCATAGCTTCACTTAGGTACATATGAAGGAATGAAATGTAATTCACTTTGGGAAAGACAATAGGAAAAAATCAAAGGCAGACTTGGTAATGTGGTGTGTATCTTACCGTTTATCACGTCTTCTCTAACCTGCTGAAAGAACCAAAGGAACCTCTGAATATGTTGAAATACAAAAGTATGTGACCTTTCCATTTCTCATCCCATGCCTTGCCCGAAGCCCCTGTGGGTGGGAGACATAAACAGAAGATGCATCAAAAGTCATGAACTATCTTCTAACTTAAACTGAAATGTTTTAATGTCAGCTTCCAAAAAACAAAAACTCCATATAAATGTTAACCTTGTTATGCTGACATATTTTCTCCAATATTTTTCTTGACAAAAGAAATTAAAGATAAAATGAAAAATGAAACATTTTTAACTTTGTGGTTTTTTATTTTTGTGGGGTTTTAAAAACCTGTTAGATGTTATTTATCATCTAGGTAATAATTGTACTGGAGTAAAATAAGATATAAGTTAATCAAATTTATAAAGCCATATGGCACATAGAGCTTCATAACATTAAGTAATCATAATGATTTAGCGAAGATTGCCATGATTAATTCATCATTGCTTGGCACTGGGATTGTCAGGCAGAGGTATGGGCTAAGTTCTATTACTGATACTCAAAGAGATAACAACTGTTATCTGATGTTCAGAGAGAACAGTGTTTCTGTTTATACACTATCTCTGGTCCTATCACTGGGCACCACTTAGAATAGCCTGGCTCCATGCTCTTCTAGGCTGAATAGTCCTAGTTGTTCAGTCCAGTGATGATGTTCTGTCTTTTATCTGCCTTGACATTATTTTTGTTAATATGATTAACAAGAACAAAAGGAGGAGGGCAGAGGAGGGCAACAAAGCTGGTGAAAGGGCTGGAAGGAATGTTCAATGAGAAGCATCTAAGGACCCTGGGTTTGACTAGTTTGGAAAAAAGGAGGCTGAGTGGTGACATCATTGCTCTCTACAGCTTCCAGAGGAGGGGACATGGAGAGAGAAGTGCTGATCTCTTCTTCCTGATATCCAGAGACAAGACTCATGGGAATGGTGAAAAGCTGCATCAGGGAGAGGTTCAGACTGGACATAAGAAAGCATTTGCTTACCAAGAGAGTGGTCAAACACTGGAACAGGCTTCCTAGAGAGGTGGTTGATGCCCCAAGTCTGTCACTCTTTGACAAAGATTTGGACAATGCCTTTAGCAGCATGCTTTAACTTTTAGTGGGCCCTGAAGTGGTCAAACTGTTGAACTAGATGATTGCTATATATTGATTCCAACTGAATATTCTATTCTATTCTATTCTATTCTATTCTATTCTATTCTATTCTATTCTATTCTATTCTATTCTATTCTATTCTATTCTATTCTATTCTATTCTAAAAATGACTATATTTTAGTTGTAAATCTGATCTCAGTTCCTCAACTACCTGTCTGACCTCTGAAAATTTCCTTCAGTTCCTTCAGAGCTTCTCTAACAGTTTTCTTTCTTGGGAATTTCCGTTGAGTCAATTGAGTAACTGAAGACTTCTAGGTGGAGGGTTTTAATCTTTATATTTCCAAATTAATTTGTCTTGTTTCTTTACGGAAAATGTCATTAACTCATGTGATCCTTGTACAACATATTATAAACGGATTCTGCATCTATCTTGTATACAGATAGTCAGCTAGTTATGGTCTCCTTAGTTTCTTGTGAAATTTTTAGTACTTCTAGGGAATTTCATAGTAGTCAAGGATCAGATGGTGTTGGTCACCACTACCATATCAGTTCTTTGGTAAACTGTAAAGCCAGGCTACTGGATTTAGGTATAGTAAGATTTTGTTCCTTCTGCTGGGAAAGGAGAGAGGAGGCAAAACCAAGGAAAGGGTATGTTAAGTCAATGATATTGTAGAAGCATGAAATACCCCTTATTTAGATGAAGAAACTTCTTATTATGACTTTACTCATGAGTAATCCTGCACTTGAATTAATCTGGTTTATGTTTTTTAAAAGCTTTAAAGGTATGACTACTAAAAATCTGATTATTCTAGCTCATGCTCTCTATGGCTTGTTTCTTTTACATCATGTAAGTTATCATTGTGCCTGTAGACATTCCTTGAACAGAAAACAAACAAAACAGAAAAAAGAGCCACAAAATAAAGAACAAATCTAAGCCACAACAATATCCTGCAGTTCAAGTAAAAATTAAGTTTTATACATACATACACTCTGTGATTCTGGCTCTTTATTAACACTTGGCATCTCCCAGATGGTGGTGATAGCTCTGGTCACAAGTAATAGTTTTTTAACAGTATCTGAGCATTCTCGGGTAGGGATCTGTCTATATCCCTCAGTGATAAACTGCTTCATTATTTTAATTCTCATTTCTAGCTACCTCTTTTCCTCACTGTTGCTGCTCTTATTTTATTTTTTTCATTGAATTACTCACCTATACTAAACTGCTATTTGCTTTTGTTGTACTGCCAAATCATTTACCTGATATTGTACAAAAAATATTTCTATGAGGATGAAGTTGGAAAAAGAGACAGACAGACATCAGTATATATCAGGATCATTAATTTTAACTTCATGATATTCAAACTCTACATCAGTTAAAATATTATTCTTGAGTCCTAGAAAAGAGACCAGATAATTGTTGGATTTTATGCCTAGAAATCCATAAAGATCACATAGTAGGACTATTACTCACTGTAATACAGAGAGTTGTAGAGCAACTGAAGTAAGTACCCTTGCTAATTAAGCATTTGCTGAATTTTTCTCTCTCTAAATTGTGACTTCAAACAAGAGTACTTCATTTGCCTATGAGAAAGTGTTTTACTTTACATTCATATAGCTGATTCTCTTTTATTATGAATTTTACTGCTGTTTCAGTAACTGTGGTCTTTACAATATGTCAGGATGTTAAAATAAATGCTCATAAGTAGATGCATGGAATATGCTGTTAACATCCATGCTGTTTTGAGCTACCATATTAAAGTGTCATGTTATTTGCAAAAGTTACTGTTAACAATGGAATAAAAATAGATTCATAGAAGACCTACATTTTCTTCCACATCATCTTTGACACAACCAATGAGCAGATGAGGCTGTTCAAGTGTTTCAAATAGGCTTAGACTGAAAACATAAGGGTGAACTTTTTTTAGCTCAATGGGCCCATGACAACTGTAAAGAAGGAATGCACCTAGCTATCTAATATCTGGCTAAACCAAGTGCTCTTTTATGAAACTGTAGTTCCCTTTACTATCCTCAGTATTAACATGTAATATTAGAACTACATGGATTCTATAAAGTTATGGCCAATAGTTGTAGATGAAATATGAATTCAAATTTTTTGTCAGGCATAAAAATAAGGGATTTTATATAATTAAAAAATAGTGGTGACATTTCTAGTTAATAATATATTTTATTGTAATGAGCGTAAATACTGTGAGAATTTAAAAAAGGTGCTTTTGCTATGTTTTGGAATAATTGAAGCATTAATATTTTATTTAGAGCTATTTGAAGTTCACTCCTGTCACTCCTAGCAAATATTAAGATTTTCACTTATGTAACTGAAATGAAATACTAACCCCTCAGTAACTATAGGGACTGTCTCAGCATCAAACCAACTTACGTGGAATTTTTTATTTATTTAGTAGTACTGCAATGCCAGCATAACATTTTCAAATATGTTCTCAGAGTTCTTGGATTATTTTCAATTTGAAAGGGCTTATGTTGCTCATTGCTGAGTTTGTCTGATACTTTTCTATTTTTTGGAAGGACCACATAAATTTAGCATATTTTGTCTTCCCATATTTTACAACTTTTTCTTTAAACATTTATTTGGATTTAATTTTTCACTGCACTTTAATCTCAGGCTAAATTACATTTATTTATGAAAATTAAAATCCAATATTTGAACATGGTTTCATTAAAAATGGTAGGGGAAAACATATAGAATTTTAGGAGGTTTTTGGGGTGGCTGGGTTTTTTTGGGGTTTTTTTTTGGGTTTTCGCCGAGTTTTGTGTGTGTGTGTTTTTAATAAATTGTAACAATACTGTACTTTGAAGTTGCAACTTGACACTTGAAAAAAGTATTACTCTCTGTTGGCTCTCCCTATAAAAATCTTAATTGTGAATGAGAAAAGTCAAACTTCATCTGTTGTGAAACTTCACCAGTTTTTTGATAGAACATCACAAATACATTAACCCATGATGCCATGCAGACTAAGCAACCTCCGTTGTAGAAATAAGCAGGATCTTTTCTTCACTTGATACAAAGAATGAAACCTTAGCACAAGAAATGACAAAAGCACTTTTTCTCCTCTGTGCCGTTTGGTAGTATGGTACTGTCTGCTAGTATGGTAACTGGATTTCCAAGATGGCTTAAGATATGTACAGGCAGGAGATGAAGGTAGAAAGCAATCAGAAATTCTGAGTTGGGGCAGACTGGAGAAGCACACTTTGAACTACCCGAAACTGGAAAAAAAAAAAATGATCTGAAAGGAATCCTGATTGAGCACCTGCTGAAATTCCACAGTACTCTTTTGAATGAACGAAAATAATTTCGTGAAAAATAAGTTTTCTCAGTCTTTCCTCAGTAAGCTCTAGTTTAATGTCTGCCCCTGCTCACCATCTGTGGAATTAGGATAATAATGGACAAGTATTACATTTATGAATTAAAATAATTAATCATAATTCCTTTAACAATGAACACAGTAGGCTTCAAATATGCAGCTTGATACAGTAAGATTTTCCAAAATTATGGGGAAAATACTTTAACTCCTGTGCTCTTATATGCTCACAATTTTTCAGCATACCCAAGAAATCAGAAGAAGCAGGGGGAGGACTGTCTGATTTTGAGACAGTCCTTCTATTGAAGTCAATATTTGAGAAGCTGTGGCTTTCTTTGATTCTTTGATCCCTCAGTGACTTTCAGTCAGGGACATCTCTGAAGCAACAGAAACTGTCCCCCAGATAAGTTCCAGAATAAAAAATCAAGAGATTGCAACTTGTTGAACTGCATACTGAATGCTACACTGGAGAGCAGAGGCTCTGCAAGGAATTCAGGTGGCATGCTGGACTATAAACAGAACAAGAGCACTCAGTTTTATGCTATGACAGCCTCAGTGATTCATGCCTTGAATTAATCAATACAAGAATAAGGGAGCAGTTCGATTAAATGTGAAGACCAGTCTTAAGCTTTGTTTAAAGTTTTGATACCTCCAGCAAAAACATTGAAGATTTGAGGACAGTATGTAAAGGCCATTATAAAATGGTTCTATAACCGTAAAAAATGCCTTTATGATAACCTTACTACGTTTAATTTATTAAAGAGGTTATGTTGCAATATAATGTCCCTATGACAAAGAGAATGATAAAGAGAATCTTTGGTGCAAAACATACCTTCAGAATAGCAAAAGTGTAGTAAGAACTAAAAACTGAGTGCTGTAGTCAGTCATTTTAGAAACATGGCCCAGTTCTTTAGAGTGATTTAATATGGAAATAATTTTTAAATATTATAAAAAAATACCATTGGAGGTGGTGTAGTGTGTTGGGTTGGTGTGGAGCAGTTTTGGTAGCAGGGGAGAGATGCCACTGGTGGCTCCTGTAAAGAACTGCTGAGAGCTCCTCCAGCTCCAAAACTCCAGCCTACTTCTGGCTAAGGCTGAATCATGAGAGACAACGGATGTGCCTCTGCAATTAACATATGAAAGAAGGGGAAATTGACTGATGTAAGACCTCAGGGCAGATGACAGGGGGAGGTGAGAGCAGAGGTTAGAGCAATGCCGGAGAAGAGATACCAAGGTCAGTGAGGAAGGAGAGAAAGGAGGTGCCCAAGCAGAGGTTCTCCTGTGGCCCATGATGAGATGGACAGCTGTCCTCCTGCAACCCATAGAGGACCATAGCGAAGCAGCCCATGAAGGACCACGGTGGAGCACACGTGGCCCACACCAGGGGAGGTGTCTGTTCCCGAAGCAGGCTGTGAATCTGTGGGAAGCCCACATTGGAGCAGTCTGTTCCTTGTGGTCTGCACCTAACTGGAGGGACTCATGTTGGAGGGGTTCATGAAGGAAGGACTCTCTCCAGTGGGAGGGACCCCATGGTGGAGCAGAGGAAGACTGTGAAGAATCCTTTTCCCAGAGGAGGAAAGAGTGGCAGAAAACACAGAGTGACAAACTGGCCACAAATCCCATTCCCTGTCCCCCTCAGCTGCTGAGGTAGAGAAACGGAAAACAAAGTAATTTGGGCCCAGAAGAAGGGAGGGGTGGGGTGAGGTATTTAAGCTCTGGTTTTTGTTTTATTTTTGTCCTGTTTGCATCTGATTAGTGATAAATTAAATTGATTTTTTTCCCCAAGTTGAGTCTGTTTTGCCTGTGACCATAATTGGTGAGGGAACCCTCCTTGTCCTTGTCTTGACCCACAAGCTTCTAGTTTTACTTTTTTCCTCCTTTTCCCAGAGTGGGGGATGAGTGAGCAGCTGCGTGGCTTTGTTGCTGGCTGGGTCTAAACCACGACATACAGTGAGGCCTCAATTTCTTACTGATGACACACTAAGGTGAAATATTTTGTGAAACTTAAGGTTTAACACAGTTATTAGGGTTAATACAACATTGACAAAGTTGAGACATATCATAAGTTGAGACATTCAGAAAATTAAACTAGATTATATAACGATTTTACATTGTTGAAACCGATGTATGAATAAACTCCCGTGAATTTTCCCTGATTTTATGGTTTCTATTTTATCTTTCATAAAATGGAGTTTCTTAGTAACACCAGCTTTTAAGACATGAGGCTTTTTTATTTCATCTTCCTATTGGAAAGTGCTTGAAGAATTTCCTGTTCCTATTAAAAAAAATTTACCTTATATTTGAAAATACTATTTTCTTTTTTTCAGAAGGATTGTAACTTTTGTGTACAAAATAGATTTATATAGAAAGTAGCAAGCTCCTTGTTTTTACCAGCTGTTCTAAGTTGATGCAGAGAGTAAAAGGTGAGCAAAGCTACATCTATTTATCCCATATCCTCTGCATCTTCTGCCTTGTGTTTTTTTTCAGTAGCATGTGTATGGAACCTGTGATCATATATTTGAGAAAAGCTGCATTCATGAAAACATCTGATTAATGTCCTAAAGGGAGCTAAAATCTCCTTCTTACTTCTATTCACCATTATTCTATTTTTTTCTCCAAATATCAGCCTACATTTCTGCAGTGTTGCACAGGATATCACATGACCCTTAGAGCCTATTAGTCGCTGCTTTCCATGATACACTTTCCTACTCTGTAGTTACAACTTTCACACCTAATTTTCAGAAGTTTTTTTTTAATTTTTTATTCTTTAAATGAGGCCAGTTTATATTTCAATATAAATGTTCTTGTATGACTGCTCTCTCTTAATCATAAATCATCATTCTGTCAATCTTTGTGTCATCTGCAAATGTAATCAACGGTGAATAGGTATTTACTGGAAGATCATTCATGAAAATGTTAATAGTGTTAGTTTTAACATCAATCACCTTGGAAACCCCTGAGGAAAAGTGTCATTCAAACAGGATTCCCCACAGACAACTATGTTTCGAAATATGTCAGTCCGGTAATAATCCATGTAATATCTCCTGGTTTTTACAGAATCACAGGATGGATGATATCTGAAGGCACCTCTAGAGATCATGTAGTCCAAATCCTCTTGCTTAAAATAGGGGCAACTAGAGCAGGTTACTCAGGACCATATAGAGTCAAGGTTTGACCACCACCAAGGTAGAAGGAGATTCTACCATAGGACAATCTCTTGGCAACCTTTTCCAATTTTTGATTCTCACAGCTTCTCTCCATATGGCAGATGTTCCATTGTCTTAATCACCTTCAAAACCCTACTTTTCTTAAAATACACTACTTTTTAAAAACCAAAATGTCACAAGTATGACATTGAATTGTGAGCTGATGAATGGTGTAATCATTTGTGGCTTTTTCAATATCATCAAAAAAGGAGCCAAGTTTTTTAGGAGCAACATTATCTAGAAAGCCATTCTGATTATGAATTATTTTCCTTTATTTTAATACCTTATTTGATTCTGTATCAGGATTTCTATTAATAGACTTAAAGTAAAATAATCAGTTAGAGTTAATCAACCCTAGAATTACTTAAATCTCCTTATCTATCCTCTCTGAATATTGCTATAATTTTATCTCCTTTTTTTAATCTTCCATAATTTTCCATGTAGTCCCAGGTTACTCATCCTTGCTTTGACCCTCTGTATGCCTCCCTTTTGTGTTTGAGTTTGGCTAGGAGCTCCTTGTTCACCTACACAGGCCTGGAAATTCTGACTGATTTTCTGCTTGTTGAGACAAACCGCTGAAGCTAATCTTTGAAGACTACTTGGCTTCCTCAGCCCCACTGCCCTCCAGGCCCTTATCCCATGGGACTCTGTAAAGAAGAACTTTGAAGAGGCCGAAGTCTGCTCTCCTGAAGTCCAGCACTGTTATCTTGCTTTTTGCCCACCTCTCTACTCTTAGGATCCTTAATTCCATCACCTCATGGTCACAGAACCCAAGGCTGTCTTTGACCTTCACATTCCCAATAAGCCTCTTGTTGTTTATGAGTATGAGGTTCAGCAGAACATTTCTGCCCGTTTGATGCCTTTATCACTTGAGTCAGAAAGTTGTCATAGATGTTCTCCAGGAACTTCCTGGATTGCCTGTGGTCTACTGTGTTTTTCTTCCAGCAGATATTGGAGTGGGTAAAGTTCACCGTGAGGACCAAGACCTGTTAATATGAGGTTGCTTCCATCTGTCTGTAGAGGGTCTGATCCACCAGTCTGGTGACCTACAGAAGACATTCAATACAATGTCACTCATACCACTAGTCCCTTTATCCTCACCCAACACACAGGGGAAAAGGATGGAGTTGTGAGCTCTGAAGATATTTTTACATTCTAGAATGAGAAATGAAGGAATGTTTCATTAATATTAAGCAAAGAATGAAGGATAATTAGAGGTCTGTGGCAAAAACAAGTTTTACGTACTTCCATATGAAAACAGTTACTTTCTTTAGAAAATTAATAACTTCCCTTAATAAAACAGTTTGAAAACTGCTAAAGCTGTCCAAATTAGCAAATTGTTGATATTAGTCTTAAGAAATAGATATTCCGTGTGTTGTTTTAGTAAGAATATAAAATACTTGAATTTGTGTCAGTCAACAAAAGACATTTCTAATTAGCTACATTAGGAAATCACTACTATAATAATGTTAATAAATTCCTCTAATTAGAATACAGAATAATTATTGTTGAGGCAGTACATCACACATAGCTAGAGATAATATTTATTTTTCTTATTGTCTTTTCTTTTCCCACAAAGGCAATCAGTTATATAAGTAGACAGAAACTGGCACAGACAATACCTGATCTGACAGATGTCAAAGAATTGTACAACTAATAGGTAGTCAAATATTATGTTAAAGTTGAGGTTAGAACAAATTTTAAATGATTTTACATATAAGAGATTTTTTAAGTTATACTCCATGTAAAACATACATATTTGATTTGGAGCAACAGGTTTTAATATTTGAAAGAAAGGAAAATCAGGGAAGAGTATAGAAAAGCTAACAGCAAAATAATGCCTGAGTTACTTTTCATTGTGTATTTTAAATATAGAATTACAATTTTGTCATTATTTCATGCTCTTTGCCATGTATCAAATTTATTTGACAGTTATGGTTCTCCAAATAAAATTTGAAATTATATAAACAGATACATGTACATGTAGTCATGATACACATTACTAACTTCAATGGAAACTATAATTACTTGTTTATAAGATCTTACCTTTAATTATTTTGTATAACCCTGGCAATTAATTGTGAAGCAGTAAGAACCCCTCCATTCACATCAGAGATGCCACCACATAAACAGAAAACTTATTTGTTTCTGAATTTTTACAAATCAAATATTACTAATAAAAACCCTGACCATCAGTATTTCAGATGTTAATTATTTTAATTAACGTTGGATGTTAAGTTCCTTATTTTCTCAAGTTTGCTATTACTTCATTAGTTTCCACTAAATAGCTTTGAATAATACTTTGCATTTCATGTTTAAAGTTAATTGTCATTCAGTATTGAAATTAGGATGTAGAATATATTATACTGTACCATCTGGTAACTGAATGGACTTAAATCTTAGGATGAAGTTGTTATGAATAAAAACTACTTAACATTTTTCTTGTCACACTGTGTCCAGTAACTATTATCAAGATCTTTCTGAATATGAGCACAGTTGGAGTGAATTCATTGATTCCAAAATCTGAGTGAATTACGTGAATGTAACTATAATGTTTCATGAGCTATGATTTATAAGTTAAATAATTTATTCTATAACTTATGCTCTGAAACATTCTGATTTCTCTTCTCTTCTCTTCTCTTCTCTTCTCTTCTCTTCTCTTCTCTTCTCTTCTCTTCTCTTCTCTGCTCTGCTCTGCTCTGCTCTGCTCTGCTCTGCTTTTCTCTCCCACTCCTCTTCCCTTCCCCTCTTTCTCTTCTTCCTCTTCTTTTCCTCTCTTTTTTTCTGGTTCTTTGTTTGTTTTGGTTTGGGGGGGGGAGGGTGTTGTTTTATAGTATTTTTCCTGGGTTTTTGGTTTGGTTTGGTTTTTTGCTTGGTTTTGGGGTTTTTTTTTGTTGGTTTTTGTTGGTTTTTTTAATTGTTTTGGGGTTTTGCTTTGTTGTTGTTGTTTTGATTTGATTTGTTTTCATGTTTTTACTTTAAAGCTTACTCCATAGGCCTAGGATTAAATACATTGATGGAAAATTGGTAACAACTACTGAATGTGAGTTGTCCTGGAAGAAAACCTGCTTCCCTGATATTATCCTTATGATATCTTTTAAAATATACTTTTATGTGTACTGTTTTTACATTTAATAGTGATGTTGTATCTGGTAAATATTATCATTTCCAAACACAAGGTTATTATACAGAAGGAGAAACACTTTTCTTGTGCAGGAATCAGCAATGTGTACTATAACCTTCCCTTCTACTTAAAAAATTGTACTTAGACATTTACAATTAGAGATTCTTTCACTAGCATTCTTTTCATTTCAGTCTGGTGCAGGGATAGCATCAAGTGTTAGCTTAGTGTCTGGTATTAAAGAGTGTTACTGTTTCAGTACAACCAGAAACAGAGGCAAATAAGAGCTTGGTAACTAGATAGAGTATTAGGAAGTTAATCTACCCTGACCAATTATTAAGATTCCTCTGCTAGAGGAATTAAAATATAAAAGGTGTGCTCTTCCAGGAAGATTAATGTAGTATTGGAAAATCCCATTTTTTAGCATATTATGGAATAATGGAATTGTCAGAGTTGGAAAGGACTAGAGATCATCTAGTCCAACTCCCCCACTAAACCAGGATTGCCTAGAGCACATTACTCAGGACTGCATTCAGTCAGGTCTTGAGTATCTCCAGAGAAGGAGACTCCACAACCTCCCTGGGCAGCCTCTCCCAATATTATGTCACCCTCATAGTAAATAAATTTTTCCTCATATTTAAATGGAACTTCCTATGTTCCAGCTTGTGCCCGTTGCCTCTCATCCCGTCGCTGGGAACTACTGAAAAGTCTGGCTCCATCCTCCTTGCACCCACCCTTTAGATACACACAGGCATTGACAACGTCCCCCCTCAGCCTTCTGTTCTGCAGGCTCAAGAGTCCCAGCTCTCTCAGCTTTTCCTCATAAGAGGGAGGCTCCAATCCCTCAATCAACTTTGTTGCTCTCTGCTGGACTCTCTCTAGTAGTTCCCTGTCTCTCTTGAACTGTGGAGGCCAGAACTGCATGCAGTATTCCAGATGTGGCCTCACCAGTGCAGAGTGGAGGGGGAGAATGACCTCCCTCGATCTACTGGCCATTATTTGTAAAACTAGCTGTTTATGACTGTTTTATGCCAGTTGAGTAACTAATGCTGAAACAATTGTAGATTTTCCTGCTGAAGAGGACTAGATAATCGAGTTGAAATCTTTGTTCTGAACTAAACCAAACAAATGAATAACCTTATAAGTCAGCTGAAGTTTCTCTTGGGAAATTGGAAGAACGGCTGCAATTCTGTGGGTTTTCCCCCTTTTTACTATAAGATGTGCAGATAGAAAATAATTCAGTCTAGCATGAATATTTCTAATCCCGAGACAAAAGCAAAAACACCTATCTTACCCATTAAGAAATAACTTTTAAAAGTTCTACCAACCACTGTCTGAGGAAGAAAAACTGCAGCTTAGATTTACCAAAAAAAAAAAAAAAAAAGGAAACTGTCTCTTGCCCTAACACACTGGATTGTGTAGAACATGGTAAAACTATTGTGAAAAAGAAAGACAGGAAACTCATTTTGGAAGCAATTTAACTGAGCTGTCAAGTTGATTCTAGCAGTTTGAATCTGGTTATACAGTGCCATCTCACTTGGTCGAGACATTCTGGATTGTAACTATTAAAAGATATAATCAAGACAAAATGCTGGAGGGATACTAACATTTAAAATAGCATAAAGTGACTTTACATAAAAATATGTAACCAGATATTCACCTGGGATGGAGCAAATTGAATATATATTAAGGTACTACTTGTGCATTTACACAAAGAAAATGCACAGTACGTACTTTCTCTAAAAGTAAATAGATTTTAGTTTAGTACAAAAAATTATTTACTACACTGAAAAATATCGTGCAACCTTTGATAAAAATGAGGAAAAAAACCCATTTTTCCTTTAAAACCGTAAATGAAGAAAACTGTTTCACTTACATCTATTTCAGGCAGCACCTTGACAGCTGTTGGACAGCATAGGTAAGTGCAACATAGCCAGAGGCATCAGCTCCACGCTGATGACTTTAAGTTGAGTCATTTCGCTGTCATAGATGGGAAAATTAAATAAAAAAAATGTGTGTGTATATATATTAGAAAGAGGAGGGAACCTAAAAATGGAGTGATAAATGGTTAATGACCAATAAAAACACAATCTGTCCATCTTTTACCTGTGATTATTTTTGTCAGCATTGCATACATTTCCACCTGACTTTGAACAGAGAGGGATAATGTAACTTCCTCTGAACAAGACATGAAGAATTTGCTTCATCTGTCTGCCTTGGGTTTCCTTTCCTTATCATATAAATATAAAATGCATTTACAGTTTTGAAAAAAAATACTCAGGTATCTCAAATGGTCTTTTTACAATTAATAAAACTACATTGGATTGTGTAAACTGTTGGAGACATTTGAAATAGTCTTTTAGTAACAGTTTAATGAGAGTCAAATGCTGACAATATTTATTTCTAGTATTGAGTTTAAAGAAAAAGTCATTGTTAAAACACCAGATTCAATTCAAATGTATACCAGAAAACATCCAAAGCTAGAGGTATTTTCCATATAAATGTATTTGCTTTCAGTCCAACAAATGGCTAAATATCACTTCCTTCTTTGATATATTGATTTAAACTGATGTAAGATACACAAAGACAGGATCTTTATTTTATTTCTAATCTCAATTCAATGAACCAGATGCCAGAAAATAATTGTGTGAGGATTTTACAAGCTATTCCCATCAACAGGAAGCTTTGGAAATGCAAACTGCCATTTTTGAGCTAGTGATTTTAATGTACTTGGTATGTTACAAGCTTAGAGAATAGCATCAAATAAAGGTTGTTTTTCTTCTTTTTCTTTTCTGGTTTTGAGGTAATATGTGTCACTGCATATGTTTTGCTATTCTGCAGTATCTTCTATCACCCATTCATGTAGGCCTCATTTAGTTTCATTTAGGTTGGCTGGAAACTTTCTTTTCAAGTAAGGATAGAAATATTTAATTAATGTAGAGATGCTATACACAGTACATTTTTTTTTTTTTAAATTGACAGCAAGTTGGTGTGTAGATAATTATTTTCTAAACGTATTATTTATTTCTGAAGAGCAGGAAACTGAGTACATTTTCAAGTAACCTAACATACAGCAGCTATGTGGGAGAAGAAGCTCCTATTTTTATAAGATGTGTTATATGTACAAAATTTCAGAGTCTAACTTCTCCCCAGTGTAAAGTGGTAAGTAATAAAAAATGACCTTTAATGACTACATTGAAGAGGACAAAAAGCTTAGCCATCATAAATGTTACATTTAATGCAGAAATAAAACCATATTCTTTTCTTCCTTGTTAAATATATTCTGGTTTGCATTAATTAACATAGCATTAAATAAGTTTCACTCGGAATTTGTGACATTTGGTTATTTGGATAAAGAAATCCTAACCAAAACTTCCTCCCCTTAAATTTTTGACATGTAAATATTGGGGAAATGGTCACTTAGAATTATTGTAACAAAAGTTTCTAATATACTGTGCTATAAAGATTAACAGATATACTTGGAAAATAGAAATACACTGTGTAGTATGTGTTCATAGTAAAGGAACATTTGGGGGAAACAGCACATTTTCTGCACAGAAGTTTCACTATGAAGACACCCCATGTGAGGTAGCATCTTGCATCACCCCTTAGAAGTCAGGATGTACAGTAAATTTATATATTTATTATTTAAACAAATTTTGAGAAAGAGAAATTTTGAAGCAAGCTATACAGAAAAAAAAAATAAAAATTGGAAAGGGACAAGTAAATGAGGGCTAAGAGTGATGAATAAGAAAGTACCAAGCAATACTCAGAATGTTTAGCCCCTTGTCTCAGGAAACATTCATATAGAGTTTTTCTACTATATTAGTCTAAGAATCTGAGCAGACACATGGGGCAAGACTGATGCATAAGATTCACTTAGTATGCATGATATGGTCTCAGAGCTGATATATTATGGCAATTTGATGTGATAGGCTTGAGGGGTTTTTTTTACAGGGTTATGTTAGATTTTAGTCAAAAAAACATACTATAAATGTCTTACTATTTTTAATACCTTCCTACAGTATGAAAATCAAGTAAGTGGCTTTAATAAAATTAATCTATTTGCACATATCTTTATTTTTAGTTGGCAATTATAAAAAGAGACTGTCCTATTTAGGCCAATTATCACATTTGTAACTAAAGGCATTTTCTCAAATAGACAACATTACCATGAAAAATAGACCTCTTAATGTTTAACTATTAATACAAGATTAATTAAGCATTAAAATATTAATGCTTAGCAGGAATTAAACAAAAATAAAATCATGTTAATTACTAGGTTTATGCCTCCTTGACTTGTAGTAGATTCCATCAATGTATCAGTTCTATTTTTTTGTCCCTGTAAACATGAATTCATCATGTGCATGTGAGCCATTGCTGGCTGCTAATATTAAAATTTGTCAGGCACTCAGAATAAGCAAATTATGCCATTTCTAAGACACTTTTAATTAAGTTATTATAGTAAGAAGTAGAATAATAATAACTATATTGGTAGAATTTATTTAATTAGATTATTTTTGTAAATATTTAAATTATCTTAGCCTTCTCACTCTCAGGGGTAATGCAACAATTTGAAATATTTTTAATGTTAATTATCACAGATAAACTATTATTACAAACTTTGAATCTTTAGTGTTTTATACAAAAATATATACACAGATGAATTTCCAAATTATAATGTTTATGTGCCAAATTACAATATGCATTAATTATCTTCAGGGTAGTTTTTGTACCTTTTGTATCATTAATCTTCATGGGTTTACAAGAAGTCAAATAAGCTAGATCCTATTAAAAGGTTACCTTTCACAAACACACATAACATATCTCCATGAATTCTTGGGACTCTGATATCACAAAGCAAAGGATTGACTTTCATATCAAAATCATAGATTGATGTATAATGAAATTCACAAGTCAGGAGAGTTATATTAACATGTGCACCTGCCATACTTTTTTTCCTAATTCTTACTTCAACTATCAGTTGTATAACTGAAACCTAACTTTTGTAGTTTTTGAATTTGAGTTCTTATCAATGAGAACTTCATGTTATAAATGAAACAAATGAAACAAATGGTCCTGAGTTCATTTTCTTTCCTTCTTTCTTTCTTTTTTCCTTTCTTTCTTCCTTGCTCTCTATTTCTTTTAAAAATGTGAATGGGAAAAGCAAAAGGAGTGAATATCCTGCTTGAAGAATAAGGAGTTAAAAAAACCCCTAAAATCAGTTGCTTTCACTACCATTTGCAAAATATACCTACCTTTTCTTAACTTACTATGCACCAAATAGTTGGCGTAATTTCTCCCTTTTGTTCACGGTTTAAAAAATCCGGACAGAATTTTCTCTTATTTGGTCTTATAACATTTAGAAAGTCAATTTTCAATTTTCCAGTGGAAACTATGGTGTGGTATTAAGATCTATAGATTCCCCTAAAATATTATTATTGCAATTATTCAAATTTGATTAAAAAGAATACTGGGTGACACTAAATTGGGAGGAGCAGTTGACACTCTTGAGAGCAGAGAGGCCCTGCAGAGGGATCTGAACAAATCAGAGAGCTGGGCAGTCACCAGTCACATGAAGTTTAACAAGGGGATGTGCTGGATTTTGCACCTGGGACACGGTAACCCTGGATATACAGACAGTCTGGGGAGTGAGAGGCTGGAGAGCAGCCCTGCAGAGAGGGACCTGGGGGTTCTGGTTGACGGCAAGTTGAACATGAGCCAACAGTGTGCCCTGGCAGCCAGGAGGGCCAACTGAGTCCTGGGGCGCATCAAGCACGGCACAGCCAGCCGGTCAAGGGAGGTGATTGTCCCACTTTACTCTGCACTGGTGCAGCCCCATCTTGAGTACTGTGTGCAGTTCTGGGCACCACAGTACAAAAAGGATATGAAGCTGCTAGACAGTGTCCAGAGGAGGGCCCCAAGTTGGTGAAGGGTTTGGAAGGGGTGTCGTATGAGGAGCGGCTGAAAGCCATTGGTCTGTTCAGCCTGGAGAAGAGGAGACCGAAGGGAGACCTCACTGCAGCTTACTGCTTCCTCACTAGGGAAGGTGGAGGAGCAGGCACTGACCTCTTCTCTCTGATGACTAATGACAGTACCCGAGGGAATGGTAGGAAGACGTGCAGGGGGAGGTTTAGGTTGGACATTAGGAAGGGATTCTTCACCCAGAGGGTGGTGGAGCACTGGAATAGGCTCCCCAGGGAAGCAATAATGGCACAGAGCCTGACAAAATTCAAGAAACATTTGGACAATGCCCTCAGGGACATGGTATGAATCTTGGGGTTGTCTTATTCTGGAGCAGGAGTTGGACATAGGGATCCAGGTTGTCTGAGGAGGTGTTTGAGTGACCATCCCTGGATACATCTAAAAAGACAGATGTGGTGCCAGGGGAGAGGGTTTGGTGGTGGATGTGGCAGAGCTAGGGTAGTGGTTGGACTTGATGATCTTGAAGTTCTTTTCCAACCAGAATGATGATACTATAATACTATGAAATGTTTTACTTCCCTATTTACACAGTTCTTCCTATTTGCATATTAGACTCTAGTAAAGTAAGAGCAGTATTACATTTAGGAGTTTATACCTTCTTCTCACAGATAAAATTAAACCTTAGACTTTTTTTTTTTCTTCTACTGTAGGCATAGTAAAAATTATGTTCTTATGGCTAGGCTTTTTAGGATATAAATAACTAAAGGAACGCTGTTTAACCACAGAGGACAGTTCTGGAATCACAGAATCACAGAATCATCCTGGTTGGAAAGGACCGTGAAGATCATCAAGTCCAACCATAACCTAAATCCACCAACCGTAACCTAATCTACCCATTCAGTCACCAGGGATGGTGACTCCACCACCTCCCTGAGCAGCCTGTTCCAGTGTCCAACCACTCCTTCAGGAAAGAAATTCTTTCTAATACCCAGTCTAAACCTCCCCTGGCGCAACTTCAGGCCATTTCCTCTTGTCCTGTCATTATTCACTTGAGAGAAATTCTTCTCACGACTCAGACACCTTACTGATTATTTAATTAAACTTAAGATACCACTAAATATAAGATACCACTATACCACTAAATGCAAGACATATATGCTAAAAAAAAAAAAAAAAAGCAAACAAGCAAAATATTTATGTACTACTCTCAAAACAACTCAAATATTCAAAGGTGTTGTACCTAAAGCAGATTAAAACCTTAATAGTAATAACGTCTGACTTCAAAAGGCCTGGAGGCATCTGTTAACTTCATTGTAAAATTTCATTATAAAAGAAAAAAGAGCTGTACCTTGCCATGATACATTTTAAATGTAGAATTATTTTTTTCCTTAGGTCCCAAGATAATGATTTTTCAGTTATGGAGAATGCTTCTGTGTAAATAGACTCTTCCTTCAGGAAAATAAGAAATTACTGATAAACAACTTGGCATTTTCAAAGGCAATTAGTACAGCTTGAAATTAGATATGCAAATTAGCAATGCTCCAATAAATTGGTGGTTGGTGCACTGATTTTTCTCTTTAGAAATCCAAAAAGCACCAGCCAAACCACAAAAGGAATTAATTCATGCTTCATTTTACTTTGAACTAGTCTAGAGGTTTTAGCATTCTACCCATGGTAAGTGACAGAGTTGAATATGATAATTTGAGGGTGTTTTTTCTTAACAAGAGAATAATCATATTCTAGAAAAAATAAAATAAATAAATTGAGGCCAAAGGTGCTTATTAGTCCCTATACACCTTTTATTGAACCAAGTACTACTCAAATTAATTTCACATCATAATGCTGATAAATATACATGTTCATTTCACTGTTGTTGTTGAAGTTGTTATTGTTGTTATTGTTGTTATGGACATGTCTAGCAATTACATTTTTTAGACATGATAATAATTGAGTTAAGAATAATGGCATCTCTGAACAGTAGAAAAAGCTGAAGGACTTGCTGTTACATTCTACTAGAAAAAAGCTGAACTGATCAGGCCCATGCCTGAATCAAGCATTTATTAGTTGAATAGAGAGACAGAGCTTTTAAGCAAGACTGTTGGTTAAAATTAGGGCTAGAGAAATTGACTTGGAATTATGTCTTCTCCTTCATTGCTATAGCTTAAAATACCATTACAAAAATTAGGTTCTGAGCTGAGTTATTAAAAAGTTAACTGGAGAAATCTAACATTATTTTTAGTCTAAAATTGACACCTAAATTCTGCAATAACTGATTCATTTTAGTAAGGAACTACTGAAGATTTTAGATGCTCATGAAACTTCAAAGGCAAAAGAATTTTTTAGGAATAATTGGAAAAAATTGGTGGAAAAAAGGACAGCTGTCACGCTGAACCATGGAGAGGGACAAATAATTTGTGGCACGTGTATGTATCCTGGTTTGAGCCTGGATGAAGCCAGTTTTCTTTTTATTGTTGTTTGTTTTTTTTTCTTCAGTGAACTCTCTTTTAAGTAGCACAGCAAGTTTTCCAGCTAGTGTTTATAGATACTGCTGAGAGACCAAAGACATTTTGTTCTGCTTGTTGAATTACTATTTTGGACACTAAAGGAGCAGATCAGTTGTATCTACAACCCTCTTGCAGGGAGGAGAAGACTGGACAGACAGCAAAGTTGGTCAACCAAAATATTCCATATACATATGTAATACTTGGTATAAAGTCAGCGATAACAGAAGTCAAGCCCTTCTTTTTCCCTTCTTCCATTCATGGCCAGCGTCCAGGGAGGACTCTGTCTACCCAACACTGCTGATGCTTTGGCCCATGTATTCCTGACCCTCATAACTCTCCCCTCAGCTCCTGTTTTGCTTTGCTGCTACCTCTGGAAGCAGTCGGGACACTTCAGAACTGCTCACAGCTAAGGAGGGTGCCATGGGAGTTGCTGGGGATGAGGGGAGGCAATAGGGTTTTTCACATTCCTGCATATACTTGTTTATATTTGTACATATTTTCTTTTATCATGAGTATTTAATTAAAGCTGTTTAGTGTAGTTTTCAATCCGGAAAATCTCTTTCCTTATTCTGTAGCAGGATGCTCCATCTTTCAATATGCCTACCTCAGTTTTACTCTATTATTCAGCTGCTGTTGTCTCTCAGTTTCACAGGCTAAACCCTAAAGTGGAAAGGTTCCCATGAGAAAGGAAAAGGCCCAGCAAACTCTGAGCTGGTAACAACCATGAAAGGTATAAACAGAGTTCATAAAACCAGCTGCTCTCCAGTGTTGAAGAACACGGAGCTTGGCCCAGCCACAGCTAGGCCCGGAACAGAGATAAAGTAATAATGAACAGATAAACAAAAGAGTTTGCTTGGTGGGAACAGGGCCTTCATTAATTTTTATGCTGTTTTGCTTTTATTCTCCAATGAGAGATTTTGAAGGTACAGCCAATGGTTAAATGACAACAGTCAACCCACTTTATTCTAGAAAAGCCTGGTTCCATTTTTGATCGGGGAGACTTTCGTACACTTTCCCAGGAGGTTGCTGGACCTTCTCCTCTCCAGCGGGGATGCCTGCCAGAGAGATTAATTCTCAAGAATTACGATCCACCCAAGGATACCCAGCTGTGGTCTGGCAAGGGTAAGAAATATTAACTAATTCACTGTTTCTATTAGTGAACTTAATGTTAAGTAATCTTCATTATTAAGTCTAAGACTGCAGAGTCCTTGAAGAGTGATAATTAATATTCTAGGCCTAGTGTAGAATTTGATAATAAGTAAGTTGCTGTCATTTTAATGGTTAACCTTTGTTGTTTGATTGAATTAAGTAGTATAATTCACTGCTAATATACCCTTTGTATTCAAACTGCACTTCTGTTCTGATCTCCCAATTTCCCTACACTTGCGCTGTACTTGAGCCTCTTGTTCTATATAGTTAAGACCCCAACGTTATATGCAATAAATCTTGATTAATGCATATATGTCTTGTCTGCTGTGCGTTCTGTCCAGGACAATTCTCTCTCTCCTTTCCCTACCTGGGTGGAAGGGGGAGGGGATTGAGAGCATTGTTGTCATTCGTTTAATTGCCAATGCTGAGTCAAACCGTGACAGTATGTTTACAACAGCTGGAGAATTCTAATAACCGTAGATATGCATTGTTATATATTTCCAAATCTAAATTAGCTTTAATTATATGTACAATTATATACAAGTATGTTCAGGAATGTGCAAAAGCCTCTTGCCTCCCTCCACCCCCAGCAACTTTCCCAGCACTCTCCTGAGCTGTGAGCAGTCCTGAAATGTCTCAGCCCACAGGCAGGAGATAAGGCAGAGCAGACAGGGCATAAGGGTAGAATTATGAGGTGCCTGAGCCTAGGGGTCGACGGTGATGGATGGATGGATGGATGGATGGATGGATGGATGGATGGATGGATGGATGGAATCCTCCCCAGAAGCCAGCCATGGATGGAAGAAAGGGGAAGAAGAAGCAGGAAGAAAATTGTTTTCTGTGATCTCTGACCTTCCTCGGAGCTTATATAGATCTATGGAATGGAATACCTTTGGTCAGTTCTGCTGCCTGTCTAGTCCAGCTCCCCTACAGGGGGGTCACAGATACAACTCTCCTGCCCTGGTAGCCTCTGTAGCAGCAGAGCTAAGAAGCGACCTTGGAGTCTCAGCAGTAACATGAACATTCCAGTGTTATCAGCCCACTAGCTGGAACACTTGCTGCTAGTTAAATGAAAGTTTACTGAAGGAAAAAAAAAATCAGTAAAAGGAAAATTATCTTCATCCCGGTTCAAACTAGGACATGGTAGATGAAAAATTGAACATGAGCTGGCAATGTGTACTTCCAGCCTGGAAAACCCACCATATCCTGTGCTGCATCAAAAGAAGCATGGCCAGCAGGTTAAGGGAGGTGATTCTCCTCTACTTTTCTCTCATGAGACCCTGCATTACGCATCCAGTTCTGGGGTCTCCAGCACAAGAGAGACATGAACCTGTGACAGTCAGTCCAAGGGAGGGCCACAAAAATTATGATAGGGCTGGAACACCCTTCATACAAAGAAAGGTTGAGAGTGTTGAGGTAGTTCAGCCTGGAGAAGGTTCCCAGTAGGCCTTATTGTGGCATTTCAATATGTAAAGGGGACTTATGAGAAGGAAAGGGGAAAGACTTTTGATGAAGGCCTGTATTGACGGGGCAAGAGGTAAAAATTTCAAACTGAACGAGGGTAGATTAAGTAGATGGGAACCTGATTTAGAGAAAAGTATCGCTGCCCATGGCAGGTGGTTGGACTAGATGATGTTTAAAGATTCCTTCCAAACCAAAATATTATTTGATTCTCTGTAATGAAGCCTTGAAAATCTGGCTTTTAGGAGGCTTCAGTTATATAACATGAAACTTAGCTGTTACATGCTGGATGCATAATGAAAAGAATGCCTTAATAAAGCTCCCAGATTGCTGGAACAGAAGCATCTCTTTGTTGAGAGTGAATCAGCAGAGATGAGCCTATTGGTCTAGCAATAGTTTTCAATAATGAAAAGAAAGGAATGAGAGTAATGGATAAGTTATTTTGCCTGCAAATTAATTCTATAAAAATAACTGACTGTGGCTATGAAATCTATGTGTTGAGACTTGTTTTAAAAACCATAGCTATTCCTGCTACTTACACATTATCTCTGTGTGTCAGAGAAGCAGGTTATGCACCTGGCTCTGTCATCTACCACATAGCCACTACAGCTGATCCTTTTTTCTAATTACCATGCAGAATTTGGCAACAAAACACAGTACCAATTTTTATTTAAGTCAATTTTTTATGAGTCAATTCAGAGCCATGTAAAACAGATCCTCACATATTTCTTTCAGTAAGGTTTCCTCCAGCTTATGTTCGTGCATTTTGTTTAGGGATTCCAGTCTTATTACCTTAATTGACTGGATTTTACTGCTTCTCTTGAGACATTTTCTCAGACATAAGTCTTCCTTGCTAGAATTTTCTTAGCAATGAGGTCCAATTTTCCATTTCCTAACTGCCTCACTTCTTTTCCTTCCATAAGCAGCATGGCATTAATACCACATAATTCTTTCCTTGACTTATAGAAATATTATCCATATTTTATCAAGCAGTTAAGGGATAAAAAAATGTATTTTATTAACAACCTAGTTGAGCTTTCTGTTCCAATCTTCAGACTATGAATGTTAAAATAATGTGCTTACTACTTATAATTTTAAAATAATGAAGTTAAACATTTGTAAGTCATTTACTCTTTTATATTAAAAATATAATTAGGCTTAGTTAATACAATTAAAATCCAAGGATTAATTGGTCTTATTCAATTTTCTAATAGTATTTGTTATTTTATTAGCATTCTGTTTTAGTCTTTCAGTGGTATAGGTGAAAAGCCTCACCTAAGTTTAATCTTGTCATGATGTGCGTATGTAAATCATGAGAAGCTCATACTGTTAGAACTAAAACTGCAATGGAGGTTTACTGGGGATAAACCATGTCATCTTGACTATGGAGAGGCAACAGTCATTTGTGCTCAAAATATCACAGAGAAAATCCAGCTCTGTTGTTGGAAACTTGTAGTTGTAAAATTACACCATTTATGAGTACAAGAAAAAAAAAAAGAAAGTAGCACTGAAAGAATTTCTTTTCTTTTGAAAGAATTTGGTGAGAATCATCATAGCACAGGGGAGATGACAAGAGACTTTATATGTGGTCTGTAACAGACTACTAGAATATCAACAGCTTCAATATTAAAAGACTGGTCAGAAGGGCTTCATCATCTTCTACCATGACAATATCAAAATACTGAGACTGGCATACACACTGTGTATTTCAGGTTTTGCTATGCTGCTATGATATGCTTTACTTTAGTTCCTGATTCTGTTACTATATTCTTTCAAATAAAATAAAATAAAAAAGAAATATTCCTGTGCAAACTCAAATGAAAGATCAAGTCCCCACAGAAATAACAGCAAAAAGACACTACCACGGAATCATGAAATCACAGAATCACAGCATTATCAGAGTTGGAAGGGACCTCTAGAGATCATCTAGTCCAACTCCCCCACTAAACCAGGATTGCCTAGAGCACATTACTCTGGACTGCATTCAGGCAAGTTTTGAATATCTCCAGAGAAGGAGAAGGAGACTTCACAGCCTCCCTGGACAGTCTGTTCCAATGTTTTGTCACCCTCATAGTAAATAAATTTTCCATTTAAATGGAACTTCCTATGTTCCAGCTTGTGCCCGTTGCCCGTCGTCCTGTCACTGGGAACTACTGAAAAGAGTCTGGCTCCATCCTCCTTGCACCCACCTTTTAGACACATACAGGGATTAATAAGGTCTCCCCTCAGCCTTCTCTTCTGTAGGCTAAAGAGTCGCAGCTCTCTCAGCCTTTCCTCATAAGGGAGATGCTCCAATTCCCCAATGATCTTTGTTGCCCTCTGCTGGACTCTCTCTAGGAGTTCCCTGTCAAACTGGGGAGCCCAGAACTGGACACAGTATTCCAGATGTGGCCTCACCAGTACAGAGTAGAGGGGGAGAATGACCACTCTTGACCTACTGGCCACACTCTTACTTATGCAACCCAGGACTCTATTGGCCTTCTTTGTAGCGAGGCTGCCATTGCTGGCTCATAAGTACTTTATTGTCTACCAGGACTCCCAGATCGTCCTCCTCAGAACTGCTTTCCAGCAGGTCCACCCCTAACCTATATTAATGCATGGGGTTCTTCCTCCCCAGGTGCAGGACTCTCCACTTCCCCTTGTTGAACCTCATTAGGTTCTTCTCTGACCAGCTCTCCAGCTTGTCCAGGTCACGCTGGATGGCAGCACAGCCCTCTGGACTGTTAGCCAATCCTCCCAGTTTGGTATCGTCAACAAACTTGCTGAGGAAACACTCTGTCCCCTCATCCAGGTCACTGGCCAAGTTAGAATCATAGAATCATAGAATGGCTAGGGTTGGAAGGGACCTCAGAGGTCATTTAAATCCAGCTCCCTGCTTGGAGCAGGAACACCCTCCACTAGATCAGGTTGCACAGAGCCCCATCCAATCTGGCCTTGAACACCACCAGGGATGGGGCTTCCACCACTTCTCTAGGCAACCTGTTTCAGTGTCTGACTACCCTGACACTAAAGAATTTCTTTCTAATGTCTAATCTAAATCTCCCCTCTTCTAGTTTAAACACATTACTCCTTCTCCTGTCACTACATGCCCTTATAAAAAGTCCCTCCCCAGCTTTTTTATAGGCTCCCTTCAGATACTGGAAGGCTGCTATGAGGTCTCCCCAAAGCCTTCTCTTCTCTAGGCTGAACCACCCCAGCTTAGCCAGCCACTCTTCATAGGAGAGGTGCTCCAGCCCTTTGATCATTTTTGTGGCCCTCCTCTGGACTCACTCCAGGAGCTCTATGTCCTTCTTATGATGGGGGCTCCAGAACTGGACACAGTACTCCCAGTGAGGTCTCACAAGAGCAGATTGCCTGCATGTTTTGAGAGAGACTAAATATGATTTATTTTAACAACATGGGAAGTAAAACATATATAATATGTGTATATATAGAATACATAAGAATAAATTGTTTTTAAATAAGAAGAATCGATTTAAGAGTAAATTTATTTTATCTGAATAAGTGTTTAGGGTTATGGTAATCTGAATTAAAATGCCTGACAACTAATTACAAATCATCATAACACTTAACCACAACAGTAGACATCTTCCCTACTGTGTTGACTTTTCATCTAAAGGTCAGAGCTTTCATCTGGTTCAGAGCTACTACCAATTGGTCTTGCTTTATTTACTGTATTCTAGCAGCAGCTACTTAACTGGACCAAGAATCCTTCCTGTACATGTATGGTACAAACAGATAACAAGAACAAATACTTATGTGAAAAGAGAGAGCAGTCTAAGGAAATCCAGTATTAATGCTGGAATTAATAAGGAAAACATCCACATCATTGAGACTAAGAGATAATCCATTACCTTCTGAAAAGTTAGAGTTGGTTTAGTCTTCGCAAGCTCAAGACCTTCAACTTTGTAGGTTATCTTATTAGTGTGAAATGGATTTACATTTATAATTGCAAATCCTGAGTAGGACTGCTGATGAAAAACTTTCAACATCAATGATTCAGAATGCTCGATAAGTAATGTAATCTAAGCTTATGAGTGCATGGGTTCAAAATTGCAATAAATGTGATCATACATTTACTTTGAACATAATAATTTCATGGTAAATTTCATGTTACCTCTATGTCCTCTTGAAGAATATATTTTTATGCCAGTTGTACAAATAAATACACTAGTATACTAAGATACAGTAATGTTTTTCAATATACTACTATATCAAAAATAGTATTGTAAACATAAAGAAAACTCAACACTTTGATGTTATATAATATCCTACTCACGCTTGCTGAAAAATAATTGAAAGAATCAGGGTCATACTGAGATGCAAAGATGCAAACACATTGAGTGTTATATGGTTAACACCTCTCACTAGAATCAGGGTGGGAAACCTTCTGATTAACATCCCTACTTGTAGGCAAAAGACAGTGTTGAAAACTTGAAAACTGCAGCTTATGTCAGCCATAGCGTCTTCTTTTCCGGCAATGTTATTACTGAGTCTGCCTGCATCTCAGCACTGAATTTGATAACTGAATTTTGTTCTCCACCCATTATAGAAGCCTTCAGTTTATATCATTTTTCAACTTATTCCATCTCTTTCCTTCTTGCTCTGCTGCTCTTTCTTTTGCCTCCTTGAGTCTTCGATCTCCTTTTATTATTTTCTTAGCTTCCTTTGCTGTTATTGAATGTGGTCAGGGTTCAAGTTCTGGTCCTCTTCATGCAAACTTTGAAAATTTGCAAGTAGACTCTCACTAAAAGCTTTGCAGAGTGGAAAAAGCACAACAGATTTCCCTCCTTCCTTCCTTCCTTCCTTCCTTCCTTCCTTCCTTCCTTCCTTCCTTCCTTCCGTCCGTCCAAAAAGTAATAAACTTTATAAAGGGAACAGCTGAGCTTAGTGACTGAGAACTGCATGACGTTTGTGATTGAAACTAGCTCATAGGAGGGGCAGAAGACAAAGCCCAAAAACAAAAGACAGAAGAAAAACTAAAGTAAATCTATCAAGCTTTTCTTATTTTACATTTGCACCAGTGCTTCTTGGAATTGAAAAGTTGTTTATTTTCTTTTAACTTAAATTACATTCGAAATCTTTCTGCCAATTAACATAAGCTCAGTTAAAACACAAACAGAAGTTTTTTTCCCACCCTGATTCAATGATTTAAAATCACATGACTATGAGACTTCTTCAACTTTTTAACTTGAGTGGTGAAGTCTTTCAATTGTTCTCTTGCATTTTCATGGTTAGTTCATTAATGAATCACAAGTTGTTTTCATTTATGTGACTGTGCACAATATTTATGTGACATTTACATGACATTGTGCACAATTACCTGCTCTAAAATATCAGAGGTAGATAGCTAAGAGCCCTGTTTGTAGTACTAGAGGAAAAAAAACACACACATTAGCTTACAAGTTTTTCTGAATTATCATCAATATGTACAGTCCTTTCTCTCTTGTACAATTACCAATGTCCAAAATATGCTGGTCAATCTTATACTTCAATTATTTTGTAGTGCTTTTAAACTGGATCTCCAGCAACCGGCTGGTGGTTTTTTTTTTTCTGTCAGTGTTTTTTTTTTTAAAGAAGTCATGACTTAAATCAGTCCTTAAAAATACAGAAAATAATTCTGTGTCATCTGCAGAACATTGGCTTCTAATTTTCAGTTTTCACCCTTTTTCAACAGATAAAAACATATCACTGCAACTTAAGAGTCTTATGTAGCACTGTTCTCTACAATCATCCTGAAGCTGATAAGACACTGGTGAGTACTTTCAAGATAAAATATATATCTAGCAATATATTTGTAAGAGTATGCTTTATAAGGATATCTGGGTATAGCTATTAGCCATGAAAGCAAAAATAAGAAACAAGAACAATTATAATTTAAAACCCCAGACACACAAACCATAATGAAGAGAGGATTTCTGAGAAAATAACCAGAGAAAAGACCAGAGCTCTTAGATCACTAACAGTTGGGTCTTTGGAGAAAATGGTAGAGTACAGACTTGAAGATCTTCAAGCAGCTCTCTTCACTGTATGTGTGGATGTATGTGTGTGCATGTGTTTTTGTGTATGATTTGCTACTTATCCTCAAACTGAACCAGACAGCAGGTTAAAGAATACCGGAGTCTGGAAAAAGCCAGGGCCAGGACTGAAAGCTGAACACAGCCCAGGGCATGGGCAAGGAATCTGGGCAAATGTGATTGAGACAGACAGGTAAGGGTTTAAGGCACCTGCAGATGTGCTTGTGTGATCAGGAGACTGTTGCAGATGGGAGGAGTGTTAACTTGGGAACTTCTGCCATGATGAGCTGGAGAAAAGGAACAGGATTTTACTATGTTGTTCATGTCTTTGGGAGTGCTGCAGGGCTTCTGTGGGTGCCAGTAAGATCTTTGTCTGTGTCAGTCTGTGTCTGGACCTTTGTGCATTGTGTGCATGTGTACCTGTATTTTTGGAGTACATGCTCAGAAAGGGTGACAGCAGCAAACAGACTTGGGGGGACAGCTCCCCTGAGTTCCAGATTTGGCCTGAGCTTAACAATATTAATAAGTACTCATATATTACTCATTAAAAATCCCTGTTCTTGAGTTTAAATGAAAACTACAGTCCAAGATTTGGCAAGTAAATAGGTAGCATATTTGTGGAATAAGACTTCCTGTTCCTGAAAATGTGAAGCACTTTAAACTTGGTTTTGGGAGTTGGTGAAAATTTTGGGTGAGTTTTACACTACTTATTAGACAGTAATGTCTGGTGAAGAAATTGACTTATAACAACTGACTGTTCTTGGTTTGAGTTGTGACCTTTGTAGCACTGAGTATCTTTAGAAAATGGCTTTAAAACAAAGGGCAATGAAACTTTAATGTTTGAAATGTAGTGGATTTGCACCCGAACAACTAATATTGATCTGAGGCAGACAAAGGAAATGGAAAGAGCTTTTAGAGAAGTTGGGGTTTTTTTTCTCTTAAATGGTCTTTGATCATGAGTTACAGCAAATAATGAATAATATGCCCAGGCTTGCATTCAGGCAGATTTACCTTTTTTTCTTGTCAAAATAAGATAGTAAAGAGGGTTTAAGAGACAGACAAAACATCTATGTATGTGTTTTTCAGCAACATTATTATCACATATGACCTTTTAGTCAGATGTGCATATATAATAAAAAATAATAAATTTGACTGTAGAGGGTCAAAGGTATTTTCACAGGTCAATGTTGTTTGAAGTAGAGAATTTTACAGAGCCACTCCCTCAAGTTTCCAGTATGGTTTTTAAGCATAAGATTTAGTACTACATTATCAAGGTAATGGCTAGTTATAAACAAGAATTTTGTCCCTTCTTGGCCTTCTTTTTTTTTACTAGTGTCTGCTTATAAGAAATGTTTCTCATTTTCATAATCATCCTGCCTATCTTTCTCTTCACTTGTTCCAGTTCAGTTCATCTTCATGACCAGATAACCAGAGCTGTACAGAGTATTTCAAAATAATTCTTCACTGTCCTGTTTATAAAAAGTAGGACTTCTCAATTCCTAATGACAGTATCTGTCTTGTAGTATTCTGGCCATATGATCTTCTTCCATCAAGTACACCCACACCCTTTTCCTTCTTAATTATTTCTAATTAATGAACACAGCAGTTTACAGCATTTTTTAATAGAACTTAAGATTGTAAATTGGCATTTCTTATAATTAATTATCCTCTTTCTCTTCAATTGTTCCTCTTCTGGGATATCCTGTTTCTCTTTCGTGTTGATAAAATGTCTCAACTTTGTGCCATCAAGCAGATTTCATCACAACACAACTATTTTTTGTGCTTTGGTGACTAATTGGAATATTAACAAAAAACTAGATGAATCCTTGTAGATTTTTTCAGTATTCTCATTCCAAGCAAGCTTTAATGCTACTTGTTAATCCATATTGTCATATTTCATCTATGGATCTTTGCCTTCCTTAGTTTTATTAATAAGTTTGCACACATTTTCATAGTAGATGGCTTCATTGGCATTCAGGCAGGTAAGTCCCAAAATATTTTAATGATTTCAAAAAAACTGGTTTTAGTCCTGCATGTCTGAAATTACCTTTTCTTTTAAAATCTGCTTTTAACCTTTACATATTGTTTCAGTAGAATTATAATTTGTAGTTGTCAAAATCTCATTATCTGTCTTTGAAATACATTTACTCTTCCACATTTCTAGACTATTAACCAGACTTGATCAATCTGTAAACAGATTACTCAGTTATCTTTCCTCCTTTCTTGGAATAGACATACCAAACAACTGCTTTGACCAGGTGAACTTCCAGGCCTCTTCATTTCAAAGTATTTCAAACTATTACTTTAATCTTAAATAGAAGATATTCAGATTAATACATTCAGGTCATTTTATGATTCTAAGCAAATATTCTGTGATCAGAGAAATCTGAGATGGATAATAGTGTTCTGAAAATAAGCAGAGAGGAAAGTAACAGAAGCAAAACACTTCTGATCAGGATTTACCACCAATGGACCTCAGACAAACCCAGTAGAAAAGGTCAGAAGGAAAAGAAGAAATTCTGGAGATGGTGCAATCTTTGTCTTGTGTTTTTTCAATACTGTAAACAGTATCTGGCTTATGCCGGTCTTCTGATAATACACAGTGATAAAATGTATTTAAATTGATTTTATGGTTTGCATTCCTGTTTAGTGTCCTCACAGCCTATGAGGTTTTAGATTATATTTCTTAATTTTTCTGAAAAACACCCAACAAAACAAACAAATAAAAAAACCAAACAACCCCAAAAACCCAAACCAAAACAACAACAAAAAAACTTTTGATCTGAAGGAATAGTTATGAAAGAATAGGTGTCTTAACCTTACACTGCTTTTCACTATCAGTGAAACAATCCATAGTATCCCTTTCTGTCAGTTCTACCAGCTGGGGGGTAAATGTTCACATGGACTGTCCAAACCATGTTTAAAAAAGCACAATAATTAGGTAAGAGAAAGCTTCCTATCATACAGTGGATTTGCACAGGAAATAGTTTTTGTGGGCAAGTTTCTAATGCTAATACATTGTGCATCTCTTCAGCTTTGTTATTTAATTGCCTGAATCTCTTATTCTTTTCCATAGCAGAATCATAGTACCTTCATCTGAAAATACAAATGGATATTGCATTTCTAAATATTATCTAAATTACAATATTAATATTCTGAATTAAACAACACATGGAATGGTGCTATATGTCAGTTATTCCTGTAGGACTCATAGTAACTATGTATCAGAAGTTTTGGATAGCTCCTTCCTTGAATTAAGAATTTTAATTATGCAAATATCAAATAAATACATTTAAATTTTAAAGTAAGAAGATAATTTAAAATTAGAACATAAAACTAAGACTTACTTATTTTCTTGATTTTGTGTTTAAAGAAGCCTACAACAAACTTCAGAGTTAGTACATCTTCATGATCATTCCACAAAAAGTCTAAAACTCCAGATATCATCTCCTTCCCTCTTTATTTATTAAATAGAAAGACAGTAGTACAAGTTAACCAGCTCCTAGCTGATGACTCTTTCAAAAGCACATTAATTTTATTTGTTAGATAAGATAGAATTACTGCAAAGATTATCCTAAAAAAAAATCTTCAAAATACATTATTTTCAAAATAAAGCTGCTTAAAATTAAGTTAAGCAAGGTGGAATTACCTAAGAAAATAGCAAAAAGCTTACAAAATATTCAACACAAGGTAGAAAACCTGCTAACAGATACAGGAAAAAAAAATCAAATTTAGCAATACACTATAATATTTTGTTATGTTCATCAGTTTCATGACTGATTAGAACACAATGCTAGCTTTTTTTTCACAGCCTGTTTTATTGTTTCAAAAGACATGTAATCATACTCTTTATAAATAATTTCAATGCGTGCAAATACAACTCTTAGGATGAATGCATATTAGGAAGCAAACAGTAAAAGAAAGAAGCAATATCAATACAGTTCTTATTCTAAATTACATTGTTGATGAAGTCTTATTTTGCCAGTGTTCAGACTATCAACACTTGTAAATTGTCTTCATATCCAGTGCTGAAAAGCACTACTCAGGTATGGAAGAAGTAATTTATGTAATGTTATGTTTAACAGTATCTTCTTCCTCTCCTCATGTAACTTGATGCTATAAACATACTCTATCTACATGTAGGTTTGGATTTTTATAAGTGGATGGAGAAAAATCTAGAAATAAGGTTTTCCATTCTGTTCTTACATGCTTGTTTCTACTTCCCAAAAGCTATGCCAAGGGCCAGCAGAGCCAGGTGGCTCTGCAAGCTGAGGAAGCTGAGCAGTGGGAGTCACAGCAGGGCAGGCAGGGAAGGGACTAGGCTGGCAGTGCACAGTCCCACATGGCTGAGCAAAGGGAGCAGGGCATCTCTGAGAGCAGCAGCGAGGGTCAGCCAAGTGTCTGGTGTTCATTCTACACACCAGTAGTGCAGGGAACGTTCAGTCTCCAGGCAGACAAGAAAGACTGGGGTCCAGGCTCAAGGGAAAGCTGCCATGTTGGTCAGACAGAGACCAAGGGTGAGGTCTTGAATTTGAAAGCAAGCCTCAAGCAGAAGAAGGGCTGAACTCTACTGAAGCATCACAAAGCCTGTCACTCGGATATGTTCAAGCTGACTGTCAGCCCAGGCCACCAAAGACCCACCTGAGAGGAATGCTCTCACAGCCTTGACACATGATCCGTTTTCTAAAGGAAGACTCTCCAAAGACTGTGATTTGTATTTTAACAAACTAAATCCTTTTGTAAAGCTAATCTATTACCCTAATCTCCTGAGAAGCCTCGACAAATTTCAATGCGTTACTAAGTAAAATTTATTAAAAGAAAAACAAGCATCAGAAAAGGCACCCTTGAGGTACACAGTTACAGTGCTGTGGGTTATGCATTGTCAGTGTTTTTAATATTTTTTAACAGGCTTGTTTGATAATTCATCATTCAGTCAGTGGAACTTAAACCTTCCTATTCCAAACTCCCACAAGAATAAAATACACCACAAATTACAACAGAACATATATATATCTACAGATTTATCCTGAGTTCCTCTCTGGCTTAAAAATAATTCTATAGGTAGGGAGAAAACAGATTAATTTTTATTTTTGATGTCATTATCAAAAGAAGAAACAAAGTTTAGGCAGGAGCTTTTACACAGATTTTTAAAAGGGTTATGAACCTCATCTATTACTTTGGGAAAGCCAAAACATTACCATACAGTAGGCCAATGTTTAGGGGAGCCACAACATAAATGAAAAATCCAGATTTCTGTTTTTGCTTTGATGCAAAGGAAATGGCCAGACCCTGGTCCACAACATTCAAAATCAGTGGCTAGTATGCCTCTGTAAGATGGTTAGCATTGAAATGCAAATATCTGGTTTGAATCAGGCAAAACAGAGCTTTTGTTACCACACTTCCCTTCTAAACATCCTCACCACTGATATGATATACTCAAATGGCTTCTGGATTATTTTTTTATTCTTTTTCTGACTTTTCTCTGGATGCAGAATAAGAAATTTTTTAAATCTCAAAAAACTTGTGGATGGAAGAAAAATCCTGTCTCAGCTCCCTTTAACAAAAACTTATAATAAGATTTCAAAATAGAAAAGAAAGATGTGTGATAAAACAAGAATAAGAATCTACAGTATAATCTGAACTAGAGAATCTTTCTACTTACACAGCATGTACAGTACTCCCAAAGGAAAGAATGGGAGTAAAAACTTTTGTTTTCGGAGGTTCTGTTACTGCATTTAGCATATCAGTCAAGTCTTCTTTAAGAAGACAATCCATCTTCATTGAAACTTCAAAATGAAAGACAATGAAGCATTTTAAATGGATGCTATCATGCTCAATATATTGCATTTTAGAAAATAATTACTTGTCCTGCTGAGAAGACAGCTGCAGGCAATGCAATACTTCAGTGTTAGAAGATACAGTCTTTCACGGACGATAAAAAAATGTAAAAGGTGATTTCTTACTTTATAATAGATAATATACAGTTTTACATCAAAAATTCTAACTTCAAATTCTAAGTTAGTATCAATGAAAATTACATGTAAACATCATCATGCTGCTTACAGGCTATTCATGGTTCTGTGCATTCAGTGGTACTGTGAAAGTAAAATGATATAATGTGCATGCAAACAGATTCATAACTAGCCTTATTACAAAACATTTATTGTGTCTGCATGAATATAAACAATATCATAGAGTATCATAATAACATAATATTATATCCAGCATTTTATCAACATAGATTTTTATTCACTGGCTATTAAGAGAGTAGCTCGTGGCTGTGGTTTCCAGATATTCTAGCAAAAGTTATCCTAACCTTTCTCAAACTTCATAAATATAAAGTTAGTTTAACATGTACTTAAAACCAGTAAAATAATATACTATAGGAAAAAAAACAAGTGATAGACCTTGTAATTTTTTGGTTGTGTGCAAATATTTATTGTCAAGAGAGAGACAGAATATCAGTAAATTATTGATTTGTACAACAATCATAACAAAGTCACTAATTCTAGAAAATTAGTAATGTAACAAATGCAAAAACTGTAACACACTCAATGCCTAGAGGAAAATATGGAATACTCCATTAGTGTTTCACAGACTTCTTGCTCTTAAAATAATGTTAATGACTCATATTTTGGTTTTTTTTAGTTACTCTTCTGATATTATCTGTAGAATTGCTATAGAAAGGTACTATCAGTTTTAATAATTTAATTATGCATGTAACACTGATTCCCCGAATGAAAGAAATAGTTTTTTTTAGTAAGATTGTCATAACTGTGTTATACTCTGTTATGATAAGGGGGCAAATTTCCAAGCAGAATTGTAGGATAAGGACTAATTTACTAGGCAGTAAATTGCTGCCCTCCAAAAGTAAGGTGTAATTAAAGTTATTAGACTAAACATTTTTCAGATATAAACTCATCATTCGCTTTATTTAGAAGTTTTTTCAGGTATTACTTTGTGTTTCTTCAGCAAAAAGATGCCAGAAATAAATCTCTTTTTCAAAATATTAATCTTGCAGTCTTTCCTACAATTTTATATGAGCTCACCGGGGATTAACTTACCTGTGATGATGTTCTCTTCTTCCTCTTTTAGTTAAGTAAAACTAAGAAAAAATAAGGACATTAAAACTTTTCAAATATTATGTTGTCATGAAAAAAAAAATGAGTTAGTATTGATAAAGGAGGGAGAGGATGATTATGGGTCGCAGGACAGAGATTAACATTTTACACAATAAGATAATTTATTAAAACACAATCATAGAATCATTTAGCTTGGAAAAGACCTTTAAAATTATCAAAGCCAACTGTAAATACAGTCAGTACTATGCAATTGGTAGAGATCCCAGTTTTCTGAATTATAGTCTCCTAATTAGAATGCCATCAATCAATCAAGTTCTATAATGCCATTGCATTTAAAACAAATTAAGGTTTTCCAGATATCTGCTAATTAAGTAGAAATGATGGGTAAGGTACAACCCTCTGATAATTCTTTTTTTTTTGTTTGTTTTGACAAAGAGTACATATTTCACAATTAATAGACTAAAAAAAAAAATTGTGGTTTTTTTTAATCTGACTTTCTTCATCTTCAGTCCAGTCTTGCTTGTTTTGATAGGGCTGAACTTCTGTTGAGATTAACAGATATTTTTTCAGCAATTTTATGCATATTATTTATTGTGGTGGATGACTCCAGGCAACTAGAAATGAATGTGTGTAGTGTGGCAGTGAATGCGAGACAAAGGTTTTGTCAGATCCTTGAACATCAAGCAACACTGTAAAATACCAAAGTCCCATTGATTATCCAAATAGTGTCTAAAATGCCTGGGAATAACTTAGACTTTATGTATTAGGCATCTTATAAGGGTATATTCCTGCCCTAGATTTGGTAATAGAGCAGTTGTCAGTCCATAAACCATAGTTTTTCTGCTATGTCAAACACTGTGATATATATGCTATACAAGGTTCTTTTGATGCCAGGGAGGCACATATCCCTGCCCTCGCCTACTGAAGTGGGCTTTGAAATACCACTGTTATAAGCTCAGTCACTTTTGCAGATTTTTTTTTTTTGCTTTAAAATACAAAAATGCATTCAACATCAATTTCCTGAAACTCTGTGATTTGAATGATTTTTTTAGTATCTGCAAAGGGGCACAAAAGCAACACAACTTTGATTGCAAAGGATTATGAAGAACTTTCACAATGGAGAAGGGAACAAGACAAAATGAGTACAGTTATTTCAGTTTTCAGTATCAATCAATCAAACAAATCAATCAATCTATCAATCAAAATACGTATTTTGAAAAGAACATGGTATCTCATTTTTATAAAACCACACTGAATAAATTCTGCAGCACTGATGAAAGTAAGGGGAAGAGTAAGAAAAGTAATTGCAGGTATGGCATCACAAATATCATAGTTCACCCTAGTTTGAGCAGAAAGTTGGACTAGAGATTTTCTGACATCCCTTCTAACTTGAACTATACTATTATCCTATGAATGGTTACAGTTCTTCAGAAATCACCTGTAGGACAGGTGGCAGTGTTTAACAGATGTAAAAAAATATAACACAAGCATGGCAATCCATTAGCTAACTGTTAACTTCTCAATTTCCTTTTGCTGAGCAAAGCATTGCAGAAGTCTTTAAGACAACCTAATAACATACAAGGTCCAGTAACAGAGCTATCTACACAAAAGTAAGACAGGACAAAATGTAGGCAAGAAAATCAAGAAGCCAACACCCTGGTAAGCAACAGCACAAAATGACAAGTAAATAAATTACTTTAAAGCTGCAAGGGAAACAATACTTGTTAACTAGATACTCACTGAGACTAAAGTCAGACTAAAGCTATATCACTTGGGGAACCCTGGATGAATCACTGTTAATAGGAAACTGATAAGGCCACTCTTACTAGGTCTTGTAGGTTTATGTTTTGACTGTCAAGATATTTATGATAAGGTCTATAGTCTAGATTTCAGAATATTACAGAGCACAGACACTGTGTAATTTAACATATATAAATATTCCATGCAAGATGATGACTGGAAAGTAAGTGTTGTTATCTGTTTATACTTTCCATATTGTACAATAAGGAGTAGAGAGGAACAGAGACTGAAGGGAATAATAAAACCACTAAGGCTACTGTCAGGGAAAAGAATAATGAAGTAATGATTTTTCAGGGAGCTTGGGTCTTTGAATTATAACATGGCTATAGAAGAAAAAAAAAAAAAGAGCAACAAACAACTCCAGAGACTCACTAGGATTCCCATATTCATCTCATAAAAGGGCACTGGGGTAAACCATCTAGAAGCTGTCTGTTCAATTACTTTAAAAGGCGAAAAGAACGATGATCTTTTTCTAAAGCCTTGTTGCACTGGATAGTCCCTGCAGGTGAAAAAGGATAATCAGACTGACAAAATTCAGTGAATGGACAGTTAGTGCTCTGCACTGCACAAGCCAACAGCCTGGAGACAAGGGAGGAATGACAAGTCCCAGCTTATTATTGCTTCACTGGGCTTGTAACTGTTGCTTTTTCCAGTTGCATAACATTGATGGTATTTTGGATGTCACTTGAATCTGTTCCTGCATGCTCAACTCCTCCTAAATATTTGCTTTAAGCACTGGAATGAACTGTAATCTCAGTTACTACAGTGTAAATCAAGAGTAACTTCAGTGCAGTCACTGCAGTGACATGGCATAAGGCTAAACTAATTTCAGAAAGAAACTCACTGAATTTATGCTGTGAATTTCTTTAAGAGCCTTTTCTGGCATAAGGGACATGTGAAATTACCCCTGAAAAATCTTTATACAGCATGTGTATTGGTTCTTCCTCCTGCAAACAACAAAGCTATTCTTTCCTGTGCTCCTGACTCATCTGGTAATTCTCCCACTCTCAGATTTTCTAATATACTCGAGTGCCTTGTAAATAACTGAGATGCTGAAAAAAGTTTCTAAAAACTTCCCCAAGAATTTTAATGCCAGAAGGAGAAAGGCTCTTTTCCATAGGTTGTAACACTCTAAATCTTGTAGGCAAAGAGAAAGAACATTTTATATACATTTAAAGTAAATATTTTATTGTTAGTGTAATTGAAAGCAAATAATTTTTGGAAGTATTACAGAAGAAGAAAAAATAATAATACACTTAAAATTCTTAAATACATAATTCTCAGATTCTGTTCCTTCACCTGGTGTTACACTCACCATTCCCTTGCTTCTGCATCCTAAGTTTTTCCTGGTGTTGGTGTGTGGTGTACAGTTACCATGAATTGTTAGTATCTGGAGTCATTTTCCAAGACAGACAGATGTGCACATTGGTAATTTCTTCCTCCTCTCTTTATGGTCCCTTTGGAGTAATTTTCATACATTTGGTAGCATATTCTTTCTTCAGTGCCCCGCAGCTCCAAGTTACATTCAAATTTGCTATATATGGTGCTTTTTTAATGTTTTTAGTACCTTTTATCTGTTTTTTTTTGTTACCCCTAGAATCAGTTTTGTCCAACTGCAGGTCTACATTTCTTCAACTGACCATCAGTAAGTTTTTGTAGCCCAGAGGTTTCTAGTGAAAAGCCTATATCCCATCTCTTATCATTCCATGCCTATATTCCTCTATGCTGCATCCTGTCTCTGCACTTTGAAAGACTGCCATCATTCCAGGCCTGTATTTCTCCACTCTACATTACTTCTGTAATGGAGTGACTGCATCAGTGGATAAGTGAAGAGCAACAGATGTCATCTATCTTGACTTCTGTAAGACCCTTGATAATGGTGGTCCATAAAGTTCTTACCTCTTAATTGGAGAGATGTGGCTTTTCAGGATGTATTATTTGATGGTGAAGGAATTGGTTGGATGGCTGCATCTGAAGTTGCAGTAAATGGCTCAAATTCAAAGGGGAAACAACTGAGCGATGTCCCTTAAGGGTCCATACTGGGACCAATACTACTTAGTATCTTCATAAATAACACAGCAGGTGGGAGTGGGTGCACTTAGAAAGTTTGTGGATGACACCAAGCTGAGTGGAAGTAAGTAGTACCATCCAGAGGGACCTTGAAAGGTCCAGTGTGAACCTCATGATGTTAAACAAGGCCAAGTGTAAGGTCTTACATCTGGGTCGGGACAATTCCCAGTATACTGACTGAGGTAATTAATGTGTTGAGAGCAGCACAGTGGAGAAGGACTTGGGACATCCTTGTGGAAAAAGACAGTGCAAGCCTGAGAAAGATCATAGACCTACTGCAATGACAATACTATACGACAGAGCTTTACAATAAGATACAGCTTGCAGTTCCTGTCCTGGCTTATGCCTTGTGGGGTTTTTTTTGGAAGAATGTCAGCTGCTAATATATGATACAATTGGATGTATCTGTATCCCCTAAAAAATAAGTTACTAATATTTTTTGCATTATTTACTTTTGATTTAGGATTTTTTTTTTTTTTCTACTGGGAAAGGATCACGTGGGTTTGCTGCTTCTGAAATAAAGAATTATAGAATCCTTCTGTCACTGTCTGCATTGGTTCTCACATAAAGACCACAAAAATACTTAAAAAAAAATAAAAAGAAGAAGATAAGATTACAGGATCCAGCTCAAAGCAAGGGCTACAACATATACAACTTCAGGATGCCAGCTTCTAAAATGTCTGCAACTACTGAAAATTCTTCATAAAGAGCTAAATAATGAGATCTGGTTTTCAGCTGTACTCTATTTGTGTAATTGATGCCATTCCCCCTACTCTGCTTTTTGCTGTCTGCTTGCTGCATCATGAGGAAATATTAGCTGAGATAAAGAAAGTTTGAAGGCACTGTGGAAATCAGCTAACTGATTTGGATTCCTAAATTGGTCATAGTATAAATTGCAAAGATAATGACAAAGCTTTCAGTCTTTTTCTGTCATGGAAAAGCCTGCATGAAGTCATGCAATCAAATGTGAGCGTTAACATTCTTGATCATATCATTACACGTTTGTGCTGGTTAATTAAGCAACTTTGTAAGTATGTTAGCAAGTAATTGCATCTAAAACGTTCCACTTCACGGAGAAATAAATTAATTATTAACCTGGTATTTTCAATAGTTACACAATAGAAATACAGTAATGCATTCTTAGTGATTTAAATTTTTTCCAATACTTTCTATAAACAAAATCTTAGGAACATGACTTTTAAAAGTAAAAGAAAATAAAGCTGAAATTCTAAAAATATAATTTATCCAGCAGCCAAATCCCTTAGTGGACTTTCAGACCATGAGTTAGGTAGCTAAACAATGTGAAAGGAAGAGTTTAACAGATCAGAGTTCTAGCCATATACCCCCATATTCATATTTCAGTACTTTCCCCTAATATCATACACTTATACCAAAGTTTGAAATAATTAAGCTGTTAACATTCTTTTTCTTCAATGTACTGCTACATGAGGTTTACAGAGCAGTTAGACTTTGAGTAAACATGTTGTTCTCTCCTCTCTCTGCATGAACTCTGAACCAATTTTCATATCTCCTCATAGATTTTTTTACTCATTATAATGTTGTAAGGCACTCTTCTATCATCTCTTTCCCATGGAAGCAGTTCCAATTCCATGCCATAATTAAAGACAGGGAAAGAAAGAGGCATAGAATATCCAGTATCCCGGTAAGCTATTCAGAAAATCACCTGAAAACAGGAGGCAGAGGTTCCAGCTTGCTCCAGGTACTGTTTATAGTCTTAGGTTGTTTTACGAAGGCTGTGGAGAGTTAAAATCTATAACTTGTCTTTCATGCACAGTAATAGAGTTTAGACAAGGAAAAAGGTCTATGATCTACTTCAAACAATCCTTCCCTAAGGAAGATGGGTTTTTGCCTCACTAGATTTGAAACCAAGGCAGCTGCATCGACTGTAAGTACATTGCCAAGGCACAAAGCAGTCACAGTCACAGTTTTTGCAGCATTCAGTACCACACTCTGTGGTGGGTTGGGCAGAGGACCACCTAATTTGTTGATTCCAATATCCTACTTACTGTGAAAGCATAATGTTGCCTAAAACTACCAATAAGCAGAATTTTATGTCCCAAGTTCATTTAAATAAACAATATTTTAGATTTTATTGGATCTTAAGTGCTTCCTTGTTTTATATCGTGAATGAGCAGGAACTTTGTTCTCCTAAAGATTCAGATATGGGCAAGTAAACTAGCCTAACCTTATATGCCTGGGTTCTTATATGGTTCTCAGTCATAGTAGCTAACTTGATTAGGAAATATACTATCTACTGGCTCCTGTACATAGAATTAAATTCAGAAAATCTATTCCTCCTTGCTCTGCAGATTTCCAGTATATATATGTGAAGTCATGAATATTAGGATGCACCTTTTTTTTTTACAATTGTGAATATAAAAAGGAATAAGCATGACAAAAAGAGAAAAAATATTTATGATTGCATCTGCTCGGATGCCTAAGACTGATACTTGTTTAATTTTACCTGCTGTTCACCACCATTTTTTTTATTTTTTTTTTTTATTTATTTCACTACTATCCAGATGAACTACTTATACAGAAGTTAGGAAGACTCTGTAGTCTATTAAAATGCCCAAGGTCAAGTTAATGTCCTGAAAGATCTGAAGGAGTATTTAGAAATCAGATACCCTCTCGGCTGTTTCAACAATGTGACTAACTTTGGTAGGCTTCCTAAGCCAAAAAGGTAATTGGAAAAGAAAGAATAGGAGAATGGTCAAACCAATGTTTAGTAGTGGTGTGAGTAGGTTTTCTGGCTGATTTGAAACAGACATCAGAAATTACATCCTTGGACAGCTATTTTTCTCCATTGTTTATGGTGTTGGATATACAGATTTAACCCTCTGGTGCTGGAGCAGCCTTCCAGTACCTGAAGGAGGCCTACAGGAAAGCTGGGAAAGGACTTTTTTTAAGGGCATGTAGTGATAGAATAAGGGGTAATGGATTAAAACTGGAAGAGAGGAGATTTTGGTTAGACAATAGCAGGAAATTCTTTAGTGTGAGGGTGATAAGACACTGGAAAAAGTTGCTCAAGAAAGTTGTGGAAGACCCATCCCTAGAAATGTTCAAGGCCAGCTTAGATGGGGCTCTGAGCAACCTAGTCTATTGGGAGGTGTTTGCCTATGCATGAGGGTTGGAACTAGATGAACTTTAAGGTCCTTTCCAAGTCAAAACATTCCATGATTCTACTGTTCTACATTTTTACCATTTCAGCTTTAGGAATTAGTTGAATTCAACACATACTGTCTCTTATTCCAGTTTAATATTACTTTAAACTTTTCTCGTGTGGCTGAAGATTGAAGGGTGGTGGGTTTTTTTTTTTTATTTTTTATGAATCAGAGACAGGCAGCTTTGTAAATCATGTGATGCATGACAGTTTAAGTTTTAATCACTGGATCATATGTCTGAACACCTGCTTCCTTGTCTCACACATGCTACTATTTGTCATCCTCTCTGAAGAAGTCTGTAAATATAATCTCAAACTCCAGGAGCTGGTTGACTTCATTAATCTTCATGGCACTCTGTACATTAAAAGAAACAACCAATTGATAGAAATCTGATTTTGATACACCAATATATTTTTAAAAGAGAAGACTAAACCAGGAGTAATAACTTTTTTTTTATGAGAGCAAATAAACATATTGTGACCACAAAAGATGAAAATGTATCTTGAGAGGATACTGAGATTAAGAATGCAAAGGTGATTGTTGTACCAAATGTGATTCCTGAAAAGAAAGAACAAGAAATACTTTGTGTATATCAGAAAGGCCTTTAAGAAGGCTTGAAACGTGAATCATTAGGGATTTCAGTTAATGTGACATTGAGTAATCTGGAAGAATGTGTATTCCTGGAGGTATTATATGCTTTCATATATTTCTGAGAATCTTTCAAAACCAGAAGCTTTTAGTGACAAGACTTTAAAAATTGTTCTGTTCTTTATGAATAAGTAGAAGTGGATAATTTTACTAATGATTTTGATTTAGCTACCAACTGTTAAGAAAATTGTGATGTCTATTAAGGTATATTGAAAAGTCACAGAAAGGTACATTTCAGAAATGGGGAAGGAAGAATAATGCTATTTAAAAGAGTAATAGTCTGACAACAATGACCTGCTTGTTGAATGTTCAGATACCTCAGTGATTAGCCTCATAAAACCTTTCTTCTTTTAGAAAAAAAAACAACATAAGTTTGGAAGTAATTATAGAAACATGGTCAAACTAGTATCAAACAGAAAACAGATCCAACAGAAAAGCATAAAATGTGCACAATGGCATCAGGCACAGGAATGAACTAGAATTGAAGTGCAAAGAGGATTAATGAATGTTGAAATGTAAATTTGAAATAAAATCTAGGGGACTGTTTTTTTAGTTTCACATGCCATTGAGCTTTTTTGTAGGATAAGCTCATAGGACAAAGAAAGAAAGCCTTTCCTTACACATATTTTATTAATAATTTAGTAGTTTTGAAAAAACATTATAAATATTTTACAAAGTTTGTCTTTTCTTTCCTATAGGTTTTAGTCATAGTATCATAGTATCATCATTCTGGTTGGAAAAGACCTTGAAGATCATCAAGTCCAACCACTATCCTAGCTCTGCCTTCCCTTACATGAAGTTAGTAACAAAATTCTGTGGATTTGAATGAACAGTACTCTTTTTTCAGCCATAAAAATTTGAAAATTTTGAAAATTTCTTATTCTGTTTTATGACAGTACAATGTCATCTACATTACTTGAAATATATAAAGAACATTAGTTTGTCAAAGAGAACTAAAAAAAGAAAAGTAAACAGAAAATATATGTATGAAAACTGATGTCTACAAGTTTTCTTTAAAAAGCTTTATCTGGGTCTTTGCTGAATCTTCTTTGGTACAGAAAGGTAATCAATATTATAAAGATAAATATTTATTTAGTACTTCAGAGATAAAATTTCTGTAATACTTTAGCCTGGTCACAAACTTATTAATACTCCCTATTTGGCTCCAGCATACCCATTTTAGCTATTTTAAGTAGTCATAGTCCTTCCCTTTTCTTTCAAATGCTTACTTTATTTTTTGCCCACACCTTTTGCATCTCGGAAATGTTGCTGCTATCTTCAGTGAAAGTAGAGCTTTGACACTGAACATGATTTCAGTAATTTCCATAATGGATTAATAAACTGGTGAAGTGTGAATTCAAGGCTAGACACAGCAAGAAATAAGGGAACTGCATGAGATGAGAAAGGAAGAAGCCAGTCAAAGGTAACACATTTAGCAAAGGAAGCAGCTGCTCAGCAACTTTTAGTACTTTTAGAGACTATTTTTTAGAGACTTGTAAATTTCAAGATTTCCAAGATACGACTTGCCCCAAATGGCAGTTCTCAGATTAAGATTCTGAAAAAAAATATGCTAGCTATGTTGAATCCTGATGGTTGTCATGCTGATAGATTTTTTTTGCTTTCAAATATCTCAAAATCCAAAATATCTCACATGGATCACTAGAGTCAAGGTTACTTCATGTAGGTGTTAGTGTGTCTGAGCTGACCAAGGTGGTTTAACAACCCACATCTCCAGCAGTGTGAAGAACCAAGTGACTAGCAGCTACCAGAGCTGACATTGCTGAGTTTCTCATGGATCTAGCTGCCTAATGACACTGGCATGATCCTAGAGTACAGTAGTTGGACCTATGAAAGCCAGTACAGACTCTGTAATTCTTGGGCCTTTTAAGGTATGCATATCATATCCACTTGGCTTCTGAAGATTTAAGTTTGTGACTCACAGCATCCAGAGGGCTTAATTCTACAATCCTGAGAAATGTGGCAGGTCATCTTGCCTTTTGCCTCAATTGCGGTTTATTTTGTAAAGAATCTTTCCTCATGCATGCCATTAAGACTACAGGAAAAGGAGTTGTTATTCTGTTTTACTGTCTTTAAAATGCTCTACTATGCTGCCTTGCCTAGAAGGAGCTCTGACAGTGCTGATATTCTAAGATCAGGGTCCAAACTTCACTTACCCTGACCAATCTTTCTTCCTCATGTACTGTCTATATATTAATATCAGAATTGTAAGGAAACTGTTAGAAAAACTCATGTTCCAATTTTCTATTTGTACAGCACAGTAATTAACACATCTTTGTGGGGAAGTCTCCAAGGTACTAAAAATGCAAGTAAGAAATATAATTTGTTGGTTCAGTACAGTCTGAAACAAAACTGCTGTAAACAGTTTAGCTGGCAAAATTATAGTGCAATAGTATAAATAACATATGTTCTTGTTTTCTGTTCTTTAACAGATTTAATTTTCATTTATGATTGCCAATTTAGGAAAAATGTTTTGAAGTACTAGAGATATTGTTCATTTTTTAGATTGAATATTTTAAAAACTAATGTAAAAACTGTTATCTAACCAGTATTCTTTGGCAAGAGAGTGGATTTTTATTCAGTTTTTTATTTCAGTGTAGATGTGCAATATTAATGATGTCAGTTGTGTGAATGTATTTTTTGCTATCAAATTATGTGCAGAATGCCACATGTTGACTTTGGTGTTGGTAGCATCACATAAGACTGAGGGAAACCCATACTTCCCATCCTAAGATCTCAATTTCAATTAATTGTTCTCTTCCAAACATTAACTTACCAAACTGAGATGTTATATGTTGTGTGACAATATCAAGCCATTGTTTTGGATTTGGTGTGGTTTTTTTTAATTGAGGAGTCAGTCTTTAAGTTTATGTCTTTTCTACTGCCTCTCATTCAAAATCTTAATCAAAAGAAGGCAGATAAGTAGACCAAGTTTAGGCTTCTGTTGAGACAGGTGCTACCTTTCATGTAATCCTATGCATTCTCAAAACTTCAAGGAAATCTAAGTGATCCCTGGGGTTCAGCCCAGCTGGTTTTCAGACAGTTCATTTAATGCATAATACAAATATTGTGTTGTTGCAGCCTTCAAAAGAACAGCCAAAGGAGCTATGGGTGGTTCCTATCTCATACTTAACAACCTACGAGCTAAAGATTTTTCCATGACAAATTGGTTTTAAAGCTTCTACCAGTTGAGATAAAGCTATCAGGCAGTTCCCAGGATATATATGTTAAATATTAGCTTGTTTTTCTTAGTGACTGTAGCGAATGAGGCACAGACTCTCAGCTTGTCCAGCAAGGAGAGAGATGTTCATTGTTACATACAGGAGATATTTATATGGTTACAAAAGCTAGTGCAACCAGTTTCAAACAATGCCTGCTATGGAAAAGTTTTATTTCTTGTCCCATTTCCAGAGCACGCTCCTGAGCACTCTGCTAGAGGCCAATCAGCGTCTTGATCACGCATCCTTCACACGGCCCCTTGGCTTCGTTGCACACCATTCTCCTTGAAGTTCTGCACACACTAGCTCATCTTTGCTGTATCCTACATGCTGCACAGAAAACTAACAATGGACACTTAAGACAGCAGTTTAGATTTATCCCTCACAAGTGACCTCCTAATTCTTCTTCCATACCTTTCTGAAGCTGTGTCATTATATAGGAAAACAAAAAACCTGAAATCAATAGTTCATGGGGTAAAATGCTGAAGAAGCAAAACATGACTGTTTCATCTAGTAGTAGTCAGAGTATCCATGTGTACAGACAAGTAAAATTTTAGAGTTTCTAGTCCCTAGGTTGCCCTTGCCTTTGGATTAAAAACTTTTAAATTTAGAAATACAACAAGCAATCAAAACACACTCAGAGAAGTGCTTAAAAAGGTGTTTTAAGAAGTTGAAGAGATCTCAAACCAGGAAGGGCCCTGAATTTTCTGCTCTCCTACTACTTGAACCAATGCTCTAAAGGTTGTAGCATTATAAAATCTCTCTCTCCTCCTCTACAATGAACTTCTTTTTCAAGCAAATACAGTACTGACTTAATTTTTGAAATCCGCAGAATCTTCTGGCATGCTGTAGATTTCATGTAATCACATCTTAATAAAGTGGGCACCCAAGAGAATGCAATTTTCCTCTGCCTATCTGTTCTTTAAGGTCCCTTCCAATTCAAACCATTCTACGATTCAGTGATTTATTATTTTTTTCTATAACATAAGCAGGATATAGATAGCCATCTGCTGAAATATAAATGCTCTAAAGAAAATGGCTAGATGGCTAGAAGTAGAGAACAGTGACATGTTTACTGAGCTTTAGATAATTCCAGGGCATGGACCTGCTGCACAGAGAGTGCTAAAGTTTTGTTTTATTTAAAGTCTCAATGAATCTTTTCTTGGATCTGTGTGTTTAGTGATTAGGACTAAAAGTATCCTTTATTTTATAATCTGAAGCCTCAAAGTTCCACTGTGCAGCAATATTATTTTGCATTAGTAGGCAGTATGTATCTATGTCTTGATTTGTAAATTCAATATACCTGGCACTATTTTCTGTCTGTGAAGTTAGTTACCCTGGAATTGTTATCTTTTTCTTTGTAGTGTCACAGTCTTAACCCTGCTATGAGCATCTAATCCCTTCATTCCTGGGCAAAAGAGAGACAAAAATAGGACAGCATTGATAAAGACAGTTAACACCCTGTCAAGCAGCTGGGCTAGACCAGGAAAACAGAATTTTATTAGGATGTCTTTCATTAGAGAATTATATACTCCTTTTATTGTATCCAGGAGAAAGTAAGGTCTAGATCAATAAATTAGTATTCTGTGGCTATAAGCATTTGTTGTCTTTCATGGCCAAAAAGGTCTGTCTTTCAGCTTGAAGAGATCTTTGTAACCTCTTCTTAAAAAAAAAAAGGAAATATTCAATGTATAGAATATACATGCAGTATCTACAACAGAAAATTACACATACTTTATGTTGTTCTGTGGCACTGAGAGCATCAATTGTCCAAACAACCTCATCTTATTTATGGAAATTATCTCTAGCCAATACAAAGCTTTGAGCCTTTCCGGGAGTTTGTTTGACTACGGTTTTGCCAATCCAAATCAAAACTAAAGTGTGAGTTTTAAGCTCATTTTCTAATTGGAAATATTTTTCCAACTTAAAGACAATCAAGTTTTGGTGTCTGGATATATTCCCTAATGCCATTTAATATATTATTAGAAATGTAGGCTGTTCTCCAGCAAGTTCAGATTCATTTCAAAGGAAGCTGTAAATATAGGATTTCAACAAATATCTTGGTCATGTTCTCTTTAACAGGTTTTCAAGAAATTATACATGAAATTACCAAATGCAAATGTCAAGTTTATTATAACTGCTTTGTCCAACACTCCAACACTCTATGCAAACTGTGCAGCAAATGGAAGCTTAGTATATAGTTCCGAAAGTAATGTTCAACTAACTATGAAAGATCATTTATAGTACTATAATCTCCTGGCTCTAACCACTTAATTTTAAGATACAGCAGCAAAGGGACAGATTGTACCACCAGAAAGTACATATTCTATACTTTCAAGATTCATATATAGAACAGTTCTATGTCTGCACAGAAAAAGGTAGAGATATTGCAGATAATATGAAGTTTATGGTCTTGTAAAGGCAGTATTACAAATAATACATGTAAACAAAATAAAGAATTAAAGAATACATGGATGAAATGAAAGCTATACACATCACATTTCTTATTTCCTAAATTTTGCAGGCTTAATTTTTAAGTTTGTTAACTTCAAAATAGAATTTTGGGGTTTAAAGTAATCATACCTAAATGTGCATGTGCATACATATTCTTGTAGACTTACTGGCTGATGTTACATTTTCAGATTAAAGTCTATATTCGATTTTGATCAATGGAAATTTGTGTATACTCAGATGAGCAATTGACTTACATTGTCAAATTCAAATACCAAGTTATACAGTAAACAAATTCTGTTTTAATATAGTATTCTCTGCTAAAAATTCCTATCATTAAATGTCAGGAACTACCAAACGAGATAGGAAAATTATGATCGAGTCAATTGGTGTATTGTGACTAGTTGGGGAAAAGGAAGGATTTTCATGCTATATGAAAATATATGATGAATTAAAATCCTGGGTGAGAGAGGAGCCCAAGAAAGCTGGTCAAAGATTACCACCTCCAAGTTCATGAGCAATGCATTCCAAGAAAGAGGAAGGCAGACAAGAATGCCTGGAGACCTGCATGGATGAACAAAGAGCTCCTGGACACTCTTAGATGAAAAAAGAAAGTCTTCAGAGGGTGTAAGCAGGGACAGGTAGCCTGGGAGAAATACAAAGAAGTTGTCTGAGAAGCCAGTGATCAGGTGTAGAAGACCAAGGCACAGATAGAATTGGAAGTGGCCAGGGATGTTAAGAATAACAAGAAAAGTATTTACAGGTCTGTCAAGAATAACAAGAAAAGTTTCTACAGGTCTGTCAGCGATAAGAGGAGGATGAGAAAAATGTGGGCCCTCTCCAGAAGGAAACAGGAGACCTTGTCACGCAGGATATAGAGAAGGCTGAGGGACGTAATGACTACTTTGCTTCAGTCTTCACCGACAGACGCTGAGGGGTGACCTCATTGCTCTCTACAAATACCTGAAAGGAGGTTGCAGGGAGGTGGGAGTTGGTCTCTCCTCTCCAGTGAGTAATGACAGGCCAAGAGGGAATGGCCTGAAGTTGTGCCAGGGGAGGTTTAGCCTAGATATTAGAAAGAATTTCTTTACTGAAAGAGTGGTTGGACAGTGGAACAGGCTGCCCAGGGAGGTGGTGGAGTCACCATCCCTGGAAGTGTTTAAAAGACATACAGATGTGGTGCTTAGGGACATGATTTAAGCATTAACGGGTAGATGAAGGTTATGGTGGGTGGATTTAAGTTATGGTTGGACCTGATGATCTTTGAGGTCTTTTCCAACCAGGTTGATTCTGTGATTCTACAGTAATATGAAGTTTTTATCATGTGCCTCATATATGTTCTGAATCCAGTGCATGATGGAAGCTAATGTATCTTTTATATTTTGTTTAACATTTACTTTATTTATAGCAGGTTTTTAAGCTACCTGTAATGAAGAATTAGGACACAGAATTTACTAATCCAATACATTTTTTCTTTAGGAAAATACAGTTATATAAACCTATTAGCTAAAAAAATATAGAAATAAATTATCATTGCCCTAAAAACTGAGAAAGTTCCTGTTTTTCAGAAAAGTTATATTTCATATTGATGCTAGTTTAAAAAATCATTATAGATTAATCAGTACCTGTAAAAGACAGCATTTCATTTTGGGCTTTTTTGTGACTAATTTGTGCAAACACATTAAGAAATGTCTAATCTTAGATTAAACAGTTAGATCCTCAGAGGGTATCTCAAGCTTTTGTCAAAAGTTCCTTGGAGGCACACCATTAAGTCAGGAATCATGTTTTAAAATAGCCTTAAGAGCTCCAGTTCTAACTTCAAAATCAAATTATTATACTTAAGGCAGGGAGAGTTGTCACGTCTCTTTGACTTTTCCATGTAAATTAACAGCTCCGATTACTTCTGAATGATTACATACATTAATGTCATCAGTAGAATCAAAACTTCCACTTCTACCAGGAATTGAAGCATTACCACAGAATGTGGACTTATTTCTGAATTATTGTGCTTTAGTTGTTTGAAATCAGACTGCCTGTTATCTTAAAGGTGCATGACAATATTTAATTCATAAACAAGTTCTTCACACTCAGAGTACTTAACACTTACCAGGCTTATGTAGAAAGTAATCTAAACCTCTCATTCATTCTTATTATTTTGTTGTCTGAAAGAGGCATACAATGGTCTGTTCATTAAACCCAAATTTTAAGATGCGAAAGAATGATTGCACATGACATGAAATAATATAAAAATGGGAGAAAAGGGTGAAAAAAGTAAAAGTAAGGCAAAAAGAATGGGTGTATGTCTATATATATATGCACATGCATATGAAAATACATAATATGATATGATACTTTATCCTTTATATAATTTATTTGTATATATGAACCATAAAGAAATGTAGATTAATAAAATGTAATAGAATTTTATACATTTTACTTTTTGGAAAGCTAAGCAAATCCTGCAGAAGAAAGCTGTCACCATAAAGTGAGAGGAAAGGGAGTCTTGAATGAGGCAATACAATACAGCAGAAATTCATTCATGGAGCTGATGACAGACATGTTTGTAATCATGGATGTGCAAGGAGAATGAAATGGCAGATCAGTGTTCATATACAATTGTGAGGGAAAGTTAGAGTGTTAGCAAAAATCTAAGGAAAGTTATGAAGAAGAGAAGTTCAGAAAAAATAATGGAGATGAAGAGGTCCATTACTAGGTCACACAAAGACCTTCATATGTAACTAGTGTTTGCCCTGTATGTCAACACAGGAAGATAGAGCTTTGTATGAGAAACTGGCAGAATCATGTAAAGGGTGGGAATTTTTGGTTTTGTGATATTTTAACAACCTGATCAGGTACTGTGAGAGATAGGACAGCCTGGTAGCTACATGTTTATCAGTTAAACTACCTCTTCAGGAATAAAACCCTGGCTTAGATCCCATCACTCACAACACCAGAATTGCATTTTTTTTTATTTAGTGTCTATGAAGAGAATCTAGATGACTAGTGAAGATGTAAGAGTTATTGAGAAGCAAGTAAGGTTTTTTTAACTGTATTCCAGTGAACATTTTTTAATACATAGTGATTTTGTGAAGCAGGTCAAAATTTACGTTATTCATGACTCTCAAATGCAAAAAAAGACCAGGCTGCACAAAGCCTCATCCAACCTGACCTTAAGCACCCCCAGGGAGGGGGCTTCCACAACCTCCCTAGGAAACCTATTCCAGCACCTTACTACCCTCATGGTGAAGAATTTCTTCCTGATGTTTAACCTAAATCTACCCTCTTTCAGTTTAAAACCATTACCCCTTGCTCTAGCCCTATCCTCTCTGGTGAAAAGCCTCTCCCCAGCTTTCCTGTAGGCCCCCTCCAGGTGGTGGAAGGCTACTATCATGTCTCCCTGAAGCCTTCTCATCTCCAGGCTGAATAGCCCCAACTCTCTCAGCCTGTCTTCATAGCAGAGGTGCTCCAGCCCTTTGATCATCTTTGTGGCCCTCCTCTGGACCCTCCCCAACAGCTCCATGTCCTTCTCATGGTGGGGGCCCCAGAGCTGATCACAGTACTCAATTTAAGTAATACATTCATATTACTTGAATAGAAAGAAGAAAGAGTTAAGGAACAAGTCAAAGATTCATCAAACTTAACACCAGGAGGAATCACTGAGTTGCGTAGCCTGAACAGCTTGTATTATTTCCCCTGGTAAATCTGTATGAACCTCAACTGTTTTTCAGATGTTACTTCAGTACTATTAAGATGGGTGTTCTCTGAACCTGCACCAAAGAAATAGTTGTTTGTCTATTATATGGAATTTAGTGTCCTTTTAATCATGGGAAGGATAAATGTTTTGTCATCTTCTATTCAATTTAAAAACTTACATAAACCAGATAAATGAACTAATGATGATTGGAGGCTTGCCAACATGACAAAAAGGGCCGAAAGGTAGATCTGGGGAACTACAGGCCTGTCAGCATGACCTATCAGGGAAGATCTCTGAGTGGTTCATCTTGAGTGCGCTCACAAGGCCAGTGCAGGATAATCGGTGTAGCAGCACCAGCAGCAGCAGCAGCAGAGGCTGAGGTAAGCCCGAGGTGGGGGGTCAATCTGGCGGTACAGGGGGGTTTCCGAGCTCAGGGACCCCATTCCCAGCCCGAGCCCCAGCGGGAACCAGGAAGTCTGCAGCAGCCAATCAGACGCGGCGGGGGCGTGGCCGGGAGTCTCGCAGGAGATTTTAATGGCTTTGGGGAGCACAGCGAACAGGAGTGGGCAAACAGGGGCATGGTGCGGCAGTTTGCATGAAGCAGTTCGGGTGGGCAGGGCACTGAGGAGCTGCGAACGAGGGAGGGGAGAGAAGAGCTGAGGGTGGAAGGGAGAATGTGAGAGACGGACTCTATAATGGCCTTTAATCCAGCGACGTTCACTGACCATTCCTGGCGATGTGCCCCCCCGGCACTCATGGGGAGAGGACAGAGGTACCAGGCGCATGCGCACAGACTACAGACTACAGCTCCCAGGAGGCACGGCGGGGCCGGAACCGGGAAAGGGAGGAGCAAGAAGGCGCGCGCTCTGTGAACACACACGGATCCAGCCGGCGCGGTGAGGGTACCGCTGCGGGGGCTGCCGTGAAGTTACGGCGCTGCTCCCTGTGGGTGTTGGCGTGTGGACGTACCGAGCGGACCGTTTGCCTGGAGTCTCAGGGGACAGGACGTGGATCCCGACCAGGGATTGGCTTCGGCCGTACCCCCCGGTGGTGAGAATTGCGAACATCTTACATAATATTCACACATACCAGACACTCACTTCTCTTTTCCCATATTCTTCTATTTCCCAAAGGCTCTCTCCAGGCTTTCCCTCTTATCCCTGTCCGGGAACGGGAGTAGGGGGGGAAGGGGAGGGATTCTCTCTTGTTTTCTGTGTGTGTTGTTATTGGCATGTAGATGTAGTGTTGTATAGCTGTTGGTATATATATGTATGGATATATAGGTGTGAATATAGATATAGAGGTAGACCTTGTGTGTGTTAGGTGATACTTAATAAATCGATTGATTCTTAAGCGTTATTTGTGAGTGTGACGGGGAGTGGTCTTCAGCCCTCGGTTTCCCCGAGGTGGGGGTGTGGGTCGCGGCTTTGCCTATCTCGGTCCGCGACAGAGAATCATCAGGGAAGTTAGCAGGCAAGGCAGAGTGGAAGATGTTCTCAACTCATTTGAAAGCCTCGGTTAAAAGCAATGTTGGAACCCAAGCTGATCTGCCTCAGAGGCATGCAGCTGTCCAGGTGTGGGGCTGCATGGAGTGTCTGAGCCTGTCACTCTTACAGGATGACATCAAAGACAACATCTGTGTGTGCCGTGACCAGGTAAATTATTTGCTCAGCCTCGTTGCTGAGCTTAAGCAGGAAGTGGAGAGGTTAAGGACCATATGGGAATGTGAAAGAAAAAAGAAAAGCTCAGACTTAAGAAGGAAGCTTACAGGGGGTGGAAGCTAGGGCAGGTATCCTGGGAGGATTACAGAAAGGCTGTCCGAGCAGCTAGGGATCAGGTTAGGAAAGCCAAATCCCTGCTAGAATTAAATCTTGCCAGGGATGTTAAGAACAATAAAAAAAGCTTCTTTAGGTATGTTGGGGAGAAAAGGACAACCAAGGAGAGTGTAGGCCCTCTCCTGAAGGAAACAGGCGAGGTAGAAACACAGGATATTGAGAAGGCTGAGGTCCTCAATGACTTACTTGCTTCAGTCTTCTCTGGCAAGTGCTCCAGCCTCATCACAAAGGCTACAGCAAGTGAAAGAAGGGACTGGGAGAGTGGATTACCCCCCCACTGTAGGAGTATAGCAGGTTCGTGACCATTTAAAGAACCTGAAGGTGCATAAATCTATGGGACCTGATGGGATTCACCCAGAGGTCCTGAGGGAGCTGACAGATGCAATTGCTAAGCCTCTGTCCATCATATTTGAGAGGTCATGAAGGTCTGGCAAGGTTCCCGCTAATTGGAAAAAAGGGAACATAGCCCCTATATTTAAATAGGGGAAAAAGGAAGACCCAGGGAACTACAGGCCGGTCAGTCTCACCTCTGTGCCTGGCAAGATCATGGAGCAGATCCTCCTGGAAAGTCTGCTAGGGCACATGGAAAATAAGGAAGTGATTAGTGACAGCCAACATGGCTTCACTAAGAGCAAGTCATGCCTGACCAATCTGGTGGCCTTCTACAACAAGGTAACACAGATGGTGGATGGTGGCAGAGCAACTGATGACATCTACCTGGATTTGTGCAAGCTGTTTGACACTGTCCCACATGACATCCTGGATGTCATGGATTTGACAGATGGACCACTCGGTAGAAAAGTAATTGGCTGGATGTCTGCACCCAGAGAGTTGTGGTCAATGGCTCAATGTCCAAATGGAGGCAGGTGATGAGTGGTGTCCCTCAGGGGTCAGTATTTGGACCAGCACTATTTAACATCTTTGTTGGAGACATGGACAGCGGGATTGAGTGTGTCCTCAGCAAGTTTGCTGATGATACCAAGCTGTGTGGTGTGGTTGACACCCTAGAGGGAAGGGACACCATACAGAGGGACCTTGACAGGCTTGAGAGGTGGGCCAATGCCAACTTCATGAAGTTCAACAAGGCCAAGTGCAAGGTCTTGCACCTGAGTCAGCACAATCCCAGGCACAAATACAGGTAGGGAGCAGAATGGCTAGAGAGCAGTCCCAGGAAAAAGGAATTGGGGGTGGTAGTAGATGAGAATCTTGACATGAGCCACCAGTGTGCACTTGCAGCCCAGAGAGCCAACCACATCCTGGGCTGCAACAAAAGAAGTGTGGCCAGCAGGGCCAGGGAGGTGATTCTGCCCATCTACTTTGCTCTGGTGAGACCACACCTGGAGTACTGCATACAGTTCTGGTGCCCTCAGCACAAGAAAGATACGGACCTGTTGGAGAGGGTCCAGAGAAGGGCCACCAAGATGATCAAAGGCCTGGATCACCTCTGCTATGAAGACAGGCTAAGAGAATTGGGGCTGTTCAACCTAGAGAAGAGAAGGCTCCGAGGAGATCTTATAGCAGCCTTCCAGTACTTGAAAGGGGCCTACAGGAAAGGTGGGGAGGGGCTTTTCATCAGAGTAGATAGTGATAGGACAAGGGGTAATGATTTTAAACCGAGAGGGGAGATTTAGGTTAGATATTAGGAAGAAATTCTTCACTCTAAGGGTGGTGAGGTACTGGAACAGGTTGCCCAGAGAGGTTGTTGATGCCCCATCCCTGGAGGTTTTTAAGGCCAGGTTGGATGAGGTTTTGTGCAACCTGGTCTAGGGGTAGGGTTCCCTGCTCATGGCAGGGGGGTTGGAACTTGATGATCTTTAAGTTCCCTTCCAACCTTAATGATTCTATGATTCTACAACGGTAAGATCAGGCCCAGACAGCATGGATTCATGAAAGGCAGGTCCTGATTGACCAACTTGATTTCCTTCTATGACCAGATGACCCACCTAGTGGATGAGGGAAAGGCTGTGGATGTTGAATACCTGGACTTTAATAAGGCCTTTGACACCAACTCCCACAGCATTTTCTTTGGAGGACTAAAAACTTTCTCGGTGGTCGAAAAACTGGCTGGATGGCCCTGCCCAGAGAGTTGTAATAAACAGAGTTAAAATCAGCTGGCGGCCAGTCACAAGCAGTGTCCCCCAGGGCTCAGTATTTGGCCTAGTTCTGTTTAATATTTTTATCAGTTATTTGGATGAGGGGATTGAGTGCACCCTTAGCAAGTTTGCAGATTACAGTGAGTTGAGCAGGAGTGTTGATCTGTTGATCCGCACGAGGGTAGGAAGGCACTGCAGAGAGATCTGGACAGATTAGATCAATGGGCTGAGGTCAACGGGATGAGGTTTAACAAGACCAAATGGTGGGTCCTTCACCTTGGTCACAGTAACCCTAGGCAACGCTACAGGCTTGGGGAAGAGTGTCTGGAAAGCAGCGTGGTGGAAAAGGATCTGGGAGTACTGGTGGACTGCCAGCTGAACATGAGCCAGCAGTGTGCCCAGGTGGAAAAGAAGGTCAACAGCATCCTGGCCTGTATCAAAAACAGTGTGTTCAGCAGGAGCAGGAAAGTGATCATGCCCCTGTACTCAGCCCTGGTGAGGCCACAGGTTGAGTACTGTGTTCAATTCTGGGCGCCACAGTATAAGAAAAAAACTGAGGTCCTGGAGAGTGTCCAGATAAGAGCAACGAGTCTGGTGAGGGGTTTGGAGGGCATGTCATAAGAGGAGCAATGATGGAACTGGGGTTGTTTAGTCTGAAGAAGAGAAGGCATAGGGGAGATCTTAGTGCTTTTTACAACTACCTGAAGGGGATTGTAGAGAAGCCGGTGTTGGTCTCTTCTCTCAAGTAATTAACAATAGGATGAGAGGAAATGGCTTTAAGTTGTGCCAGGGGAGATTTAGGTTGGATATTAGGAAAAATTTATTTACTGAAAGAGTGGTGAGGCATTAGAATGGGCTGCCCAGGAAGGTGGTGGAGTCACCATCTCTGGGGGTGTTCAAGAAGTGTGTAGATGTGGTGCTTCAGGATATAATTTAGTGGTTGTGGTAGTTGGATTATGGTTGGATTTGATGATCTTGAAGGTCTTTTCCAACCTTAATGGTTCTATGATTCTATGATATATGGAGAGAGACAGAGATTTATAGTTGCATTTTCATTTCTCAGCTAATAAAAGAGAAGATTGGGAAGGCCTTTTGAACATGCCTTTTTCCTTCTACCACAAGAAAAATGCAAGAAACAAATGGTAAAATCTATGACTGACACTTCTGCACCAAAATCAAGCAGTCTCTATTAATTAATACAATTAAATTGCAGCATTTATATTGTTAGCACTTTACAAAAAAATATGAGTGAAATTAGTCCATCACATGAACAGAAATTTGCTGACATTACTATCTCATATATCAGAATTTTTTTTGTGGAATTTTTCCTACATTAACATTGACAAGGATCCTGTTTCCTGAAATGTAGTTCTTTCCACAGGCTTTTAAGAAGCTTTATGCCACATCTCACAACTAATAATACTTTGTGAACCTTTGCTGAATATTTCAAAAGAATCTTTCATTCCATGACACAAGTCATTAAACTGAGCACATCTGACTGGTTCTGAAGGATGCACACACACACATATATAGACCCCACACTGAAGATCGTTCATCTCCTAGCAAATATATTCCTTAAGAAGGGCAGAAACTGTCTCTCATAGTATTGGAAACATAAGTCTCTTTGAGTTGTACTGGGGAAGGCAACTAGCCTCTAAGAAGGAAAGAGTACTTCCTAGTCCTCACATATTGGCATCCTGAAATAGATCTATGTGGAATGAAGTCCACTGGAAGAAATTAGAGCATAAATTACTTTTGCCTTGAACGTGTAACGCATTCACCTTTGTCTTAATATTTATTGAAATAATTGTTTGTAAACACACACATATATAAAAAATGTGTATACACATATATGTATGTATGTAAAATATATTTAGTATATATTAGGTATCTATGTGCTCTTATAGACATAAATGACAGTGGATCAGTCTTAAAATTAATAAATTATGTGTTCACTGTGACTTTCTATATAGGCTATTGCAAGTACTGCTGTATTGAAGCCTAAGGAGAAGAATAATCTATACTTCTCCTTTTGTTAGCTCTTAATAGATCTAATTGCCTAATTATCTGCTCCAATGCAATGGTAGAGTATTGTAAAGTTTCTCCTCTCCCCCAGGGAACATGCACAGTCTCTGGGAAGTTGCCATCTGCTTCCATTTGGAATACTGGTGAAACTGATTTAAGTACTGAGATTTGCCAACATCATCTGTCACTAAGCTTCGTTCATAAAGGATTGACTGTTTTATTTTGAACTGTCTCCTGTTACATATTGTAAAGAACATCCTGGTAGGATGTTTATTATTCAGAAATGAAAAGATTTGTTTGTTACAAAAAATTACCATAATACCAACATCACCACTGCAGGTAGAAACCAGATCAAGTCAGGCATTTAAAAAATGTTTTTTTTCTCTTTGCTGGTCCTGCTTTGATCAGTGTATGAAATGTGTTCTGAAATATTTCAATGGTCATGTGCAGCAGCCTTAAAAACCAAACCAAAACACCACCCCCTGAAAAGTGAGAATTTCTCCTCTGTTTGTAGTGTGCAGTTCAACTCCAGTCAGCATCTCACCTCGATTACTGCTTGTAAAATTCAGAGGAACTTGAGTGCTCCTACAGCCCATATGATTTAATGGGTATCACATGGTGTAACTGAAACCAGTGCTGGTGTAACTTGCTTGCGCTTCTCCCTGGAGATTTCACTTCCGTTGTCTGGGTCTGGGTAACTTGCAGACATGAACTGTTGTACACATAATGTATTTTCTAAAAGATTAGTGGTAGAAATAATGCAAAACATTTTCTCCAAAGACCTATCTGTCCATGCAGAGAAAATCAGTGCAGGTATTGGTTGAAATTTTTCCAGTACTCTCCACAGTGGAGTTGGAGACTAGTCAAACATCAAGCCCTGCACCATCTAGCGTTTTTGTAACACAGACATAACAGCTAGTAACATTTAGAGAAAAATCAATCAATCTGAGTAGGTAGTTCTAGTAGATGAAAGATTGCCTGAATTAAGATCATATTAATAAGCTAGAGATCTGTAAAGTCAGTCTCTAATTTAATATTTGGGCTATATAAGCAGCTTTTCCAAAATAAATTCTGGAAGTTTCTTCTTCCATTCTTAATTCTTTGAAGTACATGTAATCCTGACTTTTGCATCTCACTGGGATGCTTCCCCATCTAATATGAAGGCAGACCCCCAAATTTTGTCTTTTTTAAGACAAGTCTTCTCTTGGATACATTCTACATGGCTGAACTGTCCACCCATGGCCTTTACAAAATAAATGTGGTAAATTTGAAAAATGCCATGATAATTTGTTTAGGTAGGGATTTTGTTTAGGAAGAAAACTGTAAAATGTTGTGGGAAATATTTTCTTAATTTTACGTATGTTTAGATACCAAAGTAATGGGCATAATAGACCTTGCATTTATAAAAGGTTGACTATCCCACTATAACATGTTCTTTCACACTGCTTCCCTAAAAGTGAAAATAAAAACTGCTACAAGAAAGCAAATTCAATGTCTAAGGGACATTGGTTTATCCTAGCTTACAATATGAATTCCATGCCAGTACATTAGTTTTATTTTCATAGAATCATGGAGTCTTAGAATCATAGAATGTGTGGGGTTGGAAGGGACTCCAGGGATATGTCTCCAGGGATGGGGCCTCCACCACCTCTCTACGTTACTTGTTCCAGAGTTTCACCACCCTCATAGGAAAGAACTTCTTCCTAATATCCAATCTAAATCTACCCTGCTTTAGTTTAAGGCCATTGCTCCTTGTCCTATTGCTACATGCCCTTGTAAAAAGTCGCTCCCCAGCTTTCCTGTAGGCTCCCTTCAGATAGATACTGGAAGGCTGCTATAACGTCGCCCCAGAGCCTTCTCTTCTCCAGGCTGAACAGCCCTGAACTCTCTTAGTCTATCCTTGTAGGAGAGATGCTCCAGCCCTCTTGTGTTGAAGGCTCCAGAACTGGGCACAGTACTCCAGGTGGCGTCTTGCAAAAGCAGAGTAGAGGGGCAGAATCACTTCCCTTGACCTGCTGGCCATGCTTCTTTTGATGCAGCCCAGGATGTGATTGGCCCTCTGGGCTATGAGTGTACATTGTTTGCTCATGTCCAATTTTTTATCCACTGGTACCAACAAGACCCTTTCCACAGGGCTGCTCTCTTATCACATCATCCCCCAGCCTGTATTGATAATGAGGATTGCCCTTACCCAGGTGCAGAACCTTACAGTTGGCCTTGTTGAACCTCATGAGATTCACACAGACCCACTTCTCCAACTTGTCCAGGTCCTTCTGGATGACATCTCACCCCTCTGGCATGTCGACTGCACCCATCAGCTTGGTGTCATCTGCAAATTTGCTGAGGGTGCCCTCAATCTCATTGAATATATCGTTGATGTAGATATTAAACACTGGTCCCAGTACAGATCTCAGAGGGACACCATTTGTCACCTCTCTCCATCTGGACATCAGGCATTTGACCGCTACCCTCTGGACATGACCATTAAGCCAATTCCTTATCCACCAAACAGTCCACCCATCAAATCCATATCTTTCCAACTTAGATGGATGTTGTGGGGGACTGGTCAAATCCCTTGCAGATGTCCAGATAGATGACATCCACTGCTTTTCCATTGTCTACTGACATTGTCACTCCATTGTAGAAAGCCACATGTATTTTAGGTTTTTCCAAAACTTATATGGAAGTGATTAATTGGATAATCATGTTACTACGGCACCAAACTTCTCTAATACGAAGCAATTTTAGGTTGTTAATTTTTCCCTGGAAGACACATTAATACATTGTTAAAACCATAGAGTCTGTATCTTTATGAACCACAGCGTGTCTCTCTTTACTAAGATTAAAACTAAAATAATTCCAAATCATGATCACTTTGAAATTGGTGTCCTACTGCTGTTATGCAGTGTCCCTATAAAGGAATTAAATTAGTAAGTTAAGAATTCTGTTTTTAAACTTATAATCAGAAAGCAGTAAAGAATCCTCATCAAAAAAGAAGTTTCCATCATGGAACAGGAGCTGATGATGTGATTGCATTGTGATTGTCATGTTGTCTTTCTGCAGATTCTGATCAATATTTTTTGCATAGTTAAAGACTATTCAGATAGAAATATGGGGAGAGGATGTGAGAAAAAAAAGTTATAGTTATTTACAAATTAAGAGAAACAGCCTCCCCCTAAATGCTTTGAAACCAAACTGCATTGTTAAACGATTACATCCTCTTGTCCTCCACTCACAAAAGAGCTGAACCAAAACTACCAACATCTAAAGCAAGTTTAATGTAACTTTTCTTTTAAACAGTATTTATACATATTTCTTTTTTTTTTTTTTTTTTAATTTTTGTTTAGGTACTTGCATTCCATAGCTGTAAATCAACACACTTAAAGAGAGAAGAGTATAATAAGTCTTTGTCCTGCCCTGAAAGGAAACTCTGCTTATGCTCAGTCATCACCATCCATGGATTCTTTTTCACATTCGAATTTCCCAGCAGATTCCAAATTCACCCAGATTTGACAATTTCCTGTTTATGAATACCCTAAAAATTACACTCTTCACATTCTTGTTAATTCTACCTTGTAGTTTAAAGGCATGGGTTTACCACAGCAGCAACTGGGCTCTGTGTCCCTCTCCATCACAACTGTGTCTGCTTCAGCTCTATACAGATCAGCATACTTTATGAGATTAACTCTAATAATTTAAACTTTTTAATTTTTAAAACATTGTGGCTATTATTTACTATTATTGTTCAGTTGTCATTGTTTCCTTGTAATAGATCTCTGTTCAAAACCCAGAACATGTACAAAACCAGATCTTCACACAGTGAATCTTGCCATCTTCATTTTGAATTCATGGCCATTGTGGTGGCAGGTACTTCTGTCCTTTATCTGTAAGAGTAAAAGGAGAAAATTCAGAAATAGCTCTGAGGCCAGGGTCAAGTCACTCACCTTCCCAAACAACTTCCTTTTCAAGAGTCAATAAAATAATTGCCTGTCACTTCCTGAATCCATTAATGACTCATTCTAAACACTGTCAGAGCTTAAACAGGACAGGCCAAGAGTTCCTTCGTTCCTCCTTCACTTTTTCCAGTCCAGTTTCTGCTATGGCCTGATGTTTAAAGAAGCTCTCGTGGCAGATAAGAAACATGGTTTGCATCCAAGTGTCCTATTTACAGGAGTAGCATGTTATCTGCTGGGAGTTCCAAGTTCATCAAAGGGATTCATGTTACTTATGGTAGCATAGCTAAGGTGGTAACTGCTGCAGTGGTGTGGGAATTGAGTTAATTTTAAATGCATTCATAGTTGAATGCACAAATCTATGTGCAATTATCTTTAGTTACAAACTTGGCAACACCACTACTCATTTCATTAGTCACTCTGGTGTTGCTGCTATTTTTTTATGCATCCTTCACTTTAAATCTTTCTTTTAAAAACACGTCATGTTTTTCCTTCAGTTTGAAGTCCTATTACCACTGCTTTTTTAAGTTTCTTTGGACTTTTTTGGGGGGGGGTTAAGAGCTAGAAGGTATTGGTCAGATAATTGAAATTAAGTAAACATTCTTGAAGTGCCTTATTTAGTAACTGCACTTTTTTTGTCGTATCTTACAGGCCTTGTTTGGTTATTTATGTATTTATCTTTCTGACTTACATGTTTCAGAATTGCTATATAGTCAGTACTGATGAGGAATTCTGCCTGATCATTGTTCCATGCCATGATGTTTGGTGGCAGAGCACACACATCTGAGTATTTGTCTTCCTTTTGGTACTGGGTGTCTAAGGCATATTCATGTAGCATCAAAATTTTTGTGACAAGTTTGCCTGTTTTTCATTTTATGAAGCGATTTGATGCCATGCAGGATTTGTATTGGATCGGGGTAACAGTTGCCATTTAGATCACTGAAATCAAGCAAGATAAGCAGCAATCAAGAATCAGATAAAACATTAAAGAGTTCATCGCTTCCATGAGGGTATTGTACATGTCTGGTAACAGTAGTTCAAAGCCATGACATGCAGAATTTCCATGGACTTTAATGGATCTCCAAGTGAAGGCATATTTGGAGAGCATAGCATTGGAGATGAGATTTGACTCATGTTCCATTTGAAAGAATAATTATGTAACTGCTACATAATATGTAAAATTTTGTTATTTAGAAACATTTTCTTTTTAAGAAACACTTCCTAATTAAGGTAGAAGAGAAATACTAACCTGAATTCTTCTAAGTCTGAATTTTGAAGATCACATGATTGTCATTGTATCTTCTAAAAGAGTGTAGTAATTTGGAAAAGGCCTCAACATGGAAAAAAAGAAATCAGTATTTAGCAGTAAGCATGTATATATTAGTTCAAATATCTATTGAAATTTGATATTTAATTAAATCATTGCCTAATAAAGCAAGTGTTTGCAGCATAATAGGTCCACATTATTAGTAGATAAACCCTTGTAAATTTATACTTTGAGTAGAATAATGAAATAACTTAAAAATTTAAAAAAAATCTTCATCAATATATTTATGATGTGTCTTAGAAATCAAGTTAGATTTTTGCATTTTTTCACGAGCTATTTGTCTATATCAGGAAAGGCTATTTGCTACTTTTGTTATTAAAACCACTTCAAATAATATATAAATAATATTGCAGTAGTGCATATTATGTGCTATGCATGCCTAGATTTTTCAGTAGTTACATTTTAGTAAAGTTTTCAACTAAATATTGCTTTCCAGTCATAATGCTGGACAACAGTAACTTATTCATTATACTTTTGTGCCAAAAATGTACGATAAGGAGCTACTTTAAAGTTTCTTCTAGACATGTAATTACAAATAATAATGTAGCTCTCTACATATAAACCCCTCAACTGATAATTTTTTCTAGACAGAAAACAGATATTTGTACCAGATTCTGAGCTGGTTTTAATGAGTTCTATTATAACAATTCAATATAAGATCTCAATTACTTTAACAGACTGTTAAGAAAAGCTTAATGTTTAGCCTAAAATAGATGGGTTTCTATTTTATTCTACTATAGAAAACTTTGCACCTTTTCCAACAACACTGAACAATCTGTCTTCACTTGTGTCGACCCCTAGGCTCTAACCTCATAACTCTCATAACCCAGCCCCTGTCTGCTCTGCCTTTTCTCCTGATATTCCCTTCCATGTATCTACATAATCTCCGAGGAAGGTCAGAGATCACAGAAGACAACTTCCTCCCTGCTTCTTCTTCCCTTCTCTTCCGTCCATGGCCAGCATCCGAGGAGGACTCCATCCATCCATCACCGTCGACCCCAGGCTCTGACCTCATAACCAGCCCCTGTCTGCTCTGCCTTATCTCCTGCCTGTGGGCTGGGACATTTCAGGACTGCTCACAGCTAAGGAGAGTGCTGGGAGAGTTGCTGGGGGTGGGGGGAGGCAAGAGGCTTTTGCACATTCCTGAACATACTTGTATATAATTGTACATGTAATTAAAGCTGTCTAATTTAATTTTCAATCCAGCTAAGTCTCTCTCCTAATTCTCTCTCTCCTTCCCTACCTGGCTGGGAGGGGGAGAGGACTGAGAGCATTGTTGTCTCTGGTTTATTTTTTTATTCTGAATCAAACTGTGACAACAATTTATTGCTCAACCCAGGACAGTTAGGTAAGAAATATAAGCCAAAAAAAGAAGTAACTTTTTTTAAAAATGAGGTTTATAGCATAGTGTGTTGTTTGGGTTTTGTCTGGTTTTGTTGTTGCTGTTGTTGTTTCTGGGGATTTTTGTGTTTGTTCTTTGTTCTTTTTTCTCTTCTGGACAACAGCTTCCTGATACTGCTACAGTAATGAACTTTTTAAAAATAGCAACATTTCTGGATGCAGTGCAAATAACCCAGGTTTTTCTTTCAAAAATGAGCTTTGAGAGTTAGAAAAATGACATTTTTGTAAAATGTATCTCACTGAGAAAGCAATTATTTATTTTGCTTTACATTCTATGGTATTTCTATTGTTACAGCATTACCTTTTCATTTATCACAGTGCAGATTATTATCATTTGTTTTATATAATATTTTTCAAAAAAGTAACTATTTTTACTAAAAAAACAAAACCACAAGTGATTGGTAGAAGTGCACACATTCAGATGTGCCAAGGTGGTGGCAGCAAGGAGGCAGTGGCAAATTCTCCTAGACCCTCATTCTGAGGCCTGTTAGACTCCATTCACACTGGTCTGTGCAATCAAAAGTACAGATAACATTTTCTAACTATAAATAAATACAAATGTGGTTTTGGAAATATTAAACACCCTTTTATTTAATAATTGTAAAAACACATTAAACTTCTCTATATACCAGGTAGCTGTAATCTGCTACAGAAGCTGTTGATAATAAAGTGGGTCATGCATGAAATGCCATAAGGAAATCTTCAAATATAGCTTGGCTCAATAAAATAAAATAAAAAATTATAAAGCATACTTAGTCATAGGCATTTTATTGATTATAATTGGTTGAAATTTTCATATGTATGAAATAAAATTTTATTAAACTATATAGCCAAAGGACTATGAAGAATACTCTTTATAAAACTAAAAAGAAGTAGTTATAATTAAATATTAAAATTAATCATAATGTTACTTACCTTTGTAGAAGATAAGAATGTATTACTGTAAAAATGAGAATAATAAAGCCCAAAGAATTATTTCATGAAAAGATTAAGATTTTTTAGGTTAAGGATAAGCATTATTCAAGCTGTTCTGCTTATAAAGTCTATGGAGATCTTATTTAACATGTGCTTTCAGTTAAAGTACAAGATAATTAACATATCAACATCCTACAAAAGACTGGGATTTTCTGTGATATTTAATACAAGCCTTATCCTTGAACTATTCTAATTATTTTAATTAGCTTTGCCTTTTGTCCCACTTCATCTGACAGAAAGTGGAGGAAGTTAAAATAAGCTTAAAAACTGTACTTTATATTATGATTGTAAATCACATGAAAATGCTGATTTGCTATTATTACTATTAACATTAGTGGTTCTTAGACTGAACCAAAAAGGTGGATGAAGAATTGCAGAACTACTACGAAAGGTTTTCATTGGAATTTGTGTTTGTGCTGGATAAAAATAGGAACAAGCAGTGAACTGTAAGATTCAAGTTCTCCAGCATGCCAGACATAATTTAGAAAGGTAAAAGTTAAAATGGGCTCTCATACCATTTCACCAAATCCTGGCCATTAAAGTAATGTGGGGATCCATGGGGAAATATCCCAAGCAGTGGAAGCATGTCAGAAAACAGCCAGAAAAGAGGAAGTACATTAAATGAAAGGTCAGTGGAAAGGAAGATGGAAAGGTAATGAAAATCAATTGTCCATGATGAAACTTAAGAAAAGTATGAAAACAAGTGTTCTTATAAGACTTCTGTTTGCACAGATGCTGCTAGTTAGAACGGAGGCTATATGAAACTAATCTGCCCTTTCTTCAGGGTGAGAAATTCCTGTATTTCTTCAAGCTGAGAGTCTCTGCAGACTCAAGAGACTGCTCCTGAGACCAGGTTCATCATATGACACAAAACCTGAAGAATGACATAAGGAGAACTAACAAAAACACAGGAGAGAAAATACTAAAACAATGTAGACAGTGCATGAAAAGGGACACTTCTGCTTTTCCCATTTATTTTCAAGTGTTACATACTTTCAGAGCTAGAGATATCTTTATATGTATGTACGAGTTTATGCTATAAATAATCTAATACATTCTGAATTCTGCCTTCAGATAATAAAGCTCCTGGTTTAGAGGGCAGTAAGAGTAAGCAACCTGATCTAGTTGATGATGTCCTTGCTCATTGCAGCGACATTGGACTAGATGACCTTTAAAGGTCCCTTCAAACCCTAACTCATCACTGATTCTAAGAGGGTAAATGAACAAGAAAGGAATATGAAAGCAGAACTAGAAACTGATGAAACTTTGTATTTGTTAATCATTGTGTCTTCTGATACTGAAAAAAATAAAAGCAAGAAGGAGAAAGGAACTAAATATTGGCTTACTCTTTTCTATTTAAATCTTATAAACGTATATTAATGATAATGATCCTTGTTTAAGAGTATTTTGCATTTAGTGTCACTTTTCTGGCCCTTTCACACTGAGAGTTGCAGGATGCAGACATCACCCTCTCTGCTATGGAGGGCAACAAATAATAGAGATAAAAATTTATGACAACCCAGTTATCTTCATAAATGTTTATTTGCTGTACTCCAGACTTGAAATGTAGTCTCCTCAGCCCTTCCCTGATGCTACTTGTTTTACTGTAGTTCATATGTTTTTGCTCATGTGTAATTTTCCATAGATGTTAAGAAATGTACATGGTATAAAAATAACAGAAAATGTGCCCTTGCTGCCAAGAAGGCCAATGGAATCCTGGGTTACATAAGGAAGAGTGTGGCCAGTAGGTCGAGGGAGGTCATGCTCCCACTCTACTCTGCCCTGATAAGGCCATATCTAGAATACTGTGTCCAGTTCTGGGCTTGCCAGTTCGGGAGAGACAGGGAACTACTAGAGAGAGTCCAGCAGAGGGCAACAAAGATGACTGGGGGATTGGAGCATCTCCCTTATGAGGAAAGGCTGAGAGAGCTGGGACTCTTTAGCCTGGAGAAGAGAAGGCTGAGAGGAAGCCTTATTAATGCCTGTATGTACCTAAAGGGTGGGCACAAGGAAGATGGAGCCAGACTCTTTTCAGTAGTTCCCAGTGACAGGATGAGGGGCAATGGGCACAAGCTGGAACATAGGAAGTTCCATTTATATATGAGGAACAACTTCTTTACGGTGAGGGTGACAGAGCACTGGAACAGGCTGTCTGTCCAGGGAGGTTTTGGAGTCTTCTTCTCTGGAGATATTCAAAATGGAATTTTAAATATTAAGCTATCTACCAGTTAAAATGTTCATTTTTGAGAATATATTTTTAAGAAAATTAGTAAAAAATACATTATGAAAATAAGTCAATAGCAAACACATGTATATTTATGAAGGAATGTAGGAATAAACAAACAGTTCAAATCCCTGAAGTATGTCATATTTTTTCTTGAAAATTACTACCACATATTATAAGACTACCTTTCTTTTTACTGAAGAGCTTCAGTTCTGAGGGTGGCTATTCTCTAAGTCTTTTGTAATTGCTAGTATTAGTATAATCAACAGAGCATTTCTAAGATGCGACTTTGACCTAATTCTTTCTAAACTGATAAACATTAGATTAAGTATATGTCTATGTCAAACTGCTAACTGACTGTTCTTGTTATATCTGAATAAAGGACTGTTCAGTAATGAACTTTGCGTCTTAAGAGGCTCATGTGAGCAAACTGTTAAACAAATGGCGCTCTACGATATCTTCATCTGAAACAGGGAAGTTCATTTTCCTGCTAAGTCAAGGTCATGTGCTACATTAAGGATATGAGTATCTTATTCTTTCCCCAAGGACGTAAGTATTAAACCAAAATTCTATTTTGCTTTGCACAATAAGAATTCTGTACACTAGGGGTAAATGACTGGAACATGCTGTTCTCCAAAATACATTTTTACAAAGATAAAATATCTAATTAAAGTATACATATGTGTATGTAAGTTGCCATGTTATTACTTAGGGAAACCAAAAAATATCAGTAGTTCACAATAATCTTGGAAAACAAAGAGAAAAATAGAAACATCAAGATGAATTAGACTTGGCTTTCATTACCTCAACAACATGAGTGATAGATTGAGAACAGCCACAAACAAAAAATTCTTTGATTTGACAAATATTTCAAAACATCATATTAAGTTCTGGGAATGTGCCTGTCACTTGCCCTTTTTTTCCAATTTAATGAATGGAGTCAGAGACTTATGAGACACATCAGGACCTTTTTAATAAAAACTGTCTAAGTACATATAAATCTAAGCAGGCCATTGTTTGTCTCTGGTTTATTTGCCAATCCTTGAGTCAAACTGTGACAACAATGTCCTTTGCAATTTTTACATATCTTCTGGGATATACCTGAGCTTTGATCCTGCCATCTAATCTTCACAGAAAGACACATGCAGTTTCATGCAACTGAGAGTAATTCTGATTTGCTGTGAGGTCATAGAATCATAGAATGCCAGGTTGGAAGGAACCTCAAGGATCATCTGATCCAACCTTTTCATGTAGGAACACAGTTTAGACGAGAAGGCCCAGCACCTTGTCAAGCTGAGTCTTAAAATTGTCTAGTAGGGGGGGGATTCACTCACCCCGGGAAATTATTCCAGTGTCTGACTGTTCTCACAGGGAAAAATTTTCTTCTGGTATTCAATCTGGATGTCCCCAGGAGCAACTTGCACCCGTTGTCCCTGTTTTTTTCCATTTGACTCCTTGGAAATAGGGAGTCTCCATCTTCTTGGTAGCCACCCTTCGAGTACTGGGACATGGCTATAAGGTCTCCCCTAAGCCTTCTCTTCTCCAGGCTGAACAAACACACTTCTCAGGCTTTCCTAGAACAGCAGTCTTCCTAGTCCTTTGATCATCTTTTTGGTCCTTGTCTGGACCCTCTCCAGCCTGTTCACATCTTTTTTTGTATGGCAGGAACAGTATTCTAGTCTTCCCAGCTGATTTGAATGCAGGATTGGTGTTTAAATGAGGTTACATTAATGTCACATGATGAGGCCACAGTAAGCAGAAAAGGCTCTACTATCAGTTTAGTCCTGTCAGAAGTCCCTGTGATGTTTCCATAACGATTTCTTTAAATATAATTCTGTCTTATTTTCTAGATGCAAAATTTTTCTTAGAAAGAAACGGAAATGGCTGAATTTCTGTTTAGTTTAACAAGGTACTCCTTTGCTATAGTGGTTAAAGAAGAATTTCTGCACTTTAAATTCATGCCTTTGGTTTAATTTTTATTAAATGTCAGGAAAATTCATTTTGTTTTATTCTTTTGCAAGATATGTGGGGGTTTTACTTTATTTCACCAATGGCCATTCCCTGGGAATTTTAATTAAAAAAAAATATAAGTTTTTACATATGCTGAGATGAAAATTAAGATTTATTGATCCCAGACTAGCTTTTTTGAGGATGTGTTTTTTCAGACTTGATTTCTACATGCCTATAGCTGTTGAACCTGGTTAGGTATTGCTATTTTTAAAAAGTGCAATACCAAAATAGAATACATTTTTGAATAACAGAAAACATTTTTTTCATCTGAATTAGTATTAATACTTTTCATTAATCTTTCATTATCAAGAAAACTCTTATTAGTCGACATACCCCTATTATTTTATACCTTTATATAAGTGCTAAAGAGTGGCACACCTAGACACAGAGTTTACCCATTCCAGAGACAATTTATTTCTTACATGCAGCAATCTCTGCTAGAAAAGCAACAACAGAAATTCAACTTCTGGCCAGCTATACATCTACCAGAGATCTTGTATTTAACATTTAAAGTAGGAGGTCATGTTGTTATTTTGGTAATACTGAAGTGATAACAGTTAAGTGCAAAATCAGGACTGGATTTTCATTACTGATGTATACTTTTCATGTATATTTTTGATACTATGTTTTGTGCACATTCTGTCAAAATATAAAAAAAAATGTATTAGGCAGGCTGGAGAATGATAAAAATAGTTATACAAATTATTTGGGTACAAATTAAACTTGTGTGGTTTTTCAGTGGACTTTTTAATCTATATAGCTTCCAAGAAGTATCCAGAGGATACTATATTCTCATTCAAGTGGCAAAATAACATTTCTAGAAACTGGAAAAGTTCTATAAAATTTAATTTATTCTTAAATTCTGATGACAAACTTCAGGCTTGCAGCTGAAGAACAGGGACAAATACCTAGGATAAGCCTATGCCAGATGAGTGGCAGCTCAGTCCTGAGAGGGTCCTATATTAATGAATCACACTTACATACTCAGATTTCATTGTAGACACTGCAGAGATTGAAAGAAGTAGCTTTTTATTGTGCTGCAGGGTGGAATTAGGGTGAAATGGGTTTTCTGTATTTATCTTTTGCATGTAAAATTAGGATATCAAAATTCTAAATAAAAGGTGACCCAAAAAGAGATGAGTGAGGGTCCAGACAAATGACATGTTTTCACCTGGGTTAAAGAATAATTTTGTATATATAAAATTTTAGCTTGTATTTTCTGTTATGATTTCTTGGCTGCAAAAGTATTTTGGGATGAGGAAGACAAGGAGAGATTAATAGCTACTGAGAATAGAAATATAGGAGAACAATTATGTTCATTGTTGCTGTTACTATTTTGTTTCAACATCTGTGATGCCTATTTTTCAAACCATTAACGTGGGTGGATCCTACTGTGGAGAACTGGGGGGTTACAGATTGGAGAATAATAAGTCCAGAGAATAATAAGGGATGGAAACGCCAATAGGAATTAATGTTCTTTTCCATTTTAATACAAAATCTTCTGTATAAATTTTCTCTAAATCAGAGTTTTGTTTAATAGAAACTTACAAGCATTTATTAGATTAAAAAAACATGGAGCTGAAGTTATCTACTAATATGTAAAGGGGAAAAAAAGAGAGAAAATTGAGACAACCACTTTTATTCAAAGTATTTTAATGCTGTTTTGTCATGAATAACTAACTTGTAGTGTTTACCCTGGATACATTTTGTATATTTTTCATTTTCATTATTTTTATCAATACTGAAAAAAAGGAAAGCAAGTAACTATGTACAGATCCTATTGTAAGGATGGCAAGCTTCAACACAGTAAGAAAAACAACATAATTGAAGTATCAATCTTCTTCTTCGCAGAGATTCTGGATCCACTTTAAGCCTTAAAGATTTTTGGAGGCAGAGCAGAATCTCCCAAGAAGGGCACACCTGGAATTACCACTCTTCCTACCTCAGTCTGTTTCCAGCAGCTAAAAAGTTGGAACCTCGGATAAGAAGAATACAATGCAGGTGAAACCAGTCTCTTTTCATATTTAATAATTTGGTTTCTGGTTATTTTGTGTACTTTACCTGATGTTTTATTTTAAGGGTCTTGACACTGCCATAGCTGCAGGCAGCCCTGCTGACACACACAGTATGCAGTTATAGTGTCTTCCAGCACAGTGTGTGTTAACAGGCATCTCAGATACAGAAATCTCATTGCAAAAGGGCTTAAAGAAAACCTTGATGGTTGGCTGGTCAGGCTAATCAAAGCTCCCCACAGCTAAGAAAAGCCCAGGAAACCGCTCAGTTTCAACACTGCACTGCTAAGCATCCAGCCAGGGAAGGAAAGTAGCTCTGATATAAGCTAAAGGTAAAGGTGAGTAAGTCAAAAACTTCTTCCCTCATTCCTCAAGCAAATAATTATCTCAATCCTGATATTTTTATGAACATCTGAGCTCTCCATTCTTGATAAAAGAGGAGATGAGAGAAGCAAAAACTAAAGAACTTTTCTGATAGAAATATGGATAATGAAGTCCCATGAGCCAATTCAGCAGAAAAAAAAGACTAAACCAATCAAGTCAATACAGGATGATCTTTGAGTGGTGAATCAGAGTCTTGGTCCCCTTGTACCAGGGCAAAACTAAATGCCAGTATCTCTTCTACATCTTGCATCTTCTACATGCAAGTGGATGACCTTCTGCAGCAGGTGGCTGAACTGCAGGCAGCAGTGAGAAGGCTACGGGACACTAGGGAGGCAGAGAGGGAGCTGGACAATCCTTTTCAGGTACACACTGAAGCAAACCTACAGCCTAATGTCACACAGCACATAACTCCAACAACAAACACAGAAAGGAGTTAAGTAAATAAAGACAACTAGAAGGAGATATGGATAACTGTGAAGGCAAAATCCCAAAGGAAGAACAAACTCCCCTCCAAACCCAAGGTGCCCCTGCAGAACCGTTTTGCAGTTCTGCAGATTGGGGTGGAGAAACTCCCCATGCAACATAAGTTGCCAGAGCAGAGGGAGGAAGTCCACTCTGCTCACTGTATAACAACCAGTGCCCAGAAGAAACAGCGACAGGTAATAGTAATGTGAGACTTTGTTCTCAGGGGAACTTGGGGACCCATTTGCAGACCTGACCTGCTTAATAGAGTGGTCTGCAGCTTACCAGGGGCTTGAATTAGGGATATTACTAAAAGATTATCCAAACTTATACTCTCAACTGATTACTACCCTCTCTTACTATTTCATGTGGGTACCAAGGATGCTTTAAAAGTAACCTTAAAACTACATGGAAGGATTACAGAGCGCTAGGAGCAGCAGTGAAGGACTCGAGAGTACAGGTGGTGTTCTCATCACTCCTTCAAGTCAAAGGAGAAGGGCAAGAAAGGGCTGACAGAATTGGAAAAGTGAACAAATGGTTGAAGAAGTGGTGTCATAGTCAGGGCTTTGGCTACCTAGACCATAAGGCACTTTTGGCTAAACCTGGTTTGATGGGGGCCAATGGGGTCCACCTGTCAGGGAAAGGGGAAAGAGCCTCTGGCCAGAGGCTGGCCAATTTACTTAGGAGGGCTTTAAACTAGGGATGCCAGGGGAGGGGATCCTCAGCTCATTCCATGCCCATCATGGTGAGGACAGAGCTACTAACAGATGCCCTGGGCCTGGAAAAGAATCATGGACCAAAAGGGAAACACATGAGACTGCTTCAAAGAGGGAACATCTCAAATGCCTCTATGCAAACTCAAGAAGCATAATAATAAATAATAAACATAAAGCATAATAAAGCATAAATAAATAATAAACAAGAGGAGCTGCACATATTGGCATGCCTACAGGGCTATGATGTTACTGGGAACACTGAGACATGGTGGGATGGCTCCTATGATTGGAGCGTGGGGATGGCTGGATATAAACTGTTTAGGAAGAACAGGAAGGGCAGAAGAGGAGGGGGTGTTGCCTTCTACATCAATGACCATCTGGAGTGCATGGAGCTCTGCCTGGGGATCGATGAAGAGCTGACAGAAACCCTCTGGGTCAGGATTAAAGGGAAGACAGGGGCAGGAGATATCATAGTGGGGATCTGCTACAGGCCACCCAACAACAATGACCAAGTGGATGAGGCCCTCTTTAGACAGATAGGAGCTGCTTTGCACTCGCAAGCCATGGTTCTCATGGGGGACTTTAATCACCCCCACATCTGCTGGAAGGACAACACAGCAAAGCACCACCATTCCAGGAAGTTCCTTGAGTGCATTGATGACAACTTCCTTCTCCAAATGGTAGAGAAACCAACCAGAAAAGGAGCTTTGCTGGACCTTGTTCTCACCAACAGAGACGGGCTGCTGAATGACGTGAAACTCACTGGGAGACTAGGCTGCAGTGACCATGACACTGTAGAATTCAAGATCCTTAGGGCAGTGAGAAAAGTGCAAAGCAAGCTGAGCACCCTTGATTTTAAAAGGGCAGACTTCGATCTCTTCAAGGATCTGCTTGCCAGGGTAGAATGGGACAAAGCCCTGGATGGGAAGGGAGCCCAGGAAAGCTGGTTCATATTCAAGGAACATTTCAGGACCAATGTGTCCCTACAAGGAGGAAGGCAGGCAGGAGTGCCAGGAGGCCTGTGTGGATGAGCAAGGAACTCCTGGACACTCTTAGGTGTAAAAACAAAATTTACAGAGGGTGGAAGCAAGGCCAGGTAGCCTGGGAGAAGGACAGAGAGGTAGTTAGAGAAGCAAGAGATCAGGTTAGGAAAGCAAAAGCACAGAGAGAATTGGATCTGGCAAGGGAAGGTAAGGGCAATAAGAAAAGTTTCTATAGGTATGTTAATGATAAGAGGAAGACTAGGGAAAATGTGGGCCCACTTCAGAAGGAAACAGGAGAGCTGGTCATCCAAGATGAAGAGAAGGCTGAGGTACTCAAAGACTACTTTGCCTCAGTCTTCAGCAGCAAGGAGTCCGGTCACGTCCCCCATGTTACGGAAACCAAAGCCAGGGACTGGGAAAAGGAGGATCCCCCCACTGTAGACAAACAGGAGGTTCAAGACCACTTAAAGTCCATGGGACCAGATGAGATTCACCCGCAGCTTCTGAAAGAACTGGTGGATGAAGTTGCAAAGCCACTGTCCATCATATTTGAAAAGTCATGGCAGTCTGGTGAAGTTCCTGCTGACTGGAAACGGGGAAACATAACCCCCATTTTCAAGAAGAGAAAAAAAAGAAGACCCAGAGAACTACAGGCCAGTCAGTCTCATCTCTGTGCCTGGCAAGATCTTGGAAAAGATCCTCCTGAAGACCCTGCTAAGACATGAGAACATCAAGGGGGTGATTGGTGACAGCCAACATGGCTTCACTAAAGGCAAGTCCTGCCTGACTAATTTGGTGGCCTTTTACAATAAGGTCAGAGCCTTGGTGGACAATGGCAGAGCAACAGACATCATCTACCTGGACCTGTCCAAAGCTTTCAACACTGTTCCGCATGACATTCTAGTCTCAAAACTGGAACAGTACAGATTTGATGGATGGACCACTTGTTAGATAAGGAACTGGCTGACTGGTCGCACCCAAAGAGTTGTGATCAATGGCTCAGTGTCCAAATGGAGGCGTGTGATGAGTGGCGTTCCTCAAAGGTGTTATTTAACTTCTTTGTTGGCAACATGAACAGTGGAATCAAGTGCACCCTCAGCAAGTTTGCTGATGACACTAAACTGTGTAGTGAAGTCAACAAGCTGGAGGGAAGGGGTGCCATCCAGAGGGACCTTGACTGGCTTCGTGCAAACTGCATGAAGTTCAACAAGGCCAAGTGCAAGGTTCTGCACCTGGGTGGAAGCAATCCCATGCACGAATGCAGGTTGGGAGGAGTAAGGATTGAGCACAGCCCAGAGGAGGACTTGAGGGTAGTGGTTGACCAGAAGTTTAACATGAGCTCCCAATGTACACTTGCAGCCCAAAGAACCAACTGTATCCTGGGCTGCATCAAAAGAAGCATAACCAACCAATCAAGAGAGGTGATTCTCCCCCTGTACTCTGGTGAGACCCCACCAGGAGTACTGTGTCCAGTTCTGGAGTCCCCAGCATAAGAAGGACATAGAACTCTTGAGAGTGTCCAGAGGAGAGCCACAAAGATGATCAGAGGACTGGAGCACCTCGCCTGTGAAGATAGGCTGAGGAAGTTGGGTTTGTTTAGCCTAGAGAAGAGGAGGCTCTGGGGTGACCTTATAGCAGCTTTCCAGTATCTGAAGGGGACCTACAATAAAGCTGGGGTGGGGCTTTTTACACAGGTTTGTAGTGAGAGGACAAGGGGCAGTGATTTGAAACTTAAAGAGGGGAGGTTCAGGCTAGACATTAGGAAGAAGTTCTTTCCTGTGAGGGTGGTGAGATGCTGGAGCAGGTTGCCCAGGGAGGTTGTGGATGGTCCCTCCCTGGGGGTGTTGAAGGCCAGATTGGATGAGACCTTAAGCAACCTGGTATAGTGGGAGGTGTCCCTGCCTATGCAGGGGGGTTGGAACTAGATGATCTTTAAGGTCCTTTCCAACCCTAGCCATTCTATGGTTCTATGATTCTATGAAAGTAAAATGTGCTGAGGTTATGAATAAGTTTTCTCTCATGGTGTCTGTCTTTAACTTCAGCATGTTCTCCAAAACACTATTTTTTTTAGCAAAAGCAGATAAAAAATTACTAGACCCATAAGCTACATAAATTAAATATGCCTGGACCATCCTCTAGCACTGAAATGGATGGTGTAAAATTGCCCATATTCATATTGTGTAACTCCTTTTTCCTCCAACACATTGGCCACACTAAAGCTGCCTACTTGAACTGCTTTTTTCCCTGTGGTAAATTTCAATCATTAGCATGGGCCAAACCTGTGCCATGGACCATTCTGACCAGTCTAATCATTTTAATAATACAGATTACTGAATTTCTGAAATAACTCATATTTAAGAGTTGCTAATGAAACTGGAATATGTAAGTGTTTTGATACTTACTATACACCTTTAGCTTGACATAGTATTTTAAAAACAGATATTTTAAAAAGGAGACTTTTGGTTAAGTAACATGTCAAGAGAAAGCCAAATAATGTGTTTTGTGTTTTGGTGGGGTTTTTTTAGATGCTGAGTTTATACAATGATGTCTGAACATGGATTCTAAAAAAACAAGTCCACATTATCATTTACTATGGCAAATAATGAATTGGTCTAGATATGAACCATAATAAAGTTATTTAGTGAGCAATAAACTACTTAAAGGGCTTCAAAACCAGGAAGCAATTTATTGTCCTAACTTAAGGACCTGTGCATTCTGCCTCCAAGCGACCAAGAGTATTGGTTCTAGCTCCTATTATCCACATGCATAGATTAAACTAATGGGTATAAGCTGAAGCAAGAGAGGTTCACACTCACTAATAATCATGGAAAAGGGAAATGTACACAACGATGAAATATTTTCTGAAAGTAAAATTAAACTGTGATTAATGAGAATTAAATTCTCTTGAAAAGCAGAAAGCCTGGTCAAGATATGCTCTGAATATAAAGATATTAAAATAATTACTTCAAATATACAAACTATATAAACTTATTACTGAGAATTAAAAAAAAAAAAAAAGAATTTTCAAACAATTATAATAAGTTTCCTCCAAATTTGTTACGAAGGATAATGAAAGTTTGTCATATCTTTCACTAGTGAACCCACCTGGGGTCAGTGAAGACTGTAGCTATTTGGATCACGTTAATTCTGCTGGAATGTTCTTTAGATTTTATAGCTAAAAAAAAGTGTAAAGGAATGCCTGTTCAGTAATGTATTTAATATACAAAAGTTACATACAGTGGCTGTGTAAGTTCTCATTTTAAAATTGAATTACTCCACAGCCTACTTAGGTTATGCTTCTATTTGAAATTCTGTAAAACTAAGCAAGAAAATGATAATATGAAATAGGAAAAAAAAATGTCATTAGATCTACTAAGAAAAAAGAAGATCTACAAACAACTTAATTCAAAGTTCAGTCAAGTTCAGAGAAACTTTTTTTTGGTCTGCAATTAAGAAACAGATGATCTATAATGACCTGTATAAGTAAATGGTTCAAATAAAAAAAGGAGCAATTTGTATTTTTTTAACCTTATGTATACAATGCAAGGTCTATGTGACCTTCACACTAGATAGATAAAGTGACCAATAGCAAGTAAGGAACTAGCATTTTAATCTTCATCTATTTGTGACTACAAGGGAGTGGGGAAAAGTCAGTAATTTACTGCTATGAAAGGCAGCTGCAAAATATTTTACTTGTGATTACACTTGAGAAAGGACTAAAGCATTTTTCTCCTTTTGGACTACCATTTGGTTGCCTCCTGTTTACATGAAAATTTAGCCTATAATAATAACTGATTTTATTTTTAAACAACCCTCAACCAATGAAAAATTCGAAGAGCTGACAACCTCTATCTCAGTTTTTTTAATAGTATAAACACTGTAATAGATTTCTAACCTTTATCTTTCTATTTCTTTTAGGAAAATATGAATTCTACTGGTACATCTGTTCATGAAGGATTGGGTTTGTGTTTAAAGATTTACTAGAAAAGGCAAAATAGATTCTTCTACATGCTTAAGATGCAAAATGACCACAGTCAGAGAAACCATAATCTCTTGCTTGCAGGGAAGAAAAAATTCAGTTCAAATGTAGTTAGATGAGAACTATTTAACTTATTTTTTATTTATTATTGAGAATCTTCTAGGATTTGGGGAGGGGTTATTTGTGGGAGTGTAGCAAAATCATTGTTGTCCCTAGTTTTTGGGTTTGTTTTAATTTATATGGGATAAGCTTGACTCATAGTCTGTCCTAAATTACTTAAATATATTTAACACATATTTGCACATTCAACCTTACACACTGAATTCAGTGGGATTTAGCTATTGTTATATTTCATTAAAACCAGGGGTTTTTATTGGTTTTTAGTGTTTGGGGTTTTTTGGATATTTTTCAGTAGCTACCTTTTACCTACCCTTTTCTTTTATATACAAACATCATGCTGCACAAGAGTGAAGTTCAGGTTTCAGAAGTTGTTGTTTATTTTGCACTTCACTATATCATTTCCTGTGAACCACTGTTTTAAAGTATGAAAAATATAACAGAGTATTGTTACAGTGAAATTTTAGGGTCAGAACATTTTATGGAGGAATTCCATTTTACAATAAGGCACACATTCTTAGAAAACCTGATAGTATAGAGTAATGGTATGTAGAGCTAGTATGTTTCCCTTAGTGGTGTAGATATAGACTATGTTTTCACACTGCTTGCCTTGCTCCCTTTCACTCTCTAGGGCCTTGGTGCCTTAATCATCCCTGTGTATATGTGCTCATTTGCCCTTGGATCCTCTGTGGAGTGAGAGGTGTCCTGGTTTGAGCCACGATGAAGCCAGTTTTCCTTTTACTGATTTTTTTTTTTCCTTCCAAAACAATCCTGTCAGATCTGACAGAATAGCTGCTCCACAGTTTGTCCCAAACACACAGTATCAATGTGTCACGCCTGACTTCTTCCACCTGGCATAATCCTCTACCACTATTTGAACAGGACTTGCCCCTTGAAATATATCAACATGCTTTCATGTTGTGCCCCAAGGCAACACATGCTGCTAGTGCCCTCTGATCAAAGACATCACTCCTTCATTATTGGGTGCTTTGAACTGTAAAAAAAAAGCAACACATGAAGAGCATGTCTCAGAAAAACTCGATTCAAATGCCACTGGCTCTGTATTAGCCACCGATCCACTTCTGGCAAGGCTAAAAGGGAAATACAAACCAACATTTGCAGCTGGCTGCACAGCCATCTCCTTATGCTTAGGATAAGCATTATGCTTAGGATAAACTTTAGCAACTGCCCCTTCCTCCAAAACAGGAGCTTATCTTTAACATCTTAACGTAGTGGTGAAGGACTTTGCTTTGCGTTAAATTCTCTCTTTTGTCTGAGGACATTCTAATAAATCTCTTCCACCTTCCAGAAGAGCATACTACCATTCAAGATATGGATAGATAGATTAGATAGATAGATAGATAGATAGATAGACAGACAGACAGACAGACAGACAGACAGATAGATATAAGTCTAGGTGATGTCATCCTTTACTACCCATGTTGACTGGCTGCAGCCCAGACAAAAGAAACTATTCTGAAAAATACTAATCTTATGTCATATCTCATAGCTGATCTGTCATTATGACATACATTTTAAAAGGGAAAGGGGTCATAAACACTTCAGATTTGGATTCTGATCAAAATCAGTGTCATGCATATATGGTTAAAATTAGATATAACAATCTTTTTGTCTATGCATTTAAAAATCTTATTCTAAATGTTTTTCCTTGAAAATTATGTGGAGGATTCCAGCAGTAAGTAGAATAATCTCTTAATTTTTTGAAAAAGTTTTTTTTAGTAGTTTAACATTTCTTTTCTATGTAGGAGAGATGCAAGCACAGTATGAATATGAGAGAAGAAAAAGGAGGAAAATGTCTATTGAATTGTGAGAACTTTTTTTCACAAGTCTTATTAGTAGATGAGGTAGAAAAGGGGGGCTGTCTCTTCCAAGCCTCCTAGTAATTCTATGAATTTAAAAGGTAAATGTGAAAAGTCCTGAGAGGTTTTTCTGCTGGAGATGCTACTGCTGCAAGTTTTTCCATGCAACTTCTACAGTATGACTGCTCTTTATACATAGCAGCAGATGATTAAGATATCTGATACCCACCCAGCAGGTTGTTCTGCAATGTGGGTGTGAGAGAACATTTACGTACAAAGGTTAAACTTCTCACTCTGTCATTGATGCTGCTGTGCTTACAAATTTTCATGCCTTGTCTGAAGATGAACACCATATCTGAGTTATAGTTGGGTACAGTCTATCTTTTCCAAAAAACAAACATACACAAACAACACTAACCACTGCATTATATATCAGCACTTTCATGCTGAACAAGCACCTTTAAAAGCACCTCCAGGCTCACTGCTTTTTTCCCTCCCTGTGACAATATACAGTACAGTAGACTCAGGCTCACAGTAAGATTACTCCCCTTGACTTCAGGAGGGCAGATTTCAGCCTCTTTAGGGATCTGCTCAAGAGAGTGCCATGGGATAACATCCTGGAGGGAAGAGGGGCCCATGAAGGCTGGCTGGTATTTAAGAATCACCTTCTCTGTGTCCAAGAGCGATGCATCCCAACTAAGAGAAAGTTAGGTAAAAACTTCAGAAGGCCAGCGCAGATGAGCAAGCATCTCCTAGAAAAGCTCAAACTTCTGAAGGAAGCATACAGAGGATGGAAGCTAGGGCATGAACCCTGGGACGATTACAGAGAGATTGTCCAAGCAGCTAGGGATCAGGTAAGGAGAACAACCAAGGAAAATGTAGGCCCTCTCCTGAAGGAAATGGGAGACCTAGCTATGCAGAGTATTGAGAAGGCTGAAGTTCTCAATGACTTCTTTGCATCAGTCTTCTCTGGCAAGCATTCCAGCGTCATCACAAAGGCTACAGCAGGTAAAAGAAGGGACTGGGAGAATGAAGTACCCCCCCACTGTAGGAGAAGAACAGGTTCATGACAATCTGAAGAATCTAAAGGTGCACAAATCTATGGGACCTGATGAGGTCCATCTATGGGTCCTGAGGGAGCTGACATATGCAATTGCTATGCCTCTGTCCATCATATTTGAGAGGTCATGGCGGCCTAGTGAGGTTCCTGCCAATTGGAAAAAGGGTAACATAGGCCCTTTTTTTAAACGGGGAAAAGGAAGACCTGGGGAACTACAGACCTGTCAGTCTCACCTCTGTGCCTGTCAAGATCATGGACCAGATCCTCCAGGAAAATCTGCTAAGGCACATGGAAAATAAGGAGGTGATAGGTGACAGCCAACATTGCTTCACTAAGGTCCATATTGGGACCAGTGCTGTTTAACATCTTCATTGGAGACATGGATAGTGGAATTGAGTGTATCCTCAGCAAGTTTGCTGATGATACCAAGCTGTGTGGACTAGCTGACACCCTAGAGGGAAGGAATGCCATCCAGAGGGACCTTGACAGCCTGGAGGGGTGGATAAACCTCATGAAGTTCAACAAGGCCAAGTGCAAGGTCCTGCACTTGAGTCAGCGCAACCCCAGGCACAAATAGAGGCTGGGAGGAGAATGGCTAGAAAACAGTCGTGAGAAAAAGGACTTCAGAGTGGTTTTAGATGAGAAGCTCAACATGAGCCGCCAGTGTGTGCTCACAGCCCAGAGAGCCAACCACATCCTGGGCTGTATCAAAAGAAGTGTGGCCAGCAGGGCCAGGGAGGTGATTGTGCCCATCTACTTTGCTCTGGTGAGACCCTACCTGGAATACTGCATACAGTTCTGGATCCCTCAGCACAGGAAAAACAAGAAGCTGTTGGAGAGGGTCCAGAGAAGGGCCTGAAAGATGATCAAAGGGCTGGTGCACCTCTGCTATGAAGACAGGCTGAGGGAGTTGGGGCTATTCAGCCTGGAGAAGAGAAGGCTTTGGGGAGACCTTCTAGCGGCCTTCCTGTACCTGAAGAGGGCCTACAGAAAAGCTGGGGAGGGTTTTTTTTTCTCCAGAGAGGGCAGTGATAGGACAAGGGGTGACGATTTTAAACTGAAAGAGGGTAGATTTAAGTTCGACATCAGGAAGAAATTCTTCACCATGAGGGTAGTAAGGTGCTGTAATAGGTTTCCTAAGGAGGTTGTGGAAGCTCCTTCCTTGGACGTGTTTAAGGCCAGGTTGGATGAGGCTTTGTAAACCTGGTCTAGTGTGAGGTGTCCCTGCTTGTAGCAGGGCGGTTGGAACCTGATGATCTTTAAGGTCCCATCCAACCTTAACCATCCTATGATTCTATGATTCTAATTTAGGCAGGACTCTGAGTCATTGTACATCTAGCACAAACTGCATTTAATTCCATAATACCCAGTAATAAAACAGATGAATCATGTGCAAAGGCTTCCTCAGCTGCTGTGGGGAACGGACCATTTTTCCTTCTCCCTCCACATAAGATTAACTCATTTGATGAGTCCTTATAAAATACTGGTAGGGTTTATATTTTCTTAATTTAAAGAATTTACCGTTACAGGATTTTCATTATTCTAATTCTGTGAAGATATTTATTTTAACCACCTGAAGAAAGTATGACTAAAGTACTGAGAGCATTTTTTGACCTGTGCCAGAACAATATTATTTAAAAAGAGAAAAAAAAAACAAAATTGAACTTCTGAAAAAAAAATAAATCTTCATCTTCCAGATGAAGAAAATGTCCAGAAGGAATAAAGTCCAAAACAGTTGCAGCTGGATTGCTTATAACAACTGAGCCTTAACAGTGTCTTAACAATGCTAACAAGTATGTCTAATATGAAGCCAGGCAGAAATGCCAGGAGGTCTGTGTCATCAAAGAAGGAGCTCCTCACCAATCTCAAACACAAAAACCAAACATACAGGGATACAAAGCCAACACGGTGTGGTAACCTTGGAGGAACACAGAAACAGTGTCTGAGTATCCAGGGATGAAGTTAGAAAAGCTAAAATCCAAATGGAGCTGAATCTGGCTAAGGTTGTCAAAGAAAACAAAAAGGGCTTCTATGAGTATATAGATGATTAAATGAAGACTAAAGAGGATGTGAGCCTATTGCTCAACAAGACAGGGAACCTGGAAAAGACTAAGGTACTGAATGCCTTCTTTGCCTCAGTCTTTACTAGCAAGACCAGCCTTCAGGAAACCCAGGTCCCAGAGACTGGGGGAAAGGCTGGAACAAGGTAAGTGTACCCTTGGTGGAAGAGGATCAGGACAGGGAATGCTTAAATAAAATGCACACACATCAATCTATGGGCCCTTATGGGATGCAGCCATCAGTGTTGAGGCACATGGCAAATGTTATTGTGAGGGCCCTCTTGAAAATCTTTGGTCAGTCATGGTGAATGGGAGAAGTGCTAGCAAACTGAATGAAAGCTAATGTCACTCCTATCTTCAAGAAGGGTGGATAAGAACTTAGGGAACCACAGGCCAGGCGCTCTTACCTTAAGTAATGTGATGTAGTAGTTAATACTGGAAAATATTTCCAGGTCCATTAGGCGTGAGAAAATAATCAGGAGTAGTGAGCATGGCTTCACCAAGCAGAAATCTGCTTGACAAACTTGGTAAATTTCTATGATGAAGCATCTGGCCTGTTAGATGGGGAAAGAGCAGTAGACATTGTATACCTGGACTTCAGTAAGGTCTTTGACACTGTCTCCCATAAGATCCTCACAAGAAGCTGTTGATATATGGGTTGAATAAGCAAACAGTGAGGTGAATTGAAAACAGGCAGAATGGCTGAGCCCAGAGTATGGTGATCAGCAGCACAAAGTTTAATTGGAGGCCAGTTGTGGAGGACTGGCCTCCACAAAAAGTATGTCTCTCACACAAATTGTAATAAAGAGACATAAAAGTCAAAGGAAAGAAAAAAAACCACAAAAGCAACAAACCAAAACCGAAGTCGCAACAACCCTGCGGGGGGGGTGTTGCAGCTGGGATTTACACATGGAAGGACAGAGACCCCTTCCCCCCTTGCTATGTGTGCAGTCAGGACCCAGCCTTTGGCTAGAGCATGGCAAAATTGTTACAGGAGCCACAGGTAAGAGCTGAGGAATGAACAGACAAAAGATCAGACCAGCCTGCGTGAGCATGTAAATAGAATGACCATTATGGATCATTATCGGTCAGTGACAGTGTCCATCGTTCTTTGTTGCTGGAAGAAAAGACAGAGAAAAAAAGAAGATAAAAGGAAAAGGAGTGGGACACAGAATCACAAAAAGCCTTGAGCAGCTGGGGTGGGACTCCTGCTATACTACCTGCACCCCTGCACTCCGGGACTGCTGCTATTCCCTGCTTCCTGCTTGTTTTGCACTCCTGCCTCTTCTCGTGGAGCCTGCTCACCGAGGAGCTGCGTGAAAGGAGCTGAAGAAATGAAGAGAGCTAGAGCACACTAAAAAAGCTAAAAGAGCTGGAATCACTGCTCGCTCCCCAAACCCTCTGTCATCAGAGCTCCCAGGCCAGTCGGTGCAGCTCTATCCAGTTGTAGCCGTTTGCCACAGCCGTGTGATGCCGCAGCCCCAGCCCAGCTCCAGCCGACACCGCAGCCGCTGCTGCCCAGGCTGCCGCCCCCAGCACGTGCCGGAGCCGCCTGCGCCGGAGCTCCAGCGCGTGGCCGCTCGTCACCGTGTCCCGCTGCAGCTAAAGCCGCTCGCTGCCAAATCCACCTGCCCGAGCCACACTCGCCGAAAACTGCGCTCACCGAAAACCTGCTCTTAAAGCCACAGACGCCGCCAAACTTGTCAGGGCTTCTGAGTCTGTAAGAATCTTTCCTTTCTTTGCATACTTTTCCCCGGGCACAAGTAATCAGACGCATTCACACACGCACCTCGTCTGCCCTATACGGGAAACTTGTCGGGCACCCTACCCCCAACTGTTTCTTTCTTTCTGTTTACCAAGTTACACACCCCAAGTTTGTCTCCCATAAGTACATTTGCATATCCTCTCCCCCCCACATACTCCCTCTGCTCCAAAACTATTATAGTAAAGTGGTATTTTAAACACATAATCTCTTTGTTTTTGCTGGTGCGCATGCATCTGGGCAGGGTTTGTGTTCTATAGACATACCCGGTGTAGCCAGCTGGTCCCAACCTAGGGACAGACCCACTGGGAAATTAAAACCAGCCAATTAGGGGCTATTCTTCCTCTAATTGAGGAGAAGAGAAGGTGTGATATGTGTCTCGACTAGAGTTTTCCAGTCCAGGTCGAACTCAGACCGCAACACCAGTAGGTAGTGATGTACTCCAAAAATCCATACTGAGTCCAGATCTACTTACCATCTTCATAATGATCTGGATGAATGGGCACAGTGTACCCTCACCAAGTTTGCAGACAAAACTAAACTGTGAGGAGTGGCTCATACACCACAGGGTTCTTCTGCTATCCATAAGGACCTTGACAGGCTGGAGAAATGGGCTTGCAGAAACCTCATGAAGGGTAAGTGCAAAGTCCTGCACATGGGAAGGAACAATCCCGTGTACCAAATGATGCAGGGGGCCATCCAGCTGGAAAGCAGCTCGGCAGAAAGGGATCTGGGTATCCTGGTGGCCATTGAATTTAACATGAAGCAGTAATGTTCCCTTGCTGCAAAGAAGGCTAATGTTATCTTGGGCTGCATTAGGTGGAGTGTTCTCAGCAGTTCACTGATCCTTCACCTCTATTCAGCATTGATAAGGCCATACCTGGAATAACATGTCCAGTTCTGGGCTCCTCAGTACAAAAAGTATTTGAACATACTAGAGAGAATCTAACAAAGAGACACAAACATTTTTAAGGGGCTGGAGTAACTCTCGTATATGGGAAGGCTGAAAGGGATGTGACTGGTCAGCCTGAAGACAGTCAGCCTGAAGACAGGAAGGCCCAGGGGTGACCTTAGCACTGTATATAAATGCCTGAAGGGAGGGTGCAAAGAAGACAGAGCCAGGCTCATTTCAGTGGTGCCCAGTGACAAGAGAAGAAGCAATGGGCACAAACTGAAACACAGGAGGTTCCATCTAACATCAGGAAACACTTTTTTACTGTGAGGGTGACTGAGCACTGGCATAGGTTGCCCAGGGAGGTTGTGGAGTACCCCTACTTGGAGTTGTTCAAAAGCCATCTGGACATGGTCCTAGGCAGCCAGCTGTAGGTGCCCCGGCTTGAGCAGGGGGTTTGGATCAGATGACCAGTAGAAGTTCCTTCCAGTCTCAACCATCCTGTGATTCTGTGAAGCTTTATAGTGTCTAACAATTCAGGCCTGTGGACCACATATTTTCAACTGCTGCATAGACTTACTGTTATTCATAGAACAGGTTTCAAATGCATAAGTGAACAACCCTCACCCTCAAATTTACATTTTAAATTAAGGAAAATGGGATATAAATCTTTACTGATGGTTTTATTCATTAATCATGATATTGATTACCCTGTCATAATGGGTAAAATGGAAGAGGTCAGGTTGTTCCAAGGAGGTCTTCTGCATTTAATATACACTCTGAATTGGGCAGAGAGAATAGTATGGGAAAAAATAATAATTCACTAATGCAGATATCAAGTGGTTGAAAGAATTTCAAGGCTTGATTTCTTACAGGCATTTTCAAAAAGAAAAAAAAATATCTCAGTTTAGGCAAGTACAACGTTTAAATCCCACTGAATTCAGTATGCAAGACTGAATATATAAATATGTGTTAAATATATTTAGGTGATTTGGGACAGACTGTGAGGCAATCTTGTCTTATATAAGATATGTCAGATTTGCAGTGAGAGATTGCTCATGTAGTCAAGCAGGTCTATGATTTATGTGTGGGGAAAGAAACCCATTCACTCTTTGCAGAGGTACTCACGCTTTGTAAAATCTTTAGCAAGTTTCTTCCTACCTATATAACATACCACTGAACAACTTACCACATCTTCTCAAACTGCTTTTTTTTTTATAATAAGGATAATTTATAACGTAAGAATGGAATTTGCACTTAGAGCAAATCTTGCATTAACATCTTCTATTGATCCATTAGACTGCACAAACAGTAGAGTTGCAGGAAATATTATCACAGTCTGAAAAAGGTAATTGATATTTTAAATGCTGAGTTATTTATTTACTAAAATCAATAATCATATTAAATCATAAGCATGACTATTTCTAGATGTTGGTGGAAAACATACATTTTAATGCAAATTACCTTCCACCTAAGAGCTAAATAATATATGCAATTACAACCCCTTCAGGTTATTTTCATATTGAATGTAAAGTGTAAAATGTAATCCTAACTGTAAAGAGCTAGAACATTATATAAATATGGCATATTCAAAGATCATAAAGCAGATGATAAAAATCACAGCAATTCTGATTAGGAGACAATGGAATTAACTTTATGAAAGGCATAGTTGAGGCTCGAGACACAAACATTTATTATGGTTTATTATAGTTTGTTTTCCTTTTTTGCTCTTTTGCATACAGGAATTTTTTACCAGCTATGAGAGAGGAGACAAAAGAAAGGATATATATTCCCTACATTACTTCGGGTTTCCCAGAAACTTATTTTCTTACAGTAATTAATAATTAGTCTTTCAGCTACAATATTTTTCTTCTACTGTATGCTAATGATCTAAATACTTACAATGAATGCGTAATATCTTCTGTTAAGGTTTTCACTTAGTGATTCAGTTGTGTCTGAAGACTGCAGGATTAATTTTGAAACTAAGAATTGTCAAATTCAAATTTTTCTTGCTTCATAATCAGAGGTTTGGGTATAATTAGTTTCACTTCATAATAATTATTTATTTCCTCACTGGGCTTATTTTTAGCTTCATACTTTTCTGTATGTGTACTTACTTTTCTACCTTTAGGAAAATCACTATAACAACTATATAAATCATTGTCCAAAATGTCTCTTATTCCTTTATTTAAGGAGAATAATTCTAACATCTACTGCACTACATGTGTTAGTGCTCTTCATTATATAGCTGACTGGATACCTTTAAGGGCTGGTTTATTTCCAGTTTTGTTGGCAGTAAAAATATTAAGCTTAAATCTCATGTGATATTCTTATTTGATTAGAAACTGCCAGAGGACAGCTGGATTGTTCCCTGACCTTTCTGTCATTCAAGCTATTAAACATCTACAGATGTATCATCAAAACAGATACAAAACCTGTCCGCTACATTAATGATTAGCCACTAAAGAAGACAGATTACATAGTCAGATAATGGGTTGTTAAGGTTTCTTGTCATCATTCAAAGCCAGTTGATAGAGTAATTGAACCAAATAGATATGTGTCAGATGCAAACTGACTGGCTATGCAAGCAGAATATGTTTGAACCACAGTTGGCCTTAAGATAAAAACATCAGTATTACATCTTAAAAAAAAAAGATAAAAGAAAGGAAAAATGTAACTCTAAATGTAACATGTAACCCAATGGTGTCAGTATAATTGTGGACCTTATTCTCTTTTTTTTTTTTTCACTGTAGTATAAGGTCAGTGATGGAAAATAGATTCTTACAAGGGTAAATGCATAAGAATTCCCTTTCTTGATAAGATTGGTTACCTCAATACTAAAGTTAAAATGTAAATATTTTGAATTTTTTTAAATATGCAGCTACCCAAAAAAATTATTGTCCCAAATGGGATGAGATAGCAGATGAGACATATATGCACAGATCGAGATTTATTGCATGTAACACTGGGATTTTAGCTCCTTAAAGTAGAAGGCACAAGCACACTCAAATTGTAGGGAAATTGGGAGATCAGAGCAGAAGTTGAAGTTTGAACTCAAAAGGTTTCTTAACAATAAAATTTACTACTTGTAGTTAGATCAAACAATAAAGGTTAACCATTATTATGTTGGCAACTTACTTATTATCGAGTTTTATACTAGGCCTAGAACATTAATTATCAATTTTAAAGGATTCTATAATCTTATAATTTAATGATGGAAGTTACTTAATGTTAAGTTTGCTAATAAAGACAATAAATGAGAATATCTCTCACCCTTGCCTGGCTGCAGCTGGGTGTCCCTGGGTGGATCGTAATTCTTGAGAATTAGTCTCTCTGGCAGGTGTCCCCACTGGAGAGGAGAAGGTCCAGCACACCTCTTGGGAAAGTGTACGGCAAGTCCACCAGTCAAAAATGGGACCAGGTTTTTATAGAATAAAGTGGATCGACTGCTGTCATTTAACCATTTAGCCATACCTCCAAAATCTCTCATTGGAGAATAAAAGAAAAACAGTAGGAAAAACCATGAAAGCCCTGTTCCCACCAAGCAAACTCTTTTGTTTATCTGTTTGTTCTTACTTTATCTCCTTTCTGGGCTTAGTGCTGGCTAGGCTGGGCTCCATTTTCTTCATCACCGGAGAGCAGCTGGTATTATGAACATCATCTTGTCCCTCTACAATCATTATCAAATAATTATACATTTTTAAAGCTAAGTTTGATTTTTATTAATGATTTTTCCTTAAAAGTGCCCATGTAAAAAGGATGAAATGAATAATACATGATCTTTACAGGTAAGGTATTAAAAAGGTCAAAATCTCTTGTTTCCATTAGACTGTAGAAAGTTCATTGTGTACATGCCTTTGAATAAGATTTTTTTTTTTTAAGAGTAGTTATTCAGAACATTTTGATGCTTAGCTTCAGTGATCTCTTAAAACTACAAACCTTAAAACTTTTTTTTAGTTCCCACTTAATCCAGAGGTTTCTAAACCAGCCAGAAAGCTTTTATCAGTATTTTCCTGAGTATTGAACTTGTCTGGTTTCATTTCTAAACAGTTGGCATATTCTCAAATTATCAAAAAAATAAAGTTTTATTAATTAGACTCATGGAATACATTTATAGACCAAAAAATGAAAACAAAACTGACATTACATGGGCTGGAGCACCTCTCCTGTGAAGATGGGCTGAGAGCATGTAGTGATAGGACAAGGGGAAATGGTTTTAAACTGGAAGAAGGTAGATTTATGTTAGACATTAAGAAGGAATTCTTTGGTTTGAGGGTGGTGCAACATAAGAACAGGTTGCCCAGGGAAGGTGTGGATGCCCCCTTCTTAGAAGTGTTCAAGGTCAGCTTGGATGGGGCTCTGAGCAACATGGTCTAGTGGAAGATGTCTCTACCCATGCAAGGGGTTTGGAACTAGGTGATCTTTAAGGTCTCTTCCAACCTCAACCATGTTATGATTCTATAATTTTATCTTAAAACATCTGCATAAGTGATCTACTCCTTTTTAAAAAAAGTCAGTGATAAATATCCCCCCAAACCTGAAATTGTGGCAGAGGCATGACTCTTCCAAGGACAATTAATCTCAAATAATTTGTAGCACATCTTAGCAAAAGTGGCCAAGTATTGCCCCCACGTTCCAGCCAACACATCCAATGGGCGTGTGCCCTCTGTATTACTACAAAAAAATTTGGAGTTGACTCTTTGCAGGTAAAAAAGGGAATTCAGTAGGTGTTTTCTACTCCTGGAATAAATATTACTAGTCCTTAATTATCCCGGAAAACAAACAAACAGACAAACAAAGATTGCCATCATTACTGCGAAATTAAAGCACTTCCTGTGAAAAATAAGGTAGAATCTTTGACTGCCAGAACTTTTTTTTTCTGACTACAGATCAGTAAATAGTCTTTCTTGCAGTTTCTAATTCTAAGGCAAAAAAGCAATTTCAGGCAAATCTTTTCCATAATCATTTTCTATTTTGTAAGTGTCAGGACCTGACTGTTCAACGTAATACCTCTTTCGGGTGCTATTCCAAGATTCTTATTTCATGTCACATACCAGTAGCTAAACCGTGGTGTCTGATTTTGGTCTTCAAGGGTCTGTCACCAAAGGCCAATCACTGTATCATCTGAGCAGACAGTAGGAAAAAATGAGGATATACAGGACCTTCCTGTACAGGAAGCAATGTCCCTAATAACTTAAGTTCTATATACTTCCAAGATCACCTTGAAATTAAAGCCCCTTCTCTTTTGGGCTTCAGGGCAGATGTAAAACAGCGTGCTGGTTTGGATCAGACATTCTGTGCTGGTTTGGTTCTGGCATGGTTTCAGTAGCAGGGGAGGGCCCCCAGGGGTAGCTCCTGTAAGAAGCTTCTAAAAGCTCCCCCAGCTCAGGTGGCCAAGTCGGAGCCATTAGAGAGATGATAGATGCACCTCTGCGATTAACATATGAAAGAACTGATATAAGATCTGAGAGCAGAGAGAGCAAAGGAGAAGAACTGAGCTGGAGAGGTGAGAGTAGTGCTGGAGTGGAGATCCTGAGGTTGGTGTGGTAGAAGGGGAAGGAGGTGCCCAAGCAGAAGTTCACCTGCAGCCCATGGCCAGATGGCAGGCTGTCCCCCTGCATTCATGGAGAAATGTGGCAGAGCATCCCCTGAAGGTGCCAGGAGGGGTGAAATGTGGACTTGCAGCCTGTGGACTTGGATCTGCAGCTGTAGAGGACCCTGCAGCAGGGGAGGTGCTGTTCCCGAAGCAGCCCATGACTGTGAGAAGCCTGTGCTGGAGCAGTTAGCTCTTGAGAGACTGTACCTCATGGGAAGGACTCAGGTCAGAGAGGTTCATGAAGGACTGTCTTCCATGTGTATATGAGTGTGTGAGGGTGAGGGTGAGTGAGTGGCCATGTGGCTGGTTCTTTGTTGTCGGGTTGGGCCCAAACCACAACATGTTCTGATGAGTACTCTAGCTTTGTGCGGAAGGGATATATTGAGTAATAAGCTAGACTGGCTGAGTTATAAATTTTAAGGTTAGAGTAAGTGGAGAATATAGCTATGTGGTTTTGATGAATAGTTAGAAAAGAGAATGGATGGCTTTGTGACAGAAAGGTGAAGGAAGATGACCTGAGTAATTAATTTTTACTGCTGCTGTCATATATTGCTGCAACTGTCTTTAACAGTGGTGACTTTTTCAGCTCATGTCTGGGGAGACTGCAGCCATGGGTCTGCTGGAGAAGGTTTACTTCTAAAGGGACTGTGGCTGCTGATGAGGAGGTATGCCTCTGAAGGCATTGTGGCCCATGGAGAAGGCCACTGAGGAATGGATGCACTTCAAAGCAACGGTGGCTGCGGATCAGTCTATGCTGCGGCAGGTATACCACTGGAGAGACTATGGCTGATAGATAAGGCTCAGCTTGGAGCAGGTACACTCCTAAGGGACTGCAGTCTGTGGATGAGTCCAAGCTGGAGTAGGGGTGAGGGGTGAAGTTCATTACAATGTTAAACCATATGGTCTGGTGGTGAAGATTGCAAAGGAAATATCTTTAAATTGTTGTAACCCATTATTTGAGTTGCATGTTATAGGAGTTACTATAGCAGGAACCACATGAACCAGTGAAGGACTAGACCTGAACTAGAACTGGTGCCCAGTAACTCCACACAACACACCACCTCTCCAGTCCTGAGTGACCAGCATAACAGATGCAGCTCAAACTCATGAACTAAATTAACTCAGTGGACATTTATGGACATTTTACAGACATTTTACCGAGGTGGTCCACAGACTAAGGGAGTTGTATCTGTGCATTCTATCAAATGTTGGGAAGAGCGATCATGGGTAATGAGAATGTGCTGGATCGTGTGAGACCTGAGTATGATGTAAATGGTATGGAAGAAGGGGTGGATAATGTGCTGGATATGGCTAGGGTAGAGTTTTTTATTGATAGTAGCTATTCTAGGGCTAGGTTTTGGATTTGTGCTGTAAACAGTGTTGATAATACGGGGGGGACCAGGTTCAGTTGAGCCCTGAATACCTCCAAGGATTGGTGGTCCACAGCCTCTCTGTGTAATCTGTCATGTGTTTGACCACCCTCACACAAAATGAGTAAGGAAATAAATATGTAAAATCTTAATTTCTTATAGAAATTTCCCATGTTTCAATTCAAGTCTGTTGCCTTTGGCCTGTTGTTGTGCACCTCCAAAAAGAGTGTGGCTCATGTACCTACTATCCTCTGATCAGGACGGCCCACAGGGCAATTCTCTGAAGCTGCTTTTCAACATCTTGACCACTAGCCTGTACCAGGCTCCAGCCTGTCAAGGTCCTTGTGATGGCATCCCTACCCTCCTGTGTACTGACCACTATCCTCAATCTGGTGTCCTTCAAAAAGCTGCTGAGAGTATAGTTCATTCTGTCATCCAGGTTTATAAACATTAGAGGGTACACCTTATTAATCCCAGTTCTGATCCCTGAGGTATGCCCCTAGTTACTAGCCACCATCTGGACTTAGTATTTCCTTATTCACTTTATTCACTAAACCACATGGCAGCAAGAAGTTTTACAGCCTGACTTGAAAAGTCAAAAACAAGTGTTATACCTGTGTAAGCAAACTTAATGTGAAGTCTGTAGAACCTTCCTGGTATTATTTTAATTTACTTTTCAAATTATAAAAGCTCCTTTACAATAACTACATATGCTGAGAGGACAAAAATATTTTATCCAGCTTAGATGGTCTAAAAACTTCTTACTAGTCCTTTTAACAGTAGGTTTTATATGTTGTTACCTTGAAGTATTTAGAAAATAATTTACTCATAATGCCCTTTTAAAATAACTCTGTTGAAAATTGCTTTTTGTAATCTAAGAAATACTTTAATAAGTGATCCATGTTATTTACTACACAGGCACTTTTCTCCAAAGAACAGTTGATCAATATGCATTTACTTCTGTCCATTGTCCCACCACTGAATTTTAGATGAACCATAGAGGACAGGAGGCTTGTTTTAACCCATTATTTAACCTAAAGTTAGAGATAGCAAAAAAGAGAGAAATCCATGTTAAAAAAAAAAAAAAAAAGTCTCTGCGTAGTACCCAAATGGCACAGCAGCTTATGTACAACAAACATACAGGCCAAAAATTTGGTTTCAAAGAGCTGCTGCTGACATTGCATTGTCTTTTTCAAGTGTTTTTTTAGTCTCTAGCTACATGCTGCTTCTGCCAGCTTTGAAGTTTCTGACTTTTCCATCAGTCGTATATGAAAACAGCAGTGGCCTTGTAGAAAATCTGATTTTGAGCTGGAATGGAGTTCATGTTTCACAGGGACCTGGTAGGACACTGGTAATTGAACTGCTGGTAGTATCTTGTGAGTTTCAATCAGAAATAAATAAGTAGAAGACTTTTCCTAAACACATCTTCTAGATGGCTCCTAGATTGCAATAATACTGGTGCTGAAATATATTAAAATTTTATTTATCCAGCTTTGCTCCAGACCAGGGGCATTTTGGATACACCATAATTCAGAACTGAAAGATTTTCTGGCTATATTGATCCCTATGTGCAATACTGATGTCAGTGAGAAAATGCCTACACGTTGGTTTCTGTAATGAAAAGCTGTAGGTCTTATATGGCTATATTAAACTTCCTTTGCAGTTCAGATATATGAAACCTAAAGACGTGTTCTTCCCATTTCTCCCAGTTATTTTTTTATATAAATGTGAGCATGCATGTGATTAAATGGATGAAAAATACGTAAGCATCCTCTAAGAGATATAATAGACAAAGTAGGGTAAAAGATAATTTCATCTTCATGCTTACTGAGACTACCATGACCACAGTTTCCCTTCAACATGAAGATGAAGCAAATTTTCTGTAAAAGAAAGCATTTGGAGTTGTTGCCAAATGCCTAAGAAAAAAGAAAATAATCAAAAAATCCCTGCATTAATATTTTTGAAGTATACTTTTGTTAGCATGGGAAAGAAAGTTTACAGTGTACCAATAGCTGACTGTATTTGCTTTACATCCCTTCTTGTTTGTTTTTTAATAACTATTTTTCATACTTTTTTTTTATTTTAAGCAAACAGTTACTTGTTTAGATATGTTAGGTAAGTTATAGCCACTTCATTTACATTACTTGTCTAGAGTAATATGCATGTTTGTAATTATTTCCTGTAATGGAAAGAGACAGTTCAGACCTTTTTGAATTGGTAGAGTACAAGTAAACAAGATTATTAACCTGCAAGACTGCAAAAGGTCATGGAAGTAACAAAAACTATTTGACTATAAAAGATCAGAATAAGCTTCTGCACTTCCTTCCCATGTGCTGCTCATGATAGTGAGGTCTTGTCTGTAATATTAAATTTAGGCATAGCTTCATGTCTTGCTTACACCTGACAACCAAACCATATCAGATAGGACAAAAAAATCTATATTTTTATTTTAGCCAAGGCATTTAGATCTCCATTCATATGGGGATATAAATGTCAATTTAAGTTACATTGATTGAGAAGGAAAGGAAGACTTCTTTGAGGTAATTTTGTTCCTTCTTGGGTGGCTGTTTTGAGTTCTGTAATGGAGGTTTCATATTATATTCTAGTTAGATCTCCTGATCAGACACTACCAAAAGAAGGATTCCAATATCCCTCTATTTAAACTTCATAAATTACATCACAATATTATTTTTCTCTGTACTTTCAAATGATAATGCTAATATCTTAATTTTATGTTCCTAAACTACTCTGCTTTCTTGCCAGAATTCTTAGAATAGACACTAAATTCCAAGACAATTATGGTTATATCTCAGCAGGTAAAAACAGTGATCACTGTACATGATAATTTGAACAAGGTACTAAACAAATCATTGCAGCATATGTAGTAGAAAACTTGTAAGCTCCTTAAACTGCAAATAAAAGCTGGATGTTAGCATTATTAATAGGACATTGACTGTTTCATCAGTAAGTGGAATTACAACCGAAGGAATGATACAGTATTTTAATTGTGGTTGATATTTCTGGTATTTTCCTTATTTTAAGTATGATGTTAGAGCATATTTTGTACTCCTTAGTGCTGGCTCAGACTATCAACTCAAATTAAATAGCTGGGATTAAATATCCTGAAGGTGAGAGGCTGCAGTTTGTGATTTACTGCCAAACATGCTGCATTTCATGGCAAGCAATGCTTTTCTTTTGACTTCATTCATTAAAAAAAAAAGCAACAACAAAAAACTATTAAAAAAGTGCCTGCTTTTTTCTCAAAATTATTAGAATAAAAGGAAAAGGAAAAAAAAATTAAAGGAAGAAAATAAAAAAGGTGTCAAAACAAACAAAAAAAAACTTCTACAGATGTAGTCTTCAAGAAAACAAGAAGAATCTTTTAAAAGTTTCTGGGTTTCTCTTTTTCTCAAGAAATACCAGAATTTATTCTAGCTATGAAACAGGGTAGCATATTACTTTAAAAGAAAATGACATTCATTTTGCTGAGAACAGCATTCAGAAACTTAACAAGGATTAAAAGGCATACATTAGAATGAGAAATATTTAGCATTAACATGTTTTTCTTCAGTATGTAGGACAGCAAAATCTCTGCTTTTCTCAGTTGTTGGGTTTTTTTAAGTATCTCAAGATGGCAGTGCTTCAGAACACTTCAAATTTCTCTGTTCTACCTAATCTTAAAATTTGTTTGATTAGTGTATTCATCATAATGACTACATCTCAGAGTTTGGACTAGGTGTGGGCAAAAAAAGTACTGGAGAGATCAATACCTTCTATAATGTTATAGAAAATCCACTATAGGAAAGATGTGTAAGATACTGCTTTCAAAGGCCACTGACATGTTCCTTCTTACACGCTGAGTCTATATATTGTGTGGGGGAAACATTTTTTACTTGTAACAACTGAATCATGTTTAAATTTGTTAAGCAGAGCTCCCAGCTTGGCACCCAGTCAATCCACTGACTCACAAGAGATGCTGGCTAAGGCAGAAGTTGAGATCTGAAGCTGCAAGGCTTAAATAGTAAGGTTGCCCCCCCCATGCCTAAGGATGAGCTGGACAGGAGCTGTTAGCAATAAAGAATAAATGGTCTTGATTGGCAGTCAATCTCAAAGGCTTCTGAATCAATTGGAAACTCTCCTATCCCAGTTCAGGGATTGCAGTAGCTGTGATAGATATAGGATGAGGATGCACAAGTAAGTATTTCTCCATCTAGGCATGATAATATTGTTTCCTTACACAGACAACTCCCGGTTCCTAAAGAGAGAGAGGAAGGGCAGTTAGCTCTTAAAAGAGCTGCTAGGTTCTGATAATCCTGATATGGATGAGATTTCTAAAGTAGTAGTTCTCTGGAACTATTTTTTTGTTCCCAGGAGAAGCAGCCACCTACTGCTCCCTTGATTCAGTCCAGGATTAACAAAAATTTTTAATTCTCTGTTGGTAGCACCACAAAACTTAAGAAGAGGTGTAATTCTCCTCCTTACTCACATGAGAAAGTGAAGCTTTCACCCTCTCACGCTCTTTCCTTCTCTTTTCCTAATGTTTTCAGAGACTTCTACCTTTAGTGAGTCATCTGTGCTGTACATTTCTTTGAAATGTGGTTGGGTAATCTTCCAGATTCTGGCAGGCCCCCTTGTCAGTGAAATTCTTGGGGTTATAGCACCTATTTGATGAAAGTAAGAGTTGCTGAATTTACAAAGTTCTAACAAAAATATGGTCGTTTTCTCTCAGTTGAAACCCATTTTACCAGTAACTATTTTTAAGGAACCCTGTAACAAAATACATATGCCTGTACATCCATTTTTCTGAATTTACTTACTGTGAGATAAGGCTCTGGGTTTTTGAATGTGATTATCTCTGTGTGCATTTTATTGAGAATTTGGACCTTACCTTGCATATTTGCTACACTTGACCTTAGAGATCTCAAATGCGTAGACACCATTTTAACTAATTTCACCCAATCTGTTTCATTTTTGTACTCTGCCAAGTGTACATTTGGCTCTTAGTCACAGGCAATAGCCCTACGCAAAGCAAATTAGTGTTTGCTTTGTTTGCCAAAGTTTCACAAGGAGAAACAGTTCATCCAACTAACCTGGGATGTGAAAAGGCGTTCACTTTGAAAGTATGAGAGTGAAAATCTAATCTTCCATCCTCATTGGTGGTAATTTTCACATTCATATTGATGTCACAAATGTCCATCTAACTTCATTTTTCCTTGCTTTTATTTTCTTGTGTGATTCTTAGCCATGTCTTCCTCTCTTGAACAAAGTTTATCCTCAGATTTTTCTATTACTAAGCTTATTTGCTTTGACCAGCAACTTATTCTATTCAGACACTCCTTCTACCCTCCTTATTAACACTCTAATAATGAATTCTGAACTATTATGTTAATTATTTTTAACTTTCTAGTTCTTCCTTTTTATCAACAGAGTAAATTTATACTGTGCGCTTTCCAATGTTAAACCTCCTGAGTGTCTACGTCCTTTTTTGTATTACTACAACAAAGTTTAGTAAACTCAGTTTTACTAACAACAAAAGGCATTTAAATTCTTGATCCTACTATGAAGGATCTATGAGGTAATGCTGTGTTGAATTTTTGGTTTTCATTGATAATCTGTTCTCCCTTTCATTTCTGCTATATTCTGTGTCAAGTACAGTCTTTCTACATTCAGTGTAACTCCAGCATTAACAGTCCTTGATGCCCATTTTCCAGTCATATAGCAGGTCACAGAATCATAGAATCATAGAATCACTAAGGTTGGAAGGGACCTTTAAGATCATCAAGTTCCAACCCCTCTGCCATGAGCAGGGAATGCTACTGCTGGACCAGGTTGCACAAAACATATGTTGACTTTTCCATAAACTTAAGTATCACCATCTAGTATGTCAGTTCCTTCACCTGCCACTCTTGTACTTTATTCTTGTATTTTATTGACTTGTTGGAGCGGGTCAAGAGAAGAGCAACCAAGCTGGTGAAGGGTCTAGAGAGCAAGTCCTCTGAGGAGAGGCTAAGGAAACTGGAATTGTTTAGTTTGGAGTAGAGGAGGGAGAGCTCATTGCTCTCTACAACTACCTGAATGGAGGTTGTAGTGAGGTGGGTGTTGGCCTCTTTTCCCAAGTAAATAACAATACAACTAGAGAAAATGGCCTGAAATTGCACCAGGGGAGGCTTCAATTGGATATTAGGAAGAATTTCTTTACCAAAAGAGTAGTCAAGCATTGAAAAGGGCTGCCCAGGGAGGTGGTTGAGTTGCCATCCCTGGAGGTATTAAAAAACCGTGTAGATGTGGCACTTCAGAACATGCTCTAGTAGGCATAGAGTTTTTTTCTGGGTTGATGGTTGGACTTGGTGATCTTAGAGACCTTTTCCAACCATGATGCTTCTGTGATTCTGTGATTCACATGAAGACTTTATTTTCCTTGTCATGTCCTTTGATCTGCAAGAATTACCATTCTCATTCCCCTTTTATCTAGTTCCATCACCTCCACTTTTTATTCAGCTTTTCTAACTCCTTCATTTCTTCTTTGTCAAAAGACAAGAAAACAAATTCTGGATGCTGTCTCCCAGTTTTTTCTGTCTCTGCAAGTAGCTCTCTATTTTGGTGCTTTCTTTCACTTCCAGTTTATTGAAATGTTGATAGTTTAAATTAGTATCATGGCATGTTCATAGTGTGTGTACAATTTCCATGTCATTCAAGCTATCAAAAACTTGGAAACCTGTCTTATTGCTAAGAGATGAAACAACCTAACTAACATGATATAAATATATTTCTTAGTGAAAGCCTACTTTAGATAATCTTAGATGGCAGTATAATTTTCAAATGTAAATTTACACTAAAAGAAGGAGGAATTAAGTAATAATTACAACTGGCATTCTTCTAAGCAAGTATCAATTTGATCCTGGGCAAAACTCTGTAAATTTCATGTTATGTATAAATCTTCCACTAGCAAAAAAACCTGTACTTTTAGCCAGTAATCATTGTTACACTCGTAATCTTGTTACTGGGCTAATGGAAGAAGCCACATAAACATTAAGCCAGTAATTTATTGTTAGACTAATTAAAATCTTAATAGTTGTATCCAAACATCTCTCCTTAGTCTAGTTAGAGCAATGCTAACACTCAGAGTTCAGATTAGTACAAAAATACATTAATAATAATGACCTTAAAACTGTTATAGAAAAAAACCACTTCTTAATAGCTATGTGTTTCCTCTGGTATTTGTGCTCATTCGTGCAATGTTTTCTGGATTTCATGGTCAATGGCAACATCCTTTCCCAAACAGAGAGGTGATGGGGTGTCAAAACTGCTAAAGATGGGTAAACAGGCAAATCTCTGAACTTTTAGTTATGCTTAATAAGCATAAAAGTCATGGATGCTATGAAGAAATTATTAATAATGAGTTCTCTATTAAGTGGTAGGAAAAATTTTGAATATAGCATTAGACATTGTTCTGATAAAATCAAAGACCTAGAAAGAAGCAAACTCCATTTTTTTAATATATTATTGTCTAGTGCCAGTGGGAAGTTATTACCAACATGGCAATATTCTTCAAGATTATTTAAAAGCTAAAAGTGGTGTTTAGAACACGATGAGCCAAAGGAAAATAAATAATTGTTATTCACAGTTCATTCTAAATACTTCCAGTAATTTGGAATTGCATATCTATCATTGGAAAATACTATTATCAACTTAATTATTTCAAGCTCAAAGAAGTGACAGCACATCAAAATTTAATATTGAGTGAAGGTAGCAAATGAAATTTTGATGTGAAGTCCAAATCATGAATACTGCATGACAGAACTAAAGAGGAATTCTTAATCACCTGCACAGCAGAAAGAAAATAACCAAATAAATATTTAAGGAACAAAGTCCAGACAAACGTATGTGGCATCGATTAAAAAAAATGAACAGAGAGGGCCCAATCCAGCTTTCTCTCATGTTGTTAATTCTGCTGTAGCTGATTTGCCTCTCATGTATTTTTTTTTCCCTTGTTATCACTATTTAACTACTAGATGAGAATATTTGTTATAAAGGTATGAAAAGTCTTAGCTTCCTCTGAGCATTCAGACAACTACATTTTCTGTAAGTAAAGAGAATATTATTGAGGTATCTCATTAACTGCCTGTGGCTAAGGTTTAGCTCTCAATATCTAAAATACCTTTATTAAGGATCTTAGCCTCTGTTCAACTGAGTTCAGTATAAACTATCTTGCTATACTTCAATCATATAAAGAGAGAAAAAGTTCTATCTCTTAAAATTCCAGATAAAGGTTACAAGTCTTCTTAACTTGCTCAAGGAACAATCACAAATTCAAATAAGAAAACATTAAGACAATTATTAATGCTTTACATTACTGTTTCTCTTGCTATCATAATTTATATGTTTCTGTCTTTCATAATATCATATAAATTAGGATTTATATATATATGTATCATATGTACAGCTGCTATGAATTTCTGTAATATAAGTAACTAAATACAGCAGCAATACAAAATATATAAAAATGAGAGGTAATTTTTCGTATGGGGACTCCGAAATTAATATCTGCTTAAGAAATCACGGATGATATTTAGCCAATTCAAACCCTCGGAACAACCAGTTGTGAGCTAGATTAATGAATTACATCAGTACATATGCATGCATATGTACATCTATATATATATATATTTAAATGGGTTTATTTTATTTTCTAGTTTATTTCTGAAGTCTTCAATCCTGTCAACCCCTTTCTTAATACAACAGCTGGCACTTTACCCAGGAAAGTTGTGGAAGCCCAATCCCTGGAAGTATTCCAGAGGAAGTTGTGTGGAGCTCTCAGCAACCTGACCTGGAGATGTCCCTGCCAATGCAGGGGGTTTGGATCTAGATGATCTTCAAGGTCCCTTCCAACTCAAACCATTCTATGATTCTGTGAAATACAGACATATTACAGGATGCAATCCATGCACAAAATAAGTATTCTGGCAAATCAAACACTAAGCGGTGAATCTTTAGTTTATAGTAGCATATAAGAGAAGCATATAGGTACCCTGACCATAAAAATGAGAAACAATGAATCTCCAGAGACACAGACAAAGAACTGCCTCAGGCCAAACAATATAAGCCCTTGGGTGGAAGTCTGATAGTAAAAGTCACTGTGGTAATGTTTATGGTTCTTCCTTCTGTCCTAGTAGGGTTGCCAATGCACATAGGTAATAGGATTAAATTGCAAGGAAAGAAATGCAAGATTATGAGAACAGGCATTGATAATGGGTATTGAACAGAGGTCATAAGGAGGTAAATTAACTTGAGTTTTTCTGAAGACATGCCATAATTTAGAAATCCTTATTCTGCTCTTCTCTGTTTTAAAAACAATCAAATTAACATCAGGCTTTTCTAAAAGCAACAAAAAATACCAGAATGTATAATATTAATATATTCTGATTTATCTTATGCCACTGCTGATAGAATCATGCTGCTGGCATATTTAAAATGAGCCATCAATCACACATTGAGACAATAACAAGCACTTTGCTGACAGTTTTCTGACCCAGATAAACTTAAAATGAAATATTAGAATACAGAGTGGAAAAAACAGCATGATCTGATCATTTTATATATTATCATGACACCTAATATATTGGCAAATGTGTAATTATAGTATCTGTATGAACATGTTGTTATTCTTTGTATAACTAATTAAATGCTGGGGGGTTGGGAGCTTTGTTTCTTTCTTTCTTTCTTCCCTAAAATGATTTCATTTTACTTATTTGTTATGGGTTCAGACTTATTTTTGAGATATAGGCAGAGAAGTTCTAACCAATAGAGATTAAGAGCTGTGCTTAAATGGGTATTGATCACTGTGTTCCTTTTATTCCTATGTTAGGATGAGTACAAAAGTTATTTATGATCTGTTAAAGTCTTGGAATATTATTTCTTTCTTCCTTGTATAAAGGAGAGTAATGTGTTCATAGTAGCATTTTACATCTTCCACTTAAAATGTCAGGGTATCACACATAGGACATAAGAGTCCTGTGTTCTGTAGCCTAATGAGAAGGAAATCTTTTTTATATTCATGTCCCTAAAAGGCATACAGGAGTCCTTCAATATATATGCAACAAAGAAGACCAAAGGAAACAGACAAAACAGTGTTAGTTTGAGCTTGACAAAAAAAAATTCTGCGTGAGGTGTAAGTAATGAGAGATGTATGCCATTATGCCATAGAGATTACATGGACATTGCAGATAATCTAGGTATTGCTTAAAGACTACATAAATTCTTTATTTCAGATAGCAATAAAGATGATAATTTTGAACACAAGGCAAAAGTAAAATGGATAATGGAAGTGGAAGTATACTTATGGAACTGTGCTATGTTTGACAATAGTTCCAAGAGTGTAGCTTAATCCCTTTCCTTTAAAACTAAAATAAATGTATTTAAAAACTACCGAGATGTTTAGCAGAAGTTCCTATTGATTTATGTATGGTATTATCACGCTGGAGATAACCACTAACTACTACACCAGTGACAATGTGGTAAACTCCTAAAGAATCTGTCTTGGGACTGATCATATTAATATTAAATCTTTTGTTAAACTTCTTGATGCAAGAAGTATGCTAATGTACTTAATTTATAAAATGATATTAAAAGGTACAAGCAAGACATGAGAGAATTGGAATATTCTTCATGAAGGTTTGGATAACCTTTAGGGCTGAAAAAGGAAGAATGATATTCAGTGGAACAAAGCGTATCATTTACTTGATGTTCAAAAGAAACTGGGGACTCTTTGGATAGAAGCAGAAGTGAAATAAGACCAAGATAAAGTAGCTGATAAGAAAGTGGTTGCAAACTACCAACCTGATGAGATATGAAGATAAACAAATGTAATTTGTTACAGTACCTGAAGGGGGCCTACAGAAAGGCTGGGGAGGGGCTTGTTACAAGAGTACATAGTGATAGGACAAGGGGTAATGGTTTGAAACTGCAGGAGGAGAGATTTAGGTTAGAGATCAGAAGGAAATTCTTTTGTGTGAAGGTAGTGAGACACTGGAACAGGTTGCTCAGAGAAGTTGTGGAGGGTCCATCCCTGGGGGTGTTCAAGCCCAGGTTGGATGGGGCTCTGAGCAACCTGGTCTAGTGGGAGGTGTCCCTGCTCATGCAGGGGAGTTGGAAGTCGATGTCCTTTGAGGTCCCTTCCAACTCTAACCATTCTATGATTCTATTATTATAATTTCAGGATTCAGCAAACACAATATATGTAATATTATTAACAATGTACAAAGCACCTGTTACAACTCATCTATGTCGTTTGGACTGTTGTTTAATCAGTATTCAAGAAGCAAGCAATTGAGCTGGAATACATGCAGAAAAAGACAGTTAAAAGGAGCAGAAGAAAGGAAGGTTTTCTTAGAAGAAGAAAAAAAAAAGTCTGGGAATTATCTCTTCTGTGAAAGGTAAAGTTAGAAAAGAATGTAGTTTTTTTTATCTAATGAAACTAGGGATGCAAATAGAAAGAAGAGGGAAGTACTTAAGCTAAAGGGAAATGAAGAAAACAAAATAAAACTGACAGTGAATAAAGTCAAGGTTGTATCTAAGAAAATAAAAAGAAGTAAGACATGATGGCAGAATTATGAAAATGCTCGTGCCAGAATTCCCATGTGCTATATGAGACCACTGGGAGAAGTGGCTGACACACCAGGGGGCTGTGCTGCCATCCAATGTGACCTGGATAGGCTGGAGAGTTGGGAGAGAGGAATGTAATGGGGTTCAACAAGGGCATATGTAAGGTCTTGCACCTGGGGAAGAACACCCCTATGCACCAGTAAAGGTTAAGGGTTGGCCTGCTGGAAAGAAACTCTGCAGAGAAGGACCTGGGAGCCCTGGTGGACAAGTTTACCATAAACCAGCAATGTGCCCTTCTGGCAGGACAAGGGGCAATGGGAACAAGCTGGAGCTCAGGAAGTTGCACCTGAACATAAGGAAAAAACTTGACAGAGCACTGGAACAGGCTGCACAGAGAGGCTGTGGAGTCTCCTTCTCTGGAGATATTAAAAACTTTGTGTATTGTGCTCTAGGCAATCCTGCTTTAGCACAGAGGTTGGACTAGATGTTCTCTCTCTGTCGATTCTGTGATTCTGTGGGAGAAATTTAAAAAAAAAAAAAACCTAAAAATTTGCTTTTAATCATTAAACTCAAGGAAAAGTAAGAGCAGCACTTTTGTTTCCTCTAATGGTTTACTGGAACATATGACAGGAGGAACAAAGCTAGACCTTTTCCCAATGCAAAATGAACTTCAATGTATAAAGTATGTCCTTATTTCAGATTTAAGAAGAGTGGAAGAGCCGTGTATCATACTGCTTAAATGTTAATGAAATAGAGTAGCAGTGTTAAACACAGAATGTGTGGATCTGTCTCTTAAGATGAATAACTCAAATGCCATTGACAGACACGTCAAAGAACATTTCTATCCATACCTTCATTGTGAAGTTTTGTACTGTTAGATTTTTATCATTGTCTCTCTACAGAAAAAAATGTCTACATTTGGTATTTTGTCATTACAAAAAAATTTAAAATAAATTCTAAAAGATTCTTTCATGTCTTTGACATAAATATATTTTTTTTCCCCTATTATTAACAAGACCCATTCACATTCTTTGAAAATGAAAATATTTTTTAAAAGAAACAAACAGATCTGTTGAGAGTAGACTTTGGTAACAAATTTTCAGGCAAAAATATGATCTAAGGCACAGCCACATCTTGATCCACATTCACACTCTGGAGGTGGATGTAGGACAAGATCTTTATAATATGACTTTAGAAATCACCTTGATGAACTCTTTCCAGAATATCAATTATTAGAACAATCAAGAAAATATTTAAAATTTAACTGTAGTTGAAGTAATTTACTGCATGATGCCTAAAGAAAGGAGGTGCACAAAGGTGGTTTAAGTTTGTTTTTCTCTTTACTCTCTCTGAATCATTCATAGTTCCTCAATAAAAAGTATAGGCTTTTAAAATATAATCGATTTATTAATTATCTACAATAATGTCATTAATGAAAGTTGAAAACTTTCTAGAAACAGCTTATCATTTGCCAAACATGTTTTATTCTGCACACCTAATTTAAGACCTTGACAAAGAAGAGTCACTTTAGATAGAGCCATTTTCTTTAAATTCTTTAGTTAGAGTGCTGGATGCATGCCATATTTGATAAATGAAGGGAAAACTGCAGACTATAGAAGGATTACTGAAATATAACAAGTTTAAATGAAACAGTATATGAAGGAACCCATGAAGACTTGCAGTGACTTACCTAGATTCTATTATTTATGAGAAAGCTGATAAAGACAGCAGTATATTCCTTGTCTGTGGTGCTGACTTTTTAGCTAATTATGTCTGTTGATGCATTTTAATATTAAATGCCGCCATAAAAGCTTGAAACTATTTTCACATCATAGCATATGAATGTTGGAAGGGACCTCTAGAGATAATCTAGTCCAACTCCCCTTCTAAAGCAGGATTGCCTGGACCACACTACTGAGGACTGCATCCAGGTGGGATTTGAGTACCTCCAGAGAAGGGGACCCCACAACCTCCCTGGGCAGCCTGTTGCAGTGTTTTATCACCCTCAGTGTAAAGAAGTTTTTCCTCATATTTAAATGGAACTTCCTATGTTCCAGCTTGTGCCCGTTGGCCCTCATCCTGTCACTGGGAACTACTGAAAAGAGTCTGGCTCCATCCTCCTTACATTTGCCCTTTAGACATTCATAGACATTAATAAGGTCTCCTCTCAGTCTTCTCCCCTCCAGGCTAAACAGTCCCAGGTCTCTCAACCTTTTATTGTAAGAGAAATACTCAACTCCCCCAGTCATCTTAGTTGCCCTCTGCTGGACTCTCTCTGGTAGTTCCCTGTCTCTCTTGAACTGGGGACCCCAGAACTGGGTGCAGTATTCCAGATGTGGCCTCACCAGGGCAGAGTAGAGTGGGAGCATGACCTCCCTCGACCTACTGGCCACACTCTTCCTTATGCAATCCAGGACTTCATTGGCCTTCTTGGCAGCAAGGGCACATTGTTGGCTCATGAATAATTTACTATCAACCAGGACTCCCAGATCCTCCTTTGAAAGGGATTCATTCTGACACCTTATTTTAGGTGAAAACAATTTTTCCTCTCCTTTTCCATCCAAAGGACATGACTTGTGTGTCACTCTAAATTTGAATTCAACTGCTATTGCTAGATTCTGTTTGGATTACTTTGCTGTGTGTCATCTCATATTTTTCACCTCTAGGGAAAAAAATGCTAATATTATTTTCTCCATTATAGGGTTCTTTTTTTATTTGCTTGCTTTCCTAAATTAATTATTATTATATGAATAAAGACTATATGTAGTTTAATGTAGTGGATTTTTAAGTGACACAGAAAGGAAACTGTTTTCCACAGTATTTGAAATGGAGGTCTGCTAGAAGATTCTGTGAGATTTTAAATTTTAGAAAAGTTCTAAAAATGGGTTTAAGATTAGGCAGAATGGAAAAACAAAACAAGCAAACGAATAAAAACCCCCACAAAACAAAACACCAAACTTGACAATAATAAACAGATCTGTTTTGAATCAGCTTAAATTATTACTACCATTCTCTAGGCAATCCATTCCTTTTCAGAAATTCTCATCTAGAATAACCCTTGCTATCTAATATGCACTAATGTGCCAAAGGCTTTCTGCTGTCCTAAAGCTAGATAGATACTTGTTCATGGTACATACGTGAAGTACTTACTGGGGAAAAAAAAAACCTCTTTTGCATCTTTGGTCACAGGAAAATGTATGAACCACAGTATGATGATGTAAAATCACACTAGCTGGACAGCACATTTGAAACTTGATAGATGCTCCTTTTAAGCTCAGATGTTAATTGCATGTATTTAGCTGACACTTTCTGACAAAAATATAATTATTCAAGTCATTCAGTACATTAGGTATTTACACAGTAAAATCAAATTTCTAAAGGGAGGACAATTATAAAGAAAGTTAATTTTCTATAGAGAAAGCTCAGGGTATTCTGCATTCAAAGCTAAATTATATATTTTATTTTGTCAATGAAAACTTCTGCCCTCTTTGTTCAGACCAAGCCATTTATTGTAAAAGGAGAAGATTTCAATGTTTTTCTCCAAGTACAGTCTCATAAGACTCTAAAGAAACCCTCAGTAAGTTTGCAGATGACACCAAGTTAGGAGGGAGTGCTGGTCAGCTTAAGGGTAGGAAGGCTCTGCAGAGGGACCTGGACAGGCTGAATCAATGAACTGAGGCCAATTGTATGACCATCAACAAGATCAAGTGTCAGGTCCTGCACTTGGGCCACAACAACCCCATGCAATGCTATGGGCTTTGGGAAAATGTCTGGAAAGCTGCCTGGCAGGAAAGGACCTGGAGGTGGTGGTCAATACCTGGCTGAAAACAAGCCAGCAGTGTCCCAGGTGGCCAAGAAGGCCAACAGCATCCTGGCTTGTATCAGAAATAATGTGACCAGCAGGACTAGGCAAGTGATTGTCCCCGTGTACTCGGCACTGGTGAGGCTGCACCTCGAGTACTGTGTTCAGTTTTGGGCACCTGAATACAGAAAAGACAGTGAGATGCTGGAGCAGGTCCTGAGAAGGGCAACAAAGCTGGTGAAGAGTCTGGAAAACAAATCTTATGAGGAGTGGCTAAGAGAACTGGAGCTGTTTAGTCTAAAATAGGAGGAAGAAAAAGGGAGATGTTATTGCTCTCTATCACCACCTCAAAGTAGGTTGTAATGAGTGGATGTCAGGCTTTTCTCACTAGTGATAGGATAGTGATAGGACAAGTGATATAGTGATAGGATAGTGATAGGACAAGAGGAAATGGCTTAAAGTTATGCCAGGGGAGGTTTAGGTTGGATGGTAGGAAAAACTTTACAGAAAAGGTTTTTAAGCACTGGAACAGGCTGCCTAGAGGAGTAGCTGAGTGTGTTTAAAAGTCATATAGATGGGGTGCTTAGAGACATGGTTTAGCAGCCAGCAGTTAGAGCTAGGGTAGTAGAGTCAGGTAAAAGGTTGGACTGGATGATCACAGGTCTTTTCCAACCTGAGCAATTCTATGATTCTATGATTCTAAGATAAGGACTTGCATAGCACTAACAGGGAACAGGATTTGGGACCATGAAAAGAACACAGTATATCTTTTGCATTTCTTAGGATGTTTATAATTGCAAAAATAAAAAGAGACATCTGCTTAGAGAGAAGATTTAATCCCTCAAATAGCCTAGGAAGCACAAATTCATGTCTCCACAGAAAAAATTCAATGTTAGAAGAGACCATTCCTTACCTGGCAAATGATGGAGTTTTGATAGAAGGACACAAGTTACATATTTATGATTCCAATGGACAAGTCTACTTATGAGCACTGTAAAGATCACTGAAGTATTCCAGAGTTGGACAAACCTAAGTCCAGTGAAAGCAGCTGAGACTGATAATTTAGCACAGGGAGATAGTAACATGAAAATTTTTTCAGATTTGTTTATGTGCATGTGTGTTTGTGTGTGTATGCATATGTGCAAGTGTGCAGGTATTTGGCACTGTATTAGGAGGAGTGTTGCCAGGAGGTACAGAGAGGTGATCTTTCCCCTCAACTCAGCACTGGTGAGGCCATATTTGAAGTAGGGTGCCCAATCTGGACTCTAAACCACAAAAGAAACATGAATGTACTGGAGAGAGTCCAACAAAGAGCCATGAAGATGATTAAGGGACTAGAAAATCTTTCATAGAAGGAAATCAGAGAGTTGGGACTGTTAATCACAGAATCACAGAATGTGAACGGTTGAAAGGAACCTTGAATGATCAGCAAGTCCAACCGCCCTGACAGAGCAGGACCACAACAGAATCTAGGGCAGGTCACAGAGGAATGCATCCAGACAGGTCTTGAAAGTCTCCAGAGAAGAAGACTCCACAACCTCTCTGTGCAGCCTGTTCCAGTGCTCTGTAACCCTTACAGTAAAGAAGTTTTTCCTCATGTTGAGGTGGAATTTCCTGTGCTCTAGTTTGCATCCATTGCCCCTTGTTCTATCACAGGACATGACTGAAAAGAGATTGGCCCTTCCTTCTTGACACCCACCCTTCAGATATTTATAGAATATCTATCACAGGACATGACTGAAAAGAGATTGGCCCTTCCTTCTTGACACCCACCCTTCAGATATTTATAGACATGAATAAGATCCCCTCTCAGTCTTCTCTTCTCTAGACTAAAGAGCCCCAGGTCCCTCAGCCTTTTCTCATAAGACTTGTGTTCCAACCACTACATCCTGGTAGCTCTCTGTTGGATTATCTCAAGTAAATCCTGGAGAACAGATGGCTCAGGTTGGGGATCTTATCAATGTGTATAAACACCTGAGGGACGGGTGCAAAGAACACAGAGCCAGGTTCTTTTGTGGTGCCAGGACAAGAGGCAATGGGCAAAAACTTAAACACAGGAGGTTCCATATGAATGTCAGGGAACACTTTTTTACTGTGAGGGTGACTGACCACTGGCATAGGTTGCCCAGGGAGGTTGTGGAGTACCCCTACTTGGAGACATCCAAAAGCTGTCTATACATGTTCCTCAATACTTGGATCTAGGTGGCCCTGCTTGAGCAGGGGAGCTGGACCAGATGACCTCCAGAAGCCCCTTCCATCCTCAGAAATCCTATGGTTCACAGAATCATAGAATGTTAGGGGTTGGAAGGGACCTCTAGAGATCATCTAGTCTAACCCCCCTGCCAGAGCAGGACCACCTAGGGCAGGCCACCCTGGAATGCATCCAGGCACGTTTTGAAAGTCTCCAAAGAAAAAGACTACCCAACCTCACTGGGCAGCCTGTTCCAGTGCTCCGTCACCCTCACAATAAAGAAGTTTCTCCCTGTGTTGAGGTAGAACTTCTTATTTTCTAGCTTATGCCCATTGTTCCTTGTCCTATTACTGGGCACCAGTGAAAAGAGACTGGACCCTTCCTCTTGACACCCAGCCCTCAGATATTTATAGACATTTATAAGATCCCCTCTCAGCATTCTCTTCTCAAGACTAAAGAGATTCAGCTATGTGTAACGCACCCACAGTTTATGAGAGCAATATGGTATGAAACAAGAATACTGTAGGCTGTCCATTATCCAGATAATGCAAACATAACATCAATATTTAGTTATTATTTGTTAGAAAGATAAATAAAGGCCATAATGTCATAAATTACCTTGTAACCTTCATGCACCAGTACAGGTTAGGAGATGATCTACTAGAGAGCAGCTCCATGGAGAGGGACCTCGGAGTCCTGGTAGACAACAAGTTATCCATGGGACAACAATGTGCCCTTGTGGCCAAGAAGGCCAATGGCATCCTGGGGTGCATTAGCAGGAGTGTGTTCAGCAGATCGAGGGAAGTCCCCCTTCCCCTCTACTCGGCCCTGGTGAGACCTCACTTGGAGTATTGTGTCCAGTTCTGGGCTCCCCAGTTCAAGAGGGACATGGATGTACTTGAGAGAGTCCAATGGAGGGCTACAAGGATGATTAAGGGACTGGAACACCTACCTTATGAGGAAAGGCTAAGAGACCTGGGGCTTTTCAGTCTAGAGAGGAGAAGACTGAGGGGGGATCTAATTGATGTCTATAAATACATGAGGGCTGGGCATGGAACATCTCCCTTATGAGGAAAGGCTGAGGGAGCTGGGTCTCTTTAGCTTGGAGAAGAGGAGACTGAGGGGTGACCTCATCAATGTTTACAAATATGTAAGGGGTGAGTGTCAGGGAGATGGAGTTAAGCTTTTCTCAGTGGTGACCAGTGATAGGACAAGGGGTAATGGGTGTAAATTGGAGCATAGGAGGTTCAAGGTAAATATCAGAAAAAACTTTTTTACTGTGAGAGTGACAGAGCACTGTAACAGGCTGCCCAGGGAGGTTGTGGAGTCTCCTTCACTGGAGACATTCAAAACCCGCCTGGACAAGTTCCTGTGTGATGTGCTCTAGGTGACCCTGCTCTGGCAGGGGGGGTTGGACTAGATGATCTTTCAAGGTCCCTTCCAACCCCTAGGATTCTATGATTCTATGATTCTATGATTCTATGATTCTATGATTCTATGATTCTATGATCAAGAAGGCAGGGAAAACCTCTTTTCACTTGTGCCCTCTGATAGGATGAGGGGCAATGGATTCAAACTCAAACACAGGAAGTTCCACCTCAACATGAGGAAGAACTTCTTTACTGTGAAGGTTACAGAGCACTGGAACAGGCTGCCCAGAGAGGTTGTGGAGTCTCCTTCTCTGGAGAATTTCAAGACCTATCTGGATGCCTTTCTGAGTGACCTGCCCTAGTTTTGGTCCTGCTCTGGCAGAGGGTTTGGACTCGATGATCTTCAGAGGTCACTTCAAACCCCTGACATTCTGTGATCCTGTGATTCTGTGATCTATACAACACATCCCACATAGTCTGAAATTCCGCATGTTTCTGTCTAAACTTGGGGACAGATAACCAGAAAAATCCTTTAGAAGGGATATTACACAGTTGCATAACTGTGTTTTTCAACCCTCCATTTTACAATGAAGATGAATCAAGTGGATTATATTTAAAAACAACAAAAAAAACCACAACCAGGGATATCTCCACAGAGAGCTAATGTGCAGGAGTAATGTGCTTCCTATTGCCTTCCACTCTACTTCCTCTACCTGTGCATTGTATTGTTAGGTATCCTACTAGCATGTGTTACCTTCATACTTCAAATAAAACTCAGATTTTACTGCATGTTCTAAAGTTCTGGTTAGGGTTACCTCTGACTAAAGATATTGGAATGCTTTAAAAAAATAGGCTAATGACTCCAGTAAAAAGTTTAGTGTATTATTAACTTAATGCTCAATTTTCTATTCAGGCAGTGAAAGACCTAAGAACCCATGAAAACTGAGAAATCGTACAGGATGGGTGGAGTTATCAAGAACTAGCTGAGAACTGTACACAAGAAGGGCAAATGCAACCTCCATCACTCTGTACAGTTAAGACTTTTGACTCCAGACTTCATGTGGAGTGCTGCCCTCAAGTCCTTACACTGTTTGTACACAACTTCTGCAAGAAGATACCTTACAAGTTGGGTGTGTGACACTGAAGAAGAAACTGGAGGAGGTTTAGGTGGTCATTAGTTGCAGGGTTGTTTCTACACCTTTATTAGACAATAACTGCATGAAATGAATATTTGAAGACAAAATGAAAGAAGTCTAGCTCTTTTTAAGTGTGCTTTGAATATAACTAGTGGATTAGACATATCTCATAAATAAGGAAAAAAAAAGTAGTCATAGGTGAAACTTAGTTCAGGTCATGATGAACCATATCAAGAAGTATGTTTCTATATTTTTAGGCATTTCTGCAGACATTCTTTCAAGTGCTTAAAAAACTCAGGTTAAATAAGAAAGCTACCAGTGGTATATTATTTATGTTGCATGTGAAAATTTCACTTTCCATTCTTTCTGGTTAAGCTTCTTAGAGAACACATTAGATCTAAATCTCAGACATATGGATGAAAAAATAACTGCTTTGAAACCTAAGTACATATAGCATCAATTAATTTCTTTAGGTCACTTTTTGGATCTGTCCTACAGCAAGACCCAGAATCTTTTTTCAAATCCTGACATGTACTACCATGAGCATCCTTAAGCCAGGTCTGTAACAAAAAATATAAACAGCAGAGCTCAACAGATACACTTTACCATCAAGAATTTTAGCAACTTTAGAACAGTCTATCTGAAGTCAGAATTTTCTTGTGTGCAATAATATACTCTATTAACTTGCCAAAAGTAGGGTTTTTTAATACGTAAAGGCTATCCTCCTCTGGTTTTTACTCGGTTCAATCAATTATTTTTTTAGGATTTTAAAATGTTTTCTTTCAAAATGTTTGCAAGAACTTTCTTAACCTCTTACATCACTGTCTACTTCTAAGTCTGGAGAGCCTAGTGTCTGTAACCTAAGCTGTTTCCCTTGACGCTCGCCATCTGAAAGCTCTGAGAATTTATGTTCTATTTGGAGTTTGGCTCATCCTTAAATCCCTGATGAAAACCCATCTGGAGCTATCACTGCCAAAATTACTAAGCCTCTCACCGTAGATCAAACTCTGTGGCTTCCTTTAAATTCACAGAGTCAGCCATAATGTGGGGACCTGCTATAAAGCTAAATGAGAATGACATTCTCATCATATCCGCTAATGCTTTTAGCAGCAATAACATTGACAAGAAGGTCAATTTTACTAAGCAGCTACTGGGAAGCTTCTTCTTCACAGAAATGTTTTTTAATGAATTAGATCTAATTTTGATCAAAGACATATTGCGAAAAAAAGACATTTTCCATAAACATAATATCTTGCCTTACGTCTTTCTACAATCTTAAATGCTGAAGCCCTTGTGACATGATTTTTAGCTCCTGACATGGAAATTTCTCCCCCTCTCATATGCACACATATAATTTTGATTAAAATAAGCTCAATAAAAAGTTTCAAGTCATATGTTTAACATCATGCTTAATACAATGCAAAAATAATAAAATGGAGCACAGAAACTCATTGAGCAGAGTGCAAACACTTAAACAGATGGGTAAAATTAATTTAATAAAATGATTTTGTCTCACTCAAAGAGGCCTTTTCCTTCATGCGTTTTCATCAGCTTTCAATGTCTTTTTTTTAATTACATGGCACATTCTAGGGAAACTCTTCTTCCAAAGCTAGGCTGTGGGCAAGTAATTTTCAACATGAGTGAAAAATGTCCTCTTCCATTAAAAATAAACAAACAAACCCAAAAACAAAGAAAATGCAAAATTATCTCTACTCTTATACTGAGATATATTTACTCTTGTTGTTATTGATTTTATCGTTATTAACTGTGAAGAAAGTTAGTGCCAGTGTATTTATTTTCACAGAATATCTTAAGTACAAAACATTTGGAGGCTTATAGATTTTTGCTGTTTCACTAGAAAACAGAAAGGAAAATTTTGCTTCATCTAGTGACAAAAAATCTGTTTCAAAAATAAATTACCAATTAAGGTATCCTTCTACTCTGGAAAACATATTTCAAGTTAGCATTTAGAGCATGCTGTTTTCTCTTCTACATCAAATGTTCTCATTACTTCATAATATTATTTGGCTTCTACCTGGTAGCTTTTTATTTCTATCTATAAAAATCCATGGTATTAACATTACTATAATGAACTGAACTGCTTTAGATAGTTTCATCAGCAAATGAGAGCAGTCAGTTGTTGACAAGAGGGCTGCAATACTGACAGTAATGGTTTGCAGAGTGGTCTTGCATAGGATGTGAAGAAAAGTCAGTTGCTATGAAGTTATTTTTAACATATGAATATGCAAGCAACATTCCTGGGAGCAGAAATAATAGATTAGGAAATCAGCCCCAGGGAAACATAAGAAGCATGTTTCATATGTTTTCAAATACAAACATTATATTGAAATCCTACACTATTATATTAATCAGAAGAAAGCTGGGTAGTGTTAACAGACTTGTTAACAGCTGGGAATGTTAACAGACTTGTAATGAAATAATTTTTATTTTAAAAGTCACCCACATTATGCTGTGTAATAAAAAACATCTTTAAAAAGTACCAAAAATTTTCTCTATGTAGGTTTTCTTTTTTTTTTCTTTTCTTTCTTTCTTTCTTTCTTTCTTTCTTTCTTTCTTTCTTTCTTTCTTTCTTTCTTTCTTTCTTTCTTTCTTTCTTTCTTTCTTTCTTTCTTTCTTTCTTTCTTTCTTTCTTTCTTTCTTTCTTTCTTTCTTTCTTTCTTTCTTTCTTTCTTTCTTTCTTTCTTTCTTTCTTTCTTTCTTTCTTTCTTTCTTTCTTTCTTTCTTTCTTTCTTTCTTTCTTTCTTTCTCTTTCTTTCTTTCTTTCTTTCTTTCTTTCTTTCTTTCTTTCTTTCTTTCTTTCTTTCTTTCTTTCTTTCTTTCTTTCTTTCTTTCTTTCTTTCCTTCCTTCCTTCCTTCCTTCCTTCCTTCCTTCCTTCCTTCCTTCCTTCCTTCCTTCCTTCCTTCCTTCCTTCCTTCCTTCCTTCCTTCCTTCCTTCCTTCCTTCCTTCCTTCCTTCCTTCCTTCCTTCCTTCCTTCCTTCCTTCCTTCCTTCCTTCCTTCCTTCCTTCCTTCCTTCCTTCCTTCCTTCCTTCCTTCCTTCCTTCCTTCCTTCCTTCCTTCCTTCCTTCCTTCCTTCCTTCCTTCCTTCCTTCCTTCCTTCCTTCCTTCCTTCTTTCCTTCTTTCTTTCCTTCTTTCCTTCTTTTTTTTCTTTCTTTTTTTCTTTCCTCTTGACTGGGAAATTATACTTTGAAAGGCAGCAGGGAATTACTGTTGCATGCTTATAATTGCCCTGAGGTTTGATTTCTTTTTAATACATTCTGAAAAGTCAGAACACTGATTTGTGTTTTTTGTCCTTCTCTTGCTGTATTCAGTCTTCAGAGCACCACAGGGTCTGCAAACTTTATGGTTTTTTCATTCATAAAGGCTGACTGCACAGAAACCTTAAGCAGACTATTACCTTTCTGAAAAATACCATAAATAATATTTCAAAGAATTACTAAAAATATTACCATTAATTGACCTAATTTCTCTCACCAGTTTAAATGTACAAACAAACACCTCTTGTTGACAGTGAAATTCCAGAGATTTCTGTAGTATAGGAAACATGAGTCAGAACAGATCTTTTTTACCAATGTTAACACTAACCACTCATTACAATTCCATGCAAGTTCCACTTGAGCTGCTCTCAGAGAGGAATGGCTCACACCATTCCTGTTTATGGTTGAAGGTAAGTAGATACTGCTTGTGTGGAGGAGTGCTAAGCAACGACACAATGTTTAGTGAGTGTATAACAGATGGCCAATGCAGTAATTCAAAGGATTCGTGAAGTACCACTCCATGTTGCTATATCTAACTTGGTAAGAAAATAATTATTTGTCCTGATATTAGCATCTGTTTTCCTCAGCTTTTTCTGTTAGGCCACTCTAATCCAGGTCACAGCTTAACCTGGCATAGGCCATACCTCAGGCATGAAAAGAAACATTTAGTACTTGTTTAGTAAAGCCTTGTGAAAAGAGAAGATGCTTGCCATTAGTTTTGTTGAAGTAAGTGCAAGTCATTTCCTTCCACAGCATCTATCCTGTTAGGTTCCTGGGCATGGCCCCTCTGCCTGCAGTTTTGGCTGCTGGGCTCAGGGCAAAGCATTTCACTACCTGATAAGAGCTGCTGTGAACAAAGAGCCAAAAGTGATCTCACTGAGGGCCTGTTCCTCCTTCCCAGGGGAGCTGTTCTTAAGCTGAGGCTCTACTGTTAGTTCTCCATGAGCTACAGCTCCTGCCATGTTGCAGCCTGGCCTTGCCTGGCCAAGAGACTATCTGATCCTGATGCCACCCACACATGGACATCCTGGCCTGGTTTCAGCCCATCTCCACAGCTCTGCCCAGTGATCCCAGAACTGTGTTTCACCCCCATTCCTCTCCTCAAGCCTGATAAGGACCCCAGCTGGCTGATGTCCTGGACTGGCCTTGATGTGCCTTGTCCCTAGGGAGATGTCTGGTGCCAAGGGCTAGAGTTTTCTCTGGATGCCCCCAGGCCTGCCCTGCTCACTGGCTGGAGTGGTGTGTCTGGCTGTGATGCCCTGTCCTGCTGATACTCATAGAGACCCCATAGTACTTATGATTCTCAGTCTATTTTTCCTTGTTTTTCATTCCATGAAACTATCTTTGTACTGGCTGACCAGCAGTCTTTGAAAGGTACAAACTGTTTCTCAAATCACCCTTTGTTGGTAACGCACGTTAAGGACTGTACTTCTGCTCTCTGACTTGACCAGGCCATAAAGTATGATCCTGCTACCTCTCTACTGGATCTCACCATAAAAGATTAATGAAAATATTTTCCTGATGAAAAAATGTTCAAGAATGCATTTGTCTGCTACTTTGTTCTAATGACTAAAAGCCTCTTGCACTGAAACTTTATTCTTTGTGTCTCACTTTAATTTGACTGGCTTAGTTTAGCTCTCCAAACTATTTCAGATACTTCTCAGATATACATCAATGTATGCATAACTATGGCTTTTGGCATCCATTTGATTTCTGTCATGGACAACAGCTAGGCACCATTTAATTAAAGCAAAATTTCATGTAGTAAATGTATCTCACACATTAAACAGTTCAAAAATATTTTACTACTTTACATTAATAAATCTTTTTGTCACAAGTCACTATGCATGAAGAGCCAAGAGGAAGCAGACAAACTTTTATGGATCAGCAAGCAAGTAAAGAGGGAAACGTAGACAAGCTGAGTCCAAGCTGATGCATCACTTCACCTATCCAAAGGTGCCATAGACTCTCACGATACCTACTGAGATTATGCTTCACCACAGAGCTTGACAAAATCATCAGATATTGGATCATGGGCAAAATGAAATCTAGTAATCAGAAAAACAAGAGCTGTGAAGTTTATCTTTAGTACTTTGAAAACAGTGCACCTCTCCCATGCTATGAACTGTTCTGTCCAAATTATTTCTGCTTCTAACATATATATTTACATATATGTGTTGTATCAGAAATGAAGAACACGTTTCTCAAAATAAGGATGCAAAAATTCCCCTGATCTGCTTTTGAAAATCTAATTCATTACAATACACTATGGTTTTTGTGTGAAAAAATATGGCACGAGGGATTATGTGGAATTACACAAACATAAAATAGCAGAAAATTCCAGAAAGAAAAAACTTCCTGAATATTCTGATTTTATTATTTATGCCTGGGAAAAGCTGAAAACAAAATCAGAATTTAGTCTTTAATGTTTTTCTTTGTATTTCAGGACAGACACAAAATATAACACTCTCTAAAGACCAACATTTAAGGTTAAACACAATGACAGAAATTGAAAGGCATTTAATAATGGACAACAAGACTCCCTGTAAGCACCAGGCTAACAGATGTTAGGTTACAGCTGTTTAAGAACTCAGTTTTCAGAGTGCCTAAACTTTTAAAAGCTAGGAGGGATTTTTTAAATAAATACATAGAATCATAGGATGGCTAGGGTTGGGAGGGACCTTAAAGATCATCTAGAACCAACCCCCCTGCATTGGCAGGGACACCTCCCACTAAAAGGCTGGTATGAGTTCCCCCCAGAGCCTTCCCTCAGCCTGTCCTCATAAGAGAGGTACTCCAGCCCTCTGATCATCTTTGTGGCTCTCCTCTGGACTCCCTCCAGGATTTCCATCTCCTTCTTATGTTGGGGGCTCCAGAACTGGACACAATACTCCAGATGGGGCCTCACGAGAGCAGATTAGGCCAAATGAAGGAGACATGTCACAATTAGCTTTTGTTTCCATGCTGCTACTGTTCTCTCTGAGTCATACTAAGGTGACTAGATTTTGACCTTTACTCTTTCAAAATGTTTTCAGCTTTGTCAATTGGCTTTGTCTCTTGGAGGAAGAAATGTAGGGTTTTTTGGTCAGAAGGACAATACAAGAGCATTTTAATTGAGGAGCCCATTCACAGTGTCAGTGTAGGAGGTTTTTTTGTTTGATTTTCACATAGAGAACTGAACAACCACGATCTTACTCTGCTTTTTCCAAATTGTTTTATAGTCTCTTCACACATACTTCATGCATAAACACAATATATTAAAGAATGCATTAGTATTCTCATGTTTCTCTCTAATGACTGCTCTTCAACTTGGTCAGTAAAGCTGACTGTCTTCCAGAGACTGCAGCAAGAACCAAAGAATAATCATTCAAGAAATATAGAAAAATCCTGAAATAAGCAAGTGGAATATAAACTCAGGAGTACTTTTTAGATTAATTTGTAGTTTAATCTGTACTCCATAAAACCTAGTCAAAGTTAAAAGCTTATATAGCTAAGATAATATTATTTTATCCAGTGGTAGAGAAAACTTTCAGAAAATATTAATCTGCATTTTTTCTGTTTTTCTTTTTTTTAACTTAAAACTTTTAAACTTTGGAAATATAAAACTTTAAATATTTAATTAGAATCTAAACTTTAGGTTTTACTTGGAAAAAACTTCTACTTGAACTTCAAGACTTTGTCTTCATTTTATACTGATTGAAGATACAATAATAGTTAGACTAATGTGCTGATTCCTGAGATCTCACATCACAGGATTTCAGTGGCAGCTTGGAGTATACATCCTACTCCCAAACATAGTAAATAATAGTTACATCCTAATCAGCTATGGTGAAGGGCAGTTCTTGTCCATGGTTAATTCAGGTTTCTTCTTCCAATATTTTCAAACTGAGCCCCATTATGTTATAATAAAGTGTTATGCTTATACTGTTTCAGGGCAAAACACATCAGCAAAGTATTGCAACTAACCCACAAGCTCTGCCAGTGAGAAGCAAAAAAAAAATGGTTAAATTAAAAGGATGGCAAGCAGAATCCACCGTGGAAGGTACTGTGTGACACCTTTCCAGTAGGACAGAGAAAAGCTCAGCAAAACAGCTTTTTCCTTAATATCATAGAATCATAGAATGGTTTGAGTTGGAAGGGACCTTAAAGATCATCGAGTTCCAAACCCCTGCATGGGCAGCAGCACCTCCCACTAGAACAGGTTGCTCAGGGCCCCACCCAACATGGTCTTGAACACTTCCAGGGATGGGGCTTCAACAATTTCCATGGCAACCTGTTTCAGTGTATCACAACCTTAACACTAAAGAATTTCCTCCTAATGTCTAACTTAAATGTCCCCTCTTCCAGCTTTGATCCATTACCCCTTGTCCTCTCATTTCAAGCCCTTGGAAAAAAATCCCTCCCCAGCTTTCCTGTAGGCCCCCTTCAGGTACTGGAAGGCCACTATAAGGTCTCTTCAGAGCCTCCTCTTCTCCAGCCTGAACAGCCCCAACTCTCTCAGCCTGTCCTCGTAGGAGAGGTGCTCCAGCCCTCAGATCATCTTTGTGCTCCTTTTCTGGACTTTCTCCAGGAGCTCCATGTCCTTCTTATGTTGGGGGCTCCAGAACTGGATACAGTACTCCAGGTGGGGTCCCACGAGAGCCAAGTAAAGGCGGAGAATCACCTCCCTTGGGCTACCGGCTACAGTTATTTTGGTGCAGGCCAGGACATGATTGGCTTTCTGGGCTGAGTTCTGCTTTTGGAGATGAAGAGCATTTGTCCCATCTTTTTTACAGAGATTGAAAGCCTGTGGCACAGAAAGAAAAACTTAAACTTTGACTTAAATTACTTATAAATCAACCCCTGGATATGTCGATTTCCTTAAATCCAATATCTGGTAATAAATAAACAAGCAAATACGTTTTAGAAAACAGAAGATTTTATTTTCTTGCATAAATTTTAAATATGTTGAAATTTACAGATATCTCTGTGGGCTGTGTCAACATTGTGTAACTCTAGTTTTATGATGACATAAATTAGGATACACTGATATAGTACTGGACTTAAGCTTTAGTAGTTTAGCTAGCCAGAAATCTGAACACCATGAAAGTGTTCTAGGTGTAGAAGTTAACTGTTAACACCCAAAAAAATCAGAAGTGTCTGATTGTTAAAAGGTCATTGTGGTGGGTTTGGCCTTAGCTGGATTTCAGTTGCTCACTAAGCTGCTTTATCACTTCTCCCCTCCTTAGAAGGTCAAGGGAGAAAAAAATGTTGAAAGGCTAATGGGTTGAGAGGGGATGAGGGAGACATCACTCACCGATTACTGCCACGAGCAAAACAGACTTGAGATGGGGAAATGTATTAATTAATACATTAATTAATATGAATTTATTTATAATTAAATTATAAGGTACTTAATACCTTATTTTCCTCAGTCTTTAGCAGTTGGACCAGTTGTTCACCAGGTACCTAGTCTCCTGAGCTGGAAGACAGGGATGGGGAGTGGAATGAAGCCCCTTATAATCCAAGGGGAAATAATCAGTGACCTGATACACTACTTAGACACACACAAGTCTATTGGGTCAGATAGGATGTACCCAAAGATATTGCAGGAGCTGGCAGAAGTGCTCATCAAGCCACTTTCCATCATTTACCAGCAGTCCTGGCTAACTGGGGAGGCCTGAGTTGACTGGAGATTAGCAAAAGTGGTGCTCATCTACAAGAAGGACTATAAGGAGGATTTGGGCAGCTACAAGCCTGTCACTCTGATCTCAGTGCCAGTGAGGGTTATGGAGCAGATCATGTTGAGTGCCATCATGTGGCACATACAGGACAACAAGACGATCAAGCACTGACAGCATGGCTTTATGAAAGGCCAATCTTGCTTGACTAACTTGACCTCCTTCTGTGAAAAGTGACCCACTTGGTGGGTGAGGGAAAGGTTGTGGATGTTGCCTACTCAGATTTTAATTAAAGCCTTTGACACTGTTTCTGACAGCATTCTTCTGGAGAAACTGGCTACTTATGGCTTAGACTGGTGTAAAAACCTGCCTGTATGGCTGGGCCCAAAGAGTTGTGGTGAATGGAGTTAAGTCCAGTTAGTGGCCAGTCACAAATGGTGTTCCCCAGGGCCCAGTGCTGAGGCCAGTTCTATTTAGTATCTTGGTCAGTGATCTGGACAAGGGCATTGAATGCACCCTCAGCCAGTTTTCAGACAACACTGAGTTGGGCAGGACTGCTGAGGGTAGAAAGGCTCCACAGAGGAACCTCTATTGCTGGATTGATGGGCCAAGGCAAATTGTATGAGATTTAACAAGGCCAAGTGCCAGGTCTTAACTTTGGTCACTTAGGTCATAACAACCCCATACAACACTACAGGTTTGGGGAAGAGTGGCTGGAAAGCTGCTCAAAGGAAAAGAACCTGAGGGTACTGGTTGATAGCCAGCTGAATATGAGCCAGCAGTGTGCCCAGGTGGCCAAGGAGGCCAACAGCATCCTGGTTTGTATCAGAACTAGTGTGGCCATCAGGACTAGGGAAGTGATTGTCCCCCTGTACTTGGCACTGCTGAGGCTGCACCTCAAATCCTGCTTTCTGTGTTGGGCAATTCAATACAGTGAAGACATTGGGATGCTGGTGTGTGTCCAGAGAAGGGCAGCAAAGCTGGTGAAGAGTCTGGAGAACAAGTCTTATGAGGAGAGTCTGAAGGAACTGGGGTAGTTTAGACTGGAGAAAAAGAGGCTGAGAGGAAACCTTCTAGCTTTCTGAAACAACCTGGAAGTATGTTGTAATGAGGTGAGCGTAAGTCTCTTCTCCCAAGTTACAAGTGATAGGACAAGAGGAAATGCCTCAAGTTTTGCAAGGGAAGGTTTAGTTTGAATATTAGAAGAAACTTCTTAATTGAAATGTGTGCCCAGGGAGGTGGTTGAATCACCATCCCTGGGGGTGTTTGAAGGATGTGTAGAAGTGTTGCTTAGCAACATAATTTAACACTGGACTTGGAAGAGTGAGGTTAATGGTTGGATTCATTGATCTTAAAGGTCTTTTCCAACCAAAATTACTCTATGATTCTATAAATCAGAGTAGGTTAATATGAAAACAATCTTAAAACACCTTCCTTCACGCCTCCCTTCTTCCTGGGCTTAATGTCACTCCTGATTTTCTCTACCTCACTCCAAGCAGCACAAGGGGACAAGGAATGAGGTTTGTTGTCAGTTCATCAGACATTGTTTCTGCCTCTCCTTTCTCCTCAGGTCAGGACTCCTCACACTCTTCCTCTGCTCCAGCATGGGATACCTCCCACAGGAGACAGACCTACATGAACTTCTCCAATGTGAGTCCTTCCCACCAACTAGTTCTTAATGAACTGCTTCAACTAGGGTTCTTTCCATGGGATCAAGTCCTTCAGGAACAGATTGCTCCAGCATGGGTCCCCCATAGGGTCACAAGTCCTGCTGGCAAAACTGCTCCAATGTGAGGTCCTCTCTCAATGGGCCTCCTGCCAGGAGCCTGCTGCAGCACAGGCTTCCCACAGGGTCACAGCCTCCTTTGTGTACATCCACCTGCTCTGGCACTAGGTCATCCATGGTTTGCAGAGGGACAGCCTGCCTCACCATGGTCTTCACCAGAGGCTGCAGGGGAATCTGTCCCAGTGCCTGGAGTACCTCCTCTCCCTCATCTTGCTGATCCTGGTGTCTGCAGGGTTGTTTCTCTCACATATTCTCACTCATCTCTCTGACTGCTGTTGTTATGCTGGAGGGTTTTTTTTTCTCCTTAACTATTTCATCACAGAGGGACTACAGCCATACACGCAGAATAGTCCAGGTTTTCTATTGCATCAAGAGGTATCACATTCAGATTTCTCCCTATTCTTGCTGGGCTGAGATGACTGCATACAATTGTTTTATTCTTCTTACATGATGAGTGAAAGTCATAGGGATGAGAATGTCATGGAAAAATCAAACAAAAATAAAGTAGGTTGAAGCAGAGCATAAGAGTCTGATCAGTGTTTCATACAGGTATAGCAAGGAATAATGACAGAAAGACAGAAAAACAGAAGAAAGAAATACAGCCATGCATTGAAATTCTACTTAACTATAATCCATTCAAATATATCAAGCAAACAGAAGGCTGGATAGTCAATTACTCAATCATTTAAAATAGGATTGCTCAAGGTGCTTGAGAAAAAAAGCACTCAGCAATTCTTCACTGGGAGTAAAGTACTTACCAGAATTTGATTTTTTTTCCTCATAACCAATTTACACTGAAGAGTGATTTCTTGTTGCAGCTGTTACCAGTGTCATTAACAGAAAAATTTTGTAACCAAATGTGCTTGGTAGATAGAAAAAAGAAAACAACTTTCCATTTGCATGACATAATTCAGATAACACTACATACAACCAAATCAGTCCTTGGTTTTGTGTAATAGTATTTTCTGGATGAGAAAGCTGTTAAAGAATAAATAAATCAGAATTTAAGCATAAAAGTACATTATAGTGTATTTCACTGCCAAAATATTATTTCATTTCTCACAGTCAATGAAAGTCAAATATATGAAAGTGTTATAAAGCATAATCTAATCTGCTCTATATTTTAGAGAAAGATAAATTTGTCAACTTTAAGACCATATATAATCACTCCTTTTTTTCTTTCTTTTTTTTTAAATAAATAAAGGTAGATTGTATTTTTTTCATCTTCTGATATTCAGAGAAAAAAAACGCATCAAATAAAAACAGAGTAAGATAAGATGTACACAGGCTGCACTGCACCTGAAGAACTTACTAGCTACGAGGAGGAGAAAAGAAAGAAAAAAAAAGTTGGCTAGCTGAGCTAATCCAGCAAAGAAATAAGACAATTTAGAGAATCTGAAAAATGAGTATTAAATATTCTTTCACTTTCCTCCTATCCAAGGATATCCCTGGATTACAATTGGATTGGGACACATTAAAGCCTGGGCTTATTTATATCAGAGTCATTTTTTTGAAAGATGGTCTGAGTTACACTCTGATGTTTGTATTTCCTTGTTTGAAATCCTTTGCACTCACACTTCCTTTTGAATATGTGTGAGAAAAGTCTTGTTCCTATTTCTCTGTTAGCTGGCCAAAACACATGGGAATAGTGCTTAGAAGGAAATTACAGAGGATCAGAAATCAAAGGACACATTCCAGAATCCTTTGTTCTCAGTTCTGCTGTCTGACCACTTACCAGCCTGCAAATAACTGGGAAAGAATGATAAATTGCCATGATACTACAGTCACAATGGTAGGTTGAACGTTCTTGTGAAAAGAGGCATTATTATGCACTTGGCTCTAGAACTACATTTTTCTATATGGAGATTTCAAAACAGAGGCAAAAAAAATGACAATAGTAACTGATTGAAAAAGGCACTGTCATATACCTCCATGGCATTGACAAGAGCAATACTTGAGAGGTTGATACAGTTAGGCATTGAAAAACATAACGGACTAACAATGTCAGCGAGTCCCGAATTTTACAATTCAGTGTGCTGTGTAATTGAAATATAATCCTGAAGAGAAGAAAGAATATCACAGTTTGCATATATTCACACAGCGTAAAACAAAATGTTCCCCAGCCCTCTATCACAATGCTGGGACCTTTTCTACTTTATACTCAAATACTGCAAAATGCTGGAGAGAGGGAGCAGGAGACGTCAAAGGCAACAGTAAAAAAGAACTAAGAAAATCTTTAAACAGTATCAGAAAACTGTCTCTAGAGTATCTAGTGGTCGATTAATACACTTTCTAATAAAAAATGTAAGGAAATCACTCTATACTTTATTGCAAAGAAGATTAAGAAGCAACTTGATCACAATCCCATGAGATCTTATTCTATAATTGAGATATTTAATTTAATGAACAAAAGCATAGCATGATCCAATTACTAGCAATTAGAAAATTCTGACTTGAAATTTCTGTGATTCTATGATTTTGTGAAATAAGCTTCAGATTTAAAAAAATGCGTTAATAATAAATAGCTAAAAACAAAAGTAAGTCTCCTAAAATAAAAAAAAAAAATCCAGGAAACCTAGTGTAATCCACTCTTCAGATCACTGTTGGAGTTAGAAACAAAACTACACAGCAGAGTTAAAGTAACAGCTCAATAAGATCACTATGATTCTTCTGACCTTAAAATGTCCTACAATGGCTATGTGCAGTGCATAATGTACAGTGCACTTCTAATCCTTAATGGCTAATAATTTCTCTCCAAATGTACCATTGTCCCTACTAGACCTCCAACCCATTTCATGTGCTGATACGCAAATATAATTCTCTAATTCTGAAACTGTAACTTTAAAAGGTCTGCTAAACGTTGGGTTAGTTCAAGAGATTAAGTTGCATAACTAAGCACCTTCATGAGTTTGGTATCAAAAAATTCATCTTTACCCAGAAACTCCAATAACAACGAATACCTGAGTATGCTTAAAAAACCCATTTTTGTTACCAAAAGACTACGCGATGAAATAATGAAACTTTAAAGAACAGAGGACATATAACAGCTTTTGAAACAAAAAAATAACAGTGATAATTATTTTTTGAGGAAAAGAAAGCACCCGGTCTGGTGGGAGGTGTCCCTGAAAATGCAGTGGTGTTGGATGTAGGTGATCTTTAAGGTCCTTTCCAACCCTAGCCATTCTATGAAATAACCAGGTACGATTCATTTCTCCCTTCCTTTTATGTGAATATGACATTCTTATTTTTCCCCTAAGGAAGGTACGGCACACATAACACAGAATACAAGTTATTTTCTTATCAAAGCAATGTGTACTTAGTGTAATATTTCAAGATGGAGAGAGATGATTCTCTGATGAAGCCATAGGTATAATATGTTACTATTTTCTGACAGATTCCCAAAGAGAGTGATTCATTAACTTGCTAAATTACTGCATAAGAAGGTAGCTACTTAAGAATGTTTTAACAGCTTAACAGTAACTACTGAGATAAAATGTACTTTCAATAAAAACTTACAACTAATTGGCCCATGAACTTTCCAGATGATAAGGCTGATTCATCTGTATCACTCATCATATCTGCTTAGTCATGAACCTCAGCCTGGTTGAGCTCTAAGTAGACAAGATACGAAATTTCTCTGATCCAAATGCCATATAGCATTGTGAGCATGGCATTGTCTCTAAATTAAGATTCCCTTTCAAGAACTCCATTCTAGGTACCCATAAGCTGTGATGAAAATAACTGATCTGACAACTGGGTCAACTGCTCCAAAAAAAACCGCATTTGTCACATCTATTTACTAACTACTCTTTTTGGTAGTTCTCTGTTCATCATAGAATCATAGCATCATAGCATGCCAGGTTGGAAGGGACCTCAAGGATCATCAGGTCCAACATTTCTAGGTAATACTATAGATTATATGACATGGCTCAGCACCCTGTCAAGCTGAGGCTTAAAACTGTCCAATGTGGGGGAATCTACCACTTCCCTTGGGAGACTATTCCAATGTTTGACAGTCCTCATGGTGAAAAATTTACCTCTTGTGTCCAATCGCAATCTCCCCAGGAGCAAATGGTGCCCGTTACCCTGTGTCTTTTCCATGTGACTCCTTGTAAATAGGGAATCTCCATCTTCTTGGTAGCTGTTCTTTAAGTACTGAAACACAGTGATAAGGTGTTCCTTAAGCCATCATTTCTCAAGGCTGAACAAACCGAGTTTTCTCAGCTTCTCCTCATATGGCAGGTCCTCCAGTCCTCTGGTCATCCTCATGGCCCTTCTCTGGACCCTCTCCATCCTGTCCATATCCTTTTTGTAGAGCAGGGACCAAAACTGAATGCAATACTCCAGGTGTGATCTGACAAGCACAGAGTAGAGTGGGATGATGACTTCTTGATCTTTGCTGGTGATGCCCTTGTTGATGCAGCCCAACCTCCTGTTGGCTTTCTTTGCTGCTGCAGCACACTGTTCAATCATGTTGAGCTTGTTGTCCACCAAAATCCCCAGGTCCCTTTCCACAGGGCTGCTCTCCAGCCAGGTGGATCCCAGTCTGAATTGCACGCATGGGTTATGTGTTCCCAGGTGCAAGACTGTACAGTTGTGTCCATTGAACTTTATAACATTCCTGCTAGCCGTCTCCTCCAGCCTGTCCAGGTCATCCTGGAGGGTGGCTTTCCCTTCCAGTGTCTCAGCCTCTCCACTCACCTTGATGTTGTCATCTTCTCTTCCCTTTCTTAAACCCCTATCCTTCAAAGATGTCCAAGATATAAAAGTTAGATTTCATTTGTCCAAGTGGAGTTTACAGTGGCCACATTGATTATAATACCCTTTCTTAACCAAAGCATTCCCAAAATCGCTAAGGTTTCAGAACATGTAATTATATGTAACTGTCATGCCAGTGAAAAAAGGTTTGTTTGGAGTTTCATTCTCTTTGAATCAAGTCTTGGAAGATACACTGTATACTACTTCAACTGTTATCAGTGGAATGTGTGATTTTTAAAACAAAAAGTAGAACTCAAGCCATGCAATTCAATTCAGTCTGTATGAAGGTATATGCAATGTCTTGCAAAACTAGTCTTAATGACTGCTTCTAAATAAGAAAAACTTCTAAGAAATTAAGACACTCACAGAAAGTAAATTAAACAAAACAAAACAAAACAACAACACAAAAGCAAAGCCCTGTTAGAAGATATGCGTGGTTTTAAAATAAGCAGATTACCATGGTCTCCTATAAAAATGTCTGGACATATACTTCAATGACAGACTAGCACAGATTTGATAGCTTCATGCTGTAATCCCAGCTCACTACTGGATGATGGGTGGAACTTTTATCCATGCCAAGTCAAAGGGAAATGAACTGTGAACATGAAAGCTCAGCAGAGCAGTTCAAGATAAAGAGCAGAGATGACAAGGATAATAGGAGAATAAAATGAAATAATTTAGAGCAGAGGAATAGACCAGGATAGCGATTAAAACCAGAATGGAGGCACACTGAGTCTTTGTTGTGAATAGTGAGGGAGGAGAGTGATTACCAGAGGGCAGAATACACACTACTGGATAGCAGAATATCTTTTACAATATATTCAGGAGAACAGCACTGTTTGCAGGGGAGAAGAATAACACAATGGATTCCCACGAAGTGTGGATGAAGTCACCTAATAGCTCAGATGAAGCATGGCTCAAGACAGTAGGAATGGGGATAGCCATCAACCCTCAAAAGATAATATTCAAAGAGAAAATGACCTTAAGTTTCAGACCAGTAGAGAGCTGTGTAAGACTTCAAAAGTTAATATCTTGAAAAAAGTTAAAACAAGGGATGACAAAGAAAAACCATGATCTTTGACTTTGTCAAATTTCAAATATATCAGGTGTCCTACTGAAATATGTCAGCAGCCTGTGGTTTGGTACTTGAGCTCACTGGAAGTTCTGTGTCTGCAAAAATAAAATTCCCAATTAAGTAATTTCTTCCAGAAGAATAAATAAATCACACATTTCTCCAAATTTTTAATCTTTTTTTTTTTCCTTCTCTCATTTCATTTACCTTTACCTCACAAGAGCTTAATCTTACTAATCTAGCTGGGAAATTCTTAGTGAGAAAAAAAATATTAAATGAGGTTTGGAGTGCTATTACATCATGTTATTGATGCGTACTCCTCATGTCCTTTTTCATTGCCCCTCTTTTACATAACTTTTCTAAATGTTAAGAAAAAATTTCAATTTAGCCACAGTTTCTGTAGTTAAAAACAAATAAATTGCATGACACTTCCTGGCCACTGCAGTCACCCTACAAGTGTTTATAAATGGCCCTCACAGAAATAAATTATTTTTAGTATTTAAATATTCGTAGGTCCTTCTTTTCTTAGCTACCAGAGTATGTCTATAGCTTCTTATTAAGGCCTACATCCAATTCAAAGGAAAGATTATTTTTTTCCACTGTTTTTGAACAAAAATTTTCTATTGAACAATTAAAAAATCCACAGTTTACTGGCTGGCTTTTATAGATCCATTTTCAGCATATGCTATATAAAATGTTTATTGCTATACTAATAAGCACCGTTTCAAAATAGTTAATGTTATTTAATTGCTGGCATGTTTCATAGATGGTTTTGGCCTTTATTAACTAGCACTCTTCAGATGGTGTCAGGTCGTTTGAGGAACTTTTTACTCCAGGGCTTGTTCCTTCCAGGCAGGATGATTGGCAGATCCCTGATTGCAGCAGGGTGAGAGTTTAGCTAAATGACTAGCGGTCATGCTACAGCTACAGCCCTTATGTTCAGAGAACAATCCAAACCCCCTTTATTTTCTAGCAGAGATCATTGTATCTGCCTAAGGATTTTGTATTCCAGCACGATATATGTCTGAGCACCACATACTTTGCCTTTTTCCAGAGCTATTCCTTAGTGGTTTTCAAGATATGAATAGTTTTCAGGCCAAATACATACCCTTTGAAAAATTCTGGGCTAGCCTTCAGCAATAATACAGAAGAGAAAGTAAGACTTACTGACATATCCTTGGATTTCGCATGAACACTTGAAATTTTACAGTCCTAAAATTCACATGATTACATAGTCCTCTAAGACATATCTATAACCAACAATGGCTAATAAACAATTCCCTTTGGCCCAAATAGAGAAAATTCAAATAAAGAGGTGAATGTCGTAATAATTAGACTTAGAGATGGCTCTATAAACTGATTCAGACCATATTATTATTATAGATGACACTAAACAGATGCATCATATTAATGACATCCTGAAGGAAAAAAAACTTTTGTGCTTTTACTAAGAAGTGTTACAAACAATAATACAATTCCATTGAACACAAAATGAAGGAAAATAAGTAACCTAGCTTGTTAGTGTAGCACATATCTAAACTGTTTTTTCATAGATGAATAGTTCTAAAGTGAACTCAGGATGTAATCTTTCTCTATATTTATGCAATTTTTTAAATTTAAGTGCAATGTCACATTTTTGTCCCCTCTATTTTCTTGAGTTCATTCTCTTTAATAAATAACCTGTTTACATTTTTTTACTTTCAATATGTTATAAATACTTTAAAATATTTGCTAAATATATTGGTTGTATTTTTTTTAACGGTTTTGAAAATGACCTATTTTACCCTGACAACTTAGAAACCAAGATGAAATAAACACAAACAACCAAATAATCAAACCCCCATGCTTTAAAAATCATGAAAAGTTGTCTTATGTTTAGTTACCTTCAAATCTCAAAATTTTGACAGTCAGAGTTGATTAATTCACCATTTTTAGCCCTTCAAAATGACAGTCGCAATGTTTTTCTTAAAATTACGGTTATTACTCTAAAAGTACTGTTAAGTTATTGTTTAATACAGTAATTTAATAGAGAAAATTTATAAAAAGTTTTAGAGAGAAAAATTAATACTAAATATAAATGGAAATTGCACATTTATAAAGCATGAGTTCTGTATTTTAACTGTAAAGTTGCATAATATAACAATTGAATCTACCCTTCAGATGATGCCAGTAAAGAAGTGACACTGTAAAAGAGATCAGTTTCAGAAGCAGGATTTGAAATTAATTATTTTGCTTCCTGATTCAGCATCTTACTAAATCATAGGACCATAAGGCTTTCCTTAAGGGCAAATAGTGATATAGTTACTGTCGTAATCTGTTCAATCACTCTTGAGTGATTCTGTAGGCATGAGAAGGGATGTTTGGCTCTAAGGTTTTAATAAAATTCTAATTCATTTTAGGTCAAAGAACATATGCCTTTTATTCATTTTATAGAAACCCAATACACCCACATTCAGAGTACTGGTGTGCACATTAGGTTATGTCAGGATACTCCATGTTGGTCTGATTGTACTGCCAAAGTACTCATTTTAACAGAAGGTCTATCTTGGGCTGCATTATTTTATTAGTCGGGATGGAAATTAGCACCAGATGGTGTTTGGCTACTCTTACAAAGCGGAGGGAAAAAGACTTAAAAAAACCCAACAAAACAATCCAAAGCCACAGTGTATTTTGTGGGTTGGTGTGAATGTATGTGTGCTTTCCTATTTGAAAGACAGAGAAGCAGATGATGATAGTGACATAACAGTAGAACTATGATTATCTGAAAATTGTGAGAGACACTTGAAACCTTTGGATAATCAGAGGAAATGTGCTGCATCTTGACTCCTGCGCTGCTATGACCTCTTCTTCCATATACTTCTTTTATACAGTAAACTTTTTTCACCAGGTTGACACTGAAGATGACAAATCCTTGAGGATTTATCTGATCATTGACAAATACAAAGCTCCACTTTTGAAACTTTGTTATACGTAAAAACTTCAGTCATTAATATTTTATATACACACAAAGGTAGACAATAAGTTCAAAAACACTTAAATAGATGGAAACAGAATAATATTGTTGTAAAAGTTTTGTGAAGTGGTTAAGATAAGCATTGTCCAACAGTAAAATACAAAATCTTTATCGCGGTATGTCAAATTCTTTGAGCAGATTAAATCAGCCCATGGAGCTAAGAGGAACACTTCAGATATGATCTGCTGAAAAGATTATTACATATTTTTCTATTTTCTTTTGTCAAAAGGTACATGATATATAGCTTAATAAGGATAGGACATATTATAAAATTTCTATTTGATTCTCACAGATAGAAACAAACATGCCTTCAGCACTTGTCTCATTACCCTCTTTTTTATTTCATACAATTGTGTCATAGTGTAATCATTCATATCAGCGTAGTTATCTTTTTTTTAAGTTGACATTTTAAAAATGTATTTCCAAAGCTTTGGCTGTTCAGTGGGATGCATTAGGTAGCTTCTGAAATTGAGCGTATTTTATGTAATTAGTCTCCAAGACACTCTACCCATATAAAAAAAGCAAGTCTTTTGAAGAACCCAATAGTGAGATGCTTCAATGTTTCAAGGCAGAAAAGCTGAACTTAAGCTATCCCAGAAAACAAAAACTCAATATAAGCAGAAAAAGGTTGGCCTTATCTCATAAGAAATCCAAAATATTTTTCAAAAGTGTCTCATTTTACCCTTCAAATGAAATTAAATCGGAGATGCTTACTCTGACATCCAAAAGGAACAGTCTCTATTTCTGTTTTTCTTCATCTGATGTCTGCCCTGATAGGTACTTTCTTTTACAGTCTGTGTAATGATAGTGTATTTTCACCCTCTGTATCTTCATTTAACTCAAAACTGCACTCCATCTGAAATGGATATTCACTAAGCCTAGGTACAGTTGCATGTAAAGTGTATACAGTTATACTAGAGGAAAATAACTGGAAAGTTCAGGCCCAGCCAACCAACCTATTGAGGCTGTTCCTAAACTACTAAATTAAATAGTTCCAGAAGACACCCTATGGAACTGTTCAATTTACTGATACAGTCTTCTCTTAGATTTTGCCCCAGGTATCACAGTGCTCTCCTCAAATAACAGTTGCATTTTATTTTCTCAGAAATACTTGAGTCTTACTGTTTATCATAAACATTTATACACCATCCAGTCATGGAGCTATCTTCACCTTAGAACTGAAACAGAGACATAAGCCTGATCCTAGTCTTACGTCCAACACACAGAAATCATGACCCAGATTGGGTAACCCAGGGAGATTCAGAGTGGACCCCTTTGCTTTCTAAACTCTTTCTCAGAAAGGAGTCTAAGTCTGGCTGGATCCAACCTTAGTTTCAGACATGACCCTCTCCCAAGGAGGGTGATTAAAAGTTCAGGTCCGAGGAAATGCTGCACTGTCAGATACTACTTGATTGGACTAAGGTGAAACAACACTCAGGGTCTTTATTTGAACATTAGCTTTAATTAGAATTAAATTTAATTAGAATTAAAGAAAGAATACTGATACTTCAATTATTATATATGCTCAGGCTGCATGATCATAAAGGCTGGTATTTTGATCGTGATGCATATATGTTCAAGCTGCATGACCCAGGAAAAATCATGGTTGGCCTTGCATACTTAATGATTTTAGGATTTGGGTTGCATAAAGAATAGTGTGGCCAGTAGGTCAAGAGAGGTCATTCTCCCACTCTACTCTGCCCTGGTGAAGCCACACCTGGAATATTGCATTCAGTTCTGGGCTCCACAGTTCAAGAGAGACAGGGAGCTACTGGAGAGAGTCCAGAGGAGGGTGACAAAGATGACTGGGGGATTGGAGCATCTCTCTTATGGGAAAGGGTGAGAGAGCTGGGACTCTTCAGCCTGGAGATGAGAAGGCTGAGGGGAGACCTTGTCAATGTGTACAAGTTGCTAAAGGGTGGGTGCAAGAAAGATGGAGACAGGCTCTCAGTAGTTCCCTGTGTGAGAACAAGGGTTAACAAGTACAAGCTGGAACAAAGGAAGTTCCGTTTAAACATAAGAAGAAACTTCTTTACAATGAGAGTGACAAAGCACTGGAATAGGTTGCCCAGGGAGGTTGTGAAGTCTCCATCTCTGGAGATATTCAAAACCCGCCTGGATGCAGTCCTGAGTAATGTGCTCTAGGTTATCCTACTTCAGTGGGAGAGTTGGACTAGATGATCTCTAGAGGGCCCTTTCAACTCTAACAATTCTGTTATTCTGTGATTCTGTGAAAAGAAAGAAAGAGAAGGAGAATAGGATAATAAAATTTAGAGATAGGTAACAGAAAATCAACAGTCCTGAATCCAGCACTGGTTGATCCAACAGGGGAGGGGTGGTGTCAGTGAGGCTCCCCAAGCCCACCATCACAGCTCCTCCTTATGTAGGCCTGTTTCACTTCTGCAGCAATAAGTAAGCATGGTTGAGACATATCTTGATTGAGCACCTGGAATTGATCTCCATCCCCTCCACTCCTCCATTATCTCTAATTTTATCCACATGCAGGCTGAAAGGGTTATGCTGGCATTCCTTTCCACCATTTCCATAGGCATCAGTCTTTTGGAGTGCAAACTAGGTTTTGTTCCAAGGCTTACAATGGTGTTCTGACACCACTTCCAACAATAGGCCCTGAGGGCTGGTCCCTCACAATAGTGCTTTCAGGAACTTCACAACATTTTAAGAACCCCGAAGTAGATGTAGAAAACTATACATAAATACCAGAAATGACATACACAATGTCAATATCATGCACATGTATATAAACTAAATGCTTAGATGCTAAGATTGTTGACCTACAAAAGCATTTCATTTGTAAATGCGATTAATTCCAAACCATATTAACTAATTCCTCAACAAGAAGTTAAGGAAGAAATTCAAGGATGTTCAAAAGAAGTTTCAGGGCCTTGGGACAACAGATTAAGGGATCAGGACTGCATACAGCGTTTTCCTCTGTCCCTCTAATACAGGGAATGATGAGGGAACACACAAGAAAACCCAGCTGATCAATACCTGTCTCTGAGACTGGTGTAAGAACTTTGGGTTTTTTGGTCACAGATTAGTCTACACTACACAAGGCCTGCAGGTGACAGACTGGGCACATATGTCTCTAAGGGGGAAAAGGATTTTTGTCCAAGAGTTCGAAGGGCTCATTGAAAGAGATTTAAACTAGATTTAAAGGGGTAAAGAGCAAAGGTTATTCCAGGAATCATTGAAAAACACTTGAGAGTCAATGCAGTCATTGCTCATATCCAGGAGCATGGGCTCCTGTGGGGAACGTCCTGCTTAGCTAACTTAATTTCCTTTTATGACAAGCTCACTCAACTAGTTGACCAAAGGAAGCCAGTAGATGTGAGGTTTTTGGATTTTAGCAAAGCTTTTGGAACTGTGTCTCACAATAGACTTCTGAAAAAAATGTCCAGCAAACAGCCAGACAAGCCCAGAGTACACTGGGTGAACAACTGGCTAGTGGGGCAGGCTCAAAGAATTAGAGTAAATTGAATTACATCAGGATTGTAGCCAGTCATCAGTGCGGTTCCCCAGGGCTCAATTTTAGGGCCAGTGCTCTTTAATATTTTTATAAATTATTTGGACACAGAAACTGAATTTACACTAAGTGAGATTGCCATGGATACTAAACTAGGTGGTGCTGTGGATTCTTTCAAGGGTAGAGAGGCCTTACAGAGAGATCTGGAGAGACTAGAGAGCTGGGCAATCACCAACTACATTAAATTTAGCAAGAGCAAGTGCCTGACTCTGCACCTGATTTAGAATAACCCTGGTTACACATACGAACTGGGAGATGAGCCCTATGAAAAAGAGCTGGGGATTTGGGTCAATGGCAAGTTGAATACGAATCAACATTGTGTCCTAGCAAAAAGGGCTGACCATGTCCTGTGGTCCATGAAGCACAGTATAGTTATCCAGGTGAGGGAGGCGATTGTCCAACTTTACAGTGCACTGGTGCAGCCCCACCTTGGGTCTGTGTGCAGTTGTGGACACCTTAGAGTGTGTCCAGAGGAGTGCAACTAAGACTATGAAAGGCCTTGAGAGTAAGACTTATGTGGAGCGGCTGAAGTCACTTGGTTGGTTCAGCTTAGAGAAGAGAAGGCTGAGACTACTTCATTGTAGTCTACACCTTGCTGAAGGGGGGCAGTGGAGGCAAGGTTCTTATCTCTAGTGACCAGAGACAGGACAAGAGGAAATGGAATGAAGTTGCATCAGGGGAAGCTCACACTGGACATCAGTAAAAAGTTCTTCACTGAGAAAGTGGTCAGTCAATAGAATAGGCTCCCCAAAGAAGTGGTCATGGCACCAAGCCTGTTAGAGTTTAAGCTCCATCTGGATTATTATCTCAGTCATATTATTTAGCTATAGGTTGTCCCGTGAGGAGCAAGGATTTGGACTTGATTATCTCTATGAGTAGCCTGAAATTTGAGATATTCTGTGATTCTAAAAAGCTAATGCTTGCCAGCTCCATAATTGTATAAATACATACAAATATTTTAAAGATCAACATATTAAAATAAATCCAGAAGCTGAATATTCTTATTCCAAAATCAACAAGGAGCTATACATTAATTTCCAAGAAGGTGTAAGGATTGTTAAGTATGATGCTTAGGATTAGGAAAGTGGAAAGTCAGCAGACTCTGGGAATACTGCCAAATTTAATGTTAAATCAAGTCTCTGATTGTAGGCCTGTTTCCCCAGTAGAGAAGATCTTTTATCCTTTGCAAAATATAAGAAAGTACCTGTCCTTATGACAGGCAGATGCTGCTGTCAGTGGCTACATAGAGTATGCTACAGTTTCTTACAGAAGGTAAAAATCCTGCCAAAGGTGTTTTCACAATACGAAGCAGATATTCTGGAGAGTTCCAAGAGGTCAAGAGAAAAATCTCAAAAAGTTAACTTTATGATCAAAATGGTTATATCATTCAGACACACCTTATTTCACCTGAAGAATAAATTCCATCTCATTTTTCTTCTCATCTGTCAAGGTTTTAGCCAATAACAAGGTGACAGATGCTATGTTATCCTCCCAGTACCCTCCTAAGGGAAGATAAAACGGGAATGAAGAAAAAAGATTTTGAGGTTGGGAAAAAAAACTAGTTTATATTTAATTAAATTAATAATAATAAAGTATATATATGTATATACAAGTATGTAAATACAGAACCTACACTCCTCGGATGGTAATTACATCCTGACCAGAAAAGCGGTCTCAGCAGTAGATGGGGGTGCTTGACTTCATGGTTGCAGTGACAGTAAACAAAAAATCTTGAAGTAGCTAAGACAGTCCTAGCTGGGGAGGCAGGGAAAGGTGACCTTTCTCAATGAATAATGTTCTCCAGCAAGAAAACAGGATGCAGAAACACCAGCAGCACAGAGAGAGATGAAAAACAAGCAAACCTAAACCACACTAGCCATAGAAAACAAAAGAGGTCTCTCTTAGGAGCCATTTTATACTTAGCACCATGGTAAAGACTGGTCCATTTGGGCCACCTGGCTCATTCTCACCTCCCTATAGATACAGCTGCTCTCCCCCTGCCTCCCACCATTGTAATTGCCATATCAACAGGCTAGCAGCAGCTGGTGGCATCCTGGGAAGTCTCAGTTTAATATGGCCATAGAACATTTTTTTTCCTAGTACTCTCAAACCAGGACTTCATTGCAGCTCCAATGGGTTAATATTCACTACAGAAAACTTGGTAACATGCAAGCACAGAGCTGAAGTCATACAATTATAGAGTGGTTTAGGTTGGAAGGGACCTTAAAGATCATCTAGTTCCATCCCCCTTGCATCCCCCTCACACTGGACCAGCAAGCTCAAAGTCCATTCCAACATGGCCTTGAACACTTCTGGGAGGAGACATCCACAACTTCCCTGAGCAACCTGTTCTAGTGTCTCACTGCCTTCATAATAAAGAGTATCTTCCTAAAATATAATCCAAATCTCCCCTCTTCCAGTTTAAAACTATCACACCTTGTCCTATCTCTACACGCCCTTGTAAAAAGTCCCTCTCCAGCTTTCTTGTAGTACAATATATGTGACATTCATCTTCACTATTTGATAACACAGGGTATGCATCAATATGATATTCATAAAGGAGTACCAGCTTCCTAAGCATTAGCAAGTCATATGGACATAATTAGAAATTCTCCCACCTCACGAGCACACACAAAGAATAGGTAATGGTGAATAAGGGTGCTCTGATTTGGTGACAAGTACAATTTTGCAACAACAGCTCAGTGAAAGGATTATGTAATTCGATGTGATAAGAGAACAGGACATTCTGTTAGAATACAGATACTCGTAAAAATTGTCTGCTTCTGCAGAGTGATCTGTTGTCTGACTTTGAACATGAGTGTTCATTACTAGAACTTTCAGTTTTTCCAAAAAAATAGATCATCATTTATTTGTATATGTGGAAGGAATTTTTAACAGTGTCAATGTCTAAAGTTTCTTCTAAGCACTTTAATATAGGAAAAGATGGATCTGCTTTTTTGGGTGTGACAACTCTTTAAATCACAAATGAAGAGCAGTAACACCAGGAATAAATCATTCAACAAAAGTAGCACATGCCCGAATTTGAGAAGTTCAAAGGAAAATTTCAGTGGTGAATCTGAAAGACAGAGAAAAGAGAAGCTATAACATATTAAAATAAAACACAAAATAGAACAAGATGTTAATGTTTCCTGCTAAGGTCATTGAAGTAAAACACAGAATCATAGAATAATTTTGGTTGGAAAAAACATTTAAGACCATCAAGTCCAACCATTAATTTAGCCTACTGCCAAGTCCCCCACTAAACTATGTCCCTAACTATCATATCTACACACCTTTTAAATATCTCCAAGGAATAGTGCCTCCACCACTTCTGTGGGCAGCCTCTTCCTGTGACTGACAACCCTTTCAGTGAAGAAAATTTTCCTAATATCCAATCTAAACCTCCCCTGGCACAACTTGAGGCCATTTCTTCTTGCTCTTTCACTTGTTATGTGGGAAAAGAGACTGACAACCACCTCACTATAACTTCCTTTCACATAGTTGTAGAGAGTGACAAGGTCTCCCCTCAGTGGCCTTTTCTCCATGCTAAACCATCCCAGTTCCCTCAGCTGCTCCTAATAAGACCTGTGCTCTAGACCCTTCACCAGATTCATTGCCTTTCTTTGGACAAACTCCATGTTGATCTGTGCAACATGGTCAACTAACTATGTTGGCTGGCTTGATGATATCAATTCAGTATGACAGATAATTTTAGTAAGGCCTGTAGTAATAGCACAAGGGGTAATAGTTTTAAACTAAAAGAAGGTAGATTCAGACTAGATATAAGGAAGACACCGACCCGCTGTCAGAGAAGGAAGAGTTGGTGTGTTAACAATTGCAGGAGCTTGACCTGTACAAATCAATGGGTCTGGACGCCATCCACATTAGGGTGCAGAGAGAGCTGGCTGATGTTGTTGTAAAGTCACTCCCCATAGTCTTTGAGAAGTCGTGGAGGTTGGGAGATGTCCCTGAAGACTGAAGGAAGGCTAATGTCACCCCCATCTATAAGAAGGGCTCAAAGGAAGAACCAGGTAATTATAGATCCATTAGTCTCACTTCAGTCCCTGGAAAAGTCATGTCAATTGAAGCATGTGATTGGGAGAATCCAACATGGATTTACCAGGGGCAAATCATGCTTGACAAACCTGATCTCCTTCTACGACAAAGTAACTTGCTTGGTTGATGCAGGGCGAGTGCTGGACATCATCTACCTGGACTTCTCCAAGGCTTTTGATATGGTCCTCCACAGCCTCCTCCTGGAAAAACTGACTCGTTACAACCTTGACAAGTGGTCTATACAGTGAGTGGGGAACAGATGGGCTGACAGACCATACCCAGGGGGTGATAGTAAATACTTCCCCCTCAACTGGCAACCAAAAACAAGCGAGGTCCCCCAAGGATTGATATTGGGCCCAATGCTGTCTAATATCTTCATAGGTGACCTGGATATTGGGATCAAGAGCACCCTGATAAAGTTTTCTGATGACATCAAGATGAGTGGAGAGGTTGACACTCCAGAAGGAAGAGCCACCCTCCAGGATAACCTGGACAGGCTGGAGGAGACGGCTAGCAGGAATGTTATAAAGTTCAATGGACACAACTGTACAGTCTTGCACCTGGGAACACATAACCCACGCGTGCAATTCAGACTGGGATCTACCTGGCTGGAGAGCAGCCCTGTGGAAAGGGACCTGGGGATTTTGGTGGACAACAAGCTCAACATGATTGAACAGTGTGCTGCAGCAGCAAAGAAAGCCAACAGGAGGTTGGGCTGCATCAACAAGGGCATCACCAGCAAAGATCAAGAAGTCATCATCCCACTCTACTCTGTGCTTGTCAGATCACACCTGGAGTATTGCATTCAGTTTTGGTCCCTGCTCTACAAAAAGGGTATGGACAGGATGGAGAGGGTCCAGAGAAGGGCCATGAGGATGACCAGAGGACTGGAGGACCTGCCATATGAGGAAAAGCTGAGAAAACTCGGTTTGTTCAGCCTTGAGAAATGATGGCTTAGGGAACACCTTATCACTGTGTTTCAGTACTTAAAGAACAGCTACCAAGAAGATGGAGATTCCCTATTTACAAGGAGTCACATGGAAAAGACATAGGGTAATGGGCACCATTTGCTCCTGGGGAGATTGCGATTGGACACAAGAGGTAAATTTTTTACCATGAAGACTGTCAAACATTGGAATAGTCTCCCAAGGGAAGTGGTAGATTCCCCCACATTGGACAGTTTTAAGTCTCAGCTTGACAGGGTGCTGAGCCATGTCATATAATCTATAGTATTACCTAGAAATGTTGGATTCTACAAAGAAATTATTTACATTGAGGTTGGAGAAGCACTATAACAGGGTGCCCAGAGAGGTTGCAGATGTTCCATCTTTGGAAATATTCAAGGTCAAGTTGGATGGGTCTTTGAGCAACCTGATCTAGTTGAAGATGTCCCTGCTCACTACAGGGGAGGGGTTGACTAGATGAACTTTAAATGTCTTAAACTATTCTGTCATTCTATAATCAGTCAGAAAGAGAGACAAAAAGATTGAAAGATGATAGAGAAACCCCAAATATTTTCATTTTACAAGAATAAAAAATTTCAATTTTCCTATAGCATTCTTTTTCTGATGTTTTAAAATAAGTCTTTTCAACTTTCTAAGATGACAATTTTTAACAATGGTAATATTAGACATTCAATACACTGTTGTATTAAAGACCAGCTTAATTGTCTTTAACAAGCAAATAAAACATTTAAGATGTTCCTGAGAAACTAATTTCCTTTTTCTTCTTTTCAGTGTATTAATGAACTTTAATTTTAAACGTCTGATGACATTTTCAGAAATCTGGAAAAAAATAAAGAAATTAAGGGGGTGTTTTTTCAGAAATTTTATTTCTATTTGTTTTACAAATATCTAAAAAAAAAAGATTAAAAAATTCTTGCACTATTGCAAACATGAAGAAGATTTAAATTATATTTTATGATCTTCTCTACTGATTTATAGTCAGATTATATCTGTCTGTATCTCATGAATTATCATTTACCAACAGATCTATTGAACACTTTATTCTATCTCATACACTTTAAAAAAAATGGGATAAATATTTAAGGAAGTTAGTCTAAATTAACACATATTGTAGAGGAGATATGTTGAGGATGAAACGTTTCATTCTAATGCAGTGGCTTTTAACCCTTTTGTTTATGTATTTTTAATAAAAATTGTAGGGAAAAAGTTAGAAGTCGTGGTTTATTACTACATCTTTTTGCCCCTTCCTCAGTTGTTCATTGCAGCAGACTGCTGGAAGCCAGAGATTTATTGTTGCATAAAAAAGATATCTCAGTCATGGAAAACATGTCACTGACTTCATGCCAATTATTAACATTGAAAAGAAAAAACTCTGAGTATGTAATGAACAACTGGAAGGCAATAATGGAATAAACAGAAAAAAACCTCCTGTTTCAGAATGTTACTTTTAAATTATAAAGCAGTTAAAGATAGGATAGGTGAGATAATTCAGGCTGGAAAGGACCTCAGGCGGTCTCTAGTACAGCAAAGTCAGCTGTGAGGACAGTCTGGGTTGCTCAGGGCTTTATCCAGTTGGTTTATCCAGGCCTGGAAAACCTACAGGGATGGGGACTCACAGCCTCTCTGTGCAGCTTCTTCGAGTGGTGGGGAAAAAATTCAACTTACACTCATTGCTCAATCACCCACCATGTACAGCCCTTATCAGGTCCTAACCTCAACCAGTCCTCCACTCTGTCAAAACCATCCCTTCTGCAGGCTGATCAAGTCCATCAGCATCTGCTCACAAAGCAGGTGCTCCAGCCCCAGCCAGCTTGGTGGCCCTTCACTGAATTCACTCCAGTTTCTTCATGTCTTTTCTATATTTGGAGAGCAAAATTGGATACAATACATTAGATGTGGTCTAATAAATGCTGAATAATGAGGCATAATCACTTTCCTCAACTTCTGGGCTATTCTTTAACCTCTAATTCTCTGTGGTCTTTGGCTATGATGCTGATATCAGACTTTTTGCTTCCGGTGTTTTAATAGCTAACGTATAAAGGAGATGTACAATAATATTTTAAAAAATCTTGAATTTTCACGTTAAAAATATTTTCTTTTCCTCTATAACAATGCATGAGGTTTTTCAACTGAATTTTTATTTGCTGTAATACTTTAAATTGCACAGTATCTTCAGCTATTTTTTTTTTTTCTATTCCTTTTTTATTCCCTCAGGTAATTTCCTGTTACTGTTCCCTTTTTTTTTACACTGTATCTTTACTTTAACTTATTCCCAGATGCTGATTTTCTTGGAATATGAGTATTCCCCCTTTGAATATTTATAAAGAACATACTACACACATTGAAATGAGTAATTATTAGTATTATTAGTAGTATTTATCAGCATTTATTATTTTTTATGGGAACTTACATAATATGAAATAAATATTAATTAAAAAAACCAAAAGAAAACAAAAAAAAATCCTAACCAAAGAAAAAATAAACAAGAGGTTTTTTTTGTTTAAATGAGAATGGATACTTGCAGTCTTTCAGATGTTAACCCATATTGACAGAGTTTTGTAACCAGTGCTGCCAGGGGGAGCTCTTCTACAATCAGCTGTGCAAGTGGAGCGGCTTCCAAATCTGACTTTCCCCCCATCATCAGGGAGCAGATGGAGCTCTGAGGAAAAGGGCACTTCAAACATGTAACGTTTTTTAAATTCTGACCCATCTTAATTGCTTTCCCAGAGGGTTCTTGCTTGCAGTACTGCCAGCTCCCAGTATGGAGTTGGTTTGTTTTTTTTCAGATATTTTGAATGTTACACTTTTTTCACAAAACGGTCCAGCTTCTGGAAGTGATTTAAAAAAAAAAAAAAAACAAAAAAGAGAAAGCCTTCTAATAAGAGAGAAAGCTTCTAATTCCAAGATTTTTTTTTTTTCCCAATAAATCAGTTGAAAAGAATCCAGTCTTTCCTGTGAAAAAACATGTAAAAATATTAGGTTAAAAAAAAAAAAAAAAAAAAAAAAAAAAAAGCGCCATGACTGGTAGTAACGTTCTAAGACAAATTAAACTTAGTAATTTTTGAAATTTCAACAGAATTTTTTTAAGAAGGTATTGGGTGAGGAAATGTTTTATTTTAAACAAAAGAGATTAGAAATAATCTGCAAAATAATTAAGCTTTTAAATAACCCTTTAAATAGGAATTGAAATATTAAAAAAAAAATGTGTGCATGGGAGAACACAGGAGAAAAAACATTGATGTTTTTCTTATTAATGTAGCAGTGCTCTGTTTTTGTCAGAGGGTCAGTAGATCCCTGGCATAGCCATTTTATATCATCCTTATGTCCTTATACATTAGGGCTCAACGTTAGTATTATTATGCTTAAAATATGTGGTTTGTTATTATAAAAATATTGTTATAGGTGCTCAAATACTGACAATAAAATTGAAAGGGATTGTCTCAGTTAGTGAGCCAAAAGCAAGCATACACTGTGATGATAATACACATTATAAGCCATACTAGCATGGATGGTTATCTCCAAATTGCTACAAGTAACTTGTGGATGGTTCTCCCAAATGACTAAGAGTAACTTAGAATATGAATAGCAGAAACGAAACTCAGTTGTATGGTCTGATTACACAGGTGGATTACACTAAAATGGCTGCACACTTGTTTGTTTCTATCAAATCTTATTCATATGAAGCCAGGATGAAAATAGGAGTGCCACAGTTTAATGCTGGGCCGGCAATTAAACAGATGACAGATGCTCTCTATTAAACCCTCTCCCTTCCCAAAAAGGGAAAGGAAAGAGAATAAGGGAGAGAGACTTACGGGTTGGAAAATAAACTGCACAGCTTTAATGAAAGAGTGATGACAGAAAAAGAAAATAATTATTATATATAAATACATAAAAACCCACTATCATGCTCCACCAAGGCTGCAGGGCAGACCCTTGGAAAGTCCCAGACTGGGCTCAGAGCCGGTGGCAGATGGGAGCTGGATGCAGGAACACATGGATTCAGGAACACACAGATCAGGATCAAAGGAGACGAATGGATGGAGTCTTCTCAGGACACCAGCCATGGACAAAGAAAGCTTGACCCACGTCATCCCTCAGATTTATAGAGTATGACAGGTATGGGATAGAATACTTCATTTTGTCAGTTTTGGTCACCTGTCTGGTCTGCTCCTCCCCACAGAAGGTACACAGAAGGTCACAGGTATGACCCCTTTATCTGTTTTGTTTCAGAGCATAACATGTTTAGCAGAACCAAGCAGTTGCCTTTGTTCTACATAACATTCTCTAGCTGTAACTATAAACATCAAGCGTTATCAGTTCCAGAAGTAGATGCTGACTGAGAAACATGCAGTTAATTTCAGCAAGTGCCGTTACCTGGGAGACTTAACTGAAAAGTATAATTACTAAAAAGAAAATTGGTTCTATTTTGGCTCAAACCAGAACATAAAAACCCCTGATTTTAGGAGGAACAAGAGGAACAATGAAGTGTCCAACATAGGTAAAAGCAACTATATATAGTAAATCTGGATGCAGTATGGAACTGCAGATCAATGAAGAAAGTGCAAAAGTGTAAATGTGTGTTAGCAAATATACAGAAAAATTATTTCAACTGAATCCTAGAGTGTGGAAAAAGAAATCACCAACATGCCCATCATGTTTCTCTAGATGATAAAAGTCTTCAGTATCTGACAAGTCACTGTAGCATCCCATCACCACCATGATCAGAAGGAAACCACCAATCTCAGAAGCCAGAGAAGGGCAAGGGAGAGCATAATTCCAGGAAAGGGGTAGAAACTATGTGTCTGTGAAACAATTTGAACCATGTTATTAGTCTAACTGTAACAATTTGATATGAACTAATAGCGAGTCGACTCAATTTCAATTAGATTTCAATTATAACAATTATAACAACCATTTACTGGCTTTATCTAAACTATTGTGCATATACAGATAGTCTCCACTTGTGTTTGAGGAATCCTTTATATGAAAATATGTCAGAGATACCCATCATAAATTAATACAGCCCTTTTAATTGACCAATGGTAAAGAGCAGAAAAAAAACCAATTTTTTGAAAACTGCCTTAACTGCACCTTTACTCAACTCCTTTAATCAGCCAGACAACCTGTACCTCCTGAAAAAAAAAAAAATTATCCCTCAAGGTAATGTCATAGGGACTTTGTTTTGTTAGGAGAACACCTGTATAGGAGTAGCATGTACAGATTTTCTAGTATCTAGTGAAAGAGGATAGAAAAAGAGCCACAACAAGGCAATGTTCCCTGGTATCACATTCTTATTTTTGACTCTGGTGAGGTTGCAGGAACTCCCATAGTTGGCTTTAGCTCAGTGTCCAGCTTTTATATCCAGTCTCTATGTCTTGGCACATTCTTTGTGAGAATGAAACTTTTGAAGAAGCCATGTGATGCTGTAATAGGGAATGGCATTTATAGTGCATTGGGAAATAGAAAAGTTCTGATAAATGCTCAGAAACTGCAGAAAAACCCTGAGACATTCTGCTGAGGAAAAAACACACATTTTTCTTGTGAGTCCCATCAGATGACTGCAGGTTTCCAGGACAGGCATATTTCAGATTGAGGCCTTCTAAATTTCTATCCCACCTATAGATATGCTGCAGCTATGCAAACATAAAAAAAGACAAAAATTTCTGAAATTACCAAAATTGTCTATTTTCCTCAGAAGAAGCAGCAATGTAATTACTTAACATGAAAATTTAATAAATATTCAGGCATAAATCAAGGCGAAAAAAAGTTAGTTTGAATATTTAGAGACAAAGAATAAAATCTTTAAAACAAGAACTCAGATGTCTAAAAAATGTATCAAATTATTTAAAGCAAGGGAAATATATTTTAGGAGTAGATAATGGCAAATTACAAAACTGTTTCAATTGCACCTAAAATATCTTAATCAACACAGCAGGAAGAAGCAGGGGTTTTGCTTTTCTGTAAAAAAAAAAAAAATTAAAAAAAAATCAACAGATAAAGCATGATAAAAGCCAGCCATAAAATGACCTTTTCATTTTCAAGTGCAACGTAAATTGTAATCCATCCTCCTAACCTACTGCAAAGGCATTACTATTTTTAATGTATATCTAGAAGCACCTGAATCATCTTATGTAGTCCAGATTGTCTGTATTCATTGGATAAGAATGATGCTTATAAAAGCTTCAAGAGAAGATTCAACTGAATCTGATGTCTGTACAACAAAAATTTTCTTAGTGTATTTCACCATTTGTTGTAAAATCCAATAATAAATAGAAACCCATCCTACTTGATCAAAAAGTCCACAAATTTATCTCCAAAAATGACTGAATCCATCTCTAATTTAGCATTGCAAAGTTTCTCAAATGGCTGGCACATTCATATTCCTTCATGCACCACAGAAACTGACACTATTTAACATTATATGATTAATGTTAGAAAGCTTATATCATCTTTTAAGCAGTAGAACAATTAAAAATCCAGTCTGAACTGTCTACAATAAGTGCTCCTGATGATTTGTGAAATGTTGAGATTTTTTTCCCCTGTTTTCTAATACCCATTTGTTGTACTCTACACTTCCTTTTTGCAGTATATGGAGTTATGCCATCATTCTTGATAAAACAGCTTTAAAAACCTGGAACAAGTGTTTATATTGAGTTTGTCTGAACGTCGGTTTATTTTTAAAAAAGGATTGAAGACATCAGATTAGTATTTCCTATTAATTTTTTAAAAAATTTCTGTTTGTTTAATTTGTCTTATCCAAATACTGATTTTTCGAAGTCTAGATTAGTGGACATAGCAAAGGTAGTTATTTAGCTGGCAGATTGGATGATGAAAATCTACTTTGTATATGAATAGATGTAATAATCAATTTTAATCCAAATATAAATGTATATTATCTAAATTCTAACCAGGTTTTGTTTCTCTTCCTCCCCATCTATAAATAGTCTATATTCGTTTTAAGAGCTGGAAATAACCTAAGTCTTTCAGAGTCACAATACATATGACCACATTACAACAGTCCCACAAAGTAAAAGGTGTATATTATCACTTTGGGATGTAAGGCTAGTTCAGGTCTGACTATCTCTGGCATATTCAACAGCTCAAAGCAGAGAGAATGCAGTTGAACAGAATTGTGAGATTTTTCTCTTTTGATTGAGGTACGATCAGATGTCTTCTGCTTTCAGGCCTTCATACCACTTGATTTAAACAATATAACCATGATTCATGGTTAAGCTTTTAGAAGGTTAAAGAAGTTTGTTGGCAACTGTGTGCCACTTAGTGCTAAAAGCATCTTTACTTTGTTCTTGCCTTCTCTTAGTCCTAGGCCAAGAACAACTTGGATGCTCTGGTGAAAATGACAAATTTCTTCCTTGTGATGAAAATCGATAATAATTTCTAATAAAACATATACACATTTAATTTCCACTATTTTTTTTCTTCAAGACATTAATGAATTTTCTTCCAGGAACCAATTATCTAGGTTTTTTTGTTTGTTTTTTTGGTTGTTTTGTTGTGGTTTTATTTAATAAAATAGAATTCTGTCATAACTTTACTGAAAACATAGGAAGGAGGATATCTACTTTCATTTGATTCCAAGACCCTAAATAATGTGGCAAATGATAAATGGGACAAACTGCATTCATTGTGGGCATCAAGCTGACATGCAGAACAGATTATTATACCCTAGAGAGATGGTTTCTGTGTGCTAACGATATTTCAACTACTTTGATGTAAGATAGACTCTGTTTAAGTTGCACTCCAGAACCTGTGTGTCTCTTGAGACTCAGCTTAAATTTCAAACTGCTTTGCCATCAGTATGTGAAAAATGAGGACAAGATTCAGGCTCTTATGGTACATTATTTTTTGATTCATCGTAGTCTGGAGCTATTCCTGTCACAAATATCTGTCGAAAATATTTAGCGTTCATTGGTTTTGGAGACCTCATATTTCTGCTTGAAGGTATAGCATAATTATGTATTTTCTACCACACAGACATAAGGTAATTTTCTTGTTCTTAATGGATATTTTACTATTAATCTATTCTTAGAAAAGGAGCAGGCAAGCCCAAATGTTTTCAATTGATTGCTATGCGTAGACAATTACTATGAAAAAAATTACACTATTTCTGGTTTTACCCAGTTGGGTTCTACTCTAGCTACTGGTTCCCAAAAACCCCGTACGGTGCATTCTACAGCTTCAGAAACTGCTTACAGTTACTAGGGAGCTTTACAAACAGTTCTGTTCTCCTTTGGCAGAGTTTTAACAAGCTTCAAGCATCTTTCCCCATATTCTAGAAAGTGCAAAGGACAGTTCTTGTTTACTTTCTGTGTCTTTGTTGAGGGAAATCCAATCTAGTTAGCCATCTAAGAAAATGCACACAAAGGCTTCACAAAGGCATATCTCTCATCTGAAAGAAGACTATGTCTGGTCACATGATTGTTGTAGAAGGACACCCTGTGGCCAGTACAACATCTCAAAGTGTGCATGCCAGGTAATAACAGGTCCTGCCAGAAAGCAAAATTGCATGAATAAATATAATTTCAGCTGTAGCACAGTACATCTAGCACATAATCCCACATTCCAATTACTTAAGCAGAATAAAAAACCTGCAAATGCAGGTATCACCAGAGCACAGGAAATGAGAGCTGAGCAAGACCCATAAACAGAGCTGAAGACTGATTGAGTCCATAAAGGATTGCAACCCAGAGTGTACCAGAAATCAAATTAAGTTTAGTGTTGTTTCCTCAGGAATTTTTGGTAATTCTTTTAGCTTTCCCCAAGCTTAAAATTACACACTCAGAGCCTCAAAATACATGCAATATGTGATTTACTTTGTTATTCATATCTGTTCACACGAAGAGTAGTTCTGATATTGTAAATGCTTTCTTTCAAGGTCAGGCTGACCAATAATGAGCTCAAAGTTAATCTAAAATGATGAACACATGTAGTGAGACTATAAAATTTCAATGGCTTTCCCAGGAACATGGAAACATTAACAAATAAATCCTCTGGAAAGTCTGAGAACATATGCAGATCATTATGAGCTTGATTACTCTACCTGCCGCTGCTGTGGCTGGTGGTTTTGCCTTGCATTACACAATATCTCTCTGCCTTTTGTTCTGTGTAGTTTTTAGGACTGAGTTCTCAATGACAGTATGTGAATGTCACATCATTTCCACAGCGTGTAACCTGTTTATTAAGGGGTGGCTAGAGCCAGACTACTGAGAGTGAGTTAAAACTTTCAGATTCTCCTTGCAGCTTCTGGCTGCCAGGCTCACCTTCACTTTGCTCCAATTCTGACCGTGTAATAATAGCATAACACAACTGATGATTAAGTTTGCACCAGGCCATATTATTGAAACAAAGTCTGAGATGACAAAAACTTCCCTCCCAAACTTCAAAGGAAGCTAATAAATAGGAAAGTCACATTGGCTTTGTTCTTAAATCAACATCACTGAAGTAATGAAAGAAATACCTCTCTCATTAGCAAGTTGCAATTCCTTGGTGAATAAGCTTTTTCAGTCACATATGGGAGAAAGAGGAATACTGAGAAATGTAGTGCAAGTGCAGGGGAAATTTGTGAACAGGTGACAATAATATTAATTCAGCTTAAGGGCTTAAAATTTCAAAGGGATTCGAGGCTGAGGACTATAACTAGGAAAGGAGTCAGTCACCCTCAAGAAGACCAGCCTGACTAAACAGGGAGCAGAGCTCAGGAAGAAGAGGAAAGGCTATGGAAGAAGGGGCAGGCAACTCAGGAAGAGTACAAGGTTGTTACAAGGTTGTTGCAAGGTTATTCAGGGAGAAAATTAGAAAGGCCAAAGCTCAGCTAGACCTCAATCTGGTTAGCATCATTAAAGATAATAAAAAGTGTTTTTACAAGTACGTTAACAATAAAAGAAGAGCAAAGGGGAATATCTACCCTCTACTGGATGCGAGAGGAAACCTTGTGACTAAGGACAAGGAAAAGGCTGAGCTGCTGAGCACCCACTTTTTCTCAGTTTTTTTCAGCAATGCTAATTGCTACCTGGGAGTCCAGCTCTCTGAATTGGAAGATAGGGATGAGCAGAATGCGGCCCCCAGAGTCCGGGAGGAAATAATCAGTGACCTATTGTGTCACATAGATGGTCACAAGTCTATGGGACCAGATGAGATCCACCCAAGGGTACTTAAGGAGCTGGCAGAAGTGCTCACTAAGCCACTCTCCGTTATTTATCAGCAGTCCTGGCCAGATGGGGAGGTGCCAGGTGATGGAAGCTAGCAGATGTGACACCCATCTACAAGAATGGTCAAAAGGATGATGCTGGGAACTACAGACCTGTCAGTCTGACCTCGGTGCCAGGGAAGGTTATGGAGCAGGTTATCTTGAGTGCCATCACTCGTCACATACAGGACAACCAGGCAATCAGGCCCAGTCAGTATGGGTTTACAAAAGGCAGGTCCTGCCTGACTAACCTGATCTCCTTTCACAACAAGTTGACCCACCTGGTGGATGAGGGAAGAGCTGTGGACATTGTCTATCTGGACTTTAGTAAATCCTGTCTCCCATAGCATTATCCTTCAGAAACTTGTGGCGCTGGGCTTGGATAAATACACTGTGCGCTGGATTAAAAACTGATTGGATAGCTGGGCCCAAAGAATGATAGTTAATGGAATTAAATCTAGCTGGTGTCCGGTCACAAGTGGTGTTCCCCAGGGTTCAGTACTGGGGCCTGTTCTCTTTAATATCTTTATTAATGATCTGGATGAGGAGACTGAGTGCATCCTCAGTAAGTTTGCAGATTACACCAAGCTAGGTTGGTGTGTTGATCTGCTAGAGGGTAGTGAAGCTCTACAGTGGGACCTGGACAAGTTAGATCAGTGGGCCAAGGTTAATTGTATGGGGTTCAACAAGGCCAAGTGCCGGGTCCTGCACTTGGGTCATAACAACCCCATGGTAAGCTACAGACTTGGCAACTTGTGGTTGGAAAGCTGCAGGTTGGAAAAGGACCTGGGGGTATTTATTGACAGTCAACTAGATATGAGTCAGCAGTGCATGCAGGTGGTTAAGAGGGCCAATGGCATCCTGGCTTGTATTAGGAACACTGTGACCAGCAGGAATAGAGAGGTGATTCTCCCCATGTATTCAGCGCTGGTGAGGCCACACCTTGAATATTGTGTTCAGTTCTGGGCTCCTCACTATAAGAAGGACATAGAAGTGCTGGAGCATGTCCAAAAAAGGGCAACGAGGCTTGTGAAGGGCCTAGGGAAGGGAGCTGGGGTTGTTTAGCCTGGGGAAGAGGAGGCTGAGGGGAGACTTCATGGGAGACCTCATTGCTCTTTACAACTACCTGAAAGGAGGCTGGAGTGATGAGTGGGACAGCCTCTTCTCCCTGGTGACGTGTGATAGAACCAGAGGGAATGGATGCAAGATGCGCCAGAGGAGGTTTAGGTTAGGTATTAGGAAGCTTTTTTTCACTGAAAAGGTTGTCAAGTATTTGAATAGATTGCCAAGGGCAGTGGTGGAGTCACCATCTCTGGAGGCATTTAAACGGCATGTGGATCTGGTGAGACATGGTTTAGTGGTGAGCTTGCGGTGTCAGGTCTAAGGCTGGACTGGATGATCTTGGATGTCTCTTCCGGCCAGGGACATTCTGTGATTTTATGATTCTGTGATTCAATGTACATCTCTCTAATCACTGCTGCCTTAGAACAGTATCAGAGGTGAAACATTAAATCATGCAGTACAGGATGTAAAAGTACAGAAATATGTTTAAGGACACAGAGCCCAATAGTCTATATTCTTAAAAAGACATAAGATCATAACATCTAAACTTAAATAATATTTTACTAGTGGAATTTCAGCATCAGACTGAGATTCACACAGTCCAGGCACTCTACATAATACATGAGAAACAAAGAATATATCTAAATAATATTAGAACTTTTTATAGCTCTGAGACTAATTTGAACAGAATGGCTTATGTCTGTATTGCTAAATTCTGTATTTCTCTGACACAAGATAAGGAAGGACAAAATGTAGCCTTGTAGCCCAGTAATGCTGTATTGCCATTGCTAGTAAAAGGCCACAGGCCTTGTAGTGATATTGCTCTGTCTCAGAACTGAAGCATGTCAGGCTCGCTCAGTTAGAACTTTCCTTGACCTCTTTGCAGCTTTGTTTATATATGATTTATCCCTAGCAGCATTTATTCTTCCAACTAAGTGGCCATGTCTTACTTGTTTTACTTTAATTGTCTTTGTGTGGTACAACCATATGTTTATATAGATAGTATTAATGAGTATTTTTCTGTGTAAAAAAAAAAAAGTTTATGGATCTAAAAGAGTGATGGGAGAGATAGGATGTAGAGAAATACAGGCTTGGTATGACAGTAAAAGCTATGAGTAATGGGGACACAGAATGTGATGTACAGCAATACAGATGATAAGTGGTGGGACCCTCGCTTGGCACTGGAGACCTCATGTCAATAAAAGCTCATTCATGGTCAGTTAAACAAATGAAGACATTAAGTTGAAGCAAATTTAGGGGCAACAAGGAGAATAATGACTGAGTGCATCCTCAGCCAGTTTGTGGATGACACCAAGCTCAGTGGTGCAGCTGATAAACTACAGGGAATGGTTGATATCCGGAAGGACCTTGAAAGTCTTGAGGTGTAGGCCCATATGAACCTCATGAAGTTCAACAAGGACAAGTACAAGTTCTTGTGCTGAGGTCAGGATAATCCCCATTATCAATGCAGACTGGAGGATGAATAGATTGAGAGCAATCCTGTGGAGAAGAACTTGGGAATATTAGAAGATAAAAGAAGTGACACGACCTGATGATGTGCATTTGCAGCCCAGAAATTCAACCATATCCTGGGCTACATCAAAAGAAGTGTGTCCAGCTGATTGAGGGATGTCATTCTGCCCCTCTACTCCACTCTCATGAGAGCTGACCTAAAGTATTGTGCCCAGTTCCAGGGTCCCCAGCACAAGAAAAACATGGACCTGTTTGAGTGCGTCTAGAGAACGGCCACAAAAATGATCATAGGGTTGGAGCACCTCTTCTATGAAAAAAGGCTGAGGGAGTTGAGGGTGTTAAGCCTCAAAAACGAAAGGCTTGGGGACACCTTATTGCAGCCTTTTAGTATATAGAGAGGGTACAGAAGAGAAACTTTTTACTAAGGTTTGTAGTGACAGGACAAGCGGAACAGTTTTAAATTGAAAAAGGGTAGGTTTAGTTTGGTCATAAGGGAGAAATTTTTTTACAGCGAGGGTGGTGACACACTGGAACATGTTGCCCAGTTGTGGATACACCATCATTAGAAGTGTTCAAACCCAGGTTGGATGGGACTATGGGCAACCAGATCTAGTGAAAGGTTTCCCTGCCAATGCTAGAAGGGTTAGACTAGATGATCCTTAAAGACCCCTTCCAGCGGAAACCATTTGATGATTCTGTGATACACAGTCCTTTTGGATGTAATTTGGAGATGCAGAGCAATGAAGGTATAAAAGCAAGTTGTAAAAATATGTTAGCAAACACAAAAATTACCTCAAATGGATCCTAGAATGAGGAAGAGGAAATCACCAGCCTCATATTTGTCCTGGGAGGACTCATGTTATGGATGACTCACTATAACACCACCAGTACTAGCTTGAGCCTTAGGACTCAGAGAAGCAATGAAAGAGTGGCCATAATATTAGGCAAATAAGCATAAAAAAGGAAGTGCATGCATATTGATTTTATCTGCACTATTATTATAAGATTTTTTTATATTTTTACATAGATCTATTAACGTTGGTTTTGTTTTGTTTTTTTTTTGTCTAATATTTAGACATTGACTAACAATGATCCTTGGATTAAGTTGCTAAGTTTTTAAATATAGCAGCACTAAATTCCCGGGTTTATGTATAAAGTGTTTCCTTTTTGTCCATAACAAAATTTTGAGTGTAACAAAGCTGCTTTTTGATAATGGATCCTGGCCAAACTGTTCCTGGAAAACTGCTGCTGACAAGGCCAAGGGCGACGATTGTGCTCTACTCAAAAGGTGTCATTACACAGCTTTTTTGATTCCTATCTGTCATAATTTTGAAAGAACAGAAACAACACTTGACCACTGAATACCCACTACCTCTAGATAGTATCCTCCCAAAGGGATATGAAAGACCAAGATTTAAAACCTTTTCTTAAAAAATATGAACAATTTCTTTAATCCTTAAATTCTCTTATTACTTTGATTATAGAACAAGATAAGTCTGCCAGAAGCATATACTAAGGTATCTCAGAAATGGCAGAAGCCTGATGGTTACCCTGGACATCTGTGTTCAGCTTCAGCTTGCACGGACCTGCATATTTTTCGTATTTCCTCAAACAGCTGAAGTACATGTAAATAGCTGCAGATAAAAGGGTCTCTTCTGAGGCCAGCTCTTGGGGAACACTTATCTTGAGATTTTCTCTCTAGAGAGGTCTCAGCTGGAGTTTCTATCATCTTGTTACCTTAAATAGCTTGGTTCACATTCACCAAACAGGTAGATACCGATTTAGTGAGTGATAACTAAAATACATTTTAAAAGATGTCATAGGTGCTGGAGTAGTGGATTTAGCTACCTAATGAAGCAGAAAGAGTAATTATCTTACATGATCTGGGATGAAGAGACAAGACTAATGCTGCTATCATTTAATGTTTGTTTTAAATATAAACCAGATTATTGCAGTACAGCATTGAATAACTCAAATCACTTAACACTATGTCACTTTCTTTACATTTGCAAGCCTGGAGTGACAAGTTTAAGTAAATACAATATATTTTCTAGGACATTTTATTCTCATATAGATGATTGCATTATTGTAATTTTTATTCAGCCGCTGGGGTTATTCTTCTTGCTTGCCAGGGTGATAAACCTCTCCCTTGCTCTTTTTTCTATTTTCCTTCTTTTTTCCTATGGTGTAAAAACACTCCCAGCTGAGAGAGCTACTTAATCAGACTGTGTTGACTGTATTGGGCCACTACTGATCACTAAATGTTTTCTTCCCACAAAGAAAATTTTGCTTAAATAATCTTCCCTACTTTTACAGATAGCAGATATAATTAATTAGGAATCAAATAACAAAAGAATACTATAAAGAATTTTCTAATTACAATGCAGGTATTTTCCTTGTGATTTATATCTAAGCGATAAACATGTTCTTTAAATAAATGAAATTCAGTTTATAGCTGAACAGTGAGACTCATCACTTCTGTTTTAAAAATGCAAAAAGTTCACAGAATTACAGAATTGCTTTTGTTGGAAAAGATCTTTAAGATTATGGAGTCCATAACCTAATTCTACTAACCATTAACCTGACACTACCAAGTCCAGTGCCTAAACCATGTTCCTAAGCACCACATCTATACTTCTTTTAAACACCTCCAGAGATGGTGATTCAACCACCTCCCTGGGCAGCCTGTTCCGGTGTTTAATAACCCTTTCAGTGAAGAAATTTCTTCTAATATCTAATCTCAACCTCCCCTGGTTCAACTAGAGACCGTTTCCTCTTGTTCTGTCACTTGTTACTAGGAGAAAAGATCAAACCCCATCTCACTACCACCTCCTTTCAGGTAGTTGTAGAGAGCAGTAAGGTCGCCTTTCAGCTTCTTTTTCTCCAGGCTAAACAACCCCATTTCCCTGAGATGCTCCTCATAAGGCTTGTGCTCTAGACCTTTCACCAGCTTTGTCACCCTTTGTTGTACCAAATCAAAACACCCAAATTAAGTAAGCAAAATTCATTAATAAATTGAATTCTAATAGATATTAACTTAGAAGAAATAGGGTACAGAAGGCTTTCTGTTTGCACGTTTACCCTTTCGATTCTCTCCTGCATCCCACCCGAGGTGAGTGAGCAAGTGACTGTGTGGTGCTTAGTTGTCTCCTTGGGTTAAACCACAACACAGACCTTGCTTTTAAAAAAAAAAAATTCCATAGGTCTTATAACTCTAAGATTTCATTGGTTTATATTACACTGAAATTTTATTCAGAATAATTAATATTTTAGTAGGCAATTATTTTTAAAAAGAGATCTGTAATTTAATTCTGTATTTTTCTTTACAGATAACCAGCTAAGTTTTACTTAGAGTTACAGACACCTGAGCAGTGGCTTTAAAACCACCTATAGCTATAAATTAGCCATGGAAAATGGCCTGACACATCTGTTGCAAAATACTAGTACATTGAATTGAATGGATTATCCAAACTGATTTTGTTCTGAAAGCTCCTAGTCCTGTAGGCTTTTGTTTCCAGTGGCTGTGTTTAAAAATACATCTAGATTCTTGCCCTATACCTAATGAAAGAAATAAAGACCAAAAAGTTACTGAAAATAGAATCTCAAAATAAACTTTTTTGTTCTCCATCCCATGAATATAGTCAGTAGTTGCAAGTGTGCTTTGAGCTTTCTCATGTAGTAGGGTATGTACAGCTGGGGAGGTGGAAAAATGATAATATAGTAGCACAGAAACTCACATACAGTAATTTCTATCAGGGACTCTAGTCACTGGCCTGATAGAGATTTTCCTCTCTGTTGTGTTACATTCTTGGCTAGAGAAAGTAGTCAGTAGTCTGGCTTCTACTGGCTGTCATTGCCTGGCATAGCATTTCCTCCTCATCATGGGACAAAAAGGTGGCCACACACCTCCATCCACACCACCTCTTCGTTCAGACTTCATTTATTTTTGCAGTGTCTAGAACATTTGGGCTCCATTCTCATTTGCACTCATTTGCATCTCACAATACTAAATAAATGAGAGACAGACAGACAGACAGACAGATAGATAGATAGATAGAAAAATATAGTAATATTCTTACTTACGTATTTACATGTCTCAAGTACTTCTAGCAATTGAATATAATTTTAGACTTACTCTTTAGTGTTTGCATTATAGTGTCACCAAACAGTACCCCGCACATAGTTTTAGGTGATGAACACTGCAAATAACATGTAATGTTGGACTCGTGAACATTTTTTGAGGATTCAGAGTAAGCAGAAGAACGATACATAAAGCAAAATTATAATGAGGCTATGTTATTGGTGACCAATTACATCTTGTTAGGTATAGCAGCCATTGTTAAAATTATTGTTTATGGGGATTTTAAGTTCTTGTATCCTGCATTTGCAAAAAGCAAATTTGGAATTATATATTTTGATTATAATAATCAGGTTTCCAACTGAGTTCACTAGTAACAAAGTCAGCTCATCTGAGAACAGAAAAAAACACATTGAAACACACACAATGCACTTCAAAGTTTGAAAAATAACAACCCTTTTTGTTAAGTAATCATGTACAGCAAGTATTTTAGAAGTAAGCTCCCCAAATTCTAGAAATTTCACCACCTTCTAGTAAAAAAACTGGTTACATTTGAGCTATAATTTTCTCATTTTCATTTATTTTCTCAAGTGTTTAATGAATAAAATTGAAAAGGTAAACCTGAATTTTATTCTGCCATATCAGATAGTCTATGAGGTTCATTTGCAAATTTTTTTTCCCCTTAAAAAACAACACATCAATTTATTTTAACTTTTCAATTATTCCCTGTGGAACTGAGAGAGACAGTTGGGCCTATTGCAGAACAGCCTCCACACAAATTGATAATGTACTATTCATTCAACCGTTTATTTACTTGCATCTGTTTGGCATCCCCATGATCTCCCAATTTTGTGAACTAATTAATTCATATTACTTTAATTTTCTCTAATTATGCATTTCCATTTCATGCAAACAAGGACATTTATCATTATTAATTTTAATGAATGCGATTTATATTTCATCTTGAATAATGTAAACATTAATCTGAATTTTTAAAAGAAGTTTCTAAAGAGTATTCTTAAAGTAGATTCTACTGACATGTCAGTGGATTCCTGATGAAAACTAGTGGGAACATACTGAATTATATTTCTGGAAATACTTAATGGACAATTGGTTATGATTCTTAAATTATATACAAGTTAGGTTGTTCCTTTCCTCCTGTTGTACTAAGCATTTTAATTTGGAAATCTCTGTTGTGTTTTTCACTAACACACTAGAGAAATAAAATGTTCTAATGGGACTGACCCACATACAGATGTGGGCTTTTTCTTTTTTTAAATATAGAATCCTTGTCAGTTGGAAAATTCTCAATAAATATCTACCTTACCTGGCATTGAATATAGCTGACAAATTTATTTCCAAGTCACTATATTCACAAAACAGTCTTTTAAGTGTAGCACTGCCCTCTTCACACTGGGAAAAAACCAAACCAACCCAACCCAAAACAAGCAAACCAACCAACAAAAAACCAAAACAAAAACCCCAAACAAGTTCAGTGATTTTATCTGTAGTCGATTATGATAGATGGTTAAATGGAGATTCATCTGTTTTATCCTTGAAATCTCCTGGTAACTGTGATAAGAGTTATGCTATATAGCAATTTAATTTATTGAAAAATCTCTTAACACAGGCATTGCCAATATTTGTGACTTTTTAAAAGAAATAATTTATTATTTTCATATTACAGTATAGGTGGGAACAAGATTCCCAATATGCAGACAAATGGAATTCTTGCTTATGAAAAGCTAGTGTTTTGCAACAAAGGCTAAAGACAGTAGCACACTAAAAGAATTTTTTTAATTTAGAAATTGGAATAAAGGGTGGAATAGATAGCCTTGAGTATGTTTTATCCAGGATAAATATGACATTTCATTATCCAAATCAGAATTGTTTATTTTGCTTTTTTTGTTTGGTTGGTTTTGGGTTTTTGTGGTTTGTTTTGGTTTTTTTGACTCAGCTTTGCTATTCAACTGTGGGAGGACAAGCAAATGCAAGCCAAACAGCAAAACTCATGAAACAGTAAATGATAATATTGATTTTATTGAAACATTCATTGCCTGCTATATTTTGTTTTTCATCAAATTTCAACATAAAATTCTATGCTTACAAAGGAATTTGAGATCTCCATAAGAAAGCACTGTATCAGGACATTATTTACATCCTCAGAGCCTTAGAAGTGATACTTTTTGCATGGATGGTTTTTTAACAGATTGAACTCTACCAAATGGAGATTGGTCTGGGTATATAGGTTAACAGGGTGAGTAGTAGTCTTTTGTCAAATGGTGCAGTTCCAATTATTTCAATGGACTTGTGCTAATCTGCTACAGCTGGTCATCATTCAGAGTGGACAAAGGGCAATGACTGCAAGCATTATTGGGGGAATTTTCAGCTTGATAAAAGAAAGACATTTTCTACAAAGGGAACAATTAACCACTGAAAAAACTTACCCAGAGCTGTGATGGAGTCCTCATCACTGGAAGTTTTCAAGATGTGATTGGATAGGGTGTGAAATAATTTCATCTGGGCTTCCTTTCCCTCAAAAATTTGGATCAGGTGGTCTTTCAAGGGCTATTCTATGATCTTGTACTAGGGGACTTGTACTTCTCACCTTTTGTATATAATTCTGGAAGGTAGAATTTTTATTACACTGAATATTAGCCTTTTAAAACATAAATCTATTTGCCAACTCTCTCAGATGGTAAAATTACGGCATATATATTTTCCAAATGGAAAGAAATTATTGTGTGACATTTACCTTAATGAATTTAGATTTGGCCTTCTATGCTAGTGGGTTTGGTTCTCTCCTGTAGTAATTTTTCAAATGCAGAAAATCCCTAAAACCACAGGAAGAATTTATATATAATGGATGGTCCCAGTGCAGCTCAGGCTGCCATGTCTCCTGATGCTTTCTCTGTTTCTACATTTAACATAAATGGACTGGGTGGGAGAAGCACCATTAGGGCAAGGTATCGGCAACATCCCTAGATGAATTTGCTTATTTCAATTTCAGATTCTCTGATGTTAAACAGAGTACTCTAGCTTTACTAGTACTCCACAGAAACTCAGTGTTGGGGAAATACAAAAGGTATCATCACTTACGCTAAAAAAACCAGCAATGTACACACACAGAGGTGATGCACCCGAACCAAGGATGTGAGGCATTCTTTCAAACAAGCAAACGAAACTCAAAAGAAACCCACAGTCAGTTCTGCACTCTGAAATTAATTTCATAGAATTTCTTAGCTGTATAAGAACAATGACATTTTAGAAAATTGACTGTATACTGTGTGTTCACTTGTCATGTTTAAACCAGCAGGGAAACCAGCAGCATTTCACTCTGGCTATTGCGTCTTTCACTTCTAATTTATCACTGGATGTCTTCACAGCAAAAGAGAACAGAACGTGTAATTTATATGGACTGAGATTGAAAAAGTAATAATTCTTGTAGTAACTTTATATATCACTAAGCACAATTTTTTGCCTTTTTACATTCTTAATCACTTGCTTATGCATGAAGACTCTGCTGAATTCTGAAGAATTCCAGACCTGTCATATAGTCAGAAATAGAGCACCACCTGGGTCACTGATAATTCTGTTTTGAGAGTCTTTTAGGTGAAGAAAGGTTGAAAGGTGAAATCTGATTGTTTCACGCATTGTAAGAAGTGGTTTGGGATGTTTTCTCTGTGTTTTTACATATATATATCTCTTTCCTAAAATATATATATGATGTATCTATATATAGTGAGAGATTAAAAATCTGTGAAGTATCCTTTCAGAATTTTTCAACTAGGGAAAATAATGCTCTGAATGTCAATGTCATTGATGTCAGTTTAACTTAATTTTTGTCCAGTTTTAATAAAAACAAAATCATTATTCACATACAATCTGAAAAACCACGTATTGAAGTGCAAAGAGTAAAGGGAGAGTTAAGTTTTTTCTATGGATAAAATAGAAAATATTTTTTATCTGTACTACCATTTATCTATCAGGAGATCAAATACCTTTCTTCTGATTACTTAAATGATGTACTTCTGTCACAAGTGAAATACGAAATGTAAAATCCACTTACAGAATGAATTTCCAAAGACATTTAATAAAGATGATTGTACAGTGATAGAACAGTGTTATTTACCCCACCACATTATAATCATAAGTCATTTGCTCTTTCAGATGACGAACACTACCCAGATGTCCCTACATTAACATCTGGTTCATTGGCAGAATCTTCAGGCAGTTACATTGGCGTCTTCTGCACTGACTGTTGCAGTATTGTAGTCTTTCATATAATTATGTTGATCATTTGTCTGGATTACTGTGCCCTTCTGTTAAAACTTTCCAGTTGTCTGTTTTGTTCTAAATAATTTGTTTAATATATTAATTTATTAATTAGCTAATTGTTGTACACACGATACCATCTCTGGGATCAGTCACAGTAAAAATTAGTGATTACACATTTCTGCAGGACTTCCAGTTTGTTTCTTGTGTGAATCAGCACTGCAACTACTCAGGTCTCAATGAATTCTTTAACAGTGTTGAACTTTAAGAGAAGTTTGAACACCACCCTTTTTAATCTGTGTAGTTTTTTGAACTGAAAATTCTCTTAGAAATGGTATTGTACTTTGCATCCAACATATCCTGTGAAGCAGCCTCCACAACTTTACTTTGTGTTTATGAACCCTGTAAAACATTCTATGTATGTCTTTCATATCATTCTGTTCAAATTGTTCCAAGCATAACAATTACTTCACTGGCTCTTAAGCTAAATGAAAGAACACTTTTTCCCCTTAATTTATTGATCACAGTCTCTACACTTCCTCAGTTAATCTATTGCCAATCAAAAAATATACCTCTTGTTGCACTGATACTAACTGTTGCATAATTTCCTTAGCAAAGAAATCTCAATTTGTTTGAATTCTATTGAAGTGAGCAGATTTCCTTTGGGTTGGTCACCAGTTTATAAAGCATAATTCAGAAATATCTTCAGAAGACAAGAAAAAGTTTTTTAGAAAATCCACATTGAAGAAGTTATTTTCTCTCTTTCCATGCCCATTAGCTGCATAGAGTCTATCTAGGTCTGTTATTTGCCTGTTCGTCAATGATTATCACTTACACTTCTTTTCTTCTGAACAATAGAACAGAGAGAATTAAAATAGGGGTGTGTTCAAATATTCAACTATTACTGCTACACAACCAGTGTGGGAGCATGAACAAACTGCCCATATTAATTTAATGAGAAAAGTAGCCACACAGCCTGATGAAGACAAAGGATTCAGATGTATCACCTTACCGAGGATTTTTGTTTCTTTCCCCTCTTACCCCCTCAAATACAAGACTTCCTAAATAGTTGACTACACCAGTTACAACAATCTGCAGCGGTCAATATATCATCAATTACTGGTCCTATCTAGATGATTTAGAGGTTGCTTGGAAAAAAAAAAAAAAAAAAGCAAAACTGCTCTCTTGAACATTCAACACTAGAAACATGAAACCAAGAAATTATTCTATTTTTGCATCCTCTGGCAGCCTCAAGATATTGAGAAATTAAAATAATTTTTAGTGCAATTCATTGACACAACACAGTGATCTCTTACATGTTTCTTATGACAGAAAAGACATACCTGTGCCTATTTGAAAGTTTATTTGTAAAATTTTTGCATAGAAAATTTTAGATTAGAAGATTTTCCTTCTCATCTGAAACTTTCTTCATGTGTGCAGTGGGACTTCAGTAGGACATCGGCTTTTCTCAAGAAATGTCACAGGCAATTTTTACCTTATGTAGAAGGTAGTAAAATAAGAGGTTTACAGCCTTGAATCAGTTTATTTTATGTATATTATGCACAACAGAAAGAAATGTTTGATGAATAGTATGCTAAATGTAGCTGAAGGCTTGTATATTTTATTAGATAAGAGATCTAAAACATATTCCCTACTGTACTCAGTTGTTGCTGTTGGCCAAATAAAGGGTGACTTAATATGAATATTATTATTATTATTATTATTGTACATCAAACCAAATATATTCCCTGCATGCAACATTTTTATAAAATGTGTTTGTTCCCTTATATAAGTGCAATGTATGCAGGGTAGTTTGTAATTTCTTGAGGCAAACTGCAATGGGAGAGAACAAGATTTACATTTTCTGTAGAGTAATTAGCCTTACTAGTACCCTTCCTCTCCAGTCTAAGCTTCTGGTTTATTCAGTTCTAAGTACAGCTTGATGGCCTACAATCTCTCATCTGTATTGGCATTTCTTTTAAAATGTGGAGTCCTAAAACTAGATACAGGTTTGAAGCTGAAAGGGGGTAGGTTTATATTGGATATTAGAAAGAAATTCTTTAGTGTGAGGGTGCTGAGGCACTGGAACAGGTTACCCAGAAAAGTTGTGGATGCTCACTCCCTGGATGTGCTCAAAACCAGGTTGAATGGAGCTTTGAGCTGCCTGGTCTGGTTAAAGGTGTCTGTGCCCATGGCATGGGAACTGGATCTAGATGATCTTTAAGGTCCCTTCCAACCCGAACTATTTTATGATTGTACGATTCTGTGAAGATATTCAGAAACTGGAAGAATGTAATGAGTCCATACGTATGCTGTCGATATGGAGGGAGTATAATACTGCAATATACTTTGCTTCTTCTTCCAGTAAAGCCCCTCATTTACTCTACAACTGTGGGAAAATGCTTTGTTTTCTGGTAATAAAATCTGGTAAGCAAAAATATAGATATTTTGTACATGGTTTCTAAATTAAAGAAGATATTAGTAAATAACAGTAGTGGGAGCAATGCAGCTAAATTTCTTTTCAAGTATTTTTTGAGATTTACAAACTTAATTATAGATATACATGACATGGGTTTTATTTCTCAGTATTTTTAGCAAGTATCTGTCACTGCAGTTACCCACTTAGATTTTCCTGCTATGTACCTGTAAATTTGGAGATATTTGTAAGAAAGCATACAAAACAATCTAAACGGTGAACTGCAAAACCACAGGACATTCAAGATCAAGATCCATATCATGCAGCCAAAGAAACAGTTGGTTGTTCTCTGTTTCACCACGCTGCCTGGTGTGAATGGGAAACAAGTGGAAAGTTAACATCTTTATTCTATAACATTGTGTGCATTGTGGTCATGACTGTATAAGAAAACAAAATTATCTGCCCATCTGTCCATTTTAATATTATCTAAAAAATTTGCAGTGCAGAAACCTTCAGAAACACAGATGGGATCTTTCATCCAATCCTACTTGATAAAGAATAAAACAAAGCACATAAAAAAGTAGGGGAAAAAATCTATGTGACAAAACAAGCAAATAAAAACTTAATTCGCTTATGTCCTTTCTCTTCCAGGTCATTTTGACTTTTCTATAAAATGTTAACTATAGATAAAATACACTACTTAATTTGGAACAAATTTGAGCAAGGAGGGGTGGCAAAGAAATAAATTTTGCATCATTCTTGTGACGAATCATAATTTTTTAACAAATCTTCATATCAAGTTCTTCATGAAGCTGGGTATAAACCATTGCAATTCCACAGACCCCTGCCAGTGTAACTCCAGTTGGGAAACAGGACCCATATTTTGCTGAAGTGTTAGCAATATCTCATATACAAGAGTACTATCCCAGTCTCAATTAAACACTAGAAGGAAATCCCTCCAACAAACAAACGGACAGACAAAAAACCCTACAAAAAAAAAAAAAAAAAAACACAAAACAAAACAAAGGAAATCAGTATTTCAGGATTAAGTAGATCCAGGTGAGAATGAACTTTTGTATTTCCCACATTAATTAAAAAATAGTAGGAAATTTAACATTTAATAAGCCAGATGTTTCACTACAGTGTAATTCCACATCTTTATGAGTGTAATCTTTCAGATGCAATGCAAGAGAAAAAAAAAAAAAAAAGAAAAAGAAAAAGAAAAAGAAAGGGATGTTAGTAATAGAAAATTCCTACCCAAGCTTGATCTAATAACTGTGATCAATGAGCAACATTAACTCTATGTCAAGTACAGGACCTTGCATTGAGCTAACTTCTCCTGCTACAACCAAGGGCAGAGAGCCATTGCTGGCAGAAAGTCTTTCAAGACAGGAGAACACAGTCACAGATAACATTAACTCTCTCTATTCTTGGGCATCAGTGGCTTGCAAATAGGATCATAAAATCATAGAATCGTAGAATGGTTAAGGTTGGAAGGGACCTTAAAGATCATCAGGTTCCAACCTCCCTTCTATGAGCAGGGACACCTCACACTAGACCAGGCTGCACAAAGCCTCATCCAACCTAGCCTTGAACACCTCCAGGGCAGGGGGCTTCCGCAACCTCCCTGGAAAACCTATTCCACCACCTTACTAACTTCATGCTGAAGCATTTCTTCCTCATGTCTAACCTAAATCTACAGCAAAGACTGTGTGACACATTTTCTGAATACCATCCACAACGTGCATTGGCAATTCTACATTTTATCAGATGACACAAGAAAATTTTGAATTAAAACATTAAGTAAGTTAATGTATTTGAATGTTCATAAACCGACCACAAAGTTTTGAAACCAGATTAAACAATAAAAGATCAAAATTACTCAGCATTTTAAGGTTTCTGTCTTAAAGCCTGAATACAGCTAATAAAGTATAAAAACAAGCATGAGAAGTATAAAGACAGGTATAAAAAAAGGCGTGTTCAGATCTCCTATAGACCTGTATGGTCTGTAGCCATATACCAATATATCACAGAATCACAGAATCCTCATCGTTGGAAAGGACCTCTGAGATCACTGAGTCCAACCATCAACATAAAACTAAAAAAAACCCCAAAAACCCCCAAAAAAACCCCGCACCCCACAAAAAAACCCACACAAAAACACAACACAAAAAACCAACCAACAAAAAATCCGACAAAAAAACCCCACAACCTCAGCCACTGGAGCATGCCCTGAAGTGTCACATCTGCACATTTCTTGAACACCTTTTTTTTGTAAAAAACTTAGTGTGATTGACATAATACTGTCACATAATCTACTTTTGAAAAGAAACAGACTCCATTTTACTTTTCATTAATTAAATCATGCAAATAACTTTTTTTAACCAGTTGTTCAAAGATGTTCTAACTCAACAGCATCTGGAACCAAATTAATGGTGAGGTTTAGGTGCACTCTTAAGTCTTTCAGATAACTGGGGAAGATGCAGACTTTTTATGGAGTACCTACCATAAACCCTGCCTTTAAAAGTTATACCCTGTTATTTTTTTGTGCTAAAGTTACAGGACAATAGAATTTAAACTGTCCTCACTAGCAAATGCAGGAGGGACTTCTTAATTAAGAAATGATACAACAAACAGACTAAGCAAATACATGAAGGGAAAGGATAGGGAAAGAATGAGATAAAATTAACAGCATGTGTTTTTTTTTTGCAGAAGGGTTATAAGAATACTCCGCAGTAGCAAGCTGCACTTCTACTATAATTGGCTGGGCAGCAGTTGATAATGCACTAAATAAACACTTTAATGAAGTAAGTTGTCTTTGTCCTTGTAGAATGACTATAGAGTGGAAAAAAGACTTAAGGGCATGGAGTTACTATGTTTATAGCTTTTATGCATTGGTCTTGAAATTATAAAACACTAACACAAAAATATTCTATTATATCACTTTTTATTCATGAATTTATATTATATTGCACATATTTCCAGTTTTGGCAGCACATTGGAAGCATAAGGTTTTCTTATAAGAATTTTTTTGAAGCAAGTATTAGAAAACAAAGTATTTTATCCTCATTTCTTTCTCACAAGACATCATATCGATAGAGCATCCAGTGTACTTCATGTAGCACTGAATTCAGTTTACTGCTGCTAGCTATGGATAAATTCTGGCAGAACAACCCTTTCCCCCGCTCCTCCTGTATCCCCACCCCCGGCAAGGCCTAAGGCTTTAAACATGGTGGCCACTGGCTCTTTTGTGCTCTTATTTTCATGTCACTGACAGTGCACTGTGATTGCTGGCACCCTGTCCCTGTCTGGGTGCAAATTAGCACATACTACCCCGAGGGACAGAAAAAGGGAGGAGGGACCCTGGTCAGCTGACAGGATCCCCAGCCATTGGGCACAGTCCAGGGGAGCCTCTGGACCATGACCAGTACATGACCACAGGACAGAATTCAATGCAGGCTACAAAACTGGCCCCCTGTCAGAGAGCCTCTTCAAGTGATTCTCCTTGGAGCAACTGATCTGTGATCAGAAGCCCTCCTCTTTCGACTGGGATGCCACCCAAGGAAGTTCCCAGGGACTGAGTGCCCTTATCCCCTTTGAGTGAAAAATTCCATCTTCTGGATACCCTTCAGTGAGAGGTTTTCCCTTTTTTTTGAGTTATTGTGTGTGCACTTTGGAGTAATCATTCTTATGTGTCATTGTTCTTATGTGTTGTCATGCAGTAATATCATGCCCAGCTGGTACAGAGAACCCATAGTTCATTAAAAGATATTGAAGAGTTATTTTGGTTACGTCCATTGTTTCGTTGCTTTTAATTTTTTTTTATTTCAGTTATGAATTAAAATGTTTCCTCGCTGTGTGGAGTCATTTTGGTGGACCTCTGTAGCATATATATGGACATTTTGTTACCTAGATCAATTATTGTTTTTCTATGGAAAGAAATAATGGAGAGAGACAGTATTGCAAACGTATTAATTTCACTCTATTTCTAGTGGTGGTGAAACGTAACTATCCTAAGGTGAATGGCACCAAATAAGGGAAGAATCAACCCACAGCAGTAAGTGGCAGATTTTACTTTGACATCCACAGAATTATTATAGACCTATGAATGTGTGTGGTTTTCACTAAAATTAAGTAAGGTCTCTGTGATTTGTATTGATTCCTAAAATTTCATTCCTAACACTAAGATTTAGACTGCTTCTATATTTTAAAATAAATGAATGAATAAATAAATAAATAACATTTATTTCTACTATCGCGAAAAAATACTGAAGAATATTTTAGTTGAGGATGAAGAATTACCCACTGATTTGTAATTTGCAAATACAATAAAGGGTTAGATACACTTTATTATCAAATGAGCCAAAGCTATTGAGTTATTATGGCTTAATGAATTATCACACACCAGCTGAGTCCTAATAGCTGCCTTGCCTCAATTACACCACTTCAGTTCTGAAGTAATTTTCTTTATCTTAGAGAACCATTATGTCAAGCAATAGTTCACTAGGATGTGTTAAAGAAACCACCTTTCATTATATGACATAGTTAACAAATTGCAACTGGCACAAGAAATCATGCTCTAGTCTTAATGTTCATAAGACAGATGTGAAAATTTCTATGCTCTTACCCATTTAGTAAATCTATAGACAAAGATTTGTAGTTTATTATGCTCACAAAATAAAAGGATAGAAATCTAGTGGGAGAAAATTTTGTACACATCCAGTCATATACTTTCTGTGCAAGTAAACATACTATTAAATTTAGCAGAATTGAAAATTTAAAAAAGGGATTAGTGTAGATATGGCCCTATTAAATCAAGATATGGATTATATTTTTTTCCAACATTAATTGACAAATTTCTACAATGGAATTACTTCATCTAATTATCATGAAATAAGTCCAATACTTTTTGTATTCTTTAAGAGGCATTTCCTTTAAAAAGGGGCATGGTTTCCAACTCCTCTGCTTTCCTTTTCCCTCCTAAGAAAAAATGACAACTGTATGATGTGTACCCATTATCTTCTCATTTCCCACAGGAAGAAAACATTTCTGCTGAGCAATGGTTTATGAAATATAGGCTTTCCAAAAACAAAATTACATTTTAATTCAAGTATAATTTATGAATGTCAACGCTCTTTGGAAACCTTCTTTATATCTTTTCATAACATCTGCATAATGGCTCCATTTTTTTTCCAAATTAGTATTCCAGTAGACTAATAAAGAAAAAAAAAGTAAAATTCTTCCACTTTAAATTTGTAAAAAATATTAATATAAAAATATTTTTACCTTTTGGCTCAGCATTTCATAGTTATATTTGCTGAAAACTCACAATGTTAAAAGAAGCATTTTCTGGACAGTACTGGAACAATAGATTAAAACTGAAGACAGGTAAGGCTGAAGTACAGTTGCAGTCTTTGCCTCAGAAAAGAGAGGTAAAGACAGACCTTCCACCTACAAGGCGTCCCTGACCCCTGTGCAAGGTTCAAGGAAGAGACCTACCAACAGTGTATGAAGGCTGAGTTAAGGATCACTTCAGAGAACTTGAGTCATTTAAGTCCCTGGGATAGACATCCTATGTCCAAGGGTGCTGAGAGCTGACCAGTGTCCTTGCAAGACAACTCCATAATTTTGAAAAGTTATGTATGACAGGGGAAATCTCCAGTTAATGGAGGAATGCAAATGTGGCACCCATCTTCTTAAAATCTTGAAAAGACAATCTAGAGAACTATAGGCTGGTCAGCCTCTCCTCAGTACCATGGAAAATCATGGAATTTGTCCTTTGGAAGTAATTTCTGGGCAGTTGGAAAAGAAAAGGGTGATTGGGAATAGCCAGCATGAGTTTATCAAGAACAAATAATTCCAGATCAACTTGATTGCTTTCTATACTATGCCTGGATTTCCAAATAAGATGAGAGCCATTTTATCAGGTTTTAGGAATTCTATTGACATTCTCTTCTATCCAGATTGGGTTGATGTGGTTTGGATGCATGGGCAACCAGACAGAAAAAAAAAAAACAAAACACCAAACAAGAAAGAAAAAAAATAGTTAAACTATTAGACTTCGTGTGCAAAGGTTCATGAGTCATACTCTACCTCCATGCTGGTAAAAATCAGAGAGCCACAGAGGTATCTCCTGGAACCAATGCCATGTAACATCTTTACAAAAGACAGAGGAGTGACAGTGTATCCTGATGAAGTTTGCAGATGACACCAAACTGGTAGGTGGACCAGTCAGTATGCTTGAGAACAGGGCTGCTCTCAAGGGTGATCTAGGATGGCTGGACAGCTGGGTCAACAGGAGCCATGCAAAGTCCTCAATGAGAGGTCCTGTACCTAGCCAGAAAGAATCCCTGGAAGCAATACAGGGCAGGGTCTGGTGGCCTGGGAAGCAGTTCTGCTCAAAAGGCCTTGAGGGTCTTGCTAGACAGCAAGCTGATCACGAGCCAGTAGCATGCTGTGGCAGCAAAGAAAGCCAAGAGCTCTTGGCTCCCTATTAACAGGAGTACATCCAGTATATCAAGGGAAATAGTTTTTCTTTAGTTCACTCTCATTAGTCTGCATCTAGAATACTGTGTCTGATTTTTTGGTCCCAAACAGAAAGGAATCAATAATCTAGGGAGAGCCACTATGCTGATTGGGGCACTTGCCTGATGAGGAGAGGCTGGTTCAGCCTGGAGAAAGATTTGAAAGACTTCCTGTCGGGAGAGAGACAATAGAAATAAGTTAAAATAATAAAAGTTCAGACTGGGCATAAAAACCTCCAAGTAATAAGGACAGCTTGCCCACAAATGCTGTGCAGTCTCCGGGCCTGAACAACATGGTCAAACTTCATGGTTGACCCTGCTTTGAGCAAAAGGTAAGACAAATGGCCTCCATTTGTCCATCTCACCCCAAATTATGGTATGATTCTATAATTTTACACAGACAACATTAGAGAAAAATTTTGTAAGGTTCAGTTTGCTGTCAGGAAGGAAAAACTGTACAGAAAAGTACTGCCAGTGCTGGAAGTGCACTGCACTGAACAGCCTTACATGGGACTCCCTGTGTAAGCACAGACCTCAGCCTTCAGTCCCAGCCTGAGTTATTTTGTAGGTGAAATACACAGATTCTTTATATATTGCTTTCTAACATTGCTTCCATCGACTATGGGACAGTAGTAGGCAAACCTAATTTCAAAATCCCTAAGTGATTGCTACATTCTTCAGTGGATATGAAGATATCTTACTTCAGATTCAGAGAAGCTTCATAAGTAGTGCAGAACAGAGATAAGGTTTAGCCTAATTCAAATAGCTTATATATTATATGGTTAGTTACCTTCACTTTTCATCTCATAATCACCTGCATTACACTCCAATCAGGTATACAGAGAAAATGACAGAATTAATGAGATCTCTCTTTGCATATTAAAAAATCATCTGTCAACTGTGCTTTACACTCATCTAATGACCTAATAAAAAATTCAATGTTTAAATTGTACTATCTCTCTTGATTTATCATATTCAACTGCTCACACACAGCTGCTCAATGAAGTTGAAGCATATTATATTCTGATTGTAGAACAGCTATATTTCAGCTAGATGACAACAACAGGACAATGATATAAATAACTCCAAAATCAATGATAGGAAATGAAGTCAATATACAGTACCCATGTGGGGGTCCAAGTAGTGAATAGAATGTGGTAAAAAAAGCAGTTTGAGTCTCCACATAGGCATGTTTGTACTATGCCTGTGACAGCATGGTTCTGCTCTGTGTCTGCCACATGTGGATGTGTCAAAGATAGTTATTTGAGATTGGCTTTGAGTATGCTGCCTTCAAAAAATTAAACTTTCAAGGAGAATTCATTTAGTCTACCTAAAGTCCCACAGTGTAAGTGAGAGTAATACATTTAGTATTCATTCACCCATTCATATAGATTTTTTTAAACACTCAAGTTTTGCGGTTTACCAGTTCATGAGGTTTGTAATGGAACTTATGAGTACCACACATTTGCAGGTAAACTGGTGTCTTACTTATTACTGTTAGAAAGGAATCACTGAGTGCTCTGATAGCCTGGTATATATGTGAAGAGAAACAAGGGGTAAGATTTGCATTTATTAGCTTAGCCTATTTCTGCTTTCATTTTGTGCTATTCAAAAAAATGAAAAAGCAAAGGAGAAAAATACTCAGTATTTTTTATTATTATATTCCAATGTCTGTAATGTTAGATGTTAAATAATTTTAAATCCTTTTAAACCTGCACAGCAGTGTCCTCACTCGTAAGCTGGTCCAGAGATTGTCCTTGTGTAGACTGAAAAGAAAAATAGTCAATGAATTTAGGCTTCAGAGCTGTGGAGAAATGTTTCATTCTGTTAACCGGGTATGTTAATACCCATAAAGATCACAAATAAGGCAATGCTCAAAATCTCAGTAAAGAGGCAGGGATAGGTTGTGGACTGTTTTGGAAGCAGAGTAGAGAGGACTTTGACTAGGGAAAGATATTTTTCTGAAAATTCATGTAAAGTCACACTGGATTCTCATTTGATACTTCTAATAGGGCGGTGCCTATTGGACCAACCTGAAAAAATTAATATTAATGGCACATCAGTCAGTATGAGGAAATGAAAATGCTATATAGAACTTATTGTTTTATGTACATTTAAAAATAAAAACTTAAAATTATTGGTATCGTAGTTCTCCTTTGAGAATAAAGGCTGCCAAATATAATGCATTTGATATACTGAACAGTGAATTCTAGCTGACAAAAGCTAAGTAAATCTCCTACTGTGCTTAAAACGAGCAAGGCACTCTCTTTTAGCTGTCTTTGTAGTGTTTCTGCCTGGGGAGAGTTGGATTCCAGTTTAAGGGCAGGCAGCACATTCACTCCTTGACCACAAGTACTGAGATTATTTCGACCCCCTCAATGGACAATATTGCAATAATCTGATTCCTATTGTACCTGTTTCCAAGGTAGCATTACAGGTGCTTTCTTTTAAAATAATTGATTATTTTTCCCAACTTCTACATTTCAGGAAAACATTTTTTTCACCTTTCTTTCTTCTACTTTGCATACAAGTCTTCTTTACATGCAGGTGACATAATACCTTAAAGAAGAGGTTGATTTTGTTCCTTAAGTACACTTTTACCAAATTTTTGGCTGCTCATATGTTTGTCTCAATAATATAAAGTTTCCAAGTTGTTAGAAAGAAAAAATAATGTTCTTAGGTTATCTTTCTATTATTAAAGTTTACTGTGGTTAAATTTCCAACCCCCTTCTACCTCCTGTACCTTACGCTACATGACTAACTAGGCAAGGTTTGAGTACAAACCACAGAGCAGAGAATTAAGAGATACTCTTGTTTAACAGGTGTTGTAATGATAGCTTCCTTTGACTCCCTTAAAGAGTGGAATCTTAAAAGGACATTTTAAGCCAAACTGGCCATTTTGCTTGAAGTAGAATAAATTCTTGTATGTTCATGTCTTCTGGCAGTACTGAAAACTGAGGAGCTTCCAGTATACAGCAGTAGCCAAGCAGCTAGAGCAGCTAAGTCATGTCTTTAATCACTCCAACTGAAACCAGAAGAGCCAAAGCCCAAAATAAATCACAGAAGAAATAAATTGCTGTTAACAAGAAGTACAGGTGTGCTATGTAGCATTTTAACTGCACAGTCATTTTTCAAGGTGCATGAGACATTAGCCAACGTCTTAACAAAGACTGTTGACCTGAATTACCAGAATAGGAACATTATTATCAAATAAAGATTTATTGCCAGTAAATGGGACTGGCAACTAGGTAAGAACAACTGCCTCTAGGTACAAAAATAAAAGTTTTGCTATTAGTAAGAAATAATAAAACTAGGCTGTATGGAACAATGAAATCGGATGAGTTAGGAACAATGGGATATATATCTATATATCATGTTAGGAATTTTGAGAAGATGCTTATGTGGAAAAGCAGAAAAAAGTCTTTTGTATTCTTGCCTTCACATACTCAGCCTGTATTTTTATTTTTTAGGATAAGTTTTCTGAATATCATTTACAATTTTTAGGGGTTTCTGAATCCAGTAGCCTGATGTAGGTGAGGCTGTTGCAGCTCCATGTCATCAAGTCCATCCAGGAGCAAAGCAAAGAATGTAATACCAACAGGCATACACAAGCACAAAACCACACATACATACAATACAAGGATGATGTATATGCTTGGCTGTCCACACAGATCAACATCAAAAAACCCACTATCACTTATGCAAACACAAATAGCACCAATGGCCTCATCCTGTTTCCCTTCCCAGATGTGGGCAATATATGTACATACATACACACACATATGCAATACGGAACCCTCCAGTAGCTGGCCTTACACATGTGGTCAGTTCAGTGGGAGGCCCCAGGAACATTTAATCTCCGGTTTCCTCATGCTCAGAAACACACATGCAAAAGGGTCTCATGGTTGATGCCCAGACCTTGCAGTGTCCCCAGTAAGATAGTGTGATAGTCCCCTGTCATGGTTTGACTCCAGGTTGGCAGTCAAACCAATAACAATAATGCTCTCGATCCCCCCCCTCCTCCAAAATAGTGAAAGAGGGAGAAAAAATAAGAAAGAGAGGCTTTCTGGGTTGAAAAGTGAAACAGATTGATTTTAATTATTAGTGATAAGGCAATATATATATTTGCAAAGGGGTGTGCAACACCCGATCCCCTCCCTCCTCCCCCAGTGACTCTCACAGCAACTCTTCTCCCTGGTGACTCCAGCTGAAGGGGGGAGTGTCCGGGCGCACGGACGGGCCCTCGGGTGTCGGCTGGGAAGAGAAATGGAAAAAAAAAGAGAGAGAGCCAAAGAGAGGGTGATAGAAGTGACAATAAGCAGGAAAGTGAGTGGAAAAGGAAAAAGGGAGGCTTGACTTCCGTGATGTCTTAACCTATACTGAAAGCCAAATAGAGAAAATATTATGAGAAGGGAATATTCTGATTTGCTGATCCTGCCTTCGGTCTAATCTGCTCCCCCACAGGGAGAGAGGCTGCAGACAGTCAGAAGTGACCTTGCTTATTATCAGTCCAGGGGTGCTGCTAAAAAAAGTTTACTGAAAGAAAAAAAAAATCAACAAAGAGAAAGTTTGTTTCACCCTGGCTCAAACCAGGACATCCCCTCACTAAGCACACCCATGTCCATCTCAAACTTCTCACTGCATTGATCCTTGGCTCCCAAGTATCATATTTTTGTGGGTTACTTTGACTTGTTATCAGCTTGTGATCATATGCTGGCATTTGTACCCACATCCTTTGGTCTCTCCAGTTACTGCCTCATGGACAGATCTGCTGTGGTCTGAATGCAGCTTCAGAGTTCAGACCCCAAGCACACACATGCACACAGAATAAAGAGTCCCTCATCCAGTAAGAGTTAGAAATTAAGTTTAATGGGAAGACAGGACAGACTGTACTGAACCAGCAAAGAGCATGGTCAGATAGACATGCATGCTGACCAGCAAACTGTTTACAGGTGACTAGTCTCCTTTTACCCCCTGCTTCCTGCATCTTGCCATATTTATTCCTCCCCAAACCACCTGGATCCCTCCCTTTCCTTGCCTTTGCTTCCTTCCTTAAACATCTCATAAGAAATCTTGTACAATCCCAGCATGCTCTTCCCCTGCATCCCATAGAGTACTGTTCTGCACAATAAGAATCCCACCCCCTCCTCAATCTGTGCTGTGTCCCAGAGAGCCACCCCCTGGGTCTGTTCCATCCCATGGGGCTGATGCTCTCCTGGGACAGTGCTCGAGGGATGAGTCAGGGGCTGCTGTCTCTTGCTGGGGCGCTGGGGCTTCTCTCTGCCTCTGTGCTCCTCTGTATGCATGAGGATGAACCTTTAGCACATACCTTAAAGGGATTAGAAACAGTATATTAAAAATTGTGTATATCTGTGTTTATCTATGCTCTTTTCATTTTTATCTTGTTATAAATAGACAGTAGATGTATAGGAAAGCATAAATATAGGACACTGCATGACTATGGCTTTTCACAGTTTCTCTCTGCAGAATTTAAAAATAACCAGTACCAGCATTTTTTCAACCTCAAAACTGTATGTTCTTCAGATATAACAGCTATTAGCTTGTTAATAATGCCCCACTGGCACATATATTATAAAAATAATGTCAGAACTCTAAAATGTGTCTCAAATTTGGACAAATAAGTATAAAATCTTGATTTATCCTTCTCTGTATCAGAAGTTGTAACTCTTATTTTCTTACAAGAAAAATTTTAGTTAAATATATTGGGAAAAAGAAACCACTTTCTTCCTCTCTTCACATAAAATAATTTGTAGCTGTTGTGACCCTGATAAAGAGAAAAATAGCAAGCTACTTCCTCTTTTCAGGGCTTTCAAGTTCAAAAGACATTCTTCTAATCTGTGTTTTCTAGAAATGGGATTGCACAAGTACACTTCCTCTGAACATAAGACATGCATAAACATGAACAGTTCAGCTTCCCAGTGGGTTTGCTTATGAAAATCAAAGAGAGAGGGTAGAAAATATCACACATTGAAAAGGTAATGGTTCCTAATAATCTCTTTGTTGCAACAGTATTTCTCAACTTGCTTCTGGTTGAAAACTTGATGGTATGGAGATTGCAGAGCTGTGAAAGGTGAATAAGAGAAACAGAACAAAGATGGTTAGGGGAATGGAGCATCTGTCCAATGAGGAAAAGCTGTGAGACCTGGGTCTGCTTAGGCTGGAGAAAAGGAGACTGAGGGGGCATCTCATAAATGCTTATAAGTATCTGAAGGGTAGGTGTCAGGAAGATGGGACCAGTCTCTTTTTCACAGTGTCCAATGACAGGACAAGGGGAAATGGGAACTAGCTCAGGCTTAGGGGGTTCAAGTTAAACATAAGCAAAAACTTCTTTATTGTGAGAGTACCAGACCACTGGAACAGACCTCCCACATAAGTAGTGGAATCTCCTTCTCTGGAGACATTCAAAACCCATCTGGACACAGATCCTGCGGATCCTGCTCTAGCCAGGGCTTGGACTAGATGACCTTCGGAGGTCCCTTCCAACCCTGACTTTTATGCCACATGCGGTTTATACTTGTGAAAATTCTGCACCTTCTCAGTTTTCCAAATGCAGTTGTAACTTCTATGTGAGACAAGACAAACAATGTAGCCATGTTATGCATACAGGCCTAAAGCTGAAATGTACTAAATACTACTTGAAAATATTTAAAATATTCCAATTGGACTATATGATCATTGTAGGTTGCTTCCAACTGAGCTATCCTATCCTATCCTATCCTATCCTATCCTATCCTATCCTATCCTATCCTTTTCTTCAGTAAGAGCTAAATATCTATAATGCCTGGAAGTAATATGAAAGTCACTGTGTTACATTTTCCTTAGGTAGGAGCAGATTGTCTGTGATGTAAGGACTGTTTACCTCACAGAAGCACTGGATGGCTATAGAATCTATGACCTTCTCCAAGCTCAGGCGCACTGCATCCCAAGAAAGAGGTAGTCAGCCAAAATGCCAGGTAGTTTGCATGAGCAAGCAAGAAACTCCCGGTCAAACTCACACATAAAAAGGAAGCCTCCAGAGCGTGGAAGAAAGGCTGGGTAGCCTGGGAGGAATACAGAGAAATTGTCCAAGCAGCAAGAGATGAGGTTAGGAAAGCTAAAGCCCTGATAAAATTAAATCTGGCAAGGGATGTCAGGGGCAACAACAAAAGCTTCTATAGGGATGTTGGAGATGAAAGAAAGACTAAGGAAAACACAGGCCCTCTCTGGAAGGAAACAGGAGACCTGGTTACCCAGAACATCATAGAATCATAGAATGCCAGGTTGGAAGGGACCTCAAGGATCATCTGGTCCAACCTTTCTAGGTAATACTATAGTTTATATGACATGGCTCAGCACCCTGTCAAGCTGAGTCTTAAAACTGTCCAATGTGGGGGAATCTACCACTTCCCTTGGCAGACTATTCCAATGTTTGACAGTCCTCATAGTGAAAAATTTACCTCTTGTGTCCAATTAGAATCTTCCCAGGAACAAATTGTGCCCATTGCCCCTTGTCTTTTTCATATGACTCCTTATAAATAGGGAGTCTCCATCTTCTTGGTAGCGACCCTTCAAGTACTGGAACATTGTAGTAAGGTCTCCATGACCTTATTTTCTCAAGGCTTTTCTCAGCTTCTCCTCATAAAGCAGGTCCTCCTGTCATCTGATCATCCTTGTGGCCCTTCTCTGCACCCTCTCCAGCCTGTCTGCATCCTTTTTGTAGAGTGAGGACCAAAACTGAACACAATATATGGAGAAAAAGAATATGGAGAAGGCTGAGGTATTTTGCCCCAGTCTTCATTGGCAAGTGCTCAAGCCTCAACACCAAAGTCACAGGAAGCAAAGTCTCCTGGGGGAAGGAAGAACAACACACGATAGGGGCAGATCATGTATGAGACCAGGTTCTAAAGGAACATGAGGTTGCACAAATTCATGGGACTTGATGATATACATCCATAGGTCCTGAGGGAACTGGTGAATAGATGAAGTTGCTAAGCCACTATCCATCATATCCATCCACCATCACTCTGGTGAAGTTCCCACTGACAGAAAAGGGGGAAACATAACCCCCCTTTTCAAAAGGGAGAAAAGAAAGTCTGGGGAACAGCAGAACAGTCAGACTCAGCTCTGTGCCTGTCAAGATCATGAAGCAGATCCTCCTGGAAACTATGCTAAGGTACATAGATAATGAGGAGGTGATAGGTGGGTGACAGGCAACATGGCTTCACTAGGGGCAGCTCCTCCTCGCATCCCGATTGCCAATGCTGAGCTTCATGTTCAAGGGTAATATTTCTCTTACACATCATGCCACCAACACTACATGGAGTAAATGAACTGCTTTAATTACCCAGTGAGCTCAAATAGGAAGCCCTAATCATCCAGAAATCATAGAAACAATTGCAAATTGGCTAGAAGGCATGCACTTTGGAATGCCACCACAAGAAGCCCCACCATACGATCACCTACCAGACACCGAGAAAAAATTTGCTCTTTTCACTGATGGCTCCTGTCATCTTGCAGGGAACTGCCGAAAGTGGAAAGCTGCCACGTGGAGTCCTACATGACTAGTTGCACAAGCAGCTGAAGGAGAAGATTAATTGAGTTGATTTGCAGAGGTAAAAACCAACCAACTGGCTTTGGATATTGCTGAACGAGAAGGGTGGCCAAGACTCTATCTCTACACTGACACATGGATGGCAGCAAATGCCTTGTGGGGCTTGCTAAAGCAGTGGCAGCAGAACAACTGGCAGCAAAAAGGTAAACTTATTTGCGTTGCTGAGCTGTGGAAAGACATTGCAGCTCAGATAGAGAAACTGGTTGTAAAAGTGTGCCATGTAGATGCACACGTTCCTCTGAGTCGAGCCACTGAGGAACATCGACACAACCAACGAGCAGATGAGGCTGCTCAAGTGTTACAAACAGACTTGGAATGGGAACATAAGAGTGAACTCTTTTTAGCTTGATGGGCCCATGACACTTCAGGTCATCAGGGCAGATGCAAAATACAGATGGGCTTGTGACCAAGGGGTGGACTTAACCATGGACGCTATTGCACAGGTTATCTCTGAGTGTGAAATGTGCACTGCAATTAAGCAGGCAAAAAGGTTAAAGCCTTTGTGGTATGAGGGGAGATGGTCAAAGTTCAGGTATGGGGAGGCTTGGCAAATTGACTATATCACACTGCCTCAGACCTGCCAGGGTAAGTGCTATGTGCTTACAATGGTGGAAACAAGTACAGGATGGCTGGAAACATATCCTGTGCCACATGCCATGGCCCAGAATACTATCCTGGGCCTTGAGAAGCAAATGTCATGGAGATACAGTACTCCAGAAAGAAGTGAGTCAGATAATGGACTCATTTCAAAAACAGTCTTGTGACCAAGGATGAGGAAAAGGCTGAGATGCTGAATGCCTTCTTTGCCTCTGTCTTTAATAGTCAGACCAGCTCCCCCCAGGGTGTTCAGCCCCCTGAGATGGAAGATAAGGAATATAAGTCTTTAACCTTTTCGCCTGCTTAATTGCAGTGCCTACAGTCCCAGATAAATGTAGGGTGGCTAATGTGACGCCCATCTACAAGAAGGGCCAGAAGGAGGATTCAGGGAACTAAAGGCCTGTCAGCCTGACCTTGGTACCAGGAATGATAATGGAGAAGCTCATCTTGAGTGATCACTCACGGCAAGTGCAGGGCATTCAGGGAATCAGGGCCAACCAGCATGGGTTTATAAAAAGAGAGGTCTCACTTGACCAACCTGATCTGTTTCTATGACCATGTCACCTGCCATTTGGATGAGGATAAGGCTGTGAACATCGTCTACCTGGACTTTGGTAAGGTCTTTGACACCATCTCCCACAGCATATTCCTGGGGAGGCTAGTAATTCATGGCATAGACCATTGTACTCTTCACTGGGTAAAAAACTGGCTGGATGGCTGGGCCCAGAGAGTTGTGGTAAATGGCTCAAATCTAGTTGGTGGCTGGTCCCCAGTGGTGTTCCTCAGGGCTCAGTTTTGGAGCCAGTTTTGTTCAACATCTTTATCAATGATCTGGATGAAGGGTTTGAGTGCACCGTGTGTAAGTTTCCACATGACACCAAACTGGGAGGGAGTGTTGATCTGCTAGAGGGTAGGAAGGCACTGCAGAGGGACCTGGACAGGTTGGATTGATGGGCTAAGGCCAATTGTATGAGGTTTAATAAGGCCAAGTGCCGGGTCCTGCATTTCAGTCACAACAACCCCAGGCAATGCTACAGGCTTGGGGAAGAGTGACTGAAGAGCTGCCCAGCGGAAAAGGACCTGGGGGTGCTGGTGGACAGCTGGCTTAACATGAGCCAGCAATGTGACCAGGTGGGCAAGAAGGCCAACAGCATTCTGGCCTGCATCAGGAATAGTGTTGCCAGCCAGAGTAGAGACGTGATCATGCTCCTGTACTCAGCATTGGTGAGGCTGCACCTCGAGTACTGTGTTCAGTTCTGGGCCCCACACTACAGAAAGGACATTGAGATGTTGGAGCATGTCCAGAGAAGAGCTACTAAGCTGGTGAAGGGTCAAGTCATACGAGGAGCAGCTGAGGAAACTAGGGATGTTTAGTTTGGAGAAGAGGAGGCTGAGGGGAGACCTCATTGCCCTCTACAACTACCTGATAGAAGGGTGCAGGGAGGTGAAGGTTGGCCTCTTCTTCCAGGTAAATAATGATAGGACCAGAGGAAATGGTCTGAAGTTGCATCAGGAGAGGTTTAGATTGGATATTAGGAAGAATTTATTTACTGAAAGTTATCAGGCACTGGAACAGCCTGCCCAGAGAGGTGGTGGAGTCACCATCCTTGGAGGTATTCAAGAAACGTGTGGATGAGGAACTTCAGGGCATGCTCTAGTGGCTGAGATTGTAGATGGGGTGTTTGTGGGGGATTTTTGTGGGTTTTTTGTTTGATTGGTTGGTTAGTTGGTTGGTTGGGGTTTTTTGGTGTATGGGGTTTTTTTTGTTTGGGTTGGGTTTGGGTTAGGTTTTTTTGGTTTTTGGTTGGTTGGTTGGTTTTGGTTTTGGTTTTTAAGGTTGGACTCGGTGATCTCAGAGGTCCTTTCCAAGCATGACTATTCTGTGATTCTTTGACTGACTGGGCCAAATAACGTGGTATTGAATGGATATACCATATCACGTATCATGCACCAGCCTCAGGGAAAATTGAACAGTACAATAGTGTGAAAGATACCCTGAAGGTGGTGGAATTTTTAAAAATTGGGACAAATATTTAGCAAAGGCCACCTGGTTAATTAACACCAGGAGATCCATCAATTGGGCTGGCCCTGTTCAGTCAGACCTTCTACACACTGCAGATGGGGATAAAGTCCCTGTGGTATGTGAAAGAACCTGTTGGGTAAAAGTGTCCGGGTTTATCCTGCTTCAGGCAAGGGTAAACCTGTCCGGGGTGTTGCTTTTGCTCAGGGACCTGGACATACTTGGTGTGTGATGATGGAGGATGGTGAAGTACAGTATGTCCCTCAAGGAAATCTAACTCTGGGGGAGAATCCCCAACTTGGCAGTCAGTAAAAGACAGCCTACACATAATTTACGGTCTGGAATGTCCTGGTTTGAGCCAGGATTAAGCCAATTTTCTTTTTAGTTGTTTTTTTTTTCTTCAGTGAACTCTCTTTTGAGCAGCACACTTGCTGAAACTAGCAGCAAGTTTACCAGCTAGTGGACTGATAATGCTCAGTGTTTATAGATACTGCTGAGAGACCAACAAGACTTTGCTCTAGTTGTCAGATTTGCTACTTCAGACACTAAAGGAGCAGAAGGGTCAGATCTACAACCCTCATCTCCTGTATGGAGGAACAGACTAGACAGGTGGCAAAATCAGTGAAACAAAGTATTCCATCTATATCTACGTATGTTTCGGTATAAATTCGGGGATCACAGAAGTAAAGCCCTTCTTCTTCCCTTCTCTTCCATCCGTGGCTGGCATCCAGAGAGGACTCCGTCTACCCATCACCATCAATCCCTAGGCCTGTCTACTCCTGAGCCTCATAACTCTACCCTTACTTCCTGTTTTGCTCTACCACTATCTCCGACAGCAGTCCAGGGCTCTTTGGGTCTGCTCCCAGCTCAGGACAGTGCCATGGGAGTTGCTAAGGGTGGCGGGAGGCAATAGGGTTTTGAACATGCCTGCACATAGTAGTGTATATTTGTACGTATTTTCTTTTATCATTATTATTTAATTACAACTGTCTAATTTAGTTTTCAATCTGGAAGGTCTCTCTCCTTATTCTCTTGGCGAAGAGAGGGGTGGGAGGGGGAGGGGATTGAGAGAAGTGTTGTTGCTCAGTTAATTGTCTATCCTGAGTTAAACTGTAACAGTTGGAAAAGAATTTTAAGATCATCAGGTGCAACCATTAACCTAACTCTCCCAAGTCCATTGCTAAACCATGCCCCTAAGCACTATATCTATACAACTTTTAAACATGTCCAGGTAACTCCACCACTACCAAGGACAGCATGTTCTCCTCCTTTACAACCCTTTCTGTGTAGAAATTTCTCCTAATATTGAGCCTAAACCTCCCCTCATAAAAATTGAGGCAGTTTCCTCTCATCCTATCCCTTGTTACTTGTGAGGAGACAGGCACTTGCCTCTACAACCTCCTGTCAGGTAGCTGTAGAGAGCAATAAGGTCTCCCTTTATGAGAGGGTAGATTTAGATTAGATATTAGGAAGAAATTATCTCCTGTGAGGGTGGTGAGACACTGGAACAGGTTTCCTAGAGGAACTGTGGATGCCCCCTCCCTGGGCAGGTTGGATGGGGTTTTGGACAACCTAGTCTGGTGGAAGGTATCCCTGCAAATGGTGGGAAGGTTGAAACTAGATTATCTCTAAGGTGCCTTCCAACCCAAACTATTCTATGATTTTTTGATTCTATGAATGACCTTGCCATTTTCAACAAGGAATTTTTTCTACCATTGCACTGCCGATGCTGGAAGCTTTATGAAAATCTGTAAAGCTCTTCACTGTCTTCTCAAATTTTACTAACCATATTTACATCCAAATCAGTGATAAAAAATCAGCTCTACTCATGACTCACCATTATAAACAATTTGCAGTTGTGTAGTTAAAGCAAAAATTTCTATAAATCTTCTTCATCTTATCTTGTTACAGTCAAGTACTCTCTCTCTTGTCCTTTGCAATAAAAACACGTTAATGATAGATTATGGGTAGTCTTTTAGCCATCTCAATGTCTGACTCTTATACGTTTGTGACCTCTTTTGACACATTTAATCTTCACAATTTATTATGAATTTCAGCCTCTTGTTTGGTTTTTTTGTGTGTTTCAGTTGTTAATAATCTCCTAAGAAGAAGGATAAAATGGATTACACCCTTGTAAAATAAAAATTAGTATATTGTTAATATTCCTATTCTTAAACAGAGTTATAACTTATCTGTAAAAATGTATTCTCAGGGAGTGTTGGTCAGGAATGCATTTCATTGCATTGAGTCATGTTGCTAAACCCATTTTCAGTGTATTTTCATAGTTTGTGTATCCCATGATACTTCTGTCTCCTGCTAGCAACTTTACACTTCAAGTGTTCACTTTAGTTTTCTAATTTACACTCTCCATTTTTTCCTCTAAGAGCTTTCATTTTTTCTTATGGATTCAATAACATCTGATTTCCATTTTTAGAAAATGCATTTAAGCATGACAATAACATTAGATATTTTCTTTAAGAATACTTTTTTTTCACCCGTCCTTCTGTCTACCTTACTTCTCCCTCTCCACAGTTTCTCAGCACTTCAGGGATATTGAGGCTATTTGCCAGAGGAGAAATCTTTCAGGACAAATCAAAGCATTTGTCCTTCATTACTTTTAATAACTTAATTCAGCACCTCTAATAATCATTATGTCTATCTCCTAGGATATGGTCCTCTTTCTCCCATTTTCTTCAGCCTTCTTCATTCTGAGTGTTGTAACATCAACAATTGCTAGCCAAGATTTCTTTAAACTTTTGCATTTGAGGCTCCTTTTGTCAGATTTGCATCACCAGCCACAGTGTGAATAACAGTAGATTTCAATTGTTGACTGAACCTGGCCTGTCATTCCAGTTGATGCTTAAAAATTATGCAGTGTATTGCAGGCAACAGTAAAATTTTTGGAACTAACATGGCCAGGGCAGTTGTTGGTACCAACTACAAAAATAGCTATCATCATGTTTTACTACAAAACTGAGCTGAAGAAAGTGTAATTGTTAACTGTGAAACTAAAGGATTAAATAATATATGGATTGTTTGAACAATGAAAAGTTTAAAGAATTTTCTGAACCTCAGTCATGAACTAAATTGCTCTCAGTCCACAAGCCATTCAAAGCATCTGATACAATTTAGTTCCTCAAACTGATTAGTAAAAGGAAAGTTAAAAGAAAGGAAGCATTTTGCAGATTAATTTCAGATTATATGGGAATCACAGAATCACAGAATCATCAAGGTTGGAAAAGACCTTCAAGATCAAGTCCAACGGTCTGCCCTACAACCCCTAACCACTAAATCATCTCCGAAACACCACGTCTACCCGGTTTTTGAATGCATCCAGGGATGGTGCCTCCACCACTTCCATGAGCAGCCTGAAGATGCATGGGCAGCCAGGAGATGCATGGCAAGGTCCAGCATTGAAGATGATACATATGGTGAAGTACTGTTTGGTGACAGTTATCTACCACAGCTGACTGATGTTTGGAGAAAATCTAAAGATAAAAAATAAAAATAAAAATTAGTTTTAGTCTTATTTGAAGTTTCCTTCATTTGAAAGGGGGGACAGGGTTAATGTCAAAATCTTTAAAAGATTCAGTTGAAATGATGCAGGTTTAAATAGGTATTTTATAGTGTATTGCTTGACTGCTTAAGAGTAATTAATTTAAGGCTAGACAATAAGATAAAGGACAAAATAGACATTAGAAACAGGAATTTTCAATTAAGTAGGGCAATCTGCCCAAGGAACAACGTAGAACTGTTTAGATCAGCCAAAACAGTGCCCCTGGAGTGAATTTTGCTAATTATAATACGAAAAACCCACCTCCAGAAGTTAAGATACCCACCTCTGCTTGAAGACCCCTTGATCTCAAGAAATACCCAAAAGTATACTCACAAATCCATCTCATTTTACTGAGTTTATAAACCCAAATAAATTGGTACCTCAGGGTAACCTGCAAAGACATATGTGGGTTTTTTAGAAATTGTAGCCTCTTCCTCATTAAGGTGAAGATTTTCCTTCAGCATACAACAGTGAAGGGCAGTATTCCACCATTTTTATAAGGGGTGTGCAGTGGAGGTAAAATACCTCTTTTTCTTAGAATCACAGAATGTCTGAGGTTGAAAAGCACCTCAGGAGGTCATCTGGTCCAACCTCTCTGGTCAAGCATGGCCACCTAGATCAAGCTGCCCAGGACCACATCCAGATGGCTTTTGAATATCTTCACAGAAGGAAATTCCACAACCTCCTTTGGCAACCTGTGCCACTGCTACATCACCCTTACAATGTTTCTTGATGTTCAAAGGGAACATCCTGGGTTTCAGTTTTTGCCCATTGCCTCGGGTCCTGACACTGGAAACCACTGAAAAGAGCCTGGCTCGGTCCTCTTTGCACCCTCTCTTCAGTTTTTTGCATATATTGATGAGATCCCTTGAGCCTTCTCTTCTCCAGGCTAAACAGTTCCAGCTCTCTCAGCCTTTCATCAGATGAGGGGTACTCCAATCCCTTCATCATCTTAGAAGTCTTTTGTTTGACTCTCTTTTTAAACCATGTGAAGGATACATACACAAAGTCATCCAAAGCAGTGGAAATCTTCTAGTTTGCCTCTAACTCTCTTAATAGTCTATTGAAACTCTACTTTGAAATACTATATGCAGCTTAAACTGTTCTAGGCCGATAAAAAGTGCTGAGAAAGATTTGGCCATAAATCCAAAGGCAGAAGGCTTGAATTTTGCACTGTTTCTAGGCACTCTTAGCTTGGTATGACTTGTGTTACTTGTTATTACATGTATTACTTGTAACTTGGCATTACATGTATTACTTGTGTTGGTAATGCATTTGCAATACTTACATTAAAAACTGCATAGTCTATAATTATGCATTTTGTTCACCAGAAAAGCTTCCACAGATACGCAGTTTTATTTAAGAACTTTCAGAGACCATAATATCTTACTGAAATGCTCATCAATAACATTTAAACATGCTCCAAAATAATAATTAGAATTGCTTTATCATACTTTAAAATACGTAAGTCAAAATAGTTTTTTTTGCACGTGTGCCTGTCTCATATTGTCTGAGACTGTGGTAATGACAAGGATTCAAGGCTATGTCTGAATTATAAAGTTTAATGGTATCAAGAAGCAAATGTAAGCACTGTAATACCATCATGCTTACTCTTTAGTTGCTTAATCTCTGGTACATTTTCCTCCCAGGTCAACTAGCACTCTCCTAAGTTATGGAAAATATTACCTTGATTTGTGTGGGAAGAGTTTAAGTAAAGAATAGGTTACACTGCTCCTTAGTTTACTGATATAGCTGTAGCCCTAAAAATGAACTTGATCCCACTTATCCAAAATCTTAATATATAGTAAATAATAACTATATTTTTTTTGTTTGCTTTTTTGTGTTTTGTCTTTACACTTTCAATTATTTAATAATGAGCTCTAGAAACTAGTTTTAACTAAAAAATGGAAGCTGAAGTCTCCTAATAATGATTTAATGCTTAGAATGTAGTCTAATAGACTCACCAACTCTTTGATGAAACTAAAGGAGTTAGAAACAATGAGATACTGTGTACATAAACTAGTAATTGCTTTTAGTTACATCAGAAAATTAAGCATCTACAGTATAAATATCTGCACTGTTGTGGTTTTTTTTCCAAGCTCCCTTTATAATTGAAAGAATAAGTAAGTCTGAGGAGAAATTAATCTGAACCATTTTAGACTTCTACTTCATAATAAAACTAACCACTCTATAAAGATGACTATTTTTCTCCTGTATGTTAAGGAACTCTAGGTGCCTAGCTGCAATTGTTCCATGCTGGCCACAGGATAAGCTTAGCAGGCTAATTGTAATGGAGTAGCACCTAGACAGCTCCCCTTTGGCACCAGTGATTTCACCACTGGTGAGTCCTTTCTCCTATCCAAAATTAAGCATGTTCTAGTGCAAATACAATTTTGTGTAACAATTGAAATTATGGATAACATTTTTTTCCATCTAAGAAAATCCTAAAAGAGCTCTAAAGACCATTATGTTGGTGAACATTTCCATGGCACACAGCATGCCATGCCATGCCATGGCTGGAGGTCCATTCAGAGTGGCACAGCTGGAGATTCCCAGCATCTGCAGACATGTAAGATTATCTATCCCCCTTTTTTTTTTTCTGGTGTTTGCTTCAATAATTGGTATTTAAATTAGTACAGACCCCAAATGCCTTTCTTACTGCAGTCATAGTGAACACTAACACTGGTGCTTTATGGTAGTTTTAACCTCTGTATCTGTATTTGATCATCTGAATCCTTGACTGGTCTGCAGCAATATGTATGTCCGCTGTAATGTGGTAGTAAGATCTAAGTTTATGTACAAAAGTTAATGAATAAGATACTGATAGAGGGTTCCACATCAAGTATTTGGTTTGGCTGATGCTATAACCTTTTTTTTTTAAAATGTTATTTTAAAAGAAAGCACACTTGATAATAAATTCCTCATGTTTTTTAGTCATGGTACTACAGTTAAATTACTTCATTGACCAACAAAGCCTACTATATGATGATTATTTGTATATTTCAGTAGAGATTAGTAATTCATTTATACATTGTGAATAATAACAGCCTTGTGAGAATTAGTCTACAATATTGCTCCATGAATATGTATGCGTTATTACAATATAATATTCATCCTTCACAAGACCTGTGAGGGAAGATATTATAAATAAAGCACACAGTAAGTGCTACATTCATAAAAGGTTATTTTTGCAATTTCTGTGTAAATAGTCTGCTCTCTGTGGAGAAAATATCTGGAATGAGGAAAGAAGAGGGAATGCAAACTATCTATTCATGAGTAGAGTCCTCGGGTCAAAGGCTTTTCAGAGTATTGACCTCTAAAATTTTAAGGCAGCAGTCAGCTCCTCAAGATGTTAATGGAGATACACCCATACACTGGGAATCTGGGTGGTGGAACCTCCTCAAAACTGAGGTGGATTTTTCATCAATATATGTGTCTTTCAATAAATTTCACAATTCCCTGTGGATTTTCATTTCTTGGGACTTTTTTTAAGAATAAGGTGGATGGTATATGACTACATCAAAACTTATATATGATTAAGAGGACCTGAATTTACTTCTTTATGTGTGAACAAGGGGAGTGTAGCTCTACAAGATAAATGTTGCCCCTGGAAGGATCGTCACTTCTTTTTTTGTATTAGCTATCATTAGATGATGTTATTTAAAGGTTATTTAAGACAGGTTATTTAAATATTCTCCTCTTAAAACTAAAAAAATCAAAACAAACAAAAAACCACAAAAAACTACAAGCAATCACAATGGTCTTCTTGTAAAAGATTAACAAACATTCAAAACTGAGCTGAAATATAACCTGATAGATTCACCTCGGAAGAGAAAACAGAACTTCATTAGGGTTCATTTTTTTTTTTTTAATTGCAGATAAATTCCCTATTTTCTTTACAAATAACATCAACAAAATGATTAAATCTTGTTTCAACCAGGCCACATTATTTCAGATAAGAAATAGTCTACTGCTTATTTTAATGTGAAGAATTTCCTCTGTAAATTTGTCTGGCAGGTTTTAGCCCTCAAGAGATATATACTCACTGTTTTCTACATCAGGAAAAATATGTTTATTATTTTCATTACAGATAATATTGCTCAGAAAATTTTAATCTACAACTACATTTACTAATTAAAGTTTTCTAAAAAATATTTTTTCTTTCTGGTTTCCAACTCTTTAAAAAAAATAGATCTGAGCAAGAGCAATGAAATTAAGCCCAAAAAAATCTCTTTTATAACAGGATCTAGCTGGGTACATGTTCCTGTTTCAATCACAAAATTATGTCTCTATCTTTAAAATGATATGGAAAGCCATAGACTTGGAGCATTTCCATTTCTGTGATTTATGCTGGATATCTTATACCACCAAAAATAAAACATTATTTAAAAAAAAAAAAGGCATAAATTTTAATTATTACCATATCACAGTATAGTGTAAGGCTATAATGATGGATAAATATGAGTTTATGAATAAGCTAAGAACTTCTAGTGGGTCTGATTCTAACCAAATGTGCTGAGGTTGCTCAGATGTATTGTTGACAGAAATGTTCCTTAACTATTTCTGCTCTGTATTCAGAGTAAAGTAAGAGAAAATTTACATGGCTTATAGAGGCTTCTCTAGTTTCAATGAGTAAGAAGTATGTTTCATTAACACAGAGAAAAATTTAAAATCTGAAGAGTGGGAAAAGCTATATGCATTGTTTTAAGTACTGTCTTGTAATGTTTTTTAATGATTGTAAGTAATTTTTAAGAAAATATGAAATTATGGGAAAGTAACAGAAGACTAAAAAATCAAGGATTTGAGGGAATGAAGCTGGTACCTCTATCGTGAGTAGGTCACCACTGATCATAGGTTAGCAAATACTAAAGCTATGTAAAAATAAAAATAATAATAACAATAATAATGTCTTTTGAGTAGATTCTGGCATTGTTTTTGATGAAACCTCAGTGAAAGCAACTAATTTGAAATGTGTAAGTTTCTATACATTGTTTAAATGGCAATCTGGTTGGAAAACCAACTATGGCACAGAATCAATGTGACTCTTGCCAGTTGGATTAAAAATTAATAATTCATGTCTTCACATCTACAGATATGTTATGACCCCTTTGTCACAACCTGGGTAGGGCAACCCAGGGAGGTTCAGATTGGACCCCCTTGCTTTCTAAACTCCTTCTCAGAGAGGAGCCTAGGTGAGGCTGGATTCAACCGTTCTCTCAGACCTGGCCCTTCCAGGGAGAGTGATTAAAATGTCACGGTCTGAGGAAATGCTCGACACTCAAGGTCTGTATTTGAATTAGGTTTAATTAAAACTATAGAACAAATACTGATACTTCAATTATTATCTCAGGCTGTGTCTTCATAAAGGCTGACATTGAGATCACAAGAGTACAATACATATATGTTTAAGCTGCACAACCTGAGAAAAAATCATGGTTAGGCCTTGCGTTACTTAATGATTTTAGGAAGGGAGGGAGAAAGTAGGAGAAGGAAAGTTTAGAGAGATAGAGAATAGAAAATCACCAGTCCTGGATCCAGTGTTGGGTCAGGCAAGTACAAGTCCTGAGAGCTGGTCCCTCACACCCTTTCAAACACTGCAAGAAATTTTTATTGTGATTCAGTAGCAACCTGTTGTCAGCCAATGTTATTCAGTAAATCATATAAATGTTCTAGAAGAAAAAATTAGAATTAGTGCTGGTGTACTCTTGTCAATTCACATACATTAAAGACATGGCAAACACTTGGGAAAACATAGGTAATAACCCAGAATCATGTCTATTACATTAATTTTTACATTGCCACATATCATGTCCATTGTAGACTGGATATTATACAGTAATGGACAGCTACATCTTGCAATTCTGAAAATAGATTTGGGTCTTGTTATATAAAACCATATGAACATGAGTTCCTTTCTACTGTAGCAATGTGGTTCTATCAATTAGCATAATGTCTTTTTTTTAACAGATGACTATGAAGAGAAACAGCAGATAATTTTCTACATAAACAATTATTTTGACTACTGTAAGGAATAGTACATCCAGTTCTGATGTCTGGATCTTAAACAAAGGTTTGAAATCTACAAAAGAGCACGATGGCACAAAGAATCCAAGGTGGTAAAGAAAACATAATGGAAGTTTGTCTCTACTGGAGCTACTGAAATGAAAATTGCTTTCTTTCTGGTTTTAGTACTATAATAGACTGTTATTCAGGGTTTTTTTCCCTCTAATTTTTGAAGAATTTCTTGATTTTTGTAATAAAGTTGAGAGCAACAAAACAATGCTATTCTGAATATATTACCCTGGCTTATGAAGTGTTGCTCTACTACTTATGCAACTGAACGTGCAATCATAAAAAAGATGAGCCAAGGGCACAAAACAGTGGGCTGACCTTTCACTGTATATATTTGCATTTGATGCCCACACCAGGAGGGATTATATGCCAGCAGACATTTTAAATTTATTGGTCTGTCAGAACATCTACTGCATTAAACTAATAATGCTTTTAGCTTTCCATTGGAAAAGAACTCTGTATCTTTTTACATTTTTACTAGGCGGTATTTCATGGTGTGTTAAATATAATTACGTATTTGAGAAAAATTAAATAGTAACTTCTTCCTGGAAATTTGAAAGATACACATCTGTCTCACAGTGGAAAAAAAAAAAAAGAAACAAAAGAAAAACAACTATAACAAAAATACAAAAACAAAAAGAAAACAAAAAACCAACAGAAAAACCCAGCTACACTTATTTCACTAAGTAGCTCTTCAAATAGCCCCTGAAAAATACTTGAGCAAAATGTGGAAGTTATTCCATTAAAATGCAGGTTAAAATAATGTAAATTACTTTCCAAACCATAATCTGGAAAGTTAACTTCCACAGAAAATAATAGCATCTTCAATTGGCCAAATTCTATAGAATTTGCATGCAACTTTCAAATTCTAACATCAAGTATTCTGGTACAATTATAAGATCAACTATTTCCTTAAAATTATAGTGGGAATTTCTTCTAAGAAACACAGTTCACTTTATAAAGGAAAACAAAATAAAAACAAAACTATGCATATTCTTCTGATGAAAAATTCTCTACCTCGATACTATCATCAAACTAAAAAAAAATTATCTATTTGTTAACAATCTTCCGTGATTTTAACTAAGATCTCCAGTAGGTTTTCAATGTGTGTGAAAAGTCCTCATAACCATCTTTTAAAGCAGTGAGTCAAGAGAGAAAAGGGGTTTTTTGTTTGTTTTTAGAATTGTTATGGTTGGAAAAGACCTCCAAGATTACCACGTCCAACTGTCAACCACCACTCCCCTTCCCTAAAAAACAGCACATTCCACCACCTGCCTAGACAGCACATTCCAGCTCCTGACTACTCTTTCAGTAAGACATTCTTTGTAATATCTAGTCTAAACCTCCCCCGGCATAACATCAGGCCATTTCTTCTAGTCTTATCATTTACTTCAGAGGAGAGGCCAACACCCAGCACACTACAACCTCCTTTCAGGTAGTTGTACAGAACAATGAGGTCTCCCCTCAGCCTCCTCTCCTCCAAACTAAACAATCCCAATTCCTTCAGCCTCTTCTTGTAGGAATTGTTATCCAGCTCCTTCACCAGCTTCGTTGTCCTTCTCTGAACTCAATATCTTTCTTACAGTGAGGGGCCCAGAACTGAACACAGTACTCGAGATGTGGCCTCACCAATACCAAGTACAGGGGCATGATCACCTCCTTTCTCCTGCCAGCCACACTATTTCTGATGCAAACCAATATGCTGTTGGCTTTTTTGGTCACCTGGGCAAGAATGTTGATGATCTGTAACATCAGGCATGTATATTCATAAAATAATTAAAAAAATAACAGCTCCAAAAAGACAGCCTCTTTTTTTTTATTTGCAGCTTAATATTTTCAAACCTTCCAGAGCATTTTGTCAGTAAATTTTCTTAGTGTTCAGAAAACTGTTTAGTAATACTAGACAAAGTGGCTTTATATATTGCAGTTTGGTAATAACATATTGATGAAAAAAATACTATATAGATAAACTCCATTAGTACCAGTCAATGTACTTTTTTGGATTTTCTACTTAGGGAGATGTGACAGACTGCATGGAATTTTTCAGCCAAGTGTACTTTAAGACCTTCTGTTCCAAGAATACAAACTAGAGTAAGGTCCTTTTTTGGGGGGAAATGGTGGGTGATATTCACAATGATGTTTGACAATAAAGGAATAGGTCCAGGTTTGGATCTGTTTTCTCATCAACCAGTCTATACAAAAAATTGTAATATATTTGAGAATAATGATAGAACAGCCCCATCCAACCTGGTCTTGAACACCTCCAGGGAGAGGACATCCACAAATCCTCTGGGAAACCTGTTCCAGTGTCTCACCACCCTCACAGGAAAGAATCTCTTCCTAATATCTGGTCTAAATCTCCCCTCTTTCAGCTTCAAACTGTTCTCCCTTATCCTATCATTACATACCTTTGTAAACAGTATCTCCCCGGCTTTTCTGTAGGCCCCCTTCAGGTACTGGAAGGCTGCTATACCATCTCCACAGAGCCTTCTCTTCTTGAGGCTAAACAACCCCAACTCTCTCAGCCTATCTTCATAGGAGATGTGTTCCAGCCTTCTGATCATCTTTGTGGCCCTTGTTTGGACTCACTCCAACAGCTCTATGTCCTTCTTATGTTGGCTGCCCCAGAACTGGACACAGTACTTCAGGTGGGGTCTCACAAGAGCAGAGTAGAGGGGGAGAATGACGTCCTTCAACCTTCTGGTAATACTTCTTTTGATGCAGCCCAGGACATGGTTGGATTTCTGGGCTGCAAGCACACATTGCCTGATCATATTGAGCTTCTCACCAAACCAACACCCCACTGTCATTTTCCTCAGGGCAGCTCACAAAGCAAAGATGTTAGACCCCACCAGTCCCAATACCAACCTCTTAGGAACATCACTTGTCATTCGGAGACTTCTCCACTCAGACATCGAGCTGTTGACCACAACATTTTGAGTGCAACTGTCTGGACAATTCCTTATCCACTGAGTGGTCCATCTGTCAAATCTATGTCCCACCAATGTAGAGAAATGGATGTTGTGCAGGCCAGTGTCAAATGCTTTGTGTAAGTCCAGGTAGATGAGATGAGTTGCTCTTCCCTTGGTGCTAGCCACCAACACTGTAACCCCATCATAGAAGGCCACCAAATTTGTCAGGCATGATTTACCCCTAGTGAAGCCATGTTGCCTGTCACCCACCCATCACCTCCTCATTATCCATGTACCTTATCACAGTTTCCAAGAGGATCTGCTCCATGATCTTGACAGGCACAGAACTGAGTCTGACTGGTCTGCAGTTTCCTGGCTCTTCCTTTTCTACTTTTTAAAATGGGGGTTACATTTCCCCTTTTCCAGTCAGTAGAAACTTCACCAGAGTGCCATGGCTTCTCAAACATGGTGGATAGTGGCTTAGCAACTTTATCTATCTACCAATTCCCTCAGGACCCACAGATGCATCTCACCAAGTCCCATGGACTTGTACAACTTCAGGTTTCTTTAGAACCTGGTCTCAAACATGATCTGCCCCTACTGTGTGGGGTTCTTCCTTCTCCCAGTCCATGCCTTTGCGTTCTGTGACTTGGGTGGTGTGGCATGAGCACTTGCCAATGAAGAATGGGGCAAAGAAGTCTTTGAGTACCTCAGCTTTCTCTATATCCTGAGTAACCAGGTCTCCCATTTCCTTCCGGAGAGCACCTGTGTTTTCCTTAGTCTTCCTTTTATCTCCGACATACCTACAGAAGCTTTTTCTTGTTGCCCTTGACATCCCTGGCCAGATTTATTTTTATCAGGGCTTTAGCTTTCCTAATCTGATTACTCTCTACTTGGACAATTTATCTGAAGGAGGTGAACCCTCAATATTTAGAAGCTTTCTTGGGCTTCTCTCCCACAGGGGCTTTATCCCATGGTACTCTAGGAATAAGGTCTGTGAAGAGGCCAATGCCTGCTCTCCTAAATCCAGGGCAACACGCTTGCTGTGTGCCCTTCCCACTGCCCTAATGTTCTTGAACGTTACAGCCATCTCAAGGGCAGCCCTTGAGTTTCATGTTACCCATCAGCCCCTCTTTGTTGGTGAGAACAAGGTTCTAGCTGTGCTAGAACAAAACTTTGTAAAAAACAAAGCAGTGTCTGGAAAAAATCTGTTTGTTGTATGCTAATAATTGGTTGGGTTTTTTACTTTTTAATGAAGAGATTATTGACAAAATATTCCAAGAAAAAAAATTCCACTTCCCAGAAATGGAATGGAGATAACATTAAAGACACATTGAATGAGTGGGAATGGCAATTACTACTGCTTTATTTTATTTTTTTTTTTCTACCTTATTCTGAAAATAAATTTTGCTGGACATTCTTAAGTAAAGGAGGCCTAACCAGACAAACCATGATCTGAATTACAGTGAGCCTCCATTTCCATATTTCTATCATAATCTTCCTTCTAGCTTGCACTAATGCTCTGCCTCTCTTATTATCCTTCATTATATCCTGTTTCTTTATTCATAGTGAATCTAGTATATTGGGAAAGGAAAAATAATCAAGAAATGCACTTTAAAAATATGATTACATTACACATCTTTTTGCTAGTGCTGTTGCCATTCTCAATTGTTTCAGCTGACATTAATTCTAGGGAATAAAAAAAAACCAAATGCAACCACTCCCTTCTACCAGTTTTGCAGTATTGTTGCAGCACACATCTGTGAGGCCATATGGATTTTCTTATTTTTTAATTATATGCTATGAACTCAAAAACATGTCAATATGCCTGAAAAAAAAATTTATACACTCTACGCAGATAAAATGGTAGGTGTCACCTAAGACATAGGTAATAGCTGTAAAACTATATAGTATATAAAAATGGCACTCACTACAAGAAAACATGAATTATGTTGAAAACAAAACTATGAAATGTCACAGCAAAAAGTACAGGAAAATATTTTGTTAATTTAAGTTCACTTAATAGTTCAGGTTGCTTCCTAGGAAGAAACAGATTGCACTAATACAGTGAACAAAAGTACTATTACTAACCTTGTCACAGCAATTAATCATTTTCAGCCATCTGCAATCCATTTAGCCATCTGCTTCTCCAGGCTCATGGATTTCAAAAATGGAAACACAGTAATAGAAATATCTATGAAGTTAAATATCTTGAGGGAGAAGTATAGAAATATGCATTAGAGTATCTGTTGGGTTTAGTTTTGGTTTGTTTTGACAGTTTTTTGTTGAGTTTTGTTTGTTTGTTGTTCTGTTTTTATGCTTTTTTGTTGTTGGTGGTTTTTGTTTTCTATTTTAAAGATAATTTCTAGAAAAAATGCAGCACAACTCCTGGAAAAATCCATAGACCTAACCATGGTACAGCAGAAGCAAAGCCTCAGGCTCAGCCTAAGCTGGGTTAAGATTGAGAGAAAAACAGCTACATGTGCTGTAGAGGTGGCAGGGCACTATGAAAGGGAAGAGCAAGCTACAAAGAGCACTGGTCTGTTCGAGATTCTTTCCTGGGACCATGGCTGGAGGCCTTCTCTAAGGCCCAAGGGAAGCGTTAGGGTTGACAGAAAGAGAAAACCTAGAAAAACTTTCTTTTTCATGTTGCAAGTTCTTTTGTGCAATTTGGTGACTAGTTAGTGCTAGTGGTCTACTATCTGTAATTCTGTGACCTTTCTTTTTACTTATTTAGATAGTATTTAGAGTGTGGCAACACTTTCACTTTTGAGTGTTCATGCTATTACTCTCAAATTGCTTTTTCTCACTCTCATCCACCCATATACTTAGATGGTGGTTTTTCTATGTGTTTGCATGGGAAATACATATCAATAGACTCAGAGTCACCTCTCTTCTCCCCTCTTCATCTCTGTGTCTTGCTTGTTAACTAAAGAATTCTCAGCTGAGTGGGTAATAGTAATTTGCACATTTGACAAACACTATATAATAATACTGTGAACTGAAATCTAGCAGCCAATCCATGTGTAAATTTACTCCTGATTAACACACTTAATTAGTGCTAAAGACATCATAAGTAGCCAAAAACAACAGGAAATTAATGCTGTTCCTTATGGAAAGTCTGGAAATAACTAGAGAAACAACAACAGGTCATTTCAAGAGAAAAAACAATTAGCTGGAGTGGGAATGAAACTGGATTTTCAAAGGAAAGACATTGTGATTTTAATATTATTTTCTCACGTATAGAGACTCTTGCCCCTATTTTTTTCCCTAATTCCAGCCAGCTCATGGGCCTGTTTTTTTTTCCAATTTTTTTAGCATTCTTCATGTTCTTTAGATAACTGCTTTTTATATTCAGTGTCTCGGGGACAAATAGTGTTACATTTGCTACAGTGGCTCTTGGAACCTATTTTCAGGGATTGTTATTTACTGCCTTCATCATGAAATGCATATGGAAGAATAGAAATGGAATACTACTAACCCAAATTAAAGAAATTTTATCACAAGTACTAACATAATCTGAGATATGATTAAGGACAGCCTGACTCAGTGTGCTAAGGCAAATAGGGGAAATAAGTCTTACATGGTCTCTATTGAGCAGAAGTACCAATTTACCATCTTTCTTAAACTCCTACCTCTTGGCTATTATAAGTCCTGTGTTTATACCAAACAGCTTGATCTTCCTATCCATTTTCAGAATAATCAGATTTCTCTGCCTTACAATGCACTTTTTCTTTTATCTTTCTCTTTTATGGGAGCTTAGCTGTCTTATTTTTGTGCTTTTGTGTTTTTTTCTTCTGAATAGAGACAATAAATGCTGTTGCAAAATACAAAATCAGGAGCTTGTGTCCTATATATACGGTCACACACACACGCAGAGGACATTTACATAGCTAGCCAACCAGACTACCATAAACAGGGCATTGCCTTTAACAGCAGCCCCACAAACACCACACATAAAACAGCACAGCCCTACTCCTTCTTTCAGGCTGATCTGGATTGAAGTGAAAACTTGCACATACCTTCACTCTGTAGATTCAAATACATATACCTCAAATATCTACAAGGCCTCATCTAGTGCCCATGGCTGGATCCTAGGCCCTTTACCCAGAATCTCTTGCTCACCAGTGAGTCCAGCTTGATATTCACTAACAAACAAGTGCCTGCACTTGCACACTTGTACCATACTGATGTTGTACCCTCACAGTCACAGATTCCTCAACCATTAGCATAATACCTAAATATACCTAAAATCCATGCTCAGTCCCTAGCTCAGATCATGTGCCTTTCCAGATGGTGGTCTCTTGCTTGCTGGCTAGTCATCATGCTGAGATAAAGGGGAGTCCATAAAATGTGAGATATTTTCTAAAAGTAATGTTAAACAAATGCAACTAAAAATACCATGATACACAGTTTTTAATAGTGATGTTAAACAAATGTACTTATAAAACATCAAAAACACTTTTAAAAAATGATGTTAACCAAATACAATTAAAAGCCATCAAAAAACAATTTATAGGAGTAATGTTAAACCATTGCAATTAAAAAACATTAAATCACAGTTCTAAAAGTGATGTTCAAATCTGCAACCTGAAATGAGCTGTTCATAATAAGTTTGATTGAGTTGACTTCATCTCATTGGGAATTTTCATTTCTCATGTTTGATTCAGTTACCTTTATCTAATTGTGAGATAAACAAAAGCAGCTGAGGAGTAAGGTGGACACCTCTGATGGCTGAGAACAATGAAGGCATGAGATTAATCGTCTAGCACATGTTACAAATTATGTGACTCATACACTTGAACACCCCTATATAAACACCGTTTCCTTACAGAAATCAGAGCATTGTGAGCAGAGCTGCCCGCCCCCAAGGTTCTGTTCATGGTGCTGAATGAGCACCATCTGCCAATCCATGTACAGTTGTCCCATCAGAGTTTTGACAGTGTAGAAAGGTCCGGTAGAGAGTTGGCAGTGGAGAGTTGGCTGCATGAGAGGTGACAGCAGAGACTTGTCCCTTTCCAAACTATTAATATCTCAGCCACACAACAAGAAGACTGTATTAAAATGCCACCTTACTATTTTTTTCCATATTGACAGATATACAAAGTATACTGATTTTCAAGAATCATGACAAGTTCTATTTTCTCATGTCTTTTTTATCCTTCAAGTTTTCAATTTTATTATACTTTCTTAAAGACCTTGGTAAATACAAACATGATACGTTTGTGGAATTTCCCAGTGATATATTCCCATCAAAAAAAGACTTTGTTCTATTTATGACGAGATGTGAATTATCACAGAATCACAGAATCACAGAATGTCAGGGTTTGGAAGGGACCTCTGAAGATCATCGAGTCCCGAACCCCTGCCAGAGCAGGACCAAAACTAGGGCAGGTCACACAGAAAGGCAGCCAGACAGGTCTTGAAAGTCTCCAGAGAAGGAGACTCCACAACCTCTCTGGGCAGTCTGTTCCAGTGCTCTGTAACCCTCACAGTAAAGAAGTTCTTCCTTATGTTGAGCTTGTGCTTGAGTTTGAATCCATTGCCCCTCATCCTATCACTGGGCACAAGTGAAAAGACGTTGTCCCCGCTTTCTTGACACCCAGCCCTCATGTATTTATAGACATTAATTAGATGCCCCCTCAGTCTTCTCCTCTCCAGACTGAAAAGCCCCAGGTCTCTTAGCCTTTCCTCATAAGGCAAGTGTTCCAGTCCCTTAATCATCCTCGTAGCCCTCCATTGGACTCTCTCACATAGATCCTTGTCCCTCTTGAACTGGGGAGCCCAGAACTGGACACAATACTCCAACTGAGGTCTCACCAGGGCTGAGTAGAGGGGAAGGGAGACCTCCCTCGATCTGCTGAACACATTCCTGCTAACGCACCCCAAGATACCACAAGGGCACATTGTTGTCCCATGGATAACTTGTTGTCTGCCAGGACTCCAAGGTCCTTCTCCACAGAGCTGCTTTTTAGCAGATCACCTCCTAACCTGTACTGGTGCATTTTGTTGTTCTTTCCAACGTGCAGGACTCTGCATTTGCTCTTGTTGAACTTCATTTTATTCCTCCTTGCCCAGCTCTCCAGCCTGTCCAAATCTTGCTGAATGGCTGCACAGCCTTCAGGTGAATCAGCCAATCCTTCCATCTTCATGTCATCAGCAAATTTGCTGAGAAGACACTCTGTCCCATCATCAAGGTAATTGATAAAGATATTGAACAGGACTGGACCCAGCACTGATCCCTGAGAGACTCCATTAATTACAGGTCTCCAGCTGGACTCTACACCATTAATCACCACTCTTTGGGCTTTATTGTGTAGCCAGTTCTTAATCCATCTCACTGTCCATTATTTTATCCCCCATATCCTGAGTTTGCTCACGAGGATGTTATGGCAGACTGTGTCAAAAGCCTTGCTAAGGTCGAAGTAGACTACATCCACTGGTCTCCCTGCATCTATCCATTTAGTCACAACATCATAGAAGGCTATCAGATTAGTCAAGCATGATTTCTCCTTGGTAAATCCATGCTGACTACTCCTGATAACCTTCTTCTCTTCCATGTGCTTCGAGATGACCTCCAGAATGAGCTGCTTCAGGGATGGAGGTGAGGCTGACAGGTCTGTAATTTCCTGGGTCTTCCTTCCTGCCCTTTTTGAAGACTGGAGTGACATTGGCTTTCCTCCCATCCTCAGGCACCTCTCCTGTTTGCCAGGATCTTTCAAAAATGATGGAGAGTGGTAGGGTGATAACATCAGCCAGCTCTCTCAACCTTGGGTGCATCCCATCAGGGCCCATGGACTTGTGCACATTCAATTTGCATAACTGATCTCTGACCCACTCTTCATTGACTAGTGGAGAGTCTTCCCTCCTCCAGGCTTCCTCTCCTATATGCAGGGTCTGAAGTTCATGAGGAATGGTCTTAGGAAATACTGAAGCAAAGAAGGTATTCAGCAACTCTGCCTTCTCTGCATTCTCTGCTTTCAGGGCTCCCACCTCATTCAGCAGTGGGCCCACTGATGTCTGCTACTTAAAGAGTATTCAGCCTTCAGAGAGTATCCGAAGGCTTTTATTGCTTATATTCATGAACACTGTGTTTTAGTCTTTCCTTCTGTAATCAGAATCTCTAAATATAATCAGTTCTCTAAAATGCAACAAAGCAGTAAATCAAAGACCAAAATAATGTTCTGAATGGAAACTTTTAGTATCTTACACTTTCCTGTGTATATCAACAATGACTCAAGCTGTCTGATTATTTTTAGTGACAAGGTCACCTCTTCCACGCAGCAATATAAATCCCCACTCAACGTACCTGAAGTCAAGGCAATTACACCTATTCTAATAAAGAAGCATTTATAATCAGAATTAAGTTCTCCTGCATATAAATAAAGATTACCTAATCAAAAGTCAGATTGGCAGCATGTAGGAGAAGAGTGACACCCTGAGAAATTTATCAGACATTTATCAGAAATTTATCAGGAACCTTTGGATGACAAAAACCAGCACAGGGTGAAAAATCTTGGTTCTATAAATGCTCTATGGGAAAATTTCACCAAAAGGTAATTTGAGTTATACAAATCAATAAATTACAAGTCTGAATAAATAATTTTCAGAATTTTTTGAAAGCTAGTTTTGAATTCAGCTGCATTACAGTTCTTGTGGTTTCTATATATCATAACATAATCTATACAGTCTTTAAATTAATTCCTCATTAGCCTTCTCCAAAAGTTGATAAGAATCTTGGGCTTAAAAAAGCTCTATTTCATTTTATCTATGTGATAGTACAAGGACTTTCCAGAATGACTGTGTTCCCATTTCTTAGGAAAATAAGGGAGCATTTAGCTTTTATTTTATAATTTGATAAAATTTACCTAAACATTTTTGAGACTGACATCCATTTGGGGTTTTTTTGTTGTTTTTCCTCATTACACTTATTTGAATAATAATTTTATTCTAAATTTAATCAGCTATTTTGCTAAATGCTAATTTATTTCAGAAGTTGTTTGATTTATTTAGTTGCTAATGTATTGTTTAGCTTTAAACCGTGCATGTCAAGTGTAACAGAAAGCTCTGATTCACTTGGGGGGGAAAGGCTTGACATTCGCCCGACTCTGTGTGCTCTCTGGTGAAAAGAACTACCAGATATGCTCCCACTTAAAAAATATATCTGCTCATATGTTCCAAAATCTTTACAGTAAAAATTCTATTTATTTTATCCTCCCTCAGTGTCCTCAGTTAAGAGCATGCAATGGAGCTGCAATTATTTATTTCCTTTTAGCAGTCACAATAAGCAAAGGTTTTCCTGATGATTTCTTAAATTCTGAAAATGTTTCAATATTCCTCTGTAGGGGGGTAATACTATTTGCAAAACCACTAGCTGCTTGTGAGTATTTAATTTTCCCTAATATATCTTCAGAAAAATGCAGAACTGTATGTTTTAAATGTATATAATCGGTGAAATAAAAACCTATATATTGATATCTTGAGTACAAATACATGTTCTACAAGCTATTTTATTCACTATTTTTTAAGCCACTGTTTCAATATCAGGACATGAATTAAATTACTAAGTTTCATGTTTCAGAGATAGAAACAATTTATAGCTGTAGCCCTGCAAATGCAGAACTTTTTCTTACGATACTTTTGATTATAGTTGTTTCAAAAGATTGCAAGTAATAAAGTTTCCTCATCATTAAATGAATCTAATTATTCCTCTGTTTCAAAACACTTTCTACAGCTATACCTTTGTTATCCCATAACACCTTAATTTTTCCACCTCAAGTACCTTCTCTCTCCACTTAGTAACTTTTTTTGCTTTTCCTTCTGTCTTCTCCAGCTTGCTAGTGTTTCAGGTGCAAGCCAGAAACAAATACAGAATGTGCCAAATCAACAGGAGCAATTACAGTTCTGTTAACCAGGATGTTACATTTGTTCAGGCAACCAGAACTTTTTTCTTCATGATTTTCTGAAACAGACAAGGGTTTTTTTTGTTTTGGGGTTTTATTTATTTATTTATTTATTTATCTTCTTTCTTTATACAGCCAAAAAATGCATCTGCCTATGCTCTCCGAAGTTCATAGTTTTTCCTTGAATCCTATGCAATACTGTGGGTTGTCAGCACACCTTTCTTCAGTTCCCACCAAAGAAGAAGTCAAGAGGAGCTGAGATACTGTCATGAGAGTTCAGAGCCTGTAAGGTCACACAGGAAGCCAAACAACAGATCTATCTTCCCAGAAAAGGGAAGACTGAAAACAAACAAACACAACTAAACAAAAACCTACCAAAAAATCCACAGCCAAACTTTCTCTATCATATTGTTTTTACTTCTGACTGAGAGCAAAAACTCTGGTAATGGCTTAACAGGCATTATTTTCCTCTTTTCTATGCAAAAGCAATGCATACTACCATTGTTTTTTCCTTTTCTGGAAGCAGAGTTTGTTGGTTTCAAAATGTTGTTGGACAAAAGGTTATGAATTCTTTGATCTGTGTTTTGTCTGGCCATTTCACTACTTAGAGACCACCAGCAAGAGCATTGAAGAATGCACACCTCCAAAATTCTGCATACCACAGCAATCTTTGTGGCACTTATATGGGGCCTTTCCAGGGAAGCCTTTGTCACCACGCCATCTGCCCAAAGAGCCATGGAATTTGACTGCAAGGACATATGTATTTCATCCACATTGCAAGTAAGGTATCTGTGGGCTTTCCCTGTGGAGGGATATCAGGGACTCATGGTTTCTACATGCTGATTCTTCAGCTGTTCTTAAGTGTTGAGATCTGCCAAGAGATGCATTTGGCCTGGAGTACAATCAAGCACTCCAAAAGCCATCTTAACTCAGCCTGTATGTTTTCTAAATTGGTATATACGTAGGCTGCTAGACAGAGAGCATTTAGTGAAATGTCAGGTTTTTTGTCAGGGACAAAAGGACCTCAAATGCAAGAAATCCAACATCTCTAGTGAATTATATGTGTTTTTTGACTGTTTTACGCCTGTAACTGAGTACTCAGTGAGCCAGTTTTACTGCATCTATCTTGTTTCTAATTTGATTCTATGTAATGACTTCTGGTAAAAATTGTACAGTTTAAATATATTTTCTTAATTCTCTTTCTGAATTTGTATGCTCCATAAAGTGCTAAAGTTAAAACTAAAGTGGCTTTATTATTATTGTGGCTCATTTATGTTCCTGATGACCACAGCAAATAAATATATATTCATCCTGCAGTGATGTCAAAGATGTACAATACGGTGTTGCCCTACATATAAGGAGTGCCAAAGTCAAATCCAACAAGAACATCTTTAGACTGTTTGATCTTACTATGTCAGACGAGCCCTAACACTTCCTATCTTAGACAACAGGTGCCTTGGTTTTTATGAACTACTCACAGTAACTCCCATTCTTGAGATTTCAGACCTCCCTCAGCTAGGCATTTCAGCGTGTACAGAATGAGTAATGTTGTGTAAACAGAAAATTAATCAAATTCCCATTTCTTTTGGAGGAAAAACCTCCTTTTAAAGGACTTCAGGCCCATCCAATATAATTGACACATTTTTCATTCTCTGTGCTTGTCCGTTGACAATAGAAAAATAAGCCTCAATGGTCAACAACTTAAAGAAAAGTGAAAAATACACTGTTTTGCCCATCTTAGCTCTCACAATCCCTATACAATCCTTACTAGAGGTTGGGTTTTTTTCCCACCTCTTCACTGTACAGCAGGATTTATTCATATATTGCCTAATAGATTACAGATTATGCATTATCTTACAAGAATAGTTCATCCCATCTTGTACACTTGAGGGACAACTTCAGAAAAAGTGATAAAAACTCTTGCAATGCAGCTAATGAATTTGGCTCCCTACTCTGCTATATTTTGTTTAATAACTTTGTTGTTTGTCTAACAATTAAATTTAAATGAACTTTTTAGTTTAATGAACTTTAAAGAATTTTAAGTTCTTTGTTTTCCTAAAAGCAACTGCTCCTATTTAGTAAAACAATCCATATGTATCATGTGGAAACCTCTCTCTCTAGGACTATTTCTAGCTCATATGCTTGTTTTCATATAATATACAGCTTTCACATACTACCAAGTCAATGGCAGGATAAAGACTTGGACACTGGGAATAGACAAAGTAATGCTATTGTCACAACAGTAAAATGATGGGGGGAAAAAATCAGTTGTTCATGGTTTCTTTGTGGGTATTTTTATTCTTTTTTGCCTGAGCTGTTTCTAAAGTTTTATACTGTTTCCAGCTGTTTCTATATTGCTTACTTTTGCATAGGTTCCCCTAAGACTTAATGTTTCATGCCTCAAATGAACAGACAAGTATGCTGTCTAGATGACATAAGAATGAGTGTTATTACTTTGCTAGGCTGAAAAGGTAACTAAAAACATCTTTTATTTTCAAGTATATTTACTTGTGACAGCTTGGAATAATAAAGTAGCAAAGTAGGAAAAATCAATTTAAGTTGAAGCTCAGATACAGAGACTGAGGAAGAGGAAAAATTCTCCATGGGGTATTCCTGCCTTCCTCCTAAGTTTGTCTCATGACAAATATTATATTAAATCCATTTTTAATTGTTCTTTGTACAAAATAACATTGTGTATTTTCAGTCAACATCACTAGTCAAGACAATTGATTTTCCATCAACTTTAACACTGACAAGATTACCTTTACTGATTCAAATTATCCTAATGACATTTTTAATGCTATTTGTACTTTTTTTTTCAAGGGGTTAATGTATTCCCTGAAATTTATAAACAAAAAACCCAAACTTCAGATGACATTATGTACATGATTAAGTCATCCTTGGTATTGCAAATTCCACAAAGTATTAGTCAAGCAATTAGTGATGCAAAAGACTATGAAATGCATAGGCATAAGCAGTCCAGGAGGTTCCTGAAAGTCTTTGATGATAACTTCCTTATGCAAGTGATAGTGGAGCCAATGAAGAGGGGTGCTATTCTGAGCATGTTCTCACTAACAAGGGTGGGCTGGTGGGGAAGGTGAAGCTCAAGGGTAGCCTTGGCTGCAGTGATCTTGAGATAGTGGTGAAGTTCAAGATCCTAAGGGTAGTGAGGAGGGCACACAGCAAGCTCCCTACCCAGGACTTCATGTGGGCAAACTATGATCTCTTCAGGAATCTGCTTGGTAAGGTACCATGGGATAAAGTCCTGGAGGGGAGAAGAGCCCAAGAAAGCTATTTTATATTCAAGGATCACCTCCTCCAAGCCCAGGAGCAATGATTCTCAACAAAGAGGAAGGCAGAAAAGAATGCTGGGAGGCCTGAATGGATGATCAAGGAACTCCTGGACACACTTACATGTAAAAAGAAAGTCTGCAGAAGGTGGAAGCAAGGACAGGTAGCCCGGGAGGAATACAGAGATATTGTCCAAACAGTGAGTGATCAGGTTAGGAAAGCTAAAGCCCTGATAAAAGTAAATTCTGCCAGGGATCACAGAATCACAGAATCATACTGGTTGGAAAAGACCTCGAAGATCATCAGGTGTTCATGCTACACCACCCAAGTCACAGAACGCAAAGGCATGGACTGGGAGAAGGAAGAACCCCACACAGTAGGGGCAGATCATGTTTGAGACCAGGTTCTAAAGGAACCTGAAGTTGTACAAGTCCATGGGACTTGGTGAGATGCATCTGTGGGTCCTGAGGGAATTGGTAGATAGATAAAGTTGCTAAGCCACTATCCACCATGTTTGAGAAGCCATGGCACTCTGGTGAAGTTTCTACTGACTGGAAAAGGGGAAATGTAACCCCCATTTTAAAAGGGAGAAAAGGAAGAGCCAGGGAACTGCAGACCAGTCAGACTCAGCTCTGTGCCTGTCAAGATCATGGAGCAGATCCTCCTGGAAACTATGATAAGGCACATGGATAATGAGGAGGTGATGGGTGGGTGACAGGCAACATGGCTTCACTAGGGGTAAATCATGCCTGACAAATTTGGTGGCCTTCCATGATAGGGTTAGAGCACTGGTGGATAAGGGAAGAGCAACTCACCTCATCTACTTGGACTTGTACAAAGCATTTGACACTGACTCGCACAACATACCATTTTCTATATTGGAGACACATGGACTTGATGGATGGATCACTTAGTGGATATGGAATTGTTTGGATGTTTGTACTCCAAGTGTTGTGGTCAATGGCTCAATGTCCATGTGGAGATCAGTGACAAGTTGTGTTCTTCAGGGGTCAGCACTGGGACCAGTGCTGTTGAACATATTTGTCAGCAATGAAATGTGGAAGTGAGAGCACCCTCAGCAAGTTTGCCAACAACACCAAGTTTTGTGGTGCAGTCAACACACCAGAAGGTTGGGACACCATAAAGAGTGATCTTGACAGTCTTGAGAGATAGGCTCATGCAAAATGCATGAAGTTCTACAAGGCCAAGTGCAAGGTCCTGTACATGGGTCAGGGCAATTCCAAGAACAATTAAAGGCTGGGCAGACCATGGACTTGGGTATGGGAGGTGAGGGCAGAGAACAGCCCCAGTAAGAAGGACTTGGGGATGTTGGTTGGTGAGAAGCTCAGTATGAGCTCAATATGAGACAGCAATGTGCGCTTGCAGCCCAGAAAGACAAGCACATCCTGGGCTGCATCAAAACAAGTGTGGCCAGCAGGTCAAAGGAGGTGATTCTTCTCCTCTACTCCACTCTCATGAGACTTCACCTCAAGTACTGTGTCAGGTTCTAGGGCCCTTAGCATAAGAAGGACATGGAACTGTTGAAGCATGTCCAGAGGAGAGCCACAAAGATGACTGGAGGGCTAGAGCACATCTATGGACACAGGCAGAGAAAGCTGGGGTTGTTCAGCCTGAAGAAAAGAAGGCTTTGGGGAGACCTGATAGCAGCCTTCCAATTCCTGAAGGGGGCCTACATGAAGGGTGAAGAGGGACTTTTTGCAAGGGCATGTAGAGATAGGACAAGGTGGAATGGTTTCATGCTGAAAGAGATTAGATATTAGAAAGAAATTTTTTTTTGTGAAGGCAGTGAGACACTGGAACAGGATGCCCAGAGACATGATGAATGCCCCCTCCCTGGAAGAATTCAAGGCCTGGATGGATGGGGCTTTGAGCTACTTGGACTACTGGGAGGTGTCCCCGCCTATACAAGGGGGGTTGGAACTAGATGATCTTTAAGGTTTCTTCCAACCCAAACCATTTTCTCATTCTGTTTCCAACTTAGCATTTTCTTTTTTTTTTGTTTTTTATTTTGTCTGTTTGTTTGTCTTGCTTTTTGGTTTGGTTGGTTTGTTTTAGTTTTTTGTTTGTTTCTTTGTTTCTTGTTTTCCTTTTAGTTTTATTTATTAGTAGAAATAATCCATAAATTTATTTTAAAAGTAGGTATTTTTAATTAAGTAGATTTTTTTAAAAATACCATAACTTGTAAAACAATTTATCAGAAAGTTTGACAGTGGAAAACACTTAAAGATCACCGACCCCTACCTCACTACAACCTCTTTGCAGGTTACAGAGTGATAAGGTCTCCCTTCAGCCTCCTTTTCTCCAGACCAAACAACCCCAGTTCTCTCAGCCGCTCCTCATAAGACTCATTTTCCAGACCCTTCACCAGCTTCCTTGCCCTTTTTTGGACATACTCCACCACCTCAATGTCCTTCTTGCAGTGAAGGGCCAAAAAGGGCCACAGGATTCGAGGTGCAGTGCTGAGTACAGGGAGACAATCACTTCCCTAGTCTTGCTTGCCACACCATTTCTGATACAAAGCAGGATGCTGTTGGCCTTCTTGGCCACCTGGCTGGCTTATATTCAGCAGGCTGTCAACCAACACCCCCAGATTCATTTCTGCCAGGCAGGTTTCCAGCCACTCTTCCCCAAGCCTGTAGCGTTGCATGGGGTTGTTGTGACCAAAGTGCAGGACATCACATTTAGCTTTATTGAACCTCATAAAACTGGCTTTTGCCCATCCATCCAGCCTGTCCAGATTCCTGTGCAGAGCTTTCCTACACTGAAGCAGATCAACACTCCCACCCAACTTGGTGTCCTCTGCAAACTTACTGAGGGTGCACTGAATCCCCTTGTTGATAAAGATATTAAAGAGAACTGCCCCCAGCACTGAGCCCTGGGGAACACCACTTGTGACCGGCTACCAACTGGATTTAACTCCATTCACCACAAGTCTTTGCATCTGGCCATCCAGCCAGTTTTTTAAAAGAAAAGAGTACAGCAGTCTAAGCTGTAAGTAGCCAGTTTATCCAGGTGAATGCTGTGGGAAAGTGTCCAAAGCTTTACTAAAGTCTAGGTAGACAATACCCACAGCCTTTCCCTCATCTACTTAGTGGGTCACTTTATCGTAGTCCTGTATGTATCACTTAACAGCACTCAATGTGATCTGTTCCACAGCTTTCCAGGACACTGAGGTCAGGCTGGACAGGCTTGCAGTTCACTGGATCCTCCTTCCAGGTCTTATGTGTAGATAGGTGTCACATTTGCTAACATCTAGTCAACTGGGGCCTCCCCAGTTAGCCAGGACTGCTTATAAAAGTAAAGTCTGAGGCAAAGAAAGCATGAATTACTTCAGTCGTCTCCTTATCCTTTGTCACTGTTTGCCCTTGTATCCAAACAAGAATGGACATTCTTCTTAACCCTCCTTTTTTTGCTAATGTATTTAAAGAATCATTTTTTTATTGTCTTTGATGGCAGCAGACATATTAAGTTCCACTTGGATTTTGGCCCTTCTATTTTTCTCCCTGCATAACCTCACAACATCTTTGCTGTCCTCCTGAGCTGCCTTTCCTGGAGTACTTCTCAGGAAAAGGCCTAACCTAAATACCTCTAGCCCTGAAGATACGTAATTTTCCTTGTCATGTTCCACTTTTTCAAGGTAGAAACAGAGGTGGGGCATTTACAGATGGAGAAGTAGCTTGTCAGAATGGCATAATGTCAGAATGACATGGTGATCAAGAAACAATGAACAGTGCTCAACTAATCCAGCATAAAAGCTTTATTTCCTAATTTCCACTGGACAAAATGTTTGACTGCAACCTTTTTCCTATCTTCTTCTCTACCTGGATGCCCTATCATGCTCCTGTGCGTTATTCAGAAACACAGAAAACATAGTTGGAAGGACCCTTTGGAGGTCACCTAGAATAACCCTTACCTAAACTAGAGCAAATTAGATCAAGTTCCTTATGGATGTGTCCAGTTGAGTTTTGAATTATCTCCTGATATGAATGGAGATTCCACATCTGTGGGCAGCTTGTTAGGGTATTTAATCACTCCCATAATAAAAAATCATGCCCAACAACCTGATTACCTTTTATAATAAAATTGACTGTATTTGTAGATGTAATTCAGCTAAGCTTCAGTAAGTCTTTGACAATCTCCCAAAATATTCCTGTATCTAAGTTAGAACATTATGGTCTGAATGGGTGGATAACTACATGGGTAAAGAATTGTTTAGGAGATCAGGATCAAAGGCTAGTGCTTACCCTAACAAAGAGGCTGGTGGTGTTCCTCAGGGGGCCATTCAGGAGCCTGTCCTGTTTCATATCTATATCAATGACACAGAAGAGCTGACAGTGAATTCTCATCAAATTTGCAAGTGACAAAGAGCGAGTAACAGAACAGCCAATACTGCTGAGAGCAGTGCTGCTATCTGAAAGGACCTACACCAGATTACAGGAACATTATGAAAGTCATCAAGAACAAATAGGAGACCTTACACCTAGCAAAGACATTCCCTTAGCTGCAACACAAGTTGGAGACTGACTGCAGGAGGAATACCTCTGCTGAAAAGTCTTTGGGAATTGCAGCAGGCAACAAGCTGCTCATGAGCCATCAGTGTGCCCTGCAAGCAGAGGGCCAAAAGCATTCTTGGCTGGTTTAGTGGGAATCCAGCCAGTAGATTGAAGGATTCCCCTCTTACTCAAGACTTGTTAGACAGCACATAGAATACTGCAGCCAGTTTAGAGACCCCCAATACAAGAAAGATGTTAATACATTGGTTTGGCTAACAAGATGGTTGGGGCGACTGCAAAACTTGTTTTGTGAGGATTGAGGGAGCTGGGTTTTTATATACGGGGAGGACTTGATGCCATTCTCCCAATACCTGTGAAGAGGGTGTCAGGGAGCTACCAATTAGGTTACTAATGCCTAAGTTCATTGTAGGTGTATATTAATGTTATGGCATTTGATACAGCACCTTTTCCTATTGTTTATGGTTAATTTGCAAAAATGTCTTTTAACATTGCATGAGATCACAGCTTTAGCTTTCATTCTTAAACACTGATTAATGAATTCCACCTCAAACAGCTTCAAGTGTTACAACTAGGTTTGCCACATAATGAGGGAAAGTTACTACTGTATTTTCTACTTCTGCTTAAAAAAAAAAATATCACAAATCACTCAACAGCAGCTGAGGACACCTGGGTGGTGCCAGCAGCAACAGTGGACAAGCCCCCCACTCCACCCTCCCCTGTGTAAAAAAAGCCCCTGGGGCCTGCCAGGGATGAGGGTGGGCAAACAGGGCGTGGTGTGGCAGCAAGGCTGTGGCATGGCAGTCTGCATGGCAGCTCACACACAAGGATGCACAGAAAGGGAGCTGAAGCTCTGCTTGCTTGATTGGGGAGAGTGATATTCACCCGGCAGAGGGGGATAAAACCAGGCTCATTAAACATAACCCTGGTGGCAGCATGCCAGTGTTTGTGGGATGGTGCCCTTGAAAGATCCTTCATTCTGCAATATCACTGGAGGTATGGGATGGAGAGTCATGCAACAGCAGAGACACAAGGGTTATTTATGGCTCAGAAACCATGGAAGCACAGGAGAATGATCAGGTAAGAGTTAGGTCTTCTCCCCTCAGAAAGGTGGTGGGATCAATAGCCCAATTGAAGTGCACCTGCACCAATTCATGCAGCATGTGCAAGAAACAAGAGGAGCAAGAAACAAGAGGAGCAAGAAGCCATTGTGCACCTTGAATACTCTATTCAGTTTTGGGTTCCTCTGTATGAGAAAGACATTTAGGTTCTGCAGCATGTCCGAAGAACGGCAATGAAGCTGGTAAAGGTCTAGAGCACAAGTCTTACGAGGAAGCACTGAGGGAACTGTTGGTTAGTCTGGAGAAAAGGAGGCTGAGGGGAGACCTTATCCCTGTCTACAACTACCTGAAAGGAGGTTGTAGTGAGGTGGGTGTCAGTCTGTTCTCCTAAGTAAGAAATGATAGGACAGGAGGAAATAGCCTCAAGTTGCACCAGGGGAGATTTTGATTGGCTATTATGAAAAATTTCTTTTTAAAAAAGCGTTATTAAAGCATTGGAAGAGGCTGCCCAAGGAATTGGTTGAGTCCCCATCCCTGGAGGCATTTAAAGTATGTGTAGATGTGGTTTGCCATTTATTATATAACATACATATACTGTGTTCATAGCACACACATACTACTCAGTTTCTTCTGGATGTGCTTAGGAATGAGACACCTGGTTTCTCAGTTGTCAGCTCCTTAGCTTCCTTAATTGCTTTTGTCACTTTGTATTACCCTCTGGAGCCCGTGACTGTGGTGAGGACAGTTGCCTTTTCTCCTGAATTTTTCTTTTGTCATACAATCTCTTTCTCAGAGCAACTGACAGTTCATCTTTGCTCATTAATATGTGGTAAGTATAATTTTCTTAATTTGTAGGAAAGCTCTGTACTCCGGGCCAAATGTATTAGTTTTGCTTTTCACTAATGACAAAGTCCATCATCATCTTACTTTAGAATCATAGATATGACAATTAGCCTTTTTTAGATTTGGTTAGAGACAACCTATATTATGTTGCTTTAGCTTCAGCATCCAGAGAAGACAACAGAAGGGGGAAATCACAGTTACTTTATTGGAAACGTACTTTTTTACTCAGTCTTACATCTAGTATAGGTCCTGCTTCATCTTTGGCAATCTTAGAGATACTTACATGCAAAGTAAAATAGCAGTAGTAAGTGCAGTGAGAGCTTTTAATTAATTTTCTCTTTGGCTATCACTTTAGAGATAAGTATTGTATTCTATGTGCCATTGACAGTGGCAGACTGTCATGAGTTTATGTATGGCATTTAAAAATGTATTTTACAAATAAAATCAGTATAAATTGATAAGTCTGAAAATACTTTACACTTTGATGTTGGTTTAAGAGATAAAATATGTTAATTCTACCTTAATAAAAAATAAAGCCCCAAAGTGCTACCAAAAACATGTAAGTAATAGTTTGTAGCAGGTCATTGAAATAAGATGGACCCTGTTCACAATGATTTTCTAATTTCCTGTCCCTGACAGTTGTTCTTCAAAACTTTTTTTGGATCAAACAATTTTTCAAATCAGGTAAGAAATAACACAACAAACAAGAGATAGAGGAACAAACAAAATTGCCAGTAAGTTAGTATAGGTGGAATGAACATTTGCTGTAACAAGCTATAACGTTTTTATCTATTAAATTATTTCATTGACAAGAACAACTTGTTGTACTGTCAAGGAATTCCTCCGGGATAATATGTCTACATATTAATGTCAGCTCTTTTTCACAAACAAAAGTAAAATCATACATTTTAACCTCTATTTTATGGTATCTAGTTGTTCCTAGTATTTCTACTAGAACTGCTACTTTGTTGACTTTAAGTGATACCATGTTGCTTCTGGATTCCACTAATTAACCAGATTGTAGTATGACTTTAATGAGATGTTGTGTACCAGTTGACTCTTGACATGCAGATAATGGAGAATTAAAAGAGCTCAATGCAACTTTAGTGGCTATTGGTAAAATAAAGTTTTAAATCTCAGTCTGTAGTATTGCAGAAGCTGCCTTAATCTTCAAAGGATTCAGAGTTGCATGACAATCTCTGTGTTCCTGCACATTTTCTTTGTGTAATGTGTTTGCTTGAATAATGTAGCCAAAGTGGTTTAAGAACAAGAAGTCTAACTAATTTGAGCTACTTACTGAGAAAAACAAGAAACAATTAGTAGACTGTGCTAACCAATTCCATTCAAGGAACCAAAACTTGAAATTCCATAAACGACAGTGAAAATTTACCACTTTGCTACTAGAAAATTAGTTGTTCAAGTTGTTCAAGTTGTTCAAGCAAAAACAATTTATGAGTCAAACAGCTCATGAACTACAGTAAAAAATAAGCAAAGAAACAAATCAATCCCCCCAACCAAAAACAAAATAAAACCCCCAACCAATAAAAAAAGCTTCAATCTATTATGAGTAGGTTATTCTCTGTTACAAAGAAGTCAGTATAATTCTTGAAAAGCACAAGCTGTATAGTAGCTTAAGTATTAGCAGAATTGTTGAAAAAGTTCAGTGTAAGTTTTATTTCCTTTTCTATGTTAAAACATTTAATGCATAAACCAAAAAACGAAGAACTTAATTTCAGATTTTATGTTGCATTTGAAAGTTTGGCCATTATGAAACAGGACTTTTTTTGCTTTTCAGAATTAACCAATTTGCTCTAGAACCCCCCTTGAAAAACATTAGTGCATAAACCAAAAAACGAAGAACTTAATTTCAGATTTTATGTTGCATTTGAAAGTTTAGCCATTATGAAACAGGACTTTTTTTGCTTTTCAGAATTAACCAATTTGCTCTAGAACCCCCTTGAAAAATATTAGTGCATTAAACAGTATCATTTTTACAGGGACTCCTTGCTTCTCTTCCCAATGCAGTTGACAACACAGTCCTCAGTGATTTCAACATGGGCCTGAATGAGCTTTTCCAGTTTATATAGGGCACCAAATTCACACACAAAAAAATTAGACTTTCCTCCCCTCCAAGTTACCCTATGAATAGCATTTCAGATCAGAATTTGTCTTCCACTTTCAATGCTTGCAAGGAAAATTGGTAGTTAAAAGACAGTTTTAAAATTATAGTAAAATAATTAAGATCCTGCCCAGTTCAATGTCATTAAAAGACAACACTGGCAGAAAAATACTGTCTGCACTGGTGCTACATGTTAATATGTACGTCATGTGTATTTCTGCAGAAAGGTAGCAAAATTAATGTGCACAATAGGCTGTCCACAACCTTGAAGAACACTAAAGTGTTTTGTTTTTTTGTTTGTTTTTTTTATTTAAAGAAAAAATAAAGATTTCTCTGTGCTTTTCACTGGGTTGACAAGTGTAGGCCTTTTTTTTTTTTTTTTCTTTCTTGTAAATCTGCTTCTTTGAGTCCAACAGAAAATTCATTTTAGTAAACAGATAACCAGTGAGCACTGGTTATCTGTGAATGTAATCTAAGTATTGCTAATTCTCCTAAAATTCACAGGAAGACTCAGAAAAAAAATATTTTGAGACCCATAAAAATACTGAATTGGAATTACTGATTTGGTTATTTTCTTGTCTTTACAACTGAAATGAATTTAAAAGCTCATCTTCTAAAGAAGACACATGGTTAAAAAAAGCAATTGTCCATTTTTATTTTGTTTACATTGCACTGAAAATTTACATCATACTTTTACAAATCCTTTTTCATAAAAATATACTTCTTTACAAAAGTGTATGCATTAATATAAGAGGAGTAGCCAGTTGCAGAAGAAACATTTTAAATGATCTCAAATGTATTAACCTTAACATTAATGAATGAATCATAGTTATTGCAGTCATTTGAATAAACAAGAATAAATAACAACCAATGGTATAAAATATAAAACGGCATCCTTTTAGTAGAATACAGTTTGACAGAGTTGTATGAATATTCAAAACAAAGTGTTGTAAAATGGTTTGTAAGAAATTCATCAAACATTATAGAAATCCAAGCAGCAATCCTGGGTACAATGATTTTTGGTAGGCACTCTCTATTACGGTAATAAAAAGTTTAGATTTTCACAGAGTTATTAATGTCTGAAAGGGACAATAACAGATAAATCACACTGGCTAACACACAGCATCTGTGAGTCATGCTATGAATGGAAGACAATGACCTACATCAAATAAATTACTGAGTTGCCACTGAATAATTATGGTATGAAATAACTGTAAAATGAAAATTCAGATTTCCTTTGAAGTGATTCTGGAACATCTAAAACTTGCATCTGAGGGCTGTGGAATCTGAATTGTCCCTAAAATTAATGGACTGTCCCTAATAAAATCATGGCTTTATATATATATATATATAATTGTTTTTTGTTTGTTTTCATTGCCCTATGGTAACATATTCTGGTTGAAATCATTAGCTGTAGGGATTTGTTACCATGAAGTATGGAATATATAGATAAAATAGATGTGAAAACCCAGTATTTCCAAATTATAACTTCCTCTTGCCTTGTAGGTCTGAACCAACGTTCATTGGAGTCTTTTAAAATTCATCAACTTCAATGGGACTTCATCATGCTTTGCACATGCATTTTGACAAAATGCTGAAGGAATAAACTGATGTGATATAGTCTAGATTTAACTGGCATGGATTGAAAAACGGACTCTTAATTTTGATACAGGGTTTTGATTACTAATGTTACAGTAAACTGTACTTTTAAATTGGAAATAGAATTCAATTATGTTTTCACATTTGAAAAAATGTAAGATGGTCACTCTTTTGAATGACCTACAACAGTAACACATGACAAAGCTCAATTCATACTAGCTTCTTGATTGCTAATTTTATCTAGTTGTATGAATGACAGAAGAAATGTAGCAACATTACCATCTGTGGAACCAGAGAAAAGGAGCTTGATTTGGAACACGAAAAGGAAGCAAGATTTAAAGCAGGGAAGGCAATTAATTAAATAAGAACGTGACATTTTAATTTTTCTTCTTTGATGTGAAAAGAGTAAATTGTACTTGCTGATTTCTAAATACTACATCCTGGATTTAAAAAATTAACTGTTCCGAGAAAAATCAAACAGTATATGGGCTGAATAAATGAAAAAAAAAGTACAAACTCATGAGAAAGATGTAGCATATGACTGTTAAAGAGAAGTCAGTGACCTATTGTCTCCTGTAAGTATAGCTCTTATTTTCTACCTATATCATTTTTTCAAACCCAATCCCTCTATTATAGTTTTTATAAAGCACAGAAATACTGATAGTGGATGCTCCTCCAATAAATGCAAATATCTTTTATGTTTTAGAATAACCTCCTTTTTTAAAAAAGCAAATAAACTGTGAGTAGCACTCATGGAGTGCAGCAAATTGTTTTAAAACTCTCCATGGCATGCACGAAGAAGAATTCATATCAGGTTTATGAAAAACAAAATCAAAACAAAATAACCACAACCCATTCTTGTCTATCATCCTCAGGAAAAGGTGACCCAGTATATCCTGAAAAGTGTGCTTTACTTTATTTTTTTTTTAATCAGTGAACTGTGTGTGCACTGTGTTGTGTATCAATTTTCAGACTTTGAAGACATATAATTACCACATTATACCATTGTGCAAACAGTGTTCAAGTTGGGGTCAAATCGTACCGCTTTCCCTTCCACAGACTTTGAATTTGTGTCATACATAGGGTTTTCAAAAGCAGCTTGTCCATTATTATTTTCATGTACAGAGCATCCTGTATACTGTGTTTTAGGTGCAGTCCTGTAGAAGAAAGACAGAGTATTTGTAACTGCAGTTTTCCTTGCTAACTTGTGGTTTAAGAATCAGAACCGAATTTAGTGCCCTCTTCCAATTATGGGAGCTGAATATAACCTTTTTTTTTTAACAGTATCTATGCTAAGAATTCGTACTCTCTGTTTAAGCTATTTGTAATTCATTTAAAATGGTGTTCCCTCAAAAACTTAGTTAACAATCTGAGAAGAGGTAGGTATTTCCACTTGGTTGATCAGATGTTAAATAGTTAAGGGAAGAACAAAATCTTGTACAGATGCAGGAATTTCCCTGCCACACAACTGAGATTTTCTTTCTCCCTTTGGAGAATCAACAAGTTTATCAAGAACTAGCTTTGTAGCTGAAAGCTTCTCTTTTTCACTAAGTAACTCAAAATATCAACATGGAATCCTTGAAAATGTTTAATCTATCTTGTTATGCAAAATGCATAGTTTTGTAAATCATCAATATAAAAAGGAAAGGCAAGTGCTTACAACATACAGTTAATTGAAAATGTATAAAACATTACATGAGCATTTTTTCATATTTTGAAGCAGTTCAAAAACAAGTGGTACCACTTTAAAATTACGGTATATGTTTTAAACTAATGCTATCTTGTATAGTATATTAAAATTATTATTGTCAGGCTAGCAGATATAAATCATCATTTTGACAGTAGGCAATGAACTGTCTTGTCATTAAGGTGAGTAAATTTTATTTAGTCATATAATGCTTTATAGGTATAGGGAAAGATTACTTGACACTAAATCCAAAGGACTAATACTGGTCTCAGTAAGAGTTCTGAAATTAAGAAGACTGGTGGCTATGTAGCATAACCACATATTAACTAATAATTTCAGATGCAGAAACAGTTCCATAATGAAACCTTTCAATGTTTGCAGATAAATGCAAACCAATAAACCAAGCAGGCATTAAAATAAATTACTCAAGATACAACTCATAATTCTGTCACATGTAAAAAAAAAAATAAAATACAGGCAATCTATTCTAAGTACACACTAAGTCTATTAATTATATTATTCCCTGTATGCCAATAATTTATAGCATTCATTTTGTTATCATAAAGAGAGAAATTTATAACATTTTAAATAGGTAGGAATGAAAGTATAGCATGGTACAATGAACTGATCTCTCAGTCATTACACTAGACCTTAACAGAGGTAGGATGAACTGTCTACATATATATTTTGCATACATTTTGTGCTTTTACAGAACACCTTTTTTTACACTGACAAACACTGAAGACAATAAAACCACAAAATCATAGAAGAATTCTATATATGTGATTTATACTTACCTTTGTTTATAAAGATAAAATCCAAACCCAGCAAATATAAGGGCAAAGAAAGGCACAAGGATAGCAATGGCCACTGAACTACTATTTGTACCATGTGGTTGATTAGAAGAATTTGAACCATCAGACATGTTAAGACCTAAAGAGGAGAATAAGAAAAAAACAAGTAATATAATAAATATATATGCCTATTATCCCAGGCAAAATTCAATAACACCATGTGATTTGGTCATCATCATGTGTTCAGCTGTATACATGCAGCCTTATGCTGAGACAACCTGGAAATTAGGTGTAATGTGGTGTACCATATTCTGATTAATAAGTGCATGCAAAATGTTGCGAGAAAAATACATACTCTCTGGTTAAGTAAATATTTTCCTGCATAATTCTGTATGGAATTCAAGTTTGGGATGTTATTAATACACATTAATGTAGTGTGTTACAAAAAAAATTATAACAATTCATATATTAGATTCTTACACTACTGGTTATAGTTGCGTATTTCAGAAATTAACAAAAATTGCATGTATAAAAAGCAAACATGATTTCAAGGAGAGGGTAAATCACCTGAAGAGGCAAACTGAAAATTGATCATGTTGATTTCATTAAGCACTGATATTAATACAGAGAAGAAAGAGGAAGGAACAATTGTGAAGAGCTAAAGCCACATACTGATGGAAAAAAGCCAATACTATCTGCTGAACGGTTCAAGAACACATTATCTAGATTATCTACACAGATAAAATTTAGACCTTTCTAATGGGAAGAAAGGAATACCAATGACATTTCAAAGTTAATCTTTAAGCTTTGAACTGGACATTTTAAGAATTGCATAGGTCATAATCATAGAATCATAGAATGGTTTGAGTTGGAAGGGACCTTAAAGATCATCTAGATCCAATGCTCTGGCATAGGCACGGACACCTCCTGCTAGACCAGGTTGCTCAAAGTCCTGTCCAACCTGCCCTTGAACACTTCCAGGGATGGGGCTTCCACAACTTTCCTGGGCAACCTGTTACAGTGCCTCATCACTCTCAGAGTGAAGAATTTCTTCCTAATGTCTAATCTTAATCTCACCTCTTCCAGTTTTAATCCATTACCCCTTGTCCTACCCCTCTATGCCCTTGTAATATTTCCTCACTTTCTTGATCTTACAAGGCAATATACATAAATTTAAAAAAGAAATAAACAACCAAACAAAAAGAAACAGATAATGAATATACTAAAATACAGAAAAATATATTACATATTCAGAAATAGAAATTAATTGTTATGAGGAAAATTGTATAGGACCAGCAAGAATATTTTGTTTCAGAGAAGCTGTTTTCATCTGTGTGCACTAAATAATGAAGTGGTAAACATGCCAAACAAAATCGGTTCAATTATTGTAAATCTCTGTTACTTTATTATTTACTATATTAACTACAATTAATTCTTGTATATTATTTACCCCTGAGTGAAGCTTTCTGTTCTTAGAAGATATAAATTACTAAGAAGTACCTTCAATATACTGACACTGAAACAGGTTGCCCAGAAAGTTGTGGATGCTCCGTAGAGTAGGTCACACAGGAACGCATCCAGGTGGGTTTTGAATGTCTCCAGCAAACGTGACTCCACAACCTCTCTGGGCAACCTGTTCCAGTGCTCTGTCACTCTCAGAGTAAAGAAGTTTTACCTTATGTTTACGTGGAACCTCCTATGCTCCAGCTTGCACCTGCTGCCCCTGGTCCTATCATTAGACATTACTGAGAAGAGCCTGACTCCGTCCTCCTGACACTCACCTTATTTGTAAATATTTATATTTGTAAACATTAATGAGGTCACCCCTCAGTCTCCTCTCCTCCAAGCTAAAGAGACCCAGCTCCCTCAGCCTTTCCTCATAAGGGAGATGTTCCACTCCCCTAATCATCTTTATGGCTCTGTGCTGGACTCTTTCAAGCAGATCCCTGTCCTTCGTGAACTGAGGGGCCCAGAACTGGACACAATACTCCAGATGCGGCCTCACCAATGCAGAATAGAGGGGGAGGAGAACCTCTCTTGACCTACTAACCACACCCCTTCTAATACATCCCAGGATGCCCTTGGCCTTCTTGTCCAAGAATTTCCTGGGTTTACTGAGAAAAGAAGAGTGAACAGTATGTTGTGGCTGAAAAAAAAACCCTACTGTTACATCCACATATAGGAATTTTATCTGAAGATAAGCACTCTAAGAAGCCATCACATTAGTGAAAAGTAATAACATACCCAGTAGTGATTTATCATTTAATAATTCAGTATTAACTAAATTCAAATTCTTATTGAAAGAGTATCCAAAGCACAAATATAGGCTGGGCAGAGAATGGATTGAGAGAATCAGCGACAAGAAGGACTTGGGGGTTCCGGTCGATGAAAAGCTCAACATGAGCCAGCAATGTGCACTTGCAGACCAGAAAGCCAGCTTATCCTGGGTTGCATCAAAAGAAGTATGGCCAGAAGTCAAGGGAGGAGATTCTCCCCCTTTACTTGGCTCTTCTGAGACCCCACCTTGAGTACTGTGTCCAGTTCTGGGGCACCCAACATATGAAGGACATGGAGCTCTTGGAGCAAGTCCAGAAGTGGGCCACAAAGATGTTCTGAGGGCTGGAACACCTCTCCTATGAAGACAAGCTGAGAAAGATGGGGTTGTTCAATCTGGAGAAGGCTCTGAGGATGCCTCTTAGTGACCTTCCAGTACCTGAAGGAGGCCTACAGGAAAGCTGGAGAGTGACTGTTTGCAAGACCTTATAGCAATAGTATGAGGGGGAACGGTTTCAAGCTGAAAGAGCATTAATTTAGATTGGCTATTAGGAATAAATTCCTTCGTGTGAGGGTGGTGAGATACTGGAACAGGTTTCCCAGGGAAGTGGATGTGAATGCCCCATCCCTGAAGTGGTCAATGACAGTTTGGATGGGGCTTTGAGCTGCCTGGTCTAAGTGGGAGGTATCTCTGCCCATGCAGGGGGTTTGGAACTAGATGATCTTTAAGGTCCCTTCCAACTCAAATCATTCTATGATTCTATGAGAGATATAACAGTGTTTAAGACAGTATCAAAAAAGTAAATGAAGGTATTTTTCTCAAAAAACACAATAGAATGTTGTTTCCAGAGCTGTTACTAGGTCTGCCTTCTCCAATAAAGGATAATTTAAGAATATTAGTTTACTGTAGAACTGAATGTATAGAACCAAAAGTCAGTTTTTAAGAAATAAATGTTTATCAATTAAGACTTCGTTCTTCTTAAGAGTAACATAAAGAATCACTAGCAAATATTTAGCAGTTTCACTCTTCTGGCAAATGTTTAAGTCAAATGTTCTTTCAGCACCATGAGCAAGAGATCAGTTTAGCTAAGTATTCTATTATATGGGCTTTCTAATAAATAGTTATTAAGATGTGAAACTAAATGTATTTTACACATATTCATAGAAAAAACATTGCTCAAAACATTACAAATGTACAGCTATAATAAACAGTGCATTTCAAGGCACCTTTAACTCCTTACAACTTCTGACAAAACACTTTAATAAAGTACTACTTAAAGGATATTTTAAACATATGAATATATCAATATTCTATAAAATGTCAATACCGATAATATCCAGCAGACACCCTTACACTACTAGACATAATTAAACAGAATATGAAACAATGAACTGGTAAAACTTGAGAATTTGCTGAATACCTAATCTTTGAAGTCCAAATTGTCCATAATCTTTACCCTGGATGAATCCTTGAAAAACATACGTTGCTCCATCAGGTTCAGCCGAAACCTGTAAATAAAAAGTGCTCTGAATTAAACAGGGAAAAATTTGTTACAAGTATCTGTTTGGAAGAGAGATATCCTAAAACCTCTGATAGCTGGTATTCCCCATTAAAAACATCCTCTTATTTTTCTAGGAAATCTATGAAGTTCAAAAGAAAACACAAAACTGTTAAAGGCACAACTTAGACATGGTGGCTTATAGTCACAAATACTACTTTATACTACCTGTAAGTGTTTGATTTTTTTAACCCAACAAAACTTAAAAGTTTCTGGCAACTCAAGGGATCAGTATTTCTAAGCATTTTACTTCATTATTCATTAATACTTCATAATTATCTGGGGTTTTTTAGGAAGAAGATGGTAAAAATTATATTGTAGATAATCCTAAGGATTCTAGTATTGAGGTTTTAATAATTATTTTAAAAGCATTCGACAGTCCCTTTGTTTTTTCTTAATCCTTATCCCAATAATTATGTAATTATACAACTAGAAGAATATTGAACAAAACTTTGGTACAAGAGCAAAATTTGCTAGTATAAACTAAAAACCTTCTGAGGAAGGTTCCTTCAAGATTTTCCCTTAAGCTTCCTTTTCTAAAGGCAACATTATGTCTTCAGCAATGACCTGAAACTATGTTTTCACTGAAGAAAAAAAGTGCCTTTTTCAGGTGAATTACTTACTTTGGGGTAAAGCAGCCAGTTTTAGCTATTCCAAGATTAAAAACTGAAAAGAAAACTGTCAAATAAAACCAGTACGTAAAATGGAATCTAGGCACTGTGCATTTTGTACATTTAGAAGTCTGAAAGTAAATGTCTTGCTTTTACTGTATTCTTTTCACCTCATGAGCATTCTCATTAAGCCTCAAGTTTGTACAAACCAGGGGAGTGAAGCCCTTTCATCAGTATATTTGTTGTTTAAGCAGCTTAAGGCTTTTTGCTTTTGTTTTGGTTTTGCACCTTTAAAAAAATTATTATTGAAGCAGAGACACAAGTTACACAAATATGAATTCATGTGTACATCTCAATGTGCACCTCTTCTCTTCTTTTAATGTGTGTACCATCATTGGTACCATACAGTGCTTTACCAGTAGGTGAATCATAAGAAAACTGATTCCTTGAAAACTAAGACGGTGTAATATGGATATATGAGTGTTCATCATAATTCAAACAATTTTAAGTGTTTCCTGAAAATCTACTTCTCTGGCAAATAAAGCGCCTCAGGCCCCCAACACACTTCGTTTTTTTCCAGCCTTAGCATTATCTTGGGCAATGTATTTTTTTGTCTGTTCTCTGATGGCATTTCCTTGTCATGGTTTAAACACATCCCAGCCACCTTTTGTTCTCCCCATACATGTAACAGTTCTGCTTTTTCATGATATTTCTAAAAGTATCACCAAAACCTAAAACATTGCTGCTAGCCTAATTATAAAAATTTCTATTAATATTATATAGCATAATATTGCTAAAATTGTTATTATATTATCATTATGGTAAAATTTCTCAATATATTCAAATAAAATTCAAACAGAAGTAAAAGCAAGGATTCTGTGTTAACAAGCATTCTAATTTTCCCTACACAGTACAACTATTTCCATAGACCACAGACCAGACTGGTCTCCTACATCTTACAATAAAATACACATTTCATTTAATGAATCAGCACTGATAAGATTATTCCATTTGGTACATCTGAGGATTTTTTGGGAGTAGAACACCAGCATGATTTCAAACAAAAAAAAATCTCTGTCACTTCTGTAGCAGAAATATACTCACAAAACCATCCATAGCCCATTTTTCCTCTTTCAACTTGCTTGCAGATGTATGGGAGGGTGCTTTAATGAGATATATGTGGAGCATTAGCCGAGCTTCCTGGCTTTTATATACTCCTGTAGGATATAGTTTTAAAAATTTATATTTGTGTTCAATAGAGACAAAATTGCATCTTTAAGAATAAACTCTTAAGCCCCTGCCTTAAAAAGGGAAAGCAGGACCAGTCAGCATTGTTACCAATATTTTAAACAAGATGTATTCTTTTGTGAAATTATTCCAATTACCATAGCATTTCAATAGCAACTGTTCTTAGCCTCTTGAGAGGATAGAAGGGAAACCCTATACACACAGCTGTTACTTAAACATTAAGGTAACATACCTTAGACAGAACAAACATTGACAGTAACTGGATTTGAGATGGAAAATACTGTTCTGACTCAGGCAGAGTGTATTTGAACTTTGCATTGTCACTTTCAATATTTACAATTTAGTCATCAGGTAAAAAAGGTGATACCAGGAACATTCACATAAAAAATCTTTTCCAAAATCTGGTGAGAAATTAAATACACTTAAATTTTAAAATATCTCAAAAAATTGAACTGTTCTTCATCAATGTTATGACACAGTTTCTTCCAGACAATAGGAATTGTATTTACTTTGTAGGCATAATTAATTGATTCCTTTTCATTCCTGCAGAAGAATATATAGAACCCAAATAACCTTATTTGCTGATTTGGAGAAGGAAAATAAAATAGTACAATATGCTTAGTGATTTAAAATTCCTTTACAAGGACAATGGTGATTGGTGAAAATACAGTCTAGATTTGTCCCCCCACATTTTCAACCAATGTTTTCAACTAATGGTTTGAAGCTTCAAATTTTAAATAGAAGATCTCTCTAGTATGATCATTTCCTTTCTCTCAGGGCACCAAGATTACTGTTCATTTAATGTGAAGTCTTCTAATTGTAGAATCATGCATCATTATTTAGCCCTTTCATGAACAAAAGGTAATGATGGGTAAAATTTTAACTGAAGCAAAATCAAAAGTAACAAAAAGAAAAAAAACAACAACAACCCAAACAATTATACTTCTACCACCAGAAAATTCCACCAAACTGAAATTAAAATTCTCTGATTTCTTGATGCAATACACCACGGAACAAACTTCATACTGAAAATTAATTAAATTTAAAGATTGTCTCTCATCTCTCTGTTTTTTAAAATCTTATTTTTACTGACTACCAAATGAGGATGGCTTCAGACTAGATTTAGTCAGTATGTGTTAGCTATGCATGAACTAAACCAGAACTTCTTTTATTAACTGTAAACTCCAGACACATAGCAGTACCCTTAATTTTGGTAATTTCCCATTTTTATGTTAATCCAAATTCTGTTACGTGAACAAGAACTGAAGACAGCACTGACACCTAGGAAACGGTACTGGCTCTCTGCACTGCATATCTGCATGGCAAATACTTTGGTAGTCAGGGAGCTGCAGGGTTGGCTTCTGTGAGAAGCTGCTAAAAGCATCTCGTTTGTCTGATAGAGCCAAGGCCACCCAGATCCAAGATGGACTCAGTACTGGACCCATGCTGGACAAGCGAAGAACTACAGCCTGTCAGAAGGACCCATGTTGGAGAAGTCCATGAAGGACTCTCCCCCATGGGTGGGATCCCACACTGGAGCAGCTGAAGTGAGGAAGGAGCACCTCAGACAATGTGTAATAAACTGACTGCAACCCCTATTCCCCACTCCCCTGTGCCACTTGAAGAGAAGAAGTCAGAGAATTCAAGAGTGAAGTTGAGCCCAGAAAAAGGGACGGGTGGGGTGAAGGTGTTTTTAAGATCTGATCTTATTTCTCATCACTTTACTCCCATTTGATTGGCAATAAATTAAATTTATTTCCCTACTCAAGTCTGTTTTGCTCATGACAGTAATTAGTGAGTGATCTTTCCCTGTCCTTATCTCAACCTATGAACCTTTCATTGTATTTTTCTTCCTTCTGAGGAGATGAGTGATAGAGCAGCTTGCTGGGCACCTGACATGCAGCCAAGGTTAACCCAGCACACTCTCCAGTAAAAACAAATATAATTAAGGTTGCACAAAAACACTAGCTAACAAGGTAGTGGAAGGAAATTCTCTGGTACTGAGTGCTCTTTATATCTTAAGGTAGAGAAGAGAGTAATGTTGGCACAACTGAATAGCTTAATATTGGACCACAGTGCTGCAAAGAGAGGATTTGGGGGACAGCAAAGTTTTCAAACTGAGTTTTGTATACATGGTCAGAAGAAAATGGTGGGTGAAGTTACTGTGTTAAAACAAATTCCTGAGAAGAAAAATAATGGTCGTATCTATCTTGCTGGCTGCTAATCAGAGAAAAAACCAAAAGCTTATAAAATGGAAATAGATCATATACCCAGATATATCCCAACCAAGAAAAGACATTTAACTTTGTCCTCTCCATTAGTATAGTCACTCTAAGCTCTCACTAAAGGCTATGGCTACATGGGCATCTCAGAAGTTCAATTCAGGTTAAGATGCAAACTTTTTAGCTCTCTTCAGAAGCTGCAGTAAGATACAGCGCAAGGAGATTTCTAATTCATCTTTCTAATGTACATGCTTAATAAACCCACAGAAAAAAGGCCTTCTCTGCATTAAGGATAGGTGATTGTGCTACACAGGAGGTATCATCATATATAAATAATCTCTGAGCTAACCAGCAGACTTACTTTTGTGCTAACACTACACTGAGCTCAAATGTATGTGACTTGGTAAGACAGAGTCTGTCTTGTCTTCAGGACTGCATTAACATCGCACAGTGTTTGGTCACTTCAAGAGCTTGGACACTGTGCATCTAGAAATACTTTGAAACTTGGGGAAAAAAATCAATCACACCTGCCACGGATGTATCTTACAAATGTACATTAGGAAAGAGCTGCCTAAGACTGTGGTGTGTGTACATGGACATGAAGATTATCTGTGTACACTCAAAAAATAACATAGAGAAAATGTATCCCACAGAATAAGACAACACTGTTCTCTGCTGATTTACAATTGTGGATTCACAAGTGTTTCTTAGTAAAAGGCTGATGTGCTTCTTCAGAGATGGCAACCTGTTTCCCAGTGTACAAGACAGTGTTTAATCTAAGCCAAATAAACAAAAGCTGTACTTTTATCTTCTCTTAATCCCTTTAATAGCATTGCTATTTTCACTTTTGCTAATTTGATCAAAAAAGCCCTTTTCTAACCTGTGACAGACATGTATATTATAATTACAGCAAGCATAGGTGTCAAAATAGAGATGTAAAAAAGATGCAGCAAATAATGGAATGCAAAACAGTAGGTGCTACACAGGGAGAGAACTACTTTTCATTTCAGAAAACTACAAGTTGACTATAGGAGAAATCAGCTTCCTGGCATCTAAATGACTTTTTGATCCATCTCTACTTCTCTGTCCCTAAGATGCTCTTTCAAAATACAAGATCTCAGTTTTCTATGTGCAAAACAGGGAATGAAAATAATATTAATTACCTGATGATATCTGCAATGCCTTTAGACCACCTCCCTCAGAAATATATCATAGGATCGTAGGATGGTTTGGGTTGGAAGGGACCTTAAAGAATATCTAGTTCTAAACCCCTTCACTCTGGGCAGGGACATCTTCCTCTATATCAGGTTGCTCAAAGCCCCATCCAACCTGGCTTTGAGCACTGGCAGGGATGGGGCATCCGCAACTCCATCGGGAAATCTGTTCCAGTGTCTCACTACCCTCACAGTTAAGAATTTCTTCCTAATGTCTAAACTAAATCTACCCTCTCCCAGTTTAATGCCACTGCCCCCTCATCCTATTACAACAAACTTTTGTAAAAAGTCCCTCCCCAGCTTTCCTGCAGGCCCCCTTCAGGCACTGGAAGGTGGTATAAGGTCTCCCAGGAGCCTTCTCTTCTCGAGGCTGAACAACCCAGCTCTCTCAGCCTGTCTTCATAGGAGAGGTGCTCCAGCCCTCTGATCATCTCCTCTGGACTTTCTCCAACAAGGATGAGCTTTTACCCCTCTTTTTTTTCAACAGGTTAATGTTCTATCACTTCCACCCTCGCTAACAACTCTGAGATAAAAAGTGCTATTAAACTATTTCAGAGGAAGGGGTCCTTAAGTAATGAACAAGATTAAGACCAGCAGTGTCCAGCCTATACATAACTGCGATTTTTAGGCTTTTTCAGTCCTTGTAGAAAATCTTGTAGACAGAGGGTAAAGTTTGAAGAAACTAAGTTTTGAGCAATAATACTGATTTCAGGTGGAATTTTTTATGTTTATTCACACCTGTGCTGTAGCCTTTGACTCCCATAGTGTGAGAGATGCATTGTCTGTGTGGCTGAGATATCTTAATCAAGGGACTGACAAAGTTTGAAAAACAAAGAAAAACTATAAACTCAAACATCTTTTACAGTATTTTTGCTTTCTTGCTTGCCTGTCAAGCCGTATCTGTAATTTCTGCTGATGGTTCACAGTATAGAGGACTGTGCATACTGTGCCAACATAACCATGACAACAGTGCTCTGTGGTTCAGGGACTGTGGAATATCATAAACCAAGATTGTAATCGAGGGCTTCTTCTGAAATCACAACATGCAAGGGTAGCTACATTTTTCAGCTGTATCAGCTTGTCTAAGAAGTTTAATCTCTCTTTGCTCTCCATGTTCATTAAGTAACTCTGCCTTGCTAGGTCAACATATATCAATCTCACCATATTGCTTATTAGTCCTGAATAGGCTATTGTAGGGAAACTATGCTTAAGAATTAAGAAAATCTCAGGAACAGTAATTTAAGTTTAATTATCAGATTTAAGGAAGAAGCATGAGAATGAGGATGATTTTTTCACTTCTGATTGACTATTAACTCCAAATATAATAAAACACTGGGAAAAAAAAAAAAAAAAGGAAGAGAAGCAAAAGGTGGAAAAAATCCCTTATTTTTCAAAAGGAACTGACCTAGAATGAATATCTCTTTGATAACATAAGAAAGTTTCCAGAAGATGTTAAAATTTTAAAGTGTTATGCCTGAAGTTGCAGATGTATGCAAGACAGGAAAAATTAAATGGAAATGAGTTTTTCTTATCCCATACCTGATAGCAGCAATTCCATATTGCTGTTCGTAAGTGTTGCATTTACTCTTCCTGAAGTTGCATTGAAACTGGTGACTGTCAAAGTCATAGGCTGTTTCTTGCTTTTGTAATTGTAAGATCCTTTCCATATATAATTTTGGGCAAATACATCATCAGGAACTATACAGACATCAAACATATTTCAATACATTTTGCAGTATTTAGTACTTACGAAGTCAAGAATCCAAAAAACCATACAATAAACATTAGCATTTTCTCTATTTTACCCTCTCTTTTTTAAGTCTGTTAGGCATAATTTTCTCATATAAAACAAAGAAATCTGGCAAGAATATTTGTGAAAGAAATGTGTTTGTACTGAAAACACAACTGCAACTGTGCCTTCATTTGCTGCTTTCCACAAATATGGACATGTTCTAAAATTAAACCAACTTCACAGTATCTAACAGCTGAAACCAAAAGTCCAGATTCCTCTCATTGCAAAATCTTTTCCATGACAGCACAGACAGGCAGGGACATATAGCTAGGATTAAATTTTGCAGAAATTAATATCAACTTAGATATAAAAAATTTTATAACCATATTTAGATTGCATTATAATATTATAAGTACCTAGTAACTTTTTCTAAAGGAAAACTTACATAAGAAATTTTGTCTTTTCTTGAAATGCTTAAAAATATGAGCTTCACCAGGAGAAAAATAATAAATCCCTTCATTTGAAATTAAAAATAGATCATAGATGGCAGGGAGAATAAATACGCTAGATTTATAACTTCACATTTAATATTTATCATTATGCAGCTGTAAAATTATTAATTTCAGTAATGCTATTCCAACAGTAGTATGGTTTAAAAAAATATAAATGTTACCTATTTGGTAAAAATAGATACATGCAAATCTTTAAAATCTTAACATGAGAGACCATTTAAACATTCAAATTGAAGGCGACTTAGGATACTACACCTTCCAAAGGAAATGTATCAAACTTAGCTCTATAACACATAATGAATATTCAAAATCAGCACTTTCACATTATTTGGAGTCACTCACACTGAACTTCAAGCTCTGGTTTTGTGTGTGCATTGGCATCTCACATCAGATAAATACAGAAGAGTATTTGCCCCTTTCCCCTGTCATGATATCCCAAAATTCAAGACTGGGGAATACTGGAATACCTGACAGTCTTCATTTATAATTTATTTTATGGGTCAGAGACATAGGTTGTCTACCCCACAGAGGGTAAAAGAGCTTTCCTAGGTTTTTTTATTTGTGTATCTATATGTATACATGCATATATTTTTTTACAAGTGAACACAAAAACAAAACACCTAGATACTGGGCCTGCAAACTGCAAGGAAGGAAACTTTGTGGTGGAAACAGTCTGATGGTGTTGATTTGTGATCTGCCTGAAACTTATTTCCTCACTTTCAGGAAAGCTGATCTTTATGTACTTTATTTGCAATTATTGGGATTGTACAAAAAAGGTTCTGAACAAAAAAACCTGGAAATAGAGGACTACCATGCAGTACATCATTGATAAACACAGCTTTGAAGTAGTGTACAAGCTGTAAAAAAAAAAGGAAAAAAGTCCCATAAAACCCTCCAAAGCTCCCTATGCTAGGGAATTACTTTTAAAACTTTATTACTTATTTATAGATACTTAATAAGGTTATAGTCAAAGACTAAGTTTAGTTAAGAAGACTTCTCTCTTCAGAATGTCTCTTCAGTGGACAGAGAAAGGTTTCTCTTGGATCTACTCACTACATCCAAAGACAGTCTTTTTTAGCAAAAAAGTTAAGACTGGTGTTGACATTAACCAAAGTTAGAGAGACTACCTCATCAAAGATAAAATTAGCTTTTTTGAACGGTAATTTTAAGGCTAATACCAAAGTATTTAGGTAAATAAATTTAAATTAGCAATATGTAAAAGAAGTGCAAGACTGTGAAAAAAAACGTGAAACAACATGTCTTTAAACTTTTTATTGGAGAGTAATATAGTTTCTGAACGGGTAAATTGCATAGGATCTTACACAGAACTCAGTGATTGCAGTGACACCAATAAAACTTCCATCACAAAACAATTAGAAATTTTATATGGATATAATACCATACAGTCTGGACAGACTTTAACGTTGGAGACTAATTTAATTAATGATGTTTTTGTTCTGTTAATGTAAATCCTAATCTCATACCCTTCATTCATTCTAAGCCATTCAATGCAGTTTCACTAGAATTATTCTCATGGTCTTTTCTACAGGAATTGTTTAAAACTATGTATCTCTAAGTACTTACCACTTAGTTTGGGACTTGGTGTTCCCAAAGCTGGTCTGGGGTCCTTCACTAATATTTTGGAACCAGCTGTTAGAAAGCATGAATGACAAGAAGACAAATCAGTAGCAAATACATTACTCAGAAACTAGGAAAATTATTTCCATTATGGAATTTCTTTGTTACAAAATATATAAGATGTTTCAAGCTCAAATACTAGTAAGATTTCAGTTAGTATCAAGACTTAGGATCATAGAAGCTCACTGATTTCTTCCATTGCCTCATTTTGTCCTAAGTTGGTCACCTAGATGCTATCAACTTACTTCAATACCCGAACAGTGTAGGCTTTCACTTCAGAATCCCCATTTCAGAATTCACAATCTTGGACTATGCACCTAATATGTGAGGTGTCTTCTACTATGTCATCTAAGGCAAGTTATATTATTTAAATGGGGATCCACAATCCATGAATCACATTCGGCCTGCCGTAATACTTCCTGACTACTGAACATGTCATAAGTTTCCTGGCAGCTCACTTTCTAAAACTTTTCCAAAGCTCTGTTCTGTTTTCCCCCAGCACTTGCCCGGTGTGTAATGCCAGGACACCTGTTTTTTTAGTAATACAAAATAGTAATTTCCTGTTTCTCTTCCAAGTAGTAATATTTGGCTATACAGCCTTTGAAAGACTCTGGAAGAGCCCTTGGGGTAACCACATCTCAAAGATTAGGTATCAGTAGTCTGAAAGGTGCTTTAATTATTCAGGAAATAGAATTCCAAAGAGTTTCTATACTTGAGTATGTTTCTTATCTGAAATTAAAAACTCCATTCTCAGAAAGATACTGCCATGAGCTTTTTCATGTACTACCATGACAAAATATGTAGTAAAAATCAGAAAGAAAATAAAATGTTGGAACATCAAGAACAAAGTAGATAAATTTTGTTTGCAAGTATCCTATTGTTGTTTATATACATATATAAAATAATATTAAATCCCATGGATTAATTCCATGCAGTGAATCAGACATCTACTTGGACTTTAGGCATCCTTCTCCAATATTAGAATAGAATAATTGGTGTTGGAAAAGACCTTTAAGATCATCAAGCATAACCATTCATATAACACAACCAAGTCCACCACTAAACTATGTCCCCTAAACACAACATCTACATGTCTTTTAAACACATCCAGGGATGGTGACTCCATCACTTCCCTGTGCAGCTTTTTCCAGAGCTTGACAACCCTTTCAGTGAAGAAGTTTCTTCTAATATCCAATCTAAACCTCCCCTACTGGAACTTGATGTCATTTCCTCTTGTTCTACTGCATATTACCTGGAAGAAGAGGCTGACCCTGTCAGGTAGTTGTAGTAAGCGATTAGGTTTCCCTTTATGCCCCTTTTCTCCAGACCAAACAACCCCAGTTCTCTCAGCCGCTCCTCATAAGACTCATTTTCCAGACCCTTCACCAGCTTCCTTTGCCTTCTTTGGACATACTCCACCACCTCAACATCCTTCTTGTAGTGAAGGGCCAAAAACTGAACACAGGATTCGAGGTGCAGCCTCAGCAGTGCTGAGTACAGGGGGACAATCACTTCCCTAGTCTTGCTTGCCACACCATTTCTGATACAAAGCAGGATGCTGTTGGCCTTCTTGGCCACCTGGGCACACTGCTGGCTCATATTCAGCAGGCTGTCAACCAGCACTCCCAGCTCCTTTTCTGCCAGGCAGGTTTCCAGCCACTCTTCCCCAAGCCTGTAGCGTTGCATGGGGTTGTTGTGACCAAAGTGCAGGACATCACATTTAGCTTTATTGAACCTCATAAAACTGGCTTTTGCCCATCCATCCAGCCTGTCCAGATTCCTGTGCAGAGCTTTCCTACACTGAAGCAGATCAACACTCCCACCCAACTTGGTGTCCTCTGCAAACTTACTGAGGGTGCACTGAATCCCCTTGTTGATAAAGATATTAAAGAGAACTGCCCCCAGCACTGAGCCCTGGGGAACACCACTTGTGACCGGCTACCAACTGGATTTAACTCCATTCACCACAAGTCTTTGCATCTGGCCATCCAGCCAGTTTTTTTAAAAGAAAAGAGTACAGCAGTCTAAGCTGTAAGTAGACAGTTTCTCCAGGGGAACGCTGTGGAAACACTGTCAAAGGCTCTACTAAACTCTAGGTAGAAAACATCCACAGCCTTTCCCTCATTTACTACGTGGGTCATTTTGTCATAGAAGGACATCAGGTTCATTAAGCAGGATCTGCCTTTCATAAATCCAGGCTGAGTGGGCCTGATCACCTTGTTGTCCTGTGTGTGCTGTGTGACGGCACTCAAGATGATCTGCTCCATAACCTTCCCCATCACCAAGGTCAGACTAACAGGCCCAGAACAGTCTTCTGGCCTTCCGTGTAGATGGGCATCATATTTACTAAGCTACAGCCCACAGGGATCTCCCTGGATTGCCAAGATTGCTGATAGATTACAGAGAGTGGCTTGGAGAACACTTCCACCAGCTCCCTCAATATTCTTGGGTGGATCCCTTCTGGTCCCATAAACTGATGTGTGTCTAAGTAGTGTAGCCTGTAGCTAGCCATCTCTCCTTTGATTATGAAGGCTTCATTCTGCTCCCCAACCCTGTCTTCCAGATCAGGAGGCTGGGTACCCAGTGAATAACTGGTCCTACTATTAAAAAATGAGGCAAAAAAAGCCTTAAGTACCTCTGCCTTTTCCTCAGCCTTTGTCACTATGTTTTCCCCTGCATCCAATGAAGAACAGAGATTCTCCTTAGTCCTCCTTTCATTGGTAACATTTGTAGAAGCATTTCTATCTTTAACAGCTGAACCTAAATTAGTTTCTAGTTGGGATTTGACCCTTCTAAATTTCTCCCTGCATATCCTCACAACATCTTTGTTGTCCTCCTGAGCAGCTTAACCCTTTTTTCAAAGGCCACAAACTCTGCTTTTTTCCCTGTGTTGCAACTAGACCTCTCTATTCATCCAGGCTGGTGGTCTTCCCCGTTGACTCATCTTTTGGTACATGAGGATGACCTGCTCCTGCACCTTTAAGATGTCCTTCTTGAAGAATGTTCAGCCTTCCTGGACTCCATTGCCTTTCAGGAATGCCTCCCAAGAGACTCTGTCAATCAATTTCTGAAACAGGCCAAAGTCTGCCTGCTGGGACTCCAAGGTAGCAGTTCTGCTGTCTCCCATCTTACTTCTCCAAGAATCAAAAACTCTATCACTTCGTGGTCTCTGTGCCCAAGATGCCCTCCAGCCATCACATCCTCCACAAGATCTTCTCCATTGACAAACAGCAGGTCCAACAGGGCATTTTGCCTAGTGCGGTCCCCCACCAGCTGTGTCAGAGAGTTATCCTCCACACAATCTAGGAACCTCCAGACTGTTCCCTCTCTGCTGCGTTATATTTCCAGCAGGTATCTGGAAGTTGAAGGTCCCCCATGAGAACAAAGTCTAACGATCATGAGGTTTCTCCCTGTTGCTTATAGAGTATTTCATCTGTATCTTCATCTTTGTTGGGTTGTCTATAACAGACTCCCACCATGATATCTGCCTTATTGGTTTTCCTCCTGATTCTTGCCCATAAACACTCAACCTTACTGTCACTATCACTAAGGCCTGGTCAATCAAAAAATCCTCCCTAACAAACAGGACTACTCCACCACCTGTCTTTCTTTGCCTATTCTTTCTGAAGAGCTTGTACCCAGATGTTACTCAAGAATTATGCGAGAAGAATTATGTCTTAAATTGATGTTTTTGAGCATGTAAATGAAATACAAGTATATGGAAGCATTTCTCCCATTACATATTACTGACAAAGGACTAGTTATCCTCTTAGATGTTCTCCCTCCTAATTCTCCCTTCCATCCTGCCTTACCTTATTAGACTGCGAGTCAAGAGAATAATTGAAGTATGATAGATGAAAGATGCAGTGGAAAAAAGAAGATCTTACCTTCACAAACTGGAACTTTCCCAGTCCATGTACCATCAGATTTACAGGCTCTATGCTCTGATCCTCCTGCCAGGAAGAAGCCCGGCTGACAAGTATAAATCAACGTATAACCAAGTGAGGGAAGATCCATTCCTGCAACGTTAGCATGGGTTGGTGTTTCTGGTTGTTTACAGCTGTGAGCTACAAAGAAAAAATAAAATGTCCTTCAGTCAAAATGGTGAAAATATTTCTGAAAAAATAATCCATACCCATTCTGACAGGTAACAAAAAAGAAAAGCATCAATAAATATAACATATTAATATATTTTTAATTCACAATAAAAATTACTACATAGTCTACACAGCACTGTCCTGAGCCTGTAAATACACTCTTGAAAATGGACCTTTGAATTTCAAGGGACCGAGAACCAACTTAAACACAATTGTGTGACTGAAATTAAGTGTCTGCACACGCGAACACAAAAGCACACATTGTACCACAGTTAAAAGCAATCATGACTTGTGACTTACCTGATTTACAATATCTGTATAGCACTGAACAACAGTAAATAAATTGATCATTTGGAAAACATTATGAAAGATCAAGAAGAAATTGTCGGTGAGGTAAGTTTTAAATATAAGGCAGGAAAATTAATTACCATTCCTAATCTCATGCAAAGTATCTTATATCTTCAAAAACCACCAGAATCGGAGAGTCTTATCTCAAAAAATAGCATACCTCCAAGAGTATACCTCACCTCTGAACACACTGAGCTACTGATTTGCTGTTTGCTTAGGGGGAAGCCAACTAAAACAATAGTGATGCTTTATTCCGTGGATATGGTCTCCATACAATGAAGTCATTTTATAATGACAGACCTTATAAGGTGAGATTATTTCCAGAAAAATACAGCTGGATAGCTGAAAGACTAGAAAGATTAACTAGTATGTTATACCTTCAGTAAATTTGAGCTATTTGTGAAATGAAATGCTACTTCCTGTAGTGAAGCAAGAATATCCTCTTAATTTCAGGGGAAAAAAAAATCCAATTACAAAACCTTTTTTCCTGTCTTCTTAAAATACCCTGACTCTGTAGTTGGGAAACAGCTCAAACTCTACAGGAACAAATTACAACTATCCACTCCAGTACAAGTTTGGGTTGTGCAGAGCTTTCCTACATGTTCTCTTCTAACCACCTCCTCCCCGCTCTTCCACTCTCTTTTAATGAAGAGTGCAACCCTTCTAGAAAGAAACTTATTATTTTCAGCATCTCTCGGGATGAAGAGCTGTTTGTTATTCTTATTATTTTGTTGTGTTGTTTTTGTTCGTTTAATTCCATAGGGTATTGTAGAAAAATTCATTCCCAAAATAGCATTTCTAACTACTGAAAAGTGGTAATGCAAATTTGTGTTAACTTTAGGTTAATAAAACTATATAGATTAACTTTGTTAATTGTTATTGTAGCTAAGTAGCCTAGATAAAAAAAAGAATTAATAGAGCAAAAATCTATCATTTACTTACGTATACATTCTGGCTGGATTCCACTCCATGTAAGATCAGGAAGGCAAGTTCTTGTTGTTGAGCCATGGAGCAAATGCCCTTTTTTACACTGAAACTGAACAACATTTCCCACCTGTTGAAAAGTAAAAAACATACTATTATTGTTATGAGGAAATATCAGTTAGTTGGATTTTTTTTCTAAATTTGATAGCAAGGTCCTTCACATAATACAGGCTCAATAAATTGTGATTATCTTTCTGCAGAAAGTATATTAATTTCACAGGGCATTTTGATGTGAAATAAAAATTTGCTCCATTCTCATTAAAAGTACTCTGCTCCCAGATTGAAATCCTCCATGGAAGAGAAATGAAACCTCATCTGCTCTTGTCTCTCTGATGCGTTACTTTTGGCCTGGAACAGTTTGGGCACTGTGAGTTTGGAAAACAAGCTGACTGTGGCTTCCTAGCACTGGACCAAGGAGGTCAGTTTTAGACAATCTTGCAGCAAAATCAGGGAAGTCGCAATGCTGAAATGGGTAATAGATTCTGTTGGACCTTTGCTGAACTAGACCCCCTTTGTGGAGTGCTGGATGAATTCACAAATTATAAATATTTCATTAGAACACACAAGGCCTGGTCAACAATACTGGCTCATGCTTCAGAAACAACAATGTTCCTATAATAGTTTAATTTTGGTTTTGGATGACGAGAGGTAAAAAAGAATCATGCTTTATAACACACAGATAATAGAAACTGGAACACGAGTACATTATAATTTACAATAGCAATTCATCTGAGATTGTTTTTTAATTATTATTCTTATTATGGATATGCGTTGCATAAAAAGGAAAACAGAATTCTTTAGTCAATAACAGTTTCTGCACAAACATAACATTGAATAACTTGTTCAGCATGGCCAGTCATGGTGACAATGATGAAAATGCAAGTAATTCTCAGTTTCCATCAAAACCAGAAAAATTAGATTACAAGTATTTCATTCAGAGAGTAGCTCATTACATGCTGTGAATGGTTAACTCAAATATTAAGGTGCATAGATCACATCTACTGTTCTGCAGTGACCTGTATGAATGTATTTATGAACTCCTCTTTAAACACGCAGTTGATAACTTTGAACGGTATGTGACAACACATTTACAGTTCTGGTATTGGGTTTGTTTGGGGTTTTTTAAATTATTTTCTTTAAATGTATAACACTATATTCGAGTAAATTCTCAAAGGTAAAATGTTTAGTCCTGGGAAACAGCATTTCACTGCTACAAGTAGTAATATGAAACTTTACAGTACTATTCCATTTCAGCTCAAGCTTCTCATCAGAACTAAATTTCATAATAGCCATGAACTACAAACAGTAGCTCATCAACACAGTATGTGATTTAAAATACATCTGTTTTGTTGTTTTTTTTTCTTTTTATTGTGCTCAACAGACAATGTAATCACTTTTAAAAGATTTTGAAGAAAATACTCTAAATCACTTCCACAATTAAGCACCAAGTGGGGAAACACTGAAAGCTAAATCAAAGGTTTTTTGTGTGTGATGAAGAGTTTGGTCAAAAAAAAACATCACCAATATATTACTTTACAACAAGTACAAGTCTTATGAAAGATTTGTTTATTTCAGCCATCTGCCTTTAGGAAAGCAATCTCCATTCACAACTATGGAAGGAACACTTGCCCTATTTAATCGTTAGGTAACAAGGAAGATAGTACTTCAACAGTGTCTTTAAAACGAGGACCCTTTCACCCTTGCTTATAAAAAAAACCAACAAAACAAACAAAAAAACAGACCTCATCTTAACAGTTAAATGTAGATTCTTAATACACATCTGAATAGGAACTTAATTTTCTTTTCCCTTTTTTCTTTCAAAGTTGACTCTATGGTCTTCCTGAATATAAAATATTTAAGAAAAAAAAAATAAATGTGATCTGGAGTAGCTGGACATCATTGAAGTCAATGAGGTAAAGAGGTGCTTTGGTTACTTACACTCAGATACCTAATTCTAAACTGTAACTAAGTTAGAGATTCAACCTCTAGTAGTCAATAACATCTCTACAAGTAGCTACTGTATAGCTTTAACTGCCATAATGAAAAAAGCAAGGAGATGTATTTCTAAAATTTTCTGTAACATTTATCTCTTCTTTACTTGCATATTTATGACTTTGGATTAGTTCTCTATGAACTGGGTCTTCTGCTAGACAGACATGTTGAAGGAAAACTGTTCATCTGAAGAACAGAACCAAGAAATGTACAGATTTTTTTTCCCTGTCTGCTCATTTTCATTAGTGCTCTGCCTGCCTTATGGCTTCACTGAAGTTTGGTTGCCTAACTATTAAATAAATTCTTTAGTACTAGAAATATATCAGTGAGATGAGGAAATGGCTCAAGTTGCCAAGTAAGTGGAAAGGCTGAGTTGCTAGCATTCCACAATTAAAAAAAACACACCATTTCAACCGAAAAAAACACCACAGCAAACAAACAAAACTCAAACCAAACGGCTGCTGATGTTGCAACCAGTTATTGCAATACCAACTTTTTATCCAAACCAATAATTATAAGTCAAACTGTTCTTATTTCCTCAAAAAAAAAAAAAAAATTGGATGTCACCTGTATTATCCTTGGCAGGGAAACACAACCTTTATATAAGTGCCAAAGCTAGCATAATAAATACAAAAGTTGCTGATGAAGATGTTTTTAGAAGTGCTGCCATGCTATTCAAGGTAATGAAACAAATAAATAAAGGAATGACATTCCCTAATCCTAAAGAAAAAAAAAAAAAAGAAAAAGATTGCAAGCAATATTTAATTATTAAAAAATTAAGAAAATAATTTTAAAATTACATCACAGGAAGTCTATTTCACAGTATTCTTATGCCAGAGGCACCAGGTGTCACTGCAATACAGCCTTCTACGGTGTTACAAAATTGCCAGTCTTGAGATATTCAGATCTGCTCAAATTCATTGTTCCACAGTTCAAATAGAAACACGGTTTGGGAGAGTTGGGGAAACAGAGGAAATATCTTTGTTTACTGTATTGTCCATTTTTAGAGAAGAAGTGCTCTATGTGCAACAATGTCTGCATCCAATCCAGAAAAAAATTAATTCCTTGTATACTACTAGATCATCTCTGTTCTGTAGCTGCTTTTTCCGTGGTGTCTGTTATGGTTTGGATATGCCAAAAATCACTAACTTTTACAGCCCAGAAAGCCAGCCATATTCTGGGCTGCATCAACAGTAATTTCCAGTTGTAAAAAAGAACAAGTATCTAACAGAGGTGCAATATGCCTTATAGAGTAGATTGAAATACAATGTGGAACTGCAGTGGAAGTGGTGTAAATGTGTTTAAAATCCCTGGCTTCCTGACAGTGAAGCACATCCCATTACTAACATACCCCACTGACACCAGACTGAAGCCACAGATCTCAGGATCCTGAGAAGCAGAAGGAATCAGGAAAATTACATGCTGTCTGATAGGGCTTAAATTACATTTTCACTGATGCAGTGATGATGCCAACTGTGCTAATGGAGACAGTTATACTGTGGTAGCATAGCACTTCTCTTGCAATTTCATTCTACAATGCAATCAACATTAAAGTTTTATAAGCATTAGATTCACAGGAGTTTATTTGCAAGGTTGCTCCACATCTGCAGATCAAGTTTCATATGGTATTTCATAAAATAGGACCCAAGATATAGCACAGGGCTACTACTACTGTAATGTGGATATTTTCCTTTCAAAATTCAGACTGCCCTTTGGCTCCCTTCAGTTTTTAATGTAGCAGAAAATAGTTGAATTTCTACAAAAACATATGTTGGAAAAGTGGGAGAAGTAATAAATCTTACCTATATGACTGATTGGTCTAAGCATTTCTAAACTGTTTCTTCAATTCAGCAGTACCTTACATTATAACAGCTTATGATGAAAGTGCTATAAGCAATTTTCTATGTTACTAGCAATATATCTTAAGAAATATTTCAAAACCACAGTTTCTTTCCAAGGAGCAATTTATTTTCCAGATTACAGATGAAGCAGTATTCACTAAGTTGTAAAGATATTTTGTTTCAATTGTAACACACTGTTAAGGCAGATTTGTCACATAAAAAACACTCAGATGACAGGGAAACATCCTAGAAGAACACATTCATAAAAATTAAAGCAGTTGATGCTACTCATTTACATGCCATGCCTGATGTCTAAGTAGCACTGAACTGGTATTTTGATGTTACTTGAACACACAAGAACCTGTTCTGCTTTCTGTCTGCTGAACTCAACACCAAACAATAAAATCCATGTAAAACTCTATTACCTCCTTGTTAAAAAGCTCCTATTTACAGTCAAAACAACATTCAAATGTGAGGTGGTGATATTTGTCCTTTTGTTAGTGTAGGTTTCAGAAGGTCAGGTTTTGGTATGCTTTTCAGTGAAGCCTAGAACTATGTTATTTGTGCTTGAGCTTTCAATGCAATCAATAAGGTAGGAAAAGAGATAATCAAGAGTGAGGGGAAAAACAAGAACTAAAAAATAGTGCTGTGGAAGTTCACAGCTTGACATTAGCATTGTGAAAAGCAAGTGACAATCAGTGATATAGTCAGGTAAAAGAGAAGGTATTGTAATTTGCTGAAATGCACTTAAACCAGGACTCCATGTATGAAGACTTGAATTCTACTGTCAGGCTACAGCTTGATTTTTTGAATGAGACAGAGAGGTAACTTAATGATCACTTAACAATTAAGTCACTTAAGTGACCCTTTTATTAGTAGTTTAAATGTGAAGTATTTAAGAGAGTTTAAAAAATGCTGCAAAACAAAACCAAACCACAAAAACCCAAACCAAACCCAAACAAAAACCCAAACAAAAAAGCCCACAAAACCCCTAATTGAGAAAAACAACAAAACACCCTGGTTTAGAGTCAGAAAATCATCCTATATTTTCAACAGTAACAACTTAGTGTTATGCGTTTGCCAATTGCCAAACATTTTCCTTAATTTTGCATATGCTCTTTAGGTCTATGGTTTAAAATGGTAGAGAGCTGATCTATCTGACAAAAGAGAATCAAAGCCATCTAATCTTCAGCATTTTGCTATACTTTAGAATTATTCTTTTACCTTTCTGATATGGATGGAAGTAAAAGTCATTTTTATCCCATCATACAGGAAGTAAACATATATAGAGATTGGTTTAAATGAGTTATAACATTATTGAATATATGCTAATGTAGTATTTCTTTCCAGGATCTACAATAACTTGTATAGAACTGATAATTTTGACTGCTGTTTCCACCCAATAAAGAGCTAAACTCAGTTTCGTCTGTACCACTGATACTTCTACCCTATTTTGTGTTGACAAAACAATCATATTTAGATTAATCAGAAGTTGCATGCAGACATTTAGTTACTATACAAAAGCAAATTCACTATATGAGCATGAGGATAAATTGCTGACAAGGTAAGCAGACTATAGCTCATACAGTTTAAATCTGCTAGGTATTAACCTTACAACTGTGGGATCAAGGGTGTAAATTCTGCCAGCAGCCACACTTCTTTCAGAAACTATTTATCAGTTGACATTTTGCCTGGTATTTTGACAGTTTCATGCTAGCTGTGAGTGATGCTTTCATTCACAACTACACCAACCACACCACAAATGAGAATGTCTGCATTAGCTTCTTCAGTGATAGAAAGATCTCTAATATGCTAGAAAAACTGTAACAGTAAAATTGTAGAAAATGGTCATTGCAATGATTCATTTCTTACAAAGCTGAATAAAGAGTTATTCTCTAGCATAATATTGTATTATGCACAAAGGAAGTTGGCCCAAGGACTGCTCCTGGATATTCTATTTTGGCATGAAAGAACACTCCATTCTCTGGAGTAAACTGAGACAATTATATTACCCCTGGCATACAATTCTGATCTAGCACGATCTGAAAGCCCTAAGATTTCTAAAACAATCACTAAGCAGAAGAAGCACTGTGTAAAGGCCACCAAAATGGCAAATCAAACAAATTTTTGGCCACGAAACTTTGAAAAGTCTTTAGCTCTAAACTGTTTTTAAAAACTACTTCAAGTCTGTTCAAATTTCAGTCAGCTCTTTCTTGCACCCTTGGCAATCTACATTTTTTATTTAACTCCTGCTACTAGGCAGACACCACCAGAGAGCTGCTAGCTCTTTTGCCTAGTTCTCATGTCTGGAGCTGAAACACAGATCTAGCAGAATAGTCTAGACTCTTTTGTAGTTTGCTTGCACCTGCTTTATCAGATTCCTCGCAAATTATAGGGCACATTTTTTAATCTGTACACCATTCACCCAGGAAAACATCTTGCTGATGCCACTGTTTTTTGTGATTGAAAAAATCAGATATTCAGATATTTTCAATGTCACTATTTTGTTTCCAACAGAAGCATATACAAATACCATTTGCCACAATGCAACCTGGTAGAGAAGGTGGCAAACAACCTCCTGTGCTGCATCAGGCATCAGCTTGAAGAAGGGGATTCTTCTCTGCTTAGCACTGGTGAGACACCAGTGAATGCTTGGTCCAGTGCAAGGGAGACAGGGATATACTGCATTGAGTCCAGTTATGGGCTACAAGGGTGATTAAGGGAGCTGGGATTGTCCAGCCTGCAAAAGAAAAGGCGGCTCAAGGGGAATCTTAGCAGTGTGTATTAAAATATAATGGGGGCACAAAAGGTGACAGACTTTTTTTCAGGGGTTCCAAATGATAGGACAAGATGTAGTAAGCATAAATTGAAACATAGAAAGTTCTGTTTAAAAATAAGAAAAAGCATTTTCTCTGTAAGAGTGGTCAACTTGGAACCAATTGCCTAGAGAGGCTGTCGATTATTCATCCCTGGAAATATTCAAAACCACCTGAACATTAAGCTGCTCTAGCTGACTTTGGTTTGAGAATGGAGGTTGAACAAGAAGCTCTCCTGAGGCAGGTGCCAACCTCTGTGACTCTGTGATTCATTTGTGGTCACATTATTTCCAAACATAATAACAGAATTGCTCTCAGGAAAAAAAAAAACCAACACTGGTTTTTGGAGTACGTCTACATAAGCAATTTGGCACACAGCATACACATTTCTAAGGAGAAAAAAGCCAGCTTGATAAACAGTAGGGAACATTAATACATTCCTTCAAGGTGAAACCAAGCAGAACTTGATCACCAGGGTTTCACGTAGCATGTTGCTAATAGGGACACAAGGTCACTGTAATCCAACAGCTAGAAATAAGGAAACACAGCAACACTCCAGCAACCAGCTCTCATAAGGAATGAGCAGTTTCTGGACCTCTAATCAGAAGTTTCTAGACTTTGAGGTAATATAAAAGTATTTTAATATGCAAGTTAATAAAAAATAGTATAGTCTACCTGATAGCCAAAGGTGTTGTTTTGTGACCCATGCCTTGGAACTCCTGGATTTTCACATGCTGTGCGAGTAGGTTCTTAAAGACAAATTACAATAAATTAAAGACAAATCTAATTACATAATTTTAATTAAATACATGAATGTATCACAAAATTAAGCTCATAACAACAACATGCAATAAGCCAATAAAAGAAAAAAAAAGTTACTTGATTTGTAGAGAGTACAGAATAACAACAGAATAATACAAAATACCTGAAAACTCCTAAATTAATTTAGCAGGAAAAGGAAAAGAAGCATTTTAAGAAATTTCAGTAATGTGAGTGAAACCTTACCTATACATCGAGGAGAAGAACCACTCCATGTGCCATCTGCTTGGCAAATTCTGGTGCTGGAGCCAACCAAAATAAAAGGAGGATTGCAACTGAAAGAGACTTCTGACTGATAGATGAAGCTTTTGCCTTCTCTTTTTCCTTGAGCAGGTACCCCAGGGTCACCACAAAATTTTGCTGTGAGAAAAAACATGATAGAAATGGAATGTGTCATTTATTGAAATACACAAAAATAACACCTGAACTCCATTAAGCAGTTACTCCAAATTTTGTATTTCTTTTATTAAACACAAGGCAGATACAGACCTGAGAGTTGGGCCTGTGCAAACAGCATGAAGTTCAACGAGGCCAAGTGCAATGTCCTGCACGTGGGTTGGGCAACCCCAAGACAGGTTGGGCATAAAATGGATTGAGAACAGCCCTGAGGAGAAGGACTTGGGGGTTCTGGTCGATTAAAAGCTCAACATGAGCCAGCAATGTGCACTTGCAGCCCAGAAAGCCAACTTATCCTGGGCTTAATCAAAAGAAATGTGGCCAGAAGGTCAAGGGAGGTGATTCTGCCCCTCTACTTCACATTTGTGAGACCCCACCTGGAGTACTGTGTCTAGTTCTAACCCCCAACATTAAGAAGGACATGGAGCTCTTGGAGCGAGTTCAGAGGTGGGCCACAAAGATGATCTGAAGGCTGGAGCATCTCTCCTATGAAGACAGGCTGAGAGACTTGGGGTTGTTCAGCCTGGAGAAAAGGAATCTCTGGGAAGACTTTGTAACAGCCTTTCAGCACCTGAATGGGGCCTACAGGAAAGCTGAAGAGGGACTTTTTATGAAGGCATGTAGCCTTAGGATGAGGGGTAAAAGTTTCAAACTGCTCATGACAGGAGGGTTGGAACTAGATGATCTTTAAGGTCCTCTCCAACCCAAACCATTCTATGATTCTATGAAATACAAACTCATCTAATAGGAATCCAAAGTGAGACTTGATAGCCAATCTTTAGTCTGCTTCGATTTGAAGTAGTTTTGCTAGTTTTCAAAATGCCTACCTAGTGGGCTTGGTCAGCAGCTTGAAGTTGACACTCAAGCTTACATAACTCATTTTATTAAGGCCAAATATCCACAATTCACCTTGGCTCCAAACCACATAAATCTAAGAGTGTACCAAACTTTCATGTCGATCTCCCATCCTCTGCTGCGTTCTGCCACCTACCCAATGCTCAAAATTTTTTTATTACTAAAGGATTTGTAAAATTTTAGGAACTGTAAATACTTACTTCCTCAGCTTTCACTGAAAGATAAGATTTGGTATCTATGAAAGTACAACACTTGAAAGTTAATACAGCTAACAAAAAACCAAAAACTAGCAAAGAAATTCTAGCAGCAGCATAAAAGTCAAACACTAATAAGCTGTTATCAGGTAAGATAAATTTGAGTGATAAGAACATATTCTTAAATTAATCTTTTTTATACCTATCTCCTTAAGATTCCTCATGTCTGTAGCATAGCATAACTAAGTAAATGCACTGCTGGCAAATGTACTGGTCTTTTGTAGTATAAAGTATTGATTATTGTCAGAAGCTGAACTTTCAATAGATTTGGGAAATTCAATCAGCTATGATAAACCCTGTGCCAGCAGATTATATTATTTCCTGATGCACTAGGAATTCCAATATTGTAGAGTCTAAGTTCATATCAAACAAAAAATGCTGTAATACACACCAAAAAATAAAACACTGACCAATGTCTGCAATGACATATTTCTAAAAATGCACGTTGTACAGATAGTGGAATTTTCTGCTCCATCTTTCTCTTCGATAAACAAAATTTAAATAATGTCTCTTAAACAAACTCCTTCAAAATACACTCCTAATACCTCTACCTTTGTCACCTATGCCTTAAGCTTTTCAAATGACATGCGTACATGTAAATCTTCTGCCCTCTGACTGTTCCTGCAGATACTGACTGTATAAGAAAGCCATGCACATACATGTTGAGGAAAAATAATTTAATTTGTACATACCGGAAATGTAAACAATTTCATGACTGTAAGTGAAACAGGAATGTCTGCAGAATTACAGTCCAAATTCTGAAAAGATCTATGAACTGGGGATAGTGTCACACAGTGAATCTCACTGTCTGATTGACCGATTATTGTTGTAATTCATGTTTTCATTAGAAAATTCTGTGGAAGTCTTTATTTGAAAACAAATTAATCACTTATAGATTTGTTATACAGGTGCGTGAAATTCTCTCTTGAACAGTTCTTTGTACCAACAAAGCAGCAAACACTCTCAAGGAAAAATATCCTCACAATAAAAAAAAAAATGGGGGGTCTACTGTAAGTTTATTATTATTTTTTTAGAAAACTAAGTAAATCTACCACTAAATTTTCAGACAACTTGACCCAATCATTTAATAGCTTCTGAATATCTGCCTTCTATATAGGTATTCACAGAAACCAGACGTCATGGTAAAACATGGTTGTTTTCCTCTGATATTGGATCGGGGCACTATGGAACAAACTCAAATTGCAGCAAACTGGAAGCTCTGTGAGTGCTCCCACTCTCAATGGAAATATTTTCCTAAGGACTCTGAGAGCCTTTAATAGAGCCAGGTCCGTGGAGCGGACCTCACTGAGGCTGTGAGGGTAGTCTCCTTCTTCAGAGATATTTAATTGATCAACAGCAAGTTATATCTGTAATTAGGAATATTCAGCCATAGGCCTATATATTTTTTTGCCATCTAGTGTCAAGCTTATGAAAACAAAAGTCCTTTACTCAAATTACTATATGCATAATTAAGCAGAACAATTTACTAAATCATAGATAACTAATATTCAGCCAAATACATTTCTATATTGCATTCTGAATAATTATTCCATGTTATAACTATACCTTGCATTTCTTCAGTTGCCGGCTCTATGGAACCAAGCTGGGAACTAAATTTCTGATGTCAAGAACTGCTTAAAGATTGCTCATTGAGAATGACTTTCATGAGCTCCCTCTCATTTCTGCCAGATGGCAGCTAGTTTAAGCTGTTTGACAAGCACTGGCTGCCAATCGATTTCTCTTGCAAGCCAAGGGGTAACCACTGCACATCAACAACATTCAGATAATGTAATCTCTGCATGAAACCGCCTTTAGTTACCAGGCAGCTGCATTCTGTGCTAACTATACCTTTTAAAAAGTTTAAAGGTTGAGTCCTTTTTCAGAGCATGCCTCAGTATTGAGTATTCCAACCTCAAAGATGACAAATAATAGCTTCTGGTATTTAAAAATGAATGTCAGGACACAATATTTCAATCAAGAACAAATGATAAAAATAATTTTTCATTGTCTTCAATGTTCATAATATAGTGGACTCTAGAAGAGCTCCATCTAGAGAACTTGAACAACAAATTTTGTGGCTTTTTTCTTCCAGAAACAATGCTTTTCACCAGCTCTGGCACATGTAGTTTCAGTAGCACTAAGCAACTGTTGTTGATGATATGAGAATATCATTAGGAAAAAAATATGAAATGAAAGATTACATATGCTGTGCTTTCAGAGCAGTAGAGTATAGCCAAAATAAAGAACATTTTTGAAAGGGGGAGATGAAGAATGCAAAAAAAAAAAAAAAGGGACAGAGAATTGTATTTTGCAACATTTAGCAAGCTACCTGCCAAGCTCAGCTACTTGGCAAGCTTGAATTAATCTTCAGAAACTGTAAAGCCACAAAGATTAAATTCTCCTCTTCCAGTTAGATTCCTTGCTCAAGATCATTACAGAGATTCAGTGGTTTTGCTATTCCACAAATACCTACAGAACCCTCTTCTTCTGTGCAATCAACTGAATATCTCTCAGAAGCATCAAAATCACATCTTTAAAAATGCTTTTAAACAATTGCTAAATGTCACCAACCTAAAGAAAAAGTCACATTTGCTATTGTAATGAAATTTGTAGCAATATACAAATCCATCAATGCTACGACTTTCCGATCAAAAAAATGTACTGCATAAAACATATAAATTAATTTATTGTAGGGGAAAAAATAGACAATTGTCAAGGAATCTCCTGGGGGAGTGGTTAACATTGTTGGCAGAAAAATCTCCCTGTGACATCAGAGAAATTTTAGGATGAGTAATGAGTAAATAAAAGAGATTATAATGAAACTTGCTGTATTATATATCTAGTTGGATCTGAAAACAAGACAGCACCTCTTCACTTTGTTTTGACTAGGATCATTTAGTACTCATTGCCTGTAATATTTTTGTTGTGTTTGTGTTTAAGGCTTCCTATATGCTTACAAAGGATTTATATATATTCCTATGTCTTCCTCAATCTAAAAATTATGTTATAATTTTGGAAAATATTGAAGGATTGTATTTGTCCAAGATTTGAAAGTAACTGAGCCACTGCTAGGAAAAAACAAAAAAACCCAAAACAAATAAAAAAACCCACTCCCCAACAAAACAAAAACAAAACCAAAAAACCACCAAAACCAAACAAGCAAAACAAAACAAAACAACTAACAAACATGAAAGCTTTAAAGAGGAGAAAAAGCACTATAGTTGGTTAAAGAAATACAGGACCGTAAAGTAAATACATACGCAAGCACTGAGGTACTTCACCACTCCATGTTCCATTCCCAACGCAAGTCAAAACAGCAGGAAAAGACAGTTCATATCCTGGAGAGCAGACATAGCTAATGCTAAATCCCCAGTCCAAGTTTGTTCCTTCCAACCTTCCATTAGAGATCTGCGGAGGAGTTGGGCAGGTAACAGCTGCAATAATATTCAAAATAATTAGGCCCAGCTGCTGTAAATATCCCCAGTGTACACAATTACTAGAAGAACCATATGTGCTAATTTCACCTTTTTTAGAGGACAACACAGTCAGGACATGATTTCTTACTTAATTCTTGCCACATTTCCTTAAGTTAGTACTTCTAGTTTTCTCCATTTAGGAGATAGTGGCTGAATGATGAAGTGTCATACATAAAACAGAATGCTGCATCAAACCAAATAGGAAGACTACCTAAAATCAGTATGGAGACTCAGAAGCATACAACATTTAAGGTATGTCTGGTAGTATATTAAAAAATTATTTTATTTGTCTTTTCAGACAACATAGAATACAATTAACTTTAGTTACAGTGGTAATAGACAAATACTTTCTTCCTGATAACCAGGTTAGACATTTGCTAGATATTAATTCCCAGGGATGAAATTCCAGGATGACTGCTTCAAAGTGTGACTTGAAAGCCTATTTCTAACTACCACAGTTTGGTTAGTATTTGCTTTATGAATATTTGCCTCACCAAAAAGCATCTAGCATCTAGCTAGAGGATCTAAGGATTTGCAGCTCTTGAAATTGTCAGTGTTGCTACCTCTAAGAGGGCAAACAAGAAGTATTTCAGTATAGTTTCTCATTTCCCGGCCTCCCAAGGAAAAACTAGAAATACGAAAGAGGACTGAAAAATACCACAGGAGGACAGTAGGAATAAACAGATATATCTGTTTGTATTGAAGATAAAAATGCTTTTCATTGCTGAATAATGGGGTAGTTATAGAAAATTGTTAATTGAGAGCTGGTGGGAAAAGAGTGCAAAAGAAGTTAAATGAGAAATAATCTGAATAAAAAAGAGAAAAGAGGAAATTTAGGCCAAAATTACTAGAATTGAAGAGAAAACAGAAAAAAGAAAAGTTGAGAGACACTGTACTAGCAAAAGAGAAAGAAAGCAAATTAAACTGGTATGACTTAATTTACTGGAGACAGTTGTGGTAAATGAGAAAAGGTAGTGACTAAAAAGAAAGCAGAACACACAGGTCACATGAATGAAGGAAATGAAAAGCTGCACTCATAACCTTTAAACTTATGTTTAGACAGCCATCATCTTGCAAGTTCGAAAGAAGTTAGAGGCACTAGAACAGGAGTACTTCATATTTGACTGTGATCTGCAGGAGGTTCACCATGTACCATTTCTCCATCCTTATTACACATGTCAGTGAGAGAATCCCAACTATTTATACCACAGAGATGCTCTGCAGTATCACTCATGGTTTTTGACAATGCTGCATCAAAGTAGTATTATTATCAAACAATCCTTTGCCAACCAGTAAGCCAAATCTGGATCTTAAGACTGTAGTTTTTGTATTTTCTTCTTCTCTTGCTCTGGTTCCTAGTTTTAAAGAAAACACCAAACAACCAAGCCAAAAAGGACATGATAGCTTTTGTCACACTTCCATTATACTTAATAAAAGTAAATAAAAATAAGTTCTCCAAGAAGCAAAGGTCTGTCCTCATCATCCAAGAGCTTCGTGACTAGTACTTTTGAAAGGATCTGTATATTTTAACTTCTGAGTTGAATAATAAATAAAAAAATACCAGTCATTAATTAAAGAAGGAGACAGAAGTAACATGACAACAGGTGTAATATCAGAATTTTAGGTTGAAAAACCCCCTAAAATAAAACAACATCCAGCAATTAGGCTGAATGCCTCTCTAAATATTTTGGTCAAAGATTTACCTATAAATATGTTCAGCAACATTTATCAGTTTAAGAGCCGGAAGTATATTAAAAATGCAAGTCTTCAGAATAGACAATGCTTGAATAGTCGAATATTTAGTTGCAGATGAACATGCACCCTTTTCCAACTAGGTAAACTCAGAATTTATATCTACTATTTCAATGGCACTGTGACAGTTGTGCATCAATTTTCTGCCTAGTTTATTTTTCCAATTTTAACTAAACGGTACAAGGGGACTCTGGCATTTCCTCCCAACAGTAAGAACTAATTGTTATATATTTCAACCACATCACTGCATGTTATATATTGCTTTTAATTACACAGTCAAAGAAATGGGGTTATTAACTTACCTAGTGCATTCACACAAACGTGTGGAGTACAACAAAATTCTGAGAACACCAGAGATTCCACATATGATTATAATTTAGTATTTACACAGGCCGTAAGTATGTATGACCTAAACACAGACAGACTCAAAAACTCAAAGCCAAAACTGACAGTCTAACTCTTTCTTTTTATGGTTCTACTTTTTGTCCTGGTTTGAGCCAGAAAGAAGCTAATTTTCCTTCTGATTTTTTTTTCGTTCAGTAAGCTCTCTTTTAACTAGCAGCAAGTGTTCCAGCTAGTGGACTGATAACAATGGAATGCTTATATTTCTGCTCAGACGCGAAGGGCAGTTTTTTTCTACCCAGTGAATCTGCCACTGCAGATGCTACTGACAGCAAGGGAGTCATATCTATGACCCCCCCAGTAGGGGGGCTGGACTAGACAGACAGCAGAACTGACCAAAGGTATTCCATTCCATATATCTACGTAAGCTCCGAGGAAGGTCAGAGACCACAGAAGACAACTTCCTTCCTTCTTCTTCTTCCCTTCTCTTCCATCCATGGCTGGTGTCCAGGGAGGACTGCATCCATCCATCACCAGGCATCTCAGGCTCAGGCATCTCTGACCTCATAACTCTACCCTCAGCCCCTGTCTTCTCTGCCTTATCTCCTGCCTGCCGGCTGGGACATTTCGGCACCATTCACAGCTAAGGAGAGTGCCGGGGGAGTTGCTGGGGGTGGGGGGAGGCAAGAGGCTTTTGCACATTCCTGAACATACTTGTATATAATTGTACACATAATTAAAGCTGTCTAGTTTAGTTTTCAATCCAGCAAAGTCTCTCTCCTTGTTATCTCTCTCCTTTCTCTACCTGGGGGAGGAGGGAGAGGATCGAGAGCATTGTTGTCTCTGGTTTAATTGCCAATCCTGAGTCAAACCTTGACAATGGGCATCATATTTGCTAAGCTACAGTCCACTGGGATCTCCCTGGGTTGCCAAGAATGCTGATAGATGATGGAAAGTGGCCTGGAGAACACTTCCATCAGGTCCCTCAAAAACCTTGGGTGGATCCCTTCTGATCCCATAAACTCGTATATAATTGTATACATAATTAAAGCTGTCTAGTTTAGTTTTCAATCCAGCAAAGTGTCTCTCCCTAATTGTCTCTCTCCTTCCCTACCTGATGGGAGGGGGAGGGGATCAAGAGACATATTTGAAGAAAATCAATAAGATAACCTACTCCCAGTTAGGTGCCCTGTAGCCCTTAAGAATTTGAGGCTGGGAGACTACATCAGAAATACTTGTTCTGCCTTACAATATCCTAGTTTTGTAATTGAAACTGAGACTTGCTGAGAGTACAATACAATTGGAAAAAAAAATGTAATTGTTAAGAGGATCTTGAAGTCCGACATTCTCATGAATGTCTAGGAAAAATAACTTGAAAAGTTTACAGTATCAAAGGTGAATCAGAATTAAACGGGAATTGGTAAGGTATTGAGAGAATTGTACCCAGCAAGGGAAGTAATTGCAAATGCAGCAGAGCTTAGAAATTTTTTTATCTGTTTTAATGAATGAATTCAGGAGAAGATGTTTTAGGTTTAAGTAAGCAAGTGATTTTCTCGGAGTAAACTGTTTTGATGACACAGATAAGGTTGTCTTTCAGTAACATTCAGATTTTTGCTTTTTATATTTCAACAGATAACATTTTAAAAATTCCAATAAGACAGAAAGATCAGGAATGCAATTAGTAAAAGAGAAAAAGGAAGATCTTGAGATTAAACCTATCAGTTTTCACAGTAGAGAAAATAAGAGGAAGCAGAAAAATGTGTCTTAGGAAGTTTGCTAGAAGGATTTAGTCTTTTTGCAGTGATGCTCAAAGGTGCATGTCTAATGAAGGAGGGATCAGAGAAAAAAATCTTAGTATTATGGATAGGGTAACCCAGAACAATATGGTTTTAACTAAGTTCAGTTCTATATATGCAGACTTTTCCCAAAGGTGTCTCTCCTGTGCTTGAGTGGTCTTTTTATAAAAACGGACATATATAAGGTCTTTTCTGGTATGATATGCTAACCTTACCAAACAAATAAATCTAAACCATCATTGAATATTGGTTAATTAAGCTAAACAGCAAAGTAATAAAATGTTCAGTAAGGCTAAAAAAAACCTGTTCAACATACTGTTCTGGTATGAAAAAGTAGAAGGGCAAAGTAGCAAAGAATGAAGTCACCATTCCTGCAGCCAAAAAATCAATTCAGTATATTCACACAAACAGATTTCTGTGGAAATATCTGGCTGAGTCAGTACAATTAACAGTGGATGTAAATGTCATAGAAGAAATAGTTGACAATCAAAAAAAAATGTTGTACCTTTGCATGTTGGAATTACTCCACTCCACGTGCCATTGCTAGTACAAGTGCGAATGAAGGAGCTATTCAATTCCATTGTATAACCAGGTTGGCACATATAAGTAACATTCTGTCCAACAACATAATCATCACCATATCTCATGCCATTGGCTGGGACTCCTGGATCTCCACAGCTGATAACTGCAGGTAAATAGTTGAGAAATGGATTTTAAAAACTAAATGTGATTTATTTATATGTGAGGGAAAAAAACATAGGGCAAAACTAAAAAAAGAGAAGGAAAAAGTATCATAAATCTTGTCTTCATCAAGATAAGATAAACTTATATGTCATATTAACTAGGTGGCAAACACAACATGTGTAGAACAGTTACATTTGGAGAATATCTGTACATCTGTTCTACTGTTCTACTAAAGTAGAAGTAATGGACTGTACAATTTTGATCAATAAAATGTCAAGATCATGAAACGAATTAAAAAACAAAGGCAAGAAATAATCCGTATGTCACAACCACCCTTTTGATACACAGCCAGCAGTTCAAGGGAGATGATTCTGTCTCCTGTAACATCCTCGTGAGCAAGCTCAGGAAGTTTGGGGTAGAAGAGTGGACAATGAGATGGATTGAGAACTGGCTAAACAATAGATTCCAGAGGGTAGTAATCAATGGTTCAGAGTCCAGCTGGAGACCTGTAACTAGTGGAGTTCCCCAGGGATTAGTGCTGAGTTCAGTCCTGTTCAGCATCTTCACCAATGACCTCGATGAGGGGACAGAGTGTATCCTCAGCAAGTTTGCAGATTATATGAAACTGGGAGGATTGGCTGATTCACCTGAAAGCTGTGAGGGCATTCAGCAAGATTTGGACAGACTGGAGAGCTGGGCAAAGAGTAACCTAATGAGGTTCAACAAGAATAAGTGTAGTCCTGCACCTGGGGAGGAATAACAACATGCACCTGTACAAATCAGGAGCTGACCTGCTAGAAAGCAGCTCCATGGAGAAGGACCTTGGAGTCCTGGTGGACAAACAAAGTTATCCATGGGACAACAATGTGCCCTTGTGGACAAGAAGGCCAATGGTGTCCTGGGGTGCATTAAGAACAGTGTGGCCAGCTGGTTGGGGGAGGTTCTCCTCCCCCTCTATTCTGTCCTAGTGAGACCACACTTGGAGTATTGTGTCCAGTTCTGGGCTCCCCAGCTCAAGAGGGACAGGGATTTACTTGAGATAATCCAACAGAGGGCTACCAGGATGATTAAGGGACTGGAACACATGTCTTAGGAGGAAAGGCTGAGAGACCTGGGGCTTTTGTATTCTGGCCAGGTCCATAGATTTAAATGACTGGGGAACTGAGAATACAAGGTATATGGTATACCTGCTCTACAGTTTATCCCAGTCTTAGTGAGCAAATACTAATTAAGCTGCATGTAATAAATCTTCACAAAAAAAAAAAAAGTCGCACACAATTGCTGTCAATAGATACAGAAGAGACTATAAAACTGGGTTATATGCGTTAGTGTAAAGGTAGTTAGTGCAGTGATAAAGAAAACTGGAGATCAGCCTGTTTTATTTACCTAGTAATAGGGTAATTTTTAATTAAAAAATAACTTTTTAAAGTAAGCCTTTGTCATTCTTCAAAAAATATAGAGCTGTAAAATACAGAACTGTTTCGCTTAGTTATGTAAGAATATTTAAATACTCTACACGTTCAACCTTTCTCTATTTGACATATTCCATTTATCATCCTTAATGTTGCAAATTCTACTAAAATAATCCTTGATCTTTTTCCATGTATACTATTGTTTTGACTAGATTATAGAATAATTCTCATACCTTTATAATTTTTCCCTAATCCTCATTTAATCTATTTAGATTCTCCTGTATGAAGAATATTTAAAGACAGGAACAGGCAATATCATAGTGGGGGTCAGCTACAGGCCACCTGACCAGGAAGACTGATTGGATGAGGCCATCTATAAACAGTATCACAGAATCATCCTGGTTGGAAAGAACCTTGAAGATCATCAAGTCCAACCATAACCCAAATCCACCAACCATAACCTAATCTATCCATTCAGTGCTTAAATCATGTCCCTAAGCACCACATCTATATTTCTTTTAAACACTTCCAAGGGTGGGGACTCCACCACCTCCCTTGGTAGCCTGTTCCCGTGTCAATCCACTCTTTCAGTAAAGAAATTATTCCTAATATCCAGTCTAAACCTCCCCTGGCGCAACTTCAGGCCATTCCCTCTCGTCCTGTCATTATTCACTGGAGAGAAGAGGCCAACTCCCACCTCCCTATGACCTTCTTTCAGGTAGATGTAGAGAGCAATGAGGTCTCCCCTCAGCCTCCTCTTCTTCAAACTAAACAATCCCAGTTGCCTCAGCCTCTCCTCTTAGGACTTATTCTCCAGACCTTTCACCAGCTTGGTAGCTCTTCCATGGACATGCTCTAGCAATTCAGCATCCTTCTTGTAGTGAGGGGCCCAGAACTGGACACAGTACTCAAGGTGTGGCCTCACCAATGTCGAGTACAGGGGTATGATCACCTCTCTACTCCTGCTGGCCACACTATTCTGGATGCAGGCCAGGATGCCATTGGCCTTTTTGGCCACCTGGGCACAGTGCTGGCTCATGTTAAGTCGGCTGTCAACCAGCACCCCCAGGTCCTTCTCCACCATGCAGCTTTCCAACCACTCTTCCCCATGCCTGTAGCTTTGCGTGTGTTGTTGTGACCAAAGGGCAGGACCCAGGACTCAGCCTTGTTGAGCCTCATATAATTGGCCTTGGCCCATTGATCCGATCTGTCCAGGTCTCTCTGCAGAGCCTGCCCTCAAGAAAATCGACACTTCCACCCAGCTTAGTGTCATCTGCAAACTTTGGAAGCACTCAATCCTGTCATCTAGATCACCTTTTTACTTGGTAAAGTTAATCTGATTCTCATTATAACTTACAAAGAAACAAAAACATTGATCTATCTCACAGGTTTGCTGACTGCAGAAGCAGCTGTTCACAGGCTTACCATTAAAGACAGATTTTAAAACAATACAAGGAGAAGGTTTCTTTATCATCTTACTTTTGGTCTTTATTTGGGATGCTACAAGTGTGTAAAGTAGCCAACTCTACAAAAGCTAGTGTACTAGTTGGAAATTTAAGCAACAATTTGCCATACCTCTGATGATGATGTGTCCTTAAAATGATAGCCAGTCTCATGTGTCACATAAACGTAACATTGTCATTAGTATTACTAAAAGATTAACTAGAACATGTAATAAAGCAGGAACAGATAGGCCTGAAAATACTGTTGGAAAATGCTTATTATGAATGTTAGAGAAGCTGAATTATCTTCTGTTCAGTGTGTAACCAGAGGAAGTGTAAGGTTAATGAAGAGGCCAAATAGAAGATGCTATCTGAAAGCAGTACAACAGTTTTGACCTCAGAGCCACTACAAAAAGAATTCTCAAGCATTCATTTCAAGGTTTTTATTTTCTGCCCTCTGAAAGACCAGAATATTATGCTGCTATGTTTTCATCATGAAGAAAAGCAAATATGACATATCATGAAATATAAACAAGATTAAAGATTCACATTAGGAAAGTATGAAAATAGGAAGATCATGTAACCATATAACTCCTTTAAACTGTAATAGCAGTCTATATATTTTACTATACTGTGTTTGTCTTTAAAGAAAACATATTCTTCATCTTCTCATAGCATTATATTTTAAGAAGTATTTCATGTACAAAATTGTGTATGAAGCAGTAGAATAAAAAGCTGAAGACTTCATTTATTTGCATCCAGCTTCTATACTTAACTTTATTGTGTTTCAGAGGAGAGAAAAACAAAGAGTATTAATGAGAGATGTGACTTACTTGTGCAGTTTGGCAAGGATCCAGACCATGTTCCATTGGCAGTGCATTGTCTTACGGGTGATCCAGAAAGAATGTATCCTTCCATGCATGAATAAATTACCGAATTAGAGAATGTAGTTCCATCAATACGGAATACTTTTCCATTAGCGGTTGTTCCTGGATTACCACACTGCACAGCTATAAAGGAAAATGTTAAATATTTTTCAAATATAGTAAAAATCATTTCTGAGCTAGCAATGTCTAACGAGAATCCTGCTGCCAGCAGTTATGTGGTCGAAATCTGTGCTGTTACCCTGAAAAATGTAACCTTCACCACCTACTGATAAGGTGTGTTGTAAATAGCTGCATGAATGATTTGGTTTTACTCATTTGTATATAGGAAAACACAGCCTATGAATTTAACTCTAAATTCTGCATTAAAGGAAAGCAAGTTTAGCTGCAAAGACAAGGTCCCAATTATAAGAAAATGCCAGATCTACAATTATCACTGTAGATTTAATTTTACTCTATAATATGTATGGAATTATAGCATCACCAAAGTAAGTTTCCTACCTAATTCAAAGTACAGAAGAGAGTCAAACTATTATTTCATATGCAGATGCCTGTAATTAAAGATCAGGTGGTGGTGACCTTTTTAAAGGAAAAACTCTTTCAGCAAAACATGAGTTCTAAAGGCCTTCTCTATTTCTTTTTCTGTTTAGTCTTTTGTACTGGATAACATATAGAGTAGTCAATGACACAAGATTGAGAAGAAGTTTAGTATACTCCCTCCCTCCACAAAAAAACCCCAAAAAATAACACAAAACCAAACAAAAAACAACAAAAAACCAAACCAAAACAACCCCCAAAAAACAAAACAAAACCAAACTGGCAGCTTAACAGGTGCCAGGAACTGATTTCAAATTTGTCACCTGATGCCTAGCCATTCCTGTGGTGTAATAGCTTATCCAAAAAATTTAATCATCAGGCCAAACTCAACTGTACAGCAGTCACAACACATAAAATTTGTTTTCTGATTAGCATTTTTTACAAGAGTGTAGAAAAACTGTGATTTACCTTTGCACTCAGGTTGTTTTCCTGTCCAACTTCCATTTGCCATACATGTTCTTTCTTCTGAACCATGGAGGATATATCCAATATCACAGCTGAAATGTACCGTGCTTTTAATTTTAAAATTGTTTTCTTCTCTAGACCCATGACCTGGGATTCCTGGATCACCACAAGAACCAGCTGTATCACCTAGCATTTAGAACACAAAGATCAGAGTAAGGTTAAATGTTATTGTGATACTGCATTTCAAATATATATTTCTATGTTATTTATAAATTTATATACATGTCATAAATTATTTATAAATATACATAAATTCACATTTCTATTTTTAGAAATTAACCTATACCTCAGTGGGGATGAGTCCCTGTAATTACAAAATTAATTGATTTTCAAATAATTTATTTTACTTATAGAATATAAGAACAGAATTGATAATTATCTCGATTACCCTTAGACCATGCTAAACTTTTGGTAACAGAACAGAGGAAAAAAAAAGAAAACCACAAAACCTTGGTCATTTTTCATTAAAAATAAGGAATTATGAGGAAAACCAAGGTCCTGATCATAAAGATAATTTTCTAGTTTGCCTATAACAAGTGCTCATAAAATACTTACTAGTTTTATGACATCATTAGAGTTGTAACAGTTTTACCATGGAATGAAAACTCTAGTCAACAATTTTATGTACATCTGATATGAAGTATTTCCCTTACTTATAGAAATGTTGAAAGTTCACTACAAAACTGGCTGATTGCTACTATCTTTTATATATCAATGTCAGAACAATCAACATAATCATAATAATCACTGAATGGTTTGAGTTGGAAGGGACCTTAAAGATTATCTAGTTTCAACCCCCCTGTATGGGGAGGGATACCTCCCACTAAACCAGGTTGCTCAAAACTCCATCCAACCTGCCCTTGAGGGAGGACACATCGAAATAATATCTAAGTTTATACATCTGAATCTTCCTTTATATTGAGAACTTTAGGAATCTTTAGGTAACACTGTATTTGCACAGCAGGTTAGTTGTTGAAACTTTTAATATGTACTTAGGATCTCTGTTTTACCGTTTTAAAGGTATTTTAAGCTAGTTTCCTATGTCATAAGAGATGAAAGCATGCTATATATCCCCTATGTGAGGGGATGCGCTATTGGACCCAGTGATCACAAATGCAAGTGAACTCATCAGGGATGTCAAAGTTGAAGGCAGCCTCAGCTGCAGTGATCATGCACTAGGGAAGTTCATTGTCCTAAGGGGTATGAGGAAGATGAAAAGCATAGTCAGGACTAAATTTTAGGAAAGCAAACTTTCAGCTCTTCAAGGAGTTAGTAAGGAGCCCCTGGGAAATGGCCCTCAGGGACAAGGGAGCAGAACAAAGCTGGCAGATCTTTAAGGATACTTTCCACAGAGTGCAAGAGCTCTTGATTCCCGGGTGTAGGAAATTGGGCAAGGAAGGCAAGAGATCAGCATGGCTGAGTCGAGACCTGCTGGTCAAACTAAAAGGCAAGATGGAACTACATAGGCAGTGAAAGAGGGGACAGGTATCATGGGAAGAATATAGGGATGTTGCCCGGCTGTGTAGGGATTAGGTCAGGAAGGCCAAGGTGCAGCTGGAGCTGAACTTGGCAAGGGAAGTAAAGAAAAACAAGAGCTTAAACAGGTATGTAAACCAGAAAAGGAAGGTTAAAGAAAGTGTATCCCCCCTGATGAGCAACAGTGGTGAACTAGTAACAACAGACGAGGAGAAGGCTAAGATTCTTTTTTGCTTCAGTCTTCACTGGCAAACCCTCTCCTCACGGCTCTCAAGTTGATGGCCAGAGACCAGGGAGACAAAGTCCCTCCCACCGTAAGCGAAGACAAGGTTTGTGACCCGCTGAGGAACCTGAGCATACACAAGTCTATGGGACCTGATGAGATGCATCCCAGAGTCCTGAAGGAATTGGCTAATGTAGTTGCCATGATATTTGGATAGTCACGGCAGTCAGGTGAAGTCCCTGGTGACTGGAAGAAAGGTAACATTATGCCCATTTTTAAAAGGGGTAGAGGGAACTACCAACCTGTCAGCCTCACCTCTGTGCCTGGGAAGATTATGGAACAGATCCTCCCAGAAGACATGTTAAGGCACATGGAGAACAGGGAGGTGACTCAGGACAGCCAGAATGACTTTACTAGGGGCAAATCCTGGCTGACCAACCTAGTGGCTTTCTACAATGGAGTGACTGCATCAGTGGACAAGGGAAGACCTATGGATGTCATCTATCTGGACTTCTGCAAGGCCTTTGACACAGTCCCCCACAAGATCCTTCTCTCTAAATTGAAGGGATATGGGTTTGATGGGTGGACTGTTCAGTGGATAAGGAACTGGCTGGATGGTCGCATCCAGAGGGTAGTGGTCAGTGGCTTTATGTCCAGATGGAAATCGGTAACAAGTGGTGTCCCTCAGGGGTCCGTAATGGGACCAGTCTCTTCCAAACCAAGATATTCTATGATCCTATGACTATGATTCTGTATTACTGAGTTTCAGTACCAAAAAAGGGCAGAACTTAAATGAAAATGTAAAAGAGAACAAACCTGGCAGCTCATACTACCTATCCAGGCCCGTGTGGAAGCAGCTGACAAAGACCTCTCCAACCTCTTCCTGAAGAAGCTAATTGTGAACCACCCTCACTTGTTTAGGAGCCAATTTTATCATTAAGTTAACTAAGCTTAAACTGACAACTTTCATTTAAGAATAATCAAACAACCTAATGTAGTTAGCCCTCTACATTGTTAACTTTCAGAGCACGTATGTGCAAGAAGTACAGAGTTCTATGTATCTTAATGCTTTCAGAAACAATAAATTAACTCCAGTAGGTCTAAGAGCCAGCTGACTGTCTGGTTCGATATTACAGACTCTAAAGTTTAGGCTCTTCTCCATCTACCCATTTCATTTTGTGACACAGATCAGTGAAGCAGCCTGCCAGCCCTGTATAAAAAGAAATTGGTAATAGTTCCAAATTATAGTAAGTAAAATAATTTTATAAACTTTCAAAATTCTTCATGTCCAAGCTACTTCGGTGATCTAACACCCTTCTAGTTTGAAAAAAGCTTGCTACATATTTTTAAAATAATTTAAAATTCTCTTAGATAATTTTTTTTGCTGTTATTTTGGGAAGCCATGTCTTACATGTTCTAGTATTAATTATTCAAACTATGAAGAATTTGGGGCCTATGACTTATTCTATACTTGTAAAATATTTATAATACAGCTCAGTTTTTGGCAAATTCCTTGGCATTATGCTTAAAATAATTTTATGATGAAAAAAAGAAAATAGACTTTTTGCTATGCCAAGTATAAATTACGTATTCATCTTGTAAATGACATAATGTGTTCTTTCCTAATGCGTAATTATTACCAGGAATTACTAACCTTTTAATCTTAGGGAGGTTAACCACCAGCTCTTTTGACTGAAGCTTACAGAAATAATTTTTCTAAATGACTAATCACATCAGGAAGTGACAGTGATATAATCAATGATATCATAAGAGAAAATATTTTTATTACCTCATGCACAGATTCAACAGTTCCAGTCAGTTATGACCCATCCTTCACCCACATGTGTTACAAATTCTCAGCTGGCATTTAATTTTAATGAAAAGGAGGGAATTTAGATCTTAAGTAAGTTTACACTTAAGTACACAAATTGCTGCACTTATGAGGAATTCTAAGTTGCGGCAAATTTCTGACTCTAGCTGATATGCATATGATGACTGAAAACTGTGTTTCTGAATGCCAGCAGATATCAATGGGACATGAGTATTCCTTCTGACTCTAGGATTTGAAACATAAAGTGTCATGTAACAAAAAGGAGCTTGTCTTAGGGATGATGTGACAAAATGTGGTTACCTTACATTTGCTGACATGGCATTTTCTGTTTGAATTCCCCTCCATATATGAAAAGGACAAGCATGCTGTATAGTTCATTAGTTGAACATTCTATATTATTTATTATTAATATAATAAAAAAATAAAAAGTTTAAGGCCTTAATTTACATTCTAAATTAAGAAATAAAGTTATCAAGGCTAATAATGAAAGCTAATGATTTCATCTAGTCTGCAAATTATTTTAAAACAAGAAAGCATTTCAGATATAAACTTTGAAAACAAAGACTCAAATCGTTCTCAACTAGAATTCTTGTTTGGTACAGAACAGCTAAAGAAAACAAGTTTGTGTTCTGCCACAATTCGATTCACTATGATTCACAGAATCACAGAATCATCAGAGTAGGAAGGGATCTCTAGAGATTGTCTAGTCCAACTCCCCTGCTAAAGCAGAATCGCATAGAGCACATACATAGGACTGCATCCAGGAAGGTCTTGAAGTTGGAGTACTGCATACAATTCTGGCGCCCTCTGCACAAGAAAGATATGGACCTGTTGGAGAGGGTCCAGAGAAGGGCCACCAAGATGATCAAAGGCCTGGATCACCTCTGCTATGAAGACAGGCTAAGAGAATTGGGGCTGTTCAGCCTGGAGAAGAGAAGGCTCCAAGGAGATCTTATAGCAGCCTTCCAGTACTTGAAAGGGGCCTACAGGAAAACTGGGGAGGGGCTTTTCATCAGAGAAGATAGTGATAGGACAAGGGGTAATGGTTTTAAACTGAGAGAGGGGACATTTAGGTTAGATATTAGGAAGAAATTCTTCACTCTAAGGGTGGTGAGGAACTGGAATGCGTTGCCCAGGGAGGTTGTTGATGCATCATCCCTGGAGGTTTTTAAGGCCAGGTTGAATGAGGTTTTGTGCAACCTGGTCTAATGGTAGGGTTCCCTGCTCATGGCAGGGGGGCTGGAACTTGATGATCTTTAAGGTCCCTTCCAATCTTAGTGATTCTATGATCCTATAAGTCTCCAGAGAAGGGGTCTGCACAACCCTCCTGGGCAGCCTGTTTCATTGCCTTGTCACCCTCACCATAAAGATGTTTTTCTTCATGTTCAGATGGAACTTCCTGTGTTCTGGTTTATGCCCATTGCCCCTTGTCCTGTTGCTGGGCACTGCTGACAAGAGCCCAACTCCATCCTCCTTACACTCGCCCCTTAGGTATTTACAGACATTAATAGGGTCTCCTCTCAGCCTTCTCTTCCCCAGACTAGAGTCCCTGTTCTCTCAAACTTTCTTCATAAGAGAGATGCAATGTTTCTTAATGTATTCAGAAAAATTAATCATATACGGTTAAAGGTTCCTATCTGTGGATACGAAAACTGTAATAAAAAAAAAAAGTATTTTCATGTTCATCACTTACGAATACTTATCCCAAGATTTTTGAACACTTACTTAATAGCACTATGATTCTAGACTAGTCGTGTTTTCAGCAGTTTTTCTTTGATATTTTCATGTACATTTTTAGGCTTCCTATCTGCATTCCTTGATATTTTTTTCTCTTTTTTTTATTTATTCAAACTTTATGTATTTATTTATTTTTCTTATGAAGGCTATGAATTTGCAATTCAGTTGAGTCTGAATTTGCAATTCACATAAATATATTATTATTTATTAAATAATATTATTTTACATTAACCTTTGATTTTTGGTGCATAGCTCTTAACATCCCATGTTTTAAGAATCTCATTTTTGTTCCTGTTGTGGCAAATTTCCCTCTGATTTTATTGATAGAAAGTCAAGGGATTAAATTAGGCATTCACACTTTCTACTTTCTGTCACATTTTAGATTGCAATGGTAGATGAGGGAAAGAAGAGGGACTCACAGAGCAAATTAATATAAATAAAAATTTATATTGTCCTTGTCTGCAACCACATTCTATTTTGCAGTGGAAGGTTCTGATACTGAAGAATTCCTCCAACCCTTTGGAATTTAGTGCAAGATTTTAATCAAGAAGCACCTTTTTAATATTTGTGTTTAAGGCCACGTTTGACAGACTTTAATAAAGGTGATCTAGTGGAAGATGTCTCTGCCCATGGCTGAAGGGTTAGACTAGATGATCTTTAAGGGTCCCTTCTGACCCAAAACATTCTATCACTTACTAATGTGGTTAAAAACCTTGAATTTTCAGTGTGAAACTGATATACCTGTATTGTCAGATTTGCATATTGGTTATTTTTCACCTCTTGTTTTGTCATAATTCTAACCCAAGAATAAATGTGTAACTTGTTTTCTTCCTATTTTCTGCTTTTGAGAATATCTAAGCACTCTGAATTACATAGGTCTGAATAAGGTCTAAAATCCCACTGTTTCTTTAACCTATATAGTGAAAACATGAGGATGACAAGAAAGAATGTCTTCCCAGTATCTATGGAGAATTAAAACTCATAGCATGATTAACCTCTATCACAATCTGTATTTACATACTGTAAGATAAGAAATGGGATTTAGCCAAGTCCCTACATTCATGTGTGACTTGGATTTCTGTTTTTCTTTTGATTACTGTTGTTAAAGTGAGTCAAACTGAAGTTGCGGAACAGAACACTTCTAAGTAATAATTTGTTCAGAAACTGTATCTCAGCTTTGGTGAAGGCTAATGTAATACAAGCATTCAATGGCATTCCCTCAAAACGGAAATATCCTGAAATTATTTGGACTCCATTCAGTCTTATTATAAAAATGGATATATTATGCAATCAAGATGTACCTGAGACGTCATCAAGTCAGTAGATATTTTTCAAGTTAAAAAAAAAAAATAAAAATTAACCTATCATCTTGAAGAGGTAGTGATACAAAGTTACCCTGTGGAAATTAATACTCTTTCCAGGAGTCACATAGAAAATATCCTCAAAACAAACCAGTTCCTTTAACTTCTACTGAATGTGCAATTTCCTGTTCACGTTAAATATTGCTAAGAAACCCTGCTTCTCCAGAATTATTTCGTAGTGATAGTTTCTACTTTTTTTCTGTTCTTACTTGTTTTTTTTTACTTCTATTGAGATAGTACTTCTGTTCTATACATGATTTTCCAGATTTTAAAATGGCCTTCTGACAAAATCAAAATAAATTCAAAACAGCTTCAGGGCATACTCTTTACTTCAAGAATATTACCTGAGCAATGAGGAAGAGATCCACTCCAATGTCCATTTAACTGACATGTGCGAGATGATTGCCCTAAAAGAGATCGTCTACCTGTGCAGGTATAATGAACAGTAGACCCAAACGTGTATTTATCTCCAGACAGGACCGCATTAGGAGGAATGCCAGGATGTCCACAGTCAATCACTACAATGCATAATTATTGAACATAAAAAAAGGTTATTATCGCTGATCAGACAGTTTGTAGTTATGATTTTCATAGCTCCACACACGTATTTTGTTAAGAGGGTGACTTTTTCAGGGTTTGGGGGAGGGGGGCATATTATGTGATTAGAAATGCATAATATATTACCAACCAAAAGCTGTGAAAGAGATGTTTGGAGGTGTCAAAAAGGTATTTTAGATATAGATATTGATGTCCAAAGACAATGAGTGGATCTTTATGGCATGAACCCATACACACACACACAAAAAGCACACACTCATGCACGTACTCTTCAGAGAAAAAATACAGGAAGATGGTATCTGTCAAAGTCACTGCTGAGGCAGAGAATAGGAAGACCTCTCATCCACTGGTCCCAATTAATAGGTCATGAAATCTATTTGGTTTATAAACAAGAACATTTTTGCTAAATTTTACCATGAACCTTAATGCTAATATACTAATTTCATATTAATGGATATGGTTATTTTAAAAAATGTACTGCATAGATAAAATACTTGTTTACGTAGTTTTAACGTATTCCTAGGTATCACTCATTGGTGTTAATTGCAAAAAGATGGGAGAGAGTTTCTACAGAATCCCAATTTAAAAAAAATAATGGATAAACTCAGTTGTTTACTGAGTAAATTTTGATTAATAATTGTTTCTTACTTCCAATTTTTTGTCAAAAGTTGTATAAGGAAAGAGTGAAGCTACCTTGTCTAGATCAACAGGATGCAACAGCTACTCCGTAAGAGTAAAGTAAAATGACAAAAGGTCTTATGCATCATTATGGAGAACATTATCTACATGGATAATGTATGTAACAGAAATGAAGTTCTGTATTGAAAAGAAATAGCCAGTCTGTCTTTTAAGACTAAGAGCACACACCAAAACCATACCAAAGAAACCCTCTTGCATGTTGAACAAACGTAGAGAAAACTTTTAAAAATACAGAGCAAGGACTTAATTTAAAAGCAAGTTAATATATCGAGTTCATGAAATAGACAGTTAAAATTCATAAACTGAGCTCACAGAATGAATCTAACCTTGCATGTTTGATTTATTTTTATCTTACAACAGTCGATTTCATGTGGCAAATATTGGACAAAGGTATCTCTATTTATGCACCATGAAAATCACAACAGGCCCCTTAAATCACACATATGTAGTTTTTATCAATACTTCATCATCCTCAACACCATAACATTTTCAGCAGGATTCTTTTGTCAAAAAAAAAGCTAGAGCAGAAGCTTGATCAGGATTGAGGATGTATTCAATTCCCTAGCACTTCAGATGAATGCAATAGTACACTGGCTGTACAATACAACATATGACCAAACTCATGTATGAGGATTCATCTACTTCTTAGGAGTATTCTCAGTCTCACAGCTTTACAGTTAAGTGACTGTTGCGGACAGGCTCACAGTGACACATTTCCTTAGGGGTCCAACTTGCAAGATGCAGAACCTTCTTGATAACCCCACAAAGGATTTAGGAATTTGGTATGTGATTGATTTATTTTGTTTACTACGTATTGCCACTCACCCCTGTGACCATTTTGTAGGTTTACAGGACTTTGAGTGAAATGGTCAGAATGGTCAGCTTTACAAACTGGGCATTTGCTCTTAGCATGTTTTTAATCAAAAGCGTATAATTAAAATCTACTATTCATTATGTATGATTATAGAGGAGGAAAACTTAGGACATTGTTAATAAAAGGCATGTTGGTCATGCAGGCTTCAATTAAATGGAAGTACTTCTTCTTGTGAAAAACATTCATGGTTGTTCAGAGTGTTTTTATTATCTGTATTTTTCTTGTTTGATTATTTGCCTCTTTCAGATGTCATAAAGGAATAGTTAATTTCATGCTGGTACCTTACAGCATCCAGTTTTGGGCTTTCCTATGTATGTAGTTTTATTTTAGTTTACAACTAAATATTTAGTTTACAACTGATTTAAAAAATTATGCCACTCTGTAATGTCACCCTTAGCTTGATTATATATTCTGGAAAATTTAAATTTATATTCCTGTTCTCAAGCAGGGAGATTTCATGTGATAAGCTGATCATATTTTTTCTTTTTTTCTCATAATGTTAATTGATCCTCCATTATATTTCCATCAATTTCTTCCTATCTGCCTCTCTGTTAACTAGTTCTGTTCCAACACATACCTGCACAGTACCTTTTTATAGCTGTGTAAATGTGATTTAATATCAAGCTTTTAATCAGATTTAAAGAACAAATAATAAAGGAAGAAGAAAATTTAAAGAGAATTATATTATTAATCTTCTTCAGAGCATGCAAAAATACCAGGTAAAATTACATTTTTTCATTAGTAAGGACAACTACCAATAATTTCTGTGACAACAAAACCTCACTTTCCTTAAAATAAATAATAATTCTCAAAGAAAGATAAGCAAATAATTAATTGGCCAGTGTGGCATTTTACCACCCATTTCTTTTTCCCTGAAAAATCCCAATAAACAAAATAAAAAGCTAATAGTGATTATGGATGACATATATATAACACTCTGGAAAAACAGAAATAAGTGTAAAATGTTAGAACAAGGTGCCGTGATAGAATTATTGAGAAGATGGAACTGTCTACATTATTTGGATTTCCAGCTTGGAAGGTGTGCATTGTCTATACTCTAATCTCAGTAACTTGAAAACAACAAATCAGAGCATGTGTCTAAGAACTAGATTAGAGAATTACTTTAAGTACAAAACCCCAATTTTTTTCCTATTCACAGTATCTCTTCTCCATTACCCTAGCAAAATTTAAAAAAAACCCAAACTACTAAATGACAAACCTTTATATGTCCAAAAGGGAAACAATTTGCAAAACTCTCAAAAATATTCGGTTGCTGCATTAGAATTTTTTGTAAGCTTTATAATTATAAAACATAATGGATAGTGCCTAGGTCAGAATTCATTGACCGCTCTATGTAAATGATGCAAATAAAGCTGAGGATGCCCTTTGAAAATTACATATAACATTCTTACTCACAAAGGTCAGCTTAAAAGAAGAGTACAATCTGTACTATTAAATTACTTCTGACAATTCTGAAAGAAGGTTAAGAGATAAAAATACAAAAGCAGAAAGAAGAAATCTTTGCACCTTTACCTTTAGAATTTCTTTCTCTTTGAAGAGATGTTACTATTAAGTAACGTTTGTCTCTATGAAATGGTAATGTTACCTTAAAATTTAATGTGAAACTGTTAGACTCTTTGTTGTAAGTTTAACTTTGACTAGCAGTCAAGCTATTTATCTCATCAAAGAAAGGGACAACTTCCAGAACTGAGAACTAGTATCTACAATATTGCAAATGTCAGTTTGTGGTTCCTAAACAAGGAACCCTTTGCCTTGTTCTCCCTTTAAATCATTAGAGAATGAGCTCTCAGCCTTTCGCAAGAGAGAAATTTGGATCCTAAACTAAAACCTTTTCCATACACTTAGAATGGGGTTAACCAGCTGTCCCAGCCAATTAAAAAACATATGAAACATCTGTGTCAATATCAATATCACCATTAGATAGTTGCTAAAGACAAGGAAGAAGAAAAAACACCTCCTGGTGTTGATCCACTTGCCTCAGTGGATAGGCTGCATATGACTATGATGTTCAGGTACATCTGGTAGTGTCGTAAACTGAGGACATAATTTAGAGAACACTTTTGCAGTGCCATTACTGTTTGGTTACTGTCTTCACAGATAGTCTGATCTTGGTGTTGTCCCAAAAGAAGTCCAGAAAGTATGGTGACATAAGTCAATAATTGGGTACTATAATATTTAAGTACCAGTGTGATTATAGCTATGCTGCCTATGGAGGCCATATATTGGCAAATTCAATTGATATGTTTTTACTTTCTGTCTCTGCTGTCAGGAATCATTGTGCTGAAGCATTCATAGAATCACAGAATCATATAGGTTGAAACAAACCTTGAAGATCATTAAGGCCTACCTTTAACCCTACTCTACCACGTTCATCCCTAAACCATATCCCCAAGTACCATATCTACACAACTTTTAAACACTTACAGGGATGGTGAGTCTACCTGGGCAGCCTGTTCCAATGCCTGAGAACGCTTTCAGAGAATTTTTTTTCCTAATGCCCAGCCTAAACCTCCCCTGGTGTAGCTTTAGGCCTTCCCTATTGTCCTATCACTATTTACTTGTGAGAAGAGACCAGCACCTACCTCTCTACAATATCCTTTCAGGTAGTTGTAGAGAGCAATAAGGTCTCCCCTCAGCCTCCTTTTCTTTAGACTAAACAGCCACAGTTCCCTCATCCATTCTTCATAAGACTTGTTCTCTAGCCCTTTCACCAGCCTTGTTGCTCTTTGCACCCTCTCCAGCCCCTCTATGTTTTTCGTGTATTGAGGTAACCAAAACTGAACACAGTACTCAAGGTGGAGCCTCACCAGTGCCGAGTGCAGGGGGGGGATCACTTCTTTAGTCCTGCTTGCAACACTATTTCTAATACAAGCCAGGATGCCATTGGCCTTCTTGGCCACTTGGGCACACTGCTGGCTCATATTCAGCCACTTGTAGATCAGCACCCTGAGGTCCCTTTTTGCTGGGCAGCCTTCCAGCCACTCCTCCCCCTGCCTGTAGTGCTGCATGGGGTCATTGTGGCTCAAGTGCAGGTCGTGACACTTGGCCTTGTTGAAGCTCATACAATTTGCATCAGCCCATTGATCCAGTGCAAGTCCCTCTGTAGAGCCTCCCTACCCTCAATCAGATCAACACTCCCACCCCACTTGGTGTTGTCTGCTAACTTACTGAGGGTGCATTCTATCTCCTCATGGAGGTCATTGATAAAAATGTTAAACAGTAGTGGTATTGTCACTGAGCCCTGAGGGACTCCACTTGTGACTGGCCACCAGCCGGATTTAGCTCCATTCACCACCACTCTCTGGGGCCCGATGCAGAGATGTTTGTTTCCATTATTGCATTTCCTTGAATTTCCATGTTATTTGGTACATAAAATAACAATATAACTGTGCTATTTCAGCTGCTGCTGAGACCTTGCATCATTACCACACACATATAAATGTATATAAATACGATTATTCTAAGTGCTGTCATTAGACTGATAGAAATGCTGTGTAAAATAATAGCTAGCCTACTTCACATTCTTTATAAAAGCATACACATTATCTACTTACTAATGCATTCAGGTAGAGGTTTGTCCCAGTGGCCATTTGGTTGACAAATTAAAACAGAAGAGCCAAATAAAAAATATCCAGGATTACAGTCATAAAATACCACTGTGCCATATGTGAAATTTCCATGTTCAATTTTACTTTCTCTTATGGAATTTGCAGGAATTCCAGGATCAGAACAATTGACCACTGCAAAGAAAAAGAACATAGAATTGAGAATCAAAATGCAGCCTACAATAAAGGTCTTTAAATGGTCTCCTCTCCTTTGTATGAGAAACTTCCAATATATTGCCATCCTGATTTTATATACTCTGATTTTTTATATGACAACACTGAATTAGGAAGATGATATGAAACCAGGAGATGCTAAACCGGGTGCTAAACTCAGAGCAAATAAAAGGAAATGTTTCTTCATAGAGTGTGATGATGCTATAAAAGTATTGGCCAATACAAGTGACTGGATATACTCTTGCCTTGACAGTAACTGTTGCTTGCAGCTGGTAACAGGATATGGGGCTCAATGTGCCTTTGGTCCAACCCACACAGACATGCAAATATACTTATGTTCCTGTGCTAACATTTTGATGATGAAGCACCTTTGAGGCAGATGTTTTGAGCTAAAGGGGACATGATCAGTTAGGTAAGGCTAGTGATTTTGCTACAACAGGGAAATATCCCAAGAAATTGGTATGTTATTTAAAAAATCTGGATATACCTTCATGGCTATAGATGTTGGTTAATTTTTTGAATCTTCAACTAGTTGTGGATTCATGTGTTTGCAAATCATTTAAGTCAATTTTTTTTCTTTTCTTTTTTGCAACTTAAAACTGTCTTGTGAGCGAAGTATAGTACTTGTTTCAATTATATCAGGATTAAAACTCTTAATTATCTCTGCATAATTTTGCTTAAGGAACTTGTAGAAACCATTTAAAAAATCAAAACACACTACAGACACATAATTCAAGTTTCTCTGCAGCAGTTACCCTAGCAAACTTTTGAATGTGGAACAGATCTAACTGAAAAATGAAACATACTCTTTAACACTTTGATGCGTGTTTGTAAGAGAGTAACTTTATCTGGACAGTTTCCTTTTGTTTTTCAAACTTATTTTTCAAACTAAGTTTCAAAATTGTAAATCCTTGCATGGTTACCTTTGCATATTGGAGGTGGGTGGCTCCACTGCCTATTAGCCTGACACTGTGCTTTGGTTGGTCCTTGCATAACATACCCAGTATTACATGAGAATGTCACAACGTCATTGAAGTTGAAACCATTTCCACTTGTTCTTCCATAAATAGGACTACCAGGGTGACCACAGCTAATGGCTAGCGTAACACCAAACAACAAATCCAACAACAAAACAACAAAAAGACAAAGAGAACATGCTGTTATCACTTTTCCTGATTGATGATATAATAGATATTAATTACAATCATTATAGAAGAGTACTTAAAAGTTAAGATATGGTAAAATACTGAGTACTTTCCATGAAAAAATCACATTTATCTGAACTGAATAAGAACTAAGAAATATTTTAGTAAATGTTCAAGCACTTATTTAAATATCTAAATAAACTGAATAGAATTTGCCAGGCAGTAATCAAGGCAAATGAAGAAAACTTTCCTGAAGTATCAGGGCAAAAGCAAGCACTTTATTTTCATTACATATAGTCTGAAATAGAAAGGAAATATTGCAGTGCATTAGTTCATCAGGAATTACTTCTTACAGATACGTCTTAATATCAACTCACTCTGTTTTATTTTCTGAGGCCTAAGCACTTAAGGAAGTTACAGATTTATGACTGGATATATGAAACATTGTGGGCACTGTGAAACTTTTATGTATTTATACAAAATCTGACTACAGAGGGTAAAGTGTCTTTTTTTGTGCCCAGAAAGATTAGATGTACAAATAGTAAGGAAAACAAATAAAAAATTATATTTCCCCAAATAATTAAAAAAATGTATAGATATTTTATTCAGTTTTAAAAAACTCCAATAGTTGCTAAATAAAATGTCAACCAGTAATTTAAAACGAAAAAAAAAAAACACAGAATAAATTATATCACTCTCAAATTTTCATCTCTTTAGAAACCTCATTATTTTTCTAAATTAATTTTAATTTAATCAATGTTATCTTTCTGTGTGTAGAACAGATTTATCATGATAACTCTAAAAGAAACCCATTCATGTAATCTAAATGAAATGAAATTTTTAGCAACATCAAAAAAAGAGAAAATGGTACTTAAAGCTAGTGTATCATTGACAGATAAGTAACAATATATTCTATGAATGAAAGTTAAATTGAGTTCTGTATGTTCTGTTAATATCACTGAGTTATTTTCATGAAATATATTATCTTTTGCTACTGGCATCAGAAATGTTTATAAAAGGAATTGCTTTTTTCCCCAGAAAAAGTAATTGGAATAGTACACTAATATTTCCATGTTAATATTTGTAAAACTCTCAGGCAAAGATATGCATTCAGCCCACAAATATGGTTTTTAATGTGTATATAATAACAATAAAAATTATTCTTGTGAAAACAGCAGTATGAATTTTGCAATAAATTTTGATTAATACTCGTGCATATACAATAGCAATACACAGCAGTAGTAATATGTCTGCCCACTGTGTAGGCAAGAGGAGTGATGAATAGAAAAGTTAAAAGATCAGAATCACTAAATTTAAACACGTGATCTGAAAAATTAAATTAAAACATGTTAAGTTAAATAAGAAATGTAAGATATTTTTCTACACTTCATTTGAACCTTTGATCTGAAATGGAGCCTTTCCTAAATATCTATCACAAAGCCAGAGGCAGCTGCTGTTCATAGCAGCCTTTTGCAAATCTAAGCTTTTTCCCAAGTCTTGTGTCTTTTTCTTAAGTGCTGTGTTGCACATCCCTCTGTATTTAAACAACTACCTTCCATTTGATTTGAGGGAGAAAATATGTCCATTTCTATGCTGTTACCATATCCAAAACTTTTTTTTTTCAGTTCTGACACTGATATTACCATTTTACTTTAGAAAGCCTTGATTAACTGTGTCTAATTTTATTGCCATAACAGTTACCTATGAAGAAGTGAGTTGGTATAAGATGTAATGTAAAGAAGTAATTAACTATTACTAGATCATAAAGTGGAAACAAGATTATATAATACAATTACTATAGTAGTGTTACACACATTTAGTTCTATGTAAAACAATGAGTGAGGAGTAAGTGCAATGAATTAACAGTGTGTATTATGATTCAGCATTCAGATAGTTTCTACTATAAAAACGGAGATATAAAAATAATAAATTTGGAGGCAGACTAATAGCTTTTCAATACACTGGTATTGCTGAATCTGAATTATTGGAACATAGTTTAATTTGCCTGTGAATTCTTTGAGAGTTCTCCTATTTTCTTAAATGAAATGCAGTCTTTATTACATACTGGAATTATATTTGATATGTTGATACACTTACCAAGCACAAGGAGCCTCTTTAAAAAACCACAAAATTCATACCAAAAAAGACAAAACCCAAATCAGAATATACAGTAACAGTATCTCCATGGGAATAAACAGTAGAAGTTTCTTCAAGTAAACATTTTAATCATCACTGCTGACAGTGTAATTCAAGAGTATGCACTTATCTAACTAGAGCAGTCAACGAAAATGTAGATTAAGTATTTCCAAAAGCTACTAAAGGGACATAAAGACATTTTAAAATTTGAGTACCTGGGTGCCTAAGTCCCATCACTTTTTGAAGACATTTTATAGTCATATATAAATGACAGGTGCTTAGTAGCCAAAAGATGCAATAATTCAGTGGAAATTTCAAAAGACAACGTTAAACTTCACCTGATAGATGAATCACAGAATTTAGGTGGATGCATACCTTTGAGGATCTGCTTAAATCTGTTTGTTTGTTTTGTTTTTTTTAAAGTGAATACTAACTTGCAAACTCACTGCTCCTTTTGTCTGGCATGGACATTCCTGTAACATAAAACAGTATGTGCTGCCATGCTTACTTACGCACACAGGATGGAAGCTGACCAGACCAGTTGTGATCCTGTTGACATATTCGTACAGAAGAACCAATCAAACGAAAACCAGGATTGCACTGGTATACAACTGTGTCTCTATAACCGTAATTTTCTCCGATTACTTGACCATTGACTATAAGATCTGGAACACCACAGTGACCAGCTAGATTTTTTGAAGTAAATAAAAAAAAACACAAAGAAAAAATTATCAGTAAATGTTGCAGAGAAATTTCAAATATACCTCCTTAATAAAAAAAAAAAAAGCTGAACATCTTTCAAATTTTTTTTATTGACTTCACTCAAAGGTTACACTTAGGTAAAGCTGCATATTGCATTTGTATAGAGAGGACTGTACACATAAAAAAAATTACAAAAAGACAGTGTAGAAAGATTAAATGTCACACGTTATCAAATGTCTTTTCAAAAATTTAAGCAACTGCTTTTTATTAAAACTTGCACAATTCTATATTAGAATCAACAAATAGAATATAAATATTGTATCACTCCATTATAAATATCAGTCTATGTTGATGTTAAAAATATAGCCTTCTTAAAATGGAAACAAATTAACTTGGACAATTAATTGCTAGAATCTGTCTCTCCAGATTTTTTTCTGCTCTTTCTCCCCTATTGATCTCAGAGGAATCTCAAAGAGATTGACATGTTTGAGCTAAAGGTAGTCAGTGCAAGTACATCCAACTCTCCTGCAACCAAAAACTTTTCTGTCTTGGCCTAATCTTTTATCCTGTCTTCTCAAAATATGAGAAATATTATATTTACACTATGAAAGTCACAAATGTTTAATCTAGAGAGAGGCAGGGAAAAAGAATGAACCATATGTCATTTGTTACTATTTTACTTCATGAACTCTGGAAAATGGGCACGGTGACTCAGCAAATACTGTGGTAATGGAAAAGCCTCTGAGACTGGTTGACCTCACAGAAACTGTAACATATGGCAGAGAACTCACTACAGAAACAAGTAAGGCAAGCAAGAAAAACAAGCAGTGTTCCCCCTAGTGCTCTAGTGAAAAAAAAATATTACGAGCCACCCAAAATCCTCTGCACTCCTTTTTTCCTCTAATTCTCCTACACACCCCACACAAGTAAGGCCTCAATACATGGGGCTAGTACAGTTTGGACATGGTTTGGATTATTTTTTCCTTTGAACTTTTAAATGTTTATAATACTCTGATGCAATTTTTAGCATTCTGCCTCATTCTTTCAGGGCTAGAAACTCCCTATAAATAAATAAATGCAAATTTGAGATTTTCTTATAACTTGTGTCTGGCAGCTTGAGCCACTTATACTATTTCAATATATGCATCCTGATAAAACTGTAAGAATTTACAATATAACTATTAAGTGACCCTTCACACAGATTAAATTCTATGAGGAATGGGAGTCCAACTCTGGTACTGTTCAGGGGTATATTCCTCTCTATTTGTCCTCTCCCCATTTACTTCCGTGATACATAAGGACCAGGCACACTAGAAATTTGTTTTGTTTTCTGAGATAAGACAGCATAATACATGCTTATAAATTTTTGTCACAGTACTTCTTGATTCTCCAGGAAAGTCATAATCTGCTCATTACATAATAGACTTTTTTGAATATGCTACAAGTTCCCTATTCTATCACATTTGTGATAAGGCCTGGAGAATAAGTCCTACAAGGAGAGGCTGAGGGAACTTGGGTTGCTTAGTTTGAAGAAGAGGAGGCTGAGGGGAGACCTCGTTCCTTTTTACAACTACCTGAAAGGAGGTTGTAGGGAGGTGGGAGTTGGTCTCTCCTCTTCAGGGAATAATGACAGGATGAGAGCAAATGGCCTGAAGTTGCACCAGGGGAAGTTTAGACTAGATATTAGAAAGAATTTCTTTACTGAAAGAGTGGATTGAAGCTGGAACAGGCTGCCCAGGGAGGTGGTGGAGTCACCACCCCTGGAAGTGTTTAAAAGAAATACAGATGTGGTCCTTAGGGACATGATTTAAGCATTGAACAGGTAGATAAAGGTGATGGTGGTTGGATTTAGGGTATGGTTGGTCTTGATGATCTTCGAGGTCTTTTCCAACCAGGATGATTCTGTGATTCTATGATTCTATGATGATAAACAGAACTAACCAGGTAAGGAGAAAAAATTGGGTTGGAAAAGATCAGTTCCCATCAAAAGTGCAACCAGACAGTTTGAAGTGACTCAGACCACAGTCAAGGAAATAATTTTCTATTGCATTTAATTACAATATTTGGCCTAGTTCTTAACTAAGATTTTAATGTTGCTTTACAGAAGTAGAATGGAAGCAGTACACATCACCAAATAATTAGAGCTCTGTTTTCTGTGCAGGGAGAATAAAACTGAAGTAATTCAACACACCAGGTAACTAAGATCACATTGCAGTTTCTCCAGCTGTGCACTGATGTTACAAAAAACATGCAGCTGCAACAGGTGTAATTGTAAATCACCCTATGTTTTACATTAATGTGTCTGTCTAGCTGGAGAAAATTTAAAGTTTATGCACATCCTCTCAGCCTGCTTCCTCCCATTGTCATAAACCTCTCAGACCCTAGCTTTGACTTATTCTTTTGACTTTTGAGTATTTTTCTTTATTTTCTTTTCACTTTCTTTGACATCTTCAGTTGACAAGAGGAGAGCAGTGGATGTTGTTTACATGGACTTCATAAAGCATTTGACATTGTTTACCACAGTATACTCCTGGACAAACAGGAAAGGTACAAAATGGGTGGGTGGTCTGTGAGATGAGTAAGGAATTGGCTAACAGGCCACACTCAAAGGGTGATGATGAATGGTTTTTACTCAGTCTGGCAGTCTATCACAAGTGGGATCCTCCAGTGATTCTTTTTGCCACCGCTGAAGAAAGATGCAGATAGACTGCAGAGGGTGCAAAAGAGGGCCATGAAGATAATCAAAGAGCTGCATGTGGTAAGCAGTTCAGCATGTTTGCTAGTGAAAGTATATGCAATACTATACATAGTCCTGTTAAGAAAACCTTTGAGAAGATTACTGAAATTTCCACAAATTTATGCAACTTTATAAATTCCCTAAGCTGTAATAAAGTCAGAGACTCATTATTATTTTCCAGAATTTTTCTTTGTTTCTTTGTTTTCCCAGTCTATTTCACACATTAAAAGAGCTGATCTCCCTAAGAGGAAATAAAAACCTTTCACTTATAGTAGTTGCTATCACCACTTCTCCAATACTAAGAAAAAAAGCAGAGAAAGAAAAACAACAACTCCCAAACCAACAAAAAACCCAACCACCATCCATGCCCATATCTGGAAGAGTAATTATTACTTAATTGCTCTTCCATTCTATTCTGGTTTTGTTTTATTGCATTTCTTCTAAAAGCAAAATGTTTATTTATTTTTCTCATGACTGTTAGTGGAATTCTTCCCTTTTGTCATTTTCTCTTAAGATACCTGTGAAGAAAAGAATTCCAAAATGTTCCTTATACATTAAGGACACGCTCATATTCATATAGGTAGTTTTAATGATAATTCTGCTGCTAGTTGCTTTTAAGGACTTCCATTTTAAATTCTTATTTTGAGGGTTTTTTGACAAATAAAGATACTTATTTCCCCTTATAAACATTCTGAAATAAAATTTTGAAGTGCCTTTCAATAGGCTTTGATGCTTTTTTGTCTATTACATGTCTGCAGCTGTATATATAGGTGCATATATATATTTATGAATCCTAACTTTAGGGTTTTGGAGCAGTTTTATGACTGGAGAAAGTTTTCAAAGCTTTCAGATTACAGCTGATTCTTTGGCAGTCTCAGAAAAATAAATTGTATCTCTACAGTTTTCTGAGAAACTGGCTTTGTTTCTGAATGAGACATACTTATTGTGCAATGGTATCAAAGATCAACTCTATTCCTTCACTTTATCTTACAGCTGTATCCCTAAAATCTTTTTCCACTCCCTTGCTTGTTTTACATACATTCATAATGTAAAATGTAATTGATGTAATTTTTGTCACACTGGTATAAACAAGGAGTGATGGATGACTTCATTACTGCAAAAAACCTTGCAAAGCCATAAAGGGACAAATTTAAATCCGTTCTCATTTGAGAAATGTGTCATACTTACCCCAATTGAACAGTTATAGAAGAGGAACTGCTTAGTTGTGAAGGCTAGTATAATCAAACTGAATAAAATTATAAAAGTCATTATTGTAATAACTAGCCTTCATGCAATATAACCATAGGGTGTGGCTGTCTTTTGTAATGGGATAGCTAAATTATTCCTCCTAAATTCAATCCAGATACAAAGCCACTCAGGAGCTAAGTTGTCCAAGTGAAGTGTTTTCACTGGGGACTGAATGCAAATACAGCAAACTGGGCATCATATTGAGAGATCTCTCTGTAAATATGAACAAAATTTGCCACAAAATCTATTATAGAAAACTGAAAACAGATGCAAAAAGATAAGGAAGCAGAAAGCAAAGGATTGCTAAGAAAAAGCTAAGAGTACTGCTGGGAAAAAAAAAAAAAGGCTCAAATACTGAGAAATAACATTGTCTGTTTTTTAAAAAAAAATATTTTTCTTGTTTGCCAGGAAATGTAGTTTGCAAATAGATGAGAAAGTGTTTAAGAACTACTGTATTATATTATCAATTTACACTTCTGTGACAGCCAATAAGTCGTTAAATATTTACTTATGATGTATTAAAGACTTAGTAGTCCTGTTATTATCTAATGGAATACCACTTTTTTATCCCCAAAGTACTATACTGTTGTAGTCACCTTAGAAGGCTATTGAAAACAAAAACTGAAAGGAAATCATGTAAGATTTGTGAGAAATACTGGATAGAGGAAGTGGTTCAAGCAGTAAGATCGATATTGTACTTCTAATCTGTGTTTATCAGAATGGGTAAGAGAAAAAAAAATACACCCTTGCACGATACATTGCCAAATACAAATCAGTAAAAAATACAACATTTACTGCACCATGTAACAGGGTTATGGATAGAAGAAAAGATGAAATAAAATCAGCAAATGTTAAGCAAAATCTCCATTCAACATTTTGCAACAAGTCAAACAATTAGATTATAATAATTACTCTTACTGAGGTGGGGTTGGGGGGAATATTTTAACACAGTAGTAGTAGTAGTAGTAGTAGTAAATACCTGAGTTCACACTAGGTTAGGATTCTAGACAATTTTAGACTAGGCTATTCTAGACAATTTACAGAATTGCCTTGTTAATTGTCAATGTCTTTATTCCAGTGCTATATCATAAGATGGTGTCCATTTCCATCTTTTCTATGATACAGATACACTGGATATAAAGGAACTATACAGCAGTTATATACATTAAATTGAGGCCTCTAGGTCTCAATGTAACCTATAATTTATAATGCTGAATCAAAAGGTATCGCTTTTGTAAAGGCGATGAGTGAAGGCTACAAAGAGACTAAATGTGAAGGTTTTACTGAGCAGCAGATTTGAGGGGGGAAATAAGCACTGTAACATTCTCAAATTTCAGTCTAGCAAAGCTTGAGAAGAAAAACTACATGAAATATTATTAAAAAAACAAGATTAGTCAAAAAGTAGCAATGAAGGATATTAATAATATGTGAGCACCAAATAAATTACCTAACTTCACATAAAATCCAGCTCTAGCAATGACGAATGAGTATAATAACTTGGTGTCAGAACCTTAGAAAACTCAGCTGCAAATGAGGTCTCTTTTCTACAGGTTACTCTCTGAGATGCAAGAGTAGGAATAAATGAATACAGAACCTTTACAAGAAATGGCAAGAATGTGCCTATGCTTATTTTAGCTGTCAGTTATGTCAGAAATCTACATATAAATATGTTCCTGAAAAAAAGATATTCAAAAAAATCAATTAACCTGTCACAATGACCTCAGTGGAGGACAGAAGAATTAAGAAGAATTATTTTCTGGAATTTATTTATTCTATACAGGACTTGCATTTTTTATAAGGGTTTTGGTTTTGTTTTTTTTACATTCTCCTGTTCACAAACAACATCTGTAGAAAATCAGATTATTAAAATGACACTGGCACAGCCCTGAGCAAAACAGGGTTTGGGGTCTTTCTCCTGCTTCCTTCAGAAGATCCACACCTTGGCAGCTGTTCAAGTTGTACTAAAATCATTCAGGATGACCGGGAGCATTATTTTAAATCTTTTTTAATCCATGGCCTACAGAGGGAAGTTCTTTGCTGAATTCCTTGAAATGGCTGAATAATTCTTTTAAGATGAAACATCATATACCTCATCTGGAAGTCTAGTTGTTTTTATTATGCAGTAGTATTGAAGAACAAAGAGAAACATATGGCTAACTCCAGATATATTAATTCAGTATCACTGGAGATATAGATTCCTCTTTGGGTGAAATACCATGAGTGTAAAAGAAGAGGAAGAAATTATTTGCTTGTATGTTTTTCCAAAAGTTTTAAGAATGAAAATAGTGGCAGAAAGGCTATACTTCAGAGAATACATAGCCACAGAAACCTTTCAGTAACTGAAAGTTGATTGGAAAAATACACGAACTACAGTTTTGTTGTTCTTACCTAACAGAAATTTAAAGATACAGTCACTCCTGACCATGCATACCTTCCGCTTCTACTTCTCTGCCTTGCTCTTCCAAATACATAAATTGCACATAATGTACATTTGCATACACTTAAGTTCCTGATTTACTTGATCCACAATATACATAAATTTAATATATTTTCATTTCTCCTAATTTGAACAGCTAACCTCCCCACTGATGCTTTCATTCACTAATGTACACATATCTTATAAACTTATAAAAAAATCTTTTACACCTTTAACACATTATTTTTCAATTATGAATTGATTGGAGGTGCTAAATGGCAGATCCTACCCTGTCCTGCACACCTCTCCACAACACGGATGGATTCATGCACTGCACACTCTTAACTGTCAGCTTACAAGGCTGCACTACCTCAGCTGGTATGTCTGCTGCTCTTTTTCACCTCACTGAAAACATTGCTCTGTACAGAACTATTGGATAACTATTTACTCATATATCATCAGGCTCTTACCTATGACCCATTAGTGTTTGGAACTGGTATTTTTGTTTTAAAAACAGGAAGACATTGTAGACAAGGACAATCTAAGTGTTATTATCTTGCTCTACCAGTCCCTCTTCTTTCAATAATCTGCTATTACAACCTGAAATGTGCGGAAACTAGGAAATGCGAACACCTAATTCTCTACAACTACCTGAAAGGAGGTTGTAGTGAGGTGTCAGTCTCTTATCCCAAGTGACACGTGACAGACCAAGAGTAAATAGCCTCAAGTTGTGCCAGGGGAGGCTTAGATTGGATATTAAGAAAAAATTATTCACTGAAAGGGTGCTGGAATAGGATAGTGATCCCTGCCTAAGGAAGTGGTTAAGTTACCATTCCTGAACATACCCAGGGAGGTGGTGGAGGCCCCACCCCTGGAGACACAGAAATCACAGAATGGTTTGTCATTCAAGGTCAGGCTTGACAAGGCTCTGAGCAACCTGATGCAGTTAAAAAGGCCCCTGCACACTGCAGGGGGGACTGGACTAGATGACCTTTAAAGGTCCCTTCCAACCCCACACATTCTATGATTCTAAGTATTCGTCCTGGGTTGAGCCAGGATGAAGCTAATTTTCCTTTTACTGATTTTTTTTTTCCCTTCAGTAAGCTTTCTTTTAACTAGCAGCAAGTGTTCAGCTAGTGGGCAGATAACACTGGAATGTTTATGTTTCTGCTGAGACTCCAAGGTCACTTCTTAGCTCTGCTGCTACAGAGGCTACCGGGGCAGAAGAATTGTATCTGTGACCCCCCCGTAGGGGAGCTGGACTGACACAGGTATTCCATTCCATATATCTACGTAAGCTCTGAGGAAGGTCAGAGATCACAGAAGACAACTTCCTTCCTTCTTCTTCCCTTCTCTTCCATCCATGGCCAGCATCCAGGGAGGACTCCATCACATCACCATCGACCCCAGGCTCAGCCCTGACCCTCTTAACTCTACCCTTTGCCCCTGTCTGCTCTGCCTTATCTCCTGCCTGTGGGCTGAGACATTTCAGGACTGCTCACAGCTAAGGAGAGTGCTGGGGGAGTTGCTGGGGGTGAGGGGAGGCAAGAGGCTTTTGCACATTCCTGGACATACTTGTATATAATTGTACATATAATTAAAGCTGTCTAATTTAGTTTTCAATCCAGCTAAGTCTCTCTCTTAATTCTCTCTCTCCTTCCCTACCTGGGTGGGAGGGGGAGGGGATCAAGAGCATTGTTGTCTCTGGTTTAGTTTTTGATTCTGAGTCAAACCTTAAGAGTATTTAAAAGACATGCAGATGTAGTGCTTAGGAACATGGTTTAGTGGTAGACTTGGCAGTGTTCAAGTTAAGGATTGGACTCAATGATTTTAAAGGTTGGACTCAATGATCTTAATGGTCTTTTCCAACCTAAATGATTCTATGATTAATCGCAATATTTACCCCACAGGCCTCGATTGATACTGTCCACAGAAAATTGTCCAAACCATATTTAATGCAGATATACATAATTTAGAAACATTTACTTGTGTCATGACCTGCTTCTTTCTGCTGGATCATTTTTTAATGTAGACAAAGACACAGCATGTAAGGTTTACTGTTTCTCTTAGAAGAGATGAAAAGTATTCCTGATAATATGGTGAGTATGAACACATGCTGACATTTAAAATGTCAGAGTGAGCATTAGAAAGATGTGCTTAGTTCTCTGAGTGAACTAAATATAATTTAATCAGATCAAAAAGCAAAAAATATTTGAAATCTTATAGACTTGAAAAAAATTTAGTATTTGTGTATCTTTACTTAAGATTTAATACTAACTTGAAAAAACAAACACACCTATCATTGCAGCACTTGATGATTCTTCTTAGGATGTATGAAGGAAATGACAGCAATGAATTTTGGAAAACAAAGGAGATTATCAACAGATACGTTTTACCAAAATGTTTAGATGTCAGGAGGAATGAAAAAAGAAAGAATTAAGAAATAAGGGTTAAGTGTAGTCCAGCTGAATTGAAGAGGATAGATTCGAAACTTTAAAAGAAATGTGAAAGGCTGGAGTAAGCTCACTAATCCACAAAGAAGAAAAGCTTGCATACACTTACTCTAATGAGTTTGAGAATTGGTTGAAAATAGTATTTTTCCCAGTTTTCACATGGTTTTAATTGATGTGATGTCTAAGCACCTTCTAAAATTACCTTCAGTCATGTAACTGACAACTGAGAGAAAAAACATTAAAATTACATTCCAGCCCCAGAGAGAAGTTTGAAGCTCTGTACATTATGTTAAGCACGACCAGGGTCCTAGAAAGAAATCAGAAAGCTTTGGAATAGTCTAAGAAAACAACTGGTGATTTTGAGTATAAAACTGGATCCAACATGCTTTTCAAAACACACTTTTTTTTTTCTTAGCCTTACTTTTTTTTTTAGAAAAATAGGGTTTTTTTTTAAATGGTAATCAAAATAATACAGGAAATGTTTAAAAACCAGAAAATTACCTAAAAAATAAACAGATTTCAGTACATACTCATCTCCAACACATCAAATTCTGCCCACAGTCCTTTTAAAAACCATGCTGCTTTTTGGAAATGTCTATGTATTTTCTCCCTCTAGGCTACATTAGTAAAAAAAAAAAGTATGCAAGTATTTTTCCAAGGTGCTATTCACAAGGAACATACAGTTTGGCTGATTTTAGATTAATATTACTATGATGAAAAACTTTACGTTTTCCAAACTTCAATAGCTTTAACCTTTGCAGATAAATCAGTAAAAATTAAAAAAAAAAGTCAGAAGACTTTGATTACATACAGACCATGGTGCTCTAAAACTTTTAGATTTAAAACTCTTACCATTCTGAAAACTTAGAGAAAAAGTAAAATCAAACAATTTTTTTTTTTCTTCTTTTTGGATAGTAATTCTCTCAGAAAAAGGCTGCAGTGCTCCTATCAAAGCTTCCACAAGCATCTTATTTTTTCTTTTACATGTGTACAGATTAATTCTGTAACATAACCACTGAGTTCAGGTCTACTGTGAAGATATTTTACTGTGGATATGTACTAAACTGGTTACATCTGAAATCCATCATTCTTGTTGTTTATGTAATGGTTTACTTTAGAGATGTATACAGCAATTCAGTGAGACAGGTTTTGCATGCATGGAAGGTACTGAAAAGGGGATTTGTTCTGTGAAAAGGTAACCATAGTCATAATTGGTAGGAAAAACAACTCAGCAAAACAAATTTTTAAAATACAGAACTCTCCAATGTCTATGCTAACAGAAAGAGACAAGCTGATTCAGTTTGCTTACTTTTGTCTGCTGGAGACAAAGACAATAGGTAAACTATGATAGTAGTATCCATACCTAAACATCTGGTCTCAATTCCACTCCAGAGTCCAGAAGACAGACATTCCCTCACGGCAGACCCAACTAGCATGTATCCTGAGTCACAAGTAAATATAGCTGTAGATCCATATGTGATTTGAGTTCCAATCTTATTCCCATTTGGAGGTGTAGGAAGTTCTCCACATGAAATAACTTTATAGTAAAACCAAAACAAAAAGCAAAACAAAAATGTACAGCTGAGTATCAAATACATACACAATATTTATCAACCAGACAACTGGATAAATAAAATTCACAATAGATTAAATATTCTGCATACAAACCTTATTACTATCCCAGAAATAATAATTAAGAAAAAGGGGGAACACACCAATTAGAATTGTCTCTGTAAAGTTAAAAAAACGCCTAACATTCTTTAATTGTTATTTGATTACCTTGGTTTTATAATTTTTTTAAAAAATATTGAAATACAAAAACTGTTGCATTTGCAAATTTTAAAGTTATCTTTGTTTCTTTAGAAAGATGGCATTTTTATATTCTAGTTCAGAATGAAATGCTTCCCTAGCATATTCACATGTTATTATAATAAGTGATTAATGTGCATGGAATTCCTTGCTATTTTTATTTGTAATTCAAAGCATCTTTTAAAACAAATAATATTTCTATATTAATTCTTAAAAGCAAATTATTAAAGAACTTTATTAGTAGTAAACAAGATGGTGGATTATTAACGGGTGAAACCAGCTAGTGCTTTTATTTAAAAAACCCATAAATGGTAATATTGCAAACAAAACTTCCTAAAACAGTGAAAAATACTTACATTTTAAGAAAAAAAGGTTACAAATAAATACGTAGTATGTAACATATTAATACATACAATTATATAGATAGACATATACACAATATTTTTAACTTCAGCAGAGGTGAAATATTTCTATTAACTTTTTAAAATCCTCTAAATTATAAAGGAAATTTCCAGTAGGTTATAAATAAGTAAAAATTAAGACAGATTAATTATATTGGAAATTAACCTTTGGAATTAACTTCTTCAGCATATTTTTGAATAGTTTCAAATATATTCTCAGAAAATTCTAAATATATTCTAAACCACAATTATCTGGCTTCTCCACACTTTCTTCTGCTTTTTAGATACATTTGGATTTATACACATAGATGCAGATACACACAGTTTAGATACACGCACCACAAGTCTTAGCCCATTCTATCAAAGTGTGCATCATGTGGTGCTTCGCAACCAGGAAGAGCTTTGGGGCTTCAAAATATACTGAAACCCTCACAATTCTGAAGAACAGATGTCTAAATTTAGAGACATAAAGACACCTGCTTTTCCCAGGGGTGGGGAAGCATAACTGTTGTCATATATTTAGCTTGTTTGAAGTATGTGAATATTCATTACTTATGTTTTTTGAAAAGTATCTACCGCAAGTTATCAGGATACCACCTGATGGTAGAAATGAAGAGAACTTGCATCACTGTATGATAACCAGCTGAAAGGAGACATTATTTTATTTATCAAGTGTGCAGACAGAATACAGTTGTTGCATTTTTCTAGACTATACAGCATTATTGACTTATGTGATGAGACAGGCTCAAGAAGCTCCACCATATGATCACCTGCCAGAGACTGAGAAACAATTTGGTCATTTCACTGATGGCTCCTGCCATCTTCCACCAAAAGTGGAAAGCTGCCACGTGGAGTCTTACACAACTAGTTGCACAAGCAGCTGAAGGAAAAGGTGAATCAAGTCAATTTGCAGAGGTAAAAGCCATCCATTTGGCTTTAAACATTGCCAAATGAGAAGGGTGCCTAAGACTCTATCTCTACAGTTACTCATGGATGGCAGCAAATGCTTTGTGGAGCTGGCTAAAGCAGTGGCAGCAGAACAACTGGCAGCAAAAAGGAAAACCTATTTGCGTTGCTGAGCTGTGGAAAGACACTGCAGCTCAGATAGAGAAACTGGTTGTAAAAGTGTGCCATGTAGATGCACACGTTCCTCTGAGTCGAGCCACTGAGGAACATCGACACAACCAATGAGCAGATGAGGCTGCTCAAGTGTTCCAAATAGACTTAGACTGGGAACATAAGAGTGAATTCTTTTTAGCTCGATGGGCCCATGACACTTCAGGTCATCAGGGCAGAGATGCAACATACAGGTGGGCTCATGACCAAGGGGTGGACTTAACCATGGACACTATTGCACAGGTTATCCACGAGTGTGAAACATGCGCTGCAATTAAACAGGCTAAAAGGTTGAAACCTTTTGTGGTATGAGAGCAGGTGGTCAAAGTTCAGGTATGGGGAGGCTTGGCAAATTGACTATATCACACTGCCTCAGACCTGCCAGGGTAAGCGCTATGTGCTTACAATGGTGGAAACAACTACAGGATGGTTGGAAACACATCCGGTTCCTCATGCCATGGCCTGGAGCACCATCCCATCTGATCAGGTAGTGAGGTGGATCAGGAACTGGTTGATGGGAAGGAGTCAGAGAGTTGTAGTCAATGGGGCAGAATTTGGTTGGAAGTGTGTGACTAGTGGAGTCCCTCAGGGGTCGGTACTGGGACCGGTGTTGTTCAACATCTTCATCAACGACCTGGATGAGGGTATAGAATGTACCCTCAGCAAGTTTGCTGATGACACTAAGCTGGGAGGAGTGGCTGACACACCAGAAGGCTGTGCTGCCATTCAGAGAGACTTAGACAGGCTGGAGAGTTGGGCAGGGAGAAACATGATGAAATTCAACAAGGGGAAGTGTAGAGTTTTGCATTTGGGGAAGAACAACACGATGTCCCAGTATAGGTTGGGGGCTGACCTGCTGGAGAGTAGTGTAGGTGAAAGAGACCTGGGGGTCCTGGTAGACAGGAGGATGACCATGAGCCAGCAATGTGCCCTTGTGGCCAAGGCGGCCAATGGCATCCTGGGGTGCATTAGAAAGGGTGTGGTTAGTAGGTCAAGAGAGGTTCTCCTCCCCCTCTATTCTGCATTGGTGAGGCCGCATCTGGAGTATTGTGTCCAGTTCTGGGCCCCTCAGTTCAAGAAGGACAGGGAACTGCTTGAAAGAGTCCAGCGCAGAGCCACAAAGATGATTAAGGGAGTGGAACATCTCCCTTATGAGGAAAGGCTGAGGGAGCTGGGTCTCTTTAGCTTGGAAAAAAGGAGGCTGAGGGGTGACCTCATCAATGTTTACAAATATGTAAGGGGTGAGTGTCAGGGAGATGGAGTTAGGCTCTTCTCAGTGATGACGAGTGACAGGACAAGGAGTAATGGGTGCAAATTGGAGCATTGGAGGTTCAAGGTGAATATCAGAAAAAACTTTTTTACTGTGAGAGTGACAGAGCACTGGAACAGGCTGCCCAGTGAGGTTGTGGAGTCTCCTTCGCTGGAGACATTCAAAACCCGCCTGGATGCGTTCCTGTGTGATGTGCTCTAGGTGACCCTGCTCTGGCAGGGGGAGTTGGACTAGATGATCTTTCGAGGTCCCTTCCAACCCCTATGATTCTATGATTCTATGATCCCACACCATGCACCAACCTCAGGGAAAACTGAATGGTACAATGGTCTGTTGCAAACTACCCTGAAGGCAATGTGTGGTGGAACTTCTAAAAATTGGGACAAACATTCAGCAAAGGCCATCTGGTTAGTTAACACCAGCGGACCCATCAATCGGGCTGGTCCTGCTCAGTCTGATCTTGTACATAGAGTAGATGGGGATAAAATCCCTGTGGCATGTGAAAGGAATCTGTTGGGGCAAAGTGTTTGGGTTTTTCCTGCTTCAGGCAAAGGCAAACCTGTCCAGGAAGTTGCTTTTTCTCAGGGACCTGGACATACTTGGTGTGTGATGATGGAAGATGGTGGAATACAATATGTACCTCAAAAAAATCTAACTCCGGGGAGAATCCCTAATTTGGTAGTTGGTAAAACAGAGAGCCTTCGTGCAATATATGGTCTGGAATAAGAGGTGGTTTGAGGCAGGATGAAGCTAGTTTTCCTTCTACTGATTTTTTTTGTTTTCCTTCAGTGAACTGTTTTAAGCAGCGTCTTTACTGAAAGTAACAGCAAGTTTTCCAGCTAGTGGACTGATAACATCACAATGTTTATAGTTACTGCCAAGAGACCAAGGACACTTTGCTTCCCTTGCTGAATCTGCTGCTTCTGACACTGAACATAACCTCCTGTGGTGAGGAGTGGACTAGACAGATGGTAAAATTGGCAAAACAAATTATTCCATCCATATCAACGTAGCTCTTATTATAAATTCAGGGAACACAGAAGTCAAGCCCTTTTTTACTTTTCTTCCATTCATGGCCAGCGTCCAGGGAGGACTCCATCTATCCATCACTCCTGATCCCTAGGCCTGTGCATTCCTCATAACTCTATGCTCAGCTCCTGTTTGTTCTACTGCTATTTCTGGCAGCAGTCCAGGGCTCTTCAGGACTCCTCACAGGTAAGGAGAGTCTCATGAGAATTGCTGGGGGTGGCAGGGTGTGGGGGGTGATAGGGGTTTTGCATATTCCTGAACCTACTTTACATATTTGTATATATTTTCTTTTATAATTAGTACTTAATTACAGCTGTTTACTTTAGTGTTCAATCCATAAAGTCTCCTTATTCATTCTCTCCTTTCCCTACCTAGGTGGGAGGGAGTGGGGATCGAGAGCATTATTGTCACCCACTTAATTACCAATCTTGAGTTAAACCATGACCACCTAGAAAATTACATATATGAACACGTTTCCTATTGCTTATTTGTGTCTTTATAAATTTAGAAACCAACAAAATCCAGAAGTGTACTTCCAGATATTTTCTTGTCACTAAACCTACTGCACTGTGTTTGTAAGTAGTATCTTTTGGATACCCAGGAATTCCAGCCAGGAAATATTTTTCTAATTAACTGATTACAATAATTAATAAGTTAATTTCCAATTCAGCCAAAAAAGTATTGCCACAGTTTGACTCAGGATCGACAACTGAACCAGCGACAATAATTCTCTTGATCCCCTCCCACCCAGTTAGGGAAGGAGAGAGAGAACTAAGGAGAGAGACTTTCTGGATTGAAAACTAAACTAGACAGCTTTAATTAAACACTAATGACAAAAGAAAATATGTACAATTATATACAAGTATGTTCAGGAATGTGCGAAACCCTGTTGCCTCCCCCCACCCCCAGCAATTCCCACAGCACTCTCCTTAGCTGAGCTCAATCTTAGCACTTAGCTCAAACCAGGACAAGTACCTTTTAATCTGAAGTCTGTACAGCAGATACAGATATCACATGTACTCACTTTGGCAGTAAGGCCGCTCGTTTCTCCAACTCCAGGTGCCATTAGCAAGGCATTCGATGGATGCTGGTCCCAAACCATAATACCCTGGATCACAGCTGAAAACTACTTTTGTTTTATACTCATAATGTGAACCATTCACAATTTTCCATCTTCCATGTTCCAGTGTAAAAGAATTGATGCTTGGACATGTAACAACTTCCAGAATAACAAAAAAAAAAAAAAAAAAGTTATTTGTGGCTTATTACAAACAAGTTGGGAAAATCTGTACCATCACTAATTCAGAAATGTATTTTAAACACAGTGACATCATGTTTGAAGGGTAAGGCTATATCTGAAATTGCCTATGGTTAGCAGATACAAGTTCTCTCATTTTAGTAATAGTGATCCATGGTCCAGACAGAGCAGCAACTGCATATGCAGACCTATGTAACTGGTGTAAATAGAAACTGTACCATGGTTGAATTCACAGTAGATTGATAGTCATGGAACTCCTGAGACACTTTACACCAGAATCTTTACTACCAATGCTAGGTACATTTCAATATAGGAATTAGTTTTCTACCCAGGTAAATTCTGTGAGATCTTAAAGACTCCTTTGGAGAGGCTGCACATTAGTGACAGATAAAATAATATCCATATCCAAGATGTTTTTTCAGTAGCTACACGTTTTTATTTCATGTCTTAATTCTATGTGTTCTTTCTCCAAAAACAAACAACAAAAAATTCTACAAGCCTAATCTAATTGAAGTCAGTTAATAAGCATAATAATTTTTTCCATGATCAGAAGGCAGAGAAGGAAATCTTTTCTGGATACTACTTTCATTCTCTGTTTGAATTGGTACTTTAGGTAAAGAAAAAGGCATGAGGGAATGCAATTTACAAGCAAACAAACAAACGAACAAGAAAATCCTTGATTCTAAGGTATGTTTGCTTTCATTTCCAAATTCATTGGATTAGATAATCCAAATATTAATGTACATCAAATATTCTGACATTTCTGAATCAGTCTTATCACCCAGGTTTTCATATCCCGTTTATAACTTTGATAACTTTGATCCACTTCTCTTTGGGACTGAACATGAATTTTTTCTTCAGTGATGTTCAGGCTGAATATAAATAATTTCAAACAAGTATCCCAGAGTACCAGAGACTTCATTATTCTGGATAGTAAATTTGGGTTTGTTAACATTATATTAACTGTATAGCTCTCACTGAAGAGACGGATTTTGCAGAAATCTTTGCAACCATTAACTTTGATTTAGCTGCAAATAATTTTCAATTTATATATTCTATAATCTCTAGTGTATTTCTTCTGCTGTCATATAATGGTTCAATATAAATATCATCTATACATTTCAAATATATGTTTCACAATAATTTAATACCAGTAATTATTCATAGATTAAAGTAACCCGAAGCTGAAAGTTTAAGTAATGTGAAGATTTGCACCTTGGATAATTAAATACAATGTACAGCCACATTCTTACTCACTGAAGAGTTTTTACTTACCTACACAGCGAGGGGTTTTATTGTGATTGCTCCAGGTACCATCTGGCTGGCAGACTGCTGTAGTAAGTTCCTTGGCTGACAGTCTATACCCATCATTGCAAAAATAAGTAACCCGGGTGCCAACTAAGTAATCTGTAGTTAATATCCCACCATTTAGTGGAGCTTTAGGAATTCCACAAGATATTGCTGCGTAAAGAGAAAGACATAGTTATTTTAGATCTTCAGTACAAGCTTCCACTCATCTTAAAGAGTTTATGCACTGAAATATCAGCAGTCTTAAATTCATAAAAAATATTTTTAAACTTGTTAATGTGTGTTTTAAATCTACAAATAAATTCCCTTAAAATTTTAGCAAATTAAATCTGAGGAATACTTTGGCTTTTGATAGAAGAAGTTAAAAATAAGAAAAATAGTTCAAATCTGCATTCAAAATGCAGAAGATAATCTAAGAAGAAGCAATAGAGAATATCTAGAAAAACCGTGATCAGCATTGTTGCATGAGTAAAGTACCAGTCTGAGACATTAGGAATCAAGTTTGTACTTAGGTTTCTTACCTCATATGTATTATGTGACCTCTGACAAAGCACTAAAATTAAGTCATAGTTCAAATTTTTTTTTTCTCATGCAAAGCAGAAAGAAACTACCCTTTTGGAAATACAGAAAATTGGCAAATTAAAGTGTAACCCACTTTTTAAAAAAATTTGTATTACATAGAAAAGAAGTACCAAGATCAGATGTGACTCTAAATACTGCTCTGTCCGTTTTGGGAATAAAATCAAAACCAGATATTTTCCTCACTTTAACATTATATATCTAATGCAGGTCAGATCCCCCCTCCCCAAAAAAAAGGAGGTGGGGAAAGGCACTTAACTCTAGTAGCTAAATTTGAAGTGGAATCTTCAACCATATGATACCACCTATCCCACCTACACAAAGATATAAAAGTTAATCTTATCCAAGTATGTATAAATACTTGATAAAAAAAAAATTAAGAGTAATCTGGTTTTGCCCCTATTGTGATCTGATGTAAGACAGATCTGCTTCGTAAGCAATATAATTTTGGACCTGTACCAAAGCAAATAATCAATGCTGAATGTTAGTGCTTTACCTGTGTCTATCACAATTAGCAGAAGAGAGATGATAGAATAAATGTTAAAATATGCTTGAATTGCCATAAAACTAAACTGCATACAACATGTAAATTTTAAAAAAGGGATCAACTGTAGTGAAAAGATCACAGAAGACAATAATTTGCTCATCATCTTATCTGGGCAACCATAAAAAAGTATATCTTATGGCTATCAGAGTATCTACTGGCCACCAGAGACAAACACACATTCAGAAGAAAAAAAAAGTGATTGGGAGACAGTGAAAGCCCTACTTGAATAGTAATTAAATTCCATCTTTCAGATGGTGTGAGGACATGATCCCAGATAGATAAAAACAGACAAATTAAGAAAACTGAAGGTTTAAGCATCTGACAAAGCTATTGACCTAATACCACCAAGGAAGAAACTGTGCCTCCACAATAGTAAAAAGAAAATGTACAACCAAGTTTGTGTTTATTATATCTCAAATTGCTCAATAGCTTGGATTGCAGCAGCAAACATTTGGAAGACCTATCCATGCAAAGAGGAGGATATCCCAAAGCTGGTATAACCAAGGTTTACCCAAATAACACTGTTTACTCCTGTCTTTATTTAACCTATGTCTGGTACTATACTGAAGCTTTTTCATCCCATGAACCCTTCCCAGATAGGAAGGGGAATCAGGAAGTGGAGAGAAGCAGAGTGGGTTGAAGTACAAACAGATTTTAAAAAAATAACAAAACAAATACTAACACAAAAATATATAAGCTTAAACTCAGCCTAGTCCTTGAGAGTAGCAAAAAGAGCACCACATCAAGAGAGAAATACCCCAAAAGGTGGACCCCTACACCCTCAGCATACCTCCTTTTACAATAAGCAGATGTAAGTGGTATGGGATACACCTGATAGTCAGCTTGGGTCAGCTGCCCTGACTTAGGCTGCCAGCTGACTTGGGCCTACTAATGGACCGCCCTATGATTCTGCTTCAGCAAAACCAGAACAACTACTTAACTAGTCAGGGTAAACTCTTCCTTCAATGACAATGATAATAAGAAGTTTCAGACAGTATAAATAAAATATTAAAGATCATCTAGTTCCACATCCCCCCCCTTCCCCCTGCCACTAGACCAGGTTGCTCAAAGCCCCATCCAACCTGGCCTTCAGCACTTCCAGGGAGAGGCATCCACAACTCCTCTGGGAAACCTGTTACAGTGTCCTGCTGCACTCACCACCCTCACAGTAGAGCATTTCTTCCTAAAATCCAATTGAAATCTACCCTCTTTCAGCTGTAAATTCTGTCTCTTTCAGCAATCAGCAAAATTTGTATCAGATATTTTGTAGATACAGCCTGAGATGTTTTATATCTACGACTGTGATTAATTATTCCTTCAGTATTCAAAAATCTCCACTAGTGACTTGATAGAATTTGAGCAGAAGAAACTAAATATACAATTAGCCCAATGAATTATCTTTTAAATTTCAATTTAAACAATAAAATATTAGAATGGCATCATAGGCAACACTTTTTTCGTTCAGTTTCCTGTTCTTGGATATGTAGCAAGTTTCAGGTCTTTCTGGTTTTTATATAATTTTTGGATCACGATTAAAAAAAACACTTTTCTAAATATTCAGTTTTAAATAAACTATTGGAATAATTTCATATTTTAAACGTGTGGGATTTTTCCCTTCACAGTAAAGTCATTTTTTTTTAGTATCTGCCAGTTGTAGCAAATTCTGTTCAAATACTGTCTCTTAAAATTGTTTTTTTTTTTTAAGTTTTACTCGTCAGAAGAAGTTTTGTTACAGGGGCATAACCATTAAATGATTACAGCCGCTATACATTTTAAGTCAGAAAACTGCTGGCTTACATTAGAAAAGGAAAAAGGAAGTTTTTTAGAGTGTATTATTTGATAATGAAAGAATTTATTTACCTTGACAAGCTGGGACTGGAACATCCCAAGAGTAATAACCATATGGAGACTTCCTGCACACAGCAGTACTTTTCCCAATGAGACGAAAACCTCGATCACAAGCCCAGCGAACCATACTGTTGAGCTGTCCACCTGTCTGACTGACAATAAAACCATGTGGAGGCGACTCTGGAGTACTACAGTAGAGAGCTTTAAACATAAATATTGAATAAATAGAAGATGCATTTAGAATCCAGGTGACAATTCTTGAACAATTCTTGTTGAATTCAGTGGATATCTGATAACAAGCTGAGAAAACATCACTAGGAGTTGTTGAATTTTGTATCCTGATTATACACACATCGATTTCACTAAGTACAAAGGTGAAAGAATAGGGCTTTACAAGGGCTTCAGGTTTTGGTTCCACCAAAGGAAATGTAGTGATAGCTCACTCCTATAACATTTTTTTCACCATCTTCTTTTTCAAACCAAGTAAGCTACAGAGTTTTAGTTCATGATGAAATTCATTGCAATTGTATAAATTTCAGCAGTATTCAATTTTCTTTTAAGAAGGAAATGTCAAAGGCATAGTGCATATAATTATCTTGAAATAATCTTTGACTTCTGGTCTTAACTAAGTTATTTATTTCAAGTTCTGTGATACAATGAACTGAAATGAACTAGTAAATCTAAAACAGACTTTAATCATACTCATGAGGGTCACCATAAAGCCATGGAAAACACACTAATCTGTTTGTTTGGGGTTTTTTTGTGATTTATTTAGAACACAAAAAGTCCTACAGAAGTCTTATTTAGCTATTAGGAACAAAAATATTCACAAAGGGTATTTCAGAGGAAAAAGATCTTTAAGAGACACAGTTGTTATAATCTGAAAAAAATTATATACTTTAAGTGTCCCTGACATTAAAGACTGCTTAGTTATTATACTATCACTATGCTTATATTTCTTTTTACTCCCTTGTTCATGGGTACAAAGTCACTTGATTTTGGCTATTCTTGTCAAAGCAGTGAACCAGAAGGGACTTAAAACCTGGTAGCCAGTTTTAGACAAATGTTATTTATTTAAGAATTTAACTTGTTCTCTGATTGTTTTGGTTCAAGGACAAGCCAAGACTGGTCACCCAAGATGGCCATTTTCCCATTTTGTAAGAAAAAAGTATTAAGTTGGAAGCTTGTTTCCAAGAGCTTCCTTCATGCTTTGAAGAAATGTTGGTAACTTAGTATCTGTTTTCTTATGCAAATAGAAAAATGCATCTTCACTTACAGAATCACAGAATGGTTTGGGTTGGAAGGGACCTTAAAGATCATCTGGTTCCAAGTCCCCTGCATGGGCAGGGACACCTTCCACTAGACCAGGTTGCTCAAAGTCCTGTCCAACCTGGCCTTGAACACTTCCAGGGATGGGGCATCCACGACTTCTCTGGTCAAACTGTCCCAGTGTCTCACCACCCTAATAGTAAAGAATTTCTTCCTAATGTCTAACGTAAATCTCCCCTCTTCCAGTTTAAAACCATTACCCCTTGTCCTATCACTACACAGCCTGGTGAAAAGTCCCTTCCCAGCTTTCCTGTAGGCCCCTTCAGGTCTCCCTGAAGCCTTCTCTTCTCCAGGCTGAACAGCCCCAACTTTCTCAGCCTGTCTTCATAGGAGAGGTGCTCCAGCCCTCTGATCATCTTCGTGGCCCTCCTTCACTTGCTCTTTAAGCCTTTCCATGTCCCATGACTTACTTCAGATCAATGGTTTTCTCAGGTGGAGCCTTCCTCTGGTCAGGATGGAGTCATGTGGCTGTTTACTCTTTATTAAAGCAAGCAGCAGAATGAGAAGCACTGCCATATCTTTCAGAGCACATGCTAGGGAAATATTTTCTTTCTTACACTAAATTGCTCCAGCCTTATGCTCTTGGAAGAACTAAAGATACAGTCACCTCTACATCTTTAGTTAGTGAGAATATATACTGCTATTTTTTTAAGTTAAACAGATCACTAGGAAACATTTCCTATCTCCCTCTCAATAGTTCTCTCATTGTCAGTAGGAAAAGAGTTTAAAGAACTTGCTCTTCTTTCTCTTTATTGGATCCAAGAGGTACTATAGGCAATGAAAATAGGTACCATATAATATTTTGTGTCTAGGCAACAGTGAATTTTATCTAGCTATGCAACAAACATTGTATCTCTGAGAAAATGTCCTCTTCTGAATGGAAAGATGACATGCATAATGTTTTACATGCTTGTTATTTTTCGGCGATACTGGAGTAGGCAAAAACTGAGTGAGGAAAGCAAAAAAACACAGCAGAAAGAAGAATTTTATATTTATTCTCTATTACTTTCTCCACTTTGTAAAGTGAAATTGTTTTATGCCAATAACTTCTCTAGTATGTACAGATATTATCCGCAGTACTTTCCATTCTGTGTATTTCATATCTTTGGTCATGACTAAAAATGAAATAAATTCCTTCTGTAATTGCTGTAAATACCAACAGATCTACTTTAGCTTGATTAATGAATAATATTATCTTGTAAAAAATTACTATTATTTAATAGTCATAATTAATATTATAAAATAATTCCACAAAAGCAATGACATAAAAATAAATCTTTGTTAAGTATCATCTTAACGCGCTATTCATGAGTATGTTATGTTGTCTGTTTTTGACATACTAACTGATCTCTTTAATACAGGCTGCTGATTTTGTTGAACCTTAAAGAGTTGAATCCTTCAGGGTCTCACATCTTTCCACCTTAAATCTGTTCACTCCTGCCTTGTTGCCACCTTACACGAGTGCAAATAAATGATGGCAGAGAGCAGAGGGAAACTGCTTCTTTTATCTTTAGTACTGGTTCATGCCATTTTACAGTACTGTGAAACATTTGCTGAAATCTCTACAGAGCACATGTGTTTCATATATCATTCTTAGGGTGTGTGTGGTTTTTTTTCCTCACAAGATCAGTATAATCAGGTTCATATATAAAACAGATTGAATATCCTTTCAGTTTTGGCAATTAATGTTACAAAATATAGCTTCCACTACCTTTTTCACATAAATAAATACATTCTATATTGAAATTTTATACACATTAAAGAAAGTCTGATTTACATACCTATGTATCTTATCCTGAAACCTTTTTTATTGGTGCCATGATCTGCTGACCACCGGAGAAATACTTCATGGCCATTGCTAGTTATATTTAGAGAAGATGAATAGTCCCCACTGAGAGAAATGAGCAATGGACTATGACTATTTGGTCCTTGATACAAGGGGGAAAAAAAAAGTAGTTACAAAGTTTAAAATAACATACAATAAATTATATACATGCAATTAACATACATAGAAAACTAAACTACGTTTTTAATATACTGAAACGGTAAATTCATCTGAATTAAAAATCAAAGTTGAAATTACATGTTATACACTAGAGAATACATATTTGTTCAGAAACAAAACTATTTCCAAGCATAATTAATGTAGGACAATTTTGAAACAGTAATCCAACAGTTATTTTTAGCAGAAAAAATCCAAATTTCTTATTTAAGATTTTTTATACTGACAAATTATGTTATGTGGAAACAATATGGATTACACAGATGTAATGTAAAAATATATCTGTAGAGAAAAAGTATCATCCAAATTTATGTATCCTGTAATTACCATCAAACACTTCAAGTATATCAAATTCCTTTTCTGTCTGGAAGAATTCAAAGTACATGCTGATATTATAACCCTTTTCCACAGTAATGGTCCACGCACACATCTGGAGATTTGGGTAGCTGTCAGGATATCCAGGGCTCAGTATTACTCCTGTTGAATCCAGACGCATTTCATTGGCTGGACAGAGTACTGTGAAAGAGAAAGGTTGGTAAAAAAATCTAAAGCCTACTATTTCTGTTTCATGTAATTGGCAAGATTTTCCTGAGTATGAAAGATCTGCATTACTCATTTTATTTCCATAAATACAGAAACACTGACAACATTTTAGAAATGGTCAGTAGAAAAAACCCTGAAGTAATGTTTATCTTGAAAGTAAGGCCTGAGACCCTCAGAAGTTACCAATTCATGGCATTTTTCTTCTTTCGTTCTCTAGAAGATCAGACATTCCTGTAGGCTTTGCTTAAGTACTGAATTGTTGTATTGGTCAAAAAGTGAACCTTAGACTTCCCCCCACCCACCTCCCCCACCCAAATTGCCATTACTGTCAGCAATAGCTCTTAATTACTGACACTTAATTTTCCCAAATTTAACTGTAGGAAAGCAGAAAAGGAATGTGCTTTAACCCTGTTCTCTAAAATATTGCTGGTAGAGACCAGACCCCACAATATGACAGTGTTCCCTGAAGGGATAAAAGACACCTGCTCCATCCCTGCTAACTTCTGCAGATATTGCTTACCATACCTTCACCTTACTCTAAAATATTTTTTCTTATATTCCAAATCATACTCTGAACTTACTAATCTTCCACTTACAGCTAGCTGTGCTGGAGAATACACAGCAGCTCTGGCTATTCTTAATTGGCATAGTTTCAGGAGGGATAGAGAATGCTAGCAGGATAAATGCTACTTTGTAAATAAGTTACCACCATTATTTAAAACAGTTGCTGAAATTGAGCAAAATGATGTTTAAAAAAGTATGATGAAGAGGCTTTATTTTGAATTTATCTGGATTCACTAGGTCTACACAGAATAACATTCTCATTAAATAAAAATATTTAGTATTACTATCTAATTGGGACTTTTTTCAGGAACTGGTTTTGCTTCATGATATATGAACAAGTACCTACAGTTTATTCAGAACTGAACACTGCTAAACAGAGACCTTAAAATCTGTTTTCTAGATTCGTAGCTAGCATTACACAAAAGTGAGTTAGTAATGAGCCATTACTAACTACACAAAACATAGTATGATCTTAGATTTCTCAAGGACACTGAAAATAGTACTGGTTCATTAAATTAAAAATTCAGATTTTTATGGAGGAAAAAAATCACAGGCCTTTGAGGAGATACAGAGAACACAAAAGAGAAAGAAAAGGAATTATAATCTTCATAAAGAAAACTTAATATATTCTATGATAAAAATAATAGAATCTTAGAATGGTTTGAGATGGAAGCAAACCTTGAAAATTTCCTAGTCCAACCCCCTGCCATGGGCAGGGACATGTTTCACTAGACTATATTGCTCAAAGCCCCATCCAACCAGACAAAAAAGAGAAAGGAATCTGCCCATATATTTTAAAATATTTATCTCTCAGCTTCAAAGCAGCATCTAAGTGCTAAATCTAAATAGCTGTTTCCCATGTCCTATGTTTGTCCCAATCAATCAAGAAGAGACTGAATATAACATCTCTGCTACACATAAGAAAATGCCTATATGTCTGTCAAACTACAGTGCTAGGCCAGTTGAGAGACAGACTGTCTCAAGCAAATGAAAGAACTGATCCTCTCAAGCTTTATAGAAACATACATATATATAACCACACACAGTGAGGTGTGGCAGGAAGGCAGGAAGGCACCATAGTCATCTGGCTGCACTAGTTTATTTACAACTAGTTTTGTTGTCTCCATATGTGCAAACTGTCCTCGATTTCAGGGTCTCTGGGTAAACATCCCTCAGAAATTTTGTATAGAGCTTAAAGACTTATTTCTGTACAACAGATTCCCTTGGGAATGGGCTAGCTAAGCTTTTTCTATGAATCTGAGCTAATGCAGCTGTGATGCAGTCATCATTCAAAAATTTTGTCAGAGTCCTCAAATTATGATGCAAAATACAGTTTGAATCTTCTTACTCTGAACCTTTCATTTTTTTATAAAAGTAGAAGCTAATGTCAAGGAAAATTAAGGGCAAAGTTACAATCTGCATATGGGAAATACTCTGAATTAACAAAAGAAGATGACAGGCATTGGCATAAGATTGTGGAAGTTAGTGGGGTTTTTCTGATCTAATGAAGAAAAATCTTCAAGAATTTTAAGAAATCTTCACCCAACTGGTATATATCAATGAAAAATAGAAAAAAGGCAACATAGTTGTAAATAGTATTACATGTGGTGTAAACGAACCTGTAACAATTAAAATCAACAAATAAAATCTTAAATAGATTTTGCGTCCATGTTTTCTACCTTGTAACTGACTACTGTATCTTTACTGCAATACATAGATTCAGAACTAAAATATTGTTATTTAAATGATGTTCAGCAGCACTCTTCAGATTCAATATATAGATGAATGTTCAATGTGGGTATAAACTTATTTAAAGTTAAAAATTAAAGAAAAACTCAACCAAAACTCACTTAACACTGGCTAAAGCGTCTAACCTGCACAAGCTTAAGGCAACAGAAGTTAACACCATGAAGTCTAACAATAAACATATGCTCTGGCTGGTGAAAACAATTAGTAAACTAATGCAAATATAAACCAATCGAAGAGTTGAGTTTATTCCTTAAGAGTGAGCCTTATGTCATGTCTTATAGCCTGCACAATTAAAGAACGGTAGCTTATACATAAACCAGTGTAGTATACTAAAATAACAAAAGACCTAAATTTTAGGCATATAATTTTGCAGCCTCTAGAGTTCACAAAGCTTTCTATTAATCTGGGTTCCAATAGTGAAATTTAGTTTACATATTGCTATCTTCAAACTTACATGCTATGTAAATAAATACAACAGAAAATTATATTGCTGATTATTACAGGTGGCCAGTTTGAATGGTCATTTTAAACATGTTTTAACTAATTACTACTTTTAAAAAAAAAAATCTGAGTCTACTGACTGTGAAGATTATGCTAATTTCATTCAGCTTTAGACTGAAATGTTAAGAGCACTGATTTAGTATTAAGTATTTAATCCACTATTTAGCATTTATACATGAAAGAGGAAAGATTAACCATGGTAACTGAAGTAATCATTCCTGAGTTTTTGTTCTGGGTCTTGTGATGAATATGAAAATGCCTTCAGCAACACGTGCTGAGAGAATGCCTCAGGACTGGCACATGCGTCTCTGTTTGTCCTATGTATTATTACATCATTTTAAAATTTAAAGCAGTGCCTGGAGGTTACTATGGTTTTCAACCCATTAAATGCTATGAACCTGCTAAGTTGGGGTTTTACTTTGAATTGGGGAGTTGGAAGCTACTCCTAGACACAATCATACCTAAATAAATGAATGGATTTTAAAAAATTATCAGTGTTTAAAGTTCTTACAAAACTAACAATTCAAGATCACTTTGCATTTTTAAGAGCTAGACTTACTGCTATGAATAATTTTGACTTTTGCATAGTTTTATGCATAAAACCAGGGGAAAACAGTTTATTCACCAGTAGTAGTTGACCTTACCAGTGTTTCAGGAATGCAGGAGAAGGGTATATTTATTAGACAGTGATTTATCGACTCTCAGCTCAAAACTAAGTTGACCACTGTAGTCATAATTAAGTTCTAAAAATCATGTTTAAATTAGTAACAAGTAATCGTGCACCAGTTTGAAAATTCAGTCAAATATTAAAGCTTTATTTGTAAAAGTAGTATATTTATTCACAATAATTTACTATTTCCAAATAAAACTTTCCTCATGAGTCTTTTAAAGATATGCTAATTAATTAAAATTGCTGGGTTACAAACAAACAAAAAAAACCCAAAAAACAAGACACCTCAACATCTTCCAACATCTTAGTGGTAGAAAAACAAGTTGGCATTATTGTAAACCAACTGCATTTACTATGACTGCTTTGGTAAAGCATTTTAATCTTGCAGTAGGTGTTAGACTATTAAGTTCACAAGTAGATGGATCGCGAAAGAATAGCACAAAAACTAGCAGGATTCAAAATGGCTTTTGTTTACATAAATTATACTTTCATGAGGCTGTTTTTGCTGTTTTTTTCCCCCTCAAAATGTCTTATCATACATGTTTATAACTTTATGTCGTTATTTATGTTTCTGGAAATAAATGGAAAAATCAGTAAAAAAGCAAAAGTGTGCCCATCACTGAAACTTTAAAGAGATTACATGTTTTTAAAATAAGGTAGGTGCAAGGTTTATCTCCATTAGCTCCCGAATTGGTGCAGTATGAAAGAAAACCCTCACATTTTATTAAAAAATGAAGGAAAAATTCTATTCTAGCATAGCACAGAAAATGTCAGCTTAATAAAGGCCGGTTTAAACTGTGATGTTAGTGGTTGGCAGGACTGTAATCTTGTTTCAGCCTTAACAATGAGATATTGTTATGTCTCTCTATTCACAGTTTTCAATAAAAAGAGAAAAACATGAACACACACACACAGGCATATACACACACACATAGAAAAGCTATTATTTACAATATACTGAACAAAAATAGAAGCACTTAAATTCATACTGAAAAATAATGTCATGATCTTGTTCACCCAAACCCACGCTATGTTAATGTAACATTTAAAAAAATTTCCATATACATTTTCATACTGTTATGTTCAAGATAAAATGAAATTATCTCATTATTTATTGAATTTAGACTCCCTCCAAAAAAACTGTGCAATTATTTTCACACAGTGGAGCAGCACTCGTTTACACTCATCAAATTAATGAAAACATTACTAACTATTTTACTTTAATTTTTAACACATATTCATCATAATAAACAGTGATAATATTTGGAATTCAATCAAAAAGTCTGAAATATTTTCAATGTGCTATGTTATGTAAAGAGATAGTGGAGGATATTTAAGGAATCCCCATTCAGCTGGTCTGGCAGGAGAAAAAGAAAAAGAAGAAAAAACCTTGACATGTAGGTGGTGCTCCATCCATCTGAAGCCTTTCACCTAGTCGGCACGTCAGAATCTCATTACCAACCAATGTGAAGCCTGGTTGACACTGGTATCTTATTATGTCTCCTGTTTGGAAAAATAAAACAAGACAAAACACAAACAAACAAAAGAAACATTAAACTGCAATTAACTGGGACTTTTAGCTCAGAAAACATTATTGATTAATGAAGTTTCTTGCCACCATATATAATGGGCTAAATGACCTCTGGCATAAACAACTTTGATTAGTCTAAGAAATGTGGTAAATGAGCATCCTGTTCCACACTATGCTACATCTATCACAGTTTTCCACCACATCGTTAGTTGGATAGTTAGCTAATTTGTCTGGGTTTGACTGATGCTGTGTGAACCATGTGTCCGCAAAGCTTTAAGCAATATAATTTATTGGATAACCATTACGGAGCTAAATGAAGATAGAAGATCAAGTCAGTAACCCATACAACCCTGAGGGGAAAAAAAAACTGGAGTTTGTTGATGATATCTAAATGATGGGAAGAAGAAATGGTCATTTTTTTAAGTTAAGAAGTTAAAAAAATCACATAGTTTTATGTACCAATAAAAGTAAAAGTATTTTTTCTTTGTTACCAATATAAGTAACCAAATCTTGGTATATAAAAAAAAAAAATTATTTTTATTTGCCATAACGTGAGCAAAACTGGTTGGTCAGACATCTGACATCTGATCATGTAAGTCATAATTCTTAGAATGATAGATGGCTAAGTAATAATACTAACATGTCTTAGAACGTCAGAATTTTATTCTCTTCTTATTTTAAAACAAAATTAATTAGAAAGGAGTTACTGTGTTACTTATACACTATCTCTGAAACATAGGTGAGATTCAGGAAGTATAGGGAAGAGCAATGACTTCTTAAAAATTTTGCTTTCAAAGATAAATCTAACATATTACAGGCATAATCTGCATCCTTTAAAGCAACAAATTTCTGTGCATAGCAGTCCTTATTTTTGAAACAAATATTGCTTTTATTTTCTATTATATTACCTATTTCAAATTCATCGTCCTCAGTCAGAATTTCAGCATTTGCTGTATTTCCTGGAGGCTGGCAGACCCGGAGCTGATAGGCTAAGGAAAAAAAAAGCACAGTTGACATCCCCATACTTAGACAGTTAGCATAGCCATGCAAACATAACTGAGTTAATACCCACATTAACAGGATAAAAATAAACATCTATTCATTTACTTTGAAACTTTCAAGAGAATCAAAAGAAACAAAACATACTGATTTCACAGTTAATCAAAAATTGGTAGTTGTATCTGTGTTCTTCATTAGTTATTTAAGTGGCAAAACTCTCTTCATAAATAACCTAAGAACCTTGCAAGTGGGTGCCAGTGTTCTCACATAATACTTTTTGTACGGTGCAATCACTGTTTAGTTTGTTTTGGTCTTTTTACAATATGCTTTTTCTGCTGAACTTTTCCACTTCTGAAATTTTGTAAAAAGGACAGGTTTTAAAATGCAAAAGATGCTACCCAGAAGCAGTGTAACTGATGGACAGGAGCATTTTGAATATGAAATTTTCTAGTAAATTAATAGTTGTGGAGCACATCTCACCTGCAGATAGGGTCAGAGAATAATTCTGCTTTCAACTTCTCATTTGAAGTCCCACATGAAATAATTTTCTGAGTTTTAACTCATTTATGCAACAGACAGGTAAAATAATTTTGTGAAAGAAATGATAAAAAAAGACAAGTAGGAAGAAGATGCAGAAGCTAAATAACTTAACTTTTTATTTTTTTTTACAGAGAACCTAGGAGAATGGGCCTGTGTTCGGACACTGATACAATCCCTTTTAATCTGAATGCAATTAGGATAGGAATCTGGCAAAATAACCCCACACTGAAACATATATACTGACAGTGTAGTCTTCTTTGTTTTAAGGTGTACACTCAGGTTGAGTCCAGTATGCCTGTTTTTCACTGATGTGACATTTTCATATAGCATTGTTTTATAGGATCTCTTATTAGCACAAACATCATCTACTTATGGCAGATGACACTTCTGCTTCAGTCATACACATCTTTGTTACTTCCTGTGCTTGGACCTTTTAATACTCAAACAGGTCAAACTTTTGTCAATCACAACTTTTCTGTCATATCCAGGTAAGATCTTTTGATGCTACTGAGCCACTCATATTTGGTATCTTTCTGTTCCACTTCTTTTTGTTGATCATAAAATAAAGAGCCAATTAAATCAGTGAATCAGAAAGCTAACATCCTGCCTTAGGATAAAGTAATTTAAAATAAAACACACCAAACAAACACGGAACAGCTGTGCTATTTGCATAAAAAAACCCCAAACACCGACAAAAATAAAAAATTGATTTAATAAACAATTTCTCTAATTTATCTCATATGTCTCTCATTTAGGGGTATCATTCATTTTAATCCCCAAATCATCTATTTTTAAATACATTTGATTCTTCTCACTGCCTCATCTTTATTGCTATAAATTGTATGTAGCTGATACGAAGGATCACAGACTCAAGGATACCGAGATTTATTTATCTTGACAACATAATTCCACGAAGTGTCTTGAGTTTCTTCATGAATAATCCTTTGTGCTGCTCAGTTTGCATCTTTATTACACATTAGAGCCCACACTTGTGGAATGACAATTTCCACAATAACAAAAGAAACAACCGCAAAGAGATCAAGTTCTTTAGAGACATTTTATTACTAGGTATGAGCATTTTCACAAGTGTCATACACTGATATATTCATATATATCAATACATACAAATTAATATATTGATGAACACAAAGGGTCAGTTTGTCCTTCCCAAACTGCTACATGCAATTTAGATGCCCAAATTTGGAATGAAAATTCTGACCTCCTTCTGCCTAATCCTATTGGAATCTATACAACATAATAAATTCAAGTGTTGTTGCTACTGTTTTTTCCATTGTGGGGTTTAGGTCTTTTTTGTTTTGTTTAGATTAAAGTTCCTTTAATGTCCCCAGTTTTTTCTATATGTATTCACCTTGGTCTTTACTAAGTCAAAACCAAAAGCCTTCTAGTCCCAAAATACAAACAGGATAAACAGAAAACAGACTGTAGTCTGTCCATGTTTCCTGGAATAGTCAATCCAACAGATATTCACAGAGCACCTAAAAACACCCTTGCTTCTGAATCTGTGCCTTGTAGTGATAGGAATGCAAGAGAACACTTGGTCACAAAAGGTCTGAATAAATAGAAAAAGAGGTAGAATTTGGTGCATTAATACTTACGCATTTTCAGTCAGTCAGTATTTAATTAAAGGGCAGTTTAATGTGAAATAAACAGTATCATTAAAATGTCTAGAACAACATTACTTCCTTCAAATGCTCAAATATCTACAAGAAATTTCATGACCTCCATAAACATTTATATTACAAAGGAATATTAGAAGCACTATAAACAGTGAGAAGGTGAGCACTTTGAACTGTAAGGTCCTCATGCTACCTCCTTTGCTCATGTCTCTTCACAGTGCATTCTTTTTTTCTTGACCACTAGTAAATTCAATATCTGATCAAGAAAATAGCTTGTTTTCATCATTGGTATTAGTCTTTTATATATTTGTATCACCATCATGGTGGTCAGTCATATTATTAATAGCAACTCTTAGAAGAAATAATTAAAATAATTTTTTCATTAGTTTTCTTCCTGCAGTAATCAGTACAGACAGTGAAAAAGTGCAATTTGTCACACTTACCATGGTAACTCAGTACAAAAAAACCACTGGTAGTAAAGTCACTGTGGAACTTGATCAGAATCTGATTGGAAGTGCTATAGACTGATTCTAATGCAGTGTTGCCACTAAACTGTCCAATTTGAGGAGAAGTTTGGTCTGGTCCATCCCTAAGAAAAACAGATAAAAAAACCTTTTTTTGCCCAAACAAATACTTTAATTTCTCCAAATTTTCATATAATGTAGTAAAATTTCTCTAGGTTGCTCTAGAAGGCATGAGTCACCTAAAATCAGATAAAACAGACATTAAAGGATGAAAGCCTTTTGAAATGATATGTGTGGATTGGAGTACAGCAGGTAGTAGCTTAGAGAAACATAGAAATTTATTATAAAGCAAGATGCTCCATTCAACCACCCTTGGAAGTAATATTCTTCTTTTTAAATAAAATCTGCAGCAAGATCAAAATGATTGAATTTGTGGTTGCACTTCATCTTCCTGTCATAAACTCTACTCACATTTCCTTGTCTATGCTTTCAAATGGGGTTATCAGAAAATAAATAAACCAAATACTGTTAATCTCCCCCAGTTTCTGAATTCAATAATTTCTAGGAAATCTGAGATATGAATACTCTTAAATTTTTAAAAGACTTTACTAAGAATAAAAAACAATGCTTATACTCTATTGAATACAAGATTCCACTTGAAATCTGCATGTAGGCATCTATAAATGCAGATTTTGTTTATAATTATTATTTTAAGGTTGCTACTTTTCAAAATTCTCTAATGTCAGAATATTTTAACCTAGCTTCCTCTCCTAATTAAATATGATACTATCATTTATAATTTGTAGTACATATGGACATATAAAAATTCATTTAAAGTTTGTTCTTATTACTAGTTTAGAGTTTTCTGAATAAATTTCTTGCTGAGACAGATGTTCCATGCATTTTATATAAATGGGGTGTCTCTTTGGCTACAGTAAACATATAAATTTTTGTATTTTTAATGAAAACTATGACATGTAGTTGACAGATTTCTTAAATCCTTGTTCACATAAATTGATAAATGTTATTTTGTACTATTTATTATTATTTAGACAATAGATGTAGTGCTGATAAGATCACTGCTACCCTATGGAATAATGAAATACTCATTTAAACAGCAAAAACAATGGTAGTACTAAAAAATAGTGGAACTGTACAGAGGAAAAAATCATGGCGCAAGAGCATTAAATGTTCATACTTGCTTCTAAATAGAAATGTCTAAACAGGGTACAAAACATCTAAAAAAATGTCAGCAAAGAACATATAATGAAATAAAATGTAGGTTTGACCTTTTTCATGGCATACACACTTACTTTTACAGTAAGAACTAAGTTTGTAACACAGCCAGCAGTACAACTGAAACCAAATGAAATCACCTGGTAGAAAGGAAGAGCTAAATGAATAAAGCACTAGAACTGGAAAGTAGTGTTCTAGTTTGTGTGGTGTGCAATAGAGAGAAGATGTGTGTATGCACTCAAAAATATAGCTTAATCAGGAAAGATGCTGAAGGTCTGTCTAAATTTGATACACAAAACAAGTGGTGGAGACTTAAAGAGATTTAAAATTATCTGACTTTTATCAGGGCAATAATCTGGGTATGTATTCTCATCAAACTTCGGTTACACTTTAAGGCAAAGCAATTGAGTATTTGGGATGTGCAACAAGATAGTAGAACACAAGATGAAAAAAAACCCAAACCAAACATGACCTAAAAATGGTCACAAAAGTGTATAGAGAACTGTTTAATGTTTAGGAAAGTAGGAATGATATAGTAAGTTTTATGAATGTCGGTGAATCCAAATTAAACACAAAATGAATAATTAATATTCCAAAATACCTCTCATTATTTTGCACTGCACTTTGACTACAAGAGTACTCTCTCAACCTGTGAATTTTCAATCAGCAGATTTGATCATCAGTGGATTATTGTTTCAGGCAAGCTTCCAAAAGGTTTTAGCCACTGTTGAAATGTCTAGAGGACTCATTAGTAACTGTTTCAAGATTACTATATGTGTTCCCTGCTTGCCCCCTTTCCCTACGCCCTACCTGCACTAGTGATAATGGATGGGTCTGGTCGTGATTGCAGCATCCTGCTCAGAGTGGATTCGGGGGGGACACATAACACCACAATAGCCAAGGGCCAAAGTGACCCATGTGTCCATTTAACCACAGTGCTGATGAACATGCAACTCCAGCCAAATTTGGAAGAAACTAGCACCTGTGGTAGTATGCAAATATGACTGAGTTAATCACCTTATCCCCATAAACAGTGAGTAGTCCAAGAGCCCTTGGAGCTCTCCTGCAGGGCAGTGGGTTGCACGTCAGGATCTCCCCTTGAGTAGGGACATCTCTCAAGGCTACTCCTCAAGGTTGACAGATTCTTTGCCACAACACACTCTTGCTAATTGCCTAATAGCTTGCTAAACTTTGAAAATCTTATCAAAGCGATATAAAGATGATGCGCATATATAATCCTTTAGACATAAACTGTTGACAAAGTCTGGGACTAGGAATAGATCCAGACACACCAAGCCTCCTCTCTGAAAAGGAGTTTAGAAAGGAAGGGAATCCCTTCTCAGCCTTGTGACTCAATGAACGGGTCTCCCTGAAAGTTTTGTCTGATCCTGTCCTCTATGCAGTAAATAATCAAGTGTACCTTGATATCGAATCTTGTAAAACCACTGTCACACTTACTATCAAACTTTGTTAAATCAGTGTTTCATATCAAGAAACATTGCTGCTTCTCTCCATCACTCCATCCTCAACACTATAGGAGCTGTTACACTTGGTTACTGTCTCCTGCCTTTTCCAGTTTTGCAACTAAGAAAAATGAGAGCTTCAGTATCTGAACAGAGTAATGATAGGTATGGGTTCAGGTACATAGATAATATAATTTCTTTATAGCTATTGTTATCTCTACTTTTTTTGTCAGAGCCAAATACAAATAGAGTCTCTTCCTGTACGATCACTCTTTTCTTACATATTACTTCTCTTGGTTGTTAATAAGTAGTCATAGCATACTTCAGAACACTTTTTTCATCAAGAAACTGAGGCACACTATTATAGTTTTTGTATTATTAAGACAAAGACTGACATTTTATGGCCAGTGCTATCTAGAGAAAATGGTACATTGGAAAACATGGATTAGTGCAAATCACTAATCAAGGGGAAATCACAAAGATGGTCTTTTTAATTCATACTTTGTTGCATAGTGTCACATGAAGATTAAATAAACACCAAAAGTGTTTTCTTACCAGACGGTTATGAAATCATATATTGGCTCTGTTTGGAGAATTGTGAAATTGATGTAGATTCCATTCCCAGGTGGTACTCTTACAAGCCAGAAGCAGTCTTGAAAGTTTGGATACTCATCAGGGTATCCTGGAGAATATATGGTACCGTTCATTGCAGTTATATTTCCTCCACAGAGCGCTATAAAAAATTAAAATAATTGTTTTTAAAATATATTACAGGCTTCTTGCATTCTTCTTAGACCATGTAAAAGCCATAATTTTAAACACATTTGGTAAACTATTACTAGATTATGTAAAATCATTGCTGTGTATAGAAAAGAGATTTTACTGAGCTTTTTGCAGAGTCAGAGGTTCATTTTTGTATTATTGGTCAAATATAAAAGAAGAAGAAAAGTAATTCTGATGTCATAGGTACTATCAGAACTAGAATTAAAATGATATGTAGACATGGGGTTAAATTGAAAACTACTTTGTTAATGCTTTTTATAAATGCCAACTACAAATCAGCAGTGAAACACATTAATTGTTTTCATTTATTTTCACAAGAATGTGGCCAACCAAAATTATCAGATGAGAAAAGACATATGCTAAGTTGATGGGTGGAGGAAAATTAGAAGGGAATTTGACAATGAAAATACAGTATAAATAGCTTTTTTGTATTTACTCAGTTAAATCTGGAAGACAACTTAATAGTTCTGTGATTCTTTTTGAAGTGCACTAATTTTAGATAACATATAGTGCAAGACTGATCATACAGCTTTTGGATTTTCATAACTATGCATTTCAGGAAAACTGTGCAAACGATATTATTTTCTTCAGAGAGATTTCAGATGCATGTTGGACATGACACCACTCTGTTATAGAAGCCTAGTTCTGGAAAAGTGATCAAAACCTAAAACAGTATAGTTTGCTTTATTTTGCATACCTTCCTCCTCACTCCATCCCAAATGGACATGGACCAGCAACCCAGATTCTCTAAAATATGCTTAAGAACCTCTGATCAGAGAGCAGGTTGCTGGAAATATAGGTTTGACATATTAAGCATTGTTTGTATTTAGGTACAGTATGTGTTATGGGTTATACATATACTTTGTGCTGAACTGTAGGGTAAGGAGACTTTTATAGTCACACCTCATCCATTCAGACTCAACAGTTGGCATACTGCTTTCTTCAGCTATTAGTTTCAAAGTCTCAAGCGTTTTTGAGCAGTGCAGACAGAATTGACTTTGCAGCAGGGTCTTAGGGGAGTGAAGACAAGGGCTGATGACTGTCAGGCAATGAGATATGTTGTAAAAAGTTTTGAAAAGGTTGAAAGTGAGGGAGATGAGTTAAGAAGGGTCAGAGACTGTGCTGAGCCCAGGTTAGAAGGATTTTAGGTGCATGAGGATGCAAGGAGAAAGGACAAAACTGTTTAAACAGGAAAGACATTTAGTGTTATTTGATGTAGATTGTCAATTTCAAGAACTCTGAGGCATTAAAGAAGCCTTAGTATGTGCTGTCTTACAATAAAGTTATTAAAGCAAATACAAATTAAAAACATACTGTTCACTTCTGGCACTAGAAAAAAAAGCCCACTTCATTTTAATGCTTTTGAACACAAAGTCTTTATCTCAAATCAAAGCAAACACAACTAGAAGATACTTAACTGTATTTCTCCTTCAACAACAAAGAAAAAAAAACAAGATTCAAAAACATCAGTAGTATATTAAAATGTCAAAAACTCTTTACTAAAAATACCACAATAAATATTTGCACAAGTCCCTGTGTAATTTAAGAAATTTCTCTAGGAGCTGAGTAATGTTAGCAGCCTGTAATCATGCAGCACAACACAAATGTTAGATCGCCATTATCAATTCGGTTTATTTTTTTCGCTGCCTCTTTTTGTATCACATTAAGTAGAAACAAGTACTTCCAGCCACTGTTCAGGACCATCAAAAGTGATATTCAGAACAGAAACATGCTTGGAACATCTCTCCAATTTATTAACTAAATTCTTGGTTCCAGTAAGGTGATTCAAAGAAACAGAATCACTCAATTCAGTAAATTATTTGTCTTGATTCTGAGACAGAGAAAATACAGCTAGAACTAAGTGATAGGGAAATGTTAAGCTGTTTAGCAGTTGGTACATGAACCATTACTATTCCCTCAGGATCCAGAAAATGGGGATTGAAATTTAATTGAGATGAATTATCTTCTTCCCTCTACAAAACACAGACAGTGTAGGTGTCATCTTTCTTTTATATGATAAGGCTTCTCTTTCTGAATTCACTATCAGATATGTCCTAATTTAGTTACCACATTCCCCAGAAATGCCTGTGGCTCACTGACTCCAGGAGGAATTTCGAGTAATAAGCCTTCTAATTTGAGTACCTAAGTTTAGGTAGATGATGCAGAGTACAACACAAAAATTCAGAAAAGGAGGTGGCGCTTCCCCCCTCCCCCAGACATTCTTCTTCAACTTTCTCAGTATTGAGGATATAATTCAACATAGAGTGAAGTTATGGCCTTTAACTCGGCTCCTGAAGCTGTGGAGAATCTTTATGGCATATGAAAGTGGGCGCTCAACACCATGTACAGATCTCATCTTTGTGGAAACCTAGGCATCTAGAGAACTTTACAGTCAATAACTTAATTGCTAAATAAATGCGTTTGGATGTTGTGCTCCCAGAAGTGTAGGGTTTTGGCATGACACTTTTGAATATGAGTTATCTTCACTGTGTCTATGTTTTACCAGTAACCTAACATTGCTGTCTGAATGTTGACACAATTGTGACAAACTTGAAGGTTCCAGAAGAAAGAAATTACTTCATATGGAAGAAAATTCAGTCTTCAATTCCACAAATAGATTTTGTAGTGCACTAATATTTCTCTAAGAAACTTCGGTGTTACCAAAGCATCCAGCCTTGTCTGTTTCAGAGACTGGACACCGGATGACTGACATTCTTTGATCTACTGCTTAGGTACAGGTTCCTTTCAGCATAGCTAGGGATAAGATAAATACCTCAACAGAATCTTCACATACATTCACTCTGTTTCCTTAAAATTTCAGCAATGTGCAGGCCACAGTTCCTTGAATTTCCTTACCTGCTGTATTGGTCTAAAAAAATATAGAATTTTTAAAAATATAATAAAAAAAATCCTATTCACAGAAGATATCTGTAGAAAGGACACAGCATTTACTGGAGGACAACTGTACTTTATGCCACTTTGGACATTTCTTTCTAACTGGTAAGACAGAACATATGAGGCCAGAGTTGCAAAATGCAATTTTAAAATCTTTTTTTTCATGATTCAGTGCAGAGCTTTCATTCTGTGGCACCACCTGGATTACAAAGCAGCACATATCTCCATGCTCCAGACCTTAACCATAACTTTCAAAAAAAAAAGTTATTATCTCAGATAAGTTTCATATATTTTCTATTTCCATGAAACATTTCAGCTTCCCTGAAAAAATTTTCACATGCAAATTTGAATACTTCCTCTGCAAAGACCTCAGTATAAAGATACAGGTCTCTATAAGTTGAGAAACTGAAATTATTTCAATTAACAGTCCTTAGGAAAACTTACAAATACTGAAGAGTTCATAGGTCAACCAGAACATACCTTCACATCTGGGGAGAGGATGATTCCAGTTACGGCTGATACCATGAAGGCAAGTCAGAGCTGAATTTCCAATTAATGTGTAGCCAGGAAAACACTCAAATGAAATAGTTTGTCCCACAGTAAAGTCATTCCCAATAACAAAACCATTACGAAATGGTCGAGGGTCAGGACAGCTTTGTAGCTGATATGCTGAAATAAATAAATAAAATTTAAAAAATAAAAAATAAAAATAGAAGGGGCAAAAAAGGTAACATGCAAATTCTTATTACTTAAACAATAAAAGCTTCTCATTTAAATAAAATTTTTAAAAATGGAAATCTCATACATCTCACGTTCCATCACAGCGACAATAAAAATAATTGGTCCTACACCAGGAGAAGCACAGTGAAACTTCCCCAAAGCAATTCTGGAAATATGCAGAAAAATTATTTTCCAACTCCAAACTTCATACAAAAAACATAATAATATATAGAAAGTTAATGTGATCGTATGTTTTTTACACTTTGATAAAATATATGTGGCTGTTTGTGTGAACATAAACAAAAAAATACCCAACACCCTACCCTACAGAGTCCATGATGGCAAAAATGAGACTAGCCTCTTAATTTTATCTTTTAATTTTACTAAGTACACCAGTACTGCACTTGAGAAGAAGAGTGTTGAAAGGAATTTCGACTTTGTGTTTTCTCCACTTAGATCTTTAAAAAGGTAGGCCACTGACTAGCTCTTTAAGACTACAAATTGCTTCCAAGTGCATCCTTAAGTACACCCTAATTAAAATGCATCCAAATTGTTGTCATTGAAAATTTAAAAGTCTGTGGAAGTGTGTATAAACTAAAAACATGGGAAAAAAACTACAGGTACAGAAGACTAATGTAACCTCAAGACAAGGAGGATGTTAACACCCAACGTACCTCTAAAAAAAGTGCAGGAGGATGACAAACAACAGAATTAAAACAAATAGAAAAAGCAAATCAGGTAGCCTACACTGCATGTTGAGTGATGCATACAGTATTAAGGAACAGAACAAGGGCCAAATTAAGAAGCCTTTTAATATCAATATAGGAGCCTAAAACACAGGAGGTGGGATCTTGAATGCTTGAACCAACCAAGAGCCCTGAGGTGAAAGGCATGATATAAAGCAGCAGGATGCAGTGTTGCCAGGCGACCACCTTTCTGAGATGGCAGAGACTTTCACATAGAAGAGCAGCACTGTTGTTCAGAAATTATTTTAAGTGCCATAAAAGAAAAACATTACCAGATAAAAAGCAGCACTATAGAATACTCAAAGATGGAAATTAAAGCTTAGAAATATAAATGTAGGACTGAGGTGCTTCTACAAATGCCTAAACAGGAAAATTATAATAAATAGGAAATGTTAAGTAAAATTAGAGAAGTTGCAATAATATGGCAGATAGTAATGGAGGACCAAATATCCACCTCACCAGGATGACTTGAAGAAATAAATTTTTTAATGCAGGAAATAATTGTTCCCTAGAACAAGCAGTTTGAAAGCCCACAAGAAACAATCTTATTTTAGATTTGAACCAGCTAGTTACTTGCATGGATAATTCAGCTCATTGTTTGTAAACAAGTTTCAGTAATATCTAGTGCACACTAGTGACTCATAGGGGGTTGTAGAAGTGAACCAGTCTTGGATAACCTTGAGGCCCTGTCTTTCCTGAGATAACCCATGGGGAACTGTGTAGATAGCTCAACCCTGAGGTGTCCATAATTCATAGACCAAATAGGGAGGTGCTGCATCATTCTAAGACCCAAAACCTGAGTTGAACCTTGTAATCCCTCAACAAATAACGTGTCCTGAGTCTCAATGCAAACGACTATTCCTTTGCTTGAGGAAGTAAGATAAAGAGAAGCTGGTGAGTCTTACTTCCAGTTTCAGTCAACAACCTTGTGTACCTAGATGAACACAAAATCAGCAAAAGAGAAATAAAAAGTAGAGTATACCAAAGTGAACCTCCCCCATAGATGAATAAAGAAAGATATGGGGAAACTCCATCACACTGCCAGAGGTACTGGTATAAACCTCTCAGGCACAGTCCTTCCCACTGTCACATGAATCAGGAGATAAAAATCCTAAGTTTTGGGTTGGGAACTGGGAGTTGCTTCTCCAACTACACAGCCAGCCTGTGTGGAGAACCTTCCCCTTGACAGGGACACTGGCACAGGTCACTTCCCGGGGACTGAAAGCCCTTACCTGGAGGGGTAAGTGGTTATCATGCATGCTACAAGTTTGTAACCACAGGTGATATTTAGCGCACTTTACAGGTTGCAATATGGTGTTCCATGAATCTTTATAGGTTGCAATACTGCATTCTTCTATCACATCTGTGAAAAACTGCAGAAGTGGCATATTAAATCTGCATGTGCAGTTCAAATAAAATGTTTGCTTGAGCCTTGCAGTTAAACCTGTAAGTGAAGTTCAAATAAATTGTTTTTGAACCTCACAGTCGGTTCTCTTTTTGTCACAGTACTCAAGCTTTAGTTCAAGAAGTTCTCATGGGAGAGCTGCTCTGTAATAACAGACATAATGTAGTTTGATTGTACTAGGAGGGAGCAAGTCAAATAAACTCAGCACAGGGGTATTCAATTTTCTGGAAAGGAAACTGAAGGCAATGCAGATTGGAAACTGCTAATCTGGACTACTTTAAAAGAGTAGGTAAAACATGTTATCAAATTCAGAATAAGAAAACATGAAAATGGTTCAGAAAAATGCCTGTATGACTCAATAGGAAAGTTTAAAAAGCTACAGTGAGTAAAAAGTTGGCATTTAAATAATGAAAGTCTGCTTTTCCAAAAAGTCATAAAACTTAACAGGTAAAATTTAAATAGAAAACAAAGAGAGCAAGAATAATTTGAAAAATGTATTGCAGAAGATATCTCAGCTGATCACCAAAAAAAAAATTTACAATATCAGAAACAAGAAATTAGCTAGGGAACTGGTGGGACATTCCATGACAAATAAGAAAGAAGGGACTTTCCTGGATTAGGACACTGTAGAGAGAAACACTCTATAAAGTCTTTGTATCCATCTGTACTGCTGAAAATCATGTAGAGATTTCCAAACAAGATATGGTGCTCGTGTTACACAAGTCTATGACACTAGATCAGTTTGAAGTAAATACAAAAGTACTGAACTAAATATTAAAGGCAGAGGACAAGGAGTAGATGGCTTTCACCCAGAAGTGCTGCCAAACCAAGATATATATAATTTCAAAATCTGATCTAGAGAAGGGGTCATTTCACAATGTAAATCTCATCTATCTTTAGGGGGATATTTGAAATTATGGCTTAATGAATCTGACTTCTATATGTGCTAATACAATACAGCCTATAATACTGAATAACGTTACTGAGCACATGGCCAAACACCGTCTCTTGGGAAAGAGACTGGGGGAGGTATGATTGAAGTTCACAAAAAACATGAAGACAGTAGAAAGATTGAATGTGAAAATGCCATCAAATCCCATAGTATTAGAATTTAGAATACGACAACAACTGTGGGTGCTAGGAGAGTACACCAGAAACTAGCTTAACTTCTGTGCTTTTTAAAGTAGCATTTCTTTTTGCCATTTGGAAATATCATGCTGAGCTAGGTGGAGGTTTTTCTGATCCAACAGAAGCTTTCTGTTTTCACATTCTTATGTTTAAGGAAGAGGAGAAACAAATGTATCTCTAAAAGGCCCTATAATGAACTATGAATATCAAAGATTTTACAGCAAACAAGTAGGATTTGAAAATAAGCCTCTCACACACATCTTGGTGATCTTTTCCAAGAAGATCTGAAACATCGACTTCTTATTACAGAACTGAGGACAAATACATTATGTAAAATCTAAAAAATCAGAAGATCACAGATTGTATGTTAGAAAGAAAGTGGTTTTTTGTGGTTCAATGCACAGACAGAAACTTATTTTTAATTATTTGAGAAATAACAGCATCTCCAAAATTATTACTGTAATTATTAATAGCAGTAATAAAACGTGCTCTAAAGTCTCTTACTGCCCTCTCAGCAGTAGATTTTAAAGTTCCCTTATTCCTACACTCTGTATCATATTTGAAATAAGAAGTGAATAAAAACTTGTCATGCAATTTAAGTCATCAACTGACTTTTTTTAAAACACATTTTACAGTGGCTCACTTCCAGAATGTTACATAGACTTCAATTTGGACTTGTTACTATTGAAAGAGTAATAGAAGATTCCTCTAAAGTAATCTTTTTAAAAGCTCTTTAAATTATCCATTGCCATTACTCATATGATTAAAACATGTATAATTCAAAATATACATTTGACCTTTTTTTGTGAACTGTGGTGATCTAATATATTTTAAATGAATCTGCAAGTATTTAAATAGAATTATGATCTTGTAACCTGCACTAGTTTGGCATGACCTATTAGGGTAAAACTGAACAAGAACCTTTCAGTGATATTGTCGACTAGGTAATAAAATTGATTTGGACATTTCTAATTTGGCATTATTCAGAACTAGCTTCATGGATCCAGTACTCTGAAATGATAGTTAGATTTCCCCATCCCAGGACACTAACTGAGATTCCTATATGAAGATCGAATAATAGAGATGCTTACTTTGTAAAGCCATGCAATGTAAATTAATATGCCAACTTAATTCAGATACGGATAATTATCTGTTTGCCTATATTTGAACTGCTTTTTTAAAAGAATATGCAATTATTTTTCTTTTTTCATCTTAATTTTCTGCATTCTTCTGTTTTAACTTCATGTATAACACCCTGGTTTGAAACACACAATTCCTGTATTTCATGTTTATATTTTAGGATTGCCAAAAAAAGATACAACCTTCAGCAGCCACCTTGTTCTCACATAAAACTGTCAAAATCTCACCTTGATATACAATATGAAATCCTTGTTTGTTCTGTGAGTAATCACTGTGAAAGTATAAGCTGGTTTCATGAGTTGTGCTGAAGAGAGAGGCTGGTAGCTGAGGGCCACTTAGTCTCCCAATAACAGTGCTAGTTTCTGTAGATCCACTCCTAACTTCTAAGTAATCATGTATAGTCTCCGTTGAGAAATTCAAAAATTGCAAATGGACACCTGAAAAATAAAATCCACCAGTATAAATACCAGGAAGAAAATAAAGTATGCATATTTTACATGGACGAAATCAGAAAATAATGCAACCAGTGAAAATGCATGTGAAAATATGCTCCCAGATGCAGTCTATGGATTTCAGTTTGAAGCATTCTTTCTTCTCATGCATTACTAATTCTTAGAGGCTGGCAAGGTAAGAAATGCTAGCACTGAAATATAACCATGATTTGAAGCATTTTGGCAAAGTTTCTTGTTTGTGCATTACGGGCAAATTTCAGTTCTAAACACTGAATACATTCAGTTTAGTTTAATCTTTCTTTTCAACTGCATAAAAAACTGCATAAAAGTTTCCAGTTCTATTAAAAGAAAAAATGCTTTGTGAGCCACACCTGGAAAAAAACAGTGACAGAATTCTACCCCAGAGGTAGCTGCATTTCAGTTATACATAAACTGATCTCTCTCTGCTTATATATATATATATATATAATTAATTATACATACATATATATAAATAATGTATGCATATGTATAAAAAAGTGAGACAGTAAAATATGCATATGATATGGATTATATATACATTGTAAAGGTATGAGGAAGGAAAGTGTCTGCTCCTTAAAGGGTACCTGGTCAAGGACATTTTTCAATGAAGCAAGGGAATATAGGAAAAGGAGGAAGCCATAAACAAGAACATACAGGGACAGAAACCTGAGGGAGCCAGTGATAAGAACTAAACCTGGCCAGTCACAGTCATTGATGAAGTCAAGTGAGACTGAGAATTTCATTCCACTGAGGTTATCTGATCAGGGACTTTATCAATAGTGAAACAAAGAGAAAAGGGGGAAACAAGAAACCAAAATCTACACAAACACAGACCTGAAAAAACAAACATGAAGTTAATGACAAGAAATAAACCTTGCCAGTCACACTAATTGATGGGCTGTCAAGAATCTACAGGCACAACTTCCAGGAAGATCAACCTGGACTTTGAAACTGGTAAGACTGTAAACCAGCAGGACTTCATAATGGGAGGAGTGAAGGAATTGATAGACCTATACGATTCCCAGAAGGGATGTGGAGGGGATAGGGAAGCAGGGAGGAAAAAAGATGGGGGTTGGCAAAAAAGGGCATTAAAAGGGCTGGTTGCATGTAGAATGGGGTGATTCAGTATGTTTGGCTGGCTGGACCCAGCACCTGATCATCAGTCTGTCCTGTCAACTCCTAATTGTTGAATAAATATTTTCTTATCTATCTCTATGTGAAATCTCGTTCTCTATCCCATTGTATGCATGCCACAAGGACTAAGTGCCAGCTACTGCTGAGACCCATTTTTCTGAGTGGAATTTGGTACCAACTGCTGGAGTCAGACCAGGGGTGTGAGTGTCCCTGGCCTGTGGTCCTAGTTACCAGAGTGAGTGGGGGTGGTGTCAGTTACTGGTGAGACTGCTGTGTGTCAATAGCGGCGTGAAAATTGGTGTCAGCTACTAGAGTCAGACCAGGGGTATGGGTTCCCTGCAGCCTGTGGTGTGAAGATACTGAAGCAAGTGAGAGGCCATAGCTCTCTCTTTCTCTCCTTCCTCTCATAGGCTCTGAGCAAGGTGGTCTAGTGGAAGACGTCCCTGCTCATTGCAGAACGATGGGACTAGATGACCTTTTAAGGTCCCTTCCAACACAAATGATTCTACGATTCTGCAGACCTTGTGACCAGAATGGCAGGTAATAGGGCAACCAAGGTGAGTGGACTGGGTGCCAGCTACTGGAGCAGGGGTGCTGGTGCCCCTGGCCTGAAGTGAGTAAAAGAGTCTTTGACCTTCAGCTACTGGGACAGGAATGGTGTGTGTTCTCAAAAGCAGCTACTGGGGAGACAAGTGTAAGTTAAGTAGATAAGTGGTGGCAGCTGGAACAGATCTGTGGGTCACAGCCCATGTGCTTGGTGCTGGCTGCTTGTGTCTATTATCTTCCCCAATCCTGCTGTGTGGGGAGGTATGTGGGTATGTGTCATCTGCTAACAAAATTCAGACTGGACTAGCCAGTGAGCAGGAAGGCCTTGGGTCCAGGCAAGGATATCAAGCAGGCAGAAAGTCCATGCTGATACACTCAGGGGACTTGTGAATGTGGAAAGCATGAGGAGCAAGTGTGTGAACACTGTGTGTTTGCACTAAGCATCAAGCTGGACCAGTCATAGGGCAGGGGACTTGTGAAGGAGGTAAGAGGGGCAGAGATCCAGACAGGGGTGCCAGGTGGACACTCAAGGGATCTACAAATGTGTTTGAGCTTGTGAGCCTAGATAGTGTTGTGTGTGTGCCTGCAGAAGTGATCTGTCTCTGCCAGCCCAAGATGAGAACTTGGCTGTTTGTGCTTGTTTTATGTGAGTCCTGTATGTAGGTGCTGTTGAAGGCAGCACCTTCTCTGTGTTAGTCTGTGTGACCAGCCATGTCAGTGTCCTCTGTGGGTGTCTGTCTGTGCTCGCTTTGTTACTGTTTGAATCTGCAAATGGGAAAGTGGCAGCCCTGTCCCTCGGCATGGGAAGGGACCTTTTGTCGTTGGGCACAGACTGGGCTCCAGTGGCTGGGCAGGAGGGTCCTGGGCTTGAGTGGCTGGAGAAGGTGGCCACACTCCTTACATAATTTAACACATATAAATATATATCTTTTTTTTGAGACACAAAATATGTAAATTGTATTATCTAACCATCGTTCATTGGTACCTCTCCCACTAAACATACAGTTCAACTATTTAATTCTCATACAGACAGTGTGCCACATGATCTCCCCCCAAGCAATAGGACAAGAGTAAATGGGCTCAAGTTGCACCAGGGGAGGTTTAGATTAGCTATTAGAAAAAACTTCTTCACATAAAGGGTAATTAAACACTGGAATGAGCTGCCCAGGGTGGCAGTTGAATCACCACCCCTGGAACTATTTAAAAGACTTATACATATGATGCTTAGGAATATGGTTTAAGCACTTGGCTTGGTAGTGTAAGATTAATGGTTGGTTGAGTTAGGTTATGGTTGGACTCGATCTTAAAGGTCTTTTCCAACCAGAACAATTCCATGATTCTGTGATCTTGCCAACAGAAATTTTTGATTATTGGATTCAGTAAGGAATATGAAGGCAGATTACTATCCATTAGTAAGTTACCTCTTCTAACCAGGTGATGTATTACAGGTAGCAGGACAAGAAGAAAATGTTCAGCAGCTGAGTAGTTATAGGGCTCTTTAAAGAGGTTCCTACTTATACATATTTCTATATAAGGTACAACAAAGTAGGATTTGTATTTTGTCTGGAGTACTTTCATTAATGAGATGTTGAGTCCCACTGATGCTTCTGGCAAAGATTACCAACATGATTTCATAAGAAATTAAAGTAAGATTTATAATGTCATATGAATTATTGAAAAGTCATTAATTATTTTGTAACTCCTAAACTGTAATAGCTAAAGTGTTTGTCACTGCCTTTTAGAGCTTTCTCCCCAGATACCATATAAAGTTTATCAATGGCTCTCTGAACCATGTACCATTTTATACCCTACAGGAAAAAAAGGTTGGCACATAATTAAATTACTGTTACCTTGATCATTTCTGTTTCTCTTTATATGAAGATAGTCTATATATGATAAGAAAGCTTCTGCTTTTAATTGTCATTTTTTGACTTTTCCAGCCTTCAAAATATTTCCTACACAGAGAATCCAGTTATATCCAAACTTTGCTCTTTCTCTGTCCATGGTATTTGTAGGTTTAGCCTTTTATTTGATCCTGTGACCCAAATATTTTTCTCACTGCTTTTTTTGTTTTCTTTCACCCACTTTGTGTTGTTCAATAGAAAAACAGCTCAATATCTTTTCACCCATCATTTAGGTCTCTGTACTCTACTGTCTTTCACTAGAAGTTCCTGAATCATATCAATCTTCCAAAGTATTAATCCTTTGCTCAGCCTGTACCTCCTGCTATTTGTCTCAGACTTCTGCTTGTTAGACTGTATTTTGATGTGGATACTGCTCTTCAATGAGTATTTCATATCTTTATATATAATTCTTAACCAAAAATCTCAGAAAGAAAAGCAACAAATCGTATAAAGTAACCTTGTAAGTTGATTGAAGTCAACATAGTGTCATTGGGTTAGATTAGCTAACATAAAGTGGAAAAGCTTATGATCTGTAACTTCTAATCAGAAAAAAATCTTGTTAGAAGCACATAATCAAGTGAAAGCCTATAGAAGGTTCCCATGAGTTTTTCTACTTACTACTAAAAAGAGTTACTGGACTAGAATCACAGCATCTCTAAAACCAGTTTTAGCCATCACTTTTTCAAATTTTTCATTTTTACAATGAAACTTTATTTTTTAATTCAGTTTTAATCATATCCTATTTAGAAATGGTAAAAAAATGTCAAATGCATTTCAATCTGTTTTAGTATTATTTTAGCATGTTTCAATCTGTGGCCATTTAATTTTCTTCTAGAAAAAGGAATATTTTGTTTTCTTTTAAATTAAGTGGAAAACAAGCAAGGATCTGCATGGGATCTGAAGATTCTAGATAGATTTACAATTCATGATGAAACAGTAGAAGCTGCGACACCAAGATATCTAATATTCAGGTAATGGCAGAATTAAAGTATTAATGCTATATCTATGAAATGTTAACATAAAAAAAAAAAATAAAAAATTATTGACTTGTGTATTGTGACTTCTAAACAAAATGCAAATATAACAATTAGGTTTTATATGGGAATCTCTATCCTGGCATAATGTATTTCCTACAGATTGCTTCTGTTAAGTCAGTGTTACTGAATGTTTAATATTATTCAGTTTAAACAAACCATGCACAAAAAATTGCTTTCATTTAAATGATAAATGAACCAGGCTCACAGGACTTAAAATCAAAAAGATCACAGAAGTTATTTTAAAAATAGGAGAGAAAGAATCTGAACAGATGCAGAAAGCAAAAACTATTTGGGATGTCACATTCACTTACTGTGGAAGACTCACAAATTCTGTATCAACAAGTAAAGATGCCAGAAGATGGCAAGTATAAAACAGAAAACAGTGAGGCATGTCTGAAAAAAAGAGCATGCCATTCCACTAGCATATAAAGAAAAAAACCCAAGAGCACATGCTCCTACAAAAGTGCCACAAGTATAAAAAAATAGATGAGATAACTGTATTGTCATGCTTTGAAAAATATTTTGGTATTATAGATATACAGTACCACTCAAAGTTGCTCAAGAGATTGGTCAATGTAACTGAAATGCTGATATTAACTATGCAAAATCATGGTAAATGAGAGAAGTTCCAGTGACCAGAAAAAAGTCAGAAGATACGGAATTTGTCTAAGTGGAGGAAACTTTGACACACATGAAAGACAAAAAGGGACTCAGGATCAATCAACATGGATTTGCTAACAGAAAATCACAGATGATCAGCCATTATTTCCTTCTGTGATTAAAATGAATAATTAAAATATGGGTTGATATGGGAACTTAAAATATTGAATGCCTTCATGAGAAACCTTGACAGTATCGATTCATCCTCAACAAATTTGTAGAGGATGCTAAACTTGGGGTCATGGATAATATACCAAATGGCACAAATTCTTTACAGAGAAACACTGAAAAACTTGAGGGTTGAGTTAACAAACCCTTCTTGAAGGTTTGCACGAGAAGTGCAAAGTTCTGCATCTGGAACACAACCTCCTTATCTGTTATTACAGGCTGGGAACTGCTTAGGTGAGTAGCAGCCCTGCTGAAAAGGATCAGCCAGTATTAGCGAGCTTGATCTAATGTTACTAACAATTTTTCTTTGAGTGGGAATCATGACAATTTTGTGTGGAATTCCCTTCAAAGAAGATTTCTATGCTGCTGTGATATTCAACTCGGATATGCAAAGAAGTAAAGAAGTTCAACAATAAAATAATTAACTCAGATGTAGCTTTAATTGTTTTAAACTGATACTAACTTGGTTTAAAATACTAGTGATGAATATTTGTTGGGTTTATGACCTCACAAAAAGAAATCAAGCCTGTTAAGTTAGAAAATTGTGCTTAATTCTAATGAAACAACTTTGTCTTTATCAGAAAATTGTAGTATATGTTAAATAAAAAACCAAGAACTGTGCCATTTTTGTTTTTTTGTTTGCTTAAGGCTTCGGTAACTTCTTCAAATGAGTTAGAATTAATTTTTTTTGCCAGGATAAATACAATATTTAAAAAACTATGTTCAGCATTTTGAATCCATAAAAATCCCAAACAAATCTAAGCCATGAAAGAACACATACCAAAACCAATAGGCAGCTTTATCGTCCATGTACAATCCAAACTGCTAGGATAGTTACCAGGAAACCCAGGGCTGAGGATCACTCCACTGAAGTCTGACATGCCACCCCCACATTGTGCTGCAAAAAAAGGCAAAGACAATTTCAGAGGAGTAGAATGAGTTAAAATTTATTCCGAACATTGAAGATCCTTCTAATAATAATATAATAATAACTAGGTTTATATGTCATAAAATAAACAAATGTTCCTTTATCACTAATTATTTGTAAGCAAGTAATTTACAAGTACCTGCTTTAACCCTATGTATCTACTCTGAATGAACTAGGTGTTAATCTGGGGGACACATACACCTAAAAAGAGAATAGATGTTTACTCTGTGTGCATCACTCTTGTAAACAGCCAAGTGACACACATCAGCTCGCAGCAACATTGAAAGAATTCCATGTTATTTTGCAAAGGAGCATCTGAATAATATAAAATAATATATTTTTAAAAGACTGTGTACTAAAAGCATTTCAAAAGCCTTTTAAAACTGCATTTGTATCCCACCACTCTAAAGACAAGATAAAATAAGCAGACTTAGAAAAAGTACACAGACGTATTTCCTGAAATGGAACTAAATTCATATTTGAACTTAACATTGTTCAGGCATGACATGAGTGAATAAAGTAACTTACACTTCAATCTTAGATTTTAAGTTATTAATTATGGTAAATGCATTTTTATTTAACAGTTTTGTCCAATTACCATTTGCTGAATCCTTTTAAACACAATTAAAAATTATTACTTGCAAAAATGGGAAAAAAAGGAAAATGAAACCCCCTAAAATTTCACCAAAGCATCCTTGTCTTCAGAATTTACTATAGAGCAGTGCAGTTATCATATCAGACTTCCTAGACATATGCTAATGCATAATGATGGAAAAGGAAAACTAACTAAAAAAAAAATGTTACAAATATCTGAATCTTGTTGAATACTTATAAATTCTAAGCTGAGGGAGCTCAGCACCTCATAGAAGGTTTTTAACACCTCACAGGATGAAGAAAAGAATTATGTGAGGCAGCTCAAGAGGATAGATAATCTGTCTTAAAGAAAAACAACATTTAAAATCTTTAATGAGTTCTGCAGCATACTACTTTCCACAAATTCAAGATTACAAATACAGATAACTCTTACTGCTAGGGATCCTAAAGAAAAAAGACATTTCTATTGAGTGAAAGAGAATGCAAATAGAAAGTTTAACATCACTCGTATTTATTAATCATATAAAGACAATATACTTAAATTCATTTCAGATGTCCCATTTGGGCTTCTGGCAGGATTTCAGTGTTTTTTCTAATAATGTTAATATGGTCATGCATATAGTTTTATTTCAAAAATTATGTATCTTCTTAAATTGGGTAGATATGCCTTATGCTGAACTTATTAGAGATGAAAATATAATTCTTTTTTATTTTAGTATTTTCTGTAATAGTCATCATTTTGCTGTGGAAATAATTCATAAACAAATAAACTATGTTTACAAGGGTCTCAGGAGGTCTCACCACTGATAGTGAATTGATGATAAATTCAGACTAGAACATACTTCATTCTGTCTTTTTCTGATTGGACATTTCAGAAAAGCTTTACCAAAGTAAGTGTGAAGTATGCTGTGAAAATCTTTAACTTGATCCTTTTAACTTCCAATTAATTCCTTCTACTTCTCCTTACTCTTTCCTCTTATATATGTATCTTATTTTTTAGTTCTCTGGCTTTCTCATTATGGCATATTTGAGAGAATTTATGTATGCTGAACATACCTAAACATATTGGAATTGGATAATTCCATCTTCTTACTGGTCCAGGCATGCAGGTGATATGTGAATGTCCCTAAAATGACACAATATTCGCTAATTCATATAATTAAAAATATACAATATATGGCATACCATTAGTATCTCAACAAATATAATTTATAAACATCATCAACATATATAAAACCACTAACATATAACATTTATATTGTACATTGTGAATTTTGTCATACCTTCAATATAATGAAGACTTAACTATGTGAGTGTTAGCCCACCAAAGAATTGTGTCTATGCCTTTAATATTATTTCTAACAGTATAACAGCATCCAGCCAAATTCTTATAATACCAGATTTCACATAAATGAAGGGTCTAGAAACTAAAGATCTAATTTAAGCAACATTTACATAGTACTGATCTGCATAGTTTGTGGAACAAAATAATAATAAGATACAAATTATATATATTATACAGTACTGACTTTACATCTTAAATTTGTAATACCTGTCCTAGATGTAGTCCTTACCCTCACCCTCAAACAGCTGGCTTAGGTTGCAAAAGCTGACATATTTAAGGAAATTCTTTACAACATGTGTCCCTTTACAACATGTGTCCCTTTCCAACAGACGAAGTGTTGTGATTTCAAGGCAATCTGTTATAGATAAATTCCAAGACTCACCCGAGTGACCCTCTGTGTTTTCATCAGCTTAATGTAATTGTAATTGACTTCCAGAAACAGCAAACAAAAATGGAAAGTCTTAAAAGAAAACTGTATTTGGGATATTTTGCAAAACCATATAGTATACACACTTGTATGACCTAGTAGAAAAAAATCAGTAGCTTTTAGCCTGTATTTGCAACATTCACATGAAGACAAAAGTTAGTTTTTCATGTTTAATCTCCTTATCAATTCAGAGCATGTAGCAATTGAGGGAACCCAGTATCTCTAAAGCATCCACAGTATTTGTGAATAGTGTATTAGTCCATCTGCAGCTCATTCTTTTTCTCTTGTAAAAGAAAAGTAAACACATTCTCTGTAGTGCAAGTAGGCATGTCTGCTCATTGATAGAAGAAAAAAAAATTGAAGAGGAGAAGTCATAGTGCATAAGCCCCAACAACAATATGGAGGGAAGAGGTTTTCATAGAATCATAGAATGTCTTGGGTTGGAAAGGACCTCTAAAGGTCATTTAGTCCAACCCCCCTACAGTAAGCAGGGATATCTCACACTAGAAGAGATTTCTCAGAGCCCCATCAAACCTGACCTTAAACATCAGGGATGGGGCCCCCACCTAGGCAACCTGTTCCAGTGATCCAACACCCTCATATTAAAGAACTTTTTCCTAATGTCCAACCTAAATCCACTCTTCTCTAGCTTCAAACCATTACCCCTTGGGTCCTATCATTACACACCCCAGTGATCAGGTTCCCCAGCCTTCTGATAGGCCCCTTTCAGCTATTGGAAGGTCGCGATAAGGTCCCCTTGGAATCTTTTCTTCTTCAGGCTGAACAACCGCAACTCCCTCAGCCTGTCTTAATAAGAGAGGTGCTCCAGTCCTCTGATCATTTTCATTGTCCTCCTCTGGACATGCTCCAACAGGTCCACATTCTTCTTCTGTTGGGGAATCCAGAGCTGGATGCAGTACTCCAGGTGAGGTCTCACCAGGGCAGAGTAGAGAGGCAGAATCACCTCTCTTGATCTGCTGGCCACACTGCTTTTGATGTAGCCCAGGATGCATGTGTAAAAAATATTTGAGGTTGTTCCCAAGCAAAAGCAGATAAATAAGGCAATACAAGAAGTAAACTTCAATAGTCATTGTCAGAACTGCAATCACAGAACACTTAAGTTGTTGAAATGCTAGAAGGCTGCAGACATAACTAGGAACTCTGCCTTGAATGGAAAACTAGGATACAGGTCCCAAATCCAAACAGCAGTTGAGATCTGGAAGCAGGCGAGTTTGTTTAGTTTCTATCACAATACATAAACCACAGGTTAAAAAAAAATATTTTTAGTTCAAAAAAGGAATTCAGTTTTTATTTTTGATGCAGTGCATATGACCCCAGTATTTAGGTATTCACAGAATTATGTAAAATAAATGTTTGAAATTGTTAGTGTTTTTAAAACTTTCCTTCAGTTACTTAGTCCAATACTCATCAACAGGTGTTGCAGGCCAGACTGATATTACTGAAGAAACCAAGGCAGATAATTTATCCTTTTGCTATTCTACTCCAAAGTGCTTGATAACTCCATTTGTGGTAATCACGTGCTGTACTGGTTTGTTTTACAAAACATTTTCCCCCTTTAAGATTTTCTTTTTACTATTCATAGGTAATGTGATTGTTTTCTCTCTCTTTACACTCTCAAAGAGCTAGAGAAAGAAGACTGTAGAGCCTGATGAGTCACAAATAAGAAAAAACATAGTTGTTGACAATTGTAAACTATCAGTTGGAACCTTAATCCTTTTGGGGAGTGTCTCAAGTGGAAACAATTCACAGTTTGGGATTTGGTTCTACAGTGTAACTGTACAAATTTTTGAAAATATTTTCAAGATCTTTCCTGTATGTAGATTACTACTGGTTAGATATGATAAGTAACTCAAAGAGGAAAATTACTCACAATGTACAGTCACTGCATTGCCCCTAGTTTTATCTTTTGCTAATACAAGCATATAGCAAATTTGCTGGGCAAAAATATACTCATATTTGAAAAAATTTTTTGATAAAAGACCCCAAGAAATTACTGAATTTACTGAAGAAAATTATTTCCTTTCCCTTTGTTCTTATTTCTCCTCTTCCCTTACTTTCTTTTTCCTCCTGTACATAGAGAACTACTGATAAATACTCATCAAGTGATTTACCAGCACTGCATAGCTCAGTCAGCAATAGATAACAACCTATAATCATGAATGCAGGTTAATCACAAAGCTATACACTTCTGAAGGAGTATTTGGATAGTTGCTAATTCAAAATTTGGCAGAAAAGCCTACCAGTCATGCAAGGCTATCATATGTCCACAAATCCTGAATAGTTCAGCATCCAGTTCATACTGACATACTCAAAACCATGTTAAAGAACTAAAAAGCATCACTTGAAACTGAAAACTTGGCTCACCTGAAGAGAATAACCCTGATCACACTGGAAAGACACCACATCGCCAACCATGTATCTGTCTCCAATTTTGATCCCATTGCTTGGGGTCTGTGGTTCAGGACAAGAGTCCAAACCTATAGCTGTGAAAAATGGAGAAGTGTAGACATTCTAAGGAACACAGAATCTTTTTTTAGATTAATATAGAACTTCTGGGTACATTGTATATAGGCCCCACTGTATTAATATGTTTTAGGAAGTTCTTGGGTACCAGCAGTTAGTCTGTGGACAAGCAAGTGGTATATTATTTTGGAATAACTGCTCTATAAGGAGAAAAATATTTTCCTAAGTAAAGGAAAAGTTAAGAAATAATCAGAATGGCAACAAACACTTCCCAGCAATCTGTAGTCTCAACTTAAAGTCTCATCTAAATTTCCATTATCTCCTGGCTCAAACTCATTCATTTCCAGCTCAAGCCTCACTCCTAATTACAGCCTACCTAATTCAAACTAGGAGCACCCCTCATATTCCTTTTCCAGCATCTGTCCCAAGAGAACATTTATTCCACTGCAAAGTAAAATTGCTTACATGCATTCAATCCCTCAAAGGTCTAACTCTTCTATTCATGTATACACACACACAGAGTAAATACTGGCATCCAATTTCACCTAATCCCCTATTTTTAATGAAGTATCTAAGTATCTCTTCTATTGCAATGGAAGCTAGTTTGCCAAGAGACCATACGCTTTTTCATGGTCATCAAAAAAAGGAATAAATACCTTCTTCATTGCATCTACCTAGGAAGATCCATGAATATATGAATATATGTATCATTAAGTATAAGCAGTTCAGTTACCCTCTTTGCCTACTGTAAGAATTACACCCTAACTAGTTGTGAAGCCAGGGCTGTGAAGCAATCAGTACACTGGGTAATGTTGTGGAATTCAACAACAGCACAACTTCAATATATTAACAACCTCTGCATGTTTAAAATGTTATTAATGTAACTCATGATCACTTCATGTAAGAATCTCATTGAGTAAAGACTACTAATTCAAGAGTCTTACAGAAATATAATATTTTACTGTATGTGATGCATAAGGAATTTATAAAGCATAATATTTTGTGCATCAGTAATAGTTTTCACCATAATTATTTTACAATAACATTGTATTGTAAAAATGCAATTAAAAAATAAATTTGACATCAAGCATTTAGTAAGTATAGATTAAACTGATAATCTGTTTTGTAATTCCTGTTCTAAAAATGTATTGGGCATATGAAATTTTACATAAAACCATATTAAAATAAAAAACTGTTTGAACTAATATCACTGGAATGTACACGTACAGCTCAGGAATATAAAAATATAAACCTCCTGCTATAAAACATAATTCAATTCTAAATTGCAAAAAATCCTTAACGCCTGTGCAGTTCTTATTTTCTCTGCTCAAAATAGTAATGAGAAGTAAAAACATATTTTTTACTGCAGATACCTGTTAATGGGAATGAGAAACAACTGATACAGATACACAGATGAGCAGCTGTACTCTGTAGTTTTTATCACTGTTAACTTTGTGATTTATTTTTTATTTTGATATTAAGAAACTTATAGAATTTAGCAACAAGATGTTCCCCATAATATTAAATACTCACTTACATAGTTTTGTGTGGCAAGGAATGTTGCTACTTTGAAAAACCTAGTATTTATTTCAAGGCTCTCCTCTGCATGTTCACAGCAAAGGACGCAAAGTTCCTTACTCCATGACACTAATACTTCCACATATACTGATCATACACTTAATCCTTCCATAGTGTTCCCATACTTGCTATATACAAAATTATGTATTTTTGTTTTGGTTTGAGCAAGCTCTTTGCTGATATTTTTTTTTTTTCTTTCAGTGAACTTTTTAGCAGTGCCAGTGGACTGATAATAACCAAGGTCACTCCTGACTGTCTGCAGCCTCCCCCACTACAGGGGAGCAGATTAGACTGAAGGCAGGATCAGCAAATCAGAATATTCCCTTCTCATAGTATTTTCTCTTTTTGGCTTTCAGTATAAGTTAAGACACCACGGAAGTCAAGCCTCTCTTTTTCCTTTTTCTCTCACTTTCCTGCTTACTGTCGCTTCTATCACCCTCTCTTTGGCTCTCTCTCTTTTTTCCATTTTTCTTCCCAGCCGACACCCGAGGCCCCGTCCGTGCGCCCGGACACTCCCCCCTTCAGCTGGAGTCACCAGGGAGAAGAGTTGCTGTGAGAGTCGCTGGGGGAGGAGGGAGGGGATCGGGTGTTGCACATCCCTTTGCAAATACATATATATATATTCCCTTATCACTAATAATTAAAATCGATCTGTTTCACTTTTCAACCCAGAAAGCCTCTCTTTCTCATTTTTTCCCCTCTTTCCCTACCTTGGGGGAGGGGGGGGGAGGGGTGAATCAAGAGACTGCCAACTCGGTGCCAAACCGACACAATTTTGCAACCAGTTTCTACATACCAGATTATTTTTATCTTTCAAATTCTTATTTTCTCTTCTCAAACTACAAACAAAAAGAACATCAAAGAATACATTTTGAAAATGGCTGATGGGCTTAGATTCAATTTTTACATTTCAGAGACCCAGATGGTGATTCAGCTCACGTATAAAGTACAAATGCAAAAGAACAGCAGCACTTGGCTTACACAGATGAGTGCTTACAATCTGTTTTGAACAGAGTGAAAGAGTGAGTAGTTTTCAGTTTCCAATTACTGAACCTTTAGCTGAAATGCGAAACCTTATTATGTGAATACTCCGTCCATCCAAAGTGAAATGATTTCATTTAAATGCTTTTCTCAGTGTAGGTATCTTAACAGCTCAAACCAGATCACAGATATTCATCCTATTGTGCACTCGCTTCAATTAATACAATAATGCCTGGAAAAAAATAGTTTGAATGTCTGCAATGCCTTTCAACAAACTGAAACATAGCAGGGTTTGTTGCCTTCCCAGCTGAGCACTAGTTAGAGAACGTCTGCCTTTAGAGTGTCATGATAGTTATTCCCACAACATAACAAATGCATTCATAAACTGCACTTTGTTCATTATTGACTCATTTGTGGTGCATGACTAGTTCCTTGAATCACATTATACTACTGTTTCAGTATAACGTTAGACTTTTAAGCTTCCATGAGCAATGGCATTAGAGAGAAAAGAGATTTTAACATAGAAAACATACTTTCAGTTTATTCCAATTTTTAAGATAAGAACTGTATATAAGGAAAAAAAAAGCTATTTTATGCTATCTTGCCCTTCTCCGGCAGCTTCTTACTCTAAATATAAAAAGCTACAAATGAAATTTTGGATGATACACTCTGGAACAACACAAGTCTTAAAGTAATAACCTTTTTTATTTTGTAAAGTTATTACTACAATCATTATCTATGGTGTTATCATTGCAGATTATACAGTTTAAATACATGGATTTCTAGGGATTAGATTTTAGAACAAAAATTAGTGTGTAATATCTTTTACTAATTTTAAATAGATATTGAGTATTGTAGAAAGTATGTATGAGGCAATCTTACAGACTCACCTAATCTCAAAGAATATTGCTACTATTTATACAGCATAATCAGTTACCTAATCAGCAAAACTTCAGTTAGAGAAAATGAGAACTAAATTAAGAACTATAGTGGCATAAAACATACACATTATATATGTGTTTAACAAACCATTCTGAGATGCTCTTTTTGGCCATACTTCAGTTGATGTGATATATTTTCATATTTAAGGTATCCAATGTAATATATAAATTTAACAAGAATTTAAGGAATAAAAATATGGTAGGAAAAAAAAGATTGATAAGACCATTATTCACTTTTGGAATGTATTTTATTCCTTATGTCAAAGGATCATTGTTTTGGTCTTAAAATATTTCTTCAACAAAGTTTCTTGTGTTTTGTTCTGTTTTTATATTAAAAAAATTTCATTTGGATTTTGTAGCAGTTCAAAAGATGAGCCAGACTGGACAGCATGAAAAACCTATTAAAAAAGGATGAAAAGAGATATTGGAAATGACACAGAATGAAATGTTCTTACAGAAAACTGTTGTTGAGATGAAAAAGTAATCATTTTGGTAAGAGAGGTGCACTTCCCCTCAGATTTTTGTCTCCTAGAATGCATGAATGCACTACATATTGAACAAAAATTTTTTATGGCTAACTCACTTGAAAATTGTTTAATATAAATACTCAACTCTGATGTGATTTTCAGTGAGAACTGTGTACCAATACTTCAAAGTTGAACATGTTAATGTAGCTGACTCCTCATTACAACCTCTGTCAGTATAGGCTCCAGTGAAATGCAATGTATGTATGAAACACATTAAAATGGGGCCAATTCTTTCTATTAACTATCTCTAAAAACATAATCACAGCTTTTAGAGCTGCAAGTGTTATCTGAGACTCAGAGATGACCAGCACAACTGAGGAGAGTGAACTCTACTTGGATCAATGCATTCCTAGAGAAATTTCAGTAGAAAGACAGCAGTATTGTGAGTGGGATTCTGACAAAAATTCCTGTCTCTCCATTGCAAGAGATGAAAAGCCAGAAGATATACTAGTTATATTTTCTGTTTTCTTCATTCCAGCAATGATGAGAAATTATTGTCCCTTAGATTAATCTCCTGTATCAAATACATTATCCAGCCCAATGCTGAATTTTCCATAGTATCTTCTTGAAAAAGAATTAAGGTACATCTTTAAAAAAAAAACAAAACAACACATAAAACTTCCCTTTGGTTCACAGGTGATAGAGACTATGTCTTTCTTAACAAGTAGTGGTGAGTAATAGTCATAGATCTATGAACTGAAACAGCTGGTGCTTAGGACTCAAGTTCCACATAAAATGCTTAACTAAATGGTTTTATTATTATTGGTTTTAGTTAGTCTGGTACTATAGGCTGATTGTCCACTAGTGGCTGAAGCATTAGCTGAGATGTTGAAGTACATGCTTCTATTTTGTTTTGCATGGCAGGAATCAATATTGCATGCTCTGAAACCATGCTTTAGTTCTGTGTGGTTGCATTTGTTTCTAATAAAGATTATAGGTTTAGACATAGTTTTGCAACTTCCTCACCCCATCCCAAAGACTGTATGGTGTTTTAATCACTTATCTCTATCACCTGGACATGGAAAGTTAATCACTAATCTTGTAAAATAGTGTATTTCACTGAGCTACTGTTTAGTTGGGTATCTACAGAGGAACATGAACATTCTTTCCTGAATCACAAATTTTCAGCATACTTTGGATTTATACACTCACTCAGAAAACATATTATGTATGTACAGATAAACCCATACACACACATACAGCCATTGTTCTTGGCACAGACGAATACTTTAAATCACAGAATGGTGAGATCACTGAGTCCAACCAAAAAAAACCAAAACAAAACCAAAAAAACAATCCCCCCGCATGAAACTCCACAAAACCACACCTCAAAAAACCCCACATCACACAACCTACAATCTCAGCAACTAAAGCACTAGAGCATGCCCTGAAGTTCCTCATCTACATGTTTCTTGAATACATCTAAGGACAGTGACTCAACCACCTCTATGGGCAGGCTGTTCCAGTGCCTGATCACTCTTTCAGTAAAGAAATTCTTCCTAATATCCAATCTAAACCTCCCTTGCTGCAACTTCAGACCATTTCCTCTGGTCCTGTCATTATTCACCTGGGAGAAGAGGCCAACACCCACCTCCCTACAACCTCCTTTTAGGCAGTTGTAGAGAGCAATGAGGTCTCCCTTCAGCCTTCTCTTTTCCAAACAAAACATCTCAGCCGCTCCTCATATGACTTGTTCTCTAGGCCCTTCACCAGCTGTGAATACACTGTGAATTCTTTCTTTACTTAGAGGTTAAACTTGTGTACTGGCAGTACACTACACATTTCAGTTATTTGGAAATGTAGAAGTACACAGATGCATTTTACTTTCACTGGATTCAGTATAATTTTACTTTGTTTTCATAAATTCCTGCTTTTTTCTCCCTCTGAAGTTGTAAACGGCTGAGTGTATCTGCATTTCAAGAAAATAGCAGCATAATTCTAACCTATAATTAATGTTTAATTATAGACAAGCGATCAGGCAGCAATTTTGTAAGGCTGTGTTCTCCAACAACCAGACCATGGGATTTGCATACTGTAAAACTGACAGGAAATAACCATGACACAATTATGAAAATCAGACACCAGAACCAATATGAGCAGAGGGAACTGCAGAGCTGGGAAGAAAAAAAAAAAATCTGCAACAAATTATTAGTGATTGCCAGAATTCCTATCAGTCAGCTAAGGCAATCTCATTTAGACAGAGTTTTATAATTAGAATCCTTTCCGCTGATGAGGTACTCAGTAATAATAAAAACATTTGCTGTGTTCTCACCAACCTGTGAGCACTTGTCAGTTAGTTAAGAAGCACAGCTGGTATTCTCAGTTTATTCATTCTCTCATTTTCACTGAGAGAGATTAATTTTCATGTCCTACACATATATACACAACATATAGTATGTAATACATACATTATTGTATTGGGCATAACTTGCAGATTTGGGTGGGGGCTGGTGGGTTGCGGGACTGCAAGGGTGGCATCTCTGACCACGGGCTGTGTTCAATATAGTTGGTTCCAGGCAGCTCTAGCCAGCTCCAGTGGACCCACCACTGGACACACCAGCCTCCAGAAGAGTTTGTAGTGCCTCTGGACCATTCAGATGTGCTTGTGTGGAAACTTATTTAAGAAAGAGTGGTAAGCACCAAGAAAAGGAGCAAAACGAGAGCAGGAGTAGAAAGGAGACCTCACTGGAGTAGGATAGAGAGAAGAGCATGACCAAGCAGAGGCTGTAGCTGAAGCATCTGGCTGAGCAGAGGCTGGAGCCCAAGTATCCACTCAAGCAGACAACGAGATGTTGGAACCTAAAGGGACCACAGCAACCATGGGACACTGATCCAATCTGCTGCAGTGCTGCTGCCTCACCAAAGGGACAGAGCGTAGTGTGTAGTGAGGGCACTGAAGAACAAAAATGTGTGTGGGGAGGTGTCCAGAGGAAATTAGGGGATTTTTCCTAAGGGTTTGTCATTATTTTTGATCCATAACAGATACAGTAATTGATTGTTAATTGGCAAAGAATTAAATTGAGATAGCCTAAAGCAGTATGCTGGTTTTGTCTGCAACAATTATATAAATACATTATATCTTGGTATTAGGATTGTCACATGAGCATATCTGCATTTACACCAGGCTGCTCTAAGTTCAGAAAAGCTTTAAAGAGAGCAAAACCAAAATAAAGGTGAAAGCAAGACAAACTAAACTTCCTTAGTCCTTAGAGTACAGGCTTTAGGCCTGATCTTACTCTCTTGCAATTAAATGAAGATTTTACCAATTACTTTGGAGTAATGGTATGTAGCTCATTATGTGCAATAGAACAGAATATTCCTCTTTTTTTCCCAATGTCTGAAACTAGCAAGTACTCTTAGTTTCTGCATTACCTGTATACTCAAGATGAAATCCAGCAGCTGAAACACTGATATCAGACTGAAAATTTAGGTACAGATTATTTGATGTGCTGTTGAGAAGTGGAGGTATGGTTATTCCTGAAAAGAGAAATCAAAATATTATTGAAATGCACAAAAACTGAGCTAAATACATACATAAATGTGTGTGTGTATAAAAAGAGAAAAAGAAAAAGGGGGGAAGGGTGAAGAGAGGATGGGAGAGCGGAAGGGAGAGATCGCCTAACCAATTCCATATTTTGTCATAATGGATGTTATCAAATACAGGACTCAAATACATTTTTGTTACATTTTCAGTGCACCAAAAATGTCAGACATGAACTGTAGATACTTAGGGAAGCAGAGTCTAATAAAAAATTATATTATCATAGAATCATTTAGGTTAGAAAGGACTTTTAAGATCATCAAGCCCAGCCACTAACAAAACGCTGCCAAGTCCACCACTCAACCATGTCCCTAAGCACCATGCCTACACCTCTTTTAAATACTTCCAGGGATGGTGGTTCCACCACTTCCCTGCACAGCCTATTCCAATGCTTGACAAGCTTTTTGTTGAAGAAATTTTTCCTAATATCCAATCTAAACCTCTCCTGGCTCAACTTGAGGCCATTTCCTCTTGTTTTATCACTTGTGACTTGGGAGAAGTGACAAACACCCACCTTTCTACAACCTCCTTTTAGATAGTTGCAGAACGCAGTAAGGTCTCCTCTCAGCCTCCTTTTCTTCAGACTAAAAAACAACATTTCCCTCAGATGCTCCTCATAAGACTTGTGCTCTAGACACTTCACCAACATTGTTTCCTTTCTCTAGACAGACTTCAGCACCTCAGTGTCTTTCTTGTAGTGAGGGCCCATAACTGAACACAGTATTCAAGGTACAGCCTCAACAGTGCTGAGTACATGGGCATAATCACTTCCCCAGTCCTGCTGGCCACACTGAGACAAGCCAGGATACTGTTGGCCTTCTTTGCCACCTGGGCACCCTGCTGGCTCTTATTCAGCCAGCTGTCAATCAACACCCCCAGGTCTTTCTCTGCTGAGCAGCTTTCCAGCCACTCTTCCCCAAGCCTGTAGCAGTGCATGCGGTTGTTACGGCCCAAGTGCAGGACCTGTTACTTGGCCATGTAGCATCTCATACAAGGGGCCTCAGCATTTCAAACCAGACTGTCCAGATTCCTCTGTAGAGCCTTCCTACTCTCATGCAGATCAACTCTCCCACCCAACTTGGTGTCATCTACAAATTTACTTAGGGTGCATTCAATCCCCTCATCCAGATCATTGGTAAATATATTAAAAAGAGAACCGGTCCTGATATTGAGCCCTTGGAAATACCCCTTGTGAGCGGACACCAACTGTTTTTAACTGCATTCACCACAACTTTTAGGGCCTGGCCATCCAGCCAGTTTTTTATCCAGTGAAGCCTACACCCAAATTTTACAGGCATTTATCCACAAAAGGAGAAATTTTTACTAGGATTATAATAAAAACAAGAGAAAATCCTTAACTGTAATAATTTTAAATGTAACAGCCAAATATTACAAGCAGCTCGGAACTGCTATGTTATGGGGCTGTTCTTAGAAATGTGATTGATTATTTATTTGTGTTTCAGTACAAGAAAATACAACAATCTTGCTGTCTGGGAACTCATCCTGTACATTTTAATGAAGCAGGATAAAGGAAAAAAAATAAAATAAAAAAAATCAGACAACATAGCTTCCTTGTTTATCTAAAATAAACAATGCATCCTTTAGTTATGTACAATTTCAAGTGGCATCTTTTTTAGAGGTCTGTAATTCTGGACTCTGCTATAAGATTGGGTAAAAAATGAGATTAATAGATATCTAGTTTGGGAGTCTCTGAATGTTATTTCATTTCTAACATTTTCAAATATTCCACTTTCTGAAAATCCACTAATAGATTATTGATTAAAACAGATTTATTATTGTTGATTATAGGTGAAAAAACCACACACATATAAAAGAACTAGAAAGAGTTGTGTCTTTACAATAAAGAGTTGAATATATGAAACACTTATTGTGAAATCTTCTCAATCACCTGAATAACTTCCAAGCCTTGGAGCATTGTTGTCAGCACCATCATAGAAGTCTAAGGAATCCCAGTTGTGTTCTGTGGCAAAACTCACCACTTGCACCTATGGAGAAAAATATGAGGTAATGAACATAAACTTTTTCCCCTCTGTATTCTAGCACTAAGACAACTGTAAGTTGTAGGCTCTTTTGCTTTCAGCTATAAAAAGTGCTGCCCTACTCTCTTGGTCAAATATAATAGAAAATCATAATTAAGTGAATGAAACTGCATAGCAACATGTTTTGTATTTAATTGTCAATTCAGACTTCTAAATCCTGTGACCTTTATTGACAACCACATAGTACCTCTGATGAGAGTCACACAACTGTGGAAATCATCTGGGTATAAAATATGATTCTGTTGTTGGCAAGACATTAAGGGGAAGACAAAACACAGTATTGGATTCTTTCTAGTTTATCCTGGGCCAAAAACAGTCCCACAGTGATGCATACTGCTTCATCTACCTTACCATGTTCAATTCTGGCTCAAGGTAAAAAGCAACCTCCTGTGGTTGGTTACCTTCCTCACTGACTCTTCGCCTGAGGAGGTGCAGTCACTAGCATGCTACAAGCCAAAGGCTGAACATTCACTTAATTCGTTCCAGAGGTGACAGCATACTTCCACCCATAAAAAGATGCAAAGCTGTAAACTGACAGCCTGCAAGAGGGAGGATATATCTCTTCTCATATAGTGAAAAAAATCCCAAGAAAGTCAAGAAATGCCAGTTTCACGGTCCTGTTATGGAGAGCAAAGGGTGTGGTGTTTTGTTGTGTTTTTTTTTAGTGAAATAACTTTTTAATGAAAATAATTTAAAGAGCAACAGTAGCACTGTTCACAACCACTCTCAAAAAGCTGTACCTTAGAAACTAAGTTAGAGAATTATACTCCTTTTACTGTTTTTCTGTCTTACTTTTTCTCCCTTTTATTTTCTAAAAACTTCAACAGAATAAATAAGCACTGGTTCCAGTACAACTAGGCAATTACGTTATTTTTCGAGATGAAATATTTGACTAGGACCTTCTTCTAGGCAAAAGCAATGTTCATTTTGGCCACCTATGTCTTGGATGCGGGGGTTAAACACTACTTTTTGTAGGAATTGGTCAGATACTACAGCCCATGGATGTTTTGTTTGTTTTTTTTAAAGGTGAAGAAATGCTCAAGCCCTGACTGGTTTAGATAATTTTAGGAGGCCACTGGATCTGTTCTCTCAGAAAACCTTATGTTTATTTTTTGGTTCATAAGGGATTTAGGTTCAACCTGGTGTCTCTGCTAGGAATATTTCTGAAGACATACAGGACTGAAGTGCAGGCATCTAGGAAACCTTCATAATATCTAATGGTTTTTTTAAAGTGTTTTCAGGGCTATACTGCTGCTGACTACAGGTTTTATATTTGTCATTAAAACACCTAATTTAAAATATCTATTTTCGTGCGACTGATGCTAGCTGTCCTAACCTCCCCGTGTAGTCAATAAATAGACAGACATATCTTCAGGTGGTCATTCAGACCCAGAGTCTATATTAGATGTTTTGAATTATCGACTCAAGGTGCCATTCTGTCCCAACTTTATAAGGAATCATGGTACATTAATTTGCTGATATAGGGTATGTAAGTTGGGTGCCTGAAGTCAGGCTTTTAGTGCACACTCTTCATATTTACCTAAACCTACTTTTAAACTTCTGCTTTTTGATTGGGTATGAGACCACTCAGCATTTAGAGCTGATCACACTGTTTCAAAAATATAATCATACACATCGATAGCTGTTATACCTAAATAGTTTAAAATTCCATCTGCACATTTCACGGAGGAACATGCATTGGTGAGATGTAATTTTCATTTACTTTGAAGTTGGGCAAGTGTCTGTGTTAGTGGAGGGAATAAATATTGGTCAGGAAAAATGTCCAGATATTTTATGCCTTTACATGAACACAAAAGCAATATCTATCACAGTCTCTTGAACATAGGCATTTGTGTGTAGTCTCAGATTGGACAAAATCAGTCACCCAAGTTTTCAAATGTTGCCTCAAATACCTTATTTTACCAGTAATAATTACATTTTTATATATGCATATTCAAGTTTTTTCTTTCCTATAAAGTGAAAAAAACAAAACCAAAGCAATTCTGATGTAATTTTTAATGTCATTTGTATGTATAAAGATAAGTTGAGTTGTGAAAAATAATGCAATTAAAATGGTACGATGATTTCTGATGTATATTCTGTCTGACCGATCCTGTATCACCTGTATTCAGTTTGTTATATCAAAGACTTTATCTTCCTCAGACCTAGTCCTGAAAATCAGACAGGATTCAAAGAATCAAGCATGAATATCACAATTCATGACTGTTCTCCTTCAGGGACAATATTAAACATTCAACAGATCTAGTTACAATCATAGACGCATGCCCATGAAACTGCCTCTGTGGTCACTACATTTATATGAGTAGAAAATAAATAACTTATTCAGTAACTGATAATAGAAAGGTAGGATGGTATTCGCTAGCTCAGCAAAAAAAACCAAAACTTGGAAGAACTGGAATAATAGCAAACAGCAAATATATCCTTTTATTATGAAGAATATAATGTAGATTAGGCACCTAACTTGAAAATAAGACAGCAGTTTAATCACCTAATGCAGTCTGAAATAAGAGATAAACACTTCCAAAAATCAACAGTGAATGCCTAGGTCAGGATGACAATTCATTCCTAATTTTAATCCTCTGAAGTATCCTTCTAGTGTTTAACTTACATTACTGATTGGAGAAGAAATACATAGAACAAAGGATCCTAACTAGTCAACTGTTTAAATGAAGTATTGTTCCTTAAAATCAATCTCAAAACTGATTTAGGTTATTAAATACTATTATTAATGGACATTGGTGGCTTTGAAAATTTAACTCATAAATGTTAGCCTATAATATGATTATTTCTGTGCTCTTCCATAAAGTATTTCCTTTTTTTTTTAGTCTTTTTAGTTATTGAAAAAAATAAATAAATCTGAAAGTAGCAAAGCATAAACACACTATTTTTAGAGCATTTCTTGACAAAGTAGCACACCTTATAAGCTCTGTGATGTAATCTATCAAAAAGCTTTAAGAAACTGTCCAAAATGGATTTCCTGATTTTCATTATTAAACCCTTATCTACAGAAACTGAGCTCTTTACTTACTCATTTTCTAAAGTAGTTATATTTTGAACCAAGGGTAGACATACAAAACTTGCTACCATGGTTCCCGATATGGGCTTTGCTAGGATTTGGATCAGATCATGCTTAAAAGTCCTAATTTATTAAACTCAATTGCCTTTTTAGTAACTATATTTCTGTCAGTTTCTTTAGTGAATAGACTCTAAAGAGATATACGTGACTTAACTTAATGGATCCTTTTCTGCTATGTGTTCTATGAACTTCTTAATCTAAATTTTAGGCAATGAGATTTCTGACAATATTTTAAAGGCCCAAATCCTATCTCATGTGGAAACATACTGAAGCATTTTTATATCACAATGAAATTCCATAACTACAAAATAAATAACAGAGTTTCTAGGAAACCATATATAACTTGTCCATGGAAGCAACCCACTTAATTTCATTCTGTGAGAGAATTTCTGTTTTGAGAGGAAAAAAAAAAAAAAAAATCAGAGGAAAGCCTCTCTGTTTCCTCTAGCTTTCAAGGAGTCACCAACCTACTGTAATAACACATTGTTAATTATTGGTGACTTTTTCTAAGTAAAAAGTTATAGTGTATCTTTGAAGGTTTTTTGTAAATGCTATAACATTTAAGGACTGTGTGAATAAAAGGATGTGCAATAAAGTCCAGTATGAGAATCATTAGTGAGACAGAAAAATATAGGAAGAAATGATCTTTTCATGCTCTTGCATCAGGAAAAACAATTTTGAGTATGATCACCACAAGCAAAAGTAAGTATACCTACTTGAATACCAGCTCCCTCTGGTACTGTGATCTTCCATACACAATTCAGGTTGTTGTCATAAGGCTCAGGGTAACCAGGAGACAAAATGGTCCCTTTGCGCTTTGTTAAAATTCCACCACAAGGCACTGAAAGGAAATGCACAAGGCAAGAACATAAGTATGAAACCTCAAAAGTGGGTAAAGTCATTATAAAAGCTTACACAATTTTCAGCATATCATGGCTGAAAAAATTCTATAAATGTATGGTACATTAAAAAAAAAATATATTCACCTCAGGCAAAGAAAATCTTGTATCTCAGAAACCTTCTTTTAATTGACCAAAACAAAACAAAAGAAAATCAGCCTTCTATGTGACAGAATCATGCTCATATTCCCATATTTATTTGACCTTTAACAAAGTGAAATCCATTCCACTGTCTCCTAGTAATATTAGAAAAATTAAGCATTATTTTTAAGGGTTAAGAAGGAAGTTTGAACAGTTATGTATTGTATTAGTATAAAAGATAAAGACTGGTAAAAAAGATACATTATATTAATAATGCTACTTTGTTGCTGTCTGAATAATTAATACACCAGTCTCAACTCCTTAACTATTTTCTTTCTTTGTGAGTTATTCCATGACAGATTATGCATCAATCACTATAAGAAAGAAATTGCTAAATGCTTGCAAGACTGTAGTCATCATATCCATAGCTATATATAAATAAAAGTGTTCTAAATTAAATAGGACAGAGGCATTCAGTACCATCAAGTCTCTTTTCTGAATGTTCAACTTCAATGTATCTTGTCTAGATCATTAGATGCTCAAAACGGGGCAAAGACTATTACAGCTTAATCTAGATACAGATATTCTGCTGGTATTTAAGAAGTTGAAGGAAAAAAATGATGTGATGGTTTATCAAAACTGTTTGAAACGAATGTATCACTTCTATGCAATAGTACCGAGTTCTGAAGTGATTTCATTAGATACAAATACAAGGATTTAGAAAATAGGAGAATGCAACTTATCTTAATAATAAATACTGTTGCTACATTTTGTGTGGTATGTAATTGATATAATCTGTTTGGGACTACATGGATAAACCAAAGGTCAGTGTCTCTTAAAGTGTGCACATAATTACTCATACAGGGATAAACAGATGATGAACAGAAATTATTGATGTCTGCTATCTGTAAGGAAATATTCAAGCATTCACTAGAGTTAAAGCAATTTAATGTGGTCATGTCTACCGCTTCAATTATTCAACTGTTTTAGTTCAATACAATTTTCACCTCATCTATATTTTATCACCTTTATTGGCACAGTGATTTTCACACATAAATTGGCCTGTAACCCTTTATCAGTTCAACTTGCAGAGACAGATAGCTTTCTATTCCACAGCCTAAATCATATCAAAATATCAGTAATATGTTTTGATCAATGGCCAAAATAATTATTTCAATACTTTGCTGAGTTGTTGCTATATCCAAACAACAAAGAGAATACATGCTAAAGGGGTAAACAGTACAACTCTACTGATTTAACTGTAATAACTGAGAATAAATGAAATACAGCTATACACTTCAGCTTCTTATTGATATATAAATGTTGGTTCTATTCCTATATCTGAAACATTATACGTGTATATTAGCTGGTTAATATTATTTTGTTAATATTACCCTACTTGGAAAAAAAAAAGAATTACTGAAAACCACTCAGACTCAACCATGCAGGATCAGCTGATTAGCACAGAAGATTCAACTCTATCTAATGAAAATATATTATCTATTTTCATTTCCTCTACTCATCTAAAACTCTGCTCATGTACTTCTTAATGTTGAGGTCAATATCATAATGTGGGTTTTGAAATGGGTTAGGATAATTTTAATAAAAAAATCTGTTCTCTGTCAAGAAAAGTAAAGTAACTTGAACTTCTATGTATAATTGCTCTTTTTGTTGGGAAAGGAGCTCTTCAGATGTCTCCATCCTCAAAATTAATGGTTTTCAACATATTCAATACACACAAAATTAATTTATGATGCAGTCAGTACTGCAACATATATGTGAAAAATTTGATAACATTGCAAAAATACATGTGCAAATTATAATACATTTTAACTTATTCATGAACAACTGATTTTTTCCATATAAAAACTCAAGCCAAACTTTAATAAAACACAATATGTAAATGTGCCATGTTTGCCCTTGACATAAACCTATGGAAAAATGTACTATTAGAATTTTACCTCTTTACTAGGGGGCTTTTCAGCACAATCACTGAATTTCCAGTTGATGCAAATAAGCTTTATAAATGCCAATGGATGCACATTAATTTAATAATTTAATATTAAGACTTTAATCTTGTATGAGTAAAACCAGACAAAGTGTATTTTCTGATACAAAAAATTGCTCCTTTTTTCTGACAAGCAATGAAATATTAGCATAACCACTTCTAAATTTTGAATGTAGTAGTGCTCCTTCTAATAGTTTGCAATACCTTGTTTGAGATCTGCAAGGTGAGAGTATCTTAGTCTTGCAAGTAGTCAGGGCACAAATTGGTATTTATGATTAAAAGACAACCAAGGACTGTCACTGATGTTAATGTAAAAGAAGATAACATATAATTTATAGCAGGAGAGTATGTTCATGAAGCTTTTGAAATGTCACAGCAAGGTTAGAATAGAAAGGGAAATAAAATCTTAACCTTGAATGAAGAAGAAAGTGAATAAAAGTAAGCAAGAATAAAATACTGTAGAGATGAAAAAGAAGAAACACATTCAGCTGGAGAGAATGTTCTACACTTTAGGCAGTAATTAGTGGTTTTAAAAAGCTTTAAGAACTCACCAACACATGTAGGGAGTGAATCATTCCACTGTGCCAATGCGTTTGGTACTGTATCACATCTAATTGCTGTTGAACCATGGAGGATATAGCCTGGATTGCATTCAAAAAGGACTAGTGACCCAACTGCAAATTCATTTCCAATCCTTTTTCCAAATCTTGGTTCAGGCACAGAACTACACTGTGTTGCACTTGTTCTTGGGACAGCTGCAAACATATAAACAATTGTGGATTCTTAATTTCAGATTCAGTGTAGGGATACAGATTTTGAACCCCAAATATTCTAAATTACAGGAAGTAACATTTTTTTATTTGCCAGTTAGGAACATTTTCATCATCCCCAAATGAATAATTCATTACAAAAGGGATTGCACACTTTTAATATTTGAGGTACTATTCAGAAGAGCATAGCACTGAGACCCTTGCAAAGATTAAAAGAAATGTATAAAATCCACACTGAAACCTTTCTAAAATGGCACTGCAAGGAAGCACTAGTATGGAATATTCAACTAATACATGGTTTCAAAATAGCATTTCTATGTCAGATATATATTTATATTTATTTTTATGGATTTCTAAATGTTTACTCTGTCAGATCAGGATGTAAATTTAATGAAAGAATGAATTGCAGTTGCAAGTATTCATATGTAAACATTTCTGTGTTTGACCCCTAAAAAGGCAAATAATGTAAACCAACAGAAGTATCTTAATAACAGCAATATCACTGTTTCACCTATGGGTGATAACACTTCCAGTTATTGATATTTAAATTGAGAGATAAACCAGTTTGAGCAGCCAAATGGATCTAAGATTAGTTAGGCAGGTTAGCAAACAGAAACAGCTGCTTTATATCACTGACTAGTTATATTTGGAACCTCTCATGCTACTTAAATATTTGATTTAGGCTTTAAAACAGAGATAAAAGAATGATCCTAAAGATTTTTCAAAACATGCAGAAATAGTGAAACTTGTTATACTGTTAAGAGGCTATTCTTTCCTCTACATTCTCATTCTGTTACTCCCTGATTATTTACAACTTGTGATGAAAATAATAAATGTACACATTTTTCCAGGCTGTCTCACCTTGATAAACAAAATGAAATCCTTTAGCTGTTACTGGTCCAACTGAAGTAAATCTAACCGTGATCTGGTTACC